>CM042834.1:231775006-233116256 GCA_023653725.1 Bungarus multicinctus
TTCTTTACAGTCAAGGTCATGTCATCCTGCACCTGGACAAGGAGTGGTTCAAGGATGTCTCAAGTTAGGACGGATAGTGATTGGGCCATGTGATGGACTGAGGGGTGCAGGGGGATGGGCCTTTGATTTTCAATTACTATGGGAAAACCCAGGACTCTTAGATTCAGGTTTTCCCAGATGTGCCAGTATGACAACTCTAATAAAATGGAACTTTGAGAAAATGCTTGTCTTGGAGTTTTGGTGTTGGAAGATGTTTTTCTGGAATGCTGACAGCTAGGCTTGTGGCTGTGCATAATGCAAAACCACAGTTTAGTATCCAGTGACTGCAGTCTGTTTGCTTTGTTACTATTACTGAAAGGTACCTGATGTTCATATCATTGCTTGCAAACCATTTCACCTTTGAAAGAAGCAAAGGACAGAAAAATTAGCATCACAACCAACACAACAACAGATGACTATTTGGAGAAATGCCAGCATTTGTAATGATTGCTTCTCTCATTCTGGTCTTTATTAAAAAATTATCTGGATCTCTAGACATTGCTAATGCAAATTCTCACCAAAAGAATAAATCCCAAATTTGAAAATATCAGTCGAACCATAATACAGTCAGGAAGTCATTATGTGGAATGTTGCATTCATAGTGTTTGAAATAAATTGGAAGATGAGGCCTTCCTGATCCAAAGTTTCCTTTAAAAAATCCATGCATTATGACACAGTATAATGACCTTTCCCTGGTTTCACAGCAAACATTCACAAAAGACATATCATTCTTTCCTTCAGACATTAATCATGCAAGTCCCACAGTGTCACCTGTCTTAATTAAAAAGAAAAATACAGACTCTTCTATGAAGCTTTGGATAATAACATTTCATTGAAACCTGTCGAAGAGAAACGAAAATACTCAGTACATTTCAGGGGAACAAAATGATAAAATAAATCTTATTTTGCTTCTGGCAAAAGAAAAGAAACCCAAAAAGTAATAATTGAACTACTTATCTTTTTCTAGATGTTGCTGTGCTTTTTCCTCTGTACTAAACTTCATAAGTATTTCAATTGTTCATATAAGAAGGCTTATAAGAAGTATTGTTGCTATGCAAGGCTGGTTTATTTTTAAAAGTCATTAAATAAACAATGAAGGACAAAGCAATCTCTGAAAACCAGTTTAAAACCTAGCAGAAGTAGAAAGTAGTTTTGTTGCTGAGTTATTCAAATTATTCATGAATTTCAAGCACATTCTATGAACTTGGCTGATAAGGTTTCTTTTTTTGACAAAGCTCTCGTTGGTTTTTATTGTCCCCTTCTGTTTCTGCAACAATATTGTGTTCTAGGGCCATCTGATCTAAGCAGAAAATTCTGGATACCTTCTTTACTGCTATTTAATTGTTGTGCAAAATTTTCCAGCCAAAATCTGGTAGCCCTTCTATAAAGAATTGTTAAATTAAAATAAACACAGATATGGAATGTATTGTGGTAAGTCATTTTGCACTAGAGTTTTCTTTTACTGAAAGACTGAAGGTTTCAATTTGTTGACCAAAAAATGGGTGAAGTTTTGTATTCATGCGTGTCTCTCTGTGTATATGAAATTGTTTGAAGGAGTTGTACAAACAACAGAGAAATCAATAAAGGATGATTATAGAACCTGTAACATCCCATGAAGACAGTTTGAAGGATCTGGGAAGATTTATCTTTGAAAAGAGAAGACTAAGGGGCCATAGGTTGTTGCATAGAAAATACGTGCTCTAATCATGACAGAATATGTAACAAGAAGGTAAATTCATATTCAATGTTACAGAGAAAACTTTGTAACTTTGATGAATCCAATTGAAGTGATGAATTCTTCTGTGTTGAATGTCTACCAATATATCAAAGCAGGCTAGGTCAGGAAAAAGAGTCCACAATAACTATTTTTATTGCCATGATATAATAGCAAAAAGCCTAACAGAATTCTTTTCCCTTCCCCTATGAAAAAATCAAGATAGTCAATCTTGAGCATTTTCTTCAGTTCTTCTCCTTTTCACAGCTAAGATAGTGTTTATGTAACCACTGTTGATTTTTTTAATTTCATGTCTATACTTCTCTACATTAGTGAGGGTACTTTAATTTGGATTCCTACAGTAAGGATGGACTTTGATTTATATTCTAGATGACACTCTTCAACTTTGTATTCTATTCTGTGACTCTAAATTTAAGTTGCTGATGACACAACAGTGATGGGTCTCATTCGAGACAATGATGTATCCACATACAGACAGTAGGATATACAACTGCCTCGTGGTGTATGGGAACAAACTGGAACTGAACACACTCAAAACCATAGAAATGGTGGTAGACTTTAGAAGAAACCCTTCTACATACTATCACCTCTTACAACACTAGACAATACAATATCAATGAGACCTTCAAATTTCTACTATATCACATGACCTAAAATGGACACCTAACATCAAAAACATCATCAAAAAAGCACAACAAAGAATGCTCCTTCTGCATCAACTCAGAAAGCTCAAACTGCCCAAGGAGCTACTGATACAGTTCTACAGAGAAATTATTGAGTCTATCATCTGCACCTCTATAACTGTCTGGTTTGGTTCTGCAACCCAACAGGACAGACACAGACTTCAGAGGATAATTAGGGCTGCAGAAAAAACAATTACTACCAACTTGCCTTCAATCGAGGATCTGTATACTGCATGAGTCAAAAAGAGGGCTGTGAAAATATTTACAGACCCCTCACATCCCAGACATAAACTGTTTCAACTCCTTCCCTCAAAACGATGCTATAGAGCACTGCACACAGAACAACTAGACACAAGAACAGTTTTTTCCTGAAAGCCATCACTCTGCTAAACAAATAGTTCCTTCAACACTGTTCAACTATTACAAAGTCTGCACTACTATTACTCTTAATCTTCTCATCACTCCTTATCACCCTCCCACATGTGGCTATATGACTATAACTTTGTTACTTGTATCCTTACAATTTATATTGACTGTTTCCTAGTATGATTTGATTGCTTATTGTACCCTATGACAACCATTAAGTGTTGTACCTTATGATTCTTGACTCTTGATGAATGTATCTTTTCTTTTATGTATATTGAGCGTATTTGCACCAAGACAAATTCCTTGCGTGTCCAATCACACTTGGCCAATAAAGAATTCTTTCTTTCTTTCTTTCTTTCTTTCTTTCTTTCTTTCTTTCTTTCTTTCTTTCTTTCTTTCTTTCTTTCTTTCTTTCTTTCTTTCTTCATCTATCTATCTATCTATCTATCTATCTATCTATCTATCTATCTATCTATCTATCTATCTATCTATCTATCTATCTATCTAAACACATACTTTCTCTTTGTTAATCAGCCTCCTTTGGTAAATAATATTATGATCCAATTCCAAGTCTAAACCTAGATTAGTTTTGATTCCACAGTCCTACAGATTGGACTATTACAAACACCTCAAAAACAAGTTTCTATAATTTTATTTTGTTCTCCAGTTCTCATTATTTTAACATCAAAGTTTTACTTTATTTAAGCTGCCTTCTTTGAATATTTCTTTCTTCATGTAAGGCCTTCATTTACACGCAACCTTCTAATGCACCTCTTGCTTTCTTCTTTGGCTGTCTGAAATTTTGCAGACAGAATGAAGTAATGAAGTCCTGTACTCCAAAATGCTTTGGTAATTTGGATGGCAAGAATCATTATATACTGGTATATAATGAAAATATACTAGGACTAATTTTAAGAATGATTATAATATACATACCAATAAAGGATTTCAGTATTGGCATTAAATATTTTAGTTCTCAAACCAAATAAAAGTTAATATTCTTTTCTCAACTTTTCATTACGTTTTTACAGATTTGGAAGAACTTGATTTTATCATTCACAGAGACCTATGAAATTATTCTAATGGCGCAACACTCCAGACTAAATGTTATGCCAATTCTACAAAATACAACTCTATAAGCAATTTTTAAATATCAGAAATAAATGTATTAGAAACACTGACTACAATTCTATACATCATTAATTGGCAATCTGAGGCTCATTGGCCCCATATCTCTTTCACATTCACACATGCAAATTTTAAAAAAATAGGTTGTGAACTTTCTCTTAAGTCCATTGGTCTTATTTTTCCTCTATCTACATTTTATATGCTGGGAGTTAGGAGGCATATAAATTTAATAAATCATTATGGTTGGTGTCATTGTCAGCCAGATGTTTAGACTGAATTTGGCATTTTGTCTACCTATCAAATCCTTCCTGGAATAGGCAGAAGTTGATTAATATAATAATAAATACAATAAATATTATTATATTATTTTATATTACAATATTATTATTATAAATCTAAAGATATTGTTGCAGGATGTAACCTGTTACAAGTAAAACTGCCTCTTGCAATTGACTAATGCTGATGGTGTTCAAATGGTGCTATTATTATTGTTTACTACTGAAGAAAAAAATGCATCTCTCCATTTCAATAATTTCATAGCAGGTCTGCACAGGCAACAATTACGCAGATTCTTTCCAGAATGGTGCTTAGTTACTCTACTTACTGAGACTAACTGATGGTAAAGGTAATGGGACCTTCTTCTGGGCAGAGATGTATAGATTGGTCTGTTCTCCTGCAAACCTGTATGGCATGAAGAACAAGCATTATCACACATAATGGGGACTTACTTCTAATTAGCATGTATGTTTACAATGTGAAGCCATTTATTCCTTTGAAGTTATGCATGCTGTATTCATCATCATGTAATAGCTCCTGGGAAACTGGCATCTTCATACAACCAAAACAAAGATGATTGACTGTCCTGAGCTGCAGCTTATAGGAAGAATTAGATCTGTTTCCATAGAAACTATGAATTATAAATCTTAGTGAGTGAATGAAAATTATGATGTCTAAAATGACAATACTGTCAATCACCTTGCTCCAAAATACATTGACCATTAACTTTAAAAAATCTGTTATTTTGCACAATTGCTGGCTTGATCCATGAGGTTCTTTTAAGATCAGACCGTTTTTGAAAACATATGTGCAATCTTCAGTTTCTCCTGTATTTCTTCTTGTTCTGGCAAAACTTGTATACAGCTATTATTAATTTATAACTAGGGCAGGAATCCAAAAGGAACGTTTCACTGTTTTCCTTAGTTTTTCCCAACTGACTTTTCCAGCTGCAGAAACTAAACTACAATACAAGCCAGAATTTTCCCCTTTTCAGGAACTTAATGGGATAAATTGGAAGAAAGCACAAGCAGAATTCTAGGCTTCTTTGGCTACGTTTCATTTTTACTAGAAAGAATTCTGCAGGAACCAGTATTGTTTCTTTCAATGAAGTGTATTTTTCTCTTATTCCTATACATTTCCCTAAAATTAACTCAATTAAATCAGCTAAATTAAGTTGTTTGCTTTGTGACTGGACTCAGTTTATTCCCATTTTGTGCTGCCCAAGGAATGCTTGGAAGAAAAGTGTGCTTACTTTTTATCTATAGCAATCGCATGAACTAAGGAGGTAATTGTTATTATAACATGGCATTAATCTTTTTTTCTCTCCACTGGAAGTACTTCGATATAGCATAGTTATGAGGTTCTAATACACAATTCAGCATATAAATCAGAGCTGCAGAGTTCATTAAAGCAAATAATTCTGCCAAGATACTTTTCTTAACTGCATTCATCCATCTTACTTATTCAGGCCTCCCTTCTCTTTTTTGCCTACTCATTCACTCTGTTTACAGATATTTGATAACTGATGAGGTATACTAAAGCATTTATTTGTAAAGAAATGTCCAGGTTAACTGCCTCAAATGAAAATAGAAGGTACTTTTTATAATCAGATTGTTCAATCAACAGTTAAGATAATGGTTATTCTAGGTTTGTAGCATAACACAGCATCAGGTAAACATTTTTCAAGAAGATCGGGTATCTCCAAATTTTAGGAGGGACGGAAGAAAAGTCTTGTGCCACTTAAAGCTAATAAATTTGTCAGGTGTCCCCTAGCAAACTGGCCTGGAAAAAGCAAACATTCAAGAACATTTGATTAGTAGAATTTATTTTAGAAATACTAAAGATGGCATTATAAATGAATTCCAGGGTCTGCTGTGAATCAAATTCTAATTAGAGTAAAATTAAAATTATTATGTCTGTTCCTCCCACCCATGCAACATATGGACCTAAAACCCAGGAGTGACAGTTTCTGTCTGCCTTTATTTTGGTAATAAACTGCTTGGTGTCAGATTGTATGCTTGTGATAATTGAAGATCGCTTCCACCAACACTGACAGAGCAAGCCACTTATATATAAACAAATCCCACTTTCTTCTAGAAGTGAAGATACTACTTAGCAAACAACTAAATTCAGATAGCACCAAGGATTCCAAAATTTCAACCATGAGCTACCAATACTCTCTTCTTTTGGAAGAATTATCCCTCATAACATGTTATCATTGTATAATGAAAAGTTGCTTCTTTATCAAGTTTTAGATATCTGAAGAACTTTTCAGGTTGTGTAACAATAATAATGAAGTCCAAATTCATTATTATTAGTCCTTCAGAATGAATTGTGCATTGATTTTGATGCACTTTCAGTATGGAATGACCTTAGCATTTTCACATGCAGGGCATCATGCTAATTAGCATTATTTAAACCATGTTTAAGTAATAAATTGTCATTTTCCCATCAGAAATTCACATACCACAATTTTATTAATGAAATGTCTATTAAGGGACACTCTTGTTGGTAGAAAGGAGATAATTTCCCATTTTGGGTTTAGGACATCAAAACAGCATTAGAGGAGCCTGAAAGAAAATGCAAATGATTTGGCAAAAAATATCCTCTTTTCTTTCTGTAGAAATCTTTGTGGAATATACATATTTTGCTAATGAAAGATCCACTTTCATTTCTGAAAGGCCAATTCAAAAACCAAGCTTGGCTAATAAGCCAAGTGAAAATGGTTTTAATATTTCCTTAAATAAGCAGTAGTAATAGATAGAACAATTTGCCCATCTTCAACTTTTTATGCTTCTTTCTTTTCTCTAGAAAGAAAGAATGGCTTCTTCATTTCCACTCTAACCATGTTATAGTTATTCATTTGCTAGTTTGTTTCACTGGTGACTGGGTTTCTATGCCTGTTTTCCATGTTCTGCATACATGACTGAGTCGGAACTCAGCCAGTGTAAAATCTGTCTACCTCTATTGACTTTGATTTATACCACGGACTCTTTGACTTGATTAATTCCCAGTCCATCATCTATGAGAACAAGGGGAAATGCCACGTTGATGCAGGCTGAAGAGTTCCAAACACTTATTCTAATATAATCTTAAGCATTAATTTCTGACAGCATAGATGTATGCACACAAATTTACCCATGTCAAAGATCTTTCTCCTTATCTATGTATATTTTCAGTAGCTGTGCCTCTGTAAAAACAACCCCTCATTTTCCACATGCAGGTCTTTGAAGCTGATCTGTATTTCTAATTCCAGATTTTAATGCTAGGAGAAAATAAAAGAGTATCAACCACAGTCATTTCTTAAAGAAACATTACTGTAATCTTCCCATTTTTGTGGTTGCATTTATTATGAGACTTAAATGAGGAGTAAGCACTGATAATGTTGCTTAGGTATTATTAGAATTGTAGGAGAAATTAATTGCAGCTAATTTTAAATAAATTTACCTTATTCATATTTTAAGAACATATAGGCATAAATATATAGAAAATATAGAAGCTCCAATGTGAATATGTGTTCCAACATCCACACTATTCTGTATGGATACACAGTCTATATACATGTATGCATGTATGTGTATAAACATGGATACATTTGAATATGGTATGTATACACATGCATACATGCTTACAAAAATACATATATTCAGAAAGTCAAGAGTCATGAATAACAAAAGCAAAACTTGAGTGAAACAAAAAAATTATTTGCTTATAAATTAAATTCTTAGGTGATGCAACTAAAGATCAAGATAACTTAGTGAAAATGTGGAAACCACCCTTCACAAATTTTGATTGGTATTTATGATTTTAATTTTGGAAATGGATAATCAGTTAACATGTAATGGATGAAAAGAGTTTTACTTTTACTTTTCCCATCTTCTGAAACATCATTCCAGCTCAGTAGTTTGTGAAAGACTGCTTACATGTAGAAACACTTTTGGTACTTATGAGCACATCTGGAATTTTTGTAAAATACAGGTAGTCCTTGACTTATGAACATGATTGGTACCAGAATTACCGTTGCTAAGCAAGGCATTTGTTAAATGAGTTGCACCTGATTTTACAATATTTTTTTGCCATAGTTGTTAAGTGAATCACTGCCATTATTAAGTGAATCAGGAGATCATTACGTAAATGGGAAATAAAAGCTTCTTCAGTGATTTTGCGTGTTGGAAGTCAGCTGAGAAGATTGAAAATGGTGAGCACATAAGGATGCTGCAGCTGTCCTAAATACATGCTGGCATCTAGATTTTGATCACATGACTGTGGGATTGCTGCAACAGTCATAAGTGTGAGGACTGGTCATAAATCACTTGTTCCAGTGCTGTTAAAACTTTGAAGGGCACTAAAAATGGTTGCTTGTCAAGGATTATCTGTAAGTCAAATTTTAACATTAACATTACATTAACAGCAATGTTAATATGATGTTGGATCATTTGCTCTATGTTAAAGATACACATGACCTTAGCATTTGCAACTTATAAGGAATCAAGAATCATGGACTTCAAGCTAAAAATGTTATTCCATATTAAATGGAAAAAATGTATACCTGGTTATAGAAAAGGGTAAATGTTTACTTTTTTGCAATAGTTGCAAATTATTTTAATCAATAGTGACTCTGTCAACAAATTCATTGGCATTATTTTATTCATAATTGTCCCAGTCCTTTTTTTACTTTTTTATTAGGATCAATTTTAATGCCATATCACGTTGTTTATACTTGTTAATATATTTTTCTGATGATTAGTTTTCCTTTAATTACCATCCACATTTGTTGCTGTTGTTTACTTGCTACGTTGCGTCTAATTCTTCACGACCCCATGGACACAACATGCCAGGCCTCCTGTCCTTCCAGAGTCCACGCACTGCATCAATGACACTGTATAACCATCCCCTTCTCCTTTTACCTTCAATCTTTCCCAGCATCAGGGTCTCTTTCCCAAAGGTACTTTTTCAAGAGGCAACTGGACTTTCTTGGGGTTTGTTTGTGAGGGTTTTTTGAAGACATTTCACTAGCTCAGAACTGATGAAGCTTCTTGGATGAGAAGCAAAATATCTTCAAAGAAAAACCAGAAAGTCCAGTTGCCTCTTGAAAAAAAAGCACATTTGGGACAACCATGACCTGGATAATTGAGAATCTCCATAGACAACTGTGTTATCAGGGTCTATTCCAATGAGTCCTCTCTTTTCATTTACTATCCAAATACAATTCAGAAAATAGCTAAACCTATTTGCACTAATAAATCTTAAGACACCCTTTTGTAGAAAGCAAACTTTATACAGGTAGTCCTTGACTTATGGTCAAAATTGAGCCCAAAATTCCTGTTGTTGAGTGAAACATTTGTTAAGTTAATTTTCTTTACTTTATGACCTTTCTCATCACAGTTGTTAAGTGAATCTGGCTTTGTCATTGACTTTGATTATAAGAAGGTCACAAAAGGTGCATCACATGACCCCGGACACTACAACCGTCATACATATGAGTCAGTTGCCAAGCATCTCAATTTTGAACACATGACCATGGGGATGCTGCAAAAGTTGTAACTGAAAAATGGTCATAAGTCATTTTTTTCAGATAACAGATAACCAGAGTTGGAAAGGACCTTGTAGGTCATCTAGTCCAACCCCCCACCCAAGCGGGAGACCTTACACCATTTCTGACAAATGGCAGTCCAATCTCTTCTTGAAAGTCTCAAGTGATGGCACTCCCACAACTTCCGAGGGCAAGCTGTTCCATTGGTTGATTGTTCTCACTGTCAGAAAGTTTCTCCTCACTTCCAGGTTAAATCTCTCCTTGTTCAGTTTCCATCATTTATTCCTTGTCTGGCCTATAGGCGCTTTAGAAAATAGCTTGACCCCTTTCTCCCTGTGGCAGCCCCTCAAATATTGGAAGACTGCTATCATTTCTTCCCTGGTCCTTCTCTTTACTAGACTGGCCAAGCCCAGTTCCTGCAACCGTTCGTTGTATGTTTTAGCTTCCAGTCCCCTAATCATCCTGGTTCAGTGCCATTGTATCTTTGAACAGTCCGGTGAATGAACTGTTGTAAGTCGAGGGCTCCCTCTAACATACCCAAATGTTTTTATAGGTTGCTGTAGGTGACATTTTTCAGTGGTTTTCTTTGTTTTGAACAATTCTATATTTTCATATGTTTTGCCATTTAATATGCTACTTAGACCTGAGTGGGAATATTTACATCTTTTCTTTCTCTTTCCTTAGTGGCCTGTATCTCATGTACTGGGCCTAAAGAAGAGGGTATCGGATTAAAGCATTTCTCTGGAAGATAGGAAATGAGAATAGCAAGTACATATAGCTGTACCAAAGCACGGAAGTGGGGTCAGGGTGTGTAGTAACCAAAGAACCTCTAAGAATGAAGGATTGAGACCTTCTACTTATACACCCAGATCTGTCACTACATATCTAATATTTGAGATGATAAAATATTTGAAATGGATGGAAATGATGAGTCCTCCTACATTAACTGTAATACAGCGGTGAAGGATTAATCAACTCTCCAGAGAAAGGAGTGATTGAAGCAAGCTCGTTTTATATATATATTGGATGTGCTTTTCCAGAGACGTTTTAGTGTAATTTATTAGGGTTTTTTATTTTATTTGGATTTCTCTTAAAGAGAGATAGGAAAGAAGTTTTATATTAAAGCATTCTATAAAGAAATATAAAAATGTATTGTAAAAAATATCCCCAAGATGTGTTGACATAGATAATAAGAAATAAAGAATATTCATGTGAAGTATTTTAGATTAATATTAGTATATTTGTTAATTAGTATTAACAAATGTTACTTAAAGTACATACCATCTTTATTCTCACATCTTTCTTCTTCTTCTCTCAGGTTTATGCATATGTGCCCTTTGGAAACTTTCTCACGATTCTGTCAATGAAGAACTCCATATTTAACTTGACATTATTATTTTTCCCTTCTCCTTTTTTCCCCTTTTTTCTGTGTGAGTCAAAGAGCAGCCCATATTACAAGGAGTACAGAAACCCATGACCCCCACCTTCATTCTGCTGCAAAGAATTGCTCTAAACAAAGATTATCCTGCTATTAAAATAACAAAAAATCAAGTCGCATTAAGCATTCACACTCATACAGGGAAGAAATGGCTCAATGCTTTTTAAAAATCTGATTAGCCAAGCGTACTCAGCCAAAGCTGCCTGCCTCTATTGTGTGAAGCCTGTTGGATGCCTGCCAACATTCACCTTCCAATGACACAAACCAGCAGGGACTTCTGTGCATCCAGACTGAAATTAATTCCACATTACGGGGAACAAAAAAGGGAACAAAACCTTATTACAACACACATTAACTTCATTATTGAAGAAATCTCTTTTTGGAAAGTGAAGCTAATCCTCTGTCTCTAAATATTAAACCTAACACCAATATTACAGTAGAGAGATAATATCCTTCCCTTCATTGTATCCGGTCCTTGTCATTATAATGAAGTGATAAATGTGGACACCTAGGGAGGGAGATGATTCAAGAATAAAAAGGGCCTCCTGCTAGATGAGGGGGAATTATATTCCTTTATCAAATCAGCACTTTGTTCCCTCACAACACAGAACTGCACTTCTACTTGCAGGTAAAGACAAACAGAAAAAGAAATTCAGAAATATTGGGAAACAAACCAATATTTTATGCACTCCAATTACTACCTCATGAACCAACAACTAGGAACCTCAAGGGATACATCTGTCATTCAGCAAGTCTTCATAGTGCAGGTAGTGATGAAAAGATTCAATGATCCCTTAGTCATTACCTAAGTATAGAAAATTAATAAATCAGATTAATTTTCTATCTAGATCACTTTCACATTTTTTTTCAAAATATTATCCATATGTTTATTTAATATATGCTTATACGGGGTTAATTAAGGGAACTATTTATTAATTTTACCACAATGAGGCCAATCTTACTAGTGTCCTAATGATAATGTCAGTAATTATTCTGTCCTAAAGCAAGTATAATGTGTATCCAGAGTTGAAGTTAGTCATTGTTATCCAACTATGGCCATGCATTTATGACTAGTAAATATAGGGAATATCTTCAAATGTGTGTTATATAGTTGCTTTCTACTTTTAGCAGTCCATATTAATTTTGTCACCCATACCTGTTACTGTGACTGACTGACTGACTGACTGACTGACTGACTGACTTGGGTAACAATATGTCAATTGCTATGTCTTCTGGTTATTAAGGATTCTAGATGAATGGTAATGGAATGAATAGTATCCTCATTGAGAGATTAAAAATTCCTACTCAAATTCATTTTATAACAAGCTATTCCTGCATGCAATCCACAATAGATAAGGCCAACTACTGATGCCATGTGTTTCAATAGCCTATGTCAGGCTTACTCCAACCTATGGCAGATAATATGTATTTTTCTCATAGATATATCATAGGTATTTAGGGCCTGATGAGGTACTATTCTTTGTTTGGATTAGGTAGAACATTGAACATATACTTAACTAGCTCAATACCCATGTTTTGCTATGAAACTATGTGGTCGGGCTTAGTTTTTGGGGAGAAAAATAAGGAGAGGAAATTCTGCCTCTGCCTACCAGCACTCATCGGTATTCATCTGGTTAGTGTCCTGTCAGCGTGTGAAAGAGTTGGGAGTTGTTTGGAAACTGAAATATGGAAACTGAAACAGTATTTGCTCTGTGAAGGAGACAGCAAGGAGCCTAAGTGTGCCATAGCTCAACTGTTCTGTACTAAAGCTGGTTGCTGCTGTGAAACTGAAACTGAAACTCTTCTCCTCTGCTTCTGTTTTGCATTTGGAACAGTTTCTTTTCAGGTGGAGATGGGGAGTAGAACTCCTTAGCATTATTTATTTATTTATTAATCAGATTTCTATACCGCTCCCTCTCCCAAAAAGGGACTCGGGGCGGTGTACAGCCTACTAAAAAACACACAGAATAAATACAATTTAAAACTAGATTAAATATGCAAATCTGGCTGAAACCCATCCAATTACAAATTCAGACATTTAAAATCCGGGATTAATTAAAAATTATAAAATTTAACAATTAAAACCCAAATTAAATTTAAAACCCATAGACCATTTACTGGGCCAGGCCGGCCTGCTTGAAAAATAAGGTCTTAACTGCACGCTGGAAGGTCAGGATGTCCGTCATGGCCCATATCTCTGGGGGGAGATCATTCCACAGGGAGGGGGCTCCCACAGAGAAAGCCCGCACCCTTGGGGCCGCCAGCCGACAACGATCAGGCGGCAGCACCCCAAGGAGGGCAACCCTGTGAGAGCGTACTGGGCGGCGGGAGGTTGTTGATGGCAGCAGGCGGTCCCGTAAGTACCCAGGTCCCGAGCCATGGAGCACTTTAAATACCGTCAGTACCACCTTGAATCGAATCCGGAAGGCCACAGGAAGCCAGTGCAGCCTGCGGAGAAGCGGTGTTATGTGGGAGCCCCGATGGGCACCCACGATCACCCGCACGGCTGCATTCTGAACCAGCTGCAGCCTCCGGAGACTCTTCAAGGGGAGCCCCATGTAGAGAGCATTGCAATAGTCCAAGCGGGAGATGACGAGGGCGGAAGTGATTGTGCGAAGTGCGCCCAGATCCAGAAAGGGCCGCAACTGGTGAATCAGACGAATCTGACAAAAAGCCCCCCTGGCGACGGCTGCAATATGATCTTCTAAAGACAGCCGTACATCCAGGAGGACACCCAGATTGCGCGCCCTTTCCACGGGGGTCAAAACCTCTCCCCCCACGGCCAGCAAAGGAACAAGCTGGCTGTAACTGGGCGCAGGAAACCACAGCCACTCGGTTTTGGTGGGGTTGAGACGAAGCCTGTTATGACCCATCCAACTCCGCACAGCCTCCAGGCACCGGGTCATCACTTCAACAGCTTTGTTGGGGTGGCCCGGGGTGGAGATGTACAGCTGAGTATCATCAGCGTACTGGTGGAACTCCACCCCGAAGCCACAGATGATCTCACCCAGCGGCTTCACATAAATGTTGAACAGCAGGGGCAAGAGCACCGACCCCTGGGGCACCCCACACAGTAGGGGCCTCGGGGCCGATCTCTGCCCCCCTGTCAACACAAATTGCGAACGGCCAGAGAGGAAGGAGACGAACCACCGTAACATGGTGCCTCCCACCCCCAACCCCTCCAACCGCCGCAATAAGATACTGTGGTCAACAGTATCAAAAGCCGCTGAGAGATCTAACAGGACCAGGACAGAGGAACAACCCCTGTCCCGAGCCCTCCAGAGACCAATGCCGTCTCTGTGCTGTGCCCGGGCCTGAAACCCGATTGGAGGGGGTCAAGATAACTCGCTTCATCCAAGTACTGCGGGAGCTGACGTGCCACCACACTCTCGACAACCTTCGCAACAAAGCGAAGGTTGGAGACTGGACGATAATTTGATAGTAATGCTGGGTCCAGGGACGGTTTCTTGAGGAGGGGCCGAACCACCGCCTCTTTCAAGGAAGCGTTTATAATTCCCTGGAACCAGCCTCGTGTCACCTCCCGAGTGGCCAAGACCAGCCAGGAGGGGCACGGGTCCAGCAAACAAGTGGTGGCATTAAGCCCCCCCAGTATCCTGTCCACGTCCTCCAGAATAACAAGATCGAACTCAACCCAAATGACCTCACCGATATCCATCCCCGCCCCCCCGCCTGGAGATGCCCAGTCGGAGTCCAGCTCATCCCGGATCTGAGAGATTTTGTCCTGCAGAAACCTAGAAAACTCCTCAGCCCGCCCCTGCAACGGATCCTCCCGCGCTCCCACCTCCAAAAGGGAGCGGGTCACCCTAAACAGGGCGGCTGGGTGGTTTTCCACGGACGCAATAAGGGTGGAGAGGTAAGACCTCCTCGCCATCCTTATCGCCACTAAATACGTCTTAATATGAGATCGTAGTAGTGTTCGGTCAGACCCAGAGTGGCTAGCCCTCCAACTACTCTCTAGGTGTCTTTTCCGGTGCTTCATCTCCCTTAGCTCCTCAGAAAACCAAGGAGCCACCTGGGATCGGCACCGGGTCAGAGGCCGCAAGGGCACGACCCAGTCAAGGGCCCCAGCAGCCACCCTATCCCAGGTGGCGACCAAGCCCTCAACCGAGTCGTGTGTGTGAGCTTCGGGAAATGGCCCAAGCTCCGTCAGGAACCTATCTGGGTCCATCAGGCGCCTGGGGCGGTACCATTTTATCGGTCCCGCCTCCCTGTGGCCGGGGGGTGCGGAACGGAAGTCGAGCTTTAGGAGCGAGTGATCAGTCCATGACAGGGGTTCTACAACTATATCCCCTACACCCAGATCACTCTGCCACTGATCAGAGACAAAAACCAGATCCAGGGTGTGACTTCCCAAGTGAGTAGGGTCCCGAATTAACTGGGTCAGGCCCATGGCTGTCATGGAAGCCATGAACTCCTGAGCAATCCCCGAGGCACCGCCGGCAGAAGGCAGGTTGAAATCCTCCATGACCATAAGCCTGGGGGTCTCAACCGCCAAGCCGGCTATGACCTCAAGGAGCTCAAGCAGGGCCGATGCCACATAGCAGGGAGCCAGGTGTGCGACCAACAAGCCCACCTGTACCCTGGGACCGAACTTCACGAAAAGAGACTCACATCCGGTCGTCTGAGAAACAGTGGATTCCCTCGGACACAGATCCTCCTTAATAACCACCGCAACCCCCCCTCCCCTCCCCTGGGCCCTCGGCCGATGAAAGACCTGAAACCCGGCTGGGCACATCTCCACCAGAGGGACTCCCCCCTCTTGGCCCAGCCAGGTCTCGGTAATACCCACCAGGTCCGCTCCCCCCTCACAAATCAAATCATGGATGAGAGGGGCCTTATTAATAATGGACCTGGCGTTACATAACATCAGCCGAAGGCCCAGGGCCCGATCGCTCAGGGGCCACCCGGGGAACGGGACATAACAAGGGGGTCGGAGCGCGCCACAGCAGACAAACAGCGGGGGTGCGCTCCCGATACAAAATATGGCCCCCTATAACCGCCAGATCTGCCTCTCCCGCTCACCGTACTAATAGCTTTAATTTCACCCTCCCCGGAACATCATCAGAGCATGTTAATAATAATATATGAAATACTAATGTTTTGATAGTCATTTTGAAAAATCCTTTCTTAGTGACCACCTAGAAGGCAAGAGGAACATACGTGCCAAATTTCAAGTTTGTAGATTTTATGGTTCTGGAGATTTTGTGATGATGTGTGACTGATATTTCACTTTTATATATATAGATGTACCCATCTATTCTTTGCCCCCCCGAGTCCCAGCTGATCGGCTGGGTCTTCTTTTGTTGCCCTGCACAGGAGAACAGAGCTGGAAAGCAGGTTAGTGGGATAGGGAGGGAATGGGATTTTGCAGTAACCTTCCCCTAGAGTGGGGTGGGAATGGAGATTTTACAGTATCCTTCCCCTGCCACGCCCACCAACCCACGGCCATAGAACCGGTAGTAAACATTTTTGAATCCCACCACTGGTTAGATCTGACTAGTACTTGGATGAAAAATCAATAGAATGATTCAAAGATTAAACAGGGGTGTTTTTTTAAACCCCATAAAAATAGTAAACCACTCCCATCTTATTTGTATTTTAATGTTATATGGGCTTAGGGTTCAAGATCTTTTAGCAATTTTATCATGGTTTTACCTAATTTAAATGTTTATTTTGTCTATTGTATTTGTGTTTGTACATATAAAGTGTTTTATTGAGTATGCATATCAGTGATAAACAGATGAACAGATAATCAGAGTTGGAAGGGACCTTGTAGGTCGTCTAGTCCAACCCCCTGCACAAGCAGGAGACCCTACACCATTTCTGATAAATGGCAGTCCAATCTCTTCTTGAAAGTCTCAAGTGATGGGGCTCCCATAACTTCTGAGGGCTAGCTGTTCCAAGGGTTGATTGTTCTCACTGTCAGAAAGTTTCTCCTTATTTCCAGGTTAAATCTCCTTGTTCCATTTCCATCCATTATTCCTTGTCTGGCCTACAGGTGCTTTAGAAAATAGCTTGACCTCTTCCTCCCTATGGCATCCCCTCAAATATTGGAAGACCTTGGTCCTTCTCTTTACTAGACTAGCCAAGCCCAGTTCCTGTAACCGTTCATTGTATATTTTAGCCTCCAGTCCCCTAATCATCCTGGTTGTACTTCTCTGTACTTTTTCTAGAATCTCAACATCCTTTTTATAATGTGGTGACCAAAACTGGATGCAGTACTCTAGGTGTGGTCTTATTAAGGCTTTATAGAGTGGTATTAGTACTTCCCATGATCTTGATTGTATCCCTCTGTTAATACAACTTAGGATTGCATTAGCTTTTTTGGCTGCTGCTGCACACTGCTGGCTCATATTTAGCTGGTTGTCCACTAAGACTTCCTTTCACAGTTACTGCTATTGAGCCTGGTTTCACCCAGGTTATATGTGTACTTTTGGTTTTTCTTGCCTAAGTGTAGGAATTTACTTTTCTCTACATTGAATTTCATTTTGTTAGATATGGCCCAGTGTTCTAGTGTTAGCTATTCCTGCCAGTTTAGTATCATCTGCAAATTTGGTAAGTTCCCCTTCTATTCCCTCATCTAAGTCGTTAATGAAGATATTGAAGAATACTGGGCCTAAGATGGAACCTTGCGGCAGCCCACTGCTTCCTTCCCTCCATGTAGACTTAGACCCATTAAGGACTACTCGTTGAGTACGGTTTGCCAGCCAGTTGCGAGTCCAACTAGTGGTGGTGCTATCTATTCCACTTTTTTCTAGCTTACTAAGAAGTAGGTTGTGATCTACTTTGTCGAATGCCTTGCTGAAATCTAAATATAGTATGTCCTCAGTATTTTGCTGGTCTACTAATTTAGTCACTGTGTTGCAGAATGAAATAAGATTGGTTTGGCATGATCTGTTCTTAACAAACCCTGCTAACTGCTAGTTATTACTTTACTTGTTTCTAGAGGTTGGCAGATCTGTTTTTTTTATTATCTTTTCCAGTACCTTCCCAGGTATTGATGTTAGGCTGATTGGTCTATAGTTTCCTGGTCTGTTTTTTTTCCTTTTTTGAAGATGGGAACCACATCAGCTGTTTTCCAATTCTCTGGTAGTTCCCCAGTGCTCCAGGATTTTTGAAAGATATGGTGCAGTGGTGCTGAGATGACCTCTGCCACCTCCTTTAAAACTCTGGGATGTAAACCATCAGGCCCCGGTGATTTGTGTTCATCAAGATCATACAGGTGTTCTCTTACTATTTTTTTGCTTATTTTAACTTTTATTTCTGGTCTTTTACAGTGATATTTTCGGTGGGTTGAGCTATAGTTTCTTTTTGCGTGAATACCGATGCAAAGAATGAGTTAAGCAGTTCTGCTTTCTCTCTGTTGCCTGTTATTTCCCTGCAGTCTTCTCTCTTTAGTGGACCGACTGTTTCCTTGATTTTTTTCTTGTTATTTATATGTTGGAAGAAACTTTTTTTATTATCTTTGACTTTTGTTGCAAGGCTTTGTTCGTTCTGAGCCTTTACTATCCTGACTTGGTCTTTGCAGATTCTGGCGATCTGCTGATATTCTGCCTTAGTTGTATGTACTTCTTTCTGTTTTTTGTACTTGTCCTTTTTTTTCTTTCAATTTGCCAGAGAGATCTTTGTGCAGCCATTCTGATTTCTTCTTGGATTCTTGTTTTTCTTTCTCAGTGGTATTGTGCTGGTCTGGGCTTCTATGATCATACTTTTTGAGTTGTTTCCCCCTTTAGGATTTTCATCCATGGAATCTTTCCCAAGTTCTCTTTGAGTTTATTGAAATCAGCTCTTTTAAAATCCAAGACTCTGGTGTCATTATGTGCTGTGGTTTGTGTTTGTGTTATGTTGAATTCTAGTATGACATGGTCACTCTCACCCAGAGTTCCTGCAGTTTCAACTCCCTCTATCATTTCTTCTCTGTAAGAATTAAGTCCCATATGGCTGTCCCTCTAGTTTCACCCTCTACCTTTTGGACAACAAAGTTGTCAGCTAGGTTGGTTAGGAACTTATTTGATTTCTCACTTGGTGCAGAATTAGTTTTCCAATTGATATCAGGATAATTGAAATCTCCCATTACTATTATTGTGTTTCCATTATGCCATATGCTAAGTAAATAAATAAATAAACAGCATTTGTAGGAAAAAGATATTGAGAATTTTAAAGAGCTGTTCCGTGCAGCAGCATAATGCATTCTCCACTGGGTATTTAGCCTTGAGGTGTATCAGAATGTCCTTGTATGGCACTTCTGTGGGGAGAAAGAGAAGCTGAGATTTCAAATCTCCTGACCACAAAAATACAATGACACACATTGAAATCCAGGTCACATGTACTATGCATGTCCATTTTAAGTCTGAAGTAATGAAAATTGGGATATGCTATTTAAATATATGAGCTTTCCATTGTGATATTCATTTGTTTGATGTGATGTTTCAAATGGTTCAGCAGTGCTATACCATCATTGGTTAATCAATAGATGTTGAAAAAAGATAGTGTATCACTTTCAATTTACTGTTTTATTGCAAGAGCAGTCAGATGGGCTGCTTCTTAGGAGAAAAGATTCATGAAGGCATCCTCCTAGGGTAAAGACAATTGACAGAGAGACAAAAGAGTATTTATCATTCTTTCCCTAACATTAAATCTTGTTGCAGCCAATGTATACTTCTGTAGTTGATGGAAGAGAAACTATACAAGAGCAATGGAACTAGTTCCTAGACTTTTTTCCTAGATTGTTAACCTTGTTAACATTATAATAGCCCTTTACAGCTGAGCTACTGCTGATAATGACTTTTGATTATATGTCAGTTCAATTACAAGAAGTGTCAGTCTTGTTCTTTTGCTGTATTTTCTTTTTCCCATTGGAACCCATCTTTTATCCTCTGGCTGTGATTGAAAATACCTGTAGTGGTCAATGAATTTAGGTCATATATTCCACAGGATCTTCCATATAAGTCAAAAGTTTGAAGAGAAAATATAAGAGCCTCAAAGAAATGTCACAGGCTGTACATCCTGCAAAGTAATATTCAATTGTCCCCTTAACTGAAGGTGGAAGACTATTAAGTATTAGGATCATGCAAAATTCACAGAGAATCATATTCATTCAGTACCCATTCATTTCTGACTCTATTTCATCATGTCTTACTATACATCGTTCTATACATCCCTGCTATATTCAACGTTTGTTATTTTTAGGTCATTTCTAACACTTATTTCCATATAGTAAAGAATATTTTTTTGCCTTTTGCAATCAGCCACTCCTATTTTCCTGCCAAATATTTATGGATAAATGTATATGGTATGATTGTTATGATGTTAAAGGTACATGTGTGTACTTTTGCTTGCAGACCATGCTGTGCCTTTGACAGAGAACATGAATCATTTGCAACTTGGTGCAGATTTTGAAATTGTACCAAAGACCAGGGTGGTTCTAGTTGACAGGGAAAATGGAGTAAATGTCTGCAAGTTATATATAGAAGATGAAAAACTCAAGCATGTAGATGAATTCAGTAGAATGTGTGCATCTTGATAGGGTTTTTTTTTTTAAAGTGAAAACAGGTGGGGGGATTAAGATTTGCAAATACTGCAAAAAGATAGAGGGTTATACATAATTATTGTGAGGAATGAATGACAAAAGCAACAGAAATACTGCATTGAAGAGCATGCTTCTTTCCACTTTGTTAAAAGAACATGACAGTTAGAAGGAACATAAAAGTTGAATGCAGGTGGGCAGGTTATAATAAGGGAGTATGTGTGGGAAAAGAAGAAACATTAGAGTCACAAATGAATGGAAGATGAATGAATGCAAATTGAATGCAAAAGTGCTGTAGTATTGGAGTACAGTGAATTGGTTTGGTCATATATAAAGTCATTGAGAATGACTGAAAAAGTTACTTTTGGATAGAATTGATGAGTACATAAAAAGAACAAAGTGAGAAATTTAAAGAATAAAGGGCAGTGTATGAAGCAACACTTAGATATAATGAAAGCAAAGATTATTTGCAAGTTAGAAAAATGTATGTATATTGAAGGATTTGAATGCAAACTAGAGTTCACTATCTTTCTCCTTTTTTCTCATTACAATGTTAGCTTGTGAGATTATTAATTCATTTTTTTTTCACTGAGCTTTGCTTCCTTTTTTACATCCATCACTTTTTAAAATGGAAATCTAGGCATACAAATTCAAGGGCTAAGTGTAATCCATGGGCTTAAAAAGATAGTGTATCCAGTCTAAGTATTGAATTACATATTGATAAATTATTATGGATAAAGCCTTGTGTGTTCCATAATTGGGCTGTATGTATAACCTGATAAACCACCTCGTGCATAGCTTTTTAACTAAAGTTTTTATTATAAACTCACAGACATTGATAAAGTACAAGCCTTGATTACAAATTTCACTTTTTATATTTTCACATGATTCTAGATTCAGATGATATGGTACATTTAACAGTTTAGAGAGCTATGTATGAGGGCATGAAGGCACAATGTGTATATTATATTCAATAAAGTATGTGATCATAGTCACTGAAATTTTAAAAGAGTATTTTGTAAAAAAAAATGTTTTAAAATGTTAGGCAAAAATTAAGGGATTTTCAAGAAAAAAGGCCAGGCATATCCTGGCTAATGAGGAATGTTGGGATGAAAGTGTCAAAACAATGGGTATTCCTCCAACAGACACCCATGAAAACAACTAAAAGTGTGTATATAGAGTGCAGGGAGAGAAAAGATATATTGAGTGAAACAAGAAAAACCAATGAGAAGTCCAAAGTTAAGTAAATCAGGCACTTCCTTCTTCATTTGCTCAAGAAACGGCAGTTGCTAAGATATCCTGTAATAAAGAAACAATTTATGAAGATAAATCCACTAAGTACTGTCAGATATTGTCAAAGAGCAATTAGAGGTAGGCTAAACATTTTACCTCCAAGCATTCATAATGCTGATGAAAGACATACAAAGGTCTCTCCTTATTTGGCAGATCTTAATAAATGACCATGACCATGTCTAAGTAATAAATTGAATGTGTCCAGATTTTACTAATATGGCCACATAATTGCTGTTAATATACATTAAGCCAACAACTCTTTTTCATTTAAAAAAAAAATCTCTTTAAACCTATTTAAACCTGTGATAGTGTAGTCAATGGGGGTTATAATGATAAATGCTTGAACAAGATAGGACATTGTCATCAGATGTAAAGACAATCATCCAAAACTAGTCTACCTCAACTTGCCCTCTGTTCAACACTACTCTTGGGATATACTAAATGCTTCCTCAGCTGTAATCAGTGAATAATTCATCTACTGTATTTCCTCTCATAGTAAGAAATAGTAGGAATTAGAAAGAGTAAAAGGTCTTTGAAAGTTCACTAGCTAGTGAATAATGAAAGTACTTACAAATGGGATGCCCTGCAATGCTTATTAAATATGCAGGAATAGTGTCATGAACCTAATTTCATTTTAGCCGAAGTTGTTTACTGGTTTGCTGAAGTACGATACTTGATTCATAAAGTTAACTATTATTCAAGCTTCTTAATAAGTTCTGAAGAACTGTAAACAACCAAGAAAGAATTACAAATTAAATAAGATAAAGAGCAAATGCATGTGGAGAGTAGATGAAAGAAAAACAGTAGGACTTCCAACATTATTTATTGCAATAATTTCTTGATAAACGAAAGAAGAATGTCTTTACATAATGAATATTTAACTTATGGACTCCATTGCTACAAAATGTTGAAACAAATTTCACTTAGTGGTTAGTGAATTCATGAATAACAGGCCTGTAATTGTGGGTATTAGTTGTATTTTCTAAAATAGAATCTCCCTGTTCTGAGATATACCCAGAAGTCATATGGACTAGCAACTTTTTCTGTACAATGTTCTTCCTATTAATTTCTAATACTATCCATCTGGCTACATTTACATTAACAAAACCATGGACTAGAGTGATCTTTGAGGCAATTATGACCATGATATCCAATGATGAGCACCACAAATTAATAATGAATAACAAATATTTACAAAAAACAAACTAAAGCAAAAAAACAAAGATATTACCTGGATTTGCAATTTTTAAAATTCAATTTAATCAAAATTTAAATTGTTAGCATATTAAATTTCAGCGGCAATTTCTATGAGTTCTAAAAAAAATTAATTCCTATTAACCTAATCTGAGAGATATATTCTTTTGTGCCACCTAAACTTTTTATATCTTTGCTTCATGGAGCAAAAAAAAATACATCATGATGATACACATTTTATGGATGCACATTGTCACCATCTACTGATTATTTTATCTCTGGCATAATTTTTGCATATTTATTTGTATTGTCAGAGAATGAGGTACCATATTTAATATTCCAACAGCATAGAATAATGAGGAATAGTGATGAAACAATGGAAAGTGAATAAAATCAAAATAATAAAAATTAAAACAAGTGGTTGTATATATAAATAGAGGGTGAAATACAAATACGACCATTTAATACCAGGTGTCACCTTCTATTATCTATAATGGTAGAAGTCTCTGAAACCAACTCATCCATAAGTTTGCACTACTTTACTCTCAAGTCATACTTTCTTCCCCTCCATAATCATACACGTATATGTAGGCCTTTGGGTTTGTGAACATGGAGGTGGCTCTGCAGTAGAGTATAGAGTCTAGTGCAAAGAGGATACTGGAAGTCAATTGTTGTATAATTATTAATATGTGAATGGTATTCTATTAGTTTTTGGCAATGTCTGTTTTCAAAGCCAGTGGAAGATTCATAGTACAGGGCTCATGAATGGTTTCTGTCAGCAGTGACAACTTCTATTTCCCTTGGCTGGATATCACTGTTGTGTAAGGTTGCCTTCACAATGCTTTCTAACACTTCTATGAATGATCTTGAAGTTCTTCCCAGTCTCCAGTATATCACAGAGCAAGTGGTGAGGCATATGGGGTTATGATTCTGATGATGTGTCACAGCAATCTCTTAATTAGCAAATAACAATCAGAAATCTTTTTTTTCTTATATATTATGTGTAATTTGTTGTTAAATAAAAAATCCTACTTTCATTTAGCATCTTGCATGTAACTTTGGTGGTGCCAAAATATGAAGGTTGAATAAAAAGAAAGGTATCCAGTGTTACAAGCTTCCAATAATGGCAGTACTGGCATGATAGAAGCTCTGTTGTGTACTTTAGTATTTCTTCTTTCACTTCAGAACATTAGGAAGTTGCTGCAAGAAAAGCTTTTGTTGCTCTTGTTTGTGAAATGAGGGGTCCTTGGTGGTTTCTCAACTTGGTTGTTTTCTTGCAGATGTTTCATTACTCAAACTACGTAATATTATCAGTGCTAGTAAGGAGTCCTTACTAAGGACAAACAAGCTCAGAGAGTATCAAGGACCCTTCATTTCAACCATTTCAACTACAAATATTCTCCTTGTTTGTTGTTTTTGAAATGAAAGCCTGCAGTGGGTACTTGTCAATGTGTGCCCACATTATAAGTTTCAAATTGAAACTCACTAGCGAATGCAGGTTGTTTTTGGTTATGACTGGGTTGACATAAACATTCTCTGTTGCTGGGCCAAAAAAATGTAAGATAATGAACTGGGAAGAGCTAATTTGTGTGATAAAGAATAAAGTGGACAAACTATGACAGCAACTGTCAAGTTTCACATGAAAAAGCTTGATGAACTGATTAAGGATAATCAGCAGATCAGTCAAAGGGAAATTGCAGTCAATCTTGGCATTTCACTAAAAGGTATGAGACACATTATTGATATTATTCAAAACTGGAAAGTTTGTGCAGGATGGGTTCCTTGCATGCTGAACTTTTCTAGCAATTGTTGCATGCTTTTCTAGCAGTTGTTGACAGTAAGACTATACTCATTGCATACAAGAATAATGGTGAAGAATCTCTTCACAAGGTTATGACAATCAATAAAATAAGATCTCATCATTATGACTCAGAAATAAAGCATCAGTCGATGGGATATCATGTCCAAGCCTGTGGGGTGAAGATAGAAAATCAAAACCCAGGCTTTGATAGGAATCTCTTTGTTACAGTTATTTGGGATATAGACAGTATTATTCACATGGATTTCCTTGAACCAAATACCACTATAATTTCAGACAGCAACTTTAAAGCTTTGTAAACTTTTAAAGAAAAATTAAATGAATTTGAAAGCAAAAGAAATAAATTTGTAACCTGGCAGTGTCAGATCTTACATCTCATAAGCCAGTCAAGAGATGATTGTGAAATTGGATCTTAATGTCCCATTTGCTGTACCATTCAGAATTGGTGCCATGAGACTAGTACCTATTGCCCAAACTGAAGAAATATCTTAACAGGTATCTGCTTAACTAAAGAGTTGACAAGAACTATCAGGACCTGGTTGAAAAAACAAAGTGTGGTGTTCTTTCTTGATGATTTTAAGAAGCTTGTTTATCATTGGCAAAGGTTTATACAGTAATTCATAGTGGTGATTATGTGGAAAAGTAAATATAGATAACAAAAGAGTTACTTCAAGGATTATTTTTTTGATTCGTTTTTAAAATATCTTTATTTAAAGTACAGCTATGGAGGTGGGGGCAGTGCTTTTCATTCATCCCCTTGTAATTTACATTATCGGAATCTCTGATTTTAATTATTCTGAATAGAAAGAATGTCAAAAAGTAAAGGAAGTAGTTTTTCATGATAATGTTATAGACTTTATGGAGTTATTTCAAACAGATTAAAAATTGTGAGTCATCAAGTTGTCAAAACCTAACAGGCAATTTAAAATGATACACAAAGATCAACTCATGGGAAGATGAAAGTCATCATTATGGTACCCAGTGATGAAAAATTAAAGAGAAAGTCAGCACATAAACTGAGAAAACAGTATGGAGCCCTGAGGGACCTCCTAACATGATGAACATAACATGCAAAAGTCATAATGTTACATGATATTATGTGACATGGTTGAATCAGGTCTTGATTCAACCATGTTGATTCATAAAAAAGATTCTTAAAAATTTTAAACAAGTTATCAGTGTCAGACAAAGAAAAGTACATATTTTTTAGCAACAGCAAAAACATTTAGCATTGTTTCATCAAAATATATTTTTCTATAATAGTAAACAAAGTCTAAATGGTAGCTAGAAGGAAATTGACTTGTTATAATTAAGTATAAACATAGTTATGAATACATGAAATTGATACATATAAGAAAAATAAAAAGAAACAATTGGACATTATGCACGCCCCCTAAATTTTATATGATTCTTTAATAGATGTTGGGACAACACCAGAACAAATGATGTAATGACTGCAAAATGAACCAACTAATAAAGTTAGCAAATCCTTAGAAGTCATGAAGGTCAGAGGTCCAATGAGCAGATGGCAAAAGCATCTGTGAAACATTTGGACAAGCTCCAGGAGAAGACTTTTCATAACCTATTAACTTAATTTGTTTTATCCAACAAAATATGACTATGTAAAGCAAAGGTGTATAATCTATGGCCCCAGATTCATAAGTAATTGACACAAAACCTTAATATATATCCCTCAAGCTATTTCAAATTTGATACAAAACTGTATTTGAAAGGATAGGACAATTACATTAAATATAGGTTTTACTCTGACTCCATTCCCATTATTCCAATAAAAAGCAGAGTTTACCCAATTTATATTTGTCCCAGGAAGGTGTCCATCCTTGATCTAAAGTAACCAATATTGTGGGGGGGGACCCTACTGTAAATCAAGCCCGTTTGTACATGTTATTGGATATGCAAAAGTGAAAATTAGGCACAATAATCATTCAATTCTCTTGAGGATCAGAATTTTCTTGAGAAACTTTGAAAACTGTGCTGTATGCAATTGTGCATTTTTTATCCATCTTTAGTTGGAAATAACATTTTACAAATCTATTTAGAGATTCTTAAAACTGAAATTAAACCTCTGCCACTTAAGACATTCCTATCTTTTCCTGTACTTAGAAAAACCTTCTAATTCCAAGTATATGACCTGATGTCACCATTACCCCAATTTTTTTGCCTGCAATTTCATTATAGTGTATTTTGCAGTGTATCAGCCTTTTCCAGACAGATACCCTGAAGACATGTTAAAATTGCAGTTCCCACTAAGTACAGTATATATTCTAGATAGCTACAGTCATAAAACGTTAAAGAGAATCACACTAGGGAAAATTAGATTACAATATAACATGGATCTCAACTTCCAATGGTGGATGTTCATTTCTCGGGTTGGCCATTTCTAGTTAAGATCCTTGCTTTTTGGGATATAATAAAATATGATAGAATTCTTCTTGAAGACTCAAAGATTCTGACAATAAATAAAGCAGGCTTGTTTGGTTTTGACTCCACATATTATATGAAACTGTCAGTAGCTGACTAATCAATAAACAACCCACATTTTAAGGCAATGTGTGTGAATCTGACTATTGAAAGTTGATGAGCATTTATAACCAAAGAAGATACATCTTGGAGGACAAATCAACAGAGAAAGTGATCCTGAATGAGAGTAAGTTTAAAGAATGATTTGTGTCTTGCCATTGAGTCCACATCCACTTTCTAGTCAATTATTTGAGCAAATAACTTGTCTTTTAACTCCTCCCTGTTTTCCTTTCTGCATAAAATATGTTTTTCTACCAGCTGTACCTATCTAAGCAAACATTTTGTGAAAACCCATCTCTATTGTCCAGAACCAACCCAACCTCTTTTTTTTTTTGTAAACGATAGCTTCTTACTTGGTAAAAGCAAATTGCTCTTCCGTTCACACATCTAAAATATATATCCCTAGGGTATCATTATCCAAGTCTATAACCCCCTTAACTTCTAAAGATGTTTTAAACAATCACATTGCTTAAAAGATACTAAGTAAGGAGTTGTCTATCAAAAAATGTTATATCTTGTAAAAAAGCTCACTAATGATTCACAATTGAATAGAAAAAGATTTTCCTGATGCATTTTCTCACATTTTTATACTCAGGCAGTCCTGCCTAATCATACCAAATGTGATATGTGTGAGAGTGAGTGAAACAGAAAAAAGATTAAATGCTATATTAGCTATAGGCCAAAACCAATAACCTGACCATCGCAGGAAAATAACATTTTTTCCTTCCAAATTATTAAATTTTATATGATTGATTTTCCCCCCACCTACAATGTTTAGTTTAACGTTTCTAAGGTCAAAGCTTCTACAGTATGAGGATTTTTCCCTATTGATTTCTTTTCTCTATATTATATTCTTCTCCTTAGTCTATTGGTGTTAGTATAAAGGTGTTGTTACTTTTATCTGAGCAATTGCTATTATTCAGTTTACTTACTATGAAAAAATGGCTAATTGTGTCTCATACCCAATAGTATAGCAATGGGCTTCTGTTCAAATAGTGGGGCTTTCCGTTATCTGTCAGCCTCTCCTCAGATCTGCTCCAGAAAACACCTTGAACCTTCCAGAGTAGATTTCAGAAGTAAACACTGGAAGGTTTACAGTTCACTGCAAGATGACTCTTAATGGCAACAACCCTAGTATTCCTCATGAATATTTAAGCATTACACATTTATTTTTAAACTTTATGTCATCTCTCAGATCCATTTGACTGAAATTAATCAGCACAATACAATATTCTAGAATATACATTCTAAATTGCAATATGAATATAACACAAAACATTTCTAAAAGATTTCTACATGTGTCATGCTTTCAAAACACATAAAAATAGGGGCAGGGTATATATATGTTTCTGTTTCACACGTACACATTCAATTAAACTCTTCCTTGTACTATTATTTTTCCTTTCTTTGCTCCAGCAACATTATGTCTCATTCACTCTTCATTCTTCCTTTACTTAAAAAAAGAAATATATCATGCTGGTTGAAGACTTGATGATCCAAGTTAATATTGTCAAGTATTATATATCTACAGTCTCCCAGAGTTGTGGATGTTCCATCCTGGAGCTTTTCAGGAAAGATTGGACAACAATTTGACAAGGACTCTATCTTGGGCAGAGGGTTGGACTGGAAAAAAACCCAAGATCTCTTCCATCTCTATGATTCTGTGATTACTTTTAATATGGTTTTTGATCAATCAAGTTTCTTTCTCCTAACAATCTGTTTTCTCTTTTCTTCCTATATTTCCTTCATTCTATGAATTGTCACAGTCTTTTGAATTTTGACTTCTCCTTTTGTTTTTTTCTTCATTTCCAGCAGGGACATCCATAGGGGTCAAAATGTCAAGGTGGCATCTGTGCTGCATGATCAAAGTTCTGTTGCTTCTTAATGTGTGTTGAAATCACATAACAAAGGGAGATGGTGCTGAACACAGTATTACTGTGCTATCTTGACTTTTTTGAACCTCTCTTCTCTTGTCACCATTGATGCCCTTGCTTTCCACTATAAATGCAGCAAATTATTTGGAGATTCATTCTTTCCAGCACCTGAAATTCTTTAGTTATACCATTTAAAATCTAAGCAAAAAGCAGAATTATCCTTAATTGCTTTCTTGATATGGATTTTCTTTATTTCCCTATCATTCTTTCTTATCCTAATACATGTCCTTTTCTTGAATCTGAGAAGCCTTAGTAATCCATTCTTCCTTCCTTCCTTCCTTCCTTCTTTCCTTCCTTCCTTCCTTCCACCTAGATCTGCTAATGAATTTTAGCTGATTTTTTTAAAAATCAAATGCTTAATTACAATATATACAAACAGTTTTCAGAAAGGTTATCCTGATTTTTTCATACAGTTCTCTGCTCAGAACTTGCATACAAGCATTTTATGTTCCCATGAAATATATTTAACATTGTCTTTCAAAACATCACAGAACATGTTGCATCTTAAAGGGAATCTTTTTAAGACTTCCTTAATCGGAGTCTTGAATTCCAAGCATTTGACCATATCCTGAGAAAAGAGAATTGGATAGAGAAAACTTAGGAATTACTAACTTTTCACATTCAGCAATTTGCTTATGAGAGCCTGCATCACCTCACCTCCTGTGGGATGGGCCACTTGCCCACAGCCCCACCTGCTAGAGACCCCTGGATTTCCTCCCCAACATAGCCCGGCCCACATGAGTGACGCCAGATGACCATGACTACCTAGGCCAGACATATCCCACCTTGGCCCCAAGGACAACCACAATGCTGATGCTATGCAATCAAGTTTGACACCCTGAATTAAAGCATCATTATCATCCCGCCCTTAGGCACAAAACCAGCTGGATGATCCCGGGCCAATCATTCTCTATTAGCCCTGAGAAGGAGGCATTGCCACTCTGAAGAAACATTGCCAAAGAAATTGTGAGGACTAATCCAGTCACAAGAATCAAAAATTGACTCAGAGGGGGAAAAAAACCTTGTTTGCAAATAAAAGCCTAGATATACTTTGTAATAAAAATATTTTGCTAGACATCTGTCAGTTTAAATAAATATATTGTTCTTTAGTCTCCTGATTCAAACAAGAATGACTTGCTTCTTTAAAATACTTTCATTCCTAGATTTAATTATTCCTTAATATCAACTTCATTTTATTGGCAAGTCTGTATGTATACAGAACAAAGCCAGTGGAGGAGTAAGAAAAGTTCAATTTGCTGTAGCCCTAAATGCAACATCTATCTATTTTCCTTTTTGTCAAATTAAGATCTGAATCTAATTTAATGATAAAAAGTCTGTATATCTCTTTTAATTAAGAGGTATAGACTGGATTGTGCTTATTTTTACATGGTTTTTCTCTAACGCTATTGCACTGACACAAAACAGATATTTGTAATTTAACCAGAATGGATAATTATTATTGATACTTTATGTCAAATCTTTGTACAGTATTGTAATCCATTACTGAAAAGGAAAATATTAGCATTCCTCTGTTTTGTTTGGAGTTTTCTCACAGAAGACATCAACCATATACATCCATGTAAGTCCCAATTTAGAGAACTATTTTGGAGTAATACAAAAGTTGAAGAATACAGAACATTGGAGTTGGAAGTCCTTGGAAATCTTCTAATCCAACCCCTTGCTCAAGCAGGAGACCCTACACCATTTCAGATAAGTGGCTGTCCAGTATCTTCTTAAAAGCCTCCAGTAATGGACCAGCAACTTCTGATGATAAACTGTTCCACTAGTTAATTGTTTTCACAGTCAGAAACTTTCTGCTTAGTTTTAGGTTGCTTCTCTCATTTAATAGTTTTTGCCCATTGCTTTTTGTCTTGTCTTCTGGTGCTTTGGAAAATAAGTTGATTATTTTCTTTGTAGCAGCCCCTCTTATATTGAAACACTACTGTCATATCACCCCAGTCCTTTATTTCACTAGACATAGACATACCCAATTCCTACTTTATATGTTTTAGCCTTCAATCCCTAATCATTTTTGTTGCTTTTCTCTGCACTTTTTCCAGAATCTCAACATCTTTTTAGTATTGTGGTGACCTCACCTGTGGCTCTACTAGCAGCCACATACCAATAAACCATCTTGGCAGATGGGCCAAACAAGTGAAGGTGGCTGTCTAGTCTTTGATCCTCACTGAGGTAGGGAATTTGTCTATCCCAACATATGAAATCTGGCCCTGAGAGACTGAGTGGAGGAAAGTGATAAATGGTCAAGGAGGAAGGACTTGCAGGTATTGTGGAGTGTTAAGAGCATGACAAGACACTTACACATTATGGTCATCCACTGCAGCAAGAAAGGTCTCCAACCATAACAGTTCTCTGTGCCACTGGATTAAAATCTCGTCTGTCAAGAGACTGGAATTGCCATTGTACAGTAGCTATTCCACTTAAGACTCCATCATGCAAAGGGCTTCTGTAATGCAATTCATCTTCATCTACACCCACAGTTCATTTGCAAATCATATCAGTCCAAACTAAATTCATTGAGCCCTGTGGTGTTGGGGGCGTAGTGAAGCAACAGTTGGAGATAACTACTAGAAGTTGCAATCACAACCTGCACAGGTGACCCTGTGGTTATTTGTGGTTATTGTGATTATTTGTGTCAGTACCCAGGACAGGAATGATTGGACACTCCTTCTAGGATAACATTGCCCACCCTCATAGGAGGCAGGACATTAGAAAAACTACCCTAAACTCCTGCCCCATATCTGGCCAGCTAACTGCAGTTGACAGATTTATTAGCAGTTGATCATCAAAAAAATCAGAGAAAACTCATTTTTGGATCCTGGAACGAACATGTCACGTGAAAGACAAAGAGCTTTCCTAGCAACCAATTTTTGTTGTTATAGCATTGACATTGCTGCACTGAGTGAAACCAGAGAGTTCATTATAGAAAGCAGTGAGTGGATATACATCTTTTTGGAAAGAGAAACCACAGACTGACAATAAGAGTCTAAGAATATGTTTATGCAGTCAAATCTGCTCTGCTGAAGAACAACTCTGCCTTTACTGACTGGAATAAAAGAATGCATTATAAAGTTCCTCTTTCCTCTCAGGAAGTCCTGGTATATTACCATTGTTGGCATCTATAATCAGGTCTCATGAGAAGAAGACAAGGAAGTTTCAACAGGGACCTGGATCAGATAATTTTCCCTGCCAGTGGCAAACTGAACTTCAGTGGGGACAGATTTCTATCTGCTGCTATGTGGTATATGAGCTCTATAAGATGTGTATATCATACCCCAATCAGTTTGTGGTTTTAAACCATAACATTCTTGTCTTTCCCAGACAATATTTGAAAGATTCAGTCATGCTGCAAATTTTAGATGCCAGAAGCAATTACATCACTTTGAGAGTGAGATGGGTGGTACCTACATTTGACAAACAAACAAATAAAATCATCACAGCTATGTTGATAGAATCTTTAACAAGGAGGTTGGATTAATATTGTTTTCAGAACCCAGATTTTTATTGCAAAGAAGCTGGAGTGGGGGTGGAACTACACTGAAATAGATACTATTTCTGAAGAATTCTATAGAAACATGGTAATTTCCTTTTTATTACAATAGTTAAAAGCAGCATGTTGTTCTGCATGATTTAGGATTGGAAATGTAAATGAGGCCTCTTTCAATTACCAATTATGTTCTCTATTCTATGTTGTGGAAAGATTCAGCTGTCTTATTTCATGTTCCCGAAATAAATATACAGAAAGAAAATTGATATGCTAATTTGTCTAATTTTTTTATAAAAAGATATTACTACATAGAATATTAGCATGGTCTGTTTCAGCTCAGTGTGGAAAGAATAATGCTATTTTATAATAAAAAGGGCTTACAGTGCTAATTAACAGTGTAGCAGTTGCAATAAAATTGTTAAGCACACCATATTACATATTTAATTTAAATGGGAAGTGATAAATACTGGATACTGAAATCAATACTAATTAACTCTTCCAAAACTTCTGCCAACTACTACCACATCTTCAGCTCTACCTGAACTTAACAAAAGTGAATATTAGGAATGTGCAGTGCGTTGGACAGGAACATTAAAATAGTGTTCTTCTGCAATGCAGCAGCTGTGTTTTTTCCTCTACGTACATGACAGCTAAAAAAGACAGCTGCATGATTTTGGGAAAAATTGTGGTTTTTTGAAAGAACTTCAGACAGACCCAAAATGCTGCACATCCCTAGCAAAAACATATTGCATGGTGGCCACAGAAAGAATTAGAATATCCCTAAATCTTCTTTATTGAAGCAATGTTCATCATAAAGGGAAATATCAATCCAAATTTCATTCTGAAGAAAATCACTTTGGTGATACAGGCCTCGTGCATCTTTCTTATCAATGAAGAAAATTAATATCATTATAAGCAAATCTGGCATTATGATTTATAATTTAATGCCTACCTATCCAAGATAATGATACTTTTTGGACTGTCAAAATTTGTTGCTTGTTATAAAATTTGACAGCCAGTTCTAAAGGGTTTAGAATTAGCATGGTTAACAAAAGAAAAGCGCTCAGATATATTACTGATGATCAGTTAATCCTGCTTCAGAATGTTCATGTTGCATTTCCTTTGCCACCTTAACTCTGGCATGGAGATATGAAATAGACAATATGCCCAAGTATTAAGGCACACATTTAAATACAAGTGCATGTTATAGAACAATGATTGCTAACCTTTTTGTCATTGTGTCCTGAAAGTTATTTAAAAAGTTATTGAAGTTATTAAAGAAAAATTATTACTCATAATGTGCGCAACCACCAACACCCCATGCATGCATGCGTGATCCCCGACGTGCATCTCTGCACATGCACATCTGACTCCCCCACATGCACCCCACCCCTGCACATGTATGCACATCTCTCCTCACGCATGCTTGGCAGATATCTGACAATCAGTTGGCTGGCGGGGGGCGCACACGCATGCGCAGTGGATTAGTTCTGGGTGACGGTTCGCATGCTGGCAGAAATGGCTCTGCGTACCACTTCCGGCAAGCATGCCATAGATTTGCCATCTTGGCTATAGGAGCTGGCTAGTGAGTGAATTAATTTACATCTGTGATTGCAAAAGCTAGAGTTAGTAAAATTCCTCTCACTCCTAAATCTGATGTGGATAGTTTTGTTGAAGAACTAAGTGATAGGATCTGGGTATTTCAGCCTGATAAAGTTCACCAATACAAATTCAGGAAATGAAGCAGCAATGGGTGAGTGAGATGCTTCACAGCCATGTATTGAATGAGAGGAGTTTTGATCTCTGCAGCACTTTGCAGCTTTTGGAAACTTTGTTATTATTTCTGGAGGATGAGTTCACTACTTGATATCAGTACTTGATATCTGGAGAATGTTGAGTGGGTTGAAAGAGGCGGTGAACTCTCTAACAATGACAAAATTTTAATCAGATGAAATTTCTCAACTTAAACTCTATGTTTATCAGAGCTCTGTTGGGATGACAAGGCTTCATTTACTTTCTCAGTTCGCATCCTCATTTTGTGGCTAGGCAAAATCTTCCTTCTACCTTCTCTTCTGCTTTTAGAACATTATGTTGTTTTAACTGAGAATTTGGCTCACCTTGCAAATGGATCCAGAGCTAATTTAATTATTTCAACAAAGAATTAATTAGATACCAAAGTAATATTAGATTTGGCTCAATTTTTTTTCAACAGGTACAGCTTAATCTTCTCCTCATTAATTGATTCCAAAACTAAGCCAGGCTGAATGGATTTCTTTGGATTTCCCATCCTTTGAAGGAAGTTTTAGTATGGTAGGGCCACCACATCTAGGATGTGAACATCTAGATCATGGGTGTCAATCTCGCAGTGTCATGTTGCTGTCACATGATGCTTCATGATGTTTTCTCCTTACACAGAGCTAGGGTGGGTGAGGCCTGCACATGATGCATTCAGCCTGGGAGTCACCAGTTTGACACCCTGATCTAGATGATTAGAGAGATTCGGGTGCTTTGACTAAGTGGTTGTCTGGAATTCTGCAATCCACATGTGATAGACCTTTTGGCTTTTAAAATAAAATCTTTACTTCTCAAACCAAGTCTTAGGCACTCATATTTCTCCTTAATTCTCTCCTAAACAAAATTATTCTGGCTCTGTTGTATTCTTCTGCACCGCCATCAAATTTATTGGAAAAATATTTTCTTAAATCTTGGAACGATTCAGATCCAATACTTCCTGATCCAATACTCTTGATGACAGAACAGGATTAAAAGCAAAAGTTCACAAGAAATAAAGTATCTTCTGACATAGACATTTAAATACATTGATCATATGTATTTTGCTCTGCATGGGAGCAGTTTTCTACCTCTCTCATTAGCATGGCATTTATATTATAAATACCTTTGCTGATCTCTGATGATCACACAAATTGTTTGCACTGTATTCCCACTGAAATGAATAATACGGAAAGTTAAATGACTTTTTTTCACAATGCATAAAACTTTGTTCTTGAATTAATCTGTTTAATCACTTCTTAAAAGCACTGAAACATAAACTACCTAAAAGAATCAAAGGAGTAACAGATTAAAAACAAGAACATGTGCCAATTATACAATGTTCATTAATGACACATAAACCAGGATTGTTTATCTGGAAAATAATTCTCACTCCTTGTACTTTATCCTTGGACCATTAAATGAAGATGGAACAATAAGACTGAGTGGGAAGCATCTCATTTTCGCACATGATTGTTTCATTCCAGAAAAACTACATAAGTGCTGGATCTGCACATTGACTATGTTATGGACTTTTCTAGACTACAAATTCTTCCACGTTTTGTTTTTCAGAATTGGACTGCTATGTGCCCAAAGGATAGCATAATTATCAAAGTTATCTAAACAACGTGGGGCAAAAATAAACACATATGCTTTCTAAACTAAACTTTGCCATCAAAAGCTTTAATCACTGAAATCATAATTAAAGCAGTATAGCCTTAACAGAGCACAAGGTAATGATTCATTGACTAAAAGAGCTTGACAGGCATGCAAGTACCACAAGATTAGCTGTGTTTTTCCTGTGTTTTCTAAATTTCAATTACAGCTTGGATTGAAGTCCTGATTTGGCATTGTACTAAAATATCTTCCTTTATCCAGATGCACCCACTCCCCCCAGTTTAGTTTTGGTTTTACATTTGGTTCTCATATTTCCATACACCCCATGACTCAGCTGCTAAAAAATATAATTGATCTCTTGGAATATGAAACTTTGTCTGGCATTGGCTCAGCTGTTTTCTCAGCTAGGCTTAGCAGAAGAGGTATCAGTGTGAACCAATTGCTGATTCTATCAAGTGTTCATTTAAGTCATGTGCAATAGTGTATAATGCTGTTGAAGGAGGGTTGTTTCAATGTTCCAAGTGTTGCAATCCCAACTTTAAGGAAATTCCTGTGAATAATATTTTTTATATCCCAAAAATTGTAACCATGACATTTCCTGTCAAACATCTAAGTTTATTTTCTTCTTTGTTAGAATTATTATTATGGTTCGTTGCCTAGTCAGCCAGATGTTCATACTGGATTTGGCATTTTTGTCTCCCTATTGGATCTTTCCAAGGACCTGGGATAGACAGATGTGGATGTTTGATGGTGTTACAGATATTGTCATAGATGTGTTGTTCCAAGTAAAGCTGTCCTTTGCAGTAGACAGATAGTGAATTTGTCAATGCTGATGATGTTATAGTGGTGCTCCAATTGTTTTGGGATTGATAAAATTTGGACTAGATGTTATTATCAGATCAGCTCACAGCTGGCAATACAACTAAACCTGAAGAATGCTCAATAATGACTCTACTTTAACTGGTAGGGAAATCTTGATTTAGTGTCACTAGGTTCTGTCTTGGGTCCTGTGCTGTCTTTTTGAGAGACACACAATGTTTGGAGATTACACAGGGCTGGGAGAAGTAGGTAATGCCCTTGAAAAGTTGCCAAAGTTGAGAAGCACTGCTGTAACGTATGAAGTATATTGCTTTTCCACTCCTTTAATTATATACAGTATAGTACAGGGTTGTCAAACTCGCAACCCACGGGCCAGATGCATCATGTACTGGCCACACCAGTGCAAAAGGGGGAAAAGTTCTCAAACATCACATGATGCCTCTGTAATGATGTGAGTTTGACACCCATGGTATAGCGGTCGCCAAGATATATGATGCAACCTCCTCCACTTCCTATATTTCAGTTAAATCCCAACAATCATCATGTGGTCATTCCTCCCATTGGCCTTTTACAGCAGTGTCACAATTAAAGGACTATCCTGCCTTGAGATCTTTTTTCCTTTTCCCTGAGAATTATATATCAAATTTCTCTGCTGCAATTTGGCTGGGAAATGTGAAGTTATTTATGGCCATGTCTTACTACAAACAAGGTAACTAAGCTACCATCCCATGCAACAGTCAGTCTCATTAAACCTCGTAATTATATACATACTGATAAGGTCAAAATAGGAACATTTATTTCCAGTTTTCCTCTTTTTAAGTAATTTTTGCCTCTTATTAAGTAATTAAACAGGAACTGACTGGAAACAAAGTTGATTACATAAATCTGAAGCTCTTCTTCAATATTTTCATCAGCTGATTTGTGGCAATTAGCTTCATTTTCATTAAAAGAGAAAAAACTGTGTTGTAAGGAATAAAAAATCTACTGAGAGCTTGCATTACATATCTTTATGTAAATGCTGCAGAAGGCAAGAGAGTCAAATCCAGGAATAAACATAGACAACTGAGGTTGTGTAATGTAGCTTGGTGGCTTTTGTTCCTTTAAGAGAAAGCCAGTGTGGAGAATTATTGTTATTTCTATGAGATGCAAGTTCAAATGGTCATTATCTTTCAGAGGAATTACAAATGCAATTTGGTTCAGACATGAGCAAAACTGGACAAATTTAATTTGGTTACTGAACAAATAGGCAGATGCAGCAACAGTACATTGCCTGTTTAGTTTCTGTTTACTATTTCAGTTCAAATACCATGTGGCATCTGCTCCCAGGATCAACAGCAGGTACCTATCCAAACCATCAACGGACATTGTTCATGTTTTCTCAACCAATATAAAGGAGAGCCAGACAAGATGTTTTGTTTGTTTATGAATATATTTGAGTAGGTTTCTATGCAGTTCTAATCATGTCTGAATTTAGCTTATGGTCTCCGGAAGAGTAATAAAGTTTAAAAAAATAAAGATAACATAAATATAACATTATAATAATATTGCAAAAGGCAAGAAACAATCATATACAATTGTAATTGTGTATATCATATGCCCTAGAGCTGAGACTGTGTATGTTGATATATAGATGTAGGCTTTTCATGTAACGCATTACAACAACCAAAAGTCAAATTGTACCCTACTTAAATGTTTGTTTAGAACAATATTATCAAGTAGCCTTGCTTTATATTAGCACATAGACAAAGGTATATCATCCTTACATTTAGATTTGACTATTGCTACTTTTATCATCCATCTTCCACATCTAATATTTTAACTCAATTTAAGAAGAGTATATCTTTTTATTTGGAACAAAGGTTGTTTGCATACATTTTTCTGTCCCATTTTGACATTCCATTTTCCATCTATCTAATCAAATAGCTTTTATGCAGAAAAATGCTAAGATGTGAATGTTTTCAATGTATGGTGCATGTACGGTATACTGTAGGCACATCGACTTTTTTGTTATACTCATTCGTAATATAGATATGCCTTTCAGGTACTGAAAAGGAATAAAGTGATAGATATTCCAACAAGCACTGAGTGATAATGAATGACAATAAGGCTTTAAAATATATTTTAAATGTTGATTTCTTTTCTTAATCAACCACATGTGCACTCAATTCACTTGCCTTGCAGGTTAATGAAAGCTATCACTCTAAAACAGAGGTCCCCAAACTTGGCAACTTTAACACTTGTGGACTTCAACTCCCAGAATTCTCCAGCCAGAAGAAAATTAACTAATTCATCTTTATTAGTATGAGAGAGAGAGAGGGTGGGGGGGAGGGAGGGAGGGAGAAATGGCACAGAGTCCAGACATTGGTTGGATGGGAGATATTCTCAGGAGGTCCACTTAGCTAGTTTCTGGATATGCTTCCCACATTAAAATTTCCACTTTCTCCTTAATCAAGAGTTATTCATTAATTTGTTTATATTTTATTATACTTTAGCATCCAGCAACAAAAGTTGTCTCAATCAATTTTGACACACACACAAAATCTAAAGGTGACACACAATAATTTCCAAAGCTAAGATCTTAGAACTAAATGTTACTATTCTTAACCTCAATCAGAATAGGGCTAGAAGGGACCTTTGAGGTCTTCTAGTGCAGTCACTGCTCAAGGAGGAGACACTATACTATTTCAGATAAGTGGCTGTCCAGTCTCTTCTTAAAAGCCTCCAGTGATGGAGCACCCATAACTTCTGAAGGCAAGTCATTTTATTGGTTAATTGTTATCACTGTCAGGATGTGTTTCCTTAATTCCAGATTGCTTCTCCCCTTAACTAGTTTCCATCCATTGTTTCTTGTCCTGCCCTCTGGTCTTTGGAAAATAAGTTGATCCCCGTTTTTGTGGTAGTGCCTTAAATATTGGAATATTGCTATCATGCCCCGCCCAGTCCTTTTCTTTTCTAGACTAGCTAAACCCAAATCCTGCAACTGTTCTTCATATGTTTTTGTCTCCAGGCCTTTAATCGCCTTAGTTGCTCTTCTTTGCACTTTTTCCAAAGTCTCAACATCTTTTTTGTAATGTGGTGAGCAAAACTGGATGCAGTATTCCAGGTGTGGTCTTACCAAGGCTTTAAAAAGTGGTACTAATACTTCACAAGATTTTGATTCTATGCCTCTGTTTATACAACCAAGAATTGTATTAGCTTTTTTGGCTGCTACCGCACACCGCTAACTCATGTCTAAGTGATTGTTCATTAGGATTTCAAAGTGCCTGTTTTCTTTTGGAGTTTTCTGATTGCACATATTTAGAGTGCTGCAAATTGGCAAAAATTGTAAAATAAATGTGCAATGCGAAAGTCAGTTACATAAATGCAACAAGGTGTCAGAGGACGTATGTGACAAGAACATAGGGTAAAATATCACCTCAGGTTCTGAAAGATGGGTGAGGCAAGCACTAAAGTAGAATAAATATCAAATTGCAGCAAAGAGTAGCAGAAATTGATGTTATGAAAAGAAAAAAGCACAGAAATCTTGGGTAATTTGCAAAGCTACTACCATCAAAAGAGGTCAGTGTAATTTTATACGTGAAATAATCCATTACTGGTTAAAAAACACACAGACAGAAATAGCTCCAGGAATTTTAGTGCCCATAAATCCAGAAAACAATTGATGCCATAATACATGCATTAAAGTATTTTCATTTCTGTTGCAATAAATGAATGTAGCTGTAGGTCTGAAAATTTTATCTTTTCTCCTTTTGTTTATGGGAGATGGATGGAGAGAGAGAGGAAGAGAGAGAGATGTTAGATCTCTTCTGGCATTATAAATCTGTCAGAGATGCTTTAGCAAACTTAGTTGATTAAAATGAAAAGTATTTAAGACAGAAACGTTTGTATAACACTTGATATAAATAAGCTACAGGAACAATAACTCAGCTGACTTACATTTGAATTTTAGCTACTCTTCCGAAGAGTTCTAAAACCAGCAAATAAATTATTTCTATTTAAACAAAGGATTCAATACTATAAATGAAAATAGATTTACTAAGTATGTGTATGTGTAATTTTTTGTGGTATTCAAAATTGGCTGATTTAACTATGTTACTAAATGAACACATCACAGATGTTTCTAAAGAACTGTTTATTCTAGTACTAAAGGATACAATCAGAGCCATCACTAACTTTCAGAGTTGAAGACTTTGCAATAATTTCTGTCAATTTACAAGATTCCTGAGATGATGATATGAGTGGTTAGTTGAATAATACATATCAAAAGTGTCCAGAATGAAAAATATATCATTTTTAAGTTCACTTAAAATTCTGAGGTTAGAACAGTCCTTGTGATTCATAATCCTTATAGTCCTTATGATTTATATTTGTGACCAATTTTGTTTTTTTTTACCTTATACAAATCCTACTATTGATATTATTAAATGAATAATGAAAACTTTTTTCTTTTTAGCTCAATTATGCAGATTCTTTGCTAAAAACAAAAAATGTTAGAAAGATGCAAATAATCCAAAATTTATTATTATTTATTTATTTATTAATTACATTTATATACCGCCCTTCTCCCAAGGGACTCAGGGCGGTGAACAGCTCATCTAAAAACCCCACAAAAATACAAAAGTTAAAAAGTAATTAAATATTTAAATCAGCTGCAGACTAAAATTAGGAAACCCCCCCCCCACCCTTAAAAACCCAATTTAAAGTTAAAAATGGAGATCAAATTTAAAATCATTATCTCAGCCCAGGCCGGCCTGCTCAAAGAGCCAGGTCTTTAACGCGCGCCTGAAGGCCCTCAGGTCCGTGCCGGTACGAAGTTCCGGTGGCAGAGTATTCCAGAGGGCGGGGGCACCCACAGAGAAGGCCCTACTCCTTGGCGCCGCCAGACGACACATAGCGGCCGACGGCACCCGGAGCAGACCCTCCCTGTGGGAACGCACCGGCCTGTTGGAGAACGTTGGCAGAATGCGGTCCTGAAGGTAACCTGGTCCCATGCCATGGGTCGCCCTAAAGGTCAAAACTAGAACCTTAAAGCGAACCCGGAGAGCCATCGGCAACCAATGCAGCTCGCGCAGGAGAGGCGTCACATGGGCGCTACACAACGCCCCCATAATCACCCTCGCGGCTGCATTTTGCACCAACTGGAGTCTCCGGATGCTCCCCGCAGGGAGCCCCATGTAGAGGGCATTACAATAGTCCAGGCGAGAGGTGACAAGGGCCTGAGTGACCGTGCGCAAGGCGTCCTGATCCAGAAAGGGCCGCAACCGGTAGATCCGACGGATCTGATGAAACGCCCCCCTGGAGACGGCCGCGATGTGATGTTCAAGTGACAGCCGTACATCCAGGAGGACTCCCAGGTTGCGAGCCCTCTCTGTGGGGGGCAGAACTTCCCCCCCAATAGCCAGCGAAGGTGTCAGCTGGCTATATCGGGGCGCCGGAAACCACAGCCACTCGGTCTTGGATGGGTTGAGCCGAAGCCTGTTCCCGCCCATCCAGTCCCGCACGGCCTCCAGGCACCTAGACATAGCCCCCACAGCATCGTTGGGGTGGTCCGGAGTGGAGATGTACAGCTGGGTGTCATCTGCATACAGATGACACCTCACTCCAAGACCACGGATGATCTCGCCCAGCGGCTTCATGTAAATGTTGAACAGGAGGGGAGAAAGGACCGACCCCTGAGGCACCCCACAAACCAGGGGCCTAGAGGTGGACCTCTCCCTCCCCGCCAACACGAATTGCGAACGGTCAGAGAGGAAGGAGGAGAACCATCGAAGGACGGTTCCACCAATCCCCAACCCCTCCAACCGTCGCAATAAGATACTATGGTCGATAGTATCAAAAGCCGCCGAGAGATCTAATAGGACCAGGACAGAGGAGAACCCTCTGTCACGAGCCCTCCAGAGATCATCAACCAACGCGACCAATGCCGTCTCAGTGCTATGTCCAGGCCTGAAGCCCGATTGGAACGGATCGAGGTAAGTTGCTTCCTCCAGGTACTGGGGGAGCTGACGTGCCACCACACTCTCAACAACCTTCGCCACGAAGGGAAGGTTGGAGACTGGACGATAGTTGTTTAAAATAGCTGGGTCCAGGGAAGGCTTCTTGAGGAGGGGGCGCACCACCGCCGCCTTCAGGGCGGTAGGGAGCACCCCCTCTCTCAAGGAAGCGTTGACAATCCCCTGGGGCCAGCCTCGTGTCGTCTCCCTGGCGGCCGAAACCAACCAGGAAGGACACGGGTCCAATAAACAGGTGGTGGCATTCAGACCCCCCAGCAACCTGTCCACACCCTCAGCGGTCACAGGATCGAACTCCCCCCAGATAACACTCTCAAGACCTGCCCCGGACACCTCCCCCGGGACCACCCAATTGGAGTCGAGCCCCTCCCGAATCTGAGCGATTTTATCATGCAGAAATCGGGAAAACTCCTCTGCTCTACCCTGCAAGAGGTCATCCCGCGCTCTCGGTTCAAGTAGAGAGCGGGTCACTCTAAACAGGGCGGCAGGCCGATTTTCTGCCGATGCAATAAGGGCGGAGAAATACGAAGATTTCGCCGCCCCTATCGCCACAAGGTAAGTCTTAATATGAGATCTCACCTGTGTTCGGTCAGACTCAGAACGGCTCGCCCTCCAAATGCCCTCAAGACGTCTTTTTCGGCACTTCATCTCCCGTAGCTCCTCCGTATACCACGGAGCCAAATGGGATCTGTGCCGAGTCAGAGGTCGCATAGGCACAACTCGCTCTAGGGCCCCGGCGGCCAACCCCTCCCAGGTGGCCACCAGGTCTCCAGGCGAGCTGAGAGCCAGAGATTCAGGAAATGGCCCAAGCTCCCTCTGGAACCGATCCGGATCCATTAGGCGCCTGGGGCGGAACCATCTAAGTGGCTCCGCCTCCCTGCGGTGGGGGGTAGCGGAACAGAAATCCAGCCTAAGGAGGGAATGATCTGTCCATGACAAGGGTGTAATAACTAAATCCCCCCAATTACAGTCATTCAACCACTGCCCAGAGACAAAAATCAGGTCCAGCATGTGTCCTCCCATGTGAGTGGGGGCAGAAACTAACTGGGTCAGGTCCATGGCCGTCATGGAAGCCAAGAACTCCCGGACCAACCCCGAGGTTTCACCGAGCGATGGCAGGTTGAAATCCCCCATGACCAAAAGCCTAGGGGTCTCAACCGCCAGCCCGGCTATTACCTCTAGGAGTCCGGGTAGGGCCGATGAGACGTGGCAGGGAGCCAGGTACGCCATCAAAAGACCCATCTGTACCCCTTGCCCCCACTTCACAAATAGAGATTCACAGCCAGCCGTCTGAGGGACAGTGGCCTCCCTAGGACAAAGGACTTCCTTTATAAGCACCGCTACCCCACCACCCCTACCCTGAGCCCTAGGCTGGTGAAATGCAAGGAAACCTGGTGGGCACATCTCAACCAGAGGGACACCACCCTCTGGGCCCAACCAGGTTTCGGTGACACCTACCAGATCCGCGGCCTCCTCCTGAACCAAATCGTGGATCAGGGGAGCCTTATTAACCACGGACCTGGCATTGCACAACAACAGCCGGGTATTCAGGGCCTGAGATTCCGGACAACCAGGGCTGCAGGATGGGTAATGAGGGTCGGAGCGCGCTACCGTTTGCAAACATCGGGAGCGCGATCCCCTTACCGGATATGGCCCTCTACCCCCAGCATATCTGCCTCTCCCAGTCACCGTGCTAATAAAATTGACCCCCCGCTGCCCACCCCCTGTCTGCCACCCCGACACAGAAACCCCCGAGGTCCCCCAGGCGCGCGCGCCGGCCTGGCTGCCCCCATATCCATGCGGGCTGTCTCCCCCGCCCGCCCTGGATCCTTCCAACCCCTTAAAAAATCCCATTAAAAATTTAATCAAAGGTTTAGAACATTTCCTCCGGTTTCTTCGGCCCCACCATCGCTCCGGATCCCAGGATCCCTCATCACAAAAGGTCTTAGAGAGTCTTGGAGGCCACCTGAGGGAGAGGGGGACATCCCTCAGGGCCCAGAGTTCTGCCCTCGAATAAATCCGTGGTCCCGGCCCCCTCGACAGTCTCGGAGCGCCTGCAGTCTCTGCCATCCTCTGGCCGCGGAAAAAATCCAGGTAGGCTGGGGCATATGCCGCCTCCCCCCAGTCGTCCCACCTCTGCCACCGGTGGGACCCCCAGGGGGGAAAAGGTCACAGGCAGAGCTAATCCCCCCCCTGGGCCCACCACCTCCGCCACCGGTGGGGGCCCCAGGGGAAAAAGGGGAACAACCATGGCTCTGCCTAAGCGGCCCATGGGGGTATCGGCACCACCACTCCTCAGCCGAGCTCCTCCGTGGGTCCTCCAGCCTCCGCGTCGTCCTCGGGGCCGTCAAGGGTGCCCCAGGTCCACTCCAGGGCCGAAACTGCCATAGGCCCATATCAGGACCAGCCGGAGCCTCCCAAGACCGCCCCGGCCCGAGTGAGGTCGCCGAGCCTGCCACGCCGCCGTGCCTCACTAGGGGCGCCAAGGCCTTTTCACCGCCCCTTGGAACTCCGGGGGTGTCACGGCCGCTGTTCCATGGCCTCCGCGGCTGTAATAAAGCCGCCGAGGCCAGTCCAAGGCCCTCCAAACGGCCCCCGCAAATCGACCCCGCCCTGGGGAATCCAGGGCCACCACACTCCTCAGGGGGCCGCTGGGGCCATGCCGTGACATGGTCTTTGTACAGGACGCCGCCACAACGGCCCCAGAGGCAGCCGCCGCCGCCGCCGCCGCCGCCGCCGCGGCCTCCGCCGCCGTCGCCGCCGCCGCCGCCGCCGCCGCCGCTGCCGCCGCCAGGCGCTCGTCCACCAACACCCCGTTCCGCCGACCGCCGACACACTCCGCCGACCGCCGACCGCCGGGAAAGGCCTCCGGGTCCTCCACGATCGACTCGGGGCCGCCACGGCCGTCGCGACCACGCCGCCCTCCGCATCGGCCCCGCGGCTCCAGCAGACCCCCGACCGGTCTCCAGATGTCCCGACCGGCCTCCCCCGATCCTCCCCCGCCTCTGCCACCGGCGAGGGGACCTAGGGGACAAGGGGGGCCGCAACTGAGGCCGTCGAGGCCGAAGCGAGCAGCGGCGGAGCACCGCGTCGGCCATCTTCAAAACCGGAAGAATATAAGTAACCTGGAATAATAGAGTTGGAAGGAATCTCGGAGGTCTTTGACTAGTCCAACAACTTACTCAAGCAAAGGACCCTATACCATTTCAGACAAACAGTTGTCCAATCTCTTTATGAAAGCCTCCAGTGATGGAGCACACACAATTTCTGAAAACAAGGTATTTGATCAGAATACAGCTGGAGGGGACCTTGGAAGTTTTCTAGTCCAACTCAATTGTTGAATTTTAAATAAAACTTCCTCCACTGGGTTCGAATTTCCCACTGGGAAGCATTGCTGATGCAGCGCAAGAATTTAAATGCTGCTGAAAGCAAGGTCTTCTTTATTGTTGCAGGAAGGGAGTACAAGCGGCACAAGTGGCAGCATAGACACACATTCCTGGGCTAGACCAGACCAAGCAAACCATCTCTTCTTATTTTCTTAGGTGATAACCAATGAGAGATATCTGGCAATCTATCATTACAAAGAAATAGGAATCAGGAATATAACCACAAGAGAAATGATACGGAATACATATGGAATCCATAGCATATTATTTTTCTCCATATGTTTGAGGAAGTCATTCAACAGTATATAACAATCATGATACAAAACCCATTTGCAGCCTCTGAATCTTTCTTTCATGTACTACAAACAGTTTGAAGTATAGACAATCACTGGATTTGTCATTGTCATTTTTACAGACAGTTTACTTCAATAAAGTATGGATCTACAACTGACTGTATTATCATCAGTTATTGCTAATATTGTACTTATCGTAGGTACTTTTAGTGTAAAAATATCACTGACCACAGCTACCTAGGTATCATGTCCTTTTAAATCTATTATAAAGACTTATGTGTCTCTAAAAAGAGTAAATACAAATGTAAAATTTTGACATTTTAGAATCTGAACATTGGTATGCAACAGATTTTGAACCATTGTATATTTATGGGTTCTAACAATAACAATCCAATTCTAACCCTACTCCTAAAATAACAGCTGTTGCTATATATTGAGTTGTATACTATACATTTCCAAATACTGTAGCACATGGAGTAAAATATGCTCATCTTCCAATGTACATAGACTAGGGTAACATTAGCTAAAGAGCCCTATTTGAGGAACATTTAATTATACAAAAAAATATTTATTTGTACCCTGTCTTTAGTTATTTTTATAAATAAATCAAGATGTCAAACATACCTAAATAGTCCTTCCTCCTCCTATTTTCCCCACAACATTTTTGTGAGGGAGGTTGGGACTGTGAGAAAATGATCGGCCCAAGGTCACCCAGCTGGCTTTCATGGCTAAAATTTTAGCTAATTTTAGTAATTGTTTTATTTATTATTGAGAAATCAAAATATATTCCACCCATTGATTTTATATTTGTCATCAATCATTTTGCTACCCATTCTTCAGATACCTCAAAGATTACAGGAACATTGGCAATTCTATGATGGCATACCTATGACTAGGTATGAGTCTATGGAAAAATGGATAAAATTTTAACTTTTCCAACAGTAATTATGGATGTTTTTATGTTTTCTCCGACTTTGTAAAAGAACTGTTATGTGATTAGCATTGAATTAGTAACTGATTATTATCCTCAAGATCTTATGGACAAACTGTGAATTTTGTTCCAAATCATTTCCTGTAACAAAGTTTTGTGCTAAAAATAAAAATACTTACAGTGCAAGCTGCTTTTCAAACTAGCCATCTGCAGATAGCAGCTAGTTCCCAAACTTGGCATCTGTTGTCCATTTGGACAGCTGCTCAGGATGAAGGAAAATTGTTATCAGAGCACACAACATGATTAACAAATTAATATAATGACTCAATACAACAAGATCAGTGTCAATGGGGAGACAAAACTTTGCAGTAACTTCTCAGAATACATGCAGTGTGGGCCAAATTGTGTCCTTAGTTGCATGTGAATAGTTCAATTGAATTCACTAGACGGGTTGAGCTGTAACTGGAAACAAAAAATAACTTGATAGTTATGTCACTGTCATCTGATATATTGGGTATTTTCTCACCATGTATTAAGTATCCAGCAAAACATCATATACAAGTTTGCATCTCCAAAAAAGCCCAAACCATTGAAATGTTTGTTTCCATTTAAAATGTTTCTAGATTTCTTAACTATTAGTAAAGACAGGCATAAGGTGTAAAACTATTTCTTTTTCATGAGACTTTAACTGAAAATGTATGGAAATGTCTGCAAACAAGGAACAAGTGGAAATCATTAGGGAATTTCAATCTTCCTGAACAATTTCTGTAAGGACTTAGATTTTTGTCATAAAATTAATAACTATAAAATAATAGTACCTCCTCTGACTTTAGTAAATATAACGGTAAGTGGGAAAATGTTTAGTCTTGCTCTCTTCAAGAGGTAGTCTTCTGTTGACAACCCATGAAATCTATATTTCATTATTAAAGAACTATGTTCTTTTTTCTTTGCAAAAGATGACATTTGGCTGGGATTAATCCTTAAATACATTTTTTTAGCCTGTGTTGAACTGAAAACAGCTAAAAGAAGGAGATGATCTAATGACATATATTGGGCAAAATATGCATTATTATAGAGTTTATAATAAGTAACTGTAAATTAGTTCAGTCAAGCTTGGCATCTCATAACATACAGTATTCTCAGGACCATCCACTACTCATATGCAGGTCAATTGAATAGATTTCCAGTTTGCCTGCTCCCCACCCTAATTGTTCCCTTGTGCATCTCAAACAATTGTAATTAGTTGAAGTAATTTTTTTAGTACTGAAGATGAGTTCCCCATTGGAGCTACAGTCTTAACCACATTTAGAATTCCTCCCTACATGCTTTTTATCACAGCATGCCTCTTATGGCTTGTTGTAAACATATCTTCAACACAGAGCTTCAACAGGCTGAAGCCAATCCAAAATGTTCTGGTGTGAAACTAGTGCTTACTTTGCAAAAACAAAATAAGTCTCACCCAGGCAATCCATGATAGAGAGAGGAGGAGGTCTGAGATGACATGGCTAGGGATAGTGACTCCTCAACATTTCAATTCATCTGTAGTGGTATGTGGGAATGACCTTGGGAGAAAAGGTATAGTCTATAGCTACATTATAGGCAGATTAAGATTCAGAAGGATATACACACACAGAATTTCAGAATGTAAATGTGATAGTGTAAGAATCGTATTTTTAGACTTCTGTTAAGATTCTGTTAATGTAGCCTTACAACAAAGCAGGATTAATTCATCTGGCTATGTTTATTGTTTGATCTACCTGGGAAGGCTAATACCTGTTCTGCATTCATGTTTTTGGTGAAAGGGAGACAAGAAAGCTTCCTTTTTATGTGTGTGTCTTCTGTCTTTCTTTAAAAATCTTGATCAGCTATTCAGCCTAGAAAACTCAGTTCCCCTGAGTCCAGCCTGTTTTCAGTTGAAAAGATGTAATTATAGCTGAATAAAGTTACTGTTGAAATGACTTAATTTTTTTATTGCCTTTCTTGTCAGATAATTTTTCTCCCAGGGACAACTGTTCTCAGGGAAGCCCTGGATTCTCGTGCAACAATCTTTTAAAATTTTACTTTCCTGGAATATGTAATCTAGTAGACGTATGGTTTAAGCATAGTTTTATTTTTTTCTCTCTCCTAACTTTTGAAAAATATGAACTGCATGCATGCTATTATGACACAATAATCAATATAGTGATTTTTATACCTCAGCTGTTGAACAACACTAATCCAATGATTGCATCTTAATTACACAATTATGGACAAACACTAGATAGCAACTAAAAGAAACAAAAAATACTGACACGTTTGCTGTTACCGTACCTAGCAGTTAGTTGATTGACGGATCAATACTTTTTTGGGGGAAATTATATTTATTATTTATTTATTTATTTTTAATATTTATATACCGCCCTTCTTCCGAAGGACTCAGGGCAGTGCACAGCCAATCACAAACCCCAATACACTATACAAAAGTTAAAACAGATTAAATAATTTAGGCTGTTTAAAAATTTTGCCCCTCCCCCATAAGATAATTAAAACCCAAATATTAAATATGGTGATATGGTGATATGGAAGTATCCAAGAGCAAATTACAGATGAACACATCTCAGATGTGTATCAATACTCCCCCCATCCTTGAACTCCTGTTCCAAAATTACTTGGTCAGCAGCTACTACATTACAGTTAAGAGAGATGGATTCTTTGCCTCCATCTAGTGGTTGTTAAGTCAAAAGTCTTTTGTGACATCCCCTCCCCTCTCCCAAAATTGAATGGAGCATCCAATTTTGGATACATGCACTATCTTGGCACTTATTCTGAATAGCAGCTTTTTCTGCAGTTGGTAACATTTTACTTGCAGCCAGGGACAACAGCCAATCATTCTCTTACATTGTTGTGTGCAGGAGCTGTACGGTTCTACTCCAGAAATCTACATTAGGGACACTACATAAGTGCAGTGCAATTTATGCCATTATTTCCTTGTGTGGCACCAGGATGGAAGCTACACGATTGATACATGGATAAACCTCAAGTTAATTCTCCTCTCAGCATATCATTTGAAGCCACAATGGATGCTATTAAATAGTTTTTTTAAGTTGTGTGATCATTGAATTCTTCTAATGGACTTTGGCCAATTAACAAAATACAATAAATCTCTCAACTGGAGAATAATTTTTAAAATAAATTAAATTATAATTATTACAGTTACATCAAAAATAACTGGGGTCTCCTCTTAAGAGCAAAATTAAAAGTTTTGCAACATTTGGTTGTATCAAAGTTCACATATCCAAGACGATAAGTTGCATAAAATAATTCAATTCTACCTGGGAACCTCAAAAATGATGGATCTATATGTACATTCCTTATAACCTGATAATTAATACAATATAGAATAATGTGTTTCTAAAGTACTAGAGGCACAGGGATAGATACCAATAGAGAATTCATGCTTTTTCGTGTGATTTTGAATTCAAACCTTAGTCTGGCTTAATCTGAGTACTCCCATCATCTCAAAATATCATTTGGGTATACCTATAAATCTGAAATTTCAACACAATTATTTATATTGATCTCCATAGAGAGATGTATTTCATCTGATACATGTACCCCAATCTTGGAAACAACTATACCTAATTTCAAGAGTCCCAAGGGTGTGCAAGAAAACAGCACATATTTTCTTCTATTGGAGACGTAGAAATGCTCAGCTTCACTTGCCTTAGATCTTGCAAGAAAACCTATGAATGCTGATGACTTTATTCTTCAAGAGGCAAAAACCCACCTTTAAGAATGAGAAGAGCACTTAAAAGGAACCAAGAATTAATCATAATTACATGATTGTGTTAAAATATAGGAATGCCTTAGCTGCCATAGCATCCTTCAGCCTTGAAGAAAATAAAAATCCATACACTCTGACTACATAACAAAAGTTAGGACCCTCAATGAAATTCCTTAAAAATAGGAATTAATGTTTTTGTAATTGATCAAAATAGATTAATCCAATAACATTCTGGTTTAAATCACAAACAATATGTTTAAAAAGAAATGTTCCAGGCCACATTATTTCTTTTAAAAAAAAGATAAAATAAGCTTTTTTTCAATATATATCTCATTCCAGATCCTGGGCATTGTAGAGGATCTACTTTTTAATTATAGTATTTCCAATTAAACCTATAGCATACTGAAATTGCTCATATCTCATCTTCACACTATTATAATTATTCACAGAAAGAGAAAATCATTAAACCCATGATGAGTAATAAATTATAATTGTGTAAAGAAGGGCTGTCAAACTCACGGCCTTTGGGCCAGATGCATCATGCGCTAGCCATGCCGATGCCCAGTTTAGCGAAGGGGGGGAAGTCACAATACATCATAGGATGCCAACGTGACAACGGACATTTGACACCCCTGGTGTAAAGGGTGAAGTATCAACTCAGCTTTCTGCTTGTTTATTTTTTTGTATGTATGTGCTTTGTTTCAGTTTTTACTGGATACTCATGCAACAGTAATGAACCAGCATCAGAAAGCACAGTAGGGAGAACAGCTATAAAATGTACCATCGGCATCATCTTCCCATTCTGCTATTGTATCTGCCAGTTATTGTGAACTTTTTAAAAAAAAAAAAAACTCACTGGTTTGGTGTCCACACAACATCTCTCAGTATCCATCTTAACAGCAGTCATGAGTGGAGGCAGGTGTGAATGGCACTGTAATTACTAGATAATGGGATGCCATTCATTTAGCACCACACATCTCACCTCCAGACAAAGATCTATTGTTTTCATATCTGTTGTTCCTTTTCAAGGTCACCAGTTCTTATTGACAGGATTTAGGTAAATCCTTTTCACACTTGCCCAGTTGTAGATCAAATCCCTGTTTGTAACGCATTGCATTCCTTAAAGGATATCTTTTGTTACATCACTTGGTTTTCTCAGTGTTCATAAGAATTCTTTATTCGCCATCAAGGTCACTTTTGTGAATTATTGCAACCAGATGCACTTTTCCATCACTAAATAACATTCACCCTGTCCTTACAGAATTTGTCTCCTATCATGCTATAGTACTTAATATAACCCTCTCCCTCATCCTGTTCCCTGGCCAACTACTATGTCTTTGAAAATGTTCTGACAGGTAAAAATGCAGCTAAAGAAGCTTTATCATAGTGACAAGTTTTATCATAAATATGAGTCCAAGTGCAGAGAAATCTTCTCTTTTTAAATAACAGTCAGCTTTCCAAATGAGAAACTGGTCTTTAACCTACCTGGACCAAACTATTTAGGACATTATTGGTAAACTTCACCAATTTAGAAGAACAAGTAATATAAAAATGTTGAAAAATTAAATTTTAAAATAAATTAAAATATAGGTTTAAGTAAATAAACTGTACCTGGAAACAACCTGGAGGCCATTGTTATTCAGGCAAACCAAATTGCAGTTACACAATAGACTCTTAAGGCAGCTCTATTTGAGCAACTCATAGTAATCTAAATAAGAAATTATTAAGGGCATGAATCACTTGGTACAGCAAAGATACTATACGAGGAATGTATGGTCCATAAATCTGCTCTTCTTTTGCATTTGGCACAATCATGAGAAGGGGCATCCATGGTCAAAATTGCCTGGTTCTTTATTCACACAGTTGTGAATTTCGACTTTATGGATGGTGGGGAATGAAAGGATTTATATTTCTTGCAGACAGTTAGTCATTTGCATTCTTTTAGAGAATCATTGAGGCTACTTGGAGGTTTTTCTGTGTCCTCAGGGTCACCTGAGTACTGAAACTGGGTGTGGAGTCTTTTTGGCTGCAGGACATTTTCTGCCATGTGTCCCTTTACTGTGGAAGACAAGCACAGGCTGATGGAGATGTCTGTGTTCTCTACATTCTGCACCATCCATTCCCCACCAACCAGTCAGACCTGAAGAAGCTTCTTAGTTAAGAAGCAAAATGTCTTCAAAGGAAAAAAAACAAGAAAGTCAGTTGCCTCCTGAAAAGGCACCTTTAAGGCAACCATGACCTGGATGACTGAGACTCTCCACAGATTCATGTCCTTCTGAGAGATTGCACAACACTCTCATGTATATTTGCATGAGGCAAATGCTACAGGAAAGCCATGTGTCATATCGGCTGGGAACTCTTTTGAAAGGTGATCTTCTAAAGATGTAAGTGGAGCAAGGCATGGCAAGGTATGAAGGAGAAAGCCCCATTGACAACCTTCAGTATCAAAAGACTATGGTATTGTACTCTGAAGAGGTCCTAAAACAGCATCTAGTGTGGCTAAAAAGACCAATTCGAGAGTGGCAAGCCCTTCCACACTGAGGACAGCCTGTCTCCTGTCCAGCCCCCAGATTTTGTTGGTTCCAGGACTGCCTCTTTGCCTAAGCCTGTCAAACGAGTGCCTCTTCAAACTCGAGAAGGCCATGCTGCATCTTTAGCCTCCAAGTTGAACTATTAGAAATCAAGTTTTCCCAGCTGTTAATGTCCATTCCAAAGGCCTTTAGATCCCTCTTGCAGATATTCTTATATCGCAGCTGTGGTCTCCCTCTAGGGCACTTTCCCTGCACTAATTCTCCATACAGGCAGTCCATACAGGAAGAAAGGAGGAAAGCCCAAGGGTATGGGAATCAGTGTCATGGGAAGCTGGGTAAGGGATGACTCAAGTTGGGGGAAGCCAATGCAGGACATCTATGAACTGGGGAGATGCTGCAGTGTGGGCCTAGACTTATGTCTGGCCTCCAAGGCCTCCCCAAATTCTTGAAATATCCCAGGGTCCAGTTAATGATCTATGCAGTTGCTTAAAGACCATAAAAGGAAAAGCCAGTATTATGGTCATTAAGTAGGGCAATTATGTGGATGTCTCTCTTAATAATGCAATGAGTTAAAACCACAATTCTAAGATCAAATATGGTTGTAATTCAAGAACTACCTGCAGGGATTGACAACTGATGTTAAATGGTGCTGTCATTAAGCACATCACGTGACCATGCCAATTTACATCAGTTCCATCTGAGTTTAGTAAATGAATCATCCTTGATTCTTAAAAATAATGTTACATGGTTTCAGTTTGCCACTTCCTGGTGATTTACCCATTGACTTTGCTTCTCGGAAGCTAGGTGTGAAAGTTGCAAACGGTGATCACATGATTGTGAGACACTGCAATCATCATAAATGCAAGCCAATTGCCAAGAGCCGAAATCATGATCACATGACTGTAGGGAGGTTGTGACAGCTCCAGGTTTAAAAATAAGTCTCATTTTTCAGCACTTTTATAACTTCAAACAATTGCTAAACAAATGATGGTAAGGGGACATTAAATGTACTGACACTAAGCCAGGATAAATACTAATATACATAACATTGAAAATATATACTCTACATTTCATGATGATTATGCAAATTTCATGTAGATTATGCAAATACCAGGGCAAAATAGTATCTAGTTTGTAATAATATTGGTTTACACTTCAAGAATATATTTTCCAGTGTTAATTTAGTTCACCTCTGTTTCTACAATTACAGATTATGTCAGTATTTCACTGCAACATTTTGTCTGATTATGCTAACCTGCAGTTTGGAGAGGAACTGATTTACAAAACATCAGGCTATTGAAAAAGAATTAGTTTGTAATTAAATAATCTGTTCAAATTCAAAATACAGTTCTCTAAAATATATACTCTCTTGGGCTGAAGATAAGGATTTATTGTGTCTGAAGCATGAATAAAATATAAAGATTATATCTTGATATATAATAAGATTTCCAGAACTATTTTATTGGTCCCATATACTTTAGTTTGCAAAGCAAATTTAGAATGACATTTTTAATAAATCCAATAAGGGACTGAATAGCATCTCAGAGCTCACCTATGATTTTCCAAACCAAATACTTGCCTGATGCAATTTCATGTTGTTGCTGTTGTTTTTAAATTTCCACAATAATATACTGTATCTATCATTTCCTTGCACTATGTCATAAACTGAATAAAGAATTAAAAATCTTTCTATATTAAAATAGTATGCAAATAAATTAATTGGAGGGAGGGAGGGAGGGATAGAAAGACAGACAGATGATAGATGCATAGTAATACAATAACAATGCAGCAATCCTGTGTAATAGGCAATGTCTTGTTTCAATCATTATCCATCCATCAAACTTAGGATAGTCTCACTTGAAATCTCTCTTTATTTCTTATAAAAGGCAAATTAATCTGCAGCTCAGTTTAATTGTGGTTTTGTTTTGTTTTTTTGTCAGTAAACTTTTCTTTTTATTCTGAAGCAATTCATCTACATAAGAGATGAGCTTTTCCCCTCTATAGTTCTGAATTCAGCATGAAGAAAGCAGTCCTGTTCACAGGTATGCTTTAAAACCTGGCATCTCTAGGATTCGGCTGCTGTTGCCACCCAACGTACATGTGTTCTTTCTGCCCTGTTCCTTGGTCTTCCCAAGTTCTTCATTGACTGAACATTCAGAATTCAGGATAAAGCAGTTCCTGAATGCCTCTCTTTCAAATGAAGATGAATGTACATTCATTCAACTTCAGACTTTTGGGCTGGGTGCTTAGAGGTCAGGGAATTCTTTATCAAAGGCACATTAGACAGCATACTAAAATCATGACTTTAAAAAAGAATAACCAAATTGCTATTGTTACTACTCTATAAATAAAAGGGACAGAATAGAAGAAAAGCAATAAGAGGGACATTATAGCTAGATTGATGGGAAAGTAAGGTATGCAAAACATATTAAATGCTGGTTTACCTCATTGGTGATTTTAGCCTATATTGTCTATACTGAACAGCAACAGCTCTGCAAAAACTCAAACAGTGTTTCCCAGTTTATAACTTGACCAATTTTTAACTCTGAAATACAAAGATATTGGCACTGGAACTTTCCTTATGCTAAATAAGTGCCATGCAACTAACTTATTGCCTTCTTTTCATCCATTATGCCAGGTACTACAATGCCATAAAAATGCTTGCTTATATTTACGTGATTAACACTCTGCAGAAGAGGAGATAATTAAAGAAAAAGGAAGATGACATTTTGCCAATATTCAACATAATTCATTGCATATGATAAGAGTCAAACTTATTCCAGCACTTGTTTTAATGTAGAAGCCTGAATTTCTCCCATTTATGCTATTCAGTGAGCCAAAATCACTTCTATACCTGATTTTTGTTCCAAGAGCTAGAACAGAAATTATTTGTATTCATTTCTCATTTTTGTTAAAGTAATTAGTGAAACTCCTTTCAGCAACCACAATTTTTTTAAAAACAAACTTACGATACAGAGCTTTTTTTTGGCAATTATCATTCCTAATTTTTTTAATTTTGAAGTAAATTAAAAATATAGTTTGCTTTTGCTATCTCTTCTAATTTTGAGGGGTTTGACTCATAATCCCTGATTTAGCTAATATTATGGCCCAGAAACCATTTTTATGAAACAACAGCTATTCATGTGATATAGAAGTTGCATTTCTAGGAATGTCCGTATGTGTTTGTAGGGTGATAATTAATCCTATGAAAGATGGAAATGAAAAGAAAGTTAGATTTGACCAGCCAATCAGAGAAGGGTGTATCATAATCATGATTCATTGGAAGGAAAGGAAGATCTTATTACCCACATTTCTGAAATTTACCTTGGTTTAAACAGTAAAAATGACTTTCAAACTACAAGTGCTATACGTCTCACAAATGAAGGCAAATATACGTATCCCAGGATAAAGTTGCAGGATCCAATCTGGGTCAGTCACTGGGGCCAGAGGTTTAGAAGAGGAAGAGGAAGAGGAAAAAGAAGAGGAAGAAGAATTTCCAAAAGGCAGGATTGACAAAATATGTATTCTCTACTTAAATAGGCTATACTATGTTTTCCATTGCTCTGATAGGTATTATGGATTTTACAATCAAACTTTTAGAAAGCTTGGGAAAATTTGGCTTTAGCAAAGGCAAGAGCAGCTGTACATCATTATCCAAACTGACAAAACCATCAGAGGTGAAAACTAGACATTTCCTAAATTGATTTTCTTTTCCCTCCTGACTATGAGGTATGCCTCAATCCTGGAATCAAATTTTCAACCCAGATGGCCTGAGAGCATTAGAATAGCAGCCAAATGCCCATTTTATGTAAAAGCAAAAGAAGAACAGAAAGAATTGAGTACAACAGATCTTTTAAGATATGATTTGGAATTGAAGGAGTTTGACAAAAACATTCAGCCATCTGAAAACATATGGTAGGATATATCTGGGGCAGAGGTGACTTTTTTTTAACCCCCCCCCTTCCCCCACAAAAATGCTGAAGTAATGGCTTAACACCAAAACCTTCATTTGCTAGGATTATATTAAAAACACAAATGCTGGGTCCCAGAACGTATCCTGCCCTCCAAATGCAGTGATGGTTTCTGTCTTCTTGCCTTTAAGCCAAATGAGGCAATTTGATAAGAATCCAAGAAGTCCAATCCAAGTTAATTGGCAAGAGGTTGCTGTTTATTTCTTTTTGATTCACAGTGAAATTTTTGATCAAGTCATTTCTATTCATGCATTTAAACCTTAAAATTTGGCAAGGGAAAAATCTCATCATGGAAATAAATAAATAACTCAGATAATGAATCTATGTTTATGGCACCTGAATTCCAACCCAGTCACATCCATTTTTATAAAATTGGTGACAAGAGATCTTCCAGCTTATGATAATTTGGATACTCTGGAAAACATTAAGCAATTTTAATCAAGTATTATTGGGAAAATGCTGGGACATTATCATTACCTGCAATCTACTATGAATTACTTGTGCTCCAATTGTAAGTACTATTACAATCAAGTACTACAATGTTTGCATAGGTTTGTTTATTGAAATAAGAAAGTCCAAATTGATGAAACCACCAAAAAATTATTTCCCTTAACAATTTACTATGTCACAATTTACCACTCACTGGTATGTAACTGACTATATGAGTACCTTCGTTGAGAATTAACCACCAAAACGTTGGAAGATTTTGAAATATAGTATATAATGTTTAACACACATTTTTATATTGCATTTCAGTTGTATGAGTGAACTTGCATTAAGCAGTGGTCACATCTGTATCATTTTGCTGCAATAAAATTAAAATGTATTTAGTACCTCCATTTATTCAAATTCCATCCTTAAAGGAATCCAAACTTGTGCCATGTGGGGAAAAATCTTCATTCTTTTCCTCCAATTTGCATGCCATTTGCTAAAAGATATTTCATTTTTAATTTTAACTGGAAGCTTGAAAGTCTGAAAGTATTTTTTCTTTCTCATAACAGCAGAATTTGGGATTCAGAAAGATAGGAAGAACAACAGATAAAATTATAATATTTTTACATATGGGAAATTATGCTAAATGTATTAATGGCCACAACTTTGCTTTAGAAGGGTATTTGACACATTTGTAGACAATCAAGCTATCATTAGCTAGCAATCCTAATTGCAGATATATTTTTGACTGCTAATATGCTATGAATATCCAGTTCTAGGAAATATATGTGAGAAAATAACATTGCTTTCATATGCTACTTTTGAAGTCCATCCTTTTACGGACAGAATGTTCGGTGGCTTCTGCCCTGATCTAACATAATCTGATATTTTGAATAGTTATATATTCTCCTGAAATGTTTTAGACAGAGATGAGATGTTTCTGAGATGTTGGCAAAATTTTGTATATTTGCAAGAGCATCTGACAAGAATGTTATTACTTCCTAAAGAGACTTATTTAGTTCCAGAATATACAGTTTGTATTACAAAAACCCTGATAATTGTACTTGCAAATACCTGACAATTAAACTGACTTCAGGGGTAAATCATATATTCTATGCTGAACCTTGGTTGAAATAAATTTCTTTCGTTTTGCGCAATCTAAGTTCTCTGGTTTTCAAAGAATTTAACTTAACTAACAGCCAAATCTCCAACATACTCACCCTATGCAGGGTGATCTTTGAAGCCACATATTCAAGATGGCTGATTCCTAAATATCTGACAATCAAAGATATTTCAGAGGTATTTCAGAAATAAACCTTTGCAAGCATGTTTCAAATGTTACGTTATAATTATTGCTAAGTATATTTCTGATAAGGACCATACAAAAAAGTGACAGTAGAGAAAAAAAAAGGGGTACAATGACAGTTCTACAAAGTTTGATGAATTAACAAATGTAGCTTGTAACAAAATGCACATTAGAGTTTGCAACTTTATAGAATGAGATAGTCTTCTTGGCTAAATCTGTGAAAAAATAATTGCTGGGCACACATCTGTTTTCCAGACAAGACAAAACTATGGATGACAAGTACTATGGATGACAATTTCAGCTAGTATGAAGTTTGTGATAAAATATAGATAGAACCTATTACTTGGGCTGCACATCCCCCTTAAAGAATAAGCTATGACACAGTGCAAAGAAAATATAGCAGTAAAGAAGGAAGAAGAGAGGCAAAGTAATTCCACCAACTTCACTGCAGTCCAAATATTACAAGAATAATGACTGAAGATTTAAGGCTGGACTTGTTCAGTAGTTCAGAGATAAACACCAGACTAAACAAGAGCAGACCAGACATAAACACTGATATTTTATCTTGGGCCACATCATTGTTGGCTTTGTAAACTTTAAAAAAAAACCCCATCATTGTTAGTCCCACATAGTTAAACAGAAGATATGACATTGGATATTATGCAACATACATTGGTTTTATGGAGCCTGGTCCATCCAAAGATTTCATCCCTGACCATTTCCAGATTGATTGAGATAGACAGGTCCTTTGAGCTAAAACATCATGGTGCTCACATTATTTACACTGACAGCAATTTTAGAGGGGGCATGGTTTCCAAATGAGGTTGTCTTCTACTTGACAGTTTGTCATATACAGTACCACAAAAATCATTGCACCGCTTGTTTGGAATAATTTTTCACTACACAGTTCCTGTACATTTTCTTCAATTTACAGTACTTTCATCCTTTCCTTGGTTTGTTCTGCTTTTATACCATCCTTCTTTATATATTTCTGTTTTCACTTTAATGAAGAAATACACCAACTTCTTTTTAGACCTATAGTGTCTGCTCTGAGGTACAACTGGTCAGGCTTGGGGATACTGATTGTTAGACAAACATGCAACAGATATGAGCACTGAAGAAAATTAAAGTAGATTTTACAGCCAAACATCTGCCCAGCTAGTCCTCTAAAGTGTATTGGCCCCAGACTATTTACATTTTTTAAACTTTGTCTTTTGTTCAAAATTCATGGTTAGTCCTACATATGAAAAATAATTCATACCGAGTAGAGATTTCTTAAAAGATGAGAAATAGCCATGTGGGGAGTACCTCTAGGGCATGGGTGTCAAACTCGTGTCATCACAGCAGCATCACTTGATGTATCGGGACTTTTTTCCCCTTTGTTAAACCAGGCATGGGTATGGCCAGCACACGACGTATCCGGCCCATGGGCTGGGAGTTTGACAGCCCTGTTCTAGGAAAAGGTCATTTTCATTTTGTCAAAAAATGGACAAGATTTTAATTTCTAGTAATGTAACTTTATTTTAAAGTATAGGTTCTACTGTAAATCTCACTAAATTCCAAATATCTTATGCAAGAAATCCAGTTATGGTGATAATGACATAAATTGTAGTAAAAAGTATTTAAATAATAATCTCTCTTTTGCTATCATATGCTATTTTTCAAAAATCTTTTATAGTAGCATCCATCATATAGTATTTTCTTTTTTTAATATAATTAAATTACAGATTGTCTTAAAATAAGTGCTATAAATCTTTTGATTTGGTAATGCTAAGAAGAGACAAGAGATCAGCTGATTCACCAAGTATTTTTATCCTGATAGCTCAACAGACAGGGTGTGTAATCTACTAAATCTGAATAGATGTGTGGTTTTCCTAAATCTCTAAAATGATTTCTCCATTGTATCCTATGTATTTAATTTAAAGTCAGCAAAGACCTCTGATTAAGTTCCAGTGCACTTAATAGAACCAGTAACATGGTTAACACTCAAAAGTAACACTTTTAACAAAATTAACACAAGTACAGTAGTTTGTCTGGAATCTCCTGATTTTGTCTTTACAACAGCTATCCTGGGAGATAAGCTGATCAGAGTTGCAATAGCCCAAAGTCAACCACTGAACCACGTAGGGACTTAAACTTGGTTTCCCTGGTAGAAATACAATAATCACTGGACTATACTGGCTTCCTATGAGAAAGAACTCGGGCAAAATATGATTTGTTCAGTATGATTTGTTTTATTGAAGGGAGAGGGGCAAAAATAAAAATTTGAGATTCCATGAGCTGAAATAATTTGACAAAGGAATCTATTGATGGTAAACATATTTTGTCAATGGAACCAATCAATCTGAGAAATAGCTGGTTCTCTTCCTTGGAGATCTTCAAGCAACAATCCTCTTTCTTGCACTGAACAAAAAAAAAAGAATTACAATAGATGATTTCCAAGACCATTTTTCAGACAGAATAGAATAGAATAGAATAGAATTCTTTATTGGCCAAGAGTGGTTGCACACAAGGAATTTGTCTTGGTGCAAATACTCTCAGTATACATAAAAGAAAAGATACATTCATCAAGAGTCAAGAATCATAAGGTACAGCACTTAATGATAGTCACAGGGTACAATAAGCAATCAAATCATACTAGGAAACAGTCAATATAAATCATAAGGATACAAGTGACAAAGTTACAGTCATACAGTCACAAATGAGAGGGGATGGGTGATAAGGAGTGATGAGAAGATTAACAGTAATAGTAGTGCAGACTTTGTAATAGTTGAACAGTGTTGAGGGAATTATTTGTTTAGCAGAGTGATGGCTTTTGGGGAAAATCTGTTCCTGTGTCTAGTTGTTCTGGTATGCAGTGCTCTATAGCGTTGTTTTGAGAGAAGGAGTTGAAACAGTTTATGTCCAGGATGTGACAGATTAAATATTTTCACAGCCCTCTTTTTGACTCGTGCCTTCCATCATTCCATTCTGAGGTGTACCAAAATAAAGTCTTTGAAATAAAGCTTTTGTGCATTATTACACCTAAATTACAATTAGATATGTTATCTGCTTATTATAACAACCTCAGTGCAGTGTTAGCAACCAGAGAGCCACTGTGGTATGGTAGTTACCCATATGTTGTGGACAATGATCCAGGAAAGCCAAACATTCACCTTCTGCCATGAAAAACACAAAGGCTTTTGGCCAATCATCTTCTCTCATGTCAGACCTACATCACAAGGCTGTTGATGTGGAGTAAAATGAAGACTATGTATATAGTCATGAGCTACCAATGAAAAGGCATCATATGGGACATACTAGCTAATACTATTTTCTGGGTTTGAAGATGGCCGACGCGGTGCTCCGCCGCTGCTCGCTCCGGCCTAGACGGCCTCAGCTGCGGCCCCCCTTGTCCCCTAGGTCCCCTCGCCGGTGGCAGAGGCGAGGGAGGATCGGGGGAGGCCGGTCGGGACATCTGGAGACCGGTCGGGGGTCTGCTGGAGCCGCGGGACCGGTGCAGAGGGCGGCGTGGTCGCGACGGCCCTGGCGGCTCCGAGTCGATCGTGGAGGCCCCGGAGGCCTTTCCCGGCGGTCGGCGGTCGGCGGAGTAAGTCGGCGGTCAGCGGAGCGGGGTGTCTGTGGACGAGCGCCTGGCGGCGGCGGCGAAAGCCGCAGCGGCGGCGGCGGTGGCCGCGGCGGCGGCGGCCGCGGCGGCGGCAGCTGCCTCTGGGGTCGTTGTGGCGGCGTCCTGTACAGAGACTATGTCACGGCATGGCCCCGGCGGCCCCCTGAGGAGTATGGTGGCCCTGGATTCCCCAGGGCGAGGCCGATTCGGGGGGGCCGTTTGGAGGGCCTTGGACTGGCCTCGGCGGCTTTGCTACAGCCGCGGAGGCCCTGGAACAGCGGCCGTGACATCCCCGGAGTTCCAAGGGGCGGTGAAAAGGCCTTGGCGCCCCCAGTGAGGCACGGCGGCGTGGCAGGCTCAGCGACCTCACTCGGGCCGGGGCGGTCTTGGGAGGCTCCGGTTGGTCCTGACACGGGCCTATTGCAGTTTCGGCCCTGGAGTGAACCTGGGGCACCCTTGACGGCCCCGAGGACGACGCGGAGGCTGGGGGACCCACGGAGGAGCTCGGCTGAGGAGTGGTGGTGCCGATGCCCCCGTGGGCCGCTTAGGCGGAGCCATGGTTGTTCCCCTTTTTTCCCTGGGGCCCCCACCGGTGGCAGAGGTGGTGGGCCCAGGGGGGGGGATTAGCTCTGCCTGTGACCTTTTCCCCCCGGGGGTCCCACCGGTGGCAGAGGTGGGACGACTGGGGGGAGGCAGCATATACCCCAGCCTACCTGGATTTTTTCCGCGGCCAGAGGATGGCAGAGACTGCAGGCGCTCCGAGACTGTCGAGGTGGCCGGGACCACAGACTTATTCGAGGGCAGAGCTCTGGGCCCTGAGGGATGCCCCCCTCTCCCTCAGGTGGCCTCCAAGACTCTCTAAGACCTTTTGTGATGAGGGATCCTGGGATCCGGAGCGATGGTGGGGCCGAAGAAACCGGAGGAAATGTTCTAAACCTGTGATTAAATTTTTAATGGGATTTTTTAAGGGGTTGGAAGGATCCAGGGCGGGCGGGGGAGACAGCCCGCATGGATTTGGGGGCAGCCAGGCCGGCACACGCGCCTGGGGGGCCTCGGGGGTTTCTGTGTCGGGGTGGCAGACAGGGGGTAGGCAGCGGGGGGCCAATTTTATTAGCACAGTGACTGGGAGAGGTAGATATGCTGGGGGTAGAGGGCCATATCCGGTAAGGGGATCGCGCTCCCGATGTCTGCAAGCGGTAGCGCGCTCCGACCCTCATTACCCATCCTGCAGCCCTGGTTGTCCGGAATCTCAGGCCCTGAGTACCCGGCTGTTGTTGTGCAATGCCAGGTCCGTGGTTAATAAGGCTCCCCTGATCCATGATCTGGTTCAGGAGGAGGCCGCGGACCTGGTAGGTGTCACCGAAACCTGGTTGGGCCCAGAGGGCGGTGTCCCTCTGGTTGAGATGTGCCCACCAGGTTTCCTTGCATTTCACCAGCCTAGGGCTCAGGGAAGGGGTGGTGGGGTAGCGGTGCTTATAAAGGAAGTCCTTTGTCCTAGGGAGGCCACTGTCCCTCAGACGGCTGGCTGTGAATCTCTATTTGTGAAGTGGGGGCAAGGGGTACAGATGGGTCTTTTGATGGCGTACCTGGCTCCCTGCCACGTCTCATCGGCCCTACCCGGACTCCTAGAGGTAATAGCCGGGCTGGCGGTTGAGACCCCTAGGCTTTTGGTCATGGGGGATTTCAACCTGCCATCGCTCGGTGAAACCTCGGGGTTGGTCCGGGAGTTCTTGGCTTCCATGACGGCCATGGACCTGACCCAGTTAGTTTCTGCCCCCACTCACATAGGAGGACACATGCTGGACCTGATTTTTGTCTCTGGGCAGTGGTTGAATGACTGTAATTGGGGGGATTTAGTTATTACACCCTTGTCATGGACAGATCATTCCCTCCTTAGGCTGGATTTCTGTTCCGCTACCCCCCACCGCAGGGAGGCGGAGCCACTTAGATGGTTCCGCCCCAGGCGCCTAATGGACCCGGATCGGTTCCAGAGGGAGCTTGGGCCATTTCCTGAATCTCTGGCTCTCAGCTCGCCTGGAGACCTGGTGGCCACCTGGGATGGGTTGGCCGCCGGGGCCCTAGAGCGAGTTGTGCCTCTGCGACCTCTGACCCGGCACAGATCCCATTTGGCTCCGTGGTATACGGAGGAGCTACGGGAGATGAAGTGCCGGAAAAGACGTCTAGAGGGCATTTGGAGGGCGAGCCGTTCTGAGTCTGACCGAACACAGGTGAGATCTCATATTAAGACTTACCTTGTGGCGATAGGGGCGGCGAAATCTTCGTATTTCTCCGCCCTTATTGCATCAGCAGAAAATCGGCCTGCCGCCCTGTTTAGAGTGACCCGCTCTCTACTTGAACCGAGAGCGCGGGATGACATCTTGCAGGGTAGGGCAGAGGAGTTTTCCCGATTTCTGCATGATAAAATCGCTCAGATTCGGGAGGGGCTCGACTCCAATTGGGTGGTCCCGGGGGAGGTGTCCGGGGCAGGTCTTGAGAGTGTTATCTGGGGGGAGTTCGATCCTGTGACCGCCGAGGGTGTGGACAGGTTGCTGGGGGGTCTGAATGCCACCACCTGTTTATTGGACCCGTGTCCTTCCTGGCTGGTTTCGGCCGCCAGGGAGACGACACGAGGCTGGCTCCAGGGGATTGTCAACGCTTCCTTGAGAGAGGGGGTGCTCCCTACCGCCTTGAAGGCGGCGGTGGTGCGCCCCCTCCTCAAGAAGCCTTCCCTGGACCCAGCTATTTTAAACAACTATCGTCCAGTCTCCAACCTTCCCTTCGTGGCGAAGGTTGTTGAGAGTGTGGTGGCACGTCAGCTCCCCCGGTACCTGGAGGAAGCTACTTACCTCGATCCGTTCCAATCGGGCTTCAGGCCTGGACATAGCACTGAGACGGCATTGGTCGCGTTGGTCGATGATCTCTGGAGGGCTCGTGACAGAGGGTTCTCCTCTGTCCTGGTCCTATTAGATCTCTCGGCGGTTTTTGATACTATCGACCATAGTATCTTATTGCGACGGTTGGGGGGGTTGGGGATTGGTGGAACCGTCCTTCGATGGTTCTCCTCCTTCCTCTCTGACCGTTCGCAATTCGTGTTGGCGGGGGGGGAGAGGTCCACCTCTAGGCCCCTGGTTTGTGGGGTGCCTCAGGGGTCGGCCCTTTCTCCCCTCCTGTTCAACATTTACATGAAGCCACTGGGCGAGATCATCCGTGGTCTTGGAGTGAGGTGTCATCTGTATGCAGATGACACCCAGCTGTACATCTCCACTCCGGACCACCCCAACGATGCTGTGGGGGCTATGTCTAGGTGCCTGGAGGCCGTGCGGGACTGGATGGGCGGGAACAGGCTTCGGCTCAACCCATCCAAGACCGAGTGGCTGTGGTTTCCGGCGCCCCGATATAGCCAGCTGACACCTTCGCTGGCTATTGGGGGGGAAGCTTTGCCCCCCACAGAGAGGGCTCGCAACCTGGGAGTCCTCCTGGATGTACGGCTGTCGCTTGAACATCACATCGCGGCCGTCTCCAGGGGGGCGTTTCATCAGATCCGTCGGATCTACCGGTTGCGGCCCTTCCTGCATCGGGACGCCTTGCGCACGGTCACTCAGGCCCTTGTCACCTCTCGCCTGGACTATTGTAATGCCCTCTACATGGGGCTCCCTGCGGGGAGCATCCGGAGACTCCAGTTGGTGCAAAATGCAGCCGCGCGGGTGATTATGGGGGCGTCACGTAATGCCCATGTGACGCCTCTCCTGCGCGAGCTGCATTGGTTGCCGGTGGCTCTCCGGGTTCGCTTTAAGGTTCTAGTTTTGACCTTTAGGGCGACCCATGGCATGGGACCAGGTTACCTTCAGGACCGCATTCTGCCAACGTTCTCCAACAGGCCGGTGCGTTCCCACAGGGAGGGTCTGCTCCGGGTGCCGTCGGCCGCTATGTGTCGTCTGGCGGCACCAAGGAGTAGGGCCTTCTCTGTGGGTGCCCCCGCCCTCTGGAATACTCTGCCACCGGAACTTCGTACCGGCACGGACCTGAGGGCCTTCAGGCGCGCGTTAAAGACCTGGCTCTTTGAGCAGGCGGGCCTGGGCTGAGATGATGATTTTAAATTTGATCTCCATTTTTAATTTTAAATTGGGTTTTAAGGGTGGGTGGGGTTTTCCTAATTTTAGTATGCAGCCGATTTAAATTTAATTACTTTTTAACTTTTGTATTTTCTGTGGGGTTTTTAGATGAGCTGTTCACCGCCCTGAGTCCCTTGGGAGAAGGGCGGTATATAAATGCAATTAATAAATAAAATAAATAAATAAATAAATATAAAATCTAATAATCAAATAAAAGCATTGTTTATTTTTTGGCATTGAAAGTTTTACTAGCAGCTGTATGCTTAGACATCCATAGATGAAAAGCAAGAAGGAAAATGTCTATGGAAAGTCTCAGTCATCCAGATCATGGTTGTCCCAAAGGTGCTTTTTCAAGAGCTGAACAAGCTTCTTGGATGAGAAGCAGAACATCTTCAAAGAGAAACCAGAAAGTACAGTTGCCTCTTGAAAAAGCACCTTTGGGGCAAGAAGGAAAGTGGCAAGTCATGCATCATGACAATGGGATACAAACTCTGTCCCTTAGATCAGGGGTCACCAACCTTTTGGACCTCAGGGACGACCAAACTCATAATTTTAGATCCGAGGGACTACCAACTGGTTGTCTGTGGGCGTGGCCTAATTTGTGGGTGTGGCTTGGTGGACATGTGACTGGCTAGGCATGGCTTGTATGTAAATATTATAAATATTTATATAAATATTGAATTTTTTATAAAAAAAGTGCAATTTTTACCCGAAATCAGGCAAAGCAGGCAGATTGAGTTGCTCACAGAATCATTCAATGATCTATCTGTCTGCCATCGGATAGCTCAGTCTCTCAAATTTGCTTGCCGTGAGTCGGCACTGAATTTGCTTTCAAGCAAACCTTCAGTCCTAAGGGAGGTTTGGCTGTGCTTAGCCGAAGATCTAAAGACTAGCTAGAAAGCAAAAAATCCAACCATTTCCTGTTTCCTAGCTAATCTAAATCTCCCGGCACAGCGGAAGAGATGACAGTCGGAAAAAGGAAAAATAGCAATTTAGCAGGCAAGTTTACCGGGTAAGGAGTGAGTGGGCGGGGAGGGTTCCCGCGGGCCATGTGGGTGGCGCAGCCTTGTGTTTCTGCACAGCCTGGATTAATTGCTTTGGGGGTGCTCTGGGGGCAAGATTTCTCTGCGGCCCACCAACATTTTCTCATGGCCCACCAGTGGGCTGCAGCCCACGGGTAGATGACCGCTGCCTTAGATATTTGTTTGGGGTGTTTGAATGCAAATACAAAAGACCTAAGTTAAAATTAACCACAAAAAGCCTGAGGGATCCTGGATGCTCCCTGAGATTAGTTGTTTTCTTGCAGATATTTCATTACCCAAACTAGGTAACACCATTAAACAACCAAACTCAGACAGTGCCAAGGTTTTCAATCCTAAATTACAAATGTTCTTTTTTATTGACACAGAAAGCCTGTTCCTGCACGTACATATAAATTCACATGCAGATTTTGTTAGCAGGCATACCAGACCCAGCTAACCTTATGTTTCCTTCCAAGAACTGTGCAGCATTTTTCTGAGTGCAATTACCTTACTTTGGCAATGATTAATAATTATACAATAATAGAAACCTGGAGACCTAATGATGTTAAGGCAAGGAGGATCCAACTTCTATTCATTAAAAACCCTTTCAGTTCTCTTGACAACCTGGATGTTTCATTCATTATTATATAGATCTCTGCTTTTCCGTTGCTCTTAGACATGGACAAGGGACTGTCCTAGCAGGATTATCTGTCTCCTAGTGACTCATTGATCAGAAAATTGTTGTTTTGTGGTAGATTTGCGTTTAGAGTTTATTTGACTGTTATTCCACTGACTGGAAGATGCCAGAGAATGAGCAGCAGCAAATGCAGCCTGCAGAGAAAACTACCAAGGCCTGTATGTGCTTTCATCCAATTACTGTAGCATGAAAGACAAGGAATTAATAATTCATTGAATAAAAATGCATATCTGATCAGATAAAACTGGAGTTAAAAGAAACTAGCTGTGGGGTTTCCAACAGAGATTTCTAAACAGTACTACCAGTGGTGGCAGGTAAATATATGAAGAAAGGGAATTCCATAGTTGAGACATTATCACAAGAAAACTATAGAAGAAAGTCATCTTCATCTCCTGTGTTCAATGATCTTGGTCTTTTAAAATCCTAAAGGCAGGGATAATGAGTAGCCAATCAGTGCAAGCATTTAAAGAGATACATACCACATTTTAAAAGACAATGCTATTCACATTGCTGCTTTATTATAGACCCACTTCTAAAAATTGTGCTAATCCATCCAAATTTGATTTCTTGCCAGCCTCCTTATTCCCCAAACACATTCTTACATCTCTTTTTTCCATCTTCAAAACCCCTTTATGTACAGAAAGATGATGAATAAAAGTGATGTCTGAGGATTGTAACAAATTTCTGACCATTTATCCATCAGTCTAGTTCCAATAGGAGACTAAAAGTTCTCTGTGTAAAGGAGAAAGAATTATGTTTCAGCCTTTGTCTCTTTTGTCTCACCTGTGGTAGATTTGAGCAGATTTCAATTCTTGAAGGATTGTGTCTTGGTATGTTGGTATAAAATTGAAGAGGAGGAGATACAGGATAAAAAAACTAAATGTTAAAAAATCTCCAGTTTCAATATAGCTGTTGTAACTGCAGCTGGCCTGATATTATATGGAAAGAAAAAAGACATTCAGGTAACTGTAATAAGAAGCAGAAAAGTGCTGAATTCTTTTTTAGTTTGGATTTGGCTTGAAATTGCAAAGTGCTGTAATTTATTAAACTCACCTCTATCTTTGATGTTTACAAGTCTAAAGATTATTTGCCAAACCTAGCTAAGGAAAAAGAACCCATTTATGCATCTTGGCTTCCAATAAGATACTATTATGTTTTAGGCATTCTGAGAGGCATCATCATACAGACATTATAAAGTTGTTTTTATTTCTTTAATCTACTTTTCATGTTTCCTAAACTGCATATAGCTGTTCAATTTCCTGTTATAACAAAAATCTATTTGCAAATCTGCACTAAGGTCTCCTGAGAGAAAACATCCACACTGAATATTCTGTGTCGGATAATTACTGATCATATTTTCACATTCATTAAAACAAATACACATAGTTTGCTATGTTAATGATACAATACTCAGAAATGTCATTTGATAGTTTCTATAATCAGAAATAAATGGGTGCAGATGCAAATTAATTGTTGATACATGTTCAGAAATCCTGCTTTAACTAGCTTTCATAGACATTATTGCGCCAGACACATGTTCACATGTCATTCATATTTTGTCAAAGATGACTGTAACAACCAGCACGTGTTCTCTTTCAACAAATACACATATTCTTTTTCAAATTTCAGTACACATCTATACATTTTAGCCATTACATGTTCATCAATTTACACCAATCTACCTTCAAATCAATCTTACAATATTCAATACCATAATTGTTTTGATTAATTTAATTTTTTTTCTAATAACTATAAATAATAAAACTATTGGCAACTATATTCCACTACCCCCAGTTGTTCTTTTGATTTTATTTTCTATTCCCTTTGACAAAATTCTGTACCTTCCAGTAAGTTAGCCATTTGTGTTTGCCTATTATTTCTCATTTATAAAAATGCTACTTGTGCTGAGAACACAAGGCATAGTAATAATCAAAGGTTATTTCAGTCACTTTGCTTCTACATTTATGGCAACAGCATCTTCATGGGCCTCAATAATTTCACACACAAAGCTGGAGGGTCCTTTACATGTTCTTCTAATGTGATATATGTCATCCTTAGACATGATCTGGAACATACAAGACCCGGAAGACACAAGATTATGGAAGACCCAATATATCAAATGGATTTAACAAAATCTGCTTGTTTATATAAATGGTGTGTGTGGCATTTTGCAAAATGCCATATGCATGGCACAATATAACTATGGTGAAATGACTCTTCCTGTAGAAATTAAGTCTTATTATAGGCTTAGCTACAGGCAAATCATATGCATTGCTTGGCCTAATTTCCATTCCCATTCAGGAATTCCCAAATCTCTCTCTCTCACACACACACACACACAAACACACACAGAGAGCAAATTTTGGATCTTCTTCAAGATGATTTGCATATCTGTCCCTTAAGTTCACAGTAATTTCCTTTTTAGGCATCTGCAAAGTTATGTCTGGTGGTTTGCATTGTGACTCGGTATTACAGTAAGATTCCCAAAAAGAGAAATGAGCAGCTATTGTAGCAAGAATACCAATCAGCACTAGATTTGAATTACCAGATGCTGATTTCCCCTAAGCTAGGAGCTTTCAGGACTCTATAATGCACCAAATAGCCTGTTTGCCTGCCATCAGTAAAAATGGTTCTCCCACCTGTAAGTAGTCTATGTAATCCATGAACACAGTCCATACCCTCTCAATAGAGAGTGTGAGCTTTGTGGATTTATATTTCTATATATTTATTTTGGTGGTTTTGGAGTAATTTTGGAAGGGAAGACTTGGATTTTCAAATTATTAAGAAATGCAGAAAAGGCTAAGGCAATGATGCAGGATCCAGTCTGGGTCAGTTACTGGGACCAGAGGTTTAGTCTTCCAAGCTTTCAACTCATGCTAGAATCCATCCACAATGAACTTTTCTCTCACCGGAATGTCAAGGCTAGACCCGGGTAACCGACCCTGATTGGATCCTGCAACATTATCCTGGGACACATATATTTGCCGTCATTCATAAAGTATTGGTTCTTAAACTGGTTGACACAAACTGGATCCTTGACTCCTGAATAAGCAGTTAGAAATTGTCCCCAGGATAGGCCCAAATTACATCCAGTTGAAAAACCATTAGCTAAGCTGTCTGGATAGGATAGCAACAGCAAGGTAAGAGAAAAATATCTTATAGATTTATAACTTTGTCTTTAATTCAGCTAAGAGTAGAATAGGAATATTTGAAAAACTACCCCTTTAAAGGCCTGAAGAAAGGCATTTAGGATAGTTAAGCATGTCAAAAAAATTTCCAAGGCCAACTAGAGAAGTGTCAATAGTTGGCCCAATCTTTCTCTGGTGTAATTGCAAGGCAACCTCAGGCTTACTTGATTCCAATTGTACATGTTTAACTTGTCACAACTGGGACAAAGAAAAGATCTGGAAACCTTCACTTCTTAATTAGTGTGCTGGATTTCTATTTTCTCTTTTTACCAATGCTTCATTGCCAGAGTCTGGGAATAATGCTAATCTAACCTGGTCAAAGTAATTAAGAATCACAGCTGGCAGGATCACTGCAGATGGGAGTAGGTAAACAGAAGTTACACTTGAATACCTCTGAACATTGGCTGCATTCCCCCAAGACACTTAGCCTAGTTGCTGAATTAACCTTTTTTCTTTTGTTCATACAATAAATAAAACCATAAATCAGGCTGAAACTGCATGGCACACAGACATACACACATACAAAACTAAAGATAAACACTAACCATGCTTAGCATATGGGTTACAGGCATCAAATCTTTAATGGAGCCAGTTGGGTAGTCTTTTCACAGACTAACATAGTTCTATCAAAATGAAAATAGTATGTTTATAAATCTCACTCATTCATAGTTATTACTGCTCATCAATCCATAAATTAAAAAACAATCTATTAGAGGGATTAAATTAGAGGGATTCCCATAGCAGGTATCCCAGCTTCCACTGGAAACAGTTTAGACTCTCTTCAAGACAACAATCCACCGCATTGGTTAAAGTCTCTTCAGGCTCTCACAAAGATGGATGGCCCCAGTGCTGCCCCAACACAGACCCCCCCCCCACAGTAACCCCTTCAGCACAGATTCCATTGCGCAGAGCCAGTTGGAACCTCCTTCAAACCCTGCCAGTTTCCACTCTCCTCCTCCAGGCTTTCAGACAGCTTTCAGACCCCCCAGTAAACCCCCCACAGATTTACTACATAGCTCAACATTGGATCGTCATTAGGAAAAGTACAAAAACATTAGAAATGCAGGAATTGCTCCTCCCAGACTTCCTGTACTCACCTATGGCCCCTCTTTCATGTATTCTTTCTGAAGAATCTGGTTCCTGGTCAAAGATCTTTCCCAACCAGCTTCCAAATGCAATGCAATCACAGGGTCATAACTATTATCTTTTTTCTTAAGTTTTGCTGAGTTGGTGTTTGAAGTACACTGTTTAAAAACTATTTATTTTATTTGTTTATTTATTTATTATTTATTTTATTTGTCAATTGTTTACAAGATAATAGGTATAAGTATAACAGAGTTATGAATACATGGATACATATAAGAAAAATAAAATATAAAAGAAACAATAGGACAGAGTCGGTAGGCACATTGGTGCGCTTATGCATGCCCCCTACGTGGAAACAGGTGAGGTCAATAGTAGACAGTCTAAGGTTAAAGTTTTTGGGATTTGGGGAAGAAACCACAGAGTCAGGTAGAGTATTCCAGACATTGACCACTCTGTTGATGAAGTCGTATTTCCTGCAATCAGGTTTGGTGCGATTAACCTTGAGTTTGTATCTATTTTGTGCTCTTGTGTTGTTATGATTGAAACTGAAGTATTCATTGATAGGTAGGACATTGCAATGTATGATTTTATATACTATACTTAGATCGGACCGAAGGCGGCGTAGTTCAAGGTTTTCTAGGTCTAGAATTTCGAGTCTGGTGGCATAAGGTATTCTGCAACGAGTAGAGGAGTGAAGAACTCTTCTTGTAAAATATTTCTGGACTTTCTCAACTGTGTTAATATCAGATACGTAATGTGGGTTCCAGACTGATCAGCTGTATTCGAGTATTGGTCTAGCAAATGTTTTCTATGCTCTAGTTATTAGTGTAATATTACCAGAGAAAAAGCTACGTAAGATTAGGTTAACAACTCTTAGCGCCTTTTTGGCTATGAAGTTACAGTGGGCTCTAGCACTTAGATCATTTGAGATGAGTACTCCAAGATCCTTTACAGAGTTTGGATCATCAACAAGGTCTTGACTATTCAGCCTGTATTTTATTTTCTGATTTTTTTTGCCAATATGTAGGACAGAGCATTTATTTGTTGAGATCTGAAGTTGCCATTTGTTTGACTATTCTGATACGTAGTCAAGGTCTTTTTGAAGGGTAGTGGTATTTTCTGTGGTGTTGAATAGCTTTACATCATCAGCGAAGAGAACACAGTTGCTCTTGATATGATCACAGAGGTCATTTATATAGAGTATGAAAAGAGTTGGTCCTAGAACACTGCCTTGGGGGACACCACTGTTGACAGGTATAGAATTGGATAAGACTCTACCAATTTTGACCATTTGTTGTCTGTTTGACAAGAATGCTTCTATCCAGTTATGCAGGTGTCCAGACATATCATAAGATTTTAGTTTTAGGAGTAGCTTGTCATGTATCACTGAATCAAAGGCTTTGCAGAAGTCTTGTAGATTGCGTCTATTGCTTTGCCCTGATCGAGTTGTGTAGTCCATATGTTTTTGCAATGTAAGAGTTGCAGATTACATGATAGTTTTTTCCTAAAACCAAATTGTTTATTAGAGAGTAGGTTGTTTGTTTCTAAGTGGAGGATGATGGATTGGTTGATAATTGATTCCATGACTTTACAGGTGACGCAGCATAAAGAGATTGGTCTGTAATTTTCAACTAGGCTGGGGTCTCCCTTTCTTGAAGATGGGGATAACCGTGGCTTGTGATCATAGTTTTGGCAAGGAGCTGGTCCTGAAAGGTTTTTCAAAGATTATGCTTAGAGGTCCTGCTATGACAGTGGATAGCTTTTTTAAGAAGTAGGCACATATTCCATCCGGTCCAATAGACAGAGATGGTTTTAGATTGCGTAGTGCTTTTTCAACATTGTCTTCTGTAAAATCGATATGTATTAGATCATTGCAGTTGTCTGTGGTTCGACTAGGAAATACTGGGCATGATCCATTGCTGTTTAGAAATACTGAGCCAAAGAATGTGTTAAAGAGGTTGGCTTTAATAGTGTCGTCATTGCAGTCTTTACCATTAGGTCCTTTCAGGGGTGGGATGGACCTTGAGTCTTTTAGTTTGTTGTTTATAAAATTGTAGAAAGCATGGGTGGAATTGGTGCGTAGAAGGTTTTCTTCTTGTTTAATGTGATAATTGGTGCATTCAGTTTTGATCTGGTAGCATAAATTTTTGTATCGGCTTTTGAAGTTGGCAATATGACCAGATTTGTTTTTCTGCCAAAGTGATTTCTTTTTGGATTGAAACTTCCTTATTGTTTTGGGTAATTTGTTTTTTCTGGTTTTGGAATATTTCTTTCAACACACTAAAGGAGAGAAATCAAAGTGCATAATATTTTCATGAATCTTTTGCACATAATTATTTTAGCGTAGCAGAAAAATGTCATGCTGACAATAGAAGAAAATAATACAAAATTCAGAATCCAGTACAGGAATATATTGGGGAAAAGCAATGGCCTAACATTCATGTTGCATTCTATGAATTGATTATACAGGGAAATACTTCTTTTTTTTCCTCTTTTTTTTCCTGAAGGGTTGGGACAGTTTTGTCAGAAAAGTTTTGGCATAAAGTAGGTGAAAGACAATTTGCCTGTAGAAACAACTGACATGTTGGTAAGAAATTATTTAACAGAGGGATTTTTTTTTAAAGTTTTGGCTTTAGATTTCAAATAAATATAATGTTTTAAAAATATCACAGATTTAATACCTAGCATATACATAATATAATTATAAGCAGCTGAAACACGAGTGATATTCACTTCAATCTTTCTGTCTTCTTGTCAGTCTCTCTTTTTTTAAAAAAAATCACCTGATTAAGACACTCTGAGATAGCACTGCATTGGGACCACAAGTTCATCATCAGGAGCTCAACCTTTGACGACCTCTGCCTGCAGCTTTTACTTAACCTTGTAGTTTCTGGACATTTGTGCAGTATTGAAAGACAAGGGGAAAAAAGAAACATAAAATTAAACATGGTTATAACCTGACGCTAAAAGTAAAAACAAGGAAATGTACCTCTTTCTTCAGAATTAAAACTAAAATCTTAAATAAAACAGAAAACCTGATGACAAAAAAAAAATTAAAAACCAATCTTCTACCTAAACTGCAAGGAGCCAGGCAGATAGTACAACACACCAATTCAGACCAAAAGCCCACATTATAATATACAGTCTAATCAAGGTAGTCATCTTCTAAGGGTAAAACTAGGGGTTACAGGAAAACAGTATAATACACAGTATGTAATAAGAGATAACAGAGATGGGCTAATATCAAATTTAGTCCACTTGGAATTTGAATTTCCAAAGCTCCTTCAGTTCCCATTTAGATATAGCTGAAACTGAACAAACCTGATTTATTGGAACAAGATTCCAGTTAGGTGCCTTGTCTTCTAAATGGCTACCTCCCACTTCCAATGTTCTAATTTTGTAAAAGTCACTGATGGCATTCCTTGGAATTAGGGTTCTTGAGTACAAGTTCTAAATCCTCTATAGCAGTACAGAGTAGAGTCTAGATCTGTACTGTTTTCATGGGTACTTGTGGTATATAGGTCAACTCTATGTAACAGGCTCGTTAACTTGTTCTTTTTCTAACCAAGATAGTGCATCCAGCAGGCTTCTCAGAAACTCCTATATGATGTGGAAAGAGACTATCCATTTATTGGTCTTGGAGGACCTGAAGCAAGGAATTCATAGGGCTATTAATCCTTAGGTTTGAGGTAGGGGCATTATTCAAGCTTTCTTTGGAATATAAATTGTAGAGATTTTAAAAACAAATGTGTTTTTGCTTTGTGTAATTGAAATAGGTGATTTATACTCTGTGATCCTAAAAATATAGAGCATAGAAAGCAAGGAAAATAGCACTTCAAAAATGAAAGCAGTTTGTAATAAACATTCAGAAAACCTGAAATATTAAAAATTATACATAGTATTATTCAAGAGACTTTGGGAATCAGATTTGAAATGAAACCACTTTTAATTAGGCATAATTCCAGAATACATAGAAATACTGTAATTTATTAAGATACAAACTTATGGCTGTGAAAATAAACTTTGTTGAATACTGGATAAAGGAGAATACTGACAATATCAGACTGAGAACTTAAACTGCTTTTGTTTAAATGGAAGAATTTGCAGAATACACAGCAATGGTAAAACTAACAGTACAGTTATATAATACATTAAGCAAGAATAATTTCCATATATATGTATGCAGTAAGGTAAATATTTAGACTATGTTTTTTAAATATTATGCCAACAGGCAAGGCAAATCAGTTTTGAGTACAAAGAAGGGGGAAGTCAGAAATTATATCTTTACCTATATTATGTTTTAATTTAATTTTTCTTAACAAAACATTTTTGAAAATATATCTTTGTTTTAAATAAAATGAAAGGATTATAATAAGACTAAAATAAAACAGGCACATAGTACTGCTGGTATATTTCCTAAATGAGGAAAATGAATAGACATCTCTACTTTTGTATATGTTGTTGTTAAAATCTTTTTTAATGAAAATAGAAAATAAAAACAGTTTATCTGTCTTTGCCAAGAAAGTGTATGCATCTCTAAAGAAGAATTTGCATTTTTGAAAAACACTGCACATTTAGTTTTTTTTATTTATTTATTTTATTCAAATTATATCTTCTAGATGCACCTTTACTTTTAATGTAGATTCTGCATTTAAATACAACTCATTTTGCAGAAATTCATCTTCAATGTTAATTTAGAAATGTTCCAAATCTAGCATAGTTTAAACCAGCCCTAGTTGTAGGAATAAAATAAGATAACCATTGATGGTTACATAGATCAGAATTCCTTAACAGATATGGGAGACCAGGTTGTAATAAAAAGATTAAACTACATATACTGGAATATTTTTAAACCTTGTATTGCACCTCTTATTTTAATATTTATTTGCAACATCTTAGGTGAAAAACAATGAAAATGAATTCAGTGCAAAATTGCAAATTAGAAATATAATTAACCCATAATGTTTAATATATTAAACCTACTTTCAGAAATAAACATGCAAAAATGATTAATTCTGAACAGGCTTCAACACACAAAATAAACAAAGCTTTTTGGTACACTATTTAAAGAAAAACTGCAATTTTTTGACATGGAAAACAAATTTAAAAACTGAGACTCTATGCAATTTATTCATTGTATTTAATCTATTATTTCAGAATTTGGTAATCAGGGAATCATAAATGTTGGATGGAATCTTTGCACTATATTTCATTAATCAAAATCACCAATATTCCAATTGACCATGAGTAAATCCAAACTGAAAACAATGGTATGATATTGATATTTGTTTCTCCAGGTATTTGTTTAAAAGGGAGAGCAAAATCTAGTCATCACAATAGGCATTCCAGCTTTACTGGATATTTTCACTCAGAAAGGCCTGAACTGATATATAAAACTTTACTGTCTGAACTCTTCTTGAAATTAATATTTATTTATCATAAATTTCCCATCTCCCGATCAGAGGGAGTTAATGACTTAAGTTATCTGCCAGCTGATGTTTGAATGATTACATTTTAATTGATTGCTGGTTTTAAATATTCTTAGTATACAACTGATACTTTTAAAATTATACATCTTATATATTGTGTCATGTTCTTAATTAATGTGTGCCTTGACAAAAAAAATGGTTTATAATTTTAAGCAAATTTTAGTAAAATTTATTAATATGGCACAGAAATACATTGTAGTTTTTTTCCATAAAATAAAAAGAGAACAGTCACTTGACACACATTTCACCGTTGTGTCTGCTAAATGAAAGAATTGTTCACATTTTCCTGAGCCATTTGCTCATAAATTAAAACAAACAGGTGTCTTCATTTTGCTTGGCCTGAACATTCATTTTTCTGTCATTTAGACCTCTATGCATCACATCTGCACATCTTCCAATAACATTATCTCTGACACCAACTCTTATTCTCAGGGAATTTAAAGAAATTACCAGACTACATATATTGTACAAGTAAAATTGTTGGAATCTTTCCCATAGGAGCTATAAAACTGCATGTTGTTCAATGGCTGTCTGATGTGGAAATTTGTGAGGATGGGGAAAAAAAGTTCGGAGAGGGAGAATTTCCTCCTAGTAGTAAGAGTTGCATGAAATGCTGACTAGAAGAAAAAAGGTGCACATATGTTCAGCATAAAGGAACAAGCTGTTTAGAAATTAAAAATATCTCTATAACTAATGTGGTCTTGTTTATAATGTAATATGTTAATTCAAAGCAAGCTTCACATGGATGTATTAGCAAAAAAGTAGACATATTATATCTTCTTTAACATAAAAACCATGCAGATCTCAAAAGCCTGTATAGCCAAGCATTTACTGACCAATAAGATGGTGGAAGAATTGTATAAGAACAACATAAGCGTAATTATTCCACAGACCTATTCCTGTAGCTGAGCAATAGATATAAAGAAACATGTTATTTTTAATGATGGGTATAAAATATATAGCCATTGTAAATAAAAATTATGCATAGATTTATTCTATAATTGACTCAATCTGCTTTCACAATTAATCATTATCACTGCATTTTGATGTGTTGATTCTGGGGCCTTATTAAATGTTGAGTGTAAAATATCAATCAAATGGAATTATTCTAAACACCTGCACTTGGGCTATTCCCTTTTTCCTTTGAGTATATAGTAGTATATATTTAGTTTTTTCAAAAATGTATGTTTGCATTTGTACTACATAGATGTCGTGTGAGTGTTTTATTCATTTTGGGAATTATGGAAACATACAATTCAATCAGAATGAAGTTATACTTCTAAAATGTTTCTGGAACTACTTATTTTTTCTTGCTTGGTTCTTTTGGGTTATATTTCAAAGCATACAGTTTGCAGCCTACTAAAAATGAATAGACTTACCTTTTTTTTAAACAGCCAGAAAGAACTGTGTTGGCAAATACTTCTTCCAATGCCCTGAGTAATCCTCTACAATAGGGATTGTAGGCTGTTGGCCGGATGCATCACATGCTGGCCACGCCCACCCCCGCTTTAGCAAAGTGGGGGAAGTCACATCACGTGATGATATGTCATCGCAAGTTTGACACCCCTGCTCTACAAGAATCTGTTGCTTGTTTGTCATATAAACAGTGCAACCATTTAAAATGTTGTTAACACCTTTAAGTTGACTCACCAGATAATTTTTCAGGCCTTGAGATGAAATTAAACACATCCATTCTTCCCCACGTTATTTAAATACTCCAAAACTGCTGTAGGTATTTGAAATGGGGAGAAGCCTTAAAAGGAGCTTGCTGTGCAGGAAAAAACAGGGAAATTACCAAACAACTAAATGATATATTATCCTCTTCAATCCAAGGACATCTAAGGAAACACCTGCTGGATGCCTCTTTCAGCATGATGTTTGCACAAAGTTCAGAGATCAAGCTCAGACAGATGAGCATTTGGTAAGAGATAGCTACCAGCAGCACTAAGAGAAGATGAAACAATATGTTGATAAGGAAAAGTAAGTTAAACACTAAGACCATAGCTGTGGATGTGGTCTACTGTTAACCATTAAGGGTGGTACAATATAAATAAAAAAATTAGAAACAATTGAATAACATAAAGTACCCTCTGTTGTGGAAGATTCAGATAAATTTGCTTTGTAACTTCAGTTGATACTTGCATTTGCAACGGAATGCTCTGAATGCTTTCAGAGCACACGAGAACTCCACAACTGAACGACGTTTTCACAGTTCATTTAATTCTTCTTCAAGGCAACCATTCCTGAGAAAGTGTTAGAATATTTACTACATCAAGGGTGTGCTTTTGTGAAGTTCAATAAGACAGAACCCAAATCAAGCAGTTTAGGAATAAGTCAGAGAAAGATGTGCACATGTATTTTAATATTGTTTTTGCATATCGTATCAGACTTTACGCATACTGATTGTTTATGCTCAAAATAGTGCTTTCAGTTTTTCAAAGGCATATACAATAAAAAGGACATTGATCAAGCAAAGCAAATTTAGAAGAAAGTTATCTAAAACAAACCTTGAAAAGAATAACTGTGTTGTGTCCCACCGGCAGCTAACAGAGCTGGCAGCAGAGTTGGACAGTGAGGGGGTTGGGGAGAAACCTGGGCCAGTCCTGGAGGCTGAGGAAGGATCAGATGAGGGCTCTATGTCAGAGGCAGAGATGGGGCTAGGGCTGTCTGGCAGTTGTCAGCAGCCTTCCGAGTCGGCAGGGGAGCAGCTGGAGCCAGTTCCCAGTGTGCACATGCACAGAGCTGCCAAAAGAAAAGAACAATTATGAACTAAGGGTCGACTTGGGAGTAAAGCCACAGGTGGACAGTGAATAGCCCCTCCCATAGGGATTAAAAGAAAAGCAAAAGGGAAGGAAACAATGTGCAGGAAACATTTCATTCGTTGCGGCAATGTGAAGATCTGTCTGTTCATCTTAGAGACTCTATGCCAAGTCCTTCCTTGTCAGCACTGCATTTGAAAATATTTACTTGACAGCTCTCCAAGCTAGATAAGGTCCGTGCTCCTAATTACACCTTTGAAAGAGGTGTTTGCTAGGCCTTTGGCTAAATGTGAATGCAAGAAATTCAACTTCGTTTAATAAAAGGGGGTTTGCCATGACAAAGAGTCTATTTAGTGCTTTTTGGGGAAGCCTAGATCAAAACAAACTGAAAGAATGGGTGTATTTGGCCTACAGAACTGATAACTGAGGAGAGATATGATAGCAATCTTCAAATATTCAAAAAAAAACCTAATTTTCTATTGTACCCAAGCACAAGAGCAGAACCAATGGTTTAAAATTACAAGAGGTTCAGGCTAGTATCAAGAGAACTTCCACGTGAGTTGGCTGCTATATGAAAATAAGTTCTTCTTCACTGAATATCTCCAAAAAGAGTCTGAAAGAAAAAAAGCCTCTGACCGAGATGCTGTAATGGATCTTGCCATGTGCAGAGGCTTGGTATATATACATTTTGAGATCCCTTCCAATTCATTGACTGCATTATCTAAACCCTAGGACCATACAAATGACTTTCTCAACAGGTATTTAGGAAGAGCTTCCCAGCCTGAAAGTGTTGCCTGCCTTTGTAGAAGACTATTATTCCTATTTATCAGAAGGTAGCTTTTCCACTTCTCAAGTTTTCTCTCTCTGGCTAAGCGTGAATACGGACAGTTCCCATGCTGGACACTGAACTGAGACTATTTGTACATGCAGAGTTTGCCAAACATAATTCTATTTACCACAATTGGGTTTTAAGTCACATTGCAGTTGTTGGATTATTTGTAAAAAAAAATTAAATTATAGCATACATTATGTGATTTGGGATGTAAATTGAAGAGCATTTTTCTTAATAAATTCTCCTGCAGGAAGTTGGACTAGATGACCTTCAAGGTCTTTTATTCTAGGTTCTCTGTACTAATACAATTGCTACAAAAGATAGGCCAACCCACACTCTATATGCAAGTCAAACAGATCAGAGTTCTACTCCTCCTGGGTTCATTTTTTTGGTTCAGCATCTATGAATGTAACAATGTTGGTTAATTCTCCCAGGTACATCTAGCAGTGATGAGAGGCCCAAAACAGATAATATGGAAAATTCTATAAGTCTCTCATCTGTTCCCTGCAGTCTCTTCCCCAAATTTTAAATCATGAACATATTTAGATGGTTTTAAGCCTTGTATAATTAGGGGGGGAAATACACCCTGCACTATGTGTTCATATTTTTTTTAAGTTAAGCACATTCACATTATGGCATTCAAGCAATTTATGTAACATGAATAATGCATTTCAGAATAGTTAATTAGCAAGAAGAATTCTATAATTTCATTATTTCATTCTACTGTAGCCCATTGAGAGAAAAGCAATTTGCAGAATTTTATACTTTAAAATAAGCAAAGGGATCAAGCCTAAAATCTGACAGTGATGGATACAGTCAGTAAAAACTAAACAGAGGTGACTTTGGTGAGCACATAATATGTGTCATATGAAAGTGAGAATTCTACCTTTATGTAGATGTTGTTGAATCTCTCCTAGGATTGAATAGTTAAGTCAATTGTACTAAGACTGAACTTCTGACAAACTTTTCATAAGGTAGTTCTATTGACAGTAGAAAATCTAGTCAGCCTAATCTGTGTTATATTTCCTGGAGATAAAACTGTACTTCAATCCTGACATTCCCAGTTGCAATTCTTTCTCTTCCAGCTGTGGTGGGAAAATACTCCTGACAACCAGCCAAGAACCACTGTGTATGATATAGGTAAATAAAGCAAAGCAGAGACACCTTTCTGGTTTCTAAAACCTCCCTCCTGCAACCATCCTGCCATTGGCTATTGCAAGACATGTTTCTTTTTATATGGTAGATCTACTGACCTTGAAGTCTTTGAGCTCAACCTGCAATCTGGGATGGCATGATGCTTTTTAAGTTGTCATCCCCCATATGTGTTGAGACTACCATGCCCAGAATTCCCCATAAACTTGTTCAAAGGATGAGCATTCAACTTCCAACATGGGAGAAGATTACGGTCTAATAGTTTTACTAGCATTTTTACCATTTCCCAACCAACCTCTGTATGTACTCTCTTTTATCACTGGGGACAAGGTCTTAACTTTTTTTTCTTTTTAAAGAGGATCCATCCTAAGATTCTCACATAAGTTCATACATTGTAGAATATATCAAGCATCCGCCCTGCTCTGCTCTCCTATTAGTTCAGTTCAAGTTCAAAACAACTGTTTTGGATGTCAAGAACTCTTTGTACATTGAACCTTTCAGAATCACAAAAGAATCACATTTATTTTACTGTAATTGTCAGCCTTGGCCCCAAGAGAGGCTATGCTAGCATGGAGACTTAATAGCCTATCATTATACACCCCACTAACACAAGAATCTTGGCTTTGCCTTCTCAATAAAAAGCTCCGTATGGTTTCTCTGTGTGCTTTTCAAGATTCATTAATTCTTTTTATTCTGTCTCTATAAAGGATCTCACCCCACCTTCAGCCTTATAGTTCATGATTTTGATGAAGCAAGGCAGGCATGCTTATTCTCATTTGCACACAGGTGTTGTTTTGCCATCCTTATCTCCCACATCCAACAGAATGACAAAAAGAACAGCCTATGTAATGGAGGAGAGAGTGGAGAGGGAATAAATAGTAAGAACTCAAGGTATTTGAGAGCTATGAATTTGCAAGAAGAAAAATTGAAGTAGAAGGGAGGAAAAAAACAGATGAAAGAGAATGATTATCATCAGGGCTTCCTACTGGGCTATTTCCGATTTTTTTTTTTTACTTGCTTTTGTAGAGGGCGTGTGTGCATTTTAACAAGGAGTAAAATGATGCATTTGGAACAGCATACAGCTGAGATGTAGGTAATGCAGCAGCAGTAGCCTGCTGAGCAATCATTCACCAACCACTGTGTGGCCACCATAGAAAGCTACCCAATAAAATTCCACTAAGTCACCTCCCATGATTGCAGAATATAGAAGTGAGAAGGGAGTATTTGCTTCAAGCCAGGTTTTGCATAAGATAGGGGGGAATGTTAATGCCCCCTTCCCCTGCTGCTGGTACAAAGAAGATTGTGACAATTCGACCCAATCTATTGCTACTGTCTCTGAACATCCCCAAACAGCTGTCATTTTCTGCATTTCTTCCTCCATTCCAATTGATTGACTTAGAAGGGTATATGCAGATTTCACCCTGTCCCCTGCCTTTCATTATTACAATTGATTGACATACAATTCTCTATACATGGTAAATAAGCAGGTATCTGCCTCTACCCTTCTACAAGCATCTCTGATAAAAAAATGATCACAGCTGGCCTGTCACTAAGATTTATATTATTTCTCTTTTTGCATGTTTTGATTTTTATGTCTCACCTCCATTTTCTCTGAAAGCCAGTCACTTAGTTAGTGGCAGGATATAATTTTTCCCATCCTTAAATATTCATGGATCTTTACATCAAGGCATCAGTAATGATATGAAATGCACCTTCTGCAAATCAAATATATTCTCACTTTCTATTCATTGTTTTTTTTTTTTGCCATAAAAATAAATGCTTGATTATAAACAGCATAGAATCAAAACAAAAACAATTTGGCAATAAAGCTGTAAAGTTTATCTGGATATCTTCTTTTTAAAAAATACATCAGCAAGGAAAATTAATGGGTAATATAATTCCTATTATGTCTATTTAAACACTATGTAAGATACTAGAAATCCATCAATAGTCTATGTTGCACTAAGTTAAAGATGTCCTAAATCCTAGTGGCTAAGTAAGTAAGATACTAAGTAAGCTTAGTATCCTAAGGCTAGTGGCTTAGGATTTATGAATGTTTATTTATATATGTGTCCAAATAAATGCTTAAATTAAAAATCTGTAAATGAGCAGCACATTACTTGATGCCATGGTGATATAGATGATTTTGTCCATGAGAAACCAATAGCTGATCAGAGTCATAAAAATGCTGGTGTATGTTTTAGTGTGGGCATGTATACCACTTGTTCATCATGCTTGCTATGAAATATTGATTCTTTTTATTGATACCAATTCAGATTCAAAGTTTCTGCAAATGGTTTTCCATACATGGCTTCACATCCTTGGTAAAAAAAAGACCAAGTGGATTGCACTCACACAATGCACTGCTTTCTCTTCCTACCCCTGAATATACTCAAAATAGAGTCATTGGTTTCTCTAGGCAGTTTGTATTACTTCTCTTCCAGTAGAAGCTGCCCTTCAACCAAAATTCCCTTTGCATATATAAGATAGCATTCCATTTGTATACTATTTGATTGAAAATCAAACTACTTTAGCCACCATATGTGAGATTGTTTAATTAAAGAGTATGTTTAGGCGGCGGAGAGACGAGACACACACTCAAAAGTGATTCAGCTCTTCTTGTTTATTTCAAAGTCCGGAATGCCAGGAGCCGTGGCAGCCCCTCTTTTAAAGGCTGCCCGCGACTTGCCAGCCAATGGCAGGGGTTTGAACTCCCACCGGAACAGTAACCAATAGGAGGTGAGTATTTCAAATACAAAACACCCCTCCACTCTTGGTTCAGTCCGACCAATCAGGAGCTCCGCCTATGTTACGTAGTCACGTAGATAGGCGGGGCTCCTGTGGGTCCGACTGGACCTGCGCAACTCACTCACTTCATCGCTGACGGCCGGTGCGGACGGACCTGTGGGTCCTCCCGTCCCTGGCCGGGGAATCTTCTGGAAGGTCGAGCCGGCTGGGCCACTCCTAATGGGCTTAGCTCGATTTGTTGAGATGGCTAGGCTGCTCCCTTCCCGGACTGGATGGTCATCGCCCGCGGTTGGAGTCTCGTCGTCGGGGAGTTCCTCAGGCTCAGGTGCGTAGCTGCGAAACTCGACCGGAGCTAGTGTTGAGGGTGTGTCTAAGGAGGTTAGGTTGTCATTATTTGTTTGTGGGTATGCTGTTCCTTGGTTGCTTGGTGGGTGTGGGTATGCTGTTACTTGGTTGTTTGGTGGGTGTGGGTATGCTGTTTCTTGGTTGTTTGGTGGGTGTGGGTATGCTGTTTCTTGGGTGCTTGGTTGATCCCCTTCCCCCCCAGGGTTTTCGTGTGGTCTGGTAAGGGTGCGGGATCGTAGTTGGTCGATGTGCCGCTTCCAGTTTCTGTTGTCAGAGGTGGTAAGGCGGTACGATCGTGGGCCTGTGAGTTGGGTGATGGTGGCTGGCACCCATAAGGGATGTCCCACCAAGTTTTTTGCGTAAACTAAGTCTCCTACTTTAAATGTGCAGAGTCTGCTAGATGAATCTAGTGGTTTGTCGGTGGAGTAGGTGGGGTGTAGACGGTCCAAAGGGGAGCGTAGTTTTCTCCCCATGAGTAATTCGGCCGGAGTTTTGTTTGTGGTAGTGCTGGGTGTGGTGTGTTGTATAGATAATAGTTTATCGATGCGTGCTTGCATAGGGCCCTGGCCTAACTTGTTGAGTGTTTCTTTGGTGAACCGGACCATGCGTTCGGCTCGTCCGTTCGCTGCCGGGTGGGCCGGCGCGGTTAGGGCATGCCGTATGCCCAGGCTGGCTAAGTAGCCCTCAAATGCTGTGGCTGTGAATTGGGGTCCGTTGTCCTAGACTAGTACATCTGGTAGGCTGTGTGTGGCAAACCATTTCCGGAGCTGTCGAATGACAGCTTCGGAGGAGGTAGACTGCATGAGGCTGACCTCCAGCCAGTTTGAGTAAGCATCTACCAGGATTAGAAACATATAACCCCTCATCGGACCCACGAAATCTATGTGAACTCTCGACCAGGGGCCCCTGGGCAGTTCCCACTCAGCGATTGGTGCCTGCGGGGGTGAGGGTCGGGATTCTTGGCACGGCTGGCAACCAGCAACCCAATTTACAATATCCCTGTCAAGCCCAGGCCACCAGACATAGCTTCTGGCTAAACTCTTCATTTTGACTACTCCGGGGTGTCCCTCATGCAGTAATCCCAAAATCGGATCCCTCAGTCTTGGTGGAATAACCACCCGATCCCCCCAAAGTATGCAACCTTTAAGTAAGGAAAGTTCTGTTTAAAGGGTTTCCATAAGTCTTGTAAGTCAGAGACTGGCCACCCCTTAGCAATCCAGGAAGCCACTCTGTGCAGTAGGTGGTCTTTGGACATTTCGCGAGTGATGTCTGCTGCTGTCATTGGAAGGTTGGGTAAAGCTTCAATCTGCAGTGTGGATATGCTGGGGTGCAGGTCGGGGTCAATGTCCGGCAATGGGCAACGGCTTAATGCATCGGCGTGCGTGATAGACTGACCGGGTCAGTAAGACAAGGTATAGTTATAAGCAGCAAGAAATTCCGACCATCTAGTCATTCTGGGTGACAATATGTTAGGGATAGCTTTGTTTCCAGCCAGGATTCCCAATAAAGGTTTATGGTCGGTTATAACAGAGAATAGGCGACCATAGAGGTACTCGTGGAAACGTTTAATACCGGATATGATGGCCAATGCTTCCTTGTCCAGTTGACTATAATTTCGTTGGCTTTTGGACAATGTTTTAGAATAGAATGCAATTGGAGCCTCTCTGCCATCTGGTAGGAGGTGGCTCAGAACAGCTCCGACCCCAAAAGGTGACGCATCGCAAGTCAATGTTAATGGTAAAGTCTCGTTATATTGTATCAGTACCTTTGTTGATGTAATGAGGTCCTTTATTTTTTTAAAAGCTGTTTCCTCCCGATTGCCCCACTTCCAAACATTGTCTTTGTCCAGGAGTCTATGTAAAGGTTCCGCAACCGTGGCTTTCTGCGGTAGAAAAACATGATAAAAGTTTATTAACCCTAAGAAGGCTTGTAGTTCTCCCTTGTTAGTCAGGGTGGGGGGCATCTTTGATTGCGCGGATCTTTCCTTCCGTAGGGTGAATGCCATCGCCATCAATTAGGTATCCCAGGAATTCGATTCTATCTGTGATCAATGTGCATTTGTCTTTTTTAACTTTGAGGCCGGCTTCAGTGAACTTGGTGAGAACTTGTCTTAGGCAGTCTCGCAGTTGCACCTTATTTTTAGCCGCGATCAGGACATCATCAAAGTATGGAATGACTCCCGGTATTCCGTGGAGGAGACGTTCCATTAAGCATTGAAATATGCCTGGTGCCACGCTAACTCCAAATTGGAGCCGGTTACATTTAAAAGCTCCCCGGTGCATGACGATTGTTTGGGCTTCAGCTGTTTGCAAGTCTACAGGCAGTTGTTGGTATGCCTGGGCCAAATCAAGTTTAGCGAAAAATTTTCCGCCTTTTATGGAGTGCAGTAAATGTTGAACGACCGGAACGGGGTATGCACTTTGCTGTAGCGCATGGTTAAGGGTCGCCTTGTAGTCCCCGCAGATACGAATTGACCCATCCGCTTTAATAGAGGTGACTATAGGGGTCTCCCATTTGGCGTGGTCAACTGGTTTGAGGACCCCTTGCTTAATTAATTTATCTAATTGTTCATCGATTTTTGGTTTTAAGGCGAAAGGCACACGCCTTGCTTTCAGTCGAATTGGGGCTACCTTAGGGTCTAGGTTAAAAGAAATAGGGTTACCCCGGTACTTGCCTAAGTCACCGCTGAACAGGTCCTGGAATTCCTTGACGAGGTCCACCTCCCAGTCTGTGTCTGAGATGTGATTAACGCTGGTCATTCCAATTCCAAGCGGCTCGAACCATTCAAGTCCCAGAAGGCTGGGTCTGTTCCAGTCAACTATGGTCAGTGGTAGAATTTCAGTGTGGTTTTTGAAGGTGACTTGGAAATGTCCGATGCCAACGACAGGTATTCTGTTACCTTGGTAGTCTTTTAGTGTTAAATTTTGAGTTTTCAGTTCGCTTCGCTGGATATCTGGAATCAATTTTTTAATAGTGGCCCATGAGACCATAGAGAGGAATGATCCCGAGTCCACCTCCATCACACAGTCTTGTTCCTCAATTCTTACTTGAATGTGGACCTTCCTCACATTTCTTGTATTGGAGTGGCCGATTATGACCGTTTGGTGTGTTTCCTCTTTTCTGTAATTTGACTCTTTGTTCTGCCTTTGCCTTCCTTCCTGGCTCCAACGGCTGCTCGTCTTTCTCTCTTTCTCTCTTTCTCTTTCTCTTTCCTTTGGAGGTGGGCTTCCTTTTCGCCTCGGGCTATAGTTCGACCTGGATCTGCATACTCTTGCGATGTGCCCTTTCTTCTCACATTTCCGGCAGATGGTGTCAATGAAACGGCATTCTGACCGGGGGTGATTTCCTCCGCAACGGTTGCATTCAAATTCAAACCTTCTGTTTGCCCGCTCTTTTTTGCCTCGTCCTGCCTTCAGGTGGCACACGTCGTCCTCCTCGCTACTGGTCTCTGTTTCAACGTCCTCGTGATGTGTTGTAGTCTTTTCTCTGTCCCCCTCTGGTCTGGGTGATTCTCTGGTATTATAGCCCGCAGATCTGTTAATTTTCTTGATTTTTGCAGCTGATTTTTGGGTGGCTTCGGCTGCTGTGGCTTCTTCCATGGCTTCTTTCACTGTTATTTTGGGCCGGTTTAACAATCGGCTCTGCAATATGGGATCTTTTAACCCTAGAACTATGCGGTCCCTCAGGGCTTCGTCGAAATTTAGGAACTCACACTTACCGCCAATGTCCCTTAAGGCTGCCACGAAATCGGCGATACTTTCATCTTCTTTCTGATTCCTCAGATAGAATTCGTGGTGCTTAATCAGACAGCAGACCGTTGGTGCGTAGTGTGCCCGCAGGATTTTTTCCAGTTCGGGCCAGGTTAAAATCTTGACATCGGTTGGTGCTGCTAGTGCTTTTGCCATGCGGAAGACTGTCGGACCGCAATGGGTCAGGAAAACCGCTCTCTTCCGATGTTCCGATACGCCGTTCAGGTCGCTGCTCTCCAGGAACATGAGGAAACGGTCCACATAGGATTGCCATTCTTCTTTCGCCGGGTTGAATTGTTCGGGTGGTGTATTGTTCCCGGACATTTTGCCGCTCGATCTCCGCCGCTATGCACTCGCTTAATTTAGTGCTGTCTCGATCCCACCTTCGTCGCCTGTGTTTAGGCGGCGGAGAGACGAGGCACACACTCAAAAGTGATTCAGCTCTTCTTGTTTATTTCAGAGTCCGGAATGCCAGGAACCGCGGCAGCCTCTCTTTTAAAGGCTGCCCACGACTCACCAGCCAATGGCAGGGGTTTGATCTCCCGCCGGAAAGTAACCAATAGGAGGTGAGTATTTCAAATACAAAACAGAGTAGCTAAAACTATGCATCCTACAGCTAATGTGGACTTCAAGCATGGTGATCCCACATGCCTCAAAAGATGTTTATATTAAAGAAATGGCAATGGGAAATGGTAATGAAGGAGAAGGTAGCAATCATTGGAAGATAGCCTTCAAAACAAAAACATTGTTAAGAGAATAACAATCAAAACATGAAATGATCCAAAGGAATATCCTTGAAAGAAAGGAGGAGGAAGAGCTGCAGTCAGGGCAATGATCAGATAAGAGAAATCTCAACCTACAGAAATAATACAGGTATAGAAAGCATTTCAGAAGGGACCCTCCCTAGTTATTTGGAAAGTAAAGGGTGGAGGAATGGGAAAGGTATGCCTTCCAGCTTGAAAAATGTTGTTACAATAAAGGTAGCATAAGTACTCTTGGTTTTGTTTTCTTGCCTGGACTACCTCAAAGGGCTGACATCAATCAGTCAATGCCCTTGTTGCTTCTGAACAACGGAAGAGCTACACAGAGTTTCAAGGTACAAGTTGGACCTGCCTACCAAGCCATCGAGAAAGTCTTTCAGTGCCTGCTAAAAACCAACAAGTTTCACAAGGGAACTCTGGGGAAGAGGAAAACATCTTAATTAGCCCCACTTCCTGGAGAGGTAAGCGTGCCAACCAGCCACAAGGTGACTATAAATTGATCTGGCCGTCACAATCTGCATCTTACTCTGAGAAGTGTGCATTAGTAATTCCACTTAAAACTGTGCATTAAGTGTGTTCAGAATCTTGAAGAATGTTCCACTTTGATGAAGCATTGAGGGAAACCCCTCATCACTTTTCAGACAGTGAAATGCTCTGTGGTTTGCTCAAGAAACGCACAATATCTGCACATGCAGAGAAGCCACTTTTTATAAGGGCAGCAAAGATCAGCCCAATCCCAGTCCTTCACAAGCCAGATTATGTCACTCCCACTAAAGAAAGCAGGAAACTGGGTTGCATCTGCTTCACACAACCTTAATGCATGGCAGTCAAAATTGTCTACGAAACCATGTTAAGTCTCCAGTATTGTTAGGCAGCCTTCAATGTGAAAAGAGATTAAATATAATAGTAAAGCTGAACAAGTAGAAATTTCTCTATGCTTGAAATAATATATAGGACAAACACAAACCCTTCAAATCTAATTTGAATGTTTAAATTTGAATTTGAGATTCCCCATCCCCTGTCATCTTCAGAAATAGATAGATAGATAGATAGATAGATAGATAGATAGATAGATAGATAGATAGATAGATAGATGATAGATAGATAGATAGATAGATAGATAGATAGATAGATAGATAGATAGATAGATAGATAGATAGATAGATAGACAGATAGATAGATAGATAGATATTTCAGGCAGGAATATCCAAGCCATTGGATATTTACCACTATTTTTATCATTCTGTTCAACCTTTATATAAACCATTAATTGAGCAATAAAATAAACAATGAAAAAATTCAATGAGAAATACAACTATATGGCTACCAAAAAAAGAAACAAGATTAGGTAGAAAGCAGAGAACAAAATAGGGAGGGAGGGAGAGTCTGCCATCAAACCAGCATCCATCTCTATCTAAAACTCCCCCATAGAGAATGAGCAAAAAACATTGTGTGCAATAAACATTTTTACTATGCACATCCAAACAGTTCCAAAGGAACCATTATAACAGATGCTTTGAATGTATATTAAAAATAACATGTTAAGCCCATAATATGATAACCGATTAGAGATTTCAAGGCCTATTATAGTCAAGGGCATCAAGCAGCTCTGCAATTAAATAACTCCTCTTTGGCTAATATATGTTAAGTCAAATCTTTGGGTATTTACATGGCTTAGAAGTTGACAGATCAGTACCAGTTTCTGGCAAACCGAATGTCATATTTATGAAACTATCTCTAAACACTTGGCCAAATGGATTCTATTTTCTTCCTCGTGAGTACACTTTTGCTTTGTAATAAAGAATCTTAAAGCTCATGGCAATGGGACTCTTAAATCAAGAAAAGAAAATAAATCATTGAGAGTTAAAGGTCTCCTCAGAGGATGAACAGATCTCTTCCACAAACCCAAACTTTCTTAATGGTTTAGGAAACCCCAAAATATGCAAGAGTTGGGATCCTGTGTGCAAATCACTTGGATTTCTTAGATTTACCATCTACTTACCCTCAGAACTGCAGGAATAGACAAGATACACCTGTTCAAAATTATTATTTATTTATTTGTCAATTGCTTACAAGATAATAGGTAAAAGTAAAACATAGTTATGAATACATGGATACATATAAGAAAAATAAAATATAAAAGAAACAATAGGACAGAGACGGTAGGCACGTTGGTGTGCTTATGCACGCCCCCTACAGACCTCTTAAGAAAGGGGTGAGGTCAATAGTAGACAGTCTAAGGTTAAAGTTTTTGGGGTTTGGGGAAGAAACCACAGAATCAGGTAGAGTATTCCAGACATTAACCACTCTGTTGCGGAAGTCATATTTCCTGCAATCAGGTTTGGTGCAGTTAACCTTGAGTTTGTATCTATTGTTTGCTCTTGTGTTGTTATGGTTGAAGCTGAAGTATTCATTGACAGGTAGGACATTGCAATGTATGATTTTATATACTATACTCAGATTGGACTGAAGGCAGCATAGTTCTAGGTTCAAGGTCTAGAATTTCGAGTCTAGTGGCATAAGGTATTCTGCAATGAGTAGAGGAATGAAGAACTCTTCTTGTAAAATATTTCTGGACTTTCTCAACTGTGTTAATATCAGATACGTAATGTGGGTTCCATACTGATGAGCTGTATTCGTGTATTGGTCTAGCAAATGTTTTGTATGCTCTAGTTATTGGTGTAATATTACCAGAGAAAAAGCTATGTAAGATTAGGTTAACAACTCTTAACACCTTTTTGGCTGTGTAGTTACAGTGGGCTCTAGCACTTAGGTCATTTGAGATGAGTACTCCAAGATCCTTGACAGAGTTTGGATCATCAACAAGGTCTTGACTATTCAGTCTGTATTTTATTTTCTGATTTTTTTTGCCAATATATAGGACAGAGCATTTATTTGTTGAGATTTGAAGTTGCCATTTGTTTGACCATTCTGATACATAGTCAAGGTCTTTTTAAAGGGTAGTAGTATTGTCTGTGGTGTTGAATAGCTTTACATCATCAGCGAAGAGACTGCAGTTGCTCTTGATATGATCACAGAGGTCATTTATGTAGAATATGAAAAGTGTTGGTCCTAGAACACTGCCTTGGGGGATACCACTGTTGACAGGTACAGAATTTGATAGGACACTCCCAATTTTGACCATTTGTTGTTTGTTTGACAGGAATGCTTCTATCCAGTTATGCAGTTGTCCAGAGATACCGTAAGGTTTTAGTTTTAGGAGTAGTTTGTCGTGTACCACTGAATCAAAGGCTTTACAGAAGTCTATGTAGATTGCGTCTATTGCTATTATATGTAGATTGCGTCTATTGCCATTGCCAAAAAGTTCCACTGCTCATGTTCTAATCTGTTTGAGAGGGGAAAAAATTCTATACCTAGATCATGGATGTCAAGGGAACTAAGAATGATTGGTTCCAACATTTCTTGTATATATACTTTCTCTGAAACAGCAGTTTTCCTAGAACAAGAAGGTGGATCATGCAATTACTATTGACTTTTAGGTCTCCAGGGGTAGTTATGATTGCATTGCTAAACAGAGTGAGTTTTTAAAATTATTTTATGGGTTTAGACATTGGGTTTTTTTTAAAGGAAAATAAGATACAAAGATTACACAACAGGTAGCAGTCTAAATTGAAGAAAGAAAGAAAGGGAGAAGGAAGGAGTAAGGAAATATAGCTGAATGCTCCAATTTTCTTTTCAAGTGTCTTTCTGTATTACAATGCACCTACCTCTAGTTGGTGAAATGAAGGCAACAGAAGAAGCATCTACATAAACCAGCAGTTTATTCAAATTGATGGAATACAATGCAAGCTCTGCTCCCATTATGTGGGCTTCACATTGCATCAACTTTGCCATTTGCCATCATTTATCCTCTTGACTCCAATTCACCTCTTCCCACCCTCAGATATCTCTCCTTATAATTTTATACTCCTTTTTGCTACCTTTCTTTTTGTACAAGAGGACAACTTCCTTCCCACCAGATTTAGATAGGAAAAGTTACATAAACGAACAAACATTAGTTGCTTCCTTTTAATGAGCAGACATAGATGCAATGTTCATATAAACATTCAACAACCACCTCTCTAAGCAACTCACAATCAAAGTTGAATATTTCTCTAGTTATCCCTTCTATATTACAATCTTACTTTCTACATTCTCACAGCATTTATAATTTCCTTTTCATCAATATTTTAATTGGACTTCAACATTCACAGCATCTATTTCAATTTAAATCACTGTCATTCCCTTGAAATCTCAAAAATACTCCCTCCAGCAGTCCCTCAATTCAGTTTCATCTGAAATTATTTCACTCCTTTTTAAAAACAAATTCCAGTCACTCTCCTGCAGGCACTTTGTTTACCCCTCTTTGTTTACTTCCAAATTTTTTAAATTTCCACCCAATTGCTAGATGCTCCTCTGTCCATTTTAATCTTAACAGTTTATTGTTCATTCTTTGAAACTCTTTTTCTATATATTCACATTATATAATTTCTTTCTCTGATCGGTGTTTGTTGCAGCAATAATTTGCTTATTCTTTTTCTCATCCACGATGAAAAATGATTCCACCAAAAATCTTTTTTTCATTTCTTCCTTTAATGAAATTCCACACTTCCAAAGCACTCTGTAACATATTTCCTTTCATTCTGTTCCAAACAGCTTTCACAAACTTTTTATTTCATCTTTTCAGAAATTATCTTCTAAGGCTTTTTTATTCTGAAGTTGCACATTCTCCTCCTGTGGCTATTTTGCTTTCAGTCTCATTTCTCTCACTTGTTTCTTCTTCTTTCATGCCCATTTTTCCTCAAAATTCGATTGGCATTATAGAAAATGGCATTTTCTCATTTAGAATCTCTCATTTCAGAATAACAGAATTGGAAGAGACCTTGGAGGTCTTCTTGTCCAACCCCCTCTTCAATGTGATTATCTCCAAGTTTCATCATAAACAATCAAACAGATTATGCATTGAAATTTATATTAATTTCTTTTACATGTGAACCTAAGCATAGACATATTTAAATCATATATTTAAAACAAACCAATGTTTTTCAGTGTTTTCATGCTCAAAAGTCACCATTCTCTCTACGGGACTCAGTCACTTTTTTAGGTTCTCTTGTCACAATCCTATCCATCCATTAATGTCACTTGGATTTAAAAAATTGTGTTCCCCTGGATTGCATTTTTTTTTATTTGCATTTATATTATTTAAAAACTCTCTTCTAATTGTTCAATTAAACCTACTCATTGGAACAAAACATGCATATATCAACAATTGGTGAACTTTTATTTTTATTCATTCATACTTTCTGATATAGATCATATTCCTTTCACATATTAGACTACATTCATTCAGATCTAGTATAATAGAGATGGATTACTTATCTTCTTTTTCTTTTAGTTTTGGGTATACGTCATCTATTTTCAATGGTGGGATTCAATTTTTTTACTACCAGTTTCGTGGGCAAAGCTTGGTGGGTATGGCAGGAGAAGGATACTATAAAATCTCCAGTCAGAGATGGTATTTGCAATACCTCCAAACTACTCAAAAGTTCCGCTACCAATTCTCCAGAACTGGTCAGAACCTGCTGAATACCACCTCTGTCTATTTTTATTTATTTATTCTATGCAAGCAAGGGTCTCTAAACTTTTGTAAAGATCTTTAAGCTAGTTGCAAGCCAATATACATGGAAGACTGTTGAGCATGCCTGGAAATTCTGAATGAAATAGTACAAATCAAGAGACAAAAAATTGAGAAGTTCAAGCATCATGGTGGATAGAGGGTTGGCAGGTTGTTGAGGTTGTTTTTCTCCAACAGTTCATTAAAGAATTGTATAGGATACCATTTATTGTTCATTTGTTGAATTAAATAGAGCATTTCTCCTTACTGACACCTTTCTTCTGCACCAAGATATCGGTTGAGATGAATTAAGATCTAATTCAGCTGAAAAGAACTTCTTTCTTACTAATCTTCCAGAAAGCTACAAAGCTCTTTGGGTCAATCTAATTATACTATTTTTACAGACTTTGAACTTTCCAACTTAAGATCTGGAGCGTTTGGGGAACACATTCTGAAATGAAAGATCCATTGATTGAAACCATCTATTTTCATAGCCTATTTGAGATAAGTGGGTTTTAGTAAGGTCCAGCTATTGCAAAGCTTCACTAAAAGAATCAAAGCAAATGTAGTAAGAAAGTTCGGTTTATTTATCCAATGTTTGAACTTACAATTCCAACTGAACTGAGGTCTCTGAAAATTCAAAATCCAGATTTGGATATTAAGGTTAAATAAACAAAATTTAAAAGATGTTCAGAAATGATATAGGGTTTTTTGGGGGGGTCTTTCTGCCCAAATTAAGAATATCATTTCATTTATCCCTTAGCTGGAATTTGATTGAATGCAGATAGTAATTTGAACATTCAAAGTTATTAGAGTCACTATGTGAAAGCAGTTCTAATAACCTTGAATGAACACATGCACACAAATGTTGTTTGTGCATTAACAATGAAAGTACAAATTGCTCTTGGAAACAGGATCTATGATTTTAAAAAGTCATTGAATGCTACAAATTGATAGATATTTTAAAATAAGATTTCTTAGTCTCCCTTAAATTATGTTTAATCCATTCTTGGACTAGCAGTATACTCACAGCTCTTCTGCTCTATTCATGAAGAAATAATGAATTATATTAAAAGCATAAATAGCTATATTGGCCATCAAGAAAAAAAAATCAATGTTGATGTGCACTGGAAACACATGGCTGAAATCATGGACAATCTACAGAATCAGGCCTACATGTTAAGTTCCACTTGGGTTGATTTATTACTCATGCCTATAAAGAAGAATCTAGTCAACTAATGGTCAACACTAAATTGGAACTAGATAAGACTTAATGGAATTCAAGGGAGGTGGACTTGGATCATTTGTGGAAATGTAACAATGTAATATGGAAGGAAAGTGTGCATTACATTGGGTTCTGCTACATGATACAACAGTTGTTCCACCTCCATTGGACTTTTGAACTGAAGAAACTAAGAAAAATTTGAAGTCTTTTTTTTTCAATCACCTTTGCCAGATGAAGGCTCTAGAAAATTCAAAAGCTTCCTCACATTTAATGACATTTGAGATAACTGTAGCAAAATCAGATATTTTCAGTCAGGAAAGCAGTGCTATTATTTTGATACTTCTAACTGATACTTCTGGGAAGCCTAGAACCTTTATATCACACTCCAGTTATAAAGGGTTGGGTTATGCTTTTTTTAAAAGAAAACTAGACAATCCATATCCCATTCTCTACATCTTCTTGAGAAAAGATAGATAATTTGAGTGCAGCTAAATTGTAGGCTCACTAGTGCTCTATTTAAGTGAGTTCTTCATCTATAGTTCTCCAGTTATATTACTCCTTAGTAGATGTTGCTGAAATTAGTTCTTGGTCAACCAGAATACATACCCAACATAATTACTGCAATCAGTAACGTGTAAGATAACTGCAAAGTGAGGATGCCACACTCCCCCAGACCTCTACTTTATCCTCATCATTGCCAACTCCACCAAGGAGCACTACATTCAAGTCCAATGCTGTAGCCAGTAATTCCAATGCAAAACCTCACCTAACCCATTCCTAAGTCACCCCGGTGCTATGTTCTAGCCATAGCTGCAATTACCCTGTCAACCTGCACTCCACCAGTACTCTGTACTCTGTCAGCCCTATTGTTCTACTAGACCTTCGCCATCGTCTTCTTCCCATTGCTGTGATGCTTGGAAGGCCTCAGAAGTAGTTATGAAACTACTTTTCAAAGTAGTTTGTGATAGCAGAACACTTATTTCTGGTATTTCTTTCAAATGCCCTCCAAAGTTCAGTTTTGTGTAGAAACTACAAAAATGTGAATAGCTGTATGGAGAAGTCACTACAGCAGGAAGTGATCAGCCAAATTGCTTATTAGCAATCTAGATATAAAACTCGTGTAGCTCCAGAGTTCACATTGTCTCATTATCTAAGATAGCACCATCTCCAAATCAGTATCTGTAATTGAAGATGTTCTTTTATTACACCCTTGCTAAATTCTCAATTATCAGACTGAAGTCTTGATGTTCTTTTGCTTCTCAATTTAAATCTACCTTCTTCCCAAGAATAGCACATAAAACAAATGAGCTACTCAAGGACTAATTCTAATTTCACACAAATTTTGCACTGATGATTTGCTTATATGAAATGAAAGAAAAAATTCTGGTAAACGCTAATTAGAATTTATTGTGATTTTTTTTTTAGAAAATGGTAAATTATTCACAGATAATTAAAACTTAATTTCATATCATACATAGAGGCATGTGAGTTCTTTGTCAAGCTACCATAAAAATTAAAATGCAAACTATTGCATAATGTGCCATTTCAAATGGTGTTTATATGCCTAACCATCTGCAAGAAAATCATATGCAAGAACTGATTTCCGCGTAAGCACAAACAGATGTCAGCTTTTTCAAGTATTGTTTAAACACCAATTTGTGAGTTTGAAATTTACAAATTGTCACTAGCTTTTGGGCTGATTTTTCTCTTCAGTACAGGGAACCAGTCATTCTATAGACCCAGAAAATACATGATATAACCTTGACCTTGTAGAGTGCATTATTCAAGCAATATAAATTTGGAATTCTCATAAAGTGCCCACATCAATATTACTCAGATAATGCCAGCTTCCTGTAAGCAGCTGTGGATTCAGTGCATCTATCCACAGAAGAAAAATGTGTGTTAAATACTAGGATCACATGAAGCTAAATAGACAAATGAAGCCAAATAGATAAATACCTGCTGAAAAGGTGCTTTTGGAGAAATATTGTCAGGAATGGAACATATATAGTATACTAGCAGAGGAGTAAATGGATTTGGATACTCTTAAACTCCTAAATTTGGCTTAGGTTGTTTTACATCATACAGGTAATTCTTAACTTACGAACACAAGTGGAACTGAAACTTCTATTGCTAAACAAAGTGGTCATTAAGTGAGGTATCAAATTTTATGATCATTTTTGCCGCAGTCATTAAACAAATCATCATGGTTGTTAATCAAATCTGGTTTTCCCCAATGACATTGCTTGTCAAAAGCTGACTGGGGGGGGGGGTCACAAATTATGATCATGTGACCCCAGAACCCTACAACTGTTGGATATACTATCAGTTATGAAGCACCTGAATTTTGATCACGTGACTATGGGGCACACTTCAACAATCATAAGTGTGAAGACCAGTCTTAAATCACTTTTTTCAGCACCATTATAACTTCAGAGGTTGCTAAACAAATGGCTGTAAGTTGAGGACTAACTATACTTTGTGAATTTCAGAATCAACATAGCTATCCCAACACATTAATTTAAGCCTTATTAGACAATTTGATATAGTTCTTCATATTTGCTACTATAAAATGACTTACCTGCAGGGGTGGGATTCAAATTTTTTAACAACCTGTTCTGTGGGCGTGGCTTTGTAGGTGGGCGTGGCTGGGTGGTCATGTGATTTTCTGGACGTGGCCAACTCAACATCACTCACATTGAGACATGCATTTCCTTGCCTGGCCTCTCATGACTGTGGGGATGCTGCAACAGTCATAAGTGTGAAAAATGGTCATAAGTCACTTTTTTCAGTGCCATTGTAACTTTGAATGGTCACTCCACACAAGCAAAGTACCAGCAAAGGAGGGGGAAAAAATCTCCAGAGAAGTTCCAGAGACAGGAAATCTAGTCCTGCCAAGAATGTAATAAGGGTTAACAGAGAGGCAGTTTCTGTAAGCAACACCAGAATGTTTCCTTCCTGTCTTCCTTACAGGATTAGGTCAGTAATTTATTCTAACAACCGGTTCTCTGAACTGCTTAGAATGTTAACTACCGGTTCTAGTGAATAGGTAAGAACCTGTAGAATCCCATCCCTGCTTACCTGGGAATGATAAAACCTTAGTTAAACTGGATAGAAACCATTTATTTATTCTGTTAGAATGGTTCTTTTGGACAGAATCAGTATGCTAGTGACAATTCCTTACAAATCACCAAAAGACATCCCTTAGCACCATACAACAGTTAAGTAGAATTTGGGACACAAGAGAGACAGAGAACCATACAGCATAAAAGATACAGAGCTGAGGTGTGGTTATCCATCCCACACTCTGAACATGGAACTGTAAGTAGAAGTAAAACTGAGACACGGTGCCCCAACCTTCATGATTGGTTCAAACAGCTATATCATTTGAGGGAAGAAGTAATTTCACCTTACATGCACAAGGCCAATTAAAAAGAACATTAGTGTGACAACTATTACATTTTTAAAAGAAACAACTATGCTTGTGATAATATCTTTATCATCTTGTCTAGTTTGGTCTTTAAGATGCCTTGAAGTTGGGTTCATTTTTACAGGTCTATACTATGTCTTGCTAAACATATATTTCAATATTTTGTATTATTTAATTTCATATGTTTGAAAATATATGGGAATGTTTTTAAGAATTTAGGATTAAGATTCAAAATTCATCCATAACTATATCCTTGTTTAAGCCATGAAACTACTTCCGTGTCTTCTATGTGCTAGTAACAGTATCAGAGATGTCAAAACCATTCCCTTATTAAATAGGTATCAAGATTTATTTCACAATTCTTTTCCAAATGTGAGGAGATGAAAAATAATTCCAGCTACATGGAAATCAAGATACAGAGGCACCTACTGGGGGACAGTGGGATGGAATGACAAATGAATAACAAGATGAAAATGATGGTGCCATCTATTATGGGGAACTTTGGAAACCACAAAAGGGTTGCCTTTGTGAAACTGGACCAACTTCTGTTACCTAGTTTGGGTAATGAAATGTCTGCAAGAAAACAACCAAGCTCAGAGAGCATCAAGATTTCAACCCAAACTTACAAATATTCTCTTCAATTGGACAAAATTTTCTCACTCAGAAAGGATTACCATGTCCAACTTCATTTAAATTGGAAAGGGATACAGTCATTTCTGTGTTTCTTGAACAGCATTAAATTTCACATTTCTGAATCTCATTTCAGATTCAGCCTCCAAGTTGAATGTGCTGAAAAGTGGATCTTCAGTTTAATAGTTTTCCAAACTAAATCTTGTGAAGCATACATAATCTGTGAAGTGTAAACTACTGCACAAAATCAGTGTGTAAGGTGTTAAGTTTTCAAATACAATGGAAACAGTATTATGGCTGTGAAATGGATGAACAATGGCATTTGTGTTTCTAATTTGCAACTCATAAAAAATGAACAGCTGACATTGGGAACATTGCAATATTCTATTCCAAAGCCCAATTATTCAAAAACCACATAATAAGACCAACAATCCATTATGCCAGTAGCTTAGTGACAACAAATACTTGCTTAAATGAAAGGAGGAAGAATAAACTAATATATCACACTTTAAAGATTATTTTGAAGATTGCTGCTCCTCCATGAGTAGCAGTGCTGGCAACAAGTAATGCTAGTTGTACTATTAACATCTCAAGTAATAGTTGGTTGAGCGATTGTCCTGTTTTATAAATGATATTGAATTGATTTAATTGCAATATTAGATATCATCTTGTCAACTGTGGTGTATCATCCATCTGTTTTAATCTGCTCAGGCAGATTATATCCTTCTTGACAATCCATCTGGGTAAAGCTAATGATATAACTTTTTCCTACTCAAATGTCTCCTCTGCTGACATTTTTTCATTACTAGATTAGCAAGGATTGGTAACATAAATAACTGTATTCTATTCCCATAGCTACACAGCATTCTTGTATGAGTTATGGAACATACCAAGATAAAGCAAGCAGAACCACGTGTGGACAGCATGGAGATGAATGTAGGCACAGTCAAAGCAGAAAATGGACTGATTATATATGAGGACTTTCATAGCTAGACTAAAAATGCAGACAACCTATAGAGATTGCAGCATAGAGATGTAAATAATTTTACTACCATCTAGTAGTTATTTATATTTGGAAACATTTGATTAAGAAAACTTCATGTTTACCAAATTAATTTAAATATAGTATTTCAAATGTAGCAAATGGTATACCGGCTTTTATAGCATCTGTATAATGAATTGTGATCCCAGATCATAGAATAGAATAGAATACTTTATTGGCCAAGTGTGATTGGACACACAAGGAATTTGTCTTGGTGTAAATACTCTCAGTATACATAAAGAAGGAACATTTGTTAAGAATCAAGAATCATAATGTACAACACTTAATGATAGTCATAGGGTACAATCAACATCAAATCATACTAGGAAACAGAGGATACAAGCAACAAAGTTATAGTCACAAGTGGGAGGAGATGGGTGATAAGGAGTGATGAGAAGATTAACAGTAATAGTAGTGTACACTTTGTAAATAGTTGAACAGTGTTGAGGGAATTATTTGTTTAGCAGAGTGATGGCTTTCGGGAAAAAACTGTTCTTGTGTCTAGTTGTTCTGGTGTGCAGTGCTCTATAGCGTCGTTTTGAGGGAAGGAGTTGAAACAGTTTATGTCCAGGATGTGAATCAAATTGTTCTGAATATTTGGATTACTAATGCCAGCTATAAAATTGTTGAATCCAAAAAAATCCTCTGTCAGAATTTTTAAAAGCTACAATAAATTAAAAACATAGTGAAGGTGATTTATACTGGAGTGTTAATACAGGAGATTTCTTAGCAGATTGTGACTGTAGGAAGTGTTTGAATTTTTTTTAAAAGCCAACTTCAGAATTATAAATAAATGAGATGAGCATAATCTGATTCCCAACAAATATATAGTGGGAGTATAAAGAAATAATAATATGGAACCTTTAAAAAGAAAAATTCAAAGTCAGATCACTAGTGATGGATTTTTGAGACTGAAAATGGAGTCATAAAGTTTATTACAAATCTGTATGTACCCCTTCTCAGAAATATGTTCCCTTATGAACTGAATTTTAGATATTTCCTTTTTAAAAAAGTTGTTTAAGGTTCATTCTAGCATAAAATAAAGATTTTTAAAAGAGGAAGGGAGGTGCAAGATAATGAAGAATAAAAATCTGACTCTTTCCAACAGAGTAAACTACTAATACAATTATGACTTCAACTTTTCATGTTACCTATACTTATTAAGAGGTACAATTGCTGAGCAGTTAAAGATGCTGAGCTTTGTCACTGGAAGGTTGATAGCTGAGGTTCAAAACTCAGTTGCTGTGTGATGGGATGAGCTCCTGCTAGTTGCCTGAGCTGCTGCCAACCTAGCAGTTGAAAGTATGCAAATGCGAATAGATAAATATGTACTTTTTGGTGAGAATGGACAGGATTCCATGCACCCTCAGTGTATAATCATGCTGGCCACATGACCACAGGAATGTCTTCAGATTCTCTCAGATACGAAACAGAAATGAGCACTGTCCTCTACAATCTGACATGACAGGGGAAATCTTTACCTTCTTATAATTATTAAAAGATAGTTCTATACACAATTATTAAAATGTTCAAACTAAATTCTAAATTTCATTTTTTTTCTATATCAAGCATAAAAAGCAGAAGCAATGTCCCAATAGAAACAAGACCAATAAAATATTTGTTTAAAACAGTTTACATTGCCTACTTAACCAGGTTTTTTTCTCCTGTGGTGGGAAATGATATATATTTCTATTTACAATTATGAAACTTTCTAAATCACTATACTCTTACAAATTCTTTAACCTTAAAAAGAAAAGTCGTTTACATTCATTTTAAGACTCTAAATCAGGCATGTCAAACTCACATCATCACGGTGGCATCATGTGATATATTGGGACCTTTTTCCCCTTTGCTAAACCAGGTATGGCTATGGCCAGTGTGTGATGCATCCAGCCCACGGGCTGGCAGTCTGATAGCCCTGTTCTAAGCATTTCTTTTTTAAAAATTCCATCTTTATAACTAAAATTAATTAATTCTAATGCATCTTTTTTACTTTTTACATAATATGTTCAAATCACTTTCAATATTATTTTGAAGACTTTGTTGTTGTGAGTTGCAAAGTAATGTCTGACCCATTGCGACCTCATGGACAACGTTCCTCCAGGCTTTCCTGTCTTCTACCATCCCCTGGAGTCCATTTAAGCTCACACCAACTGCTTCAGTGACTCCATCCATCCACCTCATTCTCTGCCGTCCACTTCTCCTTTTGCCCTCAATCATTCTCAGCCTTAGGCTCTTCTCCAGTGAGTCCTTCCTTCTCAAAGTATTTGAGTTTTATCTTCAAGATCTGGACTTCTAAAGAGCAATCAGGGTTGATCTCCTCTAGGACTGACCAGTTTGATCTCCTTGCATTCAAAGAGACATGCAGGAGTCTTCTCCAGCAGCATAGTTCAAAGGCAGATAACAGATAATCAGAGTTGGAAGGGACCTTGTAGATCATCTAGTCCAACCCTCCGCCCAAGTGGGAGACCCTATACCATTTCTGACAAATGGCGGTCCAATCTCTTCTTGAAAGTCTCAAGAGATGGCACTCCCACAACTTCCAAGGACAAGCTGTTCCATTGGTTGATTGTTCTCACTGTCAGAAAGTTTCTCCTCATTTCCAGGTTAAATCTCTCCTTATTCAATTTCCATCCATTATTCTTTGTCTGGCCTACAGGCGCTTTAGAAAATAGCTTGATCCCTTCCTCCCTATGGCAGCCCCTCAAATATTGAAAGACTGCTACCATGTCTCCCTTGGTCCTTCTCTTTACTAGACTAGCCAAGCCCAGTTCCTGCAACCGTTTGTTGTATGTTTTAGCCTCCAGTCCCCTAATCATCCTGGTTGCTCTTCTCTGTACTTTTTCTAGAGTCTCAACATCTTTTTTATAATGTAGTGAACAAAACTAGGTGTGGTTTTACTAAGGCTTTATAGAGTGATATTAGTACTTCCCTTGATCTTGATTGTATCCCTCTGTTAATACAACTTAGGACTGCATTAGCTTTTTTGGCTGATGCTGCACACTGCTGGCTCATATTTAGCTGGTTGTCCACTAAGACTCCAAGATCCCTCTCACAGTTACTGCTATTGAGCCCGGTTTCACACAGTCTATATGTGTACTTTTGGTTCTTCTTGCATAAGTGTAGGACTTTACTTTTCTCTACGTTGAATTTCATTTTGTTAGATATGGCCCAGTGTTCTAGTCTGTCAAGATCCATCTGGATCTTGAGCCTATCTTCATGGGTGTTAGCTATTCCTGCCAGCTTAGTATCATCTGCAAATTTGGTAAATTCCCCTTCTATTCCCTCATCTAAGTCATTAATGAAGATATTGAAGAGTAATGGGCCTAAGACGGAACCTTGTGGCACCCCACTGCTTACTTCCCTCCATGTAGACTTAGACCCATTAAGGATTACTCGTTGAATACGGTTTGCCAGCCAGCTGAGAGTCCATCTAGTGGTGGTGCTTTCTATTCCACATTTTTCTAGCTTACTAAGAAGTAGGTTGTGGTCTATTTTGTCGAATGCCTTGCTGAAATCTAAATATATTATGTCCACAGTATTTTGCTAGTCTACTAGTCACTGTGTTGAAGAATGATATAAGATTGGTTTGGCATGATCTGTTCTTAATAGACTCGTGCTGACTGATAGTTATTACTTTACTTGTTTCTAGATGTTGGCAGATCTGTTTTTTTATTATCTTTTCCAGTATCTTCCCAGGTATTGATGTTAGACTGGTTGGTCTATAGTTTCCTAGGTCTGTTTTTTTTTCCTTTTTTGAAGGCTTCAATTCTTTGACACGCAGCCTTTCTTATGGTCCAACTTTTACAGCCATACATTGCAACTGGAAAAACCATAGCCTTGACTATGTGGAATTTTATTGGTAGGGTGCAAATGTCTTTTACTTTCTCTAAGAAATTTCTCTAGGAGCAAATGTCTTTTAATTTCTTGGCTGTAATCCCCATCTGCAGTGATCTTGGAGCCCAGGAAAATAAAATCTGTCATTACCTCCATTTCTTCCCCATCTATTTTGCCAGGAATTGAGAGGCCCAGATGTCATAATCTTAGTTTTCTTAATGTTGAATTTCAAGCCAATTTTTGCACTCTCCTTCACTTGCATTAAGAGGCTCTTTAGTTCCTCTTCACTTTCTGCCATTAGAGTGCTATCATCTGCACATCTGAGGTTATTGATATTTCTCCCTGCAATCTTATTTCCAACTTGTGATTCATCTAGCTCTCCCTTTCTCATGATGTGCTCTGCATATAAGTTAAATAGGCAGGGTGATGGTATACAGCCTTGCCAAACTCCTTTTTCAAGTTTGAACCAATCAGTGATTCCGTGTCCACTTCTCACTGTTGTTTCTTGACTCGCATATAGGTTTCTCAAGAGACAAATAAGATGGTCTGATACTTGAAGACTTTAGGCATTTTTTTAAAATTATATATAAAACAAGAAAGAAAAAAATGAAAGATCAAAAACTTATTTTCCCTTCCTCTTCCTTGTCCCATTGAACTTTACATATTTTAAAAACTTAAAAAGGGAAATCATACCCTAATCTCCCAAAGACAATCTAGCCAGATTGGACTATAGGGATCTCAGTACATCAGTGCTGTTCTGTATTCTGTCCTGCTGTACGTAGGAACAGAAAGGGAAGGAGAGAGAAAAAAAAGGCTAACCCTCTCTAACTGCTGAGAATTGTAGCTGCAGTTTCTTATTTTCTTAGACCACAAGAAGAAATTAGTTTGAGTTCTTTCAACTGCATTTGAAAAAAAGTTTGTAGGTAGTAACTGGGGAAAACAAGGTAGATGGGGAAAACCTGGCTCTTCCCTTTGTTTCACAAAGTGGTTCTTTCCCAGTTAGGAGTTGTAATTTGAGACACAGCACTTTTTTTGCTGAAGAGAAAAGGAGGGGGAATTTGCCCCTTCCTGGCTTGATACGAAGACAAAGGAATCTGGCCTCAGTAAAGGAAAAAAAAAGGGAAAAAAAGGATCAAAGGAGGCAAAAATTGATTGCCTTTGAAAGCCAGAGCATAGAATATTTGAAAAGTCTCTTGTGTAAAAGGGAAAGGGGGGATTCTTGCCCCTCCCTGCAATTCAAACTGAGGCACAGAGCTTAGCATTCCACATTCACTCCTGGCTTCAACATTACTTTGCTTTATTACAAATCCAAATTAACTGTCTTTATACTGATGGGCTTCAGGACTTCAAATGAATCATCTTTTTACTGTTCTGTATTCTGTACAGTGGTGCATTTGTCTTCTGTACAGAGATGCAGATAGATAAACTCAACAAGACGTCCATAACAAAATACATTTATTGGTTCAACAGGTATCCTCATAACTCACATTTGTGATGAAGTTCTTCTTTAATGACCAATCCTTTGCATATCTGTCTTGTAGGTAAAAAGATGATTATCTTCTATCCTTTTTCTCTCATCTCGTGGTAATAGAAGTAGAACAGTTACCATGAGTCTGTGAGTTCAGTCAAGAGTGAGGAAAACTCCTCCAACCCATCGAGGGTCAATTTGGTGACCAATCAGGATTACAGATGTGGTCACATGACAGGGACTACATTTTCCAGGATACCTTAACTACATTTACCATGATGCATTCCTTTAAGGGGACAGCTCACAACTGCCAACTATCCAATTCCCATACACTGACTGGACAGCACAAGTGCTGAATGTGAGGGAAACTGACAAATTTATCATTATATTCAAATGATCACAAAGGACACATTTAATTTGGGCTACCTGCAAGGTGCATACAAGCTATCTTGTCTTCTACATCATTTATTTTTTATCTAAGCTCTCCTAGGTCTTCACAGAGAACTGAAATTCCTGATTCCTTACAAGAAATTGCAGAAATTAATTGCTATTGCAGCATTTTTCATTTTAAAATAAACCACATCCTGCCAGGCTTATTTTCTTCTTCTTTTTTCATCCACCTTCATGTTTCCTTTGTTCTCTTCACCAACTTTTTCATTCTTGTTAAAGTTCTCATTGAAACCTTTCACTAACTGAGTGCAATTTAGAAATGCTGCTTTAGACTGCATGAGTAACAGCTTAGGTACGCCCAGATCACAGCAGTTAGAGATGAACACAGTAGTGAGCTTTTGCTATTATCTTGTGAAAAGGAGCCACTCTATATCTATTTTTGTGGTTTATATATGTCCAATCGCCTGAAGTCCCCAACAACATCCTTATGATTGTACTGATTATGTTTTGTGACTGGCACTGAGAGCAACAACATGCATGCAGGGAAATAAAACAAAGCAAAATAGTAGCCATGAAGTTGCAATGCATTCACATGTACAAAGGGGTAAGGCCATCATCTTGTCTTTTTTTTTTTACATCCCATCTGCAGAAATTGTTAGCAGAGAGACTCAAGTTCAAATCCAGCCTTGGTCACGGAAGCTCGGTGAATGATTTGGGGCCAGCCTCTCTCTGTCAGTTTAACTTACCAACAGGTTTAACATCTATTTTTCTGGGGAAAATGGAAGGAAGAAGTGCTATGTATGTCACTTTCAGCTCTTAAAAAAACACATCTTTCTCACAAAGATAAAATGTAAGGTCACGACATCACAGGTAAGAATTCGCCTGAAGTACTTTCATACACATAATTCTGATGAGAGCCCCTGTATGAAATAAATTGCAAACCCTCAAAAATTTCTCCATAGGACTCCAAAGAAAATTTCCACTTGTGATATGCCCACAGGTGGGCATTGTGCTTAGCACTGCATCTACCAGTTTCAGATGAAATGCCAGATGGGCCCTTTCCCAGAGGGCAGAGGCATGTACTAAGAATTGTATCAATGCCCTAAATTTAATTCAAATTGGGGCTGCAGAGGCAAAGTGGATGCCCAGAAAATCATTTCCTCTCATAATTAAGTTTCTCTCTCATTTTTCTCCTCATAAGTCTTTCCCATGCAGTCTCTCTGATGCACTTCCAGGAGAAGAAGAAAAAAATTGTTTGGATGGAAGGTAAAAGTCTTTTTCCTGCCTCCCAAAAACATCCCCTCAGTGCTTTTAGATGGAGCTGGCAATTCTCTGTCCTGTTTTGTTTCTGATGACTGGAACACTGCTCAAGCAACTTCTCTGTAACCTCACTCAAGCGTGCAATGTCGGTGAGCAATATTCTTCCCTTGCTGTTCAAAATTCTGAGTCCAGGAATAATCAAGAGGCTGTGATTTTTCAATCATGAAAAATAAATTTTGAGATTACCCAGCTGTCAGACAGTTCAGTTCCCAATATCCTCTCAGCCTGTTGTAATGCTGTAACCCGTGACTACTGCTTGGTTCAGAAATTGTTGCACTGGCAATGTCTATTAACCAATAAGAATCTGAAATACAAATAATATGAACAAACTCTGCTGGCCATCAACCTCCTTACAAGATAATTTCTTCAAATAAGGTTTCATACCACTGGAAGGAAAGGCTCTGGAAGCTTGATTGTCCTCAACAATTAAATAATATGTTCTCTGCTGCTGTCATAACTTTATGACATTCATTACAATTCAAGATTTTTGAGCTTGGTAAGTGGACCTTTCACTCTTCTTTTTAAAAGACATTTTTAACCCCAAGTACCCCACACATGGATACACACAAACACTTGTTTTTAATCTTTTTCTCCATCTTGGGAACTTAGATGTGATTCAAATTTGAAGTGAACCATTGTTTCACATCTTCAGTAAAGTAAATTATGTTATCTATAAAACAAATTTAATTCAAATATAAGAAAAGAGGTTTTCTTTATTTAAGAATTGTCACAGATCTTTTCAAAGAATATCCAGTCTATAACTATAGGTAGTTCTCAATTTATGTCCACTATTGAGCCCAAAATTTCTGTTGCTAAGCAAGCAGAGGTAGTATTCAACAGGTTCTGACCAGTTCTGGAGAACCGGTAATGGAAATTTTGAATAATTTGGAGACCCAGCAAATACCACCTCTGACTGAAGATTTTACAGTATCCTTCCCCTGTGACTTCCACCAAGCCACGCCCACAGAACCGATAGTAAAAAAAATTGAATCCCCCCAAGGCTGTGTGCTTTCTCCACTTCTCTTTTCCCTTGACACTTCTCCTAAACCAATGACTACAACTCAAACGATCCATCTGTTAAAATACTGAAGTTTGCTGATGACACAACAGTGATTGGTCTCATTCGAGACAATGATAAATCTGCATACAGACAGGAGGTTATACAACTTGCCTCTCCAGAACAATCTGGAACTGAACACACTCAAAACCATAGAAATGGTGGTAGACTTTAGAAGAAACCCTCCCATACTACCACCTCTTACAATACTAAACAACACAGTATCAACAGTAGAGACCTTTAAATTTCTAGGTTCTACTATATCACATGACCTAAAATGGAGACCTAACATCAAAAACATCATCAAAAAAGCACAGCAAAGAATGTTCTTTCTGCACCAACTCAGAAAACTCAAACTGCCCAAGGAGCTGCTGATACAGTTCTACAGAGGAATTATTGAGTCTGTCATCTGCACTTCTATAACTGTCTGGTTTGGTTCTGCAACCCAACAGGACAGACACAGACTTCAGAGGATAATTAGGACTGCAGAAAAATTACTACCCACCTGCCTTCAATCGAGGACTTATATACTGCACGAGTCAAAAAGAGGGCTGTGAAAATATTTACAGCCCTCTCACATCCCAGACATAGTTTCAACTCCTTCTCTCAAAACGACACTATAGAGCACTGCACACCAGAACAACTAGACACAAGAACAGTTTTTTCCCCAAAACCATCACTCTGCTAAACAAATAATTCCCTCAACACTGTTCAACTATTACAAAGTCTGCACTACTATTACTGTTAATCTTCTCATCACTCTTTATCACCCATCCCCTCCCACTTGGGGGTGATTGTAGGACTGTAACTTTGTCGCTTGTATCCTTATGATTTATATTGACTGTTTCCTAGTATGATTTGATTGCTGATTGTACCCTATGTCTATCATTAAGTGTTGTACGTTATGATTCTTGATTCTTAACGAATGTATCTTTCTTTTTATATATACTAGGTGTATTTACATCAAGACAAATTCTTTGTGTGTCCAATCACACTTGGCCAATAAAGTATTCTATATTCTATAAAGTAAGCAAGATAGTTGTTATATGAGTTTTGCTCCATTTTATGACCTTTCTTGCCACAGTTAAGTGAATCACTGCAGCTGTCAAGTAAATAACATAGTTATTGAGTGAATCTAGCTTCTCCATTGACTTTGGTTGTCAGAGAATCACAAAAAATGATCACATAACCCCAGGATGCTGCAACATTCATGAATATTGTACATGCCAGTTGCACAGGATCCAAATTTTGGTCATGTGACTATGAGATGCTGCAACTGTCACTTTTTCAGTGCCATTGTAACTTCAAACCATCACCAAATGATGGTTATAAGCCAAGGACTACCTACTCCCAATTAGCTAGGCATTCTTATCTGGGATACAAAAGTCAAATAATCACCAGAGGACAACAAAGAGATGCATTAAAAAGTGATGTGGCTGCATCAAGTGTGCATTCCCATTACTACATTACAAGTATCAGGTACTTTGCTAATTGGTTTAGTCATATAGCAATTAGAGGAAAACTTTCCAAAGAAACCCAATGGGGAACAAATAGAAGATAATTCTATTTCATCTCAAATGGATAGCCTTAAAGTGATGCATTTATTGTATGTTGCCCAGGGTCATGTTTTATATATATACTTCATAACTTAATCCCAGCCACCACCACCCCCAGGTGACTTAATTGATTGGGTTAATAGATTAATGGACTTAATGATCTTAAGTCTTAAGATCTTAATGATAAAAAACCCTTTGTAACCTAACAATTGTATGCCAAATCCCAGCCATCACCCCAGCAAGGACCAGCTGCGCATGTGCTTAAATAGGGGCAAATTTTGGGGGTGTTGTGTTCCACCGGCGGCTAGTGGAACTGGCAGCAGAGTTGGACAGTGAGAAAGTTGGGGAGGAACATGGGCCAGTCCTAGAAACTGAGGAAGGATCAGACGAGGGCTCTGCATCAGAGACAGAGATGGGGCCAGGACAGGCTGGCAGTTATCAGCTACCTTTGGATTCGGAGAGCAGTGAGGCGGAGAAGTAGCTGGAGCTGGTTCTCAGCCTGTGCATACACAGAGCTACCAAAAGAAAAGAACAATTATGAACTAAGGGTTGATGTGGGCATAAGGCCACAGGTGAATGGGGATTTTAATCCCCATAGGGATTAAAAGAAAACAAAAGAGGAGGAGGCTTTTGCAGGAAACAATTCAGAGGTGGTATTCAGCTGGTTTTCACCTATTCACACGAACCGGTAGCAAGAATTTGGCATGGGTCGCCAAACCGGTAGCAACATCTACCTGGCCACACTCCCAACCTGGTCGTCTGGTTTCCATTCACTTGCTTGCCCCGCCCGCCCGATGCTTGCTGCCCCAGTTTAAAGGAGGACTGCTCTTCCGCCCTAGCCATGCATTTTCAATCAGCCACTTGAAAACACATGACTGTGGGCGGAGCAGTGGTCCATTTACCTGCAAAACTGCTCCAAGGCTGGATTCTTCATGGACACTAGAAATATCGCTTCCCCTTGTGAGTAAAGTGTCTGGAGTGAGAGGGAATGAAGGCTGGAGGAGAGGGGGAGGAAATCCAACCACAGAGAAGTTTGAATGAGCTGTGCAAATGTGCAAAACTTTCCCAATGCTGGATTCCTTTTCCTTCATGAGTAAAGTGGCTGGAGTGAAAGGTAATGGAGTGGGGGGGAGAAATCCAGCCACAGAGAAGTTTGAATGAGCTATGCAAATACGTGTTTGTTAACTTGCAAAACTTTCCCAATGCTGAATTTGTTTCCCCTTGTGAGTAAAGTGGCTGGAATGAGAGGGAATGAAGGCTGACAGGGGTGTGTGTGTGTGTGAGAGAGAGAGAGAGAGAGAGAGAGAGAGAGAGAGAGAGAGAGAGAGAGAAGAAAGAAAGAAAGAAAGAAAGAAAGAAAGAAAGAAAGAAAGAAAGAAAGAAAGAAAGAAAGAAAGAAAGAAAGAAAGAAAGAAAGAAAGAAAGAAAGAAAATAGGGAGAGAGTGTGATGTGTGTGTGAGAGAGAGAAAGAGAGAGAGAGAAAGAAAGGAAGGGAGAGAAATACAGAAAGAGACAAAGAAAGAGAAAGGAAGAAAAAGAAATAGGAAGGAAGGGAGAGAGATTGACAGAGAAAACTCTATGCTATTATTTTTAATTGTTCCATTATTTATCATGTGTTAATATTTTACACTGTCCCTACACCTAGAGTGATTCTACTGCCTTTCTTTTGCCCAGGGCTATCACATATTTTTCCAGGGTTTACATACATTCAATGTCTATAGTCCAGAGCCTAAATACATGTGTGTTTAAAGGGACTTTGGAGGTCTTCTAGTCCAAGCCCCTGCTCAGGCAGGAAAACTGAGGATGCCAAACTCTGAGCAGAGGTCCTGGAAAAGGTGTCAGAATAACAGAATAACACTTAGAAAGGACTTTAGGGGGAACCCTATACCATTTCAGAGAAATGGCTGTCCAGTCTTTTAAAAATTTCCAGTGATTGAGCACCCAGAACTTCTGGGGACAAGCAGGTCCACTGATTAATTGTTCTTACTGTCAGGAAGTTTCTCCTTATTTCTAGGTTGCTTCTCTCGTTGTTCAGTTTTCATGCATTGCTTCTTGTTTGCGTTCTGGTGCTTTGGAAAACACACTCCCCCCTTTCTTTCTGGCAGCCCCTTAAAAGCCTGTTGCCTATCACACTCTTGGGCAAAGCATGTCAGTCATTTCCTCCTGTCAGTGGTCCATGAAAGTACATCTATAGTATGCAGATAATAAAGTCAAAAAATGGTGAACAACATTTTTACAGAACTATAGATAAGTTGAGGCTGGGTGTGACAAGGAATGACTGGGAAGGGAGGGGCCAGGCAAGGCAGCCCATGACACGAGTGACATTAAGTTGGCCACACCCACTCAGTCACATGACCACCAAGCCATGCCCACCCAGTCACATGACCACCAAGCAATGTCTACCCAGTCACATGGCCACCAAGCCACACCCATCTAATCACATGACCACCAAGCCACACCCACAGTCACATGACCATCAAGCCACACCCACCAAATAAGCCACACCCACAGAACCGGTAGTAAAAAAATTTGAATTCCATCACTGAAACCATTCATTCATTCATTTGTTGCAGCAATGTGAAGATCTGTCTGTGCATCTCAAAGACTTTGTGCCAAGCCCTTCTTTGTCAGGATTGCGTTTAAAAATATTTACTTGGCAAGTCTCCAAACTAGATAGGTTTGTGCTCCTAATTAGACCCTTGAAAGACTATTTGCCAGGTTTCTGGCTGAATGTGAATGCAAGAAATTCATCTTCATTTCAGTGTTTTCATTCTAGCATGCAAAAAAGATTCTTATCCTTGTTCAATGAATTGATGTCTCAGTAGTTTCTGCTGAGTTAAAGCCAACTAAAAGAGAAAGACTACAGGTACCTGCTAGGATGCTTATCAAACATAATTTTAAAAATGCAGCATTTCTTTTGAAGGAAAGAGGCACACTATAGGACGAAGCACTAAGATTGTCTTTACAGATAATCCTAGACTTACAATCATTTGAAGTTTGAAGTTACAATATCAGTGAAAAAGTGACTTATGGCGAGTTTTCATACTTTCGAGTGTTGCAATATTTCTATGGTCACATGATCACAATTTGGATGCTTGGCAACTGGTTCATATTTATGATAGTTGCAGAGTCTTGGGATCATGTGATCAGCTTTGGCGTCCTTCTGACAACCGAAGTCAATGGGGAAGCTAGATTCACTTAACAACTATGTTACTAACTTAACAACTGCAGTGATTCACTTAATACCTGTGACAAGAAAAGTCAAAAAATTAGACAAAATTCACTGAACAATTGTCTCATTTAGCAACATAAATTTGGGGCTCAATTGTGGTCATAAGTTGAGGATTACCTCTATTTACAAATTGGTTGGGTCTTTATAAGAGAGATAGTTATTTTATGAAAATTAAAACAGTGAATAGCTTTCATTCCAGTATTTTCTACTGAAATTTGTCAGTCTGTCCAGTCTTACCATACCTTACCAAGAAGTGTTTTTGCATTTTGTTAAATAGGTATTTAATGAGCGGCCTCTGCATCTATGTCACCATTTTGTGAAAGCATCCACAACAGTCTTTCAGTGCCCTAAATGGCACTAAAAGTTTGTTCATATTCTATTATTGAGTTATATAAAATTGAGTGTATGATACAATTTGTATAAGTACTATATGTCTGCATATCAGTTTACAACTAATGATTAATTCCTGTTCTTACAGCTATGGTTTTTAGGATATTTTCCACTTTGGTTCAAGAGATTCCTTTTTATACATGAACTTACATACTAAGAACTTTGACTTAATTGATTAATGCATCTAATTTGGACAGCATGCAATCATTTATTTTCTTCTAATTATTATTTCTCTGCTTGTTTATTTATAAAGCCACACTCCTGGCTATTGCTTTCCAAAATACTCTCATTTCTAAAAGCAGACACTGTTGGAATGTTTCCAGAACTTCTAGTACTCATAATGGTGTGATCAGCCCCAGCACTTGTCTTCCAAAGGAAATGATTCATTTATTAATGCTGTAATTATAGGCAATGAAACAGCTGACGATGGAGACTTTAGCCAGACATATGCTACTTCCCAACATCTGTTCTTTTGAGGAAGTGCAGGACATTGACTCATAAAATGGAAAACATCACTTTCTCAATAAGGAACACAGCAATTAATTGCTGAAAGCAAGGTCATTTTCCACCCTATTTTTCTTAAGATACCAGAGGAAAAAAGCATCTACATAAGTGAATGTTTCTTATTCCAAGCTACTATGTATATGCTTGGTACAATCTTGTGGTTTGAGTTATTAGAATAGGCTCTGAATATAAATTCACTAGTCTACAATGAACTTCTCCAGTTGACCATGAGATGCTCTCAGACTTAACCTGCCCTGCAGAATAATTAAAAAGATAAATAGCACTGGGAAAGAGCCACTTACATAGCCTTGAACTCCTTAGCGAGAAGGGGATAACAATGTAAAGTGAAATAAAAATAACATATAGTCTAGAATAGATTGATTAAAAATTAAAATTCAGGTAGCATATTTGATATCAGTTTATTTTGAAAAAATGATATCAACAAAAAGATTTGTTCATTTTAGTGCCAGATAGTAATGGGCATTACTAACAATGTTGTTCTCCTCTTTCAATTGCTGATAATTTTCTATTATCATCAGAGGGAACAAATTTCATAATCTCTGGTTATCATCGATAGAAGACATAGAACAAATGTCTCTCAGAAGCAAATATACAGGTGAAACTTGAAAAATTAGAATATCGTGCAAAAGTTCATTTATTTCAGTAATGCAACTTAAAAGGTGAACCAAATATATGACATAGACACATTACATGCAAAGCAAGATAGTTCAAGCCGTGATTTGTCATAATTGTGATGATTATGGCTTACAGCTCATGAAAACCCCAAATCCAAAATCTCAGAAAATTAGAATATTACATGCAATCAGTAAAACAAGGATTGTACATAGAACAATATTGGACCTCTGAAAAGTATAAGCATGCATATGTACTCAGTACTTGGTTTGGGCCCCTTTTGCAGCAATCACTGCCTCAATGCGGCGTGGCATGGAAGCTATCAGCCTGTGGCACTGCTGAGGTGTTATAGAAGACCAGGATGCTTCAATAGCAGCCTTTAGCTCTTCTGCATTGTTCGGTCTCATGTCTCTCATCTTTCTCTTGGCAATGCCCCATAGATTCTCTATGGGATTCAGGTCAGGCGAGTTTGCTGGCCAATCAAGCACAGTAATCCCACGGTCATTGAACCAGGTTTTGGTGCTTTTGGCAGTGTGGGCAGGTGCCAAATTCTGCTGGAAAATGAAGTCAGCATCCCCATAAAATTCATCTGCGGAAGGAAGCATGAAGTGCTCCAAAATCTCCTGGTAGACAGCTGCGTTGACGCTGGACTTAATGAAGTGCAGTGCACCAACACCAGCAGATGACATGGCTCCCCAAATCAACACAGACTGTGGAAACTTTACACTGGACTTCAAGCATCTTGTAGTGTGTGCCTCTCCATTCTTCCTCCAGACTCTGGGTCCTTGGCTTCCAAGTGAGATGCAAAAATTGCTCTCATCAGAAAAGAGGACTTTGAACCACTGAGCAATAGACCAGTTCTGTTTTTCTTTAATCCAGGTAAGATGCTTCTGACACTGTTTGTTGCTCAGAAGCGGTTTGACAAGAGGAATACGACATTTGAAGCCCATGTCCAGGATCCGTCTGTGTGTGATGGCTCTTAATGCACTGACTCCAGCCTCAGTCCACTCCTTGTGAAAGTCCCCAACACTTTTGAATGGCCTTTTCCTGACAATCCTCTCCAGGCTGCGGTCATCCCTGCCGCTTGTGCACTTTTTTCTTCCACACTTTTCCCTTCCACATAACTTTCTATTAATGTGCTTTGATACAGCACTTTGGGAACATCCAACTTCATTTGCAATTACCTTTTGAGATTTTCCCTCCTTATGGAGGTTGTCAATGATGGTTTTCTGCACAATTGTCAGATCAGCAGTCTTTCCCATGATTGTGATTTCTACTGAACCTGATTGAGAGACCATTTAAAGGCTTAGGAACCCTTTGCAGGTGTTATGGCTTAATTAGCTGATTAGAGTGGGACACTTTGAGCCTAGAATATTAACCCTTTTCACAATATTCTAATTTTCTGAGATTGTGGATTTGGGGTTTTCATGAGCTATAAGCCATAATCATCTCAATTATGACACATTACGGTTGAACTATCTTGCTTTGCATGTAATGAGTCTATCTCATATATTAGGTTCACTTTTTAAGTTGCATTACTGAAATAAATGAACTTTTGCACGATATTCTAATTTTTGGAGTTTCACCTGTATAGTTGAAAAATTTATGGCTCTCCAGGTGTTTGATGACAGGAACCATCCTCCCTGAATGTTGGCCATACCAACTGGAACTGATGTTAATTGGAGCTGATGTCTTGAGGACAACCTAGCCCAATATATCTTAACTTGAAATAGTATTTTATTAGGGCAGTGAACTCAGATCTCTCTTTCAGAAAGATTCACTCTAAACCACAAGATTCAAGGATTTTCAGTAATAAAACAGATAGCCACATACTTTTTTCCTTGTATGTATTCTTCTATGTATTTTAGAATACATAGCAAGTACAGTTTGCCTTTTCAACATTACTACAAAAAGCCAAAAAGAAAAAGAACTAGTTATTTTCTGAATCATCTCTTCTGAGTACAAGTAGAATTATCAAATTCTACACTATTCTCACATTAGGCATTGACTATCAACTAAATTAATTCTCTCCTAGAATTAGGCTCCAAGATATGAATAGTAGGGAGACGTTGGCAAAAGGTGGATTGCTTCCTTCTGGTGATGTTTTGCTGCTGATTTCCTTGAAAAGAAGTGTGCAAAATGAAGAATTAAACAGTCCATATTTGAAATTCCAAAGTTCAAGTTTGAAAAAACTGTGGAATTATTTCAATCTCGCTAGGTGCTTTGAACTCAAAAGAGGGCAGTTTCAAACTGAAAGTGTTTCCAAAATGACTGAAGTTCAGATTCTAAATCAGTCTCTGGATAGAAAAATATCCATCTTTACAAAAAATTAAAGCTTGTATTCTAATTATTAAGCTCATTTAGACATGTTTTTGCTTTCCTCTGTGCATGCTGCATTCTGCAATTAACTGATATCAAAACTCATTCCTGCAGTGAGGAAGAGATTGGCCTAAATGACCACCCTCTTGTTAAAATAACTTAACAATTAAGACACCAGCCCACTGGTAGTATAAACCAGACTGGGGAATTGACTGTATAGCAAACTATATAAACTCAGTAAAAATTGTTTTATTGAGATTGGCTATAGTAATTCTTGTGTGTCCAAGCACACTTGGCCAATAAAGAATATTCTACACTCTGCTGTGTAACAGAATCTTCCAAATCTAGTTGTTCTGTACCTTCTCTTCCTTTAATATTCCAGTGAATCAGGGAAATATTTTCCTGAGTACTTCCAAATGTAATCTGGCTGTTTTGGAGTTTTGGCAATGCTTCTATCCACTTCCCCTTACAAACACACACAATTAGGCCTCTTACACACACATGTGTACACACACACACAAACACAATTAGGCTCCAAAATATGAATAGTAGGGAAACATTGACAAACGGTGGATTGCTTCCTTCTAGTGATGTTATGTTGCTGATTTCCTTGAAAATCTCTCTGTGTCTCTGTCTGTCTGTCCGTCTGTCTCTTTCTCTCTCTCTCTCTCACACACACACACACAAACAATATTTCCATTATTATCTTACTTACTCCCTAAAATACATGCATCATTCAGCCAAACGGAAAGACCATTCCTTAAATACTGTAGAGCAAATGAAGAAATGGAAGAAAACTATGTCACAGGACAGTGTTTGCTTGGTAACCTGCCAGCTTCTCCTTTAACTTTAATTAAAGTTAAAATATTATTTAAAACTCCTCACTTAGTAAAGGATAGTGATGGAGATATCATGTTGGAGATCATGCTTTTCATGTTTACCTGGATATTACATAATTTGAATTAAGTTAAAAACTAGCAAACAGATAAATAGCAATTATTTTCTTGTACAAGAAATAATTGCTATTCATATGGCAATTCTGAATAGTGCATGCTTTATTTATTATTTCTTCTAATGCTGAATTCTCCTTGAATACTTATTTTTATATAGTGTTTACTTCTCTTTAAAGTAACATAAAGCAGGTAGAAAACAATTGTATTCCACTGATACAAAAATATCCTCATTTGGATAAATAAACTGAGAACAAATAGACCAGAGAACTCATAAAATTAAAACTTACAATTACAGAGTTCATGTAATAAAGGAAACGATACCAATTATTTCTTATAACAGAATCTTCAATTGTCTTTCTGTCTATTTTCTATAGGTGCCTAGAATAAGGCTTTTATTACTGCAATAATTATTACTGCATGCTTTTCTTCAAAGAGTAGAAGCATATTTGAAGTGAAGCACAGTGAAGGCATATTCACTATAAGCTAGACATTGGGGAAAAATAGCAGAAAGAATATGGGGGATTTTTAAATTTTAGATGGGCTGGGGTAATGAGGAAAATGAAATGAAAAGAGAGTAGCCTAAAATAACTGAAAAACTGCACAGAAAAAGAGAGAATACCTAATAGAGGTCAGATAATTAAACTGTGAGATAAAGGACAATACAAATAAGATTTGTGGAAAGTTGGATTACAGATGAGCATGAATCTCTTCCCTCTCTCCCTCTTTCCAAGTGAAAATAGGTCAACCTATTTTCCAAAGCCCCAGAAGGCATGAAGCAATGGATGGAAGCCAGAGGTGGTATTCAGCTGGTTCAGACCAGTTTTAGCATACTAGTAGCGAAAATTTTGAATAGTTTGGAGAACCAGCAAATACCACCTCTGACTGGCCCCGTCCACTCATGCCCACCCTATCCTATATTCTCTTGTTTTTTAGCTCAGCTGATTCATGCAGCAGAGCGGATTCCCATGCCTCAGCTGAGCTAAAAAACAGCTCACCTCACTAGTGCTGACAGAGGGCAGTTTTTTATTGCTGCGCGCACACGATCTCAAATAACCAGTAGGAAAAAAATTGGAATCCCACTACTGATGAAAGCTAATCAAGAAGATAACCAATCTTGATCTAAGGAGAAATTTTCTGACAGAACAATTAATCAGTAGAACGACTTGCCTTCAGAAGTTGTGGATGCTCCAACACTGGAAGTTCAGCTCATCCCCCAACCCTGGGTGTGTGTGGGGGGGGGGTGAGGAAATATTTGAAAAATGAGAAAACCAAAAAAATCCATCAAAATCATCTTTGGATTTTTCTGAAGGGATTCCAAGAGACTTGAGTCAACTGGATGTTACACATCAGTTTGAAGATTCAGTTTGAGGATTTCATTCAAGAGATTTTGAATTCAACCTTGTTGTAATTGAATAACCCATTCAAACCATCATGCATATGTTCAATATGTATCATGGGACCCAAATCAAAGACATTCAGAATTTATTTCATTCTATTCTTCTTCCAAGTTTTAACCCATCATGCCACCATTCTTTTTCAAAAAGTAGCTAAAGAAATAAAATCATAAGAAGAAGTAATTGGGAATTTTATCCAGGTCACTGAATTCTAATATATATTCTACATATACTCTAGAATTATATATATATATATATAAATTCTAGAATTCTATAAATTTTAACATAAATTATTGAATATGCTCCTGCAAAAGTGCAAGGTCAACTTTAATATTTGGAGATGTTGATAGAAGTGAGTCTTGAAAAATTATTGGAAAAAGAATAATCTAAACTAGGTGCATAGAGAATATAAACTTAATTCAATTGACAGATGATATAATAATATTACAATACTATGACAATTTGTGTTATTTCCATATGATGCATGTTCCCAATTAAGTTCATGCACAAATGATTTCATGCTATGTGTCTTTATTAGCATGTCATGCCCTTGTTAAAACAATATTTCTGGTAATGTCAATATGATAGTTCAAAACATTCATAAGTTTTAGTAGAATCACTTCAGGATGAGTAGGTGGAACAATAAACGAAAAGGGCAAGATATTGATCCAAAAACTGATATAATGTAGATCCTAAAAAACAAGCTAAGAAATACCAACTGAAATATTTAAAGCAAACTTGTTTCTTTAACAAAGAGAGGGGAATATCAGATGAAAATTTAGAAATTGCAATAAGGTTGCTTCAACTTGATGTTGTATAAGACTAGTATATTAAGCATTATTGAGATAGTTCTACATAAATGTGGAATGGATACAATAATAGCATATTGGCATTATTTGGCAATAAACAAATCATTTGTGTAGAACCAAGAGAATGGTTCTGTCAAAACTGAAAATATATTGGAAAGAATCATTTTAAATCATTTCAGTAATAGATCAAATAGTCAAACATATTACCAACCATTAGCAAATGATTGGAGGCTGTTAAAAGCCTTGCTTAATTTCATCAGCATGAAATTAAGTACATGCATATTTGCACCCAATTTATATTTTGTAATTGTAATTGATTTTACCTCAGAGAAGTTAATGGCAAAACAAGAATAACTACAGGAATGAAATTTTAATTTGTGACTAAAGTTTGGCTCTATATAATCCTATTGATAATTTTGTTCTATAAACTTCCTTTAACTCTGCCCATACAGATGATGATAAAATTCAGACATAACAAAAAGTCCAGTATCATCTGCTTCTAGTACAGTTGATAATTATTTAAAGATAATGACATCTTCCGAAAGTTAAGATTATGCACCATGCAAAACTTAGTATTTCAAGCAACTAACTATCCAATAGGAAAAATATGGGGAATTGTAAAAAAGAAAAAACTTTGGAAGCAATAATGACAAGTCTCTGAAGTAATTGGTTCCTTGGCTTTCTCTCCTTTAAATCAACACGTAGATTTTTTTTAAACTGGAACAATGTATGAAATACAGGTAGTCCTTGACTTACAACAGTTTGCTTAATGACCGTTCAAAGTTACAACCTCACTGAAAAAAGTGACTTATGACCATTTTTCACACTTACGACCTTTGCAGCATCCACATGGCACATGATTTACATCATGTGACCATGGGGATGCTTGACAATTGTCTCATATTTATGATGGTTGCCGTGTCCCTTTTGCAATCTTCTGACAAGCAAAGTCAATGGGGAAACCAGATTCACTTAACAACTGTGTTACTAATTTAACAGCTGCAGTGATTCCCTTAACAAATGTGGCAAGAAAAGTCGTAAAATGGAGCAAAACTCACTTAATGAATTTTTCACTCAGCAACATAAATTTTGGAGTCAATTGTGATCATAAGTAGAGGACTACTGTAATGCAGGTATCCAATAAGAGAACTATTGATTGATGATGCAATGAGCAGGAACCAGCATCACACTATACCCTGCCTATTGGTCAGCACAGTCTGATTTTTCAGAATAAGATTATCAGCAAAAAAACCTTCCCCAAATAGAATGCCTTTCCTGATTTGCTTCCCACTCACTTTCTTATGGTTTTTCTGTATCGGCACATATCTGTAAAAAATAGCAAACCACAACCCCATCTGAAAAAAAAAAAAATTTAATGTGGCCCCAATGTCATCAGAAGTTGAGTTCAGCTCAGAGCGGACTTTAAATGAGGTCACAAATGCTCATGAGCAAGATGAAATGCTCTATTATCATAAACTCTGTGCATGGAGTTGACTTCCCTCGATAGCAACAAAAAAACAGGCACAGAATTGGAGAGGAAAAATACTGCTTAATATTCAGAATTCACCTTTCCCAAGATAATATTCTTTGGTTCCACCTTCCCAACTACCACAGTCAATAGTCACTGTGCCTGAGAATAATAGACATTGTAGTTGAAAATGTTTGGAAGGTATCATGTTGAATGTTGCAATGTCATCAAATGATCCTCAATGATCATTTTCTTATATTTCAAATTTTAACAAAATTGTACTTTCTAATAATTTCTAAAAACAAGAATTCGGGTCAACAGGTTGAACTGAATTATTAATTAAAATCAATACTGTTTCATTATTTGTCTCAGCCTCTTTCATATCTGTTTTATAAATGAGCAAATAACTCACTGCTATTTTAATGAAATGACCAGAACATATTCCCAAAATTCTAAATGTGACCCCAAAGCTAAGGAAACTCTCACAAGAGGTGAAAGAATTAGGCCCTTTCGGCTCTCTCTGCCTTCTAACCAATTAATTAATATTTTACTGTTTCAATCAAGCTGAAGCACTGCAGGGTTTTTATATTTTCCCAAAGAGAGGAGAAAGTTGTAATATATGCGGCAACATCATTTTGTGCTCTTACTGCTAGAAGGCACCGAAGTCAGAAAACAGCTTTATGTTCAAGGATCTGCTGGAAATCAGAAAAATAGACTCAGCAGCACTTCAGTAGACAAAGGTCTCCCTGTTTATCAGGAAATATAGTTCTTCACAGATAACTGGTGTTGCTACCTACAGCAGCTGCAAGTTCAGATGCTAGAAGGAGAATGGACAAGAGACACCAGAATAAAAGCAGCTAACAAAGTTTTATTAAAATTGTTCTAGGTTCTTCAAAAAGAGACTCCCCTTCCTTCCCCTTGGCAATGGATGAGGAGATGAGCAGGATAGACTCACTATGGCCAGCCTTAGGGACTGCCTTGGTTGGTCACTTTTTAAAGTCCACCAACTCTTTTCTCTCTCCCTTATCCATTTTCCTAAATTCCTTTGGGGAAAATAAGTCTGCATATTTTAGAACAAACTAGTAACTCTAAGCATCAGCAATGGAAGGTTGCTTAAGAGGGTAACTGATGTTATGCAACGCCAGGTCCGTCATTAATAAGGCCCCTCTCATCCATGATTTGATTTGTGAGGGGGGAGCAGACCTGGTGGGTATTACCGAAACCTGGCTGGGCCAAGAGAGGGGAGTCCCTCTGGTGGAGATGTGCCCAGCCGGGTTTCGGGTTTTTCATCGGCCGAGGGCCCAGGGGAGGGAAGGGGGGGTTGCGGTGGTTATTAAGGAGGATCTGTGTCCGAGGGAATCCACTGTTTCTCAGACGACCGGATGTGAATCCCTTTTTGTGAAGTTCGGTCCCAGGGTACAGGTGGGCTTGTTGGTCGCATACCTGGCTCCCTGCTATGTGACATCGGCCCTGCCTGAGCTCCTTGAGGTCATAGCCGGCTTGGCGGTTGAGACCCCCAGGCTTATGGTCATGGGGGATTTCAACCTGCCTTCTGCCGGCGGGGCCTCGGGGATTGCTCAGGAGTTCATGGCTTCCATGACAGCCATGGGCCTGACCCAGTTAATTCGGGACCCTACTCACTTGGGGGGGTCACACCCTGGATCTGGTTTTTGTCTCTGATCAGTGGCAGAGTGATGTGGGTATAGGGGATATAGTTGTAGAACCCCTGTCATGGACTGATCACTCGCTCCTGAGGCTCGACTTCCGTTCCGCACCCCCCGGCCACAGGGAGGCGGGACCGACAAAATGGTACCACCCCAGGCGCCTGATGGACCTGGATAGGTTCCTGATGGAGCTTGGGCCATTTCCCGAAGCTCATACACACGACTCGGTTGAGGGCTTGGTCGCCACCTGGGATAGGGTGGCTGCTGGGGCCCTTGACCGGGTCATGCCCTTGCGGCCTCTGACCCGGTGCCGATCCCAGGTGGCTCCTTGGTTTTCTGAGGAGGTAAGGGAGATGAAGCACCGGAAAAGACGCCTAGAGAGTAATTGGAGGGTTAGCCGCTCTGGGTCTGACCGAACACTATTACGATCTTATATTAAGACGTATTTAGTGGCGATAAGGATGGCGAGGAGGTCTTACCTCTCCACCCTTATTGTGTCCACGGAAAACCACCCAGCCGCCCTGTTTAGGGTGACCCGCTCCCTTCTGGAGGTGGGAGCGCGGGAGGATCCGTTGCAGGGGCGGGCTGAGGAGTTTTCTAGGTTTCTACAGGACAAAATCACTCAGATCCGGGATGAGCTGGACTCTGACTGGGCATCTCCGGGCGGGGGGGCAGAGGTGGATATTGGGGAGGTCATTTGGGTTGAGTTCGATCCTGTTACTTTGGAGGACGTGGACAGGATACTGGGGGGGCTTAATGCCACCACTTGTTTGCTGGACCAGTGCCCCTCCTGGCTGGTCTTGGCCACTCAGGAGGTGACACGAGGCTGGTTCCAGGAAATCATAAATGCTTCCTTGAGAGAGGGGCTTTTACCCGCCGCCTTGAAAGAGGCGGTGGTGTGGCCCCTCCTCAAGAAACTGTTCCTGGACCCAGCACTATTATCAAACTATCATCCGGTCTCCAACCTTCGCTTTGTGGCAAGGGTTGTTGAGAGTGTGGTGGCACGTCAGCTCCCTCAGTACCTGGATGAAGCGAGTTATCTAGACCCCCTCCAATCGTGTTTCAGGCCCGGGCACAGCACGGAGACGGCGTTGGTCGCGTTGGTGGATGATCTCTGGAGGGCCCGGGACAGGGGTTGCTCCTCTGTCCTGGTCCTGTTAGATCTCTCAGCGGCTTTTGATACTGTCGACCACAGTATCTTATTGCGGCGGTTGGAGGGGTTGGGGGTGGGAGGCACCGTGTTGCGGTGGTTTGCCTCCTTCCTCTCCGACCATTCGCAATTTGTGTTGACAGGGGGGCAGAGATCGGCCCCGAGGCCCCTACTGTGTGGGGTGCCTCAGGGGTCAGTGCTCTCGCCCCTGCTGTTCAACATTTATGTGAAGCCGCTGGGTGAGATCATCCGTGGCTTTGGGGTGGAGTTCCATCAGTACGCTGATGATACTCAGCTGTACATTTCCACCCCAGGCCATCCCAACGAAGCCGTCGAAGTGATGACCCGGTGCCTGGAGGCCGTGCGGAGTTGGATGGGTCGTAACAGGCTTCGTCTCAACCCGACCAAAACCGAGTGGCTGTGGTTTCCTGCGCCCAGATACAGCCAGCTTGTTCCTTCGCTGGCCATGGGGGGAGAGGTTTTGACCCCCGTGGAAAGGGCGTGCAATCTGGGTGTCTTCCTGGATGTACGGCTGTCTTTAGAAGATCATATTGCAGCCGTCGCCAGGGGGGCCTTTTATCAGATTCGTCTGATTTACCAGTTGCGGCCCTTTCTGTATCTGGGCGCACTTCGCACAGTCACCTCTGCCCTCGTCATCTCCCGCTTGGACTATTGCAATGCTCTCTACATGGGGCTCCCCTTGAAGAGTCTCCGGAGGCTGCAGTTGGTTCAGAATGCGGCCGCGCGGGTGATCGTGGTGCCCCTCGGAGCTCCCATGTAACACCACTTCTCCGCAGGCTGCACTGGCTTCCTGTGGCCTTCCGGATTCGATTCAAGGTGGTTCTGACTGTATTTAAAGTGCTCCATGGCTCGGGACCTGGGTACTTACGGGACCGCCTGCTGCCATCAACAGCCTCCCGCCGCCCAGTACGCTCCCACAGGGTTGCCTTCCTTGGGGTGCCGCCGCCTGATCGTTGTCGGCTGGCGGCCCCAAGGGTGCGGGCCTTCTCTGTGGGGGCCCCCTCCCTGTGGAATGATCTCCCCCCGGAGATACGGGCCATGACTGACATCCTGACTTTCCGGCGCGCAGTTAAGACCTTATTTTTCCAGCAGGCCGGCCTGGCCCAGTAAATGGTTTATGGGTTTTAATATAATTTGGTTTTAAATTTTTAAATCTTAATTTTAATTAATCCCGGAATTTTAAATTTTTATATTTTGTAATTGATGGGATTCGGCCGGATTCGTATATTTAATTCGTTTTTAAACTGTATATATTCTGTGTTTTAGTAGACTGTACACCGCCCCGAGTCCCTTTTTGGGAGAGGGAGCGGTATAGAAATTTAATTAATAAAATAATAATAAATAACTGGGAGATCGTGAATTCTAATCCTTCCTTAGGCCAGGCCAGTCACTCTCTCTCTCAGTCCTAGGAAAGAGGCAATGACAAGCCACTTCTAAAAAATCTTGCCAAGAAAACTTCAGGGACTTTGTCCAGGCATTTGCCAGTTTGACACAGGAAAGGTTACATATTACTGAGAATCAATTGCATTGTTAAGGGTCCAGTAGGTATTAATTTAAAGCAAAAAAATGGAAAATAATTAACTAATTGATATAGGCAAGTTGGAAGAGATTAGCTTATCCAGGCAAGTCTTTGTGTGATAATTGAAAAGACAGACACAGTACAACTGCTAGCACATACGTATAATAAAGTATGTTGAAACTATAACTATATTATGTTTTGCAAAAGTGGAAATACTTACACAGAGAGAGAGAGAGAGAGAGAGAGAGAGATCTGCCACAAAGGTCAATAAATAAATTTAGAAGAATCTGAAAAAAAATAGACAGCTTATAAAAGCTGCATTTCAACTACCTGATTTGCAAAATCATGTCTGTCCATGAAAAAAATGCAGTCTGTGTAACAAATACAGTGTTCCTTCACTAAGCAGATTTTTACTATTATCATAATATGGCATTAACATGTAATTAATTGTACAACATTTCCATAAACCTGTATCATACAATTAGAATGACTGGGACTGAATATCATTTTTCTGGAGAAAGTTCAAAGGAAACAAATTCAAAAGCAAAGCAGTTTTTATTATTAAAAATGGATGCTGTGGATGATTTTCAAAGAAAACAGTTTGAGTCCTTTGAAAATTAATTATGTCAACATTGCTATACATTATGCTGGTATCCAGACACATGTTTCCAATATACAAATTAATTACATCTTAATGATTTGTAATCTTTTGTTAAAATGACTGTGATGACAGAGGAAGTAGCATCAACCTTTTTCCTTTTTTTTAGTTTCCTGATTAAAATATCTAATAAAATTATAGAAGCTGTGGTTTTAATTTGTACTAGTTAAAGTCAATAATTTCCAAATAAATATCTATCATATGGTAATCTAAAGATTGGAGCAGGGGGAACACAAGTACAATCCAATAAAAATGCAGAGCAGAGGAAATGGTAGGTGGCTGAGGTCCTGAAAACTCAGAATAGATGAGGCTTATATATTATTCACAAAAAGCCAGCAGGATTATAAAGACTTTTAAAGCATGAAGTAATGACTGCTGGCAGTAGGTCTCAGTTCTCCTCTTAGTAAGCCAAGAAGAAAAAACTAATCTTTGTAGTAGTAATATAAAAACAAAATTAATTCCAATTGCAGCTCTATATAGTTCTAAGGCCAAGAATTATATTAAAAAGGAACAGGCAATCTGTTCAACTGGTAGTTTTCAAGCAAAGCCTTTTGGAAGATCAAGGTTCCCCAAAATGGGAAATAGAACATTTTGCATTTTCTAGCTAAAGTATCTAGATTATATATACTAATCATATTCTGATAGGAATTTCATTTATAATATTGCTGTTTTGAGAAACCAAATTACTGGTTTTCTATCCATGGGTAGCTAGGGATTTTCTTAGTTTATCCCTAGAATTATTCTCCTCTCAGTTTTACATAAACTCTTGTCAGCTCCAAGTAGTCTTGTAGAATAACTGTGTGCTCAGAATGAAATCTACACAGGTGGACAGTATAATGGACACAGATTATTCAATGGTTTTGTTAATATGGAACATGGGAGCCGTGACCAAATCTGTCTGTTTTCTCCCTCCTTCTTGTCAAACTATTTCTCCCATGAAGGATTTTCCCAAACATGCAAACTATTAGAAATATATTCCACCTTTGGCTCAGCTTTGAACAGTCAGTACTGAATAAATTCAGAACAAATCATGTTCTTTCTGGAATCTGTTCACTTTCCTGAAAGTCCACCAGTTAATAAAATGTAACTTTGCCCTCAAGCATTAGGTCAAAAATGAAAGCCTGATCATGCTATGGTATCTTGGGATGGTATATAAGTCTCTTCAGACATACTTAGCAATTACATCTGTTTCATTTTATCCTCTTAATTATTTAATAAATGTATGTAACTGGAGGCCGGATTTAGTCTTGTACATAGCCTGGAGAATGGTCTTAGTCACATGCTGGACTGCCGGATGTATATTATTACCTGGAAATTATACGACAGCTCTAAACAGAGATCCTTCTAGAAGTGGAACCTAGAAGCCTGGACTCTTGAATGTCCAGATGTAGTTTGCAAATTAAAATGCAACCTATATTGCAGCAACCCATCAAAAGGTTCAAAACCAATACATGAATCTACACTTTATACTTCTGTTTTATTAATTATATCCTCAATATGATAATAAATTATTATTCAAAGGGCACAGAAACCAAACCATGTGAGAAATAGCAAAATATCTGAGTATGTTTGAAGTAAAAAAGAGACAATTGAAGGAAGATATTCAAATGTATGATTCAACAATCTGAAGGGCTGTTATAGAAGAGCCCGTAAACTTTTGTTTCTTGTGTGCTCCACTGTGTATGTAGGAGCAGACACATTGGAATAAAATTACAAGGAAGGTGATCCGGGGTAGACATCATGTGGAACTTCCTGAGTCTATGAACTGATAGTTAATAAAACAGGCTATCTCATAAAGTGCTAAGGTCTGCTTCACTGGAGGTCTTCAAACAGTCTGGATTGTTATTGTCAAAAATACTATCATGGGTTCTGAAATGAGCAGGACGTTAGACTAGGTAATCACTAAAGTCCCATTTAACTCTATGATTCTAGGTTCTGTTAAAGACAACTCTGTTGCCAAGCCATTTTAATTTATCCACCTGTATTATGGAAATTTTAAATTTAAATACACATTTTCAATCCAAAAATACTATTGAGAATTTCAATTCAGCTCTATAGATTAGAAGAGAGTACTTGGACTACATTGCCATTATCAATATGATGAAATTCTGTATCATATGAAATATAGTATGGATAGTCCTTGACTTTTGACCACAATTGGGACCAGAAGTGTGGTCATTAAACGAGACACCACATGACAGATCTTAATTTATGACATTTTTCGCAGTAATTGTTAAGGGAATCACTGCAGTGTTAAGCAAGGTATCACTGCTACTTGCAACATTCTTGGCAGCTTCTGCATTAACTTATCTTGTTAAAACCTGGCTGGGAAGGTTGCAAATAGCAATCATGTAATTGCAGAATGACTAATTGTCATAAGATCACATGAGCATGGGATGGTGGGAAGTAATAAGTGGGGGACAAATCACATTTTTTACACCAACTTTGAATGGTCGTTAAACGAATGGTTGTAAGTCAAGAACCACCTGTATTTTTATCAATTACTCCTGCACAAAAGTCCACCCCCCTCCCATTTATCTGACAACTATGTTTATTGCTGCTTTTATAAAGCAGTTTTATGTTTTACAGTGAGCTTGTTTTTACAAGTTGAGATTAATTTTTAGACCAACCAAGTTCATTAGATTTTTGCTATTGTATAAATTGTAAGCTATTCTTTAAACAAGCTTTAAAGAAATATTAGAACAAATTATGATTTCAAAAATAAATTCACAGTTTTGAAATTATTTCATTAACATGAAGATTAACATGAAGGACACCAGACCCACACCCACGAGGGCCACACAAGAAGCTACCACCACACTTCCACATAAAAAGCAGACTCACACTCACACAGAAGATGAGACACGACCATGAACCAGAACCGCACCACAGCTGCATCACTACTTACTTCAAACCCCCCCAACCCATACATGAAGCGAACTGACGCCCACCATGAAGATGTAGCACGACCACGAACACGAAGCCAAACAACAGGATCACAGCTCACCAGCTCAAATCCCCCAGCAACTAAGACTAACCTGAGTACAACCAAACCCTCACCAGAACAGAACACCCCCCAGCCAATCAGAACACAGCCAACCCCCCAACCAATCAGAATACAGCCAAACCCCCAACCAATGAGAACACCCCCCCACCCAATCAGAACACAGCCAAGCCCCCACCCAATCAAGTCACACCCTCACTAGCAGTTAAAAAGAAGAAGCAGCTGCAAGCTCACATTACTCCGAGAAGCACAAGGCCGAAGACACAAGCCTGAAGATGATGAATGAGACTTCATCGAAACATTGCCTAGATACTTCCAATTCTACGCGGGAGAAAACCCGAAGAACCAAAGATCCACATACAAATACCCGCGAAAACCTCAGAAAAAAAAAAAATATATATATATACCTATTTTAGTATCTTCTACAACTATATAGAATTTAGTGAAAAATAAAGTAAACCTATAAGAAATATTGTCCTCTACGTCATTGTTTAATTTGAGCAAAGAAATGTTTTTAACATTTCAGTAAATTCAATAAAAAAATTAATCCATTTAATACATTTTATTCATGTGCAAGCTATGTGCACATCTCCAATCATATTAGCTCAGGTTGGTGTTCAATAAATGAAGAAATATCTTCATCTATTTATCATTACAAAAATACTACAAAATCACTACAATTCATTTATCACTACCAAAATAAAATCACAAAATAATATCTGATAGTTATCCCTAATTTTTCAAAGTTATAACATTTTGATTATTTTTTAAAGAAATTCTCCAATAGTTAGTTCTCCAATAGTTAAAATATTTTGAAGATTTTACTTGGATCTTACTTTAAGCAACTTGATTAATCTTGCTTTCAAGCATGATTTCAGAGAGAATATGCCAAAGAGAGTGACTATATTCCTCTGTCACATTAGAACCATATGAAGACATGTGTTTGGATATATTTATACTGCAAAAATTTAATTTCATAAAAAGACAATAGTAAAGGAACATACTTTCCACAGAACAGCAATGGATCTCGTTGAAAATATTATTAGCTCTACCACTTATTTATCCATGTACATAGTTATCTCCTATGATCTTGGTTCAGCATTCAAAAAAGCAGTAAAGTTCATCTTTCTGTAAAGCAGTTCTTCTACTGACACCAAAAACCAAAATGGCCAGACTACTTAGCTTCTGAATGTCACTTAACAAAATCTTCCATCTACTTCATTTAATAAGAATGTGAGTAAAAGAATGAAGTGTGGGGCAGGACTCTTAGACTAAACAGCAAAAAGCCTTTTATTGTGGGTATTCATTTCCCTCCCAAGTTACTACGTGGTTTGTATCTTCCTACATATACATATATCTAACAAATATTAATACAGTAATTCAGTGGCTGTTTGATACTTAAAATACACTTCTAAAAGTTCTTGAAAAATTGAGAAATGGAATTATATATGAAAAGTGTGTCTATCTGTGTGTCTATATGTGTGAGTGGATGAATGGATATGAGCAAGTATGTTTATGTGTATGTGTTTACCTCTCTCATATTCATACATACATTATATATCATTACATTCCATAAACACGAATGGAAAGTAACCTTGGCTCTGGCAAGTTTCAAAGAAACTGTCTGGGTCAATCACATTTCACAGATTTAACAATGCTTTTATGTATCTCCAGAGATATGTGATGTTTGAGCACATTGCTATGTCTTTTGACATTATTGTGAGAATTGCTTTAACATATCAAATGTTTCCCATTTCTCAAACAGTTTTACAGAACCACGGAAGTGGCACTGAGAAGATGCTGGAAAGGCAACATTGATTCCCATTCAATCATTTTTGTACCACAGGGTTTTCCTATACAAACTGTAACAAATGCAAAATGAACTAATCTTGCCATGCTGCCTTTTCAGTGGCCTTCATACTCTTGCTCCTATGAAGGGTCTTTCCCTTCTGTTGAATAACTGTATCATCATTATTTCCCAGTCTCTGCTTGGGGAGCAAATTGGTAGATTCTTTCTCTGCAACAGAAGCTTGTTTTAGCAAAGGGTTAAGTCTGGTTGGAGGAAAATTAGAGGGGAAATGAGATTCAGACTTTTGGGAAACTACATTCAAGCAACTTGTTGTTGAAATTTCTTCATAATTAGGGAAATGCTGAATGGTCCCTGATTTTTTCATCTTTTGTTCCCTTAAATTCTGAAGTTTTTCTAAAGCCTGATCCAGTTCCATCTGTAAGATTCCCATTTCACTGGCTGCTTTATCCCGTTGTTCTCCACAGGCTTTGAGTGACTGTTCTAGAGATAGAAAGAACTCTTTTCCAAATTTTGACAGGGCTTCATCACCTTTAAAAAAGGCAGAGTTATATTTTAGCATCATGGTTTAAATCAGCAATTGCTGTCAAGCTGTTTGAATACATACATAGTTTTAACAGCTTTAGTAATAACTAATTTTTTCAGTTTATTGGTTTACACTCAGTGTAGAAAAATCAGATACTACAATGCCATGTAATTCTCTTATATTGTTAAAGCAAATAAATGTATCATAGCTATCCTTCATTATCAAATCAAACCAGAAACATATTCTGCAATTGCTTACAGATGTTATTAGAGCAATCAGTGGGTTAGTATACTGAAGATGCCTTATACAGATAGTCCTTGACTTATGATCATAATTGAGCCTGAAATTTCTGTTGCTAACCAAGACAGTTAAGTGAGTTTTGCCCCATTTTATAAATTTTCTTGCCGCCATTGTTTAAGTGAATCACTGCAGTTGTTAAATTAGTAACAGGGTTGTAATGTTAATCTGACTTTGCCTGTCAGATGGTCACAAAAGTTAATCACATGACCTCAGAACACTGCAACCGTCATAAATACACGATTTGTCAAGCATCTGAATTCTGATCACATGTTCGTGGGAATGCTGCAATGGTTGTAAGTGTGAAAAATGGTCATAAGTCACTTTTTCCAGTGCCACTGTAACTTCAAACAAATGGTTGTAAGTTGAGGACAATTTGTAACCAATTTTATGTACAATATTTGGGAGCTTGCCATAGGCCCAATTTCTTGGCTCAATTCCTGCATGGTTATTAGGTTTATGCCTTTAAAAAAATATTTTACCTGCAAAAGTTAAAAGTCCTAAACTTAAAGGACTTTTATATGAAAGAGTTAACTATGTTAGTTCTTGGTTTCAACTCCTCTGCTGCATTATCTTGACTATATCATCCCAAGTCAGAAGGATACTTGGGCCAAGCAGGTGGTATCATCATGATTCATCAAAATATGGTTTAGAGTCAGACAATGCTTAGTATTACATGTGTCTAGGTCTCAAACTGAACCACTCTTTCACTTCGGCAGTTGTGACTAATTCCTTTTCTAAACAAGAGGATATGGTCGAATGTTATTTGTTGAGAGACAGCTTATCTTGCTGGTGTTATAGACTTCATCTTTAATCATAGACATGCTTTCTATTTCCATTATGCTATTTATATGAAGAAATAAATTCCATTTAACACATGCATATGATTCATTCTCCAAAATGAAAGCATGCTTATGAAGTACATATTAGAAAACATTGGCCATGTTTCCATGTATCAAATAATTATTAGGTTGGGGTCAAATTTACATAAGGCATACTGCCTATAGTATGCCTTACTAAAGATATACTAATGTTAAATGTTACATTGCATTTCTTGACTATCCTTGCATTTAATTGTAACACTAAGTCTGATGCAAGGATCTTGGGTGAATTTTGTTTCCTTCATGGTATTTTCCCCATTAATAACATATTGAGAGCTTGAGAAGATGGATATTTCCTAGTCCATTGTGAAGGGGTGGCTTTTTCCCCTTTACTCCCTTATGAAGGGATGGGATTCCCCCCCCACCCCTTTAGTTTTGTGAAACCCATTTCCCCTTGTGGAAAATCCTGCTGTGGACATAAGTGTAACTCAGTAAAAAAGTTTGATATTTGATCAAAAACAGTGGTGTAGGATGTTTATAGCCTCCTTTTTTCAGTATTAGAAACCAAGACAAAATGCCATCACACATTTACAAGTTCTCACCTTCCCGCTGCTGGCTTGCTGATGGAGTCAAAGTTTCAATAGCATATTGGATTTGTTCAGCATTGTTTTTAAAAGCAGTGAGAAAGTCTCTCAAAGCATCCTCTGAGGCTCCAGTTTTTAGTTTTTTATAAGAAGAAAAAACATCTGCATAAAGAGATGGAAAGTGATAATTTCATAGAGATTTTTCTCAAAAATATCATATAGAATGGATATATTATTAAATTTGAATTATTCTCAGGTGATTGATGTTTAAATGCATCCTTAGTATACATTAGTACTTAAAACCGATGTGATTGATACTGTTATTCACAGACCTATATTCATTTACCTTGCAGTGGGGAACAAAGAACCATAGCTACATTATCTTGAAATGTGTGGTATGCTTGCTTTATCCCATCAAATACAGCTTCAATATATTTAACCTGAAGATTATATAAATTTCTGTGGAAATTTAGTTCAGCTTGCAAAGCAAGTATCTAAATGAGAAAAAAAGAGCAACAAATATGATTGGAATTAGAAAACTCACAAAAAGGGCAAAATAATATATATAATTGCATAAACTAACAGCTATATGTAACAACCATTAATTCTATAAAATGTGCAATTTCTTTCTATAAAATCCATTACAGCGTAGAGTAAATGTGTGGTCATGCAGCAAATGAATAAGAGGATAAACTGATATTTTTTCCTTTATAGATCATATTTTTGTAAATAAGTGTTATGACATTATGGAACACTTTTACAATTGTAACCAAAGACCTCATCCAAACATATTACTAGCGTCCTAAATATAACCAAATCAGCATTTTAAATGTCAAATTTATCAATTTTCCCATATCCAGATTTGAGATACTTCAAAATAAAATGAACTTAAAAACATATACACTCAAAAAAATCCCTTTCTAAGCTCAGTTGTTTATTGTTATATCACAGACCAAATTCCTTAACTTAACTGATTAAAATGTTGCTGGAATTGCTTCTTTTTAGAATTGTGTATCTACATATGAAGAAAGCTACATTGTAGATTATGCAGGGGTCAATTGTTTGTGCTCTCTCTGTCAATTAAAGAAATAAATCCTGAAAGATACCATTATAGAGAAAGTGAAGATATAAGCATGTCGTTTTAAATTTCTTACTAAAAATCAGGGAAATCAACTCAGGGAAGTAGACAGAGCAGTCCTATTAATGTTATTAAAGTAGTGATATAGGTCAGGGGTCTCCAACCTTGGCCATTTTAAGACTTGTGGACTTCAACTCCTAGAATTCCTCAGCCAGCTAAACTAAGCAAAGGTGGCTGAGGATTTCTGGGAGCTGAAGTCCACAAGTCTTAAAGTGGCCAAGGTTGGAGACCCCTGGTATAGGTGACTACTGTATGAATTTGCAATAGTGGCAAATAGCTGTAGCTCAGGTGTAGGATGAGGTTGAAGGTTCATTCTCCAGACTTATGGGTTGATTTCCGAATATTTTGTTACCAGGCTAGGTAACATCTTCAGCAGAGTTTAGGGGATGTCAGTGTTCTTGCTTATAAGGGCTTCAGGTGTGGGTATGTCAAGTGAGGGTCTTGTGATGGGTCGTGAGTCATCAGCAGATCTTGTGATAAGGAGATTACATCAGAGCAGGGTCATTGGCAGGTGAATCTCCATATCACAAGACCCATTGATGACTCACAGCTGACTCATCACAAGACCCTCACTTGACACATGCACACAACACCTGAAGCCCTTATAAACAGAAGAACACTAATACTGACATCCCCTAAACTTTGCTGAAGATGTTGCCTAACCTGTTAATGAAATGTTCAGGAACCAACTCTCAAGCTCGAAGAATGAACCTTCATCTTTATTATATGAAGTAGCAGTTAAGAGGTACTAATCAAACTTCTGAGGTGCTAGCTGGTAGAGTTTGCCTTTACCCAATACCTCTAATCCATAAACATGATAATATTGCCCAAACAATATACAAAAAATAATCTAGAAGGAAGTTTGAATATTTGTCAAGTTGTTTCAAAAAGCATTAAATGCAATGTTTTCCTAAAATATTTTAAATTATACTTTTTAATAGATTGCTTTACAAGGTCACAATAAAAGACTTATATAACAAGATTCATTTATATTCTAAAGAACAATCTTTCCCTTTCCTGCTTCACTTTGTCTAACCGAAGAGAGAGTTGAGTGTTAGAACAAAATAAATTATACTTTCTAAAGTACAATTCATTGGGAGATTTGGGGGGTCTAATCTTTATTCCATTTGTGTTGAAAATATTTTTCACTTCACAAAATTAATGAAATCCTTGAGATGGAATTAAATGCAGGCAGCGGAATAATATAAACACACTGGGAATTTAGGTTTAAATTTGAATATAACTTGCTACTAATATACTATACTAACATCAAGGTAACAAGAGAAAAATGAAGACACGTTTTTTGCAGAAAGTCATCAAATATTCTCTTCCTTGCCTGCAGGGAGTATCCAATAGTCTATGGAAAAATAAATATTATGAAATGGGTCTGAGACAATTTTGACTTCAGGGTTATTGGCCATCTTATTGAGCTAGCAGTTAGATTACTTCAGAGATCTAATGTACTTTCCCAGACAAAAGATAAAATGGTTCCAAGACAAAACAATTGAAAATGAAGAGCAGATTGGTTTTTCTATTAGAAAACTCCAGTGAACTAGATCCCAAAGATACCATCCTGACAGTGTCTTTCTTGGTAGAAGTAGTCTGCACCTTGCATGCTAGTTTCACATAAAAAATAAATAAACAAAGTATGATGAGAATTCTGCAGTATTTTAATTTTTAAACTGTTTCTAATATAACCTAAGAGAATGTTAGAGAGAAATTATATAAAGTTGTTCTCCAAATTATATATGTAGAAACATCCACACACACAACATCCACACAAGGTACAGGTAGTCCTTGACTTATGACCACAAGTGAGCCCAGAATGTATGTTGCTAAGTGAAAAATTTGTTAAGTGAGTTTTGCCCCATTTTACTTTTCTTGCCAGAGTTAAGTGAATTGCTGCAGTTGTTAAATTAGTAATACAGTTGTTAAGTGAATCTGGTTCCTCGGATGATTTAGCTTCTCAGAAGGTTGCAAAATATCACATGACCCCCGGAACACTGCAACTGTCATAAACATGAACCAATTGTCAAGAATTTGAATGTAAATCACGCAACTATGGGGATGCTGCAGCAGTGTAAAAAATGGTCACAGGTTACTTTTTTCAGTACCATTGTTAACTTTGAACGGTCACTAAACAAATTGTAAGTTGAAGACTTACTGGTACCCAGTTACACAGACAAAAAGGACATCTATAACAATTGAAGATAAAAGCACTGTAAAAAACTGAAAAAGTCCTGTTCTGCAATGCTTTCCCTAACTTATTAACAATTTTTAACTTCTCACATACATAGATTTAGAACAATGATCTAATAAATTAACTGGATTAAGTCTCAATTTTTATCAATTAATGGATAATTAACAATAACATTGTTATAACATTGTTGTTGTTTTTAATTCTAAGGTACTCCAGGGGCTAGATAGTGGTATTTTAATATATAAGTCCAAACTATATTTTTTTTGTCTCAACTTCAAATAATCAATTTAATGTTATAAATTATTTAAGTTACAGCAATAAGTAATAATGAACAACTAGAAGTGCCTAGATAGATAGGCATTTGTGTAGCTAAAATTATAGCATGATTTCATGTAAACATATCCAACTGTGTATATTCAAAGCAGCAGTATTGCATTTCTGTTACTCCAAAGTTACCTTTTAAGGATACAAAGAGCTGCTGAATTAGGAGACAAAACCTTCTACTTTATTTTATCTATGTTATTACAAAACAGACAATGCCTTTTCTAACATTATGGGCACATTTCAGGCTTTTTCTAACATTTCTTCTCAGTCCTCCCAGAGATTCCTTCCATTAAGGATATCGAGAAATGACTTTGAGACTTTCTGTTATTCAGAGCGTGAGCTGCAGTGACGGATTATAGTTCTCCTTCTAAAAGAAAAAAAAAGACACTACAACTATAACTGATTTGAAAGTCCATGACCTAACTGTTGTGCCAAAGTTGAAGATTTAATTTACTGAGTGTTGTTAAATTGTTACTGTCTTTTGCACACAATATCCAGGCTCCATTCAAATTGTTTCTTGATCACTGAAGAAGCATCTCTCCCAATATGCAATTGCTGATACATGAAATTCTGTAAGCGATGGACCTGTCAGGCTACAGAACTTTTTCCCACTCAAACAATAAGAATGAACTTCTGAGAACCAAACGTATCAAAAGGAATCCTTTATTGAGATGAGACAGTTCATGCAGGAATTTAAAGCAGCGTCTGAGGTCCCTCAGGCATACAGTGATAGATAAGGGAGTTTAGAATCCCTCCCCCCATCTCAATGTTTATTTAGGGAAACAAAAGCCAATATGTTAATTCCCCTCCCAGCTCCTCTGGGAGGGGATCCTTCCCCTTTAGGAAGGTTCTTTCTCACGTACATTTCCCAAGACGTACCTAACTTCCCCCCGCCCCTTTTTAGAATGGACTGTTTTTGGAGATTGCCCAGAGCACTTCACTGTGGAGTTTTATGGTCTTCTCATCTCCTGGCTGTGCCGCTCAGAGGTGTTAGGTTCTGGCCACCTGGCTCCATTGTATCATGTGTGGGTGTGCAAATTCGATATAAGGTTAAATATATTCAGGTTACATCAAGAAGGATTTCTTTATCAGTTCTGTCCCCCCCCTTTTCTTCTTCCTCTGAAGAAATGATAGATACACGGATCTGACAGGACCCTCTGCAGCACCCCTAGAATTAAGAAAGGGAGACCACAATGCACAATACCATTTGAATACTAATGTCTTTTCGTATTGAGGAAGGCCTAACTTCTTACTCGTGCATGATTGGATATTAACAATCAGAACCTCATCATAACATTTGGTGATTGTCCATCCTTGTGTTATGGTCGCTGTTCTTTTAATGTGTGATTTATTATACATTTTATTGCATGTTGTTTTATTTTACATATATTATGGTCTGCAACTCATCAAATGATGCTTAGAATAGTGGGGAGGCTATAGATACTTTATTAAAGAAATTGAAAACCTTCAAGCATTAGCTTACCGGTAGTTCTCAACTTGTAACTATGATTGAGCTCGGAATTATAGCTGTTAGTCATTTGTCATGCCCCTGGTGAAGACTGACTCTAAGAGAGAGGAGGAACAGCCGACAGGGAGTGGAAGTGTGGCTCCAGAGGTTGTGGAGGAGGCTGGGGAAGGGCAGAGGCTGGCTGAGCAGTCAGAGGAGGACCCAGGCCCATCCCCTATTTATTTATTTATTTGTTTATTTATTTGTTTAAACTTCTATACCGCCCCCTCTCCCAAAAAAGGGACTCGGGGCGGTGTACAGCCTACTAAAACGTACAAGATATACAATAAATACAATTAAAAATAAATTAAATAATTTAATCCGGCTGTCTAATTCAGATTCAATTTAAAAGTTAAAAACTAAAAACCCCAATTAAAATTTAATTAAAAACCTAAAACACAGTTACTGGGCCAGGCCGGCCTGATTAAAAAATAAAGTTTTCACCGCGCGCCGGAAGGTCAGGATATCCGTCATAGACCGTATCTCCGGGGGAAGATCATTCCATAGGGAGGGAGCCCCCACAGAGAAAGCCCGAACTCTCGGGGCCGTCAGCTGACAACGGCCAGACGGCGGTACCCCAAGCAGGGCAACCCTGTGGGAGCGTACTGGGCGGCGGGAGGTTGACGATGGCAGCAGGCGGTCCCGTAAGTACCCAGGTCCCGAGCCATGGAGCGCTTTAAATACCATCAGTACCACCTTGAATCGAATCCGGTAGGCCACAGGAAGCCAGTGCAGCCTGCGAAGCAGCGGTGTAACGTGGGAGCTCCGAGGGGCACCCACAAGCACTCGCGCGGCTGCATTCTGGACCAGCTGTAACCTCCGGAGACTCTTCAAGGGGAGCCCCATGTAGAGAGCATTGCAATAATCCAGGCGGGAAATGACGAGGGCGGACGTGACTGTCCGAAGTGCGCCCAGATCCAGAAAGGGCCGCAACTGGTAAATCAGACGTATCTGATAAAAAGCCCCCCTGGCGACGGCTGCAATATGATCTTCTAAAGACAGCCGCACATCCAGGAGGACACCCAGATTGCGCGCCCTTTCCACGGGGGTCAAAACCTCTCCCCCCACGGCCAGCGAAGGAACCAGCTGGCTGTATCTGGGCGCAGGAAACCACAGCCACTCGGTTTTAGTCGGGTTGAGCCGGAGCCTGTTACGACCCATCCAACTCCGCACGGCCTCCAGGCACCGGGACATCACTTCGACAGCTTCGTTGGGGTGGCCCGGGGTGGAGATGTACAGCTGAGTATCATCAGCGTACTGATGGAACTCCACCCCGAAGCCACGGATGATCTCACCCAGCGGCTTCACATAAATGTTGAACAGCAGGGGCGAGAGCACCGACCCCTGAGGAACCCCATATAGTAGGGGCCTCGGGGCCGACCTCTGCCCCCCTGTCAACACAAATTGCGAACGGTCGGAGAGGAAGGAGGTGAACCACCGTAAGACGGTGCCCCCCACTCCTAACCCCTCCAACCGCCGCAATAGGATACTGTGGTCGACAGTATCAAAAGCCGCTGAGAGATCTAATAGGACCAGGACAGAGGAACAACCCCTGTCCCGAGCCCTCCAGAGATCATCAACCAACGCGACCAAAGCCGTCTCCGTGCTGTGCCCGGGCCTGAAACCCTATCCATCCTAGGGCACACAGGGAGGAGAGGATAAGGGAGAGATGTGGTCTACTCGGGAGAAGAGGGCCTTGATCCTCTTCATGGGCTGCAGCTGTGACAACTGAATAAGATACAGACCTGCGTACGGACAAACGCTGGAAACAAAGCATGGAAATATCGCTAGTTTTTGAGTCCTCTCTGAGTTTGGCATCCTTCCCAGTGTATATTATCTGTGGGCGTCCTCCAGCTCTTATCTTGCCTAGTTTGTGTTGCTTTTTCCCTTCTTCTTGTAACTGTTTGTGTGGGGGTTTTTTTTGCTTCCGTCAAGAATATTCAGAGCTTGGAAGCAAAGTGAAGGAATAAAAGGAGCTTCACCTATTTCCTGTGACTGTGTTTGTTTTGTATCCCACCCTGGATCATCACATCATGCCAGTTGTTAAGTGGTTTCCACTTTTACACCAAATTTTACAACTTTTGCAGCAACTGTTAAGTAAATCAATTGCTGCTTTTTGTTGGAAATCAGTTTTTGGCAAAAAAAATAATAATAATTTGCAGTCATGTGTCTACAGAATGCTGCAAACAGCAATAAATGCAGGGCCAGTTGTCAAGTGATCAAATGCAATCACAAGACCACAGGGGGCAGGCAGCCATTGGAATTTCAAATTTGGGTCATAAGCAGGCCTAGGAAGGTTCATCATAAATGTGAATGATTACCAAATGACTGGTCTTAAGTTGAGGACTACCTGTAGTCAGAAAAATATGCCCAGTGATTGCAAAGTACAACAAAATTTCAATTTTTCTTCTCAATATAAAAAGCTGGGTTGCATTAAATTCACACCCACTCACCTGCTGCATTGACATTTGCCTGGAATAATTCTGAGCCTTTACAAAGGCGTCTACTGCTCTCTTAGCCCGCTGCTGAGGGGCACCCTTGGGAAATGCTGGAAGTATTGCAAGCACATTCTCCACAGTGAACTCCTGGCTCAAAGAATTTTCTAAAACGTCCTGAAAAACATTTGGGAAACTACTAAAAGGAGTGCTTTACCCAGTACATATATTTATATATATTTTAATGAGGATGGAGAAATAATGTTTCACTGCCCTTATCACCACAATATAATGTTGAATAGACGTTCCTGGTTTAATTACTCTAGTTTTGCTCTTCAACTTCCTCCAAGAGTATTCCAGGTATTTCTTCAATTGTTTCATCACCTGGAGCTCCTTGGAAAACGAAGGTGTTCCCCTAAATCACAATGAGCATGCAGGAAAAGATCCAATAGTAGCCATTAAGTCTGAGGCTTTTATCATCTACTCATTCCAGATTACGATAAAGATTCTCAAGGATAACCTTAAGATCCTTCTGTAACCTAGCAGGGTGCATAAGTCACATGGGGTGGTCAATCTAATAGGCCCTATCTCCCTGCATAACAGAAGCCAAAAGACAATCAAAAAATTATCAGGCCATGGCAACCAACATATGGTAAAATCCTCTGCTACCAGATCACACTTCAACTGTTCTGAGAAAAAAAAAAAACATTCCTAAACCCAACCACTAGTACAATCAGTGTTTCAGCTCCATGGTGGCTGTGCAGTCCTGACTATCCCAGGACTCAACTCTGTGTGGCAGCAAGTTGAAATTCCTGAAGCCTAACAACCTTGGGGTCACCAGAATCAGGCAGGCAATAGAATCCACGAGAAATGGCAGAAATGATACTGGGCAGCAGGGAGGACACTACAAGTCCCAGCTGTTTCCTAGAGCCCAACTTCAACCAAAATTTATTACATTCAGTTATGTAGCACAGAACTTTAACATTTCTTAAAGCCACGTAAATGACAATAGTCACCCAACTCCCTCAGCTCTGGGCTTAGGCTAATGTCAATCCTGAAATCTGGGCAGGCACATTTGTGAGAGGAGAACTCCTCATTCTGGACCTATCTAGGTTTTAGTTTTAATGCCAGGACTGAGGTTGAGGATTTGGCAACCTAGTAAACAAAGTGAATGTCATGAAGGTTGGATGTCATGAGCATTCTCAAATAGTGAGAACTCAAGTACAGCCCACCATCAGATCCCTATGATACTAACCTGTACCTGACTCAATATCGGTGTGTATGCCTTTTCTTTCTCCTCCTTTACTTCCCTCCCATGTTGACACACTCTACTCCTCACTTACTTACCTCCCTCTCACACCACACCGCACACCGCACATAATTACCCTAGCTCCTCATAGCAACACTAAGTACTTTGCCAGGCCATTTCTGGAATGTTGCTAACCTCAAGAAATGGATGCTGTAATAGGAAGCAGGTAGCCAGGTGGCCAGATTCTGAACATGGGATTGCAAGGATGCTACTACTAACCTCAAGCAATACTATATACACTCATGGATACGTCAATAATTAAATTCAGCTTTTGCACGATACGATAATATTCTACTATATAAGGAGTGGTATTTTTCATGGTATTTTAGTTAAAAACTCGAGGGTCAGCTTATACATAGTTGGGTTTATCAGCAAGTATATATAGTACCAATAGCTACAGTTTGGAATATAATTTAAAATAAAAATAAATAAAGTAGCTTCTACAATATATGTAAATATTACATAATTTTGTATATCAATATAAATATAAACATTTCTCTTCAACACAATAAATAAAACATGAGAAAAGGTTTCTGTGAATCAATAATAAGAACTCACCATACTACAACAGTATTTAAGGAGTTAGGAGGCTCAGTTCTCCCATAAACCAAGCTTTAATATTCAGAGCCCACTGAAATATTTTGCTTTACAAAAGTCAGTAATAGCATTATTTTTAAAAATTAACACTTGGGGGCTTGATAAATAACAGCCTGCCACAAATACAATATATGAACAAAAACCTAGGCTTCCTATATTCAAGTCAACCTACTGAATTATATTGGACTCTAATTACAATGATTCCTACGAACATATTTTAATGTATATGTTTTATCAAGACATTAAAATCTCTGGTTAAATCTGAAAGCCTTAGTGTACCATTATTGTAGCAAATTACTGCCATCTACAGACTAAAAAAACAGCATTCACGTTAGAAAAAGAAGCCATGTAATATAATATCCTGTATTCTGCTCTGTAAATTCAGCAACTTTGTTTTATTTCCATATTTTAAGCCTTAGGTAGTTGCTTCTTCTAGCAACTCTGGATTTTATGTTCATAGTTATTCTAGTTTGATTATTTATCTTTATTTCCAATTCTCTATTATTATACAATCTAATCATGTGCATCTTTCCAATGACGATTCTAATTTAAATTAATAAAGCAGAAACCATAGAATTTTTTTCTTACTCAAAGTGGTCTTCCATTATCATTTTCTTTGGTATTTTAACTGGATAGGACAACTTTATGCCATAAAGAATACAAAAGGGAATCAACTACTCCTGAACAGATCCTAACAAATAGGAAAAGTGTTACTGTAATAATGATTGATTTTTAAAAAATTAAAACAAATATAAAATACATACTGATTTAATTACAGCAGTTATATGCAGGTCCAACTGAAACCAACTTTAATGACTTACATACCCAATTTATGTAAAGTAGGTTTAAAAGGACAAAGTTTGAAATGTAAATAATTTCAAGAAAACATTTTTAATGCATTTAGTACTTTGTGGTAGAAGATAGGAAAAGCTCAAAAGGGTGAAATGTCCTAATAAAGGGGGGATTAAAAGCATAGTTTAAAATAATTCCTGAGATGAAAGAAATGCAAAAGCCAATATATCTGCACAAAGACCTTTGTAAGGATCTATAAATCAATATGGATAAACACACACATACACACACACACACACACACACACACACACCCAAAAAAGAGTAGAGGTTAACAAGCTATCATACATGCAAGTAACACACATTTGTAAATATTGTAACACACATTTGTAGATCAAAACAAGCTAAAGTTAATAAAGGGTAACAAAAAAAAATACCTTACTTCTACATTCATAATAAGGAGAAAAAAGGTACTACAGTTCCCTTTTTCTCCTTATTACCCAAAAGGCAAAGAAAAGGCAGAGCAATTTTCTTAGCAAGTGTGAATGCATTAACCTGGGCAATTGTGAGAAGTAAACTGCACACAGCCGTATTTGGGTAAGATGGGAGAAAGGGAATCAAAATGATAGCACAGCATCACAATGCAAGTTCCATTCCCTCTTTATATGTATTGTGACCTTGCATGCTCACCCAAAAGGGGCTGACCTTGCAGTGTGACTTTGCTTTCATCATTCCGATGAAACTGGCAAGTTCCTACAGATGCTACTGGCTGAAAAAGGATGACAGCTTGAACTTGAAAGAGATACAGTTGGAAAACATTTACTGACTTTCAATAACTACAATTTCAGAACCAGATGAATTATAACCTAGGGTACTGAAGGAACTTCCTTGATAGCATGGCTGAACCTCTCATTATTTTTGAATACTCTTGCAAAATGATTTAATACCAGATGTCTAGAGGAGGGCAAATATCCGTTTTCAAAAAGGAGAAAAGAACCATTCAGAAACAATAAAAAACTAATCTAAAAAAAAAACCCTTGAAAAAAATGCAATATTTGCTAGAAATTTAAAAGGATTTGTGCAATGTCACACTAAATCTAATTTCAGTTTTGTTAGAATAACTTCCTCAGTAGATCATAGAAATGAGGCGCATATAATATATTTTGTTTTGGCAAAGCCCCTTATTATTTTGAGTAGTAGATCAGTTAAATATGGACTGGGTAACCATGTTATTAGGTGGGTCCATAGTAGTTTAAAAAGTATTTAAAGAATGTTGATTAATAGTTTCTTACTAAAGTGGACTGGGTTACTGAAAAGAAATGCCACAGGTTTTGGTCCTGATAGCTTTCTATATTTTTATCAATGACCTAAATACTTATCATATGAGAGATGTGGAATTTGAGAGACAAACTCCTTTTTTTGTAAAAACAAAACAAATGATAAAATAGGAAGATGTGAAAAGGATCTTTGAATTGTGATCCCAGCTTCATGTAAGTCACCTGTGGGAAGGAACTTCAATTAAATCCAGCCTAAAAGAGTACTGAGCAGAGGATTTCATTCAATAGCCTAATTAACCTTTCCAATTATAACTAATATTCCTGCTTTCTATAATGTTTGATTGCTTATTTTTGTTTCTTTTAAATTTAGTATTTGCAGCAAGAGTTGTTTCCCCAGAGTTTCTTTTGATATTATTTCTTGTATTTTAATAACTTTTGCATATTCTGCAAATAAGGCCTCTCCTGCGCGAGCTGCATTGGTTGCCAATGGTTTTCCGGGTTTGCTTTAAGGTTCTGGTTCTGACCTTTAAAGCGATCCATGACATTGGACCAGGGTATCTGCAGGACCGCGTTCTGTCGGTGATCTCCAACAGACCTGTGCGTTCCCACAGGGAAGGCCTTCTCTGGGTGCCGTCGGCTTCTATGTGTCGTCTGGCGGCCCCCAGGAGTAGGGCCTTCTCTGTGGGGGCCCCCGCCCTCTGGAATGGTCTGCCCCCAGAGATACGCACCAACACGGACCTGAGAGCCTTCAGACGGGCGTTAAAAACTTGGCTCTTTGAGCAGGCTGGCCTAGGCTGACACAAGATTTTAATTTTGTCCCACGTTTTTAATCGGTTTTGAATATTTGGGGTTTTTAACTATTTTATGGGGGAGGGGTAAAGTTTTTTAAATTTCTAAACAGCCTAAATTATTTAACCCGTTTTTAACTTTTGTGCAGTGTATTGGAGTTGTGATTGGCTGTGCACCAAGTCCCACCTTAGCCGTAAAAACCAGCAGGGTGACTTTGGACCAGTCAATCTCTCACTCAACTCATCTCATAGGGTTGTTGTTGAACAAAAGGAAAACTGGAGACGGAAGGTGTGTTGGATTTATTTAAAGGCAGGATACAAAAAAACAACTAAGCAAATAAATAAATGTTCTTAAAAATCAGGGAAGTATTCAGAAATTATCTGCCTTAAAGGTAGTTCATTTTGAACCATATATCTCAGTCAAACATCAGGAGTTGACCACTGGAAATATTTTATGATTTAAAAATTTTTTATGATGCTTTGTATTATGTCATAAAATGCTTTATGACAATTTTTATGTCATAAAATGTTTCATGCAATTAGTCAAATTTCAATTCTACCAGAGTCGTGAATCCTGGTTTCGATGAACATGCCTAATTAATGAATAAATGCACAATCTTCATTTAGACTTATATAAACTTAAGATTCATCCATTTTTTAAACTGAAGTAATTACTTTTAGGAATTGGCCAAATTTATATTCATGTATTAAGAAAAAACTTAATTTCAATCTTGTTTATATTGGATTCCTTCTGATGTTGGTGCTTATTCCCTGTAATAATTGATTCTATTATATCTATCCTGTTTAAAAGTTTCAACATGACTTTTGACAATTGCCATAAATTTTGGTATATTTGGATAAAATAACTATTTATGAATAAAGCTATTGTAACAAAGGAACATTATTATAGTCATTATTATTTGTAAAATTTATTAGCCACCCATCTAACCACACAGTAATTCTGGATGGCTTACAACATATCTACATAATGACCAATTACTTCCAAAGTGTAAGGTTATTAATAAAAATATTTTATACAATATTTATATAATACTCTTGAAATTGAAATACTGTTTTAAAGATTGCATATAATATATCACTTTCTGGATCTTAAAAAACAATGCTATTATAGGAAGCAAAATTATAGCTGGAGGGATCTACTGATATTTACTGCCATACACAATTTCCATTAGCTGTTCTGAGGCTGCAATTCTTAAGAGCATCCACTGATAACATGTTAGAAATCCATGTCTTACCAACCATGGATTTGCAATTGTTGAAAGTTTTTATTTCATCTATAGTAGCCCTCTACACTATGTCTGTTTCCAGGAAGTCACCATCCTTTTTGGTGAACAAAGGAAAATAATGAAATAGGAGACGTATGAATACATATGTGAATATAGATGACTGCAAAACTCAGTGAATAAAAATATTTTCTGCTAATGCAAAATGCCCACTGAATACAGCTGTTTTCTTTCCACATCAATGTTTATATTACATATAGTCTCTCCTGAATGGAATCCCAAAATAACTCTTACTCTTTTAAGTTTCAAATATCCTTGAAAACCCTTCTGTATATTAATTATTTTCAAAATCCTTTTAGAAACCAAAATGAATTAAATTAAATCTAGAATAGCCAGAGTTCCTGAATCTTAAGCTAAATCTTCATAACTATTATTACGTTTCAGAGATACATAAAGAAGATGGTGACATTTATGCACCCTTTCTAAATATTTATGAAATTCTAGCACTTCTAAATGGCAGGTCTAGTGGCTCTGCTGAGATTGTATTACAAATACCCCTGTGGTTTTGGCTAGACACTATATTCCTATCACAGATTTAATGATCTAATTCCCAGCTACAGAAAAATTTCCAACCAATCTTATAATTAACCCTACGAGTAATAAAGAAAAGATTAAAGCATCCAAAACACACCAGAAATAACACGAGAGAAATGGTTCGGTCTGTACAACACAAGATGAAAGAATTTGGGGTTCTATTTTTCTGTTCCAAAAGAATTGACAGTATTGAAAAGTTCTCCTTACATGCAGATTATATTTCCTATTTCCATATTTCTGACTGTTCTTTGATTTGCATTAAGAAATCTATATATATGAGAAACAAAATTTAACATCTGGTACATTCTACTACCACAGCAAAATAACAAATTGTTTTATAAATACATGCTTGATTGTGTATCTGAGTAGATGCAAATCAAGTCATTTTATGATATAATTTAGCTAAAATGGTACTTTTAATGGAGAATCCAATGAATCTTGTTATATTACTACATCAACTCAGGACCAGAAAGCATCAAATGTCAATTCCTTTGCCTTTGATTCTGATACTCTAGAGAATGTAGGTTTATTCATGAGACTTCATCAAGGCTTTTTTCTTTCCATCTCCATGGGAAGAAAACATAAAAGACTCTTAAATAATTCATCACAGTCACCCACTTACCAATCTCTCACTAACCTGAGGCACTAAATGTCCTTGCTTACTAACACCATAAATAACTGTCCACAACCCTCTAGAGAATTTAGGTGCTTGTGTGCTCATATAGAGTTGTTGTTATATTCAAAAGTCAAATTAGAGATAATTATGTCCACATCTATTTTAATTATTAATTAATACATTTTTGCCAAATCAGCTAAATTCAAGCAACACTGTTTTCAAAATCCTGGCTCAACAAAGATTTTGTTAAAATAAATTAGTATATTTAGTACTGATAAAAATACTAAAAATGTAAGACTATAATATATTGCAGCATAAAAATGTCTATACAAATTCTACTACAACAAATGTTCATTCCTGAAAAACTAATGACAAGGATGTATCTTTTTTCTTTATTTGTAATTTTCTGTATATGTTAGAAAGTTTATTACTGCAAAATCATTACAGTATACAAAAAGCAGTTTTACAAATAACTATATACATATACATGCCTCTTTCTAATCATAAGAAGCCTTTAAATGAATTATATCATTAAGGATAGGAGAAAATTTAACCATAGTAATAGTACATCTAACTATATTGTGATGAAATGATGGGAAAGAGATTTGGTGGATACTCTTTGCATATGTGACTAGCCCATTAGCTATTTAGAACTCATGATGAAAAGGGGTTCCTTGATTGATCTCTTAACTCATATTTATAGAGAAATTCTGTGCAGGCAAGTGCTTTGCAGGAGGCTTATATTTATTATAGCAATCCAGGCACCTCCAGAAATAGCATCTGAAGCAAAAATTGTATTTATTATTATTATTATTATTTATTAAATTTATTGGCTGCCCATCTCACCAGAGTAACTGTTCCTTACATGCAGATTACATCTGGGTGGCTTAGAATGTTAAAAGATAAAATTATACAAAACCCATTCACAATACAAATAAAATATTATAAAAATACAAATACTCAACCTAACTAAAAGAGGGAGAGGGAGAGAGTAGGATGAGTATAGAGAGGGGGAGTTGGGATCTGTTATTAATGTATCAACCACCCCCGATGTGAAGCACCTCCCTTGGAGCCCCAAGCCAACTGGCAGAAACAGATCTTTAAGCTCTCGTGGAAGGCAGGAGGTTGGACTCAATCTCACTCTGGGGCAAGATGTTCCAAAAGGCAGGAGGGATATTTGAGAACACTAAACACCAGCAGCAGTATTCCTCAACCTGAGCACCTTCTACAATAACTTGGAGAATAATGGGTGTTAGTCCATATATGGTAAGTTTGCCTTAAGAGAAGAGAATGAAAAGAATCAACCTTTCCCATTAATACAAATATATTGTATCCATTTGGTGATTTCCCAGACTATTTTGGGGAAGGGTTTGCATATTATTTTATTATAAAATATATTAACAGTTTTTTTTTCATTCTAAGCATTGTATTCCTCCCCTCTCATCTGTTTGTATAGGAGGTGTAAATCATGGGCAGCAGTAACTTTTCAGAACAGAAAAAGAATTAGGAGCCGAGGTGATACAATGGTTAAAATGCAGTATTCATGCTGCCCATAGCCGGGAATTAGATTCTGACTGGCTCAAGGCTGACTCAGCCTTCCAACCTTCCAAGGTCAGTAAAATGAGGACTGTTGGAGGCAATATGCTGATATTGTAAGACGCTCAGAGAGTGCTGTAAAGTACTATAAAGTGGCATATATGTGCTATTACTATGGCTCTTTAGCAATGAAATAGTACATTGGTTACAAATTTGGATTGATGGAATTCAGGACTGAAAAGTAATCAATAAATGATCCCTTTATCTCAACTTTGACATTATTCCCCAAAACCTGATTCTAATATTTAGAATTTTAACATGAAATGTATTAATTTCTGGAATTTACAACAATATTTTGAAGTAACAGGTCCCAATATCTTCCAAGACATTAATTTATAAAAACAGGTAACTGCATGCAGTCTGAATCTGTTCTTCTTTTTCATACATATAGATAATGAAATGTCACAAAACACCAAACTGTATATTTATATCTTCATTTCTGAATTCATCTCATTAGTTCTCAGCTCACACCTTCACCATAGCATTCCCAGAACCGATACTATTATTGATTTTTTTAAAAAATTTCTGAACATTGAGATGGTCCTTTCAGCATCTACTAGCCTGACCCTCAGGATAAACAAGTTCTTACTCATTCATGTCTAAAGGGCATTTCTGTCTGAAGGGATTTGCATCTTTTCCAAATAGCTATGACATATTTCAAATACTTCCTTCTCTCCTTACAGCTACTTTTCTAAAGTATTCTAAATGCATGTTATTGTCTGTTTGGTATTCAGCTTGGGGAAAATATTTAACATGGATTGTGATTTAAAACAGAAAAGATATTCAATGTTTCTTCCAGGAAAATAGCATTTTAGAATCCAAATAAAACCATGGTATTGAAAACTGATCTCATCATAGGAATAGAGACAAATCAGGGGAATAATGTACCTTGTAACTTTTATTACAAAGAAGAGGGATGGAACCAATATGTTTATTTGCACTTCTTTTCAAACTCATTTAATCATATGAATTTGTGTTCAATTTTTTGTGTAAGAAAAAGAGCAAAGATCATTTTCAAGTCTGGCATTAAAAATTTATCCTAAATTTGGTACAATTTAAGTTTTTCCTCACAGAAATAGAAAATAAATAAGATGCTCAATGAAATAAACTAACAATATATTGAAACTATTTCAGACTAGAAGAAGCATAATCATAGTTGTTTTTCCCAAAACGGAAGAAAATTCATTTTTATTGTGATATGTTTCTGAAAATCCTGGAATTTTACTAAGCTTATTGACATTCTTGTTTTGCAGATAATTTATTTTAGCTATACATATTGGTGGTCATTCTTAAACTTGTGAAAGAGAAAAGCCAGTAACATAAGTGAGTTAGTAATAAATGAAAGAAATGTAGAATCGGTCTTGAAAAAGTTAATTTAGTATCAATTCTGAAATATAATAACCTTTTCAATATTACAATTGTCTGTTTACACCTGTAATTATTTTTATAACAAAATATTATTTTATTTCTTAAAGAAAATAGTGCAGTACAATCTTAACTAATATTATTTGAGAATTAAACCTCTTTATATTCAATAGAGCTGAATCCCAAAATTAACAACTGTTAGCTTGCATCCCTAATTATCTAATAAAAACAGATGGAATAAGAACGTGAGCCATTTTAATTCTACTTTAGCAACATTTTTCAATTAAAGTTTAGCTATAAAATTTTCATTAATCTACTAAAAAAACAAAGGATCAATGAAAATAATTAGGAATATTTCAAAGTAGGTTACCATAGTTTTCATGAACGCTATTCATTTGAGAGACATCTAAGTTTCCTATGATTAATTGAAGATTTTAATCTGCATAAAGTGTTAAATTCTACTGTCTTGAAATAAAAGCAACTTATTTCACAACAACACACTAATTTATCTCAATAAGAATCTAAGGGAACCTTGCCACAACATTTTGAAAGTTTTCTAATCTTTTTGGGGAAACTACTTTCTACACCAAGATATTTATTTATATTGTTTGTACGTTAAGATAAAACACTAAAATTGCATCTTGCAGAAAAACTCAACTTACTCCTTTTACTAATAGTACATTTTTTTTCTAGAGAAGCAGATGTCGAACATGCTTTAACAGTTTAAAAGTATACTTGTGTCTGAAAATGTCAAGACCACTGCAAAACTTGTGCTATGTTAGAAAATCTGTTTCTAAAAATGTTGCCCAACAGTGGGGTTTTATTTATTCAAATTAATTCATTTTCTTTAAAATGCTGTTTAATAACATTAGAAAAGATTTTTTTATAGCATGCCACTCCTCAGAAAATAATGCTTATTTCTATTCCATCAAGCTTCCAGTGTACTAAAAATCTGAAGATATTGATACATGTTCAGTTAAAAAGTATTTATTAGGGCCATAAAACAAGTATGTTCTCAGATTTCAAAACAAAGACCAAAGAACAAGATCTAGAAGAAATTACTGAGGTGGATGGAACTTCAATGGCACAAAGTGAAATAAATGAATACCCATATGTGTTTTGATATAAAAAGAAGAGAGGAGGCATATTGTTCTCAAATGAAAAAAGGAAATAAATCATTTCAAAGTGCTTATCAGCATATTACCTATAGTCCAAAGTATTTCAGGTGTAATATTATCAAAATATTATCTAATTATCTTTCTACTTTCAAAGTCCTTACAAAGGACTACATCTCTAAAAGGTGAGTCTATTTTTAAAGTTCTTTTAAAGTCCAATTTTGTCCTTGATATCAAATCACTCCATTTTATGGAGTCAGCATCTAACCCATTTCCTCCCTGCAAAATGTGGAAACCAGAAAAGTTACATCAGAGGTCCTCCATGCTCCAGTGTTATCCAATCTTTCACTTCTAATACAGAAAGAAAATAGTGTGCCATTACTTCTAGCTTGCTCATAAACATAAGAGAGCCTGAGTTGCAAACTCTGAAATTCTATTTGATGCTTAAAAAGAAGTTTGGTATGGAATGTTACATTTGAGAGAAGGAAAGGAAGACAAAAAAAAAAAAACTATGAAGGGGGGCAAGGGATCCCAAGAGTGGCAAATAACATTTCATGCATCATAATTTGCAATGATGTCATGTTACACAAACATTACTAAATCATGATTACTAAATCATACTAAGTACCTATGACACATAGCATTTTAGCTAATGACAATACGAGTAAGTAATTTGTCACATTTTCTTTCTGTCTCTGAGAAAATGGCATCTTTTGTCTCAGGTCAAATAACATTGGAGAATATAATAAGTCTAAAGCCTGATTCCAAAAGATTTTTAAGTATTTCAGTAGCATTTGGAGTAGTACCTAAAGTGCCGCTTTTCAATGTACCACATCTTACACTCACCCAAGGAGCTGAAGGTACCAGAAGTGTCAAAGTGAGCAAATCACTGCAACATTCCTCCACAGCCTGATGGCACTTAACTACTTGATTTATCAGCCGAGCATAAACAACTGTTGGTAGAATCCGATGAGCTGTTTCAGAAGACACTTGTCCTGGGGCAAGTAAGAAACTCAGATTTTGCCTCATGGCAAGCAGGTGTCTCCACAACTTGCTCAGTTTTCCTTCAAGAGCACTCTACAAAAACAAAACAAAAAAGACAAATATGATAAACAACTGAAGAAATAAAAACAAGTTAATTATGGGGGGGTGAAAGGCCACTTGCCTCACTGAGCACCTGCAAGCACAACAGCAAACACACTGATATATATAGAGAGATTCTTCTGGCATTTTGCTTGTGCTTCCCCCCCTCCCCGTTTCCAAGCCATCTGTGGAGAACATGTGTTGAGAGGGCATGATCTGACAAAGTCAAAAACACAACAAATTGCCAGACTTCTAGCTTCTTAAAATAAATAAAAAAACAGAGATCAAAGCCACCCTCCAAACAGGGCTGATTGTTTTTCCAAAAGAACGGCTTAAAGCAAGGGTAGTAAAAGGGAGGGAGAGATTAAAAATTGCAAACTTCTAAATAGAGTATTAGAAAAGTATAAACATGAGAATGTTTATCTTTTACCTACCACAGAATCTTATGTTCTTTTTCTGTTTAAACTTTTAGCCAGCTGTTACTTGCAATGTACTGAACAGCATGTTTTCATCAAGTGAAAATGAAAAAGACACTGTAAGAACTCGTTTGAAGTAATCAACATAAAGAAATTAGAATTTTACCGAAGTTAGAGACAAAGGCACAGAAGTGTAAGGAAAGTGCTAAACAAAAAACAAAAAAAATTGATTATCATCCATTCTGAAGATATAGACAAGTATCAATTTAAAATAACAAACCATGGGGAAAAAATGTGACAACTCAACCACAATGTGAATGAGGTTTCTGATTTTAATGCAGAGTTTTGAAAAATTTCATTTTAATCATTGATGTTCCCTTCTATTAATCATAATTATGCTGCCTACAATTGATATTGTCCATTGTATATAGAAAACTGGCAATGGAAAATGTGTATTTCAATATAGCGAAAAAATACAAAATGCATGTACATATTGTATATAGATGTATACAGAAAGGACAGTAGAAGATACATGCTACCAAAAGAAAACTAAATCATAAATCCAAACACATACCTCAGTCCATGCACATTTAAAAATGAGGCAATTGATCAATTCTAATATTCAAAATATAAAATAATTAAACTATATATAATAGGGAAGGAAACTGAATTCAAATTTGATCCAGACAATGTTATTCTGGAGCTTTAGTGAAAGATATTGAAGTCATTCATTTGTGCAGAAGACAGGAAATAGCAATAGAGACTAGGTCTGGAGAAAGGCTATTCTCACTGGCACAAATGGAGAAAGGGCTATTTTTGTCTATTTCTTCTTGTTGTCCTCTAATCCAAAAGATATTTTCATTTAATTCTAAATGGTTCCTCGGTCTTTCATGAAAATGGTAAAATACAATGAACAGCAAGGCAATGGGAAATAAGGAAATATAACTTCCTCTTCTAATGGAAATTCTTTATCAGGATTGAAATGTTGATATTTTGTAGATATTGGATAGATAGTATATAAATATTGGATAAATATTAAAATGCTTTCTGAAATGTATTTCTTTAATTACAGAAAGACTCCTTTTTTGCATTACATTTTAAATTATTCACTTTGCCTGATTCTTAAGAGAATGTTTTCAAATAATTTCAAAATAGTTCATTTTATTGTTGGAATTTTTGGTCTGAGCAAACAACAAATGAAGAACAATGGACAATGAACAGGATCACTTCATCTTATAGCACAAGAAGGAGATTGCCCAATCAAGAGTCCGTCCAATTTGGCCAATCCTTGTTGCTATCACTATTTAATTTTTTTTTAAAAAGATCTAACATATTTCACATTATCCAACTAATTTTCTCTATGGCCTTTATTATAGTAGTTAAACAAGTTCTTATACTCACACTCAGAAAGGTGACAATATAAATTTGCTAATATGTTACACCAAGCCAGGGAACTGTATGCCATCATAAAATAAATAATATTTGCCTTAAATATATTCAATAATTAGGCAGTATAATAGTTGAGCTTGAAAACAAGTTTCCTTTCCTAAAACACCTGTATCCTTTCTGAATATGCATAAAAATGATATACAGATATTTTGAAAAAGAAAATTCACCCATTTCTCTAGTGAACAATGGAAGCACTTTTATTAGTAATCAGCAAAACAGCAACTCAGCCAAAATAACTACCATCATGCTTTCAAAACACTACAGCACAACATGCAGGAGTATGTATACACAACACCTCTTTCCAAATTATTAAAGCAGCCATATTTTTACAAGGCTCAAACAACTGCTTAGATCAGGGATGTCAAACTTGATTTCCTTGAGGGCCGCATCAGGGTTGTTTGACTTTAGGGGGGCGGAGAGGCATGATTAGGGTGACAGCACTTCCCTCAGGCCCTCCCTCCCTCTCATTATAATCTCCTTCCTTCGTTCCTTTTCTTCTTTTTCCTTCCCTTTCTTTTTCCTTTCCCTCTTTCCTTTTTTTTCCTTACTTGCTCTCTTTCCCATCTTTTGTTCTTTTTCTTTGTCTTTCCTCTTTCCCTTTCTCCTTTGCCAGCAAAAATGGACCCTGGCTGTATGCCGCCCCCCCAGGACCTGTTTTTGCTGGCAAAGGGCTGCAGGAGGCTGTCATGGCCAAAAATGGAGCTTAGAAGCACTAAACACGGTCCTCCCAAACTTCATTTTCGCTGGCAGAGGCACCACAGGCCACTCCTTCGCTATTTCTAGACTGGCCCCGTGGGCCAGATCTAAGCATCCCGTGGACTGGATTAGGCCCATGGGCGGTCTTTACATGCATGTGCTCATTTAATTCCTTCAGTTCATTTTTTTCTCATAGCTCTCAATTTTAACAAAGAATGTCATAATTAATGTAAAAGGCCAGGACTTACAGAATAGGTATTTGAGAAAGTAAGAAATATTATTAATTCTGTACAATTTGGTTCAATCAGTATCATCTGGTATGATCAAAGACAGTCCTTTGCTGATCAGTGAGTTTGTTTGAAAGAAGTAAGACAAGAGGATTAAATATACCATTTTTACCATATACCAGACTTCGGCTCAACCCATCCAAGACCGAGTAGCTGTGGTTTCCGGCGCCCCGATATAGCCAGCTGATACCTTCGCTGGCTATTGGGGGGGAAATTTTGCCCCCCACAGAGAGGGCTCGCAACCTGGGAGTCCTCCTGGATGTACGGCTGTCGCTTGAACATCACATTGCGGCCGTCTCCAGGGGGGCGTTTCATCAGATCCGTCGGATCTATCGGTTGCGGCCCTTCCTGGATTGGGACGCCTTGCGCACGGTCACTCAGGCCCTTGTCACCTCTCGCCTGGACTATTGTAATGCCCTCTACATGGAGCTCCCCGCGGAGAGCACCCGGAGACTCCAGCTGGTGCAAAATGCAGCCGCGCGGGTGATCACGGGGGCGTCGCGTAGCGCCCATGTGACGCCTCTCCTGCGCGAACTGCATTGGTTGCCGGTGGCTCTCCGGGTTCGCTTTAAGGTTCTTGTTTTGACCTTTAGGGCGACCCATGGCATGGGACCAGGTTACCTGCAGGACCGCATTCTGCCAGTGATCTCCAACAGGCCGGTGCGTTCCCATAGAGAGGGTCTGCTCCGGGTGCCGTCGGTCTCTATGTGTCGTCTGGCGGCGCCGAGGAGTAGGGCCTTCTCTGTGGGGGGCCCCCGCCCTCTGGAACACTCTGCCTCCGGAGCTTCGTACCGGCACGGACCTGAGGGCCTTCAGGCACGCGTTGAAGACCTGGCTCTTTGAGCAGGCCGGCCTGGGCTGAGATGGTTTTAATTGGTCTCCATATCATTTTTAATTTTAATTGGGGTTTTAAGGGGGGGGGTGGAGTTTTCTTATTTTCATTAACCAGCCAACATTAATTTAATACTTTTTTAACTTTTGTATTCTTCTGTGGGGTTTTAGATGGGCTGTGCACCGCCCTGAGTCCCTTGGGAGAAGGGCGGTATATAAATTGAAATAATAAATAAATAATAAATAAATAAATAAAATATATTTAATTCTATAGTATGGTATATTTATCCATTGTTCCTTTTCTTTACAAAGCAAAATCATTCACTGTTTAAAAGTATAATTAAATATACATAAATACATATATATATAAATATATTTATATATAAATATAAATATGGTGTATTTAATTCTACTTTTCAAACAGTGAATGATATTGCTTTGTAAAGAAAAAGAACAATAGACTTCAGACACACAGCCCACACTACTTAATTACACAGAATGTTTAAAAACACATACAATTCCCCATATATTGGAAGGCAGGCTGAATTACTTGCTAATAACAAAAGCAAAGATATATAGCTATATATCCTAATAACAAAATTAAAAACTGGGAGACAAAGTAATAATCCCCTCATTTTGGATATGTTTTAATAGAATATCTCATTTAAATTAATTGATTGTAATGCTAAATAAATGCGTTATTATATAGGTTGCTTTAGTTAGTATGAAAGCTCCATAAACTTTAAGAAAAGACTACAAGATGAAAAAAAAGTTAGAATTACAAATCTGTACTAAAAGGATGAATGTCACACTGTTCATATTTCTACAAGGTGACCTTTTCCCAAAGCTAATTAAAAATGTGAAATGTTCGCCAATGTAAGCCTTCTATTTGTCATTGCCCCTAACATGGAGTATTATGACTGTCACAGCAAATGGCACTATGGAAGTAGGGCTTAACAAGAAAGCTTGATGCACCTATGTTAATATGCAATGCAAGCTCTTCTCAGCAGGTGCTCCATATGATGAAGTTTGTTTCATGAATAATTCAACAAGGAAGCTTCTTTGCAGAGACACCTTTCTCAATGTTTTTCAAGTGAGATCAGTAGAAATCAGGAGCTGTCATTGCCAATTTGCTTCAGTCCAGGTTTTTAAAGTGACACCTTCGATACATTACTGAGGTTGAAATGCATTTTTCTTCTTTTTACATGTCAGCTATCAAGGACTGCTTTTGTTTTCCACACTTACCACTCCAAAATCAAGAACTGGCATTTTGTGGATAATTAACAAAAACTGAGAGTTTGGAAAGCAATGTATCATTGCTTGTGTTAGTCACAAATGACTATCCCTGGCACCGGGATATTTAAATTTGATCCCTAAAACTACTGCTACAGAGTTGTAATTCAGATCAAACCTCCAGCTGCATTAGCATTGTCTCTACACTAAGCCAGAGCACAAATTAATTCTTCATAATACTTATGGGCTCTTGAGCTGGATGAAAGAAACAGTTATGAACAAAATACCTACCCCCCAATGCATATGCTAGAATATTCAGGCACCACATGCAGAACAAATGTGTTGGCATCAATGCATAATCCAGATTAATTTAAAGAAAGTGTTCTTTCATTTTGTTTTAATTACATACGGTTTATATGACTGTTTATGAAAAAAAAAGCTTGCATAAGTCATTTCTTGGGAGATCTAATCCAAATAATTCTATCGGGTACATAATTTTGCCATTATATTATAATGCTTTCATGTTTAAAAAACCCTTTTGATTCAATTTTAATGAATCAAGGATCTGGGCATCTATAACTCAAAAGAAAAAAATGTTTGTATTAATACTAATTGGCATAAATATTTGAATATATAATAAATAATAAATGGGTAAGGAAATATGCAAGCATGACTTCTGGACTTCATTCTTTATTGGTGGCCATTTGTATGCATGTACTGTATTTCTTTAAAATGTAACAAAAAATTGTCTGCTGTATTCACTCTCCTTAGAGTATATGTATATGTTGTTGTCTCTGTAGGACTGTAAGTTCTAATAAGGCCAAGCATATGTGTATATCTGTGCATGTGTGAGCGTTGTGTGTATACACACATGACGTTCTTATGTGGAAAGATACAAACAGGTTCCCTTGGTTTATGTGTGAGTAAATCTAATGAGATTGCTGCATATATGTTGTATCTGTGTGTTTGCAGGTGCTTCTCTATCGTCATGTTGCATTTGTGTGTATTGGTGCAGTGAAATACATATGCTCCACTTGAGGTCAAGGAGGGAAGATGAATGGACTAGTTAGCAGCATTCCACTGATATTGTTTAGATTTGTTTGGCTGCCCAGAATGATATGTTTATGAGAAGGGCAACTATATAAAAGAGAGAGAGACAGAGAGAGAGACAGAGAGAGACAGAGACAGAGAGAGAGACAGATAGACAGACAGACACTCATTCAACTTTTCCTTTGATATGTGGCACTGGTTAAATAATAAATACCAAAATGTTTTTCTCCACAGCTTCCTTGAAATTCCAGCTTATTTTAACACTGATCCTTCTTTGTCAACTTCTGCTTTGCCAAATCTGTGCTATTTCCTGAGCTATTCTGCTGATAGACAGACAGATGGATAGAGTTCTGAGTCCCTTCACACTGTTTCTTTCCAACATTTTATTGGGTTGAAAAGAGTAAAGTGACATTTACGCAATGCAAAAACTAGGAAGCAATTAAAATAATGACTTTCATATTATTAAAGCCTTACCACATATCTAAGATTTAAATTTTCTATTTTGCCATAACAAACATCCAAAAGGGTTATCGGCTGGACAACAAGATTCCCTCCAGGTGTCCAAGGCAATGCAAGTTTTGACAGATCAGAAACCTGAAAGCAACACATAGTAGGATATTTTAAAACAAGTATATATGCTGAATTAAATACATAAACTATGATGATTTAGACTGGCTGAATTAAATTAAATTAAATTTAAAAGTTAAATTTTATGTTTATAAAATGTATAGGCTCTAAGCACATTTACTTCTTTTAATTATCAAAATGCTTTATTTCATTAATGTAAAAAAATTAAAGTTTTTAGCTTTTTTAATCAAAACACTAAAAGCAATTATTCTAACAGAAGGTTACCAATTAACCACTTCCACTTATCTAATTTCTTATTAACTTCTAATTATGCCCATTTCAAAGTAATCAGAAGCAGACCCAAATTGTTCCTTAGAATTTTCGGCTTCATTATTAGCTTTTTAATAAAGAGAATATTAGCACTAGTTCAGGAAATCATGTTTTCTGTTTACCCCAAACTGTTTTTCCCCCTTTTATTTGCAAGAACTAGCTTTCTCAGAAACTAAATAATAGGGGAGCATATTCTGGAAGTTCTTGGATACATTTGCAAATATTAAGAAAGATGTAAACTCAACTGGAAAAGGTGACATAATACCTTTGTCCTTTATGGAATGTTATCTAGGACCACTGTTTTCTATTATTTAATTCTCATGTCTAATTAATGACTTTATTTGTTTGATTGACTGCTTTCTGATGGATCGCATATCCTGAATTTAGTACTTTTTAAATCTTAAATAGACTTCATACACACACACACACACACACACACACACACAAATACACATCATCTTAATAAATGTTTTTCAATTTGCCTGAAATATTCATGATTTGTGCTGTTGGGAGGGGCAAAAAGTCATTTTATTGATTCTTATTTATTAGTTTTACAAAGCCTTTATTAGTTTTACAATCTATTATTTTATTTTACACTTTGCAAAATTAAGTCTCCCTCCTAAATTTAGGGATCAAGTTTTGTGAATATCCCTAAAGAGATATAATAAATGAATCATAGACAAACCATTACTATGACATCTTGATACCCCGGCTTTGGCAAAGGTTTATGAACTGATCAAGTTATACAATATAGTAATAGGAAATTTCCCCCAGCGGGAATAAAATCCACATTCTTACACAGTATGAACATTTTTAAACTTCTGAAAAAGCAATATACTTACTTGCAGTTACAATATATAACTTTTCAGTGTATTCTTTTAGTTGTCTTATTCATAACCTTTTAATCAGTGGATTAAATGGCAGCCTTGACCTCATGTTTGAAGACCTGGCTTCTTTTTACATCAGTGCAATACATTGCACATATATTAAAAAGGGTTAGAACTTTGATCACACAACCTCAACCACCATCTTGACTTTTTTGACAAATCTAACAGATGCCCCATGTCCATTAACTGAAATGAATTCTTCATATAAATAGATCCCTCATGCTATCAAAACTCACCTGCTGATTTCTCTGCAGTTTGTATCTCATTGCCTGGCACATCTCAATAATTTGAAGAAGTTCTGGATGTGGAATGATTACTTTCGATGCAGTTCCTTCTGTGCTAAGGAAAGACCTATAAATATTTGTATTGCATTAGAACTTTTAATGATAGCTTTAATTCATTTTCATGTCATATTTTTCATAGATAGACAGCATAAATCTGTACTTCATTTCTAAAATTTCAGAGACTGAATACAATAATATTTAATTATAAAGCTGATTTTGCAATAATGAAGTTATTCATTAAAAACAGTTTAAAGTTCCAGGTAAATGTTGCCAGAGTAAAACCAACACAAATACAGATTATAGAAACATATTTGAAAACTTCTCTTTGGAAACACAATTTAAACTTCTCTTTGATTCACTATAATAATTAGTAATCAATATGTTCCTTTTAAACAATAGGCATATTTTCCAACCATATAGTACAAAATATACTAACTAGCTATAAAGACATTTAGAAGTGACTTTGGGAAAAGCATGAAACAGCTATTAGAGAAGGACTTGGACAAGATATTACACATTAATTGAGGAAGTGTTAGAAGGAAACTCAAAATAATCCCATCTTCATTTTGTTTTAACACTGAGATGAAACAGAGAGAAATTTGAACAAGCTTTCATTTCTGTTATTACATCCTATAACAATAAAGTAGCATTCTTGGAATTCTGCAATGTCTGCTTCTTGACCTGGTGATCCTGACAGAGCTTATAACAGCAACAATAGACTTCAGTGTCTGAAGAGTTTAACCATGGAACCCAAGAACTCTGGAGACAGTCCACAATATATTGGGGTTACTAATTTTCATTCTACAGCTCAATGCACATTACCCTGGTCCAATGGTAAAGGCATTTCAGAAAACAAGAACTTATCAAATTTCAGTCAACAAACACATTTCCATAAACAGTGATCTATGTCTGTCAACCCAGAAATAAATCACTACATCCAGAAAGATCGCTATTTTTCTCAAAATGCATATCAAACTGAAATTAGTTTGAAAGTAAATGAAATTTACTAAACATCAAGCAGGGCTGTGGATATTTTTTATTTTATAAAGCAATTCACTGTATCATATCACAGCCTAAAACTGAATTCTTCTTTCTCTTTACCTTTCTCTTTTCCATTTATTTTCTTGGAAGAGTTTCTGATGTAGCCAGGTCAATGTTGGCACTTATCTTATGAACTATCTTCTCACATAAACTTACTCATTTCTTTTGATTTACCAGATAATGCCCTTTTCAACATCCCCATTCCTTTCTGAAGTGTTAGCATATGTTCTGCACCCACAATAAATAAGATAAATTGTTACATATTATTATTGCTGGGAATAATCTGTATTTGATTGCCCAAATTTTGCTGCACCTGAATCGTCTGTCCTGATGCTGTTTGGATCTGTGGTACCATCTGATACTGGATATTGGCAGGACAGCGGGTTCCTTTGCTGATTACAGTTGGGTTCTGGATTGTAAATACTAGCTGTCCGCTAGGATATGACGTCCCCAATTGGGAACCTTGGATTTGAAAGAGATTTCCTTTTGATGATAGGATTCCAATGCTGTTCTTATTAGAACTTAATGGGAGTGGAGCAGGTTTAATGTATATATATGCAGGTCTTGGCATGTTCGGGTCTTGGAGTGTAAGATCAAGAGTATCTTGGCGACATTTCGACGAGGTCCCACTCGCTATTTTCAGGCTGGTGCTTTCGGTTTCGTGCTTGTGTGACCAAAGCATGATCTGAGCTGCCATCTCTCTATAAATACTGGTGGGGAAGTTAGCTGTGTTGTCATTTCTTGATTGGTTGATGGAATTGATGTTTGCAGATTGGCTGGCTTTTTCGTAAGAATGTGTGTCTGAGGTATTGGCTGTGTGTCTATCAGCCTCCTGTGTTATAACAACCTGGATAATGGGCTGTGTGATGACCTTCTGAGTTTTATTTTTTTGACATCCTGGGTCTTGTGCTGTAATCTCCTGGGTTGTAATGACCTGGGTCATGGGCTGTGTGATGACCTTCTGAGTTCTATTGTTGTGACATCCTGGGTCTTGTGCTGTAATCTCCTGGGTCGTTGGCTGTGTTGTAACATCCTGAGGTTTTGTGGTGTAGCCTCCTGAGTTCTGTGATATGATATCCTGAGTGGGTGGCTGTGATGTGACGTTCCGGGTTTTCGTTTGGCTCTGAGTTTGAGGCCTGGCTATGTGTTCATGGCATGCTTGGTATGGGGGTCGGGTTGTGTGGCAGCTGGTGATGCAGCCATGGTCTGGTTTCTGGACAGTGATTGCCTTTCGTCTATGGGGTGGGTATGGGTTTGAGTCTGGTGAGGGATATTGTTGGTGGCGTCATGTGTTGTTTTGGGTCCAGTGTTGGTTTTCGTGGCTGGGACTCATTTGTTGATAAGGGCTAGTTTCCAGATGTCTGGTAGGTGGGAGGTATCATCCCGTTTATTCATGTTATGGGGGTGCTTCTCTATTTCGATGGCTTCCCTGATTATTCTCTTGTTGAAGTGTTCAGTACTGGAGATTAATTTGGTTCATCACACAGCCCATGACCCAGGTCATTACAACCCAGGAGATTACAGCACAAGACCCAGGATGTCAAAACAGTAGAACTCAGAAGGTCATCACACAGCCCATTACCCAGGTCGTTACAACACAGGAGGCTGATAGACACACAGCCAATACCTCACCCACACATGTTCTTGTGAAAAAGCCAACCAATCTGCAAACATCAACTCCATCAACCAATCAAGAAATGACAACACAGCCAACCTCCCCACCAGTATTTATAGAGAGACAGCAGCTGAGATCATGCTTTGCTCACACAAGCACGAAGCCAAAAGCACCAGCCTGAAGATGGCGAGTGGGACCTCATCGAAACGTTGCCAAGATATTCTCAATCTTACACGGGAAAAGACCCGAACACGCCAAGACCTGCATACCTATACCTGCGAAAATCTACGAAAACATACACACACACACACACACACATATATATATTCAAAAAGGAACAGAGACAAAAATGGTTTTTTTCTAACTCTACGTTATGCTTTTACAAACCAAATATATGAATATTTCCTGAGTCTTAATTAATGATTCATATACTGCCTGGGCCATAGCTATTGTATATTATGACCAAAATTAACTAATACTTTATTAATCCAACCACTGAATTTAAAAAAAAAAATCACAATAAAGTGAACAGCAGATAAACACCTTTGGTGGGAACATTCTGAGGGCTGGATTCCATTTCTTCATAGATAAAGGGATAAATATAATAACCTACTAAAAGGATTATAATGAACAAAGGGTTAAACAGATGACCAGGAACCACAAACTGCAAAAAAAGGCAAGTACAATCTCAGGCTTCAGCAGCAGCAACACAGTATCAAGGTCAAGAAAAATCCTTCCTTTATCCTGTATTCATCAAATCACACTTTGTATTTATTTCTGAGCATTTTATTTTAGGAAGGGCATATAGCTGGTTAGGAGAGCAACCAAGATGAGGAGAGCATTAGAAGAAAAACATAGTTAAGTTCTTGTCCCCACACAAAACACAAATCTTACACATGGAACCAGTGTCTAAAACCAGCTTGCATGGAACTAATTGCATGATCATTATCATCCTACTTTGCTTCTTGCAAATCTATACTTAATTTAATAACTACTAATAGCTGAATAATTATTTAGGAAGGTTTCTATACAACTTTACATTAGCAGTGGATAATCAATTCTTGGTTGTAGCTTTATTCTTGTTTGCACTAAAAATTCCAATCTAGCTAAACCATGTCTGAAAGTGTTTAGCCAAGTGAAGTAGGGTCAAGCTTAGTTGTGCAATGTTAGTGAATCTATGATTTATTGCTAGGCCCTGATCTGGTAACCTGACACCTGTGAGAAGGAAGAATACATATCAGCAAAATACTAAATAAATGATGAATGGATTCCATTAGTCCTTTCTGTTTTAGGATACAACATCAAATGTATGAACCTCTATAATAATATGCTACCTACTGTGTTTGTTTTCTACCTACCAAGATAAACATGCATGTCTACTTTTTTAAAAGAGGCCTTCCCCTTCTTTTAATGTTCAATATACATAAACCTGTAACAAGCGTTTTCATATCTACTTCATTTCAAATAGTGGTGATCTATAGTGTCTTTCCACTGCTTACCTAACCTTGTCAATAAGAGCTTCTAAAGATGTGTTTAACTCCAACATAAGAACAGCTCGGGAATTTAATCCTTCTGTAAGCAGCACCACCTGAAAGGGAAATAAAAAGCATACAGCGAATCATCCCTAAAAGCATTTCTGCTTTCTTGTCTCTGAGCAAACTTTTTTTTTCCTGTAAAAAATTGAAAAGAACATTCCCTCATGACATCTATGAATAGAAGAAAAACATGAGGTTTAAATGGGCACAGTACTGCATCGCGCATACAATCTCAAGAATAAAAACTATCTGTAGTGGCAGTGGCTAGAATGCAGTGCTGCAGGCTAACTCACTGCTCACTCCAGGAGCATTCGATTCCGAATGGCTCAAGGTTGACTGAGCCTTCCATCCTTTCAAAGTGGGTAAATTGAGGACCCAGATTGTTGGGGGCAATATGCTGACTCTGTAAAACACTTAGGGAGTGGTATAAAGCTCTATGAAGTGGTATAATAGTCTAAGTGCTATTGCTATTTTCAGCTTAGATTCTTCCACATGTCCAGATTTTAATTCCACCAATTCCCCAATAAGGGTGGCTTTTGCTGGCACTGTGGTTATTTTTAAATGCATGCTGAAACTTGGCACAGTCACAGGTCACTGATGCATACAGAGCACACATACACCAAAGATCAACCCTGTGCTACTGTAGTAGTTTTTGCATTTATACAATCTCAATAGCTTTAACAAGGCATTTGTATGCTTCATATATTACAGATAATCCTTGACTTATGATCATAATTGAGCTGGGAATTTTGGTTGTAAATCATTGAAGTCATTAAGCGAGGTGCCCACAACTGCTTTTCTAAATGACTGCAATTCTAGCTATCCCCATCACAATAGTTAAACAACCATGTAAGTCGTTAAATGTCTATGCAGAGATACCTCAAGGGTGGGAGGACCTGGCACCATTGGCACCTGTAGTACATACAAACATCCCTCTGCATAAAGCACAACTTAACACATTTATTTACTTATTTATATTTCCTACTTCTAAACTGTCCATACTATCCATTCATAGAGCCATATGAACGCTAATTTTCCCATAAGAGCTGTTTTTTAAAAATAGCAGCTTGTTTACAGATTTCCACATAGTTGGAAGCAATCTTCTGCTTTATCATGTGTTTAATTGTTTTGTTCCCCTCACTCCAGGACCTCACTCCATTCAATATAAACTTATAGTAGCAATGATCCAACACAGTTCTGCTGTTATAGTGGTTAGGTGGAAGAAATGCTGAGGATGAGGTATTAAAAGGCTTAGCAGCAGCACTTACAAGACGTGGAATATAAAATTAAGTTTTGCTCCCAAGATCAGAATACTCTTAAAATGTGCCCTTTGTTCCAAGTTTAAAATTCTCCAAACCCTCATTCCATGATTGCAATACGCTGAGATTATAATATTTTTATCTACCTGTATTTAGATAATTCAAAACACAATTTCAGAAAAGTGCTTTTTAGATTCCTAAACACTGGCAGCTTTCAAATCTTTTATCTAAAATTAAATGCAGGTGTTTCACAAAGGTATATAGTATTACCTGCCTTTCCAGCTGTAGTGCTTGAGCCTTTAAAAAACTGACCCGTCTTTCATCAAAACATTTGTTCTTTCCTTCTTCTATAAGCTGTTCATATTGGCTTCTAAAATATAAAATATTTTTCTTAAAATAATTTCAAAGCTCACATAAGGTTGTACTGACCTTTAGTACTACAGTTACATTTTTGGATCAATTTTAATGGATGTGTTAAAAGTAATGTAAGCATCATTTTTAACACATTCATTAAAATTGATTCAAAAATTGTAGTTATAGTTACATGTTTATTATTGGGTCTCCTTCGAGCTGATCATTCAAAACTCCTACTACTTTTTTTCTTAAAATTGTCTACATTTTATTGTACTAAAAATAAATTATTGTCTTGTGGAACCTACTTTTTTTAAAAAAAAACCTGCTAGTAACTTATTGTTTCCTAGAAAACTTCCTGTCTTTCTAGGGAAGATATGAGCTATTATACAGAAGATAAGTTTGAAGGTTCAAGGAGATTTTATCAGCTTTGTCCTAAAACTGGAGAACTGAAGTGCTGTAGGATATACACCAGGGGTGGGATTCTACCGGTTCTATCCGGTTCTGTAGAACCCTTCGTTAACTTTCTAAGCAGTTTGGAGAACCAGTAGTTAGAAGCAATCTCCTTTTGTTTTTTTCTACCCTTATTACATTCTTGGCAGACAGCCTAGACTTACTGTCTCCGGAGCTTTTGGGCCTTGGCTTTCTTAAAGAGGAAAGGTTGTTTTAAGATTTTTACACTGCTGTTGGGAGGAAATACTTCCCTGGACAATTAGCACTTTGAAGAAATAATTGAATAATGAAGCAAAACTTTTAGTGACAGGGAACCAAGATGAGTGACATTCAGCAAGGCTTCTTAGCTAGCTAGAAAGCTTGACATTCAAACGTGAGTTTACATACCCTTTCTGAGTTTTGGTCTAAAACTGGTTTTTGGTGAAGGTTAATTCTGTGCTTGGTGACGTTTAATCCTGTGTTTATTGATGGGTAATTTTCCCTATTCAGCTTCAACAAGCAACAGCTACTGTTGTGATTTAATTTTCCTAGTATGATTTGATTGTTGATTGTACCCTAATGACTATCATTAAGTATTGTACGTTATGATTCTTGATTCTTAACGAATTCATCTTTTCTTTATGTATACTGAGAGTATTTACACCAAGACAAATTCCTTGTGTGTCCAATCACACTTGGCCAATAAAGTATTCTATTCTATTCTATTGTGTTGTGTTTGAATTTTTTCCTGCCTCGTGGTTTCTTTTTCTATCTAGGGAGGGGGTCTTCCTCATTGCTTTAGTACTATCTGGCACTGTCCTTTTGGGGTATACTCCCAAGAGGCAGAATGCAAGCTTGGCACTTATTTTTTTATTGTCTTTCTGGGGGGCATGTGACTATTCCTTAAACCTGGATGATTTCCTTAGGATATCTTGTGAGGTGAGTGAGACCAGCTTTAAATGGTGCAAATGGATCTAAGGATTGCTTTTGCTGGGTGTGCTTTTTCTGGAGAGCTTAAATGATCTCTCTGCTAAAGGGTTTCATTTTATGAGCAAGAGTTGGCTGCTTGATAGTTATCACTGCATTTTAACTATTTTCATTCCTCAAGGTGCTCTGGCACCCTACCTGATTTGTAAGTCCGGCTTGCAGGTATTTTTAATCTAATGATTGGTATTTAGGGCAGCTTTTTGCAAGGTAATTCTTGATTTATAACAGTTCATTAAGTGACCATTCAAAGTTACAATGTCACTGAAAAAAGTGACTTAAAACCATTTTTCACACTTATGACCATTGCAGCATCCCCACTGTCATGAGAGGCTGTCATGAGAGGCCAGGCGAGGAGGCCCCTTGACATGAGTGATGTCGAGTTGGCCATGTCCACCCAGTCACATGACCACCAAGCAACTAAGCCACGCCCACAGAACCGGTTGTTAAAAAAAATGAATCCCTCCCCTGATGTATACTGAGTGTTAGACATTCTCCAAGCAGAAATGCCAATTACATCAACAATCAACTGCTATTTAATTATCAGTTTTGAGATTTGCTATACATTTGTTTAGCTAGGGGAAAGATAGAAAAAAACTGCACCAGATTGAATTGCAGTGATTGTTAAAAATGAACTGCATCCCCATGTTGATAGAGAACATTCCCATATTTTTTAAATAGTTTCATTCTAATGTGTAATAAAGATTCTTATCAGAATGCTTTTAAGTATTTTGTGTAAACAATGCCTAGTTCAAACTAGGCAACCTGACGATTTCAGTCTGTTGATCTCTCAGAATCTTCTACCTCTACAGCTTTCAATATACCAAATCAGTTTTGATTTATATATAGCCAATATATACCTTAAGTCTTCCAATTCATTCTTTATTTTTATATTTTCTTCTTGCAGTTTCTAAAAAAACAGATCCCGAAGAAGTATAAATTAAAACTGATGAAAACAGAATTCTATTTATAAAAATTTTATTTTTTCTATTCATACTCTAATGTTTCACAAATCTAGGCATGCTGAATTAACATCATCTTGGAGTACAATCATAAGCAAACATATTTCATCAAAAAGAAATTCTCAAAAATAGCAATACACTATTGGAAGTCATTTGTCTTCTTGATACTTGTTTAATATAATTTACAATTCCTAGCAAGATGCTTGTTAGAGAAACCTTAGTTAATATCATAAATTATTCCTTCAGAAATTATAGGATGCTTCCTTTGACAGAGGCAATTCTTGGACCTCAGGCAAGTAGACAAATGTCTAACTTCCCATAGCTGGATAAAATAATTGAAAAGTGCTCACTATCTCAAATGACATAGATTATCATGACCAATTTAAAATTAACTTCAACGTGAGCTAGACTGGTTAGTTATAAATCTGTTTCAGCATCTTTTGCTAGCACAATTTCTAGACTTTTTGTGTTGTATTCAATTTCAGCTTTTCAGAAAGTGTTTGCTTAAATACAAACTGCATGAAAGAGCAGCTGTTCCATGGTCTCCAATTTTGCATTCAGTACTTTTTAATATTTACAGAAAATCAGAGGGAGATTATCAGACTATACTGATGACATGCAAATCTATTACTCTGTAAAATCATTAAGCCACAGCTACTCCAATGCTCATTTGATAATGGACTGATATAAATTTAAACTAAAGATAAGACAAGTTTATTTAGGAGATCACAAGTACAGGAAGCAGATCATCCATCATTCTTTGCAGAGTTACACATGACAGGAACAAGTATGCTGTTCGGGTGTTTTTGAATCCAAAACTCTATCAAATCTGCCTTATTCTTTTGCTTTTTAAAAAGCCTTAAATACATGTTTATAAAAATGTTTAGCTATAATTTCTACTTTTTTTCTCCTAGTATCCTTTTGTTTAATTGTATCCATTTCTCAAAGATTGCTTGGCAAAGCTTTTCAGAAATTGTTTACCATTGCCTCCTTTACAGGATTGAGAGAAAGTAACTGGCACAAGGAATTCAGCTGGCTTTGTGCTTGAGTGGGACTAGAACTCACAGTATCTAGGTTGCTAGCTTGTTGTCTTAATCACTATGCCAAACTGGCTCTCTGATTTTTAAAATTTATAATTAATTTATTGCAATTTTATATTTGTACTGTAACCCATCAACCGATATTTCAAACTATTAAAAAGATAAAAGAAATAAGGAAATAGCTGCTTTTTAATGTTAAAGGAAGTTTTATAAATTCAGATTCTTCAGAGAGCACATATATTTTCTTGTTTTAAAAAACAACTCTATTACTTGTGTAATTAGGTGGATTTCTGAATAATTGCAATGGTCTGATTATTTTACGCTTATCCCAAATTCTGAGTGCTAAGATAATGTATTAAAAAGTAGAAAGTTCCAAGCATGAACAATAAAGATGTCAGTTCAGGGGTGGGATTCTACAGGTTCATACCTATTCGCTAGAACTGGTTGTTAACATTCTAAGCAATTCGGAGAACCAGTTGTTAGAGGAAATTACTGGCCTAATCCTGTAAGGAAGAGAGGAAGGAAACATTCTGGTGTTGCTTACAGAAACTGCCTCTCCATTTTACATTCTTTTTTCCCCTCCTTTGCTGGTACTTTGCTTATGTGGAGTGACCATTTAAAGTTACAATGGCACTGAAAAAAATGACTTATGACCGTTTTCACACTTACAACTGTTGCAGCATCCCCACAGTCATGAGAGGCCAGGCGAGGAGATGCGTGCCTTGATGTGAGTGATGTTGAGTTGGCCATGCCCAGCCAGTCACATTACCATCAAGCCACACCCACCCACTAAGCCATGCCCACAGAACTGGTTGTTAAAAAAATTGAACCCCACCCGTGTCAGTTCCTATGTTAAATATAAAAGTAGCACAGTAACATGCTTGAATAGCAAGTCTTATTGTAATCCCTTTTAAACTCTGTACACAATTAAACACAACTTTTTTTAACCTTGTAGTCATTCAAATTCTTATGGAGGATGTAATGTTCATTGTTGTGCTCATCTTCTCTAAGCAGCCAATTATCATGATATACCGAACACTGAGGCAGATGATTGCTAGCAGAGTCCTTCGGTTTGGGCTTTCCAACCTATAGTACAAGAAATAAATGAATTTATACAAGCAGACATTAAGAAAAAAAAGGCAATTTAAGAAATAAGCAAGATAGAATAACACAACCATGAATGGTTTTTATAATTTTTTAATTCTCCAGACTTCAAATTAATCTCATGCCTCAAATTAAAAGGAACAACTTATAACTAAGTGGTTTCTTATTTCTCCTTATAAGATCTTTAAGACCTTTAAGAAATATGCAAAGATTGTTTGTTACCACATTGCATCAATTAAGTATTTAGTAATAGCAATAGCAGTTAGACTTATATACCTTTCCATATAGTGGTTTACAGCATTTTCTGAGCAGTTTACAATGTCAGCATATTGCCCCTTACAATCTGGGTCCTCTAACCTTGGAAGGATGGAAGACTGAATCAACTTTGAACTGGTCAGCATCAATCTCCCGGCTGTGGGCAGAATTAGCCTGTGATACTGCATGCTAACCACTGTGCCACCACAGCTCATTAAGGTATTGTATATATGTCCATTATTCTAAATGCATATAATAGCCATCGCTTGCTTAAAATACACCCCAAAATCCTAAAACATTTCACATTTTCACTATCAATTTGAACTTGTTTTATATGACTCAATTCTAATTTTAAAAACTGTGGCATTGGGAGCAGTTGCAATAATTCTTAGTAAGCAAACAAAGATGTATGTAATATTATTCTAATGCACATTTTCAGAAACATAGCAAGTCAAATCAGCTTGTCCAATGTCCAAAAGCTATTGGGCTTTTAAGGGTTTAAGCCAGAGAGCTTAAAAACTTGACAGCTTTAAGACTTGTAGACTTCAACTCTCAGAATTCCTCCTCCAGTTATGTTAGCTCAGGAATTCTGGGAGTTGAAGTCCACAAGTCTTAAACTTGCCAAATTTGAAGACCCTTGGTTTAAGCAACAAATTTTAGCAGGAAATGAATTTTCTTTGATATGGCAAGTATCAAGTCTACAATTTCATTTTTCTTTGAACCTACTTTCAATGTTATAAGGATCTCTATTAATATAATTTACAAAACATAAATGGTTTTGTGCTGAAATTTTTTAATTTGCTGAACATTTATAGAAGTGAGCACAAATGCCACTGATTTTAGCAAGAAGTTTCACAGATATTCACATTCATTGCAAAAAAATAAATAACAGGGCCTTCGCTTTCTGCACAGAATAGATCAAGCAATATCCAAAGCATCCATGTAATCTGAGAACAAAAATGCACTGCTTTAACATATGCTGAAATAACCAAAAGGGCCCAAAGAGTAATCTATATATAACTTGATAAAGAGCAAGGAAAAAAAGTGTTAAATGGAAGAATATTCAAATATTTGCTTTTTCTTCTGTTACTGCAAGGATTATTTTTTATTCTGGTGTCTCTTCAGATTGTGTAAATCTTTCATCTTTTACAGTTTCAATAGTAAGGAGAACCTAAGCCTAAAAAGTTTCATCACGAGTGGATAGGATTTCCTACTGTACTTGCTTGCACCAGGTTGTAAATGCCCAAGCTTCAAATCCACTATCCAATGCCCATCAAAAAGACAAAGGCAGGAGTGCTCCAATAATCATATGAAATCATATGAAATGAAGACAAGAGCAACCAGGATGATTAGGAGACTGGAGGCTAAAACATACAATGAACGGTTGCAGGAACTGGGCTTGGCTAGTCTAGTAAAGAGAAGGATCAGGGGAGACATGATAGTCGTCTTCCGATATTTGAGGGGCCACCACAGGGAGGAAGGGGTCAACCTATTTTCTAAAGCGCCTATAGGCCAGACAAGGAATAATGGATGGAAACTGAACAGGGAGATTTAACCTGGAAATAAGAAGAAACAGTGAGAACAATCAACCAATGGAACAGTTTGCCGCCGGAAGTTGTGGGAGTGCCATCACTTGAGACTTTCAAGAAAAGATTGGACTGCCATTTGTCAGAAATGGTGTAGGGTCTCCTGCTTGGGTAGGGGGTTGGCCTAGATGACCTACAAGGTCCTTCCAACTCTGATTATCTGTTATCTATCTGTTATCTGAAACTCAGAACAATGATTTTATGTGAATATACACAAAGTGTTTTACAAAGCAAAATACACTTTAGTGTAAATTTAATCAATTTAAAGTATTTTTTCCAGTAGTAACTTCATTTCATATTTTTTAAAGCATGCTACAGTACTTGAACTTGCAGTATTTTTAAAATTATTTCTTCTAACAAAATCCCAGATCAATGTTGTCTGGTATATTATCCTATTTATAGAAAAGTAATGTGCTGCCCTCTAGAGGCGTAAATTTTTTTATTGATGCTGAGAAGATTGTAAAATGACCAATTCTTCTTTCCCAAAAAATAAAGTAACACCAAGTAGTTAAGTGTGTTGTTTTCTCCAAACACCAATCTCTTTCAATAGGAAAGAGATCAACTGAATTAAAATTCTTTTTTAAATATAATTATAAGTGCACTGTATTAGTTTTCTTTTACAAAATATAAGAAAAGCAAACATATGCCAAAGTAATTATTTTAGATAACCTTAGATTTAGAAAGCTGGTAAAATATCGAAGATCCACCAGTATAATAAATGCCACAAACCTTGCTTACTCATATAAGGGCAGAGATTGTTTTCAGGAAGGAATAACATTGTTTATGATGAAGTTCCTATGTTTTTTTTTAAATTGCCAACATATTTAAAGTAATATAAATGTAAACCCTACACATGGGCACCACTGAATGCATAATATTGGAATGAAACAGGTTGTCTAATCTAATATAGAAAAGTGCAGTCAGGATATTGTAAAGTACAAATTTTGGAGATCTATGAATTATTCATGTTAAATATCCTAGTTAAGGTTACAATCATAAGCCTCCCAAAGTCGCCTTATTAGGAAGATGGGTAAATAAATAAATGCCAGCAAGATAACACCTGGGGAGCATACAGTCAGAATATAATATATATATATATATATATTTAAAATGATTTGGTTTAATTTATCATAATTTTGCATAATAGATTGATTACAACTAGTACCAGACAAGGCTGTTTTTTCTATTGTAAATTTAGATACAGATCTAATGGACCTAAGATTTAGGCATTTCATTTAAACATAAGTTAAGATGCTGGTTTAGAAGCTAGGAAACTTAAGTTCTGGACCTCTTCTAAGCATGAAAACCGGCTGGGTGATTTTGAGCCAATCATTGTTAAGTACGCACATATATACACACACACAAATATAACAATCTGAAGATCTTCAAGCACAGGCAAGACAGTTGATATTTTAATATGTGAATTAGTGGTGGTATTCTACCAGTTCAGCCGATGGTAGCGGCGATAAGCAGTGGAAATCGAACCGGTTCTCTCCATCGCTCTGCTGTTGGATCCACCCGCTGGCCTGGGCTCCCATACTCACCTTTATCCTCTGAATTTGAAGCACAGCTGCTTTGCATGGCACAAGTGATGCGCGGCAGCTGCTGAAGCGACCGGGAAAGTGTAGGCTTGCAGGAGGTGAGTTAGAATGCCTCTGCGCTTGCGCAAAGTACACATTTGGCGTGCGCACGCACACAAAGTGTGTGCACGCATGCAAAGCGCACCCACCAAGCCGTACCCATCGAACCGGTGGTAAAAATATTTGAATCCCACCACTGATGTGAATCCCTTGTACCATATAGAATGTTCATTTTACAACATCTGTAACCTACGCCATTCAACAACTCTGGTGGAGTACAAGAAAGGTGGACTCTAAGCCTGTCTTTGAAGATACCTTGGCACTATTGTACGTTCTTACTAAAAATACCAGTAACTGCATCAAACCACAAGGCTGTAAAAAGGATAACTGGCTTGGAGTCATAAGTACCATTCCGATGTCCTTGGGTACCAATGTAAAGAGCTACATGACATTTGCTTCTCCCACACTCCTATAGAGAAAACCCATTCCTGATAGGCACTTTAATTGATCTAGAACATCTTTTCACCTTAATATACATTGCTTAACCTGATGGGCTTCAGATGGCCCAAGAACTGCCATAAATCCCCCAAAAGCATAGCTGAAAACTGCAGGTGGAAATCATAAGGAATTGAAGCATCATCCAATATCTGAAGGGAACCAAATAGTGGTTGGGGGAAGGGACATTTTCTCATTGGAGTGGGAGAAAAACGGGTCCATTAACGGCTAAGAAGTGGTAAAAAAAATCTCTGCACCGGGCCAGAACTTTTTTTTTTCTTATCTTCTTATTTCGACTTTTCCGGCCATTTGCAAAAAAGGCTCCAACGGGACCAGCCTCTATGCCTCTGCCCAAATGCGTCTTTTCAGATGTCAGTGTTTTTTTAAATCCTGAAAAACACCCCCCCCCCCCCCCCGGCTTCAACTTTTCCCTAAACTTAAAACGTCCCCCGTCTTCACGAGATAGAAGAGGGAGGGAGCAGCGACTGATGGCACAGCGACTGAAGCAAGGCTCCAACAGAATCTACTCCGTCATCTGCCAACGTGGGAAGGCAACGGGGGGGGGGAGCCACCCCCTTCCTGCAGTCGTTACCTTGGTTGCTGTCCGAGGCAAAGGAACCGGACGCTCATTTCGGCTGTTCATGATGCTTAGGGGAGCCGCAGGGGGCGACCCTATTTTCCAATGCTTCGTCTCGCGCGACGCGTTTCCCCGGCAACGGACCCTGTCAGATGGTTACGACAAGAGCCCTCAAATCTGAAGAAGCCCAAGGTTTCCTAGGGAGATGAAAATATTTCCATATTAATATTCTAATTCTTCGCATTGTGACCTAAAGATTATATTGGTTTATTACAAACGCCGTGGAACGCTTTACTGGCGCGTTTACACAGCTGCCAGGATGCGAAAGGAAGAACGGCCTCGAAATAGCCCTCAACGAGGAGAGGAGGCATGTGCACTTTGGAGAGTGCGCATTAGACGGACAGGAAGAAGGGTGCGCATGCGTATCCCAAATAAACGAAACGAGATTGGCGTTTAGGGCGAGATTGAGGCGTCGGTTTTCTTTGGCCTGCCGGCGAGTATCCGAACGACGCCATGGGGAAACTGAACGTTGTTTTACTCCGATACCTTTCCCGGGATCACTTTAGGGTCCTCACTGCGGTAAGCCTGGGGTGGCGGATTCGATTTATATAATCCAGAGGAGGTTTGAGATCTGAATTGGTCGGGACGGCCACGTGTTCTCCTGCTGCAAGACATTTAGGATGGCTGCGGGTAAAAGTGCTGAGACCGGAGTGGGATTGTGCGACCCTCCAGATGCTCTTACGCTTCCAGAACTCTTCGCTTTTAGGCATGATGACTGGAATTGTTAAGGGTTCAGGAACATGTGGGGCTTCCACATCTCTACGGATGAGCTGCCGTTTTTTTAAAAGTAAATAAAGTTAGAATAAAATAGAATATCGAATAGAATAACTTTATTGTCACTTTGAATGTACACTAATCGGCATACATTAAAATGAAATTTCGTTGCATACAAGCTCTCAAAAGGATCACCAACTCCAATATACACTACATTACCATGACGATAAATAAATAATTATGCATATACCCACATATATGACACAGAAACAACGGCAGTCTACATACATTTGGATGTGTACGTGTACATGGCGAGAAAAACGTATCTTGCGAGTTTACCAAGTTATGTTGACTTACCTTAAGAGAGAGAAATTTTGACCTCACCAGCATTGGTCAACTCTGAACAGGATCCATACCCAACATGGTGTCTGCCATGGCTCATTGTTTAGTGGGGTCTTGTCAGTGTGACTGCTCCTGGACAAAATATCCATCACATTGTGTCCAAATGTCCATCAAGAGCTTACACTGGCTCAATGTCTGATTTTTTTCAACATAGATCACCCTATCCTTGAATGGCTGGGTGGATTGGACATTAACAGAGAGACAGTATGCATACTATTAAACTAAACTAAACTAGGAAGGATGGATGGATGGATAGATCCCCTATATATAAAGATATTTACCCTTTATATTATATTTATCTTCTATTACTTTCTATTGGTATCTATGATTATCACTTTGTGGTTGTGTTTGTATGTATATTAAGAGCTTAAGGCATCAGAGATAAATTCTTTGCCCATTCTATTAAACTTTAACCCAGTCTTCCTGAGGTTCGTGCAGTCTCATTTTTTCCAATTATACCAAATGCTTGGTGTGAATTAGATGCTTTTGGAAGATACAGAGTTGAGATTAATCTGGATTCAAATTAAGGCCTGCCAATAATTTGTTCTATCATTCATTTGCCTTGAGAATGCCATTTCACCTTAAGGAACAAATAGAATTGGAACCAGAATTATTCTTGTTAGGGATATTTTAAAGGAAATGTGGGAAAAATATAAAATATATAATGTTACACATTTTAACGGCTGCTAGAATTGCCTACACTCAAATGTTGGAAGCACAATTATATACCATCAGACGAATCATTCAAAAAATAATGGTGTGTGCTGAGATGGATAAATTAACCCTGATGTAACGAGAGAAAGAGGACTGAATATTATAGAATTTGGGGAAAATGGTATGATTGGATTGAATTAAGACAAATGCATGTTGAAAGAATTAATGATAAGCAACCTATAGATTAAAGGTTTACATTCGCAAAAATTGTATATATTTGTAAATAAGCACAAAATAAAAGTTTATGAGATAGATGTCACATACTGTTAATGTCATAATATGTATATTTTGGTTCAGTTTTTAAAGATATAAAAGACTAATAAAGTTTATTACAAAAAAGAGAATGCCATTTCAAGGTAAATGATAAGTTGCCATTTAAAGACTAAGCCATCTGTATTTTATCAGATTATCAAAGTTAATTGATAGATGCTGCATTCAAAATATATATTCGTACATATAAAATACATTTAAAAGAATAGGAAAGGTGTCAAGTTAGACTTATGATAATACATTGTATTTATTACTCTTTCTTTTTGTTATGACAGGTAGAAATGGGCATGAAGAATCATGAAATAGTCCCTCCTAGTTTGATTGCCTCCATTGCCAGTCTTAAACACGGGGGTTGTAATAAAATTCTGAAAGAATTAACAAAACACAGACTTACAGCTTATGAACGAACTAAAAGTAAGTACAAATGTTTTTATTCTTCTGTGCACATGTATATCTACCAACAAAGGTTAATTTTGTATTAATGCATTTTTACTATCATGTTTCAAATTATATAAATAATAGAAAACACAGAACGTGTCGTCATTTTAGATACATTCAGTCCCCTTTATACTTAAGTACATAGCATGTGATGTACCTTAGTATATGCAAGGTTTCTTTCAAATTGAATACACAATTATGAGATGATTCTGAAATTAACTATTTTGAGTCCTTTCAATGATTTAAAATGTTTTTTCCACAACTTTTTGTCCTTATGTTGCCATGGGCTACAGTGCCCAACACATTCAAAGAAGAAAATATATGTAGCTCGGGATTTGAACTGTGAAGTTTATTCTGTCTGAAATCTGTTATTGTAATCAGCTTGGTTGGTGCAACCAAGCTCAGAAAATATCAAGGCCTCCATAGTCAACATTACAGCTGATATGTTTATTTCTTTGAATGCCAGCTCATTGGCTAGGATAAGTCTAAGCAGTTTACAAATTCCAATTAGAAATAATAGATATTACCCTAGAACTAATAAAAATAAAAAGAAACTGACATAATATATATGGGGGGAGAAATTTTGACCCCCGTGGAAAGGGCTCGCAATCTAGGTGTCCTCCTGGACGTACGGCTGTCTTTAGAAGATCATATCATGGCCGTCGCCAGGGGGGCCTTTTGTCAGATTCGTCTGATTTACCAGTTGCGGCCCTTTCTGGATCTGGACGCACTTCGCACAGTCACCTCCGCCCTCGTCATCTCCCGCTTGGACTACTGCAACGCTCTGTACATGGGGCTCCCCTTGAAGAGTGTCCGGAGGCTGCAGTTGGTTCAGAGTGCGGCCGCGCGGGTGATCTTGGGAGCCCCTCGGAGCTCCCATGTAACACCACTTCTCCGCAGGCTGCACTGGCTCCCTGTGGCCTTCCGGATCCGATTCAAGGTGGTACTGATGGTATTTAAAGCGCTCCATGGCTTGGGGCCTGGGTACTTACGGGACCGCCTGCTGCCATCAACAGCCTCCCGCCGCCCAGTGCGCTCCCACAGGGTTGCCCTCCTTGGGGTTCCACCGCCTGATCGTTGCAGGCTGGCGACCCCAAGGGTGCGGGCCTTCTCTGTGGGGGCCCCCTCCCTGTGGAATAATTTGCCCCCGGAGATACGGGCCATTACCGACATCCAGACCTTCCGGCGCGCAGTAAAGACCCTGTTTTTCCAACAGGCCGGCCTGGCCCAGTAAACGGTTTTGGGGTTTTAAATTAATTAGGTTTTAAATTTTTAACATAATCCTTGAATTTTAAATTTTGGTAATTTTGTATTTGATGGGATTTCGGCCGGATCAATTCTATTTAATTTGTTTTTAATTGTACATACTGTTCGTTTTTTAGTAGGCTGTACACCGCCCCGAGTCCCTTTTTGGGAGAGGGGGCGGTATAAAAATTTAAATAAATAAATAAATAAATATTACGTGTCTGGAAAGATGACCAACTCATTACAATAATTACCAGGGAGCAAATCCATAGGTCTCCTGGAAAGTCAACTTTTTCACAGCTGTACAAAAGGAGTCACATCACACTCTGGATGCATCCTGTTCTACAAGATAAGCCCATTTACAGAGAATATATGCCTTAGAGTGTCCACAGGTTGACAGTGTCTTATAGCTGAGACCTGGAACATGCCATTTTTTCCAACTTGTATTCATCCAGCAGAAAGAACAGGATGATCAGCAATGTTAGGAATTACAGTTCAGTATAATTGCAGGGTTATATTATCAGAAGGATAATCATATTAAGTTATTAACATACGCATACTTGTCATATTTTAATTTTTCAGCTGTCCAAGGTTATCGATTAACTAATGGAGGGTATGATTACCTTGCCTTGAAAACATTGACTTCCCGAGACGTGATCTGTTCTGTTGGGAACCAAATGGGTGTTGGAAAAGAATCAGGTATTTTAAATACTAGTTTAATTTGCATGGAGAAGTTGGGATAGTTATCATAACCTTTGTAAATTCTTTCCCCCCCCATCCAAAAAATGCTGACCGTTGAAACTGTTTAGTGATACTGTGCATATTCATAAATGAAATTTTGTTTTAAAGATATTTACATTGTTGCAAATGAAAAAGAAGAGCAACTTGCATTAAAACTGCATAGGCTTGGGAGGACCTCCTTTCGGAACTTGAAAAACAAGCGTGATTACCACAAACACAGACACAAGATGTCATGGCTCTACCTCTCACGTCTTGCTGCAATGAAAGAATTTGCCTACATGAAGGTACTATTTATATATCTGATTGGTGACCCAGGATAGTTGTAATTGAGAATAAGATACATCAAGGACTCTGTTGCCTTCCTGTAATTTTCTTTTCACTCATTAAAATGGTTTGATTTAGAATGCCTGGGTTTTTTTTAATATTTTTATAATACGCTCCTGATAAGTCCTGTAAGAATCATCATGAGCTTATTGTTTTGAGTTCATTTAGCTCATCCATGATTGTGATTCACAACTAGATTTACCAATAAGTTTTATTGTTTTTATTTTTGCCTTATTTTTGCTGTCACAGAATTGTGATGGACATCTTTAAAAAGGGATCAGACAAACTATTGTATGGATGTGGTGACCAGTAATGGCTGCTAATTACTATGTTTAAATGGATATACCACATTTAAAAATACTAGGTATATAACCCCATCCATGCATAATCCTTGATACCATGAAAAATGTCCTTCCAACACATAAGCCAACCTGCATTTTTTCATGGTATGTTGGTTTAAAAAATTGTGGATAGGCTTCTCTCTGGCTGTATACAGGATACATGGCTATTTTGCCAAATATATTGTTTTATAAGCTCATTCACAGATGAGCCAAACTCAATTTCAGGGGTGTATTTTGGCATCTAAAATTATTATCTTATGCATCAGTATATATGATTTTACTGTCATTTGTTGAAGGACAAGTCCAGATATTTCCTTCAGTCAATTGAGTAGCCACCTTAAGAAATGGGAGGGATCTTTGTCCTGATATAACAGTGCCACTCCTATATTTGTGCATAATTTGTACAAATGTGTTTGCGCTATTCACTAAAGTTCATGTTAATAAATAAGAACAATTATTTGCCCTTTACTCATGTTGCCTGTTTTCTTTGGTTGTTATTTCCTCCTTGACTAGGCTTTGTATGACAGACAGTTTCCTGTTCCAAAACCTTATGACTACAACAGACATGCAGTAGTAATGGAACTTGTCAATGGATACCCACTGTAAGTATCAGTGCTTGCCTGGTACAGATCTATTAAGGGTCCTTCATTTCCAATATGGTAAACAGATAAGCTGCCAGTCACTGCTATTTGGAAAAAAAAACCACAGAAATAGTTATTCTCTTCAAGACATATTTCAAAAGGAATAAGCCACAATATGTCACTTCAATTGCATGTGAACTGTCCTCATTTAATGTAAACAATTATACTACTAGGTCTCCCAATTAGATAGTATTGGCATAAATGGCTCTTTTCCCCACATAGTTGGCTTACACTAGAAATGGGTAAGTTTGAGAAACATTGTGTTTTTTCTGATATGTTGTTTTTAATTTTTTATATATATTTATGTACGTATACACACACACAATTGCACATTTACACTCATTTATTGCTGGGTGACTGGTATAATATGTAAGATTTATTGCAGCTGAGTGGACCGCCTTGAGTTGACATGTCAGAGAAACTGAACTGTGCATATTATTTTGTCTGAGTTTATAATTTTTTCTGTTTTCCTTTATTGTTCTAGTGAGATTTTTTTTCTCTTCAGCCAATTGTATTCTAGTCAGTCTAATCTGATACTGTTTTTTTCTATAGCTAAATGGAGCTTTTATCTTTTTAATTGTTTATGTAGGTGTCAAGTGCGTCATCTTGAAGACCCTGCATCCCTATATAATGAGTTGATGGAATTAATTGTAAAACTTGCCAACCATGGCTTGATCCATGGTGATTTTAATGAATTCAATCTCATGTTAGATAATAAAGACCAGGTTACAATGATTGATTTCCCACAGATGGTATCAACCTCACACCCAAATGCTGAATGGTGAGTAACTTCTTCATGTAAATAGTCAATAAAGTTGCCATGATTTAAATTTCAATGAAATTTTGCATTATTGCAACTAAACTTTGCTGAACAATAATGGCTTGTTCACATAACACTAAATTCTAACCAATAGCTTGCAAGCCAGTAAATTAGAATCATGGTAAACTAAAACCAAAGCATTTTTTATATCAATCGCTATGTAAAATAATTTATTGTAGGGATGTTTGAATAATTATTTTTGTAATTTGACATTTTAAAGATTAATGTGAATTTGTGTTGGAATAGTTTCCAGGAGCTTTTTCCTAATTTAATAATGCCATCTTGAATTTCTGTTTTCATTCTTGAGCTTGATTATTGGTTTTTAATTGTTCTTATTGTAAAGTTTGTACCATGGATATTTTAATTCTTTTATTCTAATTAAGCAATGAAGAGTTTTATAGATTATGGCCAGATATAAACGAAAATCTTCTAATAATATTTTAATTCAGGTATTTTGACAGAGATGTGAAATGTATCCGTGATTTCTTCATGAAGCGCTTCAGCTATGAAAGTGAACTGTATCCAACTTTTAAGGATGTTAGGTAAGCTGTCTGATATATTAATACATGAACATTTATTTCATTTTTCTTAGTTGTTTTCCATAGTACTGAGTATATAATATACATTGAGATTTCACCTGTAGGTATATTTGGTATGTTAACATTTAACTACCGGTATGAACCATGTCTCCCAAGAGAAGCGATACAACTTCTTAGTTTTTCATCAGCCTTCTAGGATTTTCCTTTAACCATTACAATTAAATTGTATTTGCTAAGGACCCAAATCATGTATTGTACTTCATATGCAAATGTATTTTTTTATTAAACATGTAGGGGATTGACTTAACACAAGATTCAAAGGAGCTATTCTGTAATAAATGGTTGTTGTTAATCTATTTCTTTCATTTATCTACAGTATGTTCTGGGGTTTCAAGATGTTTATTTTTAAACATTTTGGGCATGTTATTAAAAGCAATAGTTATGGATCAAATTATTCTTAGAAAGCAATGTATCCAAACAAGCATTCTCTTTTGTATAAATAGGCCTCATTAACTTTTTTCTTACTGTATTATGAAGGGAACCCTTGTTCCCATTTACTTCCAGTTCCTACTATCATTTTTAACTTATATTCAGGCTTTTTGTTGATCTAAATGGAAATCTCCCTCTGTTTTTCTTTATTATCATTATTTAACAAAGATTCATCTTCCCTTCCTCCATTCCCATTTTAAAAAAAGATTGAGTCCATTTACAATACATAACTAATCATTATTTAGTAATTTCTGGAATTCCATCTCAAGATCACAATTCTTTTTTTCCCGCACTCCTTTTGGAAGCATTAACACATTATAAATATGCAAAGTTTTTTTTTATTGGGGGGGAATATTATGATTTGAGTGTTACTTGAGAAATGATTTTTATTTCACTTTATTTCAACATTACCAGGAAAGAGTGTTCTCTTGACATTGAAATCTCAGCCAGTGGCTACACCAAAGAAATGCAGGAAGATGATGAATTACTTTATCTGGATTGCCCTGAATCTGAGAACCTTAAAACAGAAAGTTTTTCTGATGTGCAAGATCCAGAAGGAGAGGTTGCTTCATGTAACAGCGTAAATCAAATGACTGATGGGAATTTCATACATGAGGTTAAAACTTCGGGAAGTTTCTTGCAGACCTCTGAGGAAGATAGTGCAGATGAAGATGAAGACAGTTTACATTTGCAGGATTTCAACTGTGCCTTGCAAAAGATGGAAGGGCAGGTGATGACTGAAGAGAAATCTGACTCTGAAAGTACTGTCATTGATTTTCCTGGTGATAAGAACATTGAAAAATCTACCCGGTTGGAAGGTGAAGTAGTTCATGGAGAAGATACTGTTGACAAAGAATATGAAGATGAATGCTCCAGTCTGGTTGATTTGTCTACATTAAACAGGGAATTTAGACCTTTCAGGTAGAGAGCTACACTAATCATTTAGAAGCTTTCTATGTATTGTTTCTTTGTTGTGCCATTCCAGAAAGTGAGCTTCTCTCTCAATATCCTCAATAACCCTTAAGCATACAGTATATTCTTTGCAGATAAGTGTTTTTTAATGGTGAGTTTGTTTCAAACGTTGGCACATACTATGAGCTCCATTTTAACTTCTTTACATTTAATATACTCTGGCGGGCTACAAAGTCAGCAGATTGTATTTCTTAATTGACCCTAACCAAAAAAAATATTTAAAAATTGTAGATTTTCCATTAATATATATTAATAATTTAAATGATAGCGTGTATTGGATCTTTTCTTGATGGAGGAACATGAATTCTTTTACTTGGACATGAACTGTTATTTCTTATTTCTGAGAAGTACAAAAGATGTGACAAGTGGGGTGTTTTTTTGAAAGAAAGGAGCTAAGCACAAAATAAATCACCTGGGCATAGAAGAATACCTATTTATGTTCTGTTACAAAAAAAAGTTTTTAAAAAACCCTCTCCCAGAATTTCTTGCTGCTAAACATGGACGGCTTGAACATTTCCAAGGATGGCAAAAATGCAAGACTATAGGTGGGCCACAAGCTGCCTGTCTTGCTTTATTCCATCCTATGTTCACTATTTATTTCAAGTCAATCTCTTGCCAGTTCACAAACAAAAATAACAAGAACAGTTGGGAAGGCAGGTGTGAATAACCCTTATACAGGTAGTCCTCGACTTAAAACAGTTCATTTATTGACCGTTCAAAGTTACAACAGCACTGAAAAAAAGTGGCTTATGACCATATTTCAGTTATTACAACTTTTGCAGCACCCCATGATCATGTGATCCAAATCCAGGTGCTTGGCAATTGGTTTATATTTACGACCGTTGTTATGTCCCAATGTCATGTGATTATCTTTTGTGACCTTCCGTCAAGCAAAATCAATGGAGAAGCCAGATTCGCTTAACTAACTTTTAACGTTACTAACTTTATCAACTGCAATAATTTGCTTAACTGAGGCAAGAAATGTCATAAAATAGGACAAAACTCACTTAATAAATGTCTCACTTAACAACATAAATTTGGGGCTCAATTGTGGTTGTAAGTTGGGGACTGCCTGTATTCAATAAACCAGATTACTTTAAGGAACCCAAAGAATAACCACCCCTTCAGCAAGTTTTGTGAGTGAATTCTTTAGTGCATTATGGCCATTAACGAAATTGGGATTGTGGAAACAGCCTTTGTGAATGGCATTGTTCCAGTTTGTTTGCATTGGAAAAGCTGCTTAGCAAAATGTGGATTAAAAGTGAGTGATTTAAACAATATTTCTTATTGTAGGGATGAAGAGAGCCTATTTCATGTCAATCAGCACAGAACAAGAACCACTAGTATGACTTCAATACAGAGCACGACAAGCCAGTCAACAATTCCTCCTGTAAGTTTTTACATAATGGGTCTCAGGATCCTCCCCGCCCAAAAAAAACATCTACTGCCAAGTCTGACCGCAGATTCATTAACACTTGTTTGGTATAGTTTCACGTGCATTAGATCTTTACTGGGGAATAGAAATTTAATATTATATTGGTAAACTTTTTTTCCAATTATCGGAAATATATATTGGTTTTAAACTTCAGGTAGTGGATAAAATCAATTTAAGGGGATCCAGAATATTCATTTTCTTTATTCTTAAGTCTCGATCATTTAAACACATTGTTTTTAAATGATTTTTATCGAAGGATAATTAAGATCAAAACAGTTATATTTAATTTTAAATTGTAAAAAAAATGTCTTAAAGGTGCTTGTTTTGAATGGAATAGAAATGACTTCTAATTAAATTCTAACACAGATACTTCTTTCGAATCTTAAAGTGTTGATGGGATTATTGAGCTTTTCTAGTTATTTTTACCCTCAAGTTAGAATTAAGATGAATTTATTTAAAATATATATTTTCTGTTGCTCTAGTACAATTTTGTAAATACAGTGATCTACTGACTGCACACCACAAAATTAAATATATTTCCACAAATCTGAAAACTCTACTTCTATAAATATTTGTTTCAGCTTTCTGCATAGCTTCATTAATTTATACTTTGCTTATGCTATAGTGCCTTCAAGTGGCTACATATTATATGGAATAACTTGAAATGGAGAGTACAAGAAAAGCGAAAGCCTGCATGGATTTTGAGGATTAATGCTTTACTTTATTTTTAAACAACATTATGCAGCATCTTGTTTGTTAATTCCATGCATCTTCACTGTTTTGAGGTTAGGGTAGTGCATAGAAATAGGAAAAGACCTCTACTAGCATGCCTAAACAAATTTCCCAGCACAGCTTCCCAAACTAGCACAAATGGGGAAGTATGAATTCTTCCTTTGTTTTGGTGGGCGAGCAAATGAATGTTGTGTACCCCTATTCCCCACTCATAACCACAAGATTGAAAGAAATCTACTTAACAAAAGAGCTCTCTTGCTTCTTTCATTGCATTGCAAAGAGATTTTCAGTGAGGTTTGAAAAGCCCAAAAAAATGTCCCCCTGGAATCCAGAAATCCCCAAACAAAAGAGATGGACAAAAAAAACATTTTTGTCTTCTGGGTGCTTTAAATTCCTTACAAATTACTGCTGATAAAATAATTAAACAAACAGTATTGTATCTTTAGTATTCTTCAGGATCCTTCAGGAACAGTGAATTTGCAAAGAGAAGAGGGTATAATCTAGTTCCCTAGAACATCCTTCTTTTCCTTGGTTATGATTACTGGGATTCTTTCTTTTAGTCTTCCCTTCAGTGTATTGAAAATTCTGCCTTGAAATAGATTTGACCCAGTGATATCAAGCCATCTTTGTATCATGCCGATGTCTTATATAAAATTTGTTTTGACTGGTCATTCTGAACAGATCCGTAATGTTTGGTATCAGTGCTAATCATATCTTTTTAACTTACTTTTTTATAATGTCCCAGTCTCCTTTTGGAGAAGTAACTTGGAGCAATGTCAATGAGGATTGCCTCTATGTCTTATAAACCTATAATATGTTTGGTGCTCCAGAGAACTTCATAACTAAGTGGGGATTTCAACCCGAAGATAAAACTCAGCATTCTTAGTACTTCACCACTTAGTTGCTAATGCCAGGCTCTCCTTTTTCATATTTTCAAACTAAAATTTATGTATTGTAACTGCTTATTAAATTATTTTTGCAATGTTGAATGAAGGAGAAATTGCCATCCTATCTAGTAAATTGGGTCTCAGAAAATAGTTTCTAATCTATTTGTGTACTTCCTGGGCATTCATTTCTGGGCATAGCCACAAGAGGGACTAGTATTCTTCCAGACAATCTCAAAACACATCTACAACATCTTGCTTCTTTGCATGACTTGCTTATTCTCAAGTACATTGGTATTTTTTAACCTATTATAGATTTTTGTAGACATCAAGAGAAATTAAGAGTGCTCCCCATTAATAGGATAACATGTAAGGTGAATTGTAATATTTTGATATTATTTCATTGGAAGCAAGACTAATGTTTTGATGAAACTATTATTTCAGGAGCTGGTAAAACAGAAGGTAAAACGCCAATTAAATAAACAACAAAAAGCTGCTTTCAGACGACGACTGCAGAAAGGAGAAGCTAACATTTACACCAAACAACGGCGGGAAAACATGTACAATATCAAATCAAGTTTGGATTCAACTAGCTTCTGGGAATGACATCCTATGAAGACATTTATCTTTTTTTTCTCCCATCTTACAAATCAAACAAATCTTTTATTTTGAATAACTACTTACAGAGAGGAATCTAAATCTAAAGTTCTTTTTTCCAAATCCCAAAGGTTACCGCTATAAATCCCATCCAAACGGTCAGGTAATGAAAATGATATTGCAAAGATCTTGCAAGAACATTTCAAAAAAAATAATGAGGTGCTGCTGATTTTTTTTTTTTCATATATTTATTCAACATTTTACTAAATGGCCTATTGCCAAGGGTCCTGAGTCCGACAAATAGGCTTATTTAGCCAAAATGTTGTTTTTTTAGAATATAAAAAAATCAATTGGCATGCTTAATCTGATCTACCATTATTTAAGAAAAACATAGAAATTTGGATACATCCCCAAGACTTTAATTTTTTTAAAAAAAAATCTGAAAAAACTACAACAGAGTAATAAAAAATTAAAAAAAATTGACTTAAGAGATAAAAAGCTCAGTGGAATAAGAACTTTGATCACTCATTTAACAAGTTATTTGTAATTTGTATTAAGATGTTTTTATTAAACAGCAATTGTTATTTTTGTGTTATGAACATTTCTTGCCTAGACCTTTGTATTAAGAATATTTCTGTTATTTCAAAAAAAAAGTGCATTAAAATTATCTGATATTTTGAAAAATAATCAGCTTTCAAGAGGTATTACTTCCTACAATTAACCAGAAGCCTAGCATAGTTTTATTATGTGACAGAACAATTTCTAATTTGCAACCAGACAGTCTGATAGATTGTAGTTTAGTGAGATCCCAGGAAGTAAATCAAACCATGATTAACTTCATCAATGGTAGTGTGTAAAACCTATTTTCCAATACCATGTTAGGCATTTGCATGTTCTCTGTTCCTTTCTGTTATTCATATTTAATACTGCCCCTTCACTTTCCATCTTCAGGTCCATGCTGGTTAGGATTTAATAAGAAAAAAAAAACACTTAGTAGTAGCTCAGACTCTCTGTACATATTCCAGGGATGGGTGTGTTTCGCCAGATTCTGAAAGATTTGCACTAAAGCATAGATCATTTGGCTGTTTTGCCATTTTTTTAACTGGCAATATGCAGCAACAACCAATCAAGTAAATGGCAGAACGATGGCCAGTAGGTGCCATCAAGAACAAAATTCAAAATATAAATTTAAAATATAAAATATAAATTATGATTTGATTGTTGATTGTATTGTATGACTATCATTAAGTGTTGTACGTTATGATTCTTGATTCTTAATGAATGTATCTTTTATGTATACTGAGAGAATTTACACCAAGACAAATTCCTTGTGTGTTCAATCACACTTGGCCAATAAAGTATTCTAAATATTCACAACAAACTCAGAAAGTGGACCGATCAAAAGGGAATAGCACCAAATTCAATCACTGATCAATGGATATTTCCCAAGAACTCAATCGCTCACCAACCCTCCAAAATTCAGATCCCCCGCGAATTATAAATATGACAAGAACTCACTTATAGATCACTGCACTCTGAAACACAGCAAATGTCTGCAACACTTGTGATATACACTTGTGCAGGTTTTCTTGAGCTCAGAGTATCCCAAAGGAAGTATGTAAAAACAACTGAATTTGAGATTTCAGAATTATGTCTAATTTTAGCTGACACGGTACAGTTTTTACAGTGACTTAAGACCCTATATATAGAAGTGCCACTATGTAATTTTGAGTTACAGTGAATCATCCTGTTGGAATATAATTTATCAAAGCATTTTTTCTTTCTTCATTCCAAAAGTTCAAGTGAAAGATGTTGCTGTTACAATACAATTTTTATATTCACACTAGTAAACCAGGTTTAACCATAGTTTGGTAAACAGGCCATTATGATTTGTCTTGTCTAGAGCAGTATTATATGAAGCAAAAAACAAATCCATATCATACCATGCTATATCTTGGTATGATGCATAAATCTAATCTAAATAATTGATTTAATGCAAAATATGGTTCCTTACAAAATCTTGAATTGTTCAATTTTCCAACTCAATTTTTTAAAAAAAATCAAGCATCAAATTCAGTTCATACATGTTGCTATTAATCCAATTTGGTAAATTGATTCCATTCAGTTACTTGGTTTGATAAACTGCAATATCTTTTTTTCTAGGCTCTCAGATTATGGCTTGTTCCTAAACCTTTTCATACAGTGCAGAAAGTCACTGAAAGAACAAAGCGATACATTAAAAAATTAAATATAAATATAAGAATTTGGCTCTAATCTTATGCACATACTTCAAAGTTATGCACCATTAAACAAATATACTTCTAAGAAAAAGAAGCACTACTTAGAAAGGTATGGCCAAAAATAACCAATGTTCCCTAACTCCACTTTTATTTAGATTAAAACCTGTCTATAGATAGAAACGAGTTTAGCCTCAGCTTTTTCTTTAAGAAGATTTTTGAAATATCTAAAATCTTTAAAAGGTTAACATGTCATTTATACAAAGCATGAACTCAACCATGCATCATTCCTGTTTCATATTCATACATTCAATCAAATTTATTTACCAGGAACTTCAGCAAACATGTAGGCTAGATGAATAATGTTCCTAACAATCTGAACACAGCTGTACGCCATAGGTGTAAAACATGAAATTCTTCAGTATTTTTCTTGCTGTATTCAGGATGCTTATCCAACTAATCATTGCATTTTCAAAAGTTGCGATTGTTTCCCAAATTGCTTAATGTTAAATGTGATTTAGATTTTAGCAGGCTAGTAAAGATTTTAGCAGGCGAGTAGAGATAAAGGACATGGTGATTCAGTTGGCAGGTCAGTGGTTTGAATCCCTAGTGCTGCCTAATAGAGTGAACTCCTGTTACTTGTCCCAGTTTCTGCCAACCTAGCAGTTCGAAAGCATGCAAAAATGAAAGTATAAAAATAGGAACCACTTTGGTGGGAAGGTAAGTGTGTTCCAAAATGCCTTTGGCGTTTAGTCATGCTGGCCACATGACCACAAAGATGTCTTCAGATAGCGCTGGCTCTTTGGCTTTGTAACGGAGATGAGCACCGCCCCCTAGAGCTGGAAATGACTGGTATGTATATGTGAGGAGAACATTTACCTTTCGAGATTTGTAGTATGAAATACTCAGAAATTAAGAAATTAACATTTGATAAAAACAATAGAAGTTGGGTAAATCAGATTACATGGTTATCTTGGAAATTATTTCTCTTCCAGGCTGCGTTAATTAAATAACTTCCCTGGCAATAGTATTATTTCCAGCTAAATTCTGATGTTTATGACTTGCACTAGATAGATATGGTTAGGGATGATTTCCCGAAAAATTATTCCATCGGAGCCTGCCCAATTTTAATACCCTTGGGGAAAGTACTCCTTTAAAAGCCACCACCAGAAGCAAATTTCTGGGAAATGAATAACTTGGAGCCTCTGGAACTATTGAGCTCCTTTCTCTCAGATATTCTTTTGTCAGAATATTTCTATCCAGACAACTTTGGTCTATAAGCAGAGGTGGTATTCAGCAAGTTCTGAGCAATTCTGGAGAACCAGTAGCGGAAATTTTGAGTAGTTCGGAGAACTGGCAAATACCACCTCTGACTGGAGATTTTACAGTATCCTTCCCCTGCCAGAGGGAACTTCCTCACCAAATTTTTTGAACCCCACCACTGCCTATAAGCCAGCTTGTTGCCAAAGGAATCTGCAGTGTGAAAGTGCCATTTATTTCTTCTTATTGAAGTATGTTAAATTTTGCTTTCAATCAATTTGTATTTTTAATTTTGCTTTTAATTTCAGGCAGTCATCAATTTACAGCAGTTCATTTAGTGACAGTTCAAAATTACAATGGCACTGAATAAAGTGACTTACCACTTTTTCTTTCCAGTTTTTCAATTTCACAGTTTTTCAGTTACAACCTTTGCAAGAATCCCCATAGCCATGTTATCAAAATTTAGATCCTTGACACTTGATTCATATTTATAATGGTTGCTGTGTCCCGGGATCATGTGATCACAGTTTGTGATCTTCTGACAAGCAAAGTCAATGGGGAAACCAGATTCACTTAACAATCGGGTTACAAATTTAACAACTTCAGTGATTCACTTAACCAATTGTGCAAGAAAGATTGTAAAATGGGGAAAAACTCACTTAGCAAATGTCTCATTTAACAACAGAAATGTTGGGCTCAATTGTGGTAAGTTAAGGACTACCTGTACTTTGTGAGTGTGGGCCTTTTTGCATTTTATAAGTCTACTTTTATTTGTTTATTATTCTTCTGGCTGCCTCTAGCGCAGGGGTGTCAAACTAGATTTCTTTGAGTGCCGGATCAGCATTGTAGTTCTCCGTGGGTCGGCCAGGGGCAGGAGATGGGACAGACGCCTCCTGCAGCACCTTGCCAGCCAAAATGGGATGTGGAGGGGTCGCATATGGCCCCCTTGCACCCATTTTGGCCGACAAAGTGCTGCATGAGGCTATCCAGGCCAAAAATGGGACATGGGCAGCACATGGCCCCTCCGTACCACATTTTGGCTGCCAGAGGCACAGTGGGGAGGTCCTTTGCTATTTCAAGGCCAGCCCCATGAGTCAGATTTAAGCAACTTGTAGGCCGGATCCAGCCTGCAGACTTTGAGCTTGACACTCCTGCTCTAGTGCTATTCTCTCTAGTGAAATGTAATTGAAAGAAAATGTTGCTCTACCAACAGCTACACTTTTCACATTCTTCATGATACTAAAGTGATTTCATGGTGAAATTCGGAGGCAAACCCAATCATGAAGAAAGTGGGGTTAAAATGTTTGAAGGTGTCAGGAAATAAAGGAAGGTACTTAAATCAGAGCAGAGTATGTTTTCATTTAAAACGACAGCATTGCCAATAACCTAAGCAAATCTGTTTGCATTTTACCATTGGTTAAATATGTGAAATTCTATAAACCTTGCCAATGTCTTTAATTTTTCCCCTTTGTGATTAACATTATGAGTTTGGATTCTTACTTAAGTGTACAGAATCCAGGCTCTGGCTCTGTTGATGTCAGGATGAGAAGAGGAATGCCTTTCTCATGATTAGCTTCTCCAGCCAGCCAGTAGGTGGGTGTGTTTCACAGAAGAAAGCAGTAGTCAGCCTCCTTCTCTCCCTAATTAGCTCAGCCAACAACAAAGATAAGTCAGCCAGAGAGGGAGACCCCCTGAAGAGTCTTTCAAATCTGGCCAATGTCTGATTGGCAGATGTTGAAAGGGATTCATTGGTAATCCGGTTCATCAATGAGCTGCATAAATTCAAGACAGGACTGGAAGAATTCCGGCATGTGGACACTTGGCGGGGGCAGTCTGGTAAAAGGCAGCTCAAGATGGACAGAACTTTGGAATCACTACAGCACATCATTTCTCAAGTCTTGCCTCACAGAGACCCAGCACTAGCATTTAAAGACTGTAAGTACCAAAGTTTCTGCACTATTGGGAGGATACTTGCTGAAGGACAGAGACATTGCAAAGACATTGCCCGTAATATTTTATGTACAGATTCAATATTGAGAAAGATTAAGAGTCTGTGTATGGTATTTTGCTTTCTACCGATAGCATATTTGACTTAACATTAATTAACTGTTTTTACTGTCTTAGAATTCAGCAAAAAAAATAAATGTATGGTTTATTATATTGGGAGTTGTCTTTGTCTCTAGGTAGTTTGAATGTGTCTTATAAAAGGCTTATTGCAAAATATTAAGACTTCAATTTACATTGTGATATTTATATGAGATCATATATAGTTTTGTGCGTATGTGTTATTTTAATACATTTAATACAATACAGAATCTCAGTAAAATATTATTTTAATGTGTGTACTCATGCAGTCACACAAGTACTGCATAGAGCATTTAGTTTCACTGTAGGAAATTCTGAATTGGATGTTACAATTTGTGCTGTGTTTATTTTTCCCATTATCATTTGTACTGTAATAAACTTACTTTTAAAAATGCTAGATATCAATATATAAAAGCTTTCTTTCTGAGTTTGCTAGTTTTGAATCATACTTTTCAATATTCAAAGATGAACTCTCTTTTTTTTAAAGACTAAGTATTTTACATTCCGAAAGAAGATCGGGAACCTGGAATCCTAACTTCATAAAAGTAAAATTCTTGAATGCTACAGAAAATCAGTTTTGAGCAGTTTTCAAAATTTCTTAGATTTATTTAAGAATGTTTGCTCACCTTCTTTGATATCACTTTTTGTTTACTGTGAGTGTGAGGTAGAAAGACAATGGAGAGAGAAAGAAGCAGACAGAGGAGCAGTCAGTTATCCAAAGTTTCATATATATATATTTTTAGAATAACATTTTTAAAAGTAGCTCATCATGAAGTATGTTACAAAATGTTAAGAATATGCTTAATTCTTATGTTAAATGATATTGCACAGAATGATTCTTTCTAAATTGAATAGGATTAATGCTTGAAATATGCAGCTGGCAAAGAACAGTTATGTATTTGTTACTGCATACATAGCTTGTCAGAAATCAACACTTATATAAACAAACATGAACAGAACTTCCTTTAGCCCACCCAGAATTAAAACTCTCTCTTGTTGCAACCGTCCTACATCCAACTGAGTTTTTCACTCTGAAACCTTGTAGGAGCAGATGCATCTTATAAGCAAGAAGTATTTGGTGTAGAAAAGATGGGAAGTTTTCTTTCCCCTTCTTTGTGATGACATAGGCAAGGTTTTGACTGAAAGTATATTTACTGGCTTCTCAGATGGTCACTCTGACCACCCATAGATTATAGGGTGAGAAAATGACTATAATAAAGCAGAAAAAGCACATGTCAAACAAGATTGGTTTAAAATATCATTTTAATGGAATCTTACCACAAAAGTGGAGCCAACCATCAAAAAGAGTACTTTAGTAATCTTTGCACTCTTTAATTATTTCACTGCTTCCTATTTGCTGGTTATAAACTGACTGCTTACTTCTAAAGTAGAAATTATCCTTTAGTAAAGTAGAGAGTTTGAGAAATCTGGTAATCATATTTCAATATAGGTGGTAAAATTCCTAATATTGAAAATGTGGAATCTGGTTATAAGTTCTACAGAGTACTTTAGAAGTACTCAGAGCTCTCTATGGGGTATTGAGAAGTAATGGATCTTCGTGAAGCTATTTCTTAGTTCTCCAGGTGTCCCTCCAATTTTCAGTCATGTTATGTTATGAATCTTTAAAGCATGCTCTTGCTTTGGTTTACCAATCTGATATTTCTCTCTCTCAGCACAATGAGAAAATATCTGCAGCAAACTCTGCATTGGTAACAGGAAGGGCACCCGGCCAGTAAACAGTCAGATCCATTCAGTTGCCCCGACTCCACCACAATGCAAAGGATTATAGGGTCATTAAAAGACAAAAAAAAGTTTTGACAACTGCCATATTTGTAGAACTCACAAAATATATTCCAAATTAACATGCAGTCCTGATGCTCACTTTCCTCAGAAATCAAGAAGTCTTCTTTGATATTGTCTTCATGAATTTTTCAGAAAAGTTTGGGTTATCCATGTTGCAGAATACAGTATATTTTTTTAAATATACTGTCACTTTTATTTATGGGATATCATCAGTGGAAGAATTTGCTAGTTATATTATAAAAAAAAATCAAGATGGAAAAATTGGCGAAGATTAGTTTGGTGAAAATGTTACTGGGATTATCTTCCAATTCTGTTACTCTGTTAAAGGTTTCTTGTTAAAAATACTGGTACTATAGTGAGAGACACCTACAGTATGTAGGACAAAAACTACATCTGCCATTGTTCTGGGAAATAATAAATAATGCCTGAATGAGAATTATAACTTAGTGTGGTGTATGCATCCAGGTAGCATCATTTAAATATGCCAACACTATCTTTTTCAACTTGGAATTTTAGGAACAGTGATCTCAAAATCCATCATCTAACCTGGATGTTGACACACTATCTGAAAAATATAGGAACTATCCTAATACAACAAAAGGACAACAAGTTGGGGAAACAGCCTAGGCAGGGGTGGGATTCAACTGGTGTTACTACCAGTTCAGTAATTACATTTTGCTGTGCACGCGTGTAATACATGATAAGCTGTGCTGCCTGGAGAGCTGATAAGCGCTGCGCGGGGGTGCGCAGTGTTCAAAAAACCGCTTTTTTGCTGCTTTTTCAACCTAAGTTGTGCCGCACAAAGCAGCTAAGGTTGAAAAAGCAGGAACTAAAGGTCAGTTAACAGCCCAGCCAGGCAGATGGGCCAAACAGCAGCAGACACAGAATCAGTTCTATGGCTGCTGCTCTTCAGAGCTACCGGTTCAATAGAAGCCGGGCAGAACCGGTAACGTCCCACCCCTGAGCCTACATCTTCAGGGAGTGTTGTTAATTTGTCTAAAAATACCAGAACCAAGTTACAAGTCAGTCGGCCTCCATTCATAGTCTAATATGGCCCTGGAATAGATTGATCAAATACTGGGAATCCTCAACTTATCTGTCACTTAGCAACTGTTCAGACAGATTCCTCTAAAAGGTATTTACGACTTGGTTCCGAAGATTCAATGGCTGCCCCTGATGGGCATATGACTGCATTACACGTGTTCAGCAAAACAGCTGTTTATAGCATCCTGTGGACAAATGACCATGATTTACAACATTTTTTTTAATGAAAACTGACATTTGCTTCCAGTTCTCCGCAAAAATGCCCCATAGTGAACAATCACTTTGTTTAATGACAGTGGATTCATTTAACAATCATGATGATTCACTTAATGACCACTGCAAAAATGTAGTAAATTCAGGTTGGTCCTGTGATGATCCACTTCATGACCATCACTGTTTATAATGGGCAGGTTCTATTATGATCATAAGTTAAGGACCACCTGTAATCAATCAACAGCTGTTTCAAATTGAAAATAAATGGGAAATGGTGTGCTTTTTCTTTTATTTTCTTTACAGTGACCTTTCAAGAATCTGTGTGGATGGTTGGGTTGATTGAAGAGATATATGTATGCAGACAAAAATACGTATATGGTTGTCAGGGTCCTAAACGTTGCTCATCTATATGGTAGAGGAAAAACATTGTCTCTTTTTGTTTCCCATACCAGAACAATTTTGAATTCTTTAGAGAATACCTTTATTCTCATTGCATTCCATGAATACAATGAAATTTGAAAGCTACTCCAGCACAGTGCCCCAAACACCACATCACAATCACACCACAGAGATAATAATAACAATAATAATAATAATAATAATAATAATAATAATAATAATAATCTAAAATATTTAGTAAGTTAAATAGTTTAAAAATGCCACTATGTACATAGGACTAAATCACAAATGCACTGTTTGATTCGAGACAATTATTGCCTTGGAAAAGAAACTCTTTCTCAGTCTATTAGTCCTCATTTTAAGACACTTACAATGTCTCCCTGATAGTAACAGTTTGAAATATGAATGACCAGGATGAGAACAGTCTGTGGAGATTTTTAGTGCTCTAGAGAGGAGTCTAGAGAGAATTCAACCCATCAGGGAAATGTCTATCTAGGTCCTGGTTGTCCCAAAGGTGTTTTTTCAAAGGCAACTGGACTTCTTTTTGTGTTTTCTTGAAGACGTTTCATTTTTTTCATTTGGTTCTGACTGAATGGTGGAGGACGGAAGGATTTATATTCCTTGCAGTCATCTGGCTGTTAGCACCCTTTCTGAGAGTCATTGAGGCCACTTGGAGGTTTATCTATGCTCTCAGTATCACCTCAATAGTGCAAATAGGTGTGGAACCTTCTTGGAACTGCTGAAAAGACTGTAAAGCGTTATAAAAGGGAAATAGGTAGTGTTGTATCCCTCCCTCTCTATTGAGAGGGGCCTGTTTTCTCTTAATGTAGATAGCATCTTTGAACCCTCTTTCAAACTAGCAGCCCTCTCTGTCCATATTTTTTGCTTCTCTAGGTTCAATTTGCTCACTTCTAGAAATCAGAGAGAGGGTTTTCTTGAGGGTATCACCACTGAAAGAATCCCGCTACTACTTAGGACTCAAACTTTCTTGATGATAGTGCCCCCACCTTTGAGGCACCCTACCACTTCAAATCATCTCATCTTTATCAAGCTTTATCAAGCTTCCAAAGAGTTGTAAATCATATACTCTAGGTAGACATTTTGGAATAAATGAAGACCCTAAGAGTGTTGTTGTTTCCTTTTGTCATTGATACTGTTTAATTGGCTCTATTATTATAAAGAATGTACTTTACTAGACATGTGCTTAGCATGACTGAGTGACATCTAGAACAGAACATTCGATTGGATACTACCAGGTGGTCAAAGTAAAAGTGAAAGGCCAAACAAAACCTGATGCCAAGTATTTCAGGAAGACATGAAAAACATCAATCTTAAATGGAAGGATGTGGAGACTATGGTATATAGGTAGAGAGTAGACTATGGATTGAAACTTTTAGAACATGCCTGTAGCACAGGACATGAAAGAAAAAATATTATTTTAATCCCATTAATTTCAGTTTGCTATAAACCAATGAAAACCTTTTGGTGATGATTGGCATATGCATCGAAGTAAATAAATTGTTTTGCTTTTGTTGTTACTCCTGTATCTATATAGCAATTACAGCATGCATTTTTCTCTTCATAATACATTTAATATGCATGTGCAGAACTGAGAATACCATTTACAGCTTCAGTGTAAGGTATCTGTTAAATTATAGCCCCTAATGGGAGGCAGCTGCCAGAAGGTGAACATTAAAGTTATGTATGTTTAAATTGCCTAATTTTACTGATTACATGCTGCAGATTGATTGAGGAAATGGGAGGTAATTTTAGTAGCCTGGCATTAAAGAATTTTCTTTTTTTAAAAAAAGAGGGTGAGGAGACCTTGAATATATACTAAACTCCAAAGCACTGTTATTTTTCCCACTCAATAGTCAAACGGTTATTTAATATTAATCTGACAAGTTAAATAAAACAACCTTTCTCTTGAAAAGTCTTTTTACAATTGACTTAGCAGGAAATATATACTGCTTGTCTTCTTCATAAATGGTTTACTTGTGACCATGAAAGAGTCTTAGGATTCTGTCTCAGTACCAGACACAGCTAGGGAAGTTGCAACAGGCTTCTGCTCTAACATTCCTCCATCAGTTCTAAAAAATTATTCCTCAGCTTTGGGTGGTTTCCTTCACTTCTGTGTGGTCTCTTTAATTGCAATTTAAACCTGAGACTATTATCTTCTTCACCACTTTGATGCTTTATGTATCCAGTGCAAGTCTCCATTATTTTTACTGATTTCCAAGGGGCCCACTTCCACTTGATTGGTAAGGGCACTGACCTAGGAATAAACCTCCCCTGAAAATATTTTTTTTTTTTGCAAGCAATCCTAAACAGAACTATTCCAAAGCAACTCTTTGACAAAGGAAAATGTTCTTGGGGTTGTATTATTTTATCAACCAGAACATAAAGGAAAGGAAGGAATAGGTTCCAGGTTACATGCTTGATAAAAGAAATATTTTCAATAAAAAATAAATCTTTCCCCAAATGCACTGGGGAAAAAAATCAATCATTTAATTAGCTGTTCTCTGCTTTGAAATGACTTGTGAAAAATGGTCAAGAATAAATATGCTTGTCCTTCAGAATAACAAAGCCTTGTAATGACCCTGCTTGAAAACAGATAGGTAGGTAGATAAGTAGATAGGTAGATAAGAGAGAGAGAAAGACAGAAGGAAGGAAGGAAGGAAGGAAGGAAGGAAGGAAGGAAGGAAGGAAGGAAGGAAGGAAGGAAGGAAGGAAGGAAGGAAGGAAGGAAGGAAGGAAGGAAGGAACGAAAAAGTGAAAAGAAAAGAGAAAAGAACTCATTTTCTATTCTTAGTCTGCAGAATAATGTTGTTTTCCTAATTCACACATCTTGTTCCTGTTCCATATTGCAACCTCAAGCCTAATTTGTGTATGGTAGAATTGTGCACAGAAAGAATGTCACAGAAATAAATAAATGTCATGACTGCTGGTGGAGGGCCCACAGAAACAAAGCATCCGTGACTGATGCAGTGGTTTCTCTACTGGAAAAGCAGGCATTCTGTAATGGTTCTTCAGCTTTACTATTGACCAGTTGATCATTTGTTGTTCTATAAATTGAAGCAAGTTCATAACTAGTGTGAAAGTAGCCATAAACAAATAATACAAACCATAATTAAGTCTGTATGTCTTTAGCTTTCTAAAATAAGTGATACACCAATTATGGCTTAGTGCTAATGGGTAAACTAAGGGCACTATCATGTGTATATGTGTTATTCATGTCCTAGCTTTGTGAATGCAATCAAAATGAATAAAATATAATTTGAGATATGCATGTAATCCTCAATTTATGACCACAACTGAGCTCAACATTTCTGTTGTTGTGAAACATGTCAAGTGAGTTTTATACCATTTTATGACCTTTCTTGACACCGTTGTTAATTGAATCACAGCAGTTGATAAGTTAGTTACCTGGTTGTTAAGTGAATCTGGCTTCCCCATTGACTTTGCTTCTGAGAAGCTCACAAAAGATGATCATATAGCCTTGGGACATAGCATTCATAAATATGAACCAGTTGCCAAGCACCTGAATTTTGATCATTGGAATGATCATGGGGATGCTGCAAAGATCATAACTGTGAAAAGTGGTCATAAGTCATGGGGGTTCTCAGTCATCCAAGTCATGGTTGTCACAAAGGTGCTTTTTCAAGAGGCAACTGGACTTTCTTGTTTTTCTTTGAAGATATTTCTCTCCTCATTCAAGATAAGAAGTGAAACATCTTCAAAGAAAAACAAGAAAGTTCAGTTGCCTCTTGAAAAAGCACCTTTTGTTATAAGTCATATTTTTCAGTGCTGCTGTAATTTTGAACAGTCACAAAACAAATTGTTGAAAATCTGCTTGATTATTTTGGCAATTTTTGGCCAAATCATCTGATTACAGCTTGTGCATTGGAATGGGTTGAGTATACAACAAATATCTTTCAATTCCATTTCTTTCATCTTTTAAAAGAAAAAGAAGTGCTATTAAAAAATATCAGCCCAACACGTTTAAGAACAGTCAGACTAGACAATGCTAGGCTTTAAGGACAAATAGATTAAGTAATACCCCTTAATGGTGATCAGAATTCAATTTTCTGTGTCAAATCTTAATTCTACATCTATTACTATGCAAGCACCTGTTTTCTATTTTAGTTTTTGTTTACTTGGATCACCTTATTCTTCTGAAAGGTAGATCAACTCCTTTTTTATTCATATTTTACAACAGCCTTTCCCTAATCAGGTATCTTTCTAATTTGTTGGGAAATTCTGGAAGTCTGGATTGCTCCATGTTGGAGAAGGCTTTTTGATAGAGTTGGAGGTTTTCCATTAGATTATCTTTAACAGGATTGCAAAACAAAACTACTTCAAGATTAGCATTATGGTATTCTTATATAAAGTTCTTCAATACAGCCAGACTATACACTTTTTTGAAGTAGCTATCAGTATTTTGATGGATGACATGAGACAAAAAGAATAAGAATGATATATAATTCATACAGTTTCAATAACAATTGAGAACCTATTCTGTAGCAATGGTTTCATATGGTATTCTTCATCAGAAATTGCATTCTATTACTATTCAACTATGTACTAAAGACAGGTGTAGCATACTCTTACCCTTGCTTCCATTAAATTTTAAATGGATCTGAAACAAGTGAGATCAGCTCAAAGCTAGCTTGAAAACACATTACTTTGTTGTAACAGGGAGATCAATAAGCTAAAAGGAGACATGTGCGGGACTGAAACTTTGAATTCATATTTGAGCTTTGCTTTGATGTGCATTGGCTGGCCACAATATGCTATAGAGTTTTGTGATATTTTTCTATGCACATTACCATTTCAATTTAATTTACTTTTTTATCTCCAAACCAAATTTCCTGACAGTGTGAGTCACTTGACAATAGAAATATTAAAAAGGATATCATTTAATTATTATTATTTTTATATCATGTTACAATTCAAACAAGCTTTTACTACATCAGTCTATTACCCAAACAAGAAGCAGGTGAAAAACATCCTTTCAACCCAGAATATACTGCCTTCTCTGAGTTATATTCCATTCATTCATTGGCATCCTTCAATCTCAAGAGACTATGGTATCATGCTCTGAAAAGAGGTCCTAAAACAGGGTGGCTAAAAAGACCAATTTGAGACTGGCAATCCCTTCCAGACTGAGGACAGATACAGTTGAACAAGTGTTTCCTTGAATTGAAGAAGGCCATGCTGCGTCTTTAGCCTCCAAGCTGAATGATCAGAGGTTAAGGTTTCCCAGCTGTTGATATCCATTCCCAAGGCCTTTAGATCCCTCCTGCAGATGTCTTATAGCACAGCTGTGGCCTCCCTCTAGGGTGCTTTCCCTGCACTAATTCTGCATACAAGAGATCTTTCAGAATCCGACCATCAGCCATCCTCATGACATTTCCAAGCCAGCACTGCTGTTTCAATAGTATACATGCTAGAAATTCTAGCATGTTCCAAGACTGCATTATTTGGAACTTTGTCATGCCAGGTGATGCCAAGAATATGTTAGAGAGAGCGCATATGAAAGGTTTTCAACTTTCTCTCCTGCCGTGCATAAAGGATCCAAGACTCACTGCAGTACAAGAGTGTGCTCAAGACACAAGCTCTATAGACCTGAATCTTTGTATGTCCATCAGCTTCTTATTAAGCCATACTCTCTTTGTAAGTTTGGAAAATGCGGTGGCCACTTTATCAATACATTTATTCAGCTCAGTGTCTAAAGAGAGAGTGTCAGAGATAGTTGAGCCAAGGTACACAAAGTCATGGACAACCTGCAGTTCTTGTGCAGAGATATAGGGAGGTGAATCCACGTCCTGACCCATGAATTGTGTTTTTTTCAGGCTGATTGTTAGTCCAAATGTTACATTCCATGGACAGTAGAAAGAGATATAGGAATCTGAATCCAGATAAACAGATTTTATATTTAATACACAACAGTTGCTGGGATTATTTCATAATAGCTCCATTAGCTGTTTTATAATAAATCTAATCAGAAGTTCTTGTATTCTGTACATCTTGTTTCCAGTTCATCTTGTCAAGAAATGTAATAATCTCACAGGAAATGATGAAGACTTGTTCTCTCTAAATCCAGAGTACAAGACATGAAATTCTGTAATGGATTTAAATTTGATAATTTATTCATGACAGAAGCATCACGATTAAAATAAGGCAAACAATATGACAAAATTTAAAACATAAAATACTGTACAAGATTGAAATATGCACAAATTAAACAGATCTTGCCCCAAAACTAACACCATTAATTGTGTTCTGTCATGCTACCATGAGAAATGGATTTAAGTGATAGGAAGTGAAGACAGATTCCAACTGAGTATTAGGATTTTTTTCTCCAAAAGTAAGAATAGTTCATCAGTGAAACCAGTTTTCCAGAAAGATGGTAGCCTGCTTTTCCCCGGAGATGTTCAAATACAGGCTAAACAGCCATTAACTTTGTTTTAATTTGGATCCATGCACTGAACAGTAGGTTGGACTCAATGATACTATGCTTCTTCCAACTCTGTTCTTATGAAATCAGAAACATTGAAATAATTACTGAAGTTCTATTTTAATTAATCAGCTTTCCTACTTTGAATGAAAAATACCAATCTATGTGAATACTTTAAAAACTGAATCATAGTTTGGGATTAAGCAATCCTTAAGAACTTTAAGATGTGTGGACTTCAATACCAGAATTCCCTTTGGCTCAGAAATTCAGGGAATTGTAGTCCACATATGTTCAAGTTGTCAAGATTGGGAACCCCTGACTACAACTGCCTTTTAGCTACAAATTGATCACTTCAATAGCAGCATAACTCTTTCTAAATATTTTGCTTTTAATTTAGTGAAAAGACAATTTTTAGGCAATGACTAAAACATTTACTCCTATATTTTGATAGTGAACGTTGTGGCAATGCTTCAGGAATTCTGGGAGAACAAGCAGAAACAGAAAGGTGTATTTTCAAGTGAAGGCACTGTGATATATGAGTCACTAAACTTGCCTGGGCCTCCATTTGTAAGTTATGTCACCCTGCCTGGAGGAAGCTGTTTTGGTAACTTTCAGGTAAGAATGCATAAGATTGTGTATTTAACAACAAGGTATAAAATATGGAAGAAATCTGGTTTATCATATACTGAGCTCATCAGAATTGTGTCAATATCACAAGAGCCAAAGGCCAATACACTTGTAAGGCAATGTGGGAAAAAGATCAAATGACCTAGTGAAACCTATATGGAATTTCCCTCCCATTGGAAGCCCAGACCTTTTCTCCATCTGTTCCTCAAGATCTCCCTATCTTCTGGAACAAATGCCCAGGAGACTTCCATGGGGGAAGAATCAATGATATCACTACTTTCCTTGCCCCTTGTATCCTTACGATTTTTACTGACTGTTTCCTAGTATGATTTGATTGTTGACTGTACCCTATGACTATCATTAAGTGTTGTACATTATGATTTTTGATTCTTAACGAATGTTCCTTCTTTATGTATACTAAGAGTATTTACACCAAGACAAATTCCTTGTGTGTCCAATCACACTTGGCCAATAAAATATTCTATTCTATTCTATTCTATTCTATTCTACTCTATTCCATTTTGGTCTGTGGGATTCCTCAACTGGCTTGCTAATTTGCAGAATGTATTCAAAATCTGGATCCCATGACTCCTATGGAATTGAAATTTGGCAGATGTTATAAAACATTTTATACATAATATTATGTACATTATGACATTGAAATTATCGTAAAACAGTTTATGACATAATAGAAAATATCATAAAACATTTCCTGCACTGATGTTTGGCTGTTATACAATTCAGTATGGGCTGTTTTCAAAACATGCACAACTCTGAATGTATCCCAATTTTCTCAGTGAAGGAACTCCTGTACATTAGAAGTTCTGTCATTCTTGAAGGTATTGCAGAATCTACTAAGGAAACATCTCTGAAAGGATGACCCAATGAGTCATGAGATGTCTAGCACACATTCTAATAACAAACAAAAGTTGTCTCTTTGTTGTAAAGAGCATTGTATTAACAATCCTTCTACCTTGAAGCAAACAGGATTGAATTATTTCTCTTAATTTGGAATAGTTGTAGTGTTTTTAGCTACATCTAATTTTTGCATCTAATGAGAGAAAAATAATGGGAAGATTGTCACTAGTTTGCCTTTAAAGTTTTTCATAAAAAACTATGAATTACTACCTGTTATGCCATCATCAATGTATAATATTTCACTCTGCTTTGCTAACATTTGCATCTGTGTCAGTACTCCTTCTATTAGTCTTATTACCTAAACTAATGTTTCCTAAATGCATTACAGAGGAGCTGATGGTACACTTTGGATACTGTTAGTTGACATGGAACATCCATTCTGTTTAGCCTTCTTTATTGATAGATATGATTCATTACTTAGTCTATCAGTGGAAGGCTTGAAAGGGTAATTAGACTGATTAGACAGGATAAGCCTAATGTATTCTTTAGCTGAGCACCTCTACTTTTTTTTATAGATTGTTTTAGGAACAAAGTAAAGGGAAAAAATATCCTAATTGCAAGACCAATTTCCAAAAGATGAAAGTGATAGCACTGATTAATGGGTTGGCTTTTAATGCAATCCAATGCACAAGCCACCTTTCTCCTTTCTACCTTTAAAACACACTCAACAATAATATTGTACAGGTAGAACATTCCACTGACTAGGAATCAGATTAAGAGCTAGTGGGTATTTCTTTTGGGTGCATGTGAACTACTTTTGCCAAGGCTTTTGCAAAATCCTCTAGTCCATTGGTGTTAGCTAATAGAATATGGGATTTGAGCATTAAATGTATCAAAGTTTTTTTAAAAATATTTGGATAAAAGAAAAAAAGCTCACTATAGCATTACAGTGGCTTCACACTGAGATTGGGAAGAATGACATCATTTTTTTCTTAATATTCATGGTTAAATTAGTTCATATCTCAGCTAATGTGCTTTTTCTAATTAAATATCAATATTATGTTTTTTTTTACAAATGGGATCAATTAAAATATCTCTCATGCACACTTGAACAGTAGCTCCGAAGGGTCTGGGAGTAATGAAATTACCTGGCCTCCACAACTATATAAAATCCAAGAAGTTTCATGGCTCCATATAATTCTTATTTTCTTGATGCCTTTTATATCAGGCATTAGCAGAAAAAGCCACCCATGAAAATGGTACTTCATTTTCCACTTACTAGACAGGAGGGCAACCAGAGGCCTATCTGATAAGCTTTTGGCTCCCCTTTCACTGAACTCTGATGTCAACCCACTCATTACTCTAGCAGATGGTTTTGGTTTTTTACCAATAAGAATGTCACTCACAAAAATATTTACTTCCATAAAATGAAGAAATTTAATTAATCTTTATTTTTAAATAGGGTTTAAATTTTCTTTTAACATTTAGGAAATAAAGAATTCTTGTAAAAGCTCTAATCAAAATTCAACTAGTATTGACAATTAAGCTAAAAGTTTGTACACTATATCATTTGTGAACATATTTACAAGGTATTAAACATGTACTGTATCTGCTTTAAATTCATTCTATATGTTTATATATATGTGAGGTTATGTACAAAAACTTTCTACCTGTTGTATCTAGCAGTAATCAACTAATGGAATCAGGAATCCCATGATTTGTGGGTGATTTTATTGTTTTATCAATCAACCCAAGAATTACTTCTTTATCAATCTCTGTGTTGCTTCAAATACAGGAGTAACTAAAGCAGAAAGCAATTTCTGCTTTAGATTAAAACAACTTTGAAACTAATAAAATACAAAATAATAAATAGCCATTTATCAGGGAGAATAACCAATTCAATATAATTATAATAATTGGGAATAAATTACAAAGGAGTAAATCATACTGACCCTATCCTGCTGAAAGAACTAATTCAACTGAGCCAAGACTATGAACATGAAGCTTTAAAGAAGACACACCTTCTAGAGTCAATGTTTTACAGCTGGAACTTGGAGCATGCCAACTGATCCAGATTTTACTGATCAGGCAGATCCAAAAGGTTACCATTGCTAAACCATGTAGAGCTTTATAGGTGAGCCAACACTTCAAATTGTATTGTAACCAGAATGCCACTCCTATCCCATCGGAGGTCATCCACAAATATGGTCAAAACCATCTTGGTGGTCTACTCTGACTAATGGGATTTCTTTCACCTGTTTTTCACATATTATTAAAAGTTCCTCTTTCATATTCTACTTTTAATACAACAATCCTCCCTCCTTTCATATTCTGTTTTTACTTACTTAGCCGCTTTCAGACAGATAGCAATAATGCTATGCATAGCTAATTAGTAATGTTTTCGTTTTAAGGCTTTAGCTATAAGTGGAACTGTGATGAGTAATTTTCCATCCATACTATATGGAAAACCTACATGTGTATCTCACTGTTTTATCCATACCCATGAATGTGACACCACTGCAGCAAACCAACAAAATACTGCAGGAAGAAGTTCCTAGAAAGTTGATCAAGAGGTCTACTTCAGAGATCCTCAGTTAGGGACCTAAATTTATTTTAACTGGATCCAAACTTACAACAACAGCTGACAAGTGTCATCATGCATGCATTTATCTTCTATATGAGCAGTAGACTGAACTATAAATTAAAAAGGAAAACTTAGACATAAATAGGTCAGTGCAGAATAATCTCCTGAATGAACAATTAAATAGTAAATATGATCTTACTTCAAAAAAACCAAACATCTTATTCCAAAATCAATCTGACATGATTTACAATAATATAATGTATTGATGGGGAAAGTTGATTCAGAGCATATGCTATAATTGAGGTGCCACTGACTATAATTCAATCTGTTTCACATTTTAGCTGAAATATGATCATGATAAATAATGTTCTAAGAGAAAGTTCAGCTCTTTAATTTAGATGAATTAAAGGAAACCTGAATATAGGATTCAGAGTTTGTATTACAGCTAAGAAAATGAAAAGTAGCAAATAGTTAGGTCAATTTAAATCTTAAGATGCATGTTAAAGTTAATGCAACAAAAAAAGAAATGTTTCTAGAACTTGTTAAATCTTTGCATGCTTGCAATTGAAAATTGCTAGGGAGAAGTGAAAGTAATATTACAAAGAAAAGACCATATATTTTAATAAATTGACCTAACAACATCATGTTGGGAAGCATTGTTTTATACTGTATTTAGCACTATGTGTTTAGGTTTTGTGTGTAATGTCTTAAACTTTTTAAAACAATCTTGGGATTAGGCAAAGAATTATAATTTCAGGAAGATTATTCTTTCTAAGTAGCAAAAAATAACTGGAGCAAAAAAAATAACCCTTCAACAAAAACTGGTATTTCCAATCTTGGAATTTTGAAAAAAATGTATTAGTGACTTTTACCTGTGATCTATTATATTAGTAATCATAAGGCTTGGCCTCCCAATATATAGGAGGTTTCTGGTTATCTAGTCTAACTATTTGCTGAGGAATGCTTTGTAAGTCATTGATTTCTGAGAGACAAATCTTGTGGTCCATATTTTTCACAGATAGATAGAAAATGCATTCAGGCATTTCAAGCATTGCAAAGAGGAAAGGGAAGGGGGGGGGGTACAATTGCCTCAGTGTTCACAGCGTGTTTCATGTGGTCTTTTAGATCCCAGCCAGAATTTACCAGCATCTGGCATATTTAAATTTCACTGTCTCAAAACATGGGAAGCATCTGCAATGATATCTAAAGTTAATTGCAACTGCTAGGCATAACTTCAAAAGACCTTGTAAAGAATAAATAGTCTGAATGTTTGTTTAGCAGATAGCAAAAGTTGTACACACTACAAGATTTCATCAGTATCAGTGCTGACGATCGATTCATAAGACATCTTAAAGTTTTGCATGTGTTAATTTATTTAATTAAATGTATGTAGCTGCCCACTTCACAAAATGTGACTCTGGGAGACATACAACAATCAAATAATGACAAATATAAAAACAAACAATATAATTTATATATTTAAACTGGTAACAACCAAATAATTCTAATTATAGCTATTGTAAGGAAGAGATAAAGTGACTTAACAAAATAATATTTTTGCTGGCATGTGTGTTAGTGCTTCCTGCCATCGTTTAGACTTGATAACTCCTTCCATAATGGCAATTCACCTGCCTTTTCAACCTTCTCCTTGATCAGATTTCTTTCTATTAAAAAGAGAATTAAACATGCCTATTCACTCAAACTTTGTAGGTAAAGATCCTTAGATCACTCTAAGACCTAACAATATATAGAAGCTCATATATTGTATAGTAATACCTGATTTAAAAAACAAAATTCCTCTCAAGCAAAGAATAGAATGTAATACTTTAGTTTCTGGGAACAAGATACAAATGTATAAAACAAAATTTGGTGGAGGGTAACATAATGAATATATTAAGGAACCAAATGCAAATATTCTATATGAACAACCTTAAGGCTACTTCTGTGAGATATACCACAGGATAATTTTCTGTCCCCCTTTATTTTAGTTTCTTCATATATTTTTTTAAGCCTACTCTTTTCAAGAAGTGCCTGAATTGTTATATAGCACAATAGTTTATTATATATATATATATATATATATATATATATATATATATATATATATATATATATATATATATATATATATATATATATACACACATAAAGTAATTGTCTCCCTTTTCACTCCACTCCATTCAATTAAATATCCACCTATTTAGCACTGATAGCTTAACCCTTTTCAACCTCTGAAGATTCATTCATAATTAGAAAACAAAACAGCTCTGAAGCAGTGTTTAAATTAAGTACTTTTAACTCAAAATATATTTCTACAAAGCTCTAAAATATATAACATATCTTCTTATACAAATAGGCATTATTTATTTCTACACTAGGAAGAGCTTGGTTTTATTATTCCCAGTTTATTGTGATTTACAGAAATCTTTAAGTCACTGGCCATGGACAATCATCACCTAAAATACATGAACATATGGTTTTCATCTCCTTCATTGTAGCCTTAGGTAACTTCCTGAAACCACATCCTTGACTCTTAGAAGGCATGCAATTGGGACCCAATCTCTACCTTCTGTTTCTATCTAGTAATATTCTGTATACCCCTCCTTTAATCTCCAAGCTACATATAAGCTGCTGTAAGAATTGTGACAAATAAGATCTTTCAATTATAGTCCCCAAACCACATTTTCTTCAGTTTCATTTAAATAAAAGGATTTGGGCAACTGAGTAGCTGTATCATATTCCCAAGTTATAACTTCTTGGGTTTATGCCTCCTTTTAGTAATCAAAATATATTCCTATACTGTGAAATATTTTAATAGATACAGCCAAATTTTCCAGTATTCAGGGTCAGTGAATCAAATAGCCACCAGGAAGCTCAGCTATGCGTGGAGGTGGAAAACAAAGGAGACCTTATTACATTTCCATGGTACTGCAATCTCATTTCTGCTGTCTTTTGAAAGTAACTCTGGACAAACGCAAGTCATAGCTTATTTTGATTTTATTGAAGAAGCACAGCTCAAAGAAGGATATTGGGAAAGTGGGAAAGCATAATTCCTGTGATAGACAAATTATTTCTTACGAGATCACTTTCTATGTTCCTTGGACAATGCAAGTATAATGAGATTTGGCGGTTGTAGGGGGCCATATTTTGTGTCGGGAGCGCGCCCTCGCTATTTGCTTGCTGTGGCGCGCTCCGACCCCCTTGTCATCTCCCGTTCCCCAGGGGGTTTGAGCAATCGGGCCCTGGGCCTTCGGCTGATGTTATGTAACGCCAGGTCCGTTGTTAATAAAGCCCCCCTCGTCCATGATCTGATTTGTGAGGGGGGTGCGGACCTGGTGGGAGTTACCGAGACCTGGCTGGGCCAGGAGGGGGAGTCCCCCTGGTGGAGATGTGTCCAGCCGGGTTTCGGGTTTTTCATCGGCCGAGGGCCCAGGGGAGGGGAGGGGGGGTTGCGGTGGTTATTAAGGAGGATCTGTGTCCGAGGGAAGCCACTGTGTCTCAGACGACCGGGTGTGAGCTCCTTTTTGTGAAGTTCGGTTCCAAGGTTCAGGTGGACTTGCTGGTCGCATACCTGGCTCCCTGCTATGCGGCAGCGGCCCTGCTTGAGCTCCTTGAGGTTATAGCTGGCGTGGCGGTTGGGACCCCCAGGCTTATGGTCATGGGGGATTTCAACCTGCCATCTGCTGGCGGTACCTCGGGGATTGCCCAAGAGTTCATGGCTTCCATGACAGCCATGGGCCTGACCCAGTTAATTTGGGACCCTACTCACGTGGGAGGTCACACCTTGGATTTGGTTTTCGTCTCTGATCAGTGGCAGAGTGATCTGGGTATAGGGGATATAGTTGTAGAACCCCTGTCATGGTCGGATCACTCGCTCCTGAAGCTCGACTTCCGTTCCGCACCCCCTGACCGCAGGGAGGCGGGGCCATTAAAATGGTACCGCCCCAGGCGCCTGATGGACCCTGATAGGTTCCTGATGGAGCTTGGGCCATTTCCCGAAGCTCTCACACACGACTCGGTTGAGGGCTTGGTTGCCGCCTGGGATAGGGTGGCTGCTGGGGCCCTTGACCGGGTCGTGCCCTTGCGGCCTCTGACCCGGTGCCGATCCCAAATGGCTCCTTGGTTTTCTGAGGAGCTAAGGGAGATGAAGCGCCGGAAAAGACGCCTAGAGAGCAGTTGGAGGGCTAGCCATTCTGAGTCTGACCGAACACTTCTACGATCTTATATTAAGGCGTATTTAGTGGCGATGAAGGTGGCGAGGAGGACTTACCTCTCCACCCTTATTGCGTCCGCGGAAAACCGCCCAGCCGCCTTGTTTAGGGTGACCCGCTCCCTTCTAGAGAGGGAAGCGCGGGAGGATCCCTTACAGGGACGGGCTGAGGAGTTTTCTAGTTTTCTGCAGGATAAAATCGCTCAGATTCAGGACGAGCTGGACTCCAACTGGGCATCTCCGGGCGGGGGGGCGGGGGTGGATATCGGTGAGGCCAGTTGGGTTGAGTTCGACCCTGTTACTATAGAAGACGTGGACAGGGTGTTGGGGGGACTGAATGCCACCACCTGTTTGCTGGACCCGTGCCCCTCCTGGCTGGTTTTGGCCACTCGGGAGGTGACACGAGGCTGGTTCCAGGGTATTATAAACGCTTCCATGAGAGAGGGGCTTCTACCTACCGCCTTGAAGGAGGCGGTGGTGCGGCCCCTCCTCAAGAAACCGTCCCTGGACCCAGCATTGTTATTAAATTATCGTCCCGTCTCCAACCTTTGCTTTGTTGCGAAGGTTGTAGAGAGTGTGGTGGCCCGTCAGTTTCCCCGATTCCTGGATGAAGCGAGTTATCTTGACCCCCTCCAATCGGGCTTCAGGCCCGGGCATAGCACGGAGACGGCGTTGGTCGCGTTGGTTGATGATCTCTGGAGGGCTCGGGACAGAGGTTGTTCCTCTGTCCTGGTCCTGTTAGATCTCTCGGCGGCTTTTGATACTGTCGACCACAGTATCTTATTGCAGCGGTTGGAGGGGTTGGGGGTTGGAGGCACCGTATTACCGTGGTTCTCCTCCTTCCTCTCCGACCGCTCGCAATTTGTGTTAACGGGGGGGCAGAGATCGTCCCCAAGGCCCCTGCTTTGTGGGGTGCCTCAGGGGTCGGTGCTCTCGCCCCTGCTGTTTAACATTTATGTAAAGCCGCTGGGTGAGATCATCCGTGGCTTTGGGGTGGAGTTCCATCAGTACCCTGATGATACTCAGCTGTACATCTCCACCCCGGGCCACCCCAACGAAGCCGTCGAAGTGATGACCCGGTGCCTGGAGGCCGTGCGGGGTTGGATGGGTCGTAACAGGCTTCGTCTCAACCCGGCCAAAACCGAGTGGCTGTGGTTTCCTGCGCCCAGATACAGCCAGCTTATTCCTTTGCTGGCCGTGGGGGGAGAGGTTTTGACCCCCGTGGAAAGGGCACGCAACTTGGGCGTCCTCCTGGATGTACGGCTGTCTTTGGAAGAACATATTGCAGCCGTCGCCAGGGGGGCTTTTTATCAGATTCGTCTGATTTACCAGTTGCGGCCCTTTCTGGATCTGGGCGCACTTCGCACAGTCACCTCCGCCCTCGTTATCTCCTGCTTGGATTATTGCAATGCTCTCTACATGGGGCTCCCCTTGAAGAGTCTCCGGAGGTTGCAGTTAGTTCAGAATGCAGCCGCGCGGGTGATCGTGGGCGCCCCTCGAGGCGCTCACGTAACACCACTTCTCCGCAGGCTGCACTGGCTTCCTGTGGCCTACCGGATTCGATTCAAGGTGGTACTGATGGTATTTAAAGTGCTCCATGGCTCGGGACCTGGGTACTTACGGGACCGCCTGCTGCCATCAACAACCTCCCGCCGCCCAGTACGCTCCCACAGGGTGGCCCTACTTGGGGTGCCGCCGCCTGACTGTTGTCGGCTGGCGGCCCCGAGAGTTCGGGCTTTCTCTGTGGGAGCTCCCTCCCTATGGAATGATCTCCCCCCGGAGATACGGGCTATGACAGATATTCTGACCTTCCGGCGCGCAGTAAAAACCCTGCTTTTTGAACAGGCCGGCCTGGCCCAGTAACTATGTTTTTTGGTTTTAATTAATTAAATTAGGGTTTTATTAGTTTTAATTTTTAACTTAAATTTTAATAGACAGCCGATTTGATTATTTAATTTATTTTTAATCGTATTTATTATGTATTTATTGTATGTTTTTAGTGGGCTGTTCACCGCCCCGAGTCCCTTTTTGGGAGAGGGAGCGGTATAAAAGTGCGATTAATAAATAAATAAATAAATAATGGGTTGGGTCCAATTTTCCTTTCCATGGAAGTGTAAACATGCTGACATTTTTGCTTTCTGTTCTAATTACCATCTCTTCCATGCTTCCTTAATTATGAAACACTTTTCTGAGATGTCCTCATTTCTATACACAATGGTTAATCTAATACATGTAGTGGCGGGGATACTGGTCCATGGACAAGCATAGGAAAGAAAGCAAGATCAATTTCCCTTTATTCCCTTTGGTTAAGAAATGGATCTAGACCTAATATTATTAAGTGGCAGTAGCCATAAGGATAGCACAAGCTTACAAAAAAGACCAACACAACCACTAAATAGCATATCCATGGAACAAGCAGTGAGCCAGAAAGTACAGCAGAAATGCCTCTTCAATTTAGAATTAATCGGTTGCATTAGGGAAGCAGTACATGGACATGTGATTCTATTATTCCCAAAGTCAATGTGAAAAGCAGTATTTATCAGAAGATACTTTACAATGAGAAGAGCCTAAAATAAATGACAAGAGAATATGAGAACTTATTTCTGAGATCACTTTTTTAAGTTCTTGTTAGCTCAGTTTCTAACCATTCTGCTTTCAAAATTATAAGTAGTGAATTGCCATTAAAGATATTTTAGATCCCTGTGGTTCCATCTCTCCTTTATCTATGGAAGAGAAAGAAATTGTACTAAGAGTGGTTGGTATCTTAAAAAGAATCTGGAAGCAAAGACTGAAATAGGAAGAATATCGGTTTAGAGAGTAAGAGAATGTGCACGAAAAGCTGTAAAACAAGAAACAAAAGATTCAGCTTTCCATTGATTAATCTCATCCATACTATTCACCCTTGAAAATGAGGTTTCACAGAATGAGGATTTAATAACAGGGTAGGGATTTAACAGGCTCTAGGTCTCCTGGAGTTTAACCAAATTCATGTTCATTGCACCAATGACACTATCTATCCATCACATCCTTTGCTGTCCCTTTCTTCTGCTTTCAATCTTTCCCAACATCAGGTTTTTTTCCCCCAGTGACTCATGTCTTCTTATTAAGTGGCCAAAGTATTTGAGCTTCAGCTTCAGTATCTGTCTTTCCAAACAACAGTCAAGGTAGATTTCTTTTAGGATTAACTTCTAGAACGATTATTAATGCAGTTTGTCAGTGAGGCTGACGGTGAGAACCATTTAAAAACTATACTGTATTGGTCTTCTTTTAGGCTGAAAACACCCACAATCACATACCACATTGTATAATTTCCCAACTTTCTGTAAAGTCCACTTTGCCCAGCCAGCCCTCAGCTGTCTCAAAATTTTCACCTTTGCCTTATGTATGCTTGGTTCCTGCACTTCACTTATACTGCCAATCCATTATCCTGACTTAGAATTCTGAGTTCCTAGCTAATGCTGAATATTGAAATTTCTTTCATAGTTATAGAGTATTAGCTGTAAACAGTTGGGTGTACTATCACATTGCTTGACTGCATCTAAAATCTACAACTGTTTCATTCTTTTAAATCAATACATCACTCCTAGGGAGTCTAGAACACAGCATACAACATGTCTACTAATTTATTTATTTATTTAGCATAGGGCATACAATGTCAGGGAAACTTATGCTAGACACAATGCAGTCTTGACAGCCTAAATTGCTAGTACATTTGGTGCTTGCATGCCTATCTTTAGTGCACTGCAGGAGACAAATTATCTTACACCAGCTGACTAGTGGAGCTCCACCTGCTTATTCTAGGCTCTTCTGGCAGTCTTGTCTTGCCTCACCTTGTATTGCTTTGCCTCCATTAATTAAAAGGGGTAGATCCCGCTCATGTTCACACTAACTACCTCAGTCTTTTCATCCAAGAATATTGCCACACTTTTTAAAACACTTCTGTAGAACAATCTGTGGAAATACTTTTGCCCTCAGGAAAAAAATGGCTAAGGTTTCCACAGTTCTCATGAATTCCATAATGATGAATACTGCTGTATATGAGGATGGGCATTAAGAAGGTCATAGGAGAAAACATAGGCACAGGAACTAAAATATAATGTTCAAAACTACTTAAGCTTTTGTGTCACCAATGATTTTCAAAAAAGAGGTAAGCATTATTCTTGATGTGTAAATCTCTCAGCCTGCAAAGATTTTCTATTTGTTTTTAAATCTATGCAGTCTCTTTGATCTGTTACTTTGCTGGTCAAACTTAAAATAAATAGTTTCTTTTATCTTGCCTTTTTACTGGGTTTAGCCTTTGCAAAGATGGTTTAAATCTAAATTGTTTGGATTGGTTTCTATTATAAGGTTTATTATTAAAAGCATGCAGTTCTGAATTTTGTCTAGGAATTTGAAAAAGTAAATATTCATATAACCCACAAGAGGAGGTTAAAACTAATAGAAGAAAACTGGTGATTTAAGCAATTCAAAAAAAATTGTAAAAGATGTGCAAGAAAAAGTTCACAGGTTGTTCAGGAGTCTTTTTACAGTACTTACATTATTAGTAGATTTTTCAAAAATACATTTGAACTAGCAAGTAGAAAAGAAAATGAATTTTATCTTTCTTGTAAGGATTTTGTTTAAGGGAAAATGCTAGCAATTATAACAAGTACAGCCCAATGCTACCAATATTTAATCACACTGAAGAATGAACAGTCTTCACTACATCAGGCAGTGTTGAAGCATCTCTACTAAAGTAGACTTATGCAAAATTTAGCATTTCAAAAATTTGACAGTGGCGATGAGCTTAGATGGTATTGAAAAAAAGATTGGACAAGTTTAAGAAATGGAGCAAAAAACAAATACCAGTCATTCCCTTGAACTATCCAATTAACCATAGACTCACTATGTAAATTCTGGAAAATATCAGTAGGTAGGACTAACAAACTATGTATAGCTACAGCCTATCTGTAGTTTGTTAGCTGTTCTTGCTAATCTTTCCCATAACTAAGGCAGTGAACCAGCATTCAACCTGAATCTCCTGAAGGCTAGCTTAGCAGGGAATTAGCAGTGTGCTGGCACATGTTGCTTGGATTGCGTCCATTAGTTTCTTTGCCAATAGACATCAATAAATAGCCTACTTGTATTATTCATAGTCTACTGGGCTCTCCAAGTTAGAGATTTTTTAAAAAAAACTTTATTTATCAAATGTTCAGACCTCCCATCTCACTCTCTCAGAACAATGTAAAATTAAAAATGTAAAGTTCATATTGAATATTTAAATAGCTTTTTTTAGTTATCCAAAGAAATAAACTTGGTATAGATCATGGGTGTCAAACTTGCCATGTCACGTTGACATCGTGTGATGTTTTGTGACATTTTTCCCATTCGCAGAGCTGGGGTGGGCCTGGTCTGTATGTGACGCATTCAGCCCACAGGCCACCAGTTTGACACCATGGTATAGATGCTTTCACTGACTTGTTTCAAGTGGAACAAATGCTGGATACGCTTGACAGAGTGAACAAGTTTGTAAGGACAAGCAAGAAACATCAGTGAGGAATTGAAATTTCATTTGCACAAGAATCATGGTGCATATGACATCGCTATGACTTTTGTAGTTGTAAACAAGCTTCCAAGCTGTCTATAGTTCCTAAGTTGTCAATTTGAAGACATGGTAGCAATAAATATCATCTATTTTGGTTTCTACTAAGCCAGAATCCTGATAATTGTGATTTGGCATGGCATACAAATATGTATGGTGTTGTTGACACTATTTGCCTGTCTCAATATATGGCCCATAAACTTCATTGCATTTGCCTTGAGTTTAAATATTCCACCCGAGTGGAAGACTGTGTCTTTTATTCCAATTATGCACTGTTTTATAAATCTCATGTCCCCACCATTACTTCTTTTTCTCTAACCTTTAAATCTCCAAATATTTTAGTCGTTCCACAGAAGAAAGGTACTTCAACTCCTTGATTATTTTGGCTGCCCTTTTCAACACCTTTTGCAGCTGTCTAAGTTATTCTTATGAGATGGATGAGTGACCAAAGCTTCAAAGTATTATTGGAGTCTGTACAAAACAAGCAGTTCCACATGAATTGCAAAGAAACAAAATGGTTCTTCTAACCTCAGAAGAAGTGAAAACTGACAACCATGTGGGAACATTCAGCTGATGATGACTCATCTCAGAAGAATGATTTTCTTTTTAAGATTTCAGGTCATCAAGTATTCTTCTCTTTGATGTTAAGTACAATAAGGATAACTTCATCTTATAAAGATGGGAAATATGTTGTCCCACTTCTTACATTTATTTGTATTTTAGTGTTCCCCGAGTAGGGCAGAAGCTCGACGAGATGCTGCAAAAGTGGCTCTTATCAATTCTCTGTTCAATGAGTTGCCTTGTCGCAGGATCACAAAGGAATTCATTATGGATAGTGTCCAGGAAGCTGTGTCTTCCACCAGTGTAAGTATTAGCCATCATTTTGTGTGTTGTATTTTTATGTATTTCTGAGAAAATTACAAGCAGGAAGGAAATTATTCAGGTAAGGGCAGTATGTGAGGGACTTGGCTGATAATTTTTTGCCATTATGATGTATGTCTCCCCTTTGACCCAAACATCTTTTCCCTCACTACATACAAGTCAAGACTACATTTTAAAAATTCATAATCTGCTTTGTTTCTAAAGATGAACATATCAGGTTTTTCCAGCATATTGTTGAGAAATAGAAATTGCAAGCACTGATGTTACATATGCCAAAATAGGGATTTTTTTTAAAAAAAATCAGAGCTGCAGTTTAGGCTTTAAAACTGTACCATCTCCAATAGAGATGGGAAGATGGTGATGGTATGGTGATGTCAATGGGATGTAGAGTTGAACATTTTTGTTTGACTGCAAGTAGGAAAGTAGGTGTTCAAGATTTAAGGCACTCATACTCTATTTTCAACAATGTTACACCATCAATTACATTTTGCTTGTGATAAGATATAGAATGATAAACTCAAAGGGAACTGTATGGGGTCTGATGCTCTGGAAGTGATAAAAAGAGACAAAAACTGTGTGAGAGCTCTGATTTAGCCTTCTGACATATCCCAGCAACAATACAATAGCACTTAGACTCATATACCACCCCATGGGCATTTTACAATGTCAACATATTCCCCCCAACAATCTTGGTCCTCGTTTTACAGATTCTCAGAAGAATGGAAGGCTGAGTCAAGTTTGAACCCATCAGGATCAAACTCCAGGCCGTGGGCAGAGATAGCCTGTTATACTGCATTCTAACCACTGTGCTACCAAGGCTCCTATCACCATTACCCATTTTGAAATAAAGTTGTAAAGATAAAAAGTAAATAGGCACCAAATCCTAAAGACAAGAGTTGGTTTTATTTGATTTGACTCTGAAAAACAGAACTCTAAAAAGACTTAGATTGTGAGACATGTTGGATATAATTTTCACATTTTACTGGAGCTAACATCCATTCACTCATGCTGTGTAGAGCACTCAACAAAAATAGGACTCAGGAATTGACCGGTTCTGATCTGAGTCACATCAAGTGCCTTGATTATCTAGTTTCAATACAGAAAATGTATTTTCTTTTCAATAAAAAGTAGAACATTGTATATAATCCAAGCATAAACTAGAAATATTGTTTTACTGATCACTAGGTCATTGAAGCAATGAAAGAAAAAATATGTATATTCAATAGTCACTCATGCGTACTTAATGTATCAATTAATTTTAATGTTATTAAGACAAATGCTTTAAAATGTCTAGTTATATCCTGCCATTCCCTCAGAGAATATATACTTTCTTGAAATGAGTTATAAAATATAAGGAAAGTCAGTCAGGCTCAAACAGAAGTATGAATTATCAGAGCCCTTTTATTTGTTTTCCTTTATTTCTGTCCTTTCTTCTTTATTATTTAACTGCCTCTGGCAAGGAAATAAGTTGGCAGAAGCTTTTGTGAAACAGAAAACAGAATCAGATGTTAATATCTGCATTTGGGGTTACCTCCATATTTTTCATGTGTTGGTTTACAGTTACCGTATGTTGTCATCAGCTACTCTGTCGCATCATGGAAGTTTCTGCATTTATTAATAGATAATTTTTAAAATAATTATAATGCTTTTCTTGAACAGACATTATATATGTTTCTTAGTTATAAAGATATAAAAACACCAAGTAAATGCAAGTTATAATATAGAGATTTTTAAAAATATTCTATTTGTATTATGGATTTATTAAACACTAAATCCATTCCTTTCCTTGAAATAAGACTACTAACAGTTCTAAAACTCAGTTAGACATCCCTATACATTTTCTATATGCCAGCCAAAGATTCCAATTTTTTTAATGCTGCATAAGTAAATATTAGAAGAGAAATATGTAATCTTGGTTTTGGTGTTACAAATATTTCTAAAGGACAATTAACTTTGTATATATAGAAGCCCTATACATATAAGAGTAAGTGAACTGAAGCTTTAAAATGCCTTGTTATAACACCAGAGACTCATGCAGAGGAGGGAGAGAGGGAGGGGGGAAGGAAGGAAGGAAGGAAGGAAGGAAGGAAGGAAGGAAGGAAGGAAGGAAGGAAGGAAGGAAGGAAGGAAGGAAGGAAGGAAGGAAGGAAGGAAGGATCAATCTCCCCCTTAAAAAAAGAAAAAATCACATAAAACAGAAAATCTCACCCATTTTACATTACTTTTCCAGCTCCTGTAGTCCTCACCCCAACCATTTGAATTTAGTGCAATTCAAACACAACATTAAGAAAAAGTTGTTCATTTTAATTATGGAGTCAATAGGCACACTTTATTCCTGCCAATCTCTGTGATTGACAAATAAAATAACCAGAAGGAGAGACAATGAACTAATTTTCTCCCCATACCCATCCTCATGATGGAAGTACATCTAATGAATTTGTGATTGATGTGAAAAGATAATGTTGCTGGAGCCATATGGTTATTGGGAGTAGGGGCAGAAATCTATTTCAGTAAAAGCAATCTAATCAATAATGCAACAAAATTATAGGAAGAAAATAAATATGCTGACCTCTGCTGAATTACTTTAGTCTCCAACAAACTTCATGAAATCTTTCCCTCTGTATGGAAGAAACTCTTGATAGGAAAGGAACAGGTGGACTGGAATTACTTGGAAGGGGGTGACCCTCTGGTGAAATAGATAACACTCTTCCTTCTCTACTAAGCATTTTGCTTGTATGATTGTAGGTAGATGGAGAAACATCATGGTGTTAACATCATGGTGAATTTATAGAGGAGGTCTGCAAGTGAAAGAACACTCTCATTTTAAATCTCTTTACAAATCCTGAAAAAGGCTTTTGAGCGTCCTGTTCCATTTTTGAGAACAATGCTATACATTTGGGGAAACTAAGCCATTATTAATTTATATGTGACTTTTTAAAGAAAATTCATTTCATGCAATATGTATTTTTTTCAACTGAAATTTTCTAAGGTAAAAGCTTAAAACCCCAGAGTTCTAAGCCGTTGTCCTCAGGGATATTTAAAAGCCAGCATAAATATTGTAGCAACAGCATGGTCATGTTCTTGCATTTCCAAAGCTATAAATCTGCTAACAGTTTCAGTGCAGAAACCATTTTGTGGACAATGCTCTGTTCAGCTTTGCACAGCTTCTCCAGAAAGATTGTTAAAAAAGAAAAGGAAAATAAAATCAGCAAGTATTTCATCTTCAGATGGTTCCCACAGAATGGAAAACAATAGCACTTGGTATAAAGCTTTGATTCAAGCAGCTCCCCCAGATGTGGCTCTAAGATGCTAAGATGTGCTATTGGATGCAAGAAGCCATGAAATAACTGTGCCCTCATAATTTAATTTGAATCTTCACTTTTTCCATGTTGAATTTGACAAATGCCACAAGTCCACTTACAACAATAGTTTGAATTGAACTTTAAAGCCCTCATAAAAAGGGAAGAAAAAGGAGAAAGACAGAGAGAGAGAGAGCAAAGGAAGGTTCCAACAAGTATTATCCCTTCCACAAACATGCAGTTTTTGTGTACATATTAGGGAAAGAGATAAATGCATATAAATGCAATTCCATTTCTCATTTAGCCCCTCTTCCAGGGCAAAGGTCAAGATAGTGGTTGTGAACACACATTCACACACCCCATTTTTTACACATGAAAAAGGCTGTACTTTCAATATCTGGTCCCAGCCCCCATCTTGACTTTTTTGATTCCTCCTGCAAACACCTCTGATCTGTTTCATTATTATTCTCTAAATTACTATAACAATTCCTGTCAGTAAGTTGCATGTACTAAATAAGTAAGTAATATGTTAGCTAAGTTTGTTGGCCTTGAAATGACCAGTTAGATTCTCTCATTTATGGAAAATATTTGCTTAAAAATCTGCTGCTTCCAGGAGAAATTGAAAATCAGATCTACCACAACTACATTATATCAGATCACAACTTCTAACAGCACAATTCTTGTAATTCCTCTTTTTTAAATACAAAAAGAAGATGTGGATAAATGTTAAGAAAATAAAGTAGGCTTTGATTTACAACCACAATTAAGTCCAAACTTTCTGTTGTAAGACAATTGTTAGGTGCATTGTGCCCTGTTTTATCACCTTTTTTTCCACCATGGTTAACAAAATTACTTCAGTTGTTAAGCAAATCTGGTTTGTCAGAAGCTATCTGGGAAGGTTATAAATGGCGATCACATGACCCTGGAACAGTGCATAAGTACAAGTGCTTGAATTTTGATCATATGACCATGGGGATGCTGCTACAGTCAGAGGAGTGAAAATCAGTAATAAGTCACTTTTTTCAATGCCATTGTAACTTTAATCAGTTGCTAAATGAATGTTTGTAAGTCAAGGACTACCTGTACACTTAATTAAGGCTTAAACTAGTTTTTATATAATGTGTATACTTTACATAAAAAGCATCTCATTGCTTTTGTTGGAAAAGATTCATGCTTACATGAGGTATAAATACTGAATACATTTTTTCTCTGCTTAAAATGAGCTTTCATAATTCAGTTTTAATTTATCTCTTTTTCCTTTCAAGGGTACTTTAAATGATGCAGATGATCCAAGCACAAGTATTGGAGCATATCACTATATGCTAGAATCAAACATGGGGAAAACAATGCTAGAATTCCAGGTATTTGTGGTGGCCTTTATGTGATTCATTTATCCAAAATTGTCAAGATATACAGGATGATTTTTATATGTGGTGTTTTGTTTTGTTGTTCTTTTTGTTGTTTTGATGTTCCATCTCTCTAACCATGTCTGTCCAATGAACAAACTTCCTTTAAATTTTAGCTCTTACAGCTTTGCTCTTGGTTTCTATTTTCTTGGGTTCCTGTTGCTAAGAGTAGAATATTTACACCGAGGGAAGACTTTGTTTTACTGGAATAAATGACAAAACATTTGCAGAGTGGACCATTGGAAATATTTCTTTTTGTGTAAGGCCTGTGGCAATCCAATTACAACATTCATGGTTCTATCATAATAGCTTCATAACTCTTATTTTTTCAACAACCATTACATTGAAGTAAGAGGGAAAACATATTTATTTACGTAATATTTATTTAATTTATTATAGTAAAAGGCAATATAATAGTGTAGCATCTCAAAAGCGATTTCTCTCTATGGATGCACTTCCAATAAATGTGTTTGATAGTACAACATTAACAGAAAAAGGATTTTATGTTTGCAGTGAACTAAAGCCACCTTTAAAAGGAGAGGTCTATAGAGTTAAACCACCTATTGTAAAAATAGACTTGCACTTAATTCTACTGCTCTAGACCAAAACGTATAATAGTATTTCTATGGAATTGCAGAAGTGTAATTTTGAATCTAATCCATTGCATGCATGCCAAATCCTGCAATATTTTCACTTTAAAAATGCTGTACAGTAACTAGTTGTTAATAAAACTCATTTTTTAAACTTGGCTTGAAATCAGATTCTAGTCCTAGGCTTCTGAATGCATCCTCCTTGTTATCTCCACTCCACACCCCATTTCCCCCTAGGAGCTTATGATTGTGTTTCAGCTTCTGCACTGGAATGGAAGCCTTAAAGCCCTACGTGAAACTAAGTGTTCTCGGCAAGTAAGTAGCCTTCTAAAATGAAACACTAATTGTCAGTTATTCCCAACATTTGTTTTAGAAAAATCTACTTGAAGTTCTGCTGTTTAATGCACTTCCTCTTTTCTATAAGTCATTTATTGTGGTTGGTCTGGTTCAATCAACTGGCAATTTTCAAGTCCCATTGCTAGAAAATATTTAGTTTAAATTTACCGCTTTTCTACTGCCATTGTTTGTAATCAGCGTTGCACCTAAGACACTGGAGCATGAACTAGGCATCAGAGCTCAGGAGACCAATCATTGAAAATACAATATGGAGACAGAAACTTCCAAGAAAAATGTTGTAAAAATGTACAATCAGAAATTGTGGGCAAGTGTTGGGATGGGATGAATAAGATCTACACATAGAAACAGTGTAAAACATATACAAATAACACCAAATATTTAAAAAATTAAATAAACACAAGAAATCTCTGTTTCAATAATAGATTGTTCTGACTTATTTTGGTAGTAAACAGAATTCAGTAGGCAAAATCATTTCATATTAAACATATGCTGAGAAATATCTCATACAGGCCAATAAATAAGTTTTATTTTTATTACTCTAAGTAATTACTATGTTAATTAACAATCATAACAAACTTCAGTTTTTGCTGATGGTAAAGTGGTAAGGAGGAACTCACTCGGAGAGAGCCTGGATTCTATTAATATTGTAACTATATGAAAAACTGAAATGTAAATTCTATAGCATAAAATATCCCATTTTTAAAAAACCATGGCAGCCCTTCTCAACACAAGCCTGAACACCATTTGGTGATGCATTTTATACATAGACAAAAAGCATGCAAAATGGCAGATCGTGAACAAATGGAAATACGAGAGCAATAATTAAAAGGGCTTTAAGATCTTTTAAGTACGATGTCTAATTTTATGACATTAGAAAATAATTCAGTCCTTACTGTACATTAACCTAAAGCTTTTGGGTGTGTCTTCAAGTCAGTGACGATTCCTGGTGACTTCAGAGACTGTTGCCATGTATGCAGTAAAAAAAGGATGACCTTGACAGGTGAAGGAAGTGCAGACCTGTAGGTTTCTGGTATTATAGCCAACCTTAATAAAGTATTTTTAGCCTTACGTGGATCTTCTTTTTTGGTCTGGTCTATGTCATATGGCTGACATTGCAGTATGCTTGGCAATATTTTCAGAAATGGTTTGCTATTGCCTTCATCCTAGGGCTGAGAGAGAGAGTGACTAGCCCAAAATCTTCCAGCTAGCTTCATGCCTAAGACTTAGAGTCTTCTAATTTCTAGCCTAGTACCTTAAATCACTTCACCAGATGGCTCACAGCCCTCGTAATTGCTCACATTAAAGCTCCTCCTCCTAAACTAGGCCTGCAATTCATGACATGTTTCTTTGGTGGGATGTGTTAGCTGGTTCTCCAACATCTATTTTTTAGGATGGGTTTAATTTGCTATATTGGTTGCTAACTCTTCTTTTTGGGGTGGGTGGGTCATAGGAAGTGATTTCCTACTATTCCCAATACAATTTAGATGAACGGATGAGAAGTCATATGGCATTGGACTGGCTCATGAAAGAGCAAGAAATTCCGGGCATTATATCACAAGAGCTACAAGTGGCACTTAGAGAGCTCGAAGAAGCAAGGAAAGCCGGGCAAGAGTTGCGGTTTTATAAAGAAAAAAAAGAAATCCTTGGCCTGGCACTGAGTCAGCTGTATAGTGATTCTGCAACTACCTCTTCAAATGATGATCGCATGAGCCTAGCCCTCAGTGGGTATCGTTAGCCTACATTTGAGAGATGGGATTATTGTGTGACTGCATCTGAAATATTCAGATCAATAAGAAGTAACTGTTTACCTTACTTAGTGTACCGTGTAATGTACTAAGCTGAATGTCTCAGATTTCTTCCTTGATGAGAAGAAAGTATCCCAAGTAAAAAAAAAAAAAGACTCCTTGTATTTCAAACTAAAGTTCCCAGAAAGTAAGGAAAGGACGTAGACTTCAGTTTATCCTTCTTTCATCAGATGGGCAATGCTTAAAACTGACATAATACGATTTGAGAATGGACCGAGGGACTTTTATAGTAATAATTAGCATTTAGTAATAATAGCATTTAGGCTTCTAAATTCTTTGAGAAGAAGCACAGTTAGTTAAGAATTGTTGATCAGGGCTTTCAGTGTACTAATTATTCGTTGGGTAGACATTTGGGGAAAAAGTAATATCCTTGCAATATGCAAAAAACCAAAATGTGTAAGTTTATTAGTCTTTTTTAATAGAGAATAATAAAGTTTTCATATTAAAATAGTGACATGTTCTCAAAAAACCAATGAGATTATTTTAAAATGTACTTAGTTGTAGCAAAACTATATCAATTTATTTTGACCTAAGAAAGGGGGAAAATATCTCAGGTAGTTGAAAGAAGCCAACTTTGGTCTAATTTGCTAAACAAATTAGGGAAATAACGCATCAAGCTTGTTGCCTCTGAATAAGGACTGCAAATGACTGCATTGTTTGCTAGACTATTTTATTTTCCTTTGCAAATCAGAAAAAGAAGGCAATCTCTTTGAACTGCAGTTGAAATAACTTATTCATCTTATGCAAAGTTCCCATACAGAAACAGGTTCTGCAAAAATTTAGCAGGGTAAGACTGGCTGCTATATCAACACAATGTCAAATCAGTGCTGGAAGAGTCAGGATAATACTGAAATGTATAGCTACCAGATCTGAACTGCAGAAATTCAAATTCAGATTCCTTAAAGTAGATGCATCCTTTTTCAGGATTGCACAGAAGCCTCAAAAAAGACTGATAGCTCTGCAAAAATAGCAAAGAGGTGCTCTTCTCATGCGAAGTCCAAAACATTTTGGAGTCACTTCTCAGGTGTTTTCAGTTTAACTGACTGTCACCATCACCACCACTACCACAACAAAATCACATATATTGAAAATAGTAATTTAGAATTATGCAGCATATTTCCTGCAACAGGATTTTCCATCTATCTTCCCATGAAACAACAATACTTTAACAACTGAATTTCAACCTGCTTTTATGATTGCTTAATTTAAGACCTTCAAGTAAAATTATTCAGTGCTACTAGCATTTATCATGGATTTCTGATTTAGCAGTAATCTTGGCTGATTAGCTCTTCACTGTTTCTGTATCACAATATATTGTTCATCAAGCACAGTCCAGACAATCTACTCTGATTGTCAGATGCAGTGTGGTTCTATAACACAAAAGAGTTATGTATATTACTGTATTATTGTGAATAACCTTATATTCACAACATTGTGAACAACCTTATATTCATACAAAATGCTATATAGTAGCATACCCCAAGTAAATTGGGTGAATTTTTTAAGTGTTCATCTACAGTTGTCATCCTTGTGCTGCAGCAAATTATTTTAGTATTAAAATAAGATCCATTGTCTATACAGAACTACAAGAATGGGCAAATGAAGGAATAATCATTAAAAATGGCTATTGGGTATTTCCTTAATGTATTCTGTTTGATCATCCTCATATGTAAAATTTGGACAGTAATTCTGTAAAAGTGTTCTGAAACTTTCTCTGAAAATAAAGCAAATGAATGTTTTGCATACATGTAAAACACAGAAAAAAGAGACTTATTGTGATTGCTTATTTCTCTGGGGCATAAAAACGTATTGCAAGACTTCTTTCATTCCGTGATTTGTTTTAGGATAAGTGTTCTTGAGGCTAAATTTGTAATGAGATGTCAAAGATGTCAGAAGAGAAGCAAGTCTGCCCAGGGAGAAAACTAATCTGCCTCCTGCAAGGCAGAAAAAAAATAGAAGGGTTCAGAGAAGGACAGAAGTTTATCTGATTTTATTTTAGACATATGTTTAAATAGGAGTATTCTGAAATCTCTAAGCAGCCAGGCCAAGCCCATTCATTCGCATTCAATGTTGCCAGTTGCTTTCAACCTAAATTTTCCCCTCCTGCCATTTCTTATCTTACCAAATCTAAACCGATGTTTACCTTGGAAACATGGGGTGGAATGTCACAGAAACAAAAACTGTGTGGATATGTGGAGTAGAAGAAAAGATCACAATTTATGGCAGCTCCTCCTCTGATTCACCAGCTGCCTTCCTATTGTACTCTTGAAAAGGGGAGGAAATTGCAAGTAAAATACATATGTGCCATGGCTCTTCGTCTGTAAATTTCATTTTCATATGGTGGCTTTCTACTAGCAGTAGGAGACCTTGCTGATTGTAATAAAGGCCTACTTGAATTCACCAGTTGTTTGTAAAAAGCCAAGGTTTCTTTGCTGCTATGCCATTGAACAGGGGCTTAAGGAGACTCTGTCTAGCCACGTGGGCTACTTCATCCCAAGCATTGCTATTTTCACACACATTGAAGGTTGGGTTAACAGGATCCAGCACAAATGGCCTAAGAGAGAAAGAAAATATCCCATATGGACAGGTGATATTTATTTATTGGGCATTCAAATATGACATGTGACAAGGCATTTGGTTGAGTCCATCTACTCCTAATGTTCACACTTGCAAACATCCCCTCTCATCTAGTCTAGAGTTCCAATTTTCCCTGATCATCCCTTTCACAAATCTTCTTCATTTGCAAGTGCCATTGGTACAGTATTGCCTTCTGCAGCAGTAGCTTAATCCTCCAGATGGCTATTAAAAATGTGTCTGGAACAAAATCCAGAAATACAGAGCAAGCAGATTGTGCTCCGTAGATGAAACAGAAGCCATACACTAATGAGACCATAGTTGATAAAATATCAAAAGCCCAGTCCTTCCTTCTGTTTGTTAGAGTGGATCTATAAATGAAGAACAGTCAAATATATAGAAACCTTACTTACCTACTTTGCTTCAAAAATATTTTCTGGACAATTGAAAAATTTGGTCTGTAGTGTTTGTGCCATGTGATACATATCTCTTGATACTGAGTCAAAAGCTTCAGGACAGCTCTCATCCCCTGTACAAAGCTGAAAAAGATGGGCTTTCCAGCCAGTTCCCAGACATAAATGGTGATCAGCTCAATTGTATAGGAGGAAGGAAGTCTGCGAAACCTAAATGCACAGAAAGATATTCAGATAGAAATTTTCAATCGCAAGAAATGATTAATAGCAAAAGTCAAAACCCAAAAATGCTAAAAACCAACAACAAAATGTCATTTTGTTTTTAACTTTCAATTTGTTAACTGTTCCTTCCATTTTCATATTTCTCCTATTGCCACCAAGATTTTGACTTATGTTTTCTAATTTACAAATTAGCCATCGTTTGGGGCTGGATATGGAAAAAATATATAAAAATCTGTAAATCACACTTCTAGTGCGTTAGAGGTGTTTCCTGTTATAAAGCTGGAAAACATGAAAATATGAAGATCTAAAAAACATGAACTTTAGATGCTAAGCAACTTACTTATTTTCTTTGGTTGATTCAGCAAATGAAGTTTTGAACCAGTGCTTCATTAAACGTATGAAATCCTTCACCATTTCTGTTGATTCTTTGACAAATTCAACTTGGTATTTCAATAAAGCCATTGTATACAGCTGGATCTTATCATCATCACTGCAAAGGTACAGCTTGTAATAAAAGCTCTCTTTTGGACCTGTTAACACCAAGCAATCTATAAGACTAATGATGCTGCTTTGACCTACTTTACTTTTAGATCTTAACCAAAACCAAACCTTACAAATTGTGAGCACCTGGAAATAATGCATTAATTTAGATGTAAACACTAATGTAGAGCTCCCAGTAGTGATATTTTGGTGAGAGGAAGGAGAATCGCTTTCCCAAATAATAGCCACATCTTACCTGTTGATAACACAGATGCAAACATGTCATAGCAAGGCATGATGTCAAATGAGTGACCATGATGATTTTTATAACACTTAAAATAGAACCTCAAGGAAAACTTTGTCCGTTTCTGCATGACTAACCTTAAAAGAGGAAGAAAGTAAAAGATATAATGAGGCTTTAATGTAACAGCTTTACTGTACAGTAATTAGGGGAGGGCAGGGAGAATCAAAGTAGAAGACAAAAAAACTTGAAACAAGTACAGTGTAAGTTCAAACCTGCTTGTCCATGAGGATTTTATCAGGGAATTTCCTAACTCTTCTAGGATCTCTGGAGTTGTCCTTTGGCAGTCTTCTAAACTGGCAAAAGCTTTGCTAAAAAGAACTATGTCCACATCAGAAAAGTCTTGGGTGTCTGTTCCTTTCACATATGAACCACCCTGTTGCATGGAATATTACCCCCAAAAAAGATGGTTAATACTTTATTTTAATCCACATACTCTTGAATATTTTAACAACAAAACATAAATTCCAGCTGCACACTTGTAGTATTTTAGGCTATTAGCAGAAAACAGGTGCATCACAGTAAGCTGCTTATAGAAAGGATTACTGGACCTTCCCAAGAGTAGTTAGTGCCATATGTCTAAATTCCTTTAAAGAATATGATTACTCTAAGAACAGAGATCAAATATGAAGGGGATTGTTTTTCTTTACTATCATCCCCAACAAAGGAACTTTATCTCATCTCAACTCTAAAAGAGGCAACTTAGAACTGGAGATATACAAATTCGACCATTGCAAAGCACTATGGTGCATCATGCAGGCGAACTTGTAATGCCAAAGATGTACTCACTAGCATTACAGATAATTGCTGTAAGTCATGTGAATGACTATAACAGAAGAAGCCATATAAAGGCTTATCGTCTAGCTTTTTGACAATTGTCTTAGTCATAGCCCAGCATATCCAGAGACTATCAAGTTTTGTTTACGATTATTTATACTTCAATTAACAGTGTCATGTTAATATGGACTTTTGTTCCTGTTGAGTAATACAGTTACTTCTGTTATTTACATAATTTGGAAAAAGATTAATTTAACCTCTGCAACAAGATACTATAGAAATGGACCATTTTCTATCCTTTATGCTAGATTTGTATTCGGAGGGAATATGCCTTCTTGTCATTAAGAAGGCATATTCTTTCAGAATACACTTGATTAATTTTTAATTTAGAGCAACATCTTGAATTATATAAAACTTGTTTATGTAAATTTCTTTGTTGATTCAACTATCAAAGCATCTGAGTATCATATGGAGTTTAGAAAACAATTTTGGTTTGAACAGGCAATTTTTCTTATTTTGCTTTTTGAAAGGGAGCAGTTATTATTTGCTTTACTTTGTGTAATCCAACACCACTCATGTACTTAACGATCTCAATTTATATGTCTGGAGGTACTTCAGTAGTTTAGTCTAACATTAAACTTCAGCGCAACATTATATATTGCCACACATTTTTTCTTTAGCCCTCCCCTATTTTTATGCATTTCTAACAATTTTCCTTGGTGAAGTATTCTTTGAAATGTGGAACCTTGCTAGTAGGTCTAATCTAATCAACGTGTTACTTTGGTACGGATTTGTGGGGCTTTCTTGTAGGACTTAAAGAAAGTTCCTTGAATCCAATGATCTGGCCATGATCCTGTTAGCTCTATTCTCCTGAATTCTGGATCTATATTGGATGATTAGGTCTCCCTATCAGTCTGGCCTTTTGCAATCTTCTGAATCTTGATTTTACCACTGAGTGTTAGCTAAATGCATTAGTTATGCATGGGCTTTACCACCTTTTATCCAGAACAGGATATTAACTATGAAGCTTTACTGAATGTAATGTGCATATTTCAAGGACATATCTCATGTATCATTGATCTATAAAATTAATTGCCTGGGGGATGCAAGACTCTCATCTGCTTTATCAGTTGCATTGCTTCTTACAGATAATACATACAATATAGCTGTCTTGCATAATGCCCATCCATGAGTTCATTTTGCTTCCATATGCATAATAGCTCACTGGCATACATGTGAATGGAACACATTTGCTCAAATCAATTCCACATGCTCTTTTCCTTAAACAGAGATTAAGATGAAGAATATAATGTATGAAGAAACCTTAAAACACTTGATTGAATTAGACACCACAGACCTCAAAAGTTCACAAAGCAATAGAGATTCAAAGGGTGCAGAAGGTGCATTTTATTCAAACAAGTATACACTGCTTCCAAAGAGATATTACCTAATTCTTAACTTTTGTCATAATAAATCATATCAGGGTTGGATCATATCTGAATGTTAAAGAAGGAATTATTCAGGTGCCATATTCACTTCAGTCATAGCCACATTGACACATGCAAGACTGTCCTTGCTTCAAATCTCATGAGATTGAAAGAGCCAGTTATTAAGCAATAGAATTTGATGAGACGGCCACAGATTGTAATTTACAGAATATCCAAATATTCCATCAGATGGTAATAATATACTAAAATATCCTGGGCAAAATCTCTATCCAAGGGGAAAATGCATACATTTCTCTAAGTAAATTAAGTGTTCCTATAACAGATCAATCTCACTGCAAAGCATTACTCTTAAGAAAAAATATGAAATGGATGATACTAATGAGAAACTAATGTATATATTTTGCACACAAACCTATTAATTACAATTATGTGGACAATTAGTAAAATATGGAATGCGATATAAAAAGAGTAACTTTTTCATAGGGAATAAGAATGTACTTTTGCGATCAGTCTCAAGGCAAATGCATAGTGAATATAAATACCTTGATAATGGAAGTTATTGGCAATGGAAAATTTTCTTTGATAAATGTAATAATGCCTTCAACTTCTGATGTACAGGCTAGCCTTACAGGACCCAAAATGGCTCTGAGTTTTTCTTTCACAAATGTATTTATCTCCATTGGTGTTGTATATTCCAAGAAGCTTTCAGGCTTAAAGTTAGTGGCCATCTGAGCTGTACCAAAAAAATAAATATAAAAATCCAGACAAATTACAGATTTTCTTCATTTATTATTCATGGCTATTCTGCATTGAATTAGTAACACCTTTGAAGTCTACTGCTATCCTCAGCACCCTAACAAAGATTTTAAGAAAAAAATGGAGATATGTCAGAGCTCACATGAGAAAATGGTCACTCTTCAATTGATGGCCATTGGAAATTGTTACACAACCAAACATGTGGGGGAATGTAGTCTGGATTCCAGGAGGAAGGGACTGCATTCCAGAGGATCAAAAGACAGCACAGTTTAGATAGTTTGGTGGGGAGGAACAGGATCAAAATAGCTCCATCCTAGAAGTTCTCAGAGTATGGTGCAAGTAGCTTGTTTTAGTTTGGCAAGATTCTGTCTGTAGGTGAGGAACAATAAAGGAAACTGCTTAGAAGACTCTGTGTGCTCTACTTGGTCTTTGGGCTTGAAGAATATGGCAACCATACGTTTAATAGTTTGCCCTGCTGTTGTACTAGATATTATAATTTCATGGTAATGTTTATAGTGGCTTTGAAAGGTCATAATTTGCATACATTGTTGTAGAAAAAATGCAATGTATGGAGCAACTTTAAAAACTAGAACTGAAATCACACAGACCTTCAGCAATAAAAGATCTCAGAGTAAAATTCAAAATAAAAATATCACCTCTTTTATTGGCTGTAAAGTGGTGCTTCCGTTTCTCATGGTGTTCCCTGGCATGGACTGATCCAAACTGCTTGCAGCACATTCTGCAAGATGTGGCTGTTCCCATGGCGACAAATTTTGTTTCCCTTCTTAGTGTTATATTCCAGTAACTCCTTTGATTGTTCACCAGTACCACTTCATGCTCCGCCTGTTAAACAAATTCACTATACGAATGAATTAATACTGCTTCATCAAAGAAATTAACAACTTGAAGAACAGAAAACATAACAAAATTACAAATTTTATTGAGGTAGATTAAAAACCATGCCAAGCTAATATCCTGTTTCTACAATAGCCAACCAGACACTCGTGGGAAGCTTGCAAATTTTACACAAATCTTCTCCTAGCCAGCAGGTATCAATTGGAATTACAGCTAGTCCTCATTTAGTGACCATAATTTGGACCACTTGCTCAGTCATCAAGCAATAAATGCAGCTTTCCTTTGTTTTACAGACCCATGAACATTATAAATAAAGAATTGGTTGCATAGTTATAATTTCCTCACTATCATTCTCTTAACACATCCTCCTCCAAGGCAGTTTGGCGAACCAGCCATAACATTAGCAACAGGTCCGCGGTGAGCCCGTAGCAGCCCACTCTTGCTTCCTGCTATGTTGTATAGGAATCTCTATTCAAACAGATCCTAGTAGTACAATTTTATTTATTTGTTTATTTGATGGTTTGTTTATTTTAACCAAATTATATTGCCGCCTACTCACACATAAAAACAACATATAAATAATAAAAATAATAATAAAATAATAATCCCACACACCCTCACCCCAGTGACAACACACATTCATACAAGCCATTTAATGGGCTCCATCCCACTCTGGGTTCTCCAGGCCAGCTGGCAGAAGCACATCTTCAGTGCCTTCTGAAAGAGTGTTAGAGTGGGGGCCAATCTAATCTCTGAGGAAACAATGTTCCAGAGAGAGGGAGCCACCAAGAGAAGCCCTTCTTCCGTGTCCCGCCCACCAGATGTACAGTATCTCCTTGGGGGATGGGATCCACAACATTAGGTAAAGAATGATACTCAAGGTAAACAAAGAGATTGCTAAGGAGCTTGCAGATCTCTCAAAGTTCCTTTCTTCAACTTTTGAGTATTCTGATGCTGCCTCCCCTCCATCCCCGCTTTTTTCAAAAAAAAAAAAAAAACCACTTCCAAATACAGTACTTAATAAAGTCATTCAGTGACAACAGAACTTAAAAATGAATACAGTGAACATCTTCCAGCTTACCTTTGAGTCACGTGAAGGAGCCTCCCATAACATCTCTGCACTGCATGTTTCACAATGAACCTTCCCAAGATGTTTAGCATGAAAATGATACCTCAGAGCCGCACAGCTAACAAAGTCATTCCCACATCTCTCACAGTTATATGACTTCTGTTTTACACCCCACATCCTGTAAAAACACAGAACCATACTTTTAAGAGAACCTTTCAAACACGTTTGATCATAATACAGTACAATAATATGCTATGTACACAAGAGCAAAATCTGTACAAAAAAATCTGAACAAATTGCCAACATGTCAGATAGTGTCCATATTTAGAATCAAATTGATTCAGTTCTGTTCAGATTGGAAATAGAGAAACCATCTAGATCCTAAACTACCTAATTTATTTTAAGAATGCTGACTTCTTTTCTAGATTCTGTTTTGTGTCCCTGACATTTTCTGCCAAAAAGAAATCTTACTTGCCAAAGCCATTGTGTCCTTATTTAATAGTGTGTTTGTTTCATTATTGCCCAGTTACACTACCAGCTGGCCAAATAATTTCTGTACCACTCCCACTGGCTTGGAATTGTGGGTGTTATAGTTTATGCTACCTTAGTAGGAGACTTGGAAATTTGACTTCATAACAAATGTAACTCTAATAGCACTGCAATAATAGCTATAAACATACAGTGTGCATTGCGACTCCTTTAGGGCTCTTGAACATTTTACAGTGCCTGGAAGAAGAGTTTGATAGGAGATCCTAATCCATATTATTTATTGCCAAATTCTTGATATTTTGAATAATATGTAACTGGAAGTGTTGGACATGTGGACAATGCTTTATCACCAATTATTGGATGTGTTTTTCTCCCATATTCCTACCACCTTACTTACTAAATACGGCTAAATTCAACATTATATTTGTCTGTGAAACATGGCTCAATGCATCTCTCCCTGACTCCATTACCACAGTAAGAGACTATCATGTTTACCGATCAGATCATGAAATTCATAGAGGAGGTGGTGTTGCTATCTTCTATAAAAAGTCCCTACATCTAAAAAACATCCAAGTTACCCAGGAGCTTGCTATTCCTGAGACCATCGTCTGTGAACTGTCCTTAAATATCACATTTTGGTTCTTACTATGTTACAGAGCCCCTGATTATGACATCGAACATGCAAACAAGCTAAATACACTACTAACATGGGCAGCATCCTGCCCACACGCTTTTATCTTTCTTGGTGACTTCAATCTACCTCATATTAATTGGACCCTTAATGAATGTACAACTGAACCCACACATGCAACCTTCTACAATGCAGTAACAAATCTGGGACTAGAACAACTAGTAACCTAAACTGTATGATTACGGTGAAAAAGCTAGCAGCTCCTTTTGCTTTGTTAGCAGAGAAACAACTGGCAGGACTAAAAGCCTGAAATCTGCAACATTTCCTGGTGGGGGTTTATTGAATGATAGAATTTTAAAGTCAGGTACTAGGAAGGTTACAAGTAAAGAAATGATTATGTAAATTAAGATAAGAAAGCAGGAATGTGATCTCTTTCTGTTACTCTACTTCTGCATGCTTAAAGAATGTATGCTAATTAAGTCATAGTTTGGTTAGTTTATGGTTTGATGAACAAATCACTTGGTGGACATACACATGTTTTTTTGCTTTAAATTACGATTTTGTTATCTTAAATATTTATCTTGCTTGCTACTGTTGGGATTCTTTTTGCTGTTATTTCAAGAGCTTTATTGATGCTATGAAATTGCCTAGAATTATGTAGAAGATATTAATATTTTCAGCAAATATGAATAAATAGTGAAGTATAATTTACAGTGTTCAATATGGCCAAGTTCACACAACATGCCATGTCCAAATAAATCAAGCCATATTATATATCTTAAGTCTGATACACAAACCTAGTCACTGCCTTATTGCCAGATCAGATCATTCATCCACTTCCCACATCATGGCCTGTATAATTTCAGGGCTATTTCATGCCGCCAAAGACTTCAAGTACTTTGAATGAGTATACTAAACATTAATCTGAGAGAATTTTGTTAAAAATTCAGGTATTCAGAAAACCTCAGGCTTATATATCTTGCTTTCTTTTAAGTCAGGAAAATAGGCTGAACCGTCTAATTTTAAGTTGTCATTGATTACAGAACCCTGATCATCTGAGAATTCTCAGAACCTGGAATGCTGGGCTGGATAAAGGCTGGTGATAGAACCAGAAGCATAAGAACAAGGGAGCATGGAAGTCACATGTCTCTGAGTCTTGAATTCATCTGCTTGAGATAGCAAGCAAACTTAGTATTTTTATATTGCCCAGACTAATGTGAACACTGATGTCATTCATTGTAAGAAAATACCAAAAGGAGGAATTCTAGTCAGTCTTGCCCAGAATAGGAAGAGTTGATATTTTTTTGACATATGTACATAAAATATTTTATATACATATGTAAAAAAATACATAATACATAAAAGTATTTTTAATTTGATTTCTTGGATTTTTCAATTATATGCAAGTATATCACAATGTAATATAATTTGATAATTACATCAAAGAAAAGAGAACTGTACTACTTTTAAGGCCTTTTGGGAGGAGCTTCTTTCAGTATGTCTTTATTCATTGTGCTGTCCAACCAGTGTATGGAATTGGATAGTTAAGTTGCAATTGTGAGCTGTCCCCTTAAGGGAATGCATCATGGTAAATGTAGTTAAAGGTATCCTGGGAAATGTAGTTCACGTCATGTGGCCACATCTGTAAGCCCGATTGGTCACTAATTTGACCTTTGATGAGTTGGGGAAGTTTTCCTCACTTTTGCCTGAATTCCCTAATTCATGGCAGCTGCTTTCTATCGCTACGAGATGGGTTAGGAGATAACCATCTTTTACCTACAAATCAGATATGCAAAGGAATTGGACATAAAGAAGAACTTCATCACAAATGTGAATCATGAAGATACCTGATGAACCAATAATAAATACTTTGTATTGATGTTTTGTTGAGTTTATCTACCTCTGTAGAGAATACAGAAATTGCATCCACTCCTTTAGTGCGGGTGATTTAGTTACGGTTAAAAAAAATCCTTTTACCTAGTCCAGGGGTCGCCAACCTTTTGGACCTCAGGGACCCACCAAACTCATAATTTTAAATCCCAGGGACCACTAACCAGTTCTGTGGGCGTGACCTAATTTGTGGATGTGGCTTGATGATCATGTGACTGGCTGGGCATGGCTTGTATGTAAATATTATAAATATTTATATAAATATTGAATTTTTTATAAAAAAGAGCAACTTTTACCCAAAATCAGGCAAAGCAGGCAGGCAGATTGAGTTGCTTACAGAATCAATCAGTGAGCTATCTATCTGCCATCGGCTAGCTCAGTCTCTCAAATTTGCTTGCCGTGAGTCTACACTGAATAATAGAACCTTCAGTCCTAAGGGAGATTCGGCTGTGCTTAAAAACAGAGCCGAAGATCTAAAGACTAGCCAGAAAGCAAGAAATCAAATCATTTTCTAATTCCTAGCTATTCTAGTGGTTGGCAACCACTGACCTAGTCCATTCAAGATCTCTTCAAGTATTCCCTCCAGTCTCCGTTTTCCAACACTCTCAAGGTTGGCTGCTTGCCATCTCTGCCAGTCTCATAATATGTCATTTATGATGTGAAATGGAGGCCTGACCCACCACCCTGCCAATAATGAACAATTATATTTACCTATACAGACCCATTACAACTGCCTTGTCAATTTACTTTTTGTCTCTGTCTTCATTTTCCATTCCTAAATTCTTCCAGCTAATTTAGCATGCTACTGAGAAGTCAATGTTTGCTATGTCTGAAGAGAAAATTTTGTGGCACATGCACAAAGAGTGTGCAAGAGGAATATTTGAGACTGATATCACAAGGGACAATGATTTGTAATTAATGAAACAAGATGAAGCGCTGATAATCAAGACCAGTTTTCCTGAAATGGATTTGAGAAAGAAGCACTGAATAGAAACACATTCCAGCAGTTTCTAAGGAATATTTTTCAAAAATGTTCATTTTGCCAAATGTGTAGTGACTTAGCCCAAAACATATAGAGCTTACAAAACTGCAAGTAAAAATCATATAGAAATGCAAAACAATAAAAAAAATCCTAGCTTACGGTAAGAGCTCCCCACAGAAAGTATATATCCTTGATGATAAATTATTTATATCAACTAATGGCTATTGGGAAAGAAATCTGTAAAGATGTGAAAGGAAATTGGTAGAGGTTAAAAGCTGGAGGGCCAGGAAAGAGCATGATTGTATACAATTAGAAAGTGATCTCTTCTACAAAGTAAAAGACCCCCACACACCAGATTTATTCTATTTGCATTAGGCGCAGGGCACTCATGAGATAATAACAGAATAACTCTGCTACAGCTTTGTGTTTCATGCTGCTCTATTTGCATGCACACCTCCCTTGATTTTCATTTCTAAAGGGTGTGTGTGTGAGAGAGAGAGAGAGAGAATACATATTATATTCTAAAGGAAGTCATATATACTGTATTTATATATATGTAACTTATTATATATATAAAATAAACATTAATATTATGTTATTCAGCTTCAACAGATGATCTGCTATTCAAATCAAGATCCCTGAAACTTAACTAGGAAAAAGAGACTTCTTTTGAAACATGTATGAGCAGATAGATAGTCCTGCATTAGAAAGAGAACATAACTTGATACTAACATTAGGAACGGTGTGAAATAGGGGTGGGATTCAAATTTCTTAACAACTGGTTCTGTGGGCGTGGCCTAATTTGTGGGTGTGGTTTGATGGTCATGTGACTGGGTGAGCATGGTTTGCTGACTGGGTGTGGCTTGGTGGTCACATGATTGGCTGGGCATGGCGTGTATGTAAATATTGTAAATATTTATGTAAATATTGGTTTTTTTATTTTAAAAAGAGCAATTTTTACCTAAAATCAGGCAAAGCAGGGAGGCAGATTGAGTTGCTCACTAAATCACAAATTCACTTAGAGATCTAGCTATCTGCAATCTGCTACCTAAGTCTGCACTGAAAAATAGAAGCTTCAATCCTAAGGAAAGTTCAGCTCCGCTTTTAGATTAACTAGAAAGCAAGAAATCCAACAATTTCCTGCTTTCTAGCTAATCTAAATTTCCCAGCTGATGGTCGGGGGGGGGGGGGGAAATAGCAACTTAGCAGGCAAATTTGATGGGGCACATGCCAGGTAAGAAATGAGTGGGCAGGGCAGAGCGGGACCAGCCAGTGGTGCAATTTGCTGGTTCTCTGAACTGGGCAGAATCACTGGTTTTATAGAACCGGTTCGAACAGGTAGAATCCCACCCCTGGTGTAAAACACTAAGATAGTAGTCCCAATCATGTGATCAATGCTCCATCTTTTGTCTTCTGCACACACTTAGAGTAAGGATTAATTATCCTGTGATGTTAAGCCTTTGGATTAGATACAGAAAGGCCCAGCTTCAAAGGCATTATCAATTTTGAAAGCTTAATAGGTGATTTGGGGCCATCCTATGTTGTGCTGCTGTGATTGTAAAGAAAAGTAAAAGAAAGGAATACTGCTATACTGGTATGAGTTCCTGAATGAAAGGTGGGATATTTCTTTATTTAGTTTTTCCAGCAGGCCTGGGTAACTCAGCGTGGGATGGGAGCCCATCAAACGGTTTATTTGACTGGGTGTTGGCACAGAGGTGGATGGGTAGGAGATTATTATTATTATTATTTACACAAAAAATGATAGTGTACACAGCAAACTATGCTGGGTTTCATATCACAAATCACTAGTCGAACACTTATTATTTTTATTATTATTGTTGCTAGTTATTGTTATTATTATTATTATCTCTACTGTATTTTTATTGTTTGTAAGTCACCTAGAGTCGCTGTGAGTGAGTAGGGAGCTATATAAATTATCTAAATAAATAAATAAATTTATTATTTATTATTCAATTTATATGCCACCCCTCTCATAGTTAGGGCAACTCTGGGCCTCTTACAGACAGCAAAAATATTAAATAAATATAGAAATTCCTTGCAGATTCCTTCTGCTGGAACTAGTGTTGCAGACCAGTCTCATTGGAGCAAGATGGCTCCTCAAATATCCTGAGATATAAACCTAATAAATAATGTTTTTTAAAATGTACTTAAACAATAGTACTTGTTATTGAAACAAATATTCTTTGTTCATTCATTCTTAATCAAGAATGTAGGTCATCAACATATTTTTACTATCAATATCTTCCATCTTTTCCTCTTATATTTTGCATATTTAATAATGGCATACTCTATTTCTTCATTATATGAAGAGACTAAAAATCATAATTATAGATTTATCCATTACAGACAGTTTGTAGGTCTTTGCAAAGATTCTTTTCCTTTCCCTGGAACATGTTTCACTTCCTGTGATTTATTTGGCTTTTTAATTTTTTTAAATGAATAGTGAAATAGCTGTATTTTTCTATAGGAAAAAAAAATAGAGAAGATTTGTAAAGTAAAACACAGTATTATTACAGCAAAGCAAAAACAATGCAAACACTTTTATTCATTACTATTCCTTTAGTGTCATCTGAGAGTGAAGTACATCAGGTAACAGAGCCCCCAGCCATCACTTTGTTGCTGTTTTTAATATTTGAAACTTTGCTGAAGTAAATGGGTAATTATGCCTCAGAATACTGAGGAGAAGGAGGAGGGGGGAGGGAGGAGGGGAGGAGGAAGAGTAGAAGGAGAAAAAAGTTTAGTATAGTTATTAAGAAACCACAAAACTATGAGTTCTAGTTTTATCTTGGGCATGAAAAAGTAGCTGGGTGACTTTAGGCCAGTCACTCTGTCTCAGCCCAATACACTAAACAGGGTTGTTGTTGGGAAAATAGGAGGCAGAAGCATTAGGTATGTTTGCTGCCTTAAATTGAACAAATATACATAAAAAGACAGGATAAAAATAATACTAATATCTATCTATCTATCTATCTATCTATCTATCTATCTATCTATCTATCTATCTATCTATCTATAAGAACATGAGCATTTGTGATGACATAGAAGTATTTAAACTAATATAAGATAGCTAGATATATGTACACTATTTACATATGTACCTAACTAGCTCTGCATTTCAGCAACTCATTGGGAAGGCACATACAGTTCCATACCTGGATAGCAACCATTTTACTGTTACCCAAGAGCACAAAATAATATGCTCCAAATCTGCCAGCATTTAAATATAATTTTTTTAAAAACCTGCTTTTTTTAAAATGCCCCATAGTTTGTTATGTGAAACATACACAATATAGTCAGATGTTGAAATAGAAATATGTACCATGTGGAGGAGTAAAACAGCTCCATGAAATGTGATATTGAAGGTCCAGGAGTTAACGTATACATCCGGATATATAAATGCATACAAACGTGTATGGCTAGATGAGGCATTGTGGTTTTATGTTTCAGAATGGAATGAACGATAGCATCAGGAAAGAAAGAAACAGTGAAAAAAGCCTGTTCCCTTTTTAATAGGGATCAAGCAAAAGATACACATATAATCATGTACCCATACCTCAAACTTCTCTTCTTGAAATCCAAATGAAAGTAAATCCAATTATTTAGGTTATTATTATACTGTATTTTATGTTGCATTTGGAAGGCACATTGTATTTTACATAACATTTGAAAAGCACATTAATGCAACATTGCTGGATTTGTCTATAAAAATTATTGATCAGAATGGGGAAACGTTTGGTTTTAATGAGAGGTTAAAATTAGTTGCATAAGACAATGAAGAACAGCCTGGCAGGAGTTAGTATTGGAATGGGATCTGGGCTCAAATATGCATTAGGCCATAAACTAATTAAACTATGTAGTATTTACCAACCAGAGTGTCGATAGAAATTAAGTAGAGGGGAAAGTCTACCTGCTTTATATTAATGTGTTTAGAAGAAATGGGGGAATAAATTTAGTAATTTAAATATGGGATAATTATTTTGCATCCTATATCTTTTAACTATCAGACCCACACTCTTTCAAAAAAGTATAGATGTTCTTTCAGAAGTTAATGAGTAACAGCTCCTACCATCTTGTACTATGCTGACAAGCAGTTAATACTCAGCAATATTGGGGAAGGTTCAAAATTCCTCAGTTTAAAACAACTTGATCTGTAGCATCAGTTGGAAGGCTTTAGAAACAAGCATAGGTCTGTTCACACAATGTTCTAAGCCATTTCGTGGAATTCACTTAATATGCTAAGACAAAAAATATATAGTTTATAAATCAAAATGCCTGATTATCATCCCACACTAATGCATTATAAACCACAATCACAATGCTTGGGGTCACACAATGTACTAATCAAAACTGACTGCACATTGTATTTTGTATAAGCTTATATCTTATATCTCCATGCATATCTTCATATAATAAATGTATGTAGTGTGGAAGAACATGCAAGTGACTGAAAAGAAACATTATAAAACTGGTTTACATGTGGCCTTACTGCTGACTGATCGAGGAACTGGTCTGAGAACTTATGCTGAAGCCATTTTCTGTTTTACTAGTGTTTTCCTGTAAATCAGATAATGGAACTAAACCAGATCTCTAAGATCAAGAGATGCTGGAAGAATAAAAAATAGTAAGATCACACAGTATATGAAATATATGCTGTTTATGCATGTAAAAATGAAAGAAATGTAAGAAAAACAAGGTACTAATGTAAGTTCTCAATTGGGAACTTGTTATAAATTCAGAAGCAAGACTTACAGTGAAATTTTTTTGTTTCTTCTGAGTCACTAGATCTCACCAGATGGTCACAGTTACTGCCCTGTCAAGAAATGTATGAAAGCTACAAGAGGTAGCTACAAACTTAAGTTTCTCTTGGAACTATTAAATGAGAGGCTACCTTAGCTGACCAATACTTACCTCTTGAGCGAAAGGAGAAAACTTCAGATTCAGAACAAAACATTGCCTTCAAACTTGCCAAACATACCTTGCTTACAGAATTAATGTTAGGAGAATGCACAGAAAGTTTTGGGAGATGAAAAATGCTAAACTTGTATGCTGCTACTGAATAATCTTGTTTTTAAGCTTAAGAGTGCTGAAATGCAGATGTTAACAATTTGTAACTGAGCTCCTGATCCCATTCAATAACACTGAAGGGATGGTTTCTCCCAAACATCCCTAGCATAGTTTCTTTTGCTTTAAGTTTATTAAGGAATGTATATCCTTGTGCAAATCTGAATAACTTTTGAAAACTCACAGTGCAAGTTTAAAAAGCCAAGTAGCTTAACTGTAGTATACAGTGATGTTATTCGAGTCACATTTGAAAACCACACACACTCAGGAAAAAGAATATTGAGGTAAGAGATTTCAGATAGTTGAAGGGGCTCTCCCTGTGGAAAGCAGATCTGTTTATTTCTGATTGACTAGCATAACTGCAGTGTAAGCATTTCATGTTTAAAGTTTTCCCATCAGTCATCCAGTCACTACATCATCTCTTCCAGGTGCAGAAAATGACTCGCTTTGAGGAGAGTAATGTAAGAAATAGAAGTTAGGTTGGCTCACTATCATTTCCAGGTGGGAGCACTTGAAAGGAAAAAAAAGAGAACTTTTATTTATTTTTACATTTAGGTTCAGTGATGCTGGTTTGAATGTTATAACGATAATTAAACAGTTATCAGATCTTGGTAGAACAAGGCTATAAAATGTGGTTTTTCTTCCTGTGTGGTTCACATGAAGGCCACACAGGATGTCAAATCCTTTCTGTCCTTATTTTGTCATGATTACAAAACAGTAAGAAAAGTGTAGAGAAAACAAATCTACCACCCACGTCTCCAAAGTGACAGAATATATAAAACAGGAATAAATCTTTTCATTTACCTCTGCAAAGCTGCAATAGGGTTTATTGAACGTATTAAATATGATCCTGGTAATCACTTTTTAGACTGTAATGTGCACACTGACATTGTGAAAATAGTTGATGATAGTAACCCCCCAAAATCTAACATACCATAATTTAGTTGACTGTTGGATAAGTATGTCATGTATAAACACAACTGTTGTGTTTTGATTTCAAAGATCATGAACTTTAATCTACTAAAAATATAGGTCAGAGGGTCAACCTTTTGGGAGTGCAAAAGTTCGCTGGAGATAGAAGGGGATGCTAAGAGGGAAAAGCTAGGATTTTATTTTTTCAGATTTATTGCATGGAGTCATTTTTAAAAGCTGTTAAATTATGTTGAGAAACACTCAACCCGTATTTGCTAATTTGCAGGGAGGATTTCTGGAACTGGGAAAAAAGAATTTAGGAACTATGTGTCCAATCCTCCTCACAAATATTATTTTTCTTGTCACCATTTCTGGATCTGGAAATTGTAGTCATACAATTCTCCTAGATGGAATCACCTCTTCTTAGGTAGAATGAGAACAGTTATTTTGGATGACCTGAAAAGATAGCAAATTGGTCGTTACTTATTACAAGGCTTACTTCCAGGATGAGAGGCTGGTGAGTTTTTTCTAGCTTTTGACCTATTAATAAATTTATGTACTATATATCTCAAAGCAGCAATAATTATGTCAGCCTCACTTTACACAAGAAAAGTTTGGTGGGAGTGAATATGCTTTGCTGTTTCAGCTTTGTTTTCCAAGCCATTTGGAAAATGGATACTAGTTAGGCAGTCCTTAGTCAATAAATTATAGGATTTGAAGGCAATAAGCTCACACAAGACTGAATGTCAAGAGATCTTGCTGCAATGTTGCATTTAGATTAATGGAATTATTGAAGAAAAAGGAAACTATACCAGATCACATCCCTTGTCAGATCACATCTCATCTGCTGTATAACACCTAACCCGAGTCTTCAAATCTATCCCTAGATTCATGGTGCCTGGGGGTTTATAATAAATATTCAGAATATACAAAATGTGAATAGTTCAGAGTATAGAGGATGTGAATAGTATAACATCCAGAGTGATAGCACATATCAGTGACTTTCTTATAACTCAGTTCACTAATATTTTAAGATATTGTTACTTATACTTCCTTCTCAAAAGTGATGGGAGTACAAGCTGTGTTTTAGATAAAATGGGTGTAGGGAATTTATGTGAACAGAGAAAAATTGTACACCACTGTAGCAGCTCAATGCTGATTCTAGAAACTACACCAAACATTTCAATTTTAGCATTCTTCCTCATGCTGTTATGTGTAAGAACTTTCAAACTTCCCACATTTGGCCATGCTACCTGAAATTCTGCAATTCCTGCTCGTCCAAACTCCGAAGCAGGGGAAAGCTGTTATATGCGTTTTCAATCCAAAAAGTGAAGCAGAATTTGAAGAATTTAAAGGGGAAAAATGCTTTGTGGGTGTCATGTTAACACTTGGAAGAACTACCAAATAGAATAGAAAGAAAGAAATGTCTCTACCAAAGACAATAATGTAAAATAATTGTCCCATAAACATACATTACATCTGTGACTTAGAAAGTCTCTTTTTCTAAAGTGAGAACCTGATTAAAAATAAAATAAAAATGAAGGCTCAAGCAATGGGTTTTAACTACCTCTACTTATGTAAAAACACAGGATAGTCACAAAAATACAAGAGTGTCATAATATTTAAAGAGTTATTTTTATTTCACAAAAAAATGCAATTGTGTTCGCAATATATATGCCATTCAGTCAGTGCTGGTTATATACACACCATATTATTCAAAGTATAAGAAAATAGGCTTTCATTTGTCCTTTACATATTAAGGAAATCCACAGATTTGCATATAATGTGTACATCTATATACAGACACAAAAACACATCTTTTTTCTAAAATAATCTTCCTCAAAGCAAATATTCTACAACTTGGAGTTACTCTTTTGATGAAAAATGTATGCTTTCTATAAAGATATCAACAGAGAAATCTAATCCCATTCAGTGTTCAATAATATTTGATATTCCAGAACTGCTTTGATGTTACATTATTAAAGCCAGCTTCCTGTTATCAATAGAACTACAATCTCTCCACAGATCTGGTGCAAATTTACTCTTAAATCCATCCTTTCTAAGACCCTGTAAATTAAAAGTGTTCAGTGGCTTTCAGTCATTCATTCTAACTTCCTCATACTCTTGCACATTTTATCAAGGTAACTCTTAGATTTCAACAGTAATTTGCTACATATGCCATGACTAACCTAAAAAAGATGCTCAACCATTGCTTTGATCAAAGCAGCGATGTCATGGGTAAAGATCTGCATTTCTGTTACAAATTGCAGGTTTTTGTAACATTCTAGAAGGCTTAATTTCTTAAATATCAAGACCTGAGAGCATGGCAAAACAACATTTTAATTGGCTAAATATCTTACTGTGGGATAAAATATTATAAAACATCAGCAAGCATTTAAAAAAAATTATGCATGTTTGCAGGACTATCAATTAGCATTTGAAGTAGCATATTGTGGAAATTAAGTAGCATATATCTAAACATTGGTATGGGAGCAACCATTTGTGAAATATGTACAAAAATGTATTCTTAAATGAATCAATCTTTAAAAGTCCAGAGTGCAATGAAAGTAACATCTTCCAGAAGGATTTTTAAAAGCCAGTCTATCATTAGACGGAGGATTGTTCTAACACAGAACAGGTGGAAGACAGTAATACAAATATATAAGGGTCAGTATTCTATATAACATGATGTTATTAAAATAAAATAAGGCCACATTCTTTCAAGTATTAGCCTCACAGTGCATGTCCAATTTCACCTGTAATGTAGCAGGCTGTTTTTAAAAGCAGCAAGATCTATTACATGAATTCCATCTCCCACAGCTGTATAAAGATACTAACATTACATTTACAGTTATATTAAGTTAAAATGTAGTAGCTTTGAGAGCATTCAAAAATAAAGCAACTTCATTATTTGAAGTAAAAAATAATAATTACTTTGGGGATGGGCAATTTTAAATGGCTGGATTGGTTTGTGTACATTTTGACAGAATTAAAGTCACAATATGACTACAGATGTACAAATTTATAGCTGAAACCTGCACTTTTAAGGTCCTTTTACACATACCCATACAACAACCATCATGCAGTATCTTTTCAAAAATAGTATTTGGAACAGTCTCACCAATTCCAAAACCATAAGTCAAATGATAGATTACTATGCATAGCTTCCCCCCCTACACCTCCACACCCCCCAAAAAAAACATCCATAGAGATCACAAAACGGCACAGGAGAAATTTATCACCCAATTTCAGAAGAAACTGTAATGCTCAAATTTGATAATTTTGAATTCTAGGATGAATACAAATTTGGGGATTATGTCTGGCACCTATTTCAAAGAGAACAAAAACTGATTCTAAATATTGTAGTAGGTATACTTTATGCTGAACTCTATACATCCAGCCAAATATGTAGAGAGAAAGAGGTACATACATATGTAAAACAGTAGATCTGGGCTATTTTTTGGACCAAGAGTTATAGTTAGGCTTTTGGTAGCATACCTTGGGCCTCCAAAATCTAATATGTGGAGACAGGATAAAACTATATTTTCCTTTACATTTTAAAAAAATTAAATATAGCTACTACAGTGATCTCCAGTTATATGTATCTAGTAATTTTCTCCTCAAACATGTTGAAAAAGAATTGGTTTTTCAGAACCACAACTAAAACTTTTGGGGTGATGATATACTAGACAGGCCCAATCTTTCAATGTGAAATAAAATAGGCAGAAAAGTTATCTGTGATACACACATATATTGGTATGCATGTATATCTAAACATATTAAAGATGCAAATAATTGAGCATTTCTCCAAAGTTTGTAGACTTAAAAGATGTGCTGCAAATACATAGAACTGTACATTTTATCCACAAAGCCAGATTATTGGGATAAGCCTTATTTAATTATCTCTTTAATAAAATGCTTCAATGCAAACATACAGAGAAACACACAATGCTCCATGTGCATTTTAAGTACACATACTTCTTAACACTAAAAAGAACAAACTAGCTATTCATATACAACGCCCCTGGCTATTTAACGTTCTTTGGGAGTCATGGCTACAAAGACCAAAATAATTTTTTGTTTTGTTTTTTAGACAATCAAACTGACATGTTGTTAAGTTGAACAAAAAGGTTTTCCTTCACTGATTAAGAGCTAACATTATAGCTCTAATAATCTTCAAAGTTATGAAGATTCATAACTATGAAGGGCTTTTAAGAAAAATAGACTTCCATTATATATATTTTACAATACTTATACTTTAAGGCACATGAACTATGTTTTCAAACAGATTGAAAACACAACTAATTGATGTCATTCATTTTTCCCCAATACCAAGCTCACCTATTACAGAAAGCTTTGAACCTAATTGGGGGATTGGACGTACAGTATATAGTTTGTATCACTCTACACTGTATTTCTATATTAAAGTGATTTTAGGAGAGAAAAAAATTAAAACCAAATACACTACCACTTCCAACAGGATGCATGTAGAAGATGTTAAGATTTAAAAATAGCACAAAAGCTTTAATCAAGATATTAGAATCAGGCATTTCTAACCTAAGAAACCATACAGAAAACTGAGGACATTCAAATTACTTTAATTAGTTCTTGATGTAGTAGAAAATTCTCTATTCTATTAAAGTCCCCCCTAATTTTTGAACTGAATAAAAGTATTTCATTCTACTACACAAAATTATTCTTCTGAATGGACTCAAGACAATTACATTTAAAGTATAATACCTATCATTTATGGTTTCAAGATACATACAAATGCATATGTACAGAAAGCCCAACTCTTCCAGATTATTCATTGTTGGAAATCAAACTTAGTTGGAAGCAAATAAATGTACTAACTGCTTTGATAACGACTAAATCTCAAATCTATACATTATTATTTTAAAATATTAAGCACAATTAATCAAATGTAAATCAAAAACAAGCCAGTTATTTTTTAAAAAAATAATTGAAAGTATTTTCAAAATATCAGTGCTTTCATTTAAAATAAAATATTCTAATTTAGAACATATGTGTACTACATTTTCAAGTCCAGTTCACATTTCCAGTAGCAAATACAACTATATATGACTTTAAATGTCAGATGATGTAATAAAAAACCAGAGGGAAGGAGGGAGGGAAGGAGGGAGGGAGGGAGGAAATATAAAAAATGTAAGAATGGCAAACCAAACATGAGAGAAATAGAGCAAATCTCACATTCCCTAACAACCAGGTTAGATGTTCTTCACATTGTGAAGTCAGACAATTTTCATTTTGGGGTGGGGGTATTAAGATGAGTTATTTTCAACCAAAATTAAGAGTTGAGCTATTCACTTGCAATGAAAACAGTATACTAGAGAGTCAGAAGTACTAAAATTAGATACATTTTTCCTTTCCCTGTTTTCAATAGAGTTGAAATATAATTGCAAAGAACTTACCTAGTCTATGTTTTTACATTAAATTCATAACTAAGCAAAATTGGTTTTAAATTATTATCTTAATCTAGAATACATATTGTTTTCTTATTGATCCCAAAGTGCTTCAAACACTGAATTTGGTATATTCTTCAGCAATGTTCTTCACTTTGAATTATTTGTAACACAGACGTCATACCAGCTTTACCACATGTATATTCAATTTCTGGAATACTTATGAAGAAAGAAAACACACTACCTAATATTTATGATTTATGAAACATTGGATTTTATGGCACAGAAATAATGAGATCTAAAATGTTCCAGGGTATGTAATCCTCCATGAAAAATGAAGTAAAATCAGTAGTAAAATGTTGAACCAAAGAACCATCTTCTGATTGTCTTTAAAATCTATATACATTTCAGGGAAAAGTAGGATTTCCCTCCCCCCCCTCCCCAATTCTGAGAAAAAGACATGTCTCAAAAGCTGCATCAAATTGGATTCATATCTTTCCAAGTTTATATTTGCTTGAAGAAAGAGCTTCTTAGATTATCCTCTTTGATAAGAACAAATTTAGAAACTAAGAGTACTATATAGCTGTTCAAATGATTGAAGGCACTACCCATCTGGCACTTTTTAAAATGTGTTGGAACTACAAATCCCAGAACTGAAAATCTCAACATGATAGCTAAATATTTTGGAATTTATAGTTCTAAAACATTTAAAAAACTTTAAGTTGGGGAAGCTGGCCTAATCAACACATTTCATTCTTTTATCTGTTTTTATTTCTCTCAATTTTTCTTATAATGTAATATTTTATTGGGAGACTTTAGAATTATATTGGATAACATATAAAATTATTGATGTCTCAAATGCCAATTTCTTACTTTACTATAAAAGTCAGTACAGGGTAGAAGAGTTTCACAAATGTAGGGATAATTTCTTATAATAATATGGCATGCTTTATTTTCGGTGAAAGATTTTAGAACAAGGATGAGTGACACAAACAGCATGTCTCATGATTTAACAAATAGTTACTTTGGTCAAAGTACAGGCATGATCTAGTTTGAGAAATATCTATTTACAGAAAAATGTGAAACATCAGGGCAATATTGAAAGGAACTGAAACCAGGCACCAACCAATAATTCTGTAATTGCTGAATCAGTGTACTACATACTTTTAGGAAGCTATATGAAATGGAGAAACAAAATTGGACTCTGAAAACTTATAAAACATTCTCCAACTTATAATTTATAACCTTTTTGAAAACCTCTATGGTGAGGTTCAGCATAGCTCTCTTAACATCTTACTTATGTTTACAAAAGGTAATTTAACTTAATTCAGTACACAGTACTAGTAACATCTAGCCATGTTGTAGACAAATTAAAAAATTCTGATATTTGCATAATTTCTAGAAAATACCTAGATAAATCAACCCACCCAGAACTCCCCAAATCTTACTTTTTACTTCACCTATTCACCTTACTGTAAGCCACTGCTTATAATGGCGATAAAAATGCTTTACAACAGAGACGTTATTTACAATTCAGGAAACTATGCACAGTAAGAAAGACCAAACTGAATTTTGCAAAGAAAAAGCAGGTCTCTGGAGTGTTTGTCTTGCTCTCTTGTTTTTTCATTAGGTAAAAATGTACTCTATATGTAGAAATGGAATTCCATTTTCCTACATTGAAAGGGAACTGTACTTAAATTTTAAAAGTTATTATAGTATCCTTGTTTGATGTAAATATGTGGTCAAAATGAGCTTTTCCCTTATTAGCAATTATGTCCAGTCCACAAATACTCCAAAGAGAGCCAATTCAGAAGAGATTAACCCTGAGCTAACTAACAACTCTGAGTGCAAAAAACAAAAATTGCATTGCTCATGTTTAACTTTTTTTTTTTTTGCAAAAGCAAAAGACCAGCATTTCTAGTGATTAATTACAAGCTGTAAGAGAATTGTGATTACTATAGCAATTTTTCGAGGAGTGCCAAGTTTTTTTCCATCCACTGAATATTCAGTTGAATTGTCTCAATAGCTTCTCGGACATACCGCAACTGAGCAGTTTCCTCTGACTTTGATTCAAAGAATGACTTAACCTAAAAAAAAGTAACACATGAAAAAAAAAAAGATCTCAGAGCAATGAAAATAAATAATCTCTTAAACATTTTAAACAGCCCAACCAGCTATTATCTAAATGTTGAGGAAATTGATGAGAAATGAAAATTTCATTACATATTTACTATTCGTGCTTTATAGTTCAGTCCTAATTACATTACAGAAATGGTAAATTTTGAAATCCAGACTATTTCATACAATGCAGACATTAAATAATTATCTTAAATGAACAACACAATGACTTCCTATTAGAAACTATTTCTCTAATTTCAGAAAAGATCTTTCATGTTATCATGTCCCCCAAATCTCTATGAAAATTTCTCGCCTTCCGTAAGAGCTTGCAAACCTGGCTCTGCCAGCTGGCCTGGAATTCCAATGAGGAAGTAGCATCTTGAAGGTGGTTAATGGGTTAGACAGAGTTCATCTCCTCCCCATGCACACTTTGTTCCCTTCTTCCCATTTTGGTTTATTGAATTTGAACTTAAAATATATGGTTGCTATTTAGTGTTTTTTTACGATTTTATATTGTATTTTAATTATATGACTGTAAGCCACCTCTAATCAATCACCTTGGCGAGATGGGAAGTATAGATGATAGATGGATGGATGGATGGATGGATGGATAGATGGATGGGAGAAAGAGAGACAAACAGGCAGACAGACACAGACTGAATCACTGACTCACTGACCGATCTTGTAGAAAAAGGACTAGCACAGCCAAGAGGAGTGAAAAGAGGGATCACCCTAAAATGACTGCAAGGCCACAAAGGAACTAAGTCCAACCTTCCCTTCACTGTTGTTGACCCTTATCTAACTCTAACCAGTGCTGACCATTAGTTGATTCCTCTGTGTAGGCTTTTAACAATAAATTGATTAAATTAAGGCTTCTTGTGTGGACCTGGTCTTTTGTGCCCGACACAACTATTTGTATTGTGAAGCAATGTTATACAGTGGGGCAAAAAAGTATTTAGTCAGCCACCAATTGTGCAAGTTCTCCCACTTAAAAAGGGGAGAGAGGCCTGTAATTATCATCATAGGTATACCTCACCTATGAGAGACAAAATGTGAAAACAAATCCAGACAATCACATTGTCTGATTTGGAAAGAATTTATTTGCAAATTATGGTGGAAAATAAGTATTTGGTTATCTACAAACAAGCAAGATTGCTGGCTCTCACAGACCTGTAACTTCTTCAAGAGGCTCCTCTGTCCTCCACTTATTACCTGTATTAATGGCATCTGAACTTGTTATCAGTATAAAAGACACCTGTCCACAACCTCAAACAATCACACCCCAAACTCTACTATGGTGAAGACCAAAGAGCTGTTGAAGGATATCAGAAACAAAATTGTAGACCTGCACCAGGCTGGGAAGACTGAATCTGCAATAGGCAAGCAGCTTGGTGTGAAGAAATCAACTGTGGGAGCAATAATTAGAAAATGGAAAACATACAAGACCACTGATAATCTCCCTCGATCTGGGGCTCCACGCAAGATCTCACCCCGTCAAAATGATCACAAGAACGGTGAGCAAAAATCCCAGAACTACACAGGGGGACCTAGTGAATGACCTGCAGAGAGCTGGGACCAATGTAACAAAGGCTACCATCAGTAATACACTACGCCGCCAGGGACTCAGATCCTGTAGTGCCAGATGTGTGCCCCTGCTTAAGCCAGTACATGTCAGGGCCTGTCTGAAGTTTGCTGGAGAGCATTTGGATGATCCAGAAGAGGATTGGGAGAATGTCATATGGTCAGATGAAACCAAAGTAGAACTGTTTGGTAGAAACACAACTCATCATATTTGGAGGAGAGAGAATGCTGAGTTGCAACCAAAGAACACCATACTTACTGTGAAGCATGGGGGTGGCAACATCATGCTTTGGGGCTGTTTCTCTGCAAAGGGAACAGGACGACTGATCCGTGTACAGGAAAGAATGAATGGGGCCATGTATCATGAGATTTTGAGTGCAAACCTCCTTCCATCAGCAAGGGCATTGAAGATGAAACGTGGCTGGGTCTTTCAGCATGACAATGATCCCAAACACACCGCCCGGGCAATGAAGGAGCATTTCAAGGTCCTGGAGTGGCCTAGCCAGTCTCCAGATCTCAACCCCATAGAAAACCTTTGGAGGAAGTTGAAAGTCCGTGTTGCCCAGCGACAGTCCCAAAACATCACTGCTCTAGAGGAGATCTGCATGGAGGAATGGGCCAACATACTAGCAACAGTGTATGACAACTTGTGAAGACTTACAGAAAACATTTGACCTCTGTCATTGCCAACAAAGGATATATAACAAAGTATTGAGATGAACTTTTGATATTGACCAAATACTTCTTTTCCACCATAATTTGCAAATAAATTCTTTCCAAATCAGACAATGTGATTGTCTGGATTTGTTTTCACATTTTGTCTCTCATAGGTGAGGTATACCTATTACAGGCCTCTCTCATCTTTTTAAGTGGGAGAACTTGCACAATTGGTGGCTGACTAAATACTTTTTTTGCCCCACTGTAATTTAGAATCTTAATCTGCATCACACATTGCCTTCTTTCTACATCAGTGACAGTATTATTCCACAATTCTTTCGGAACAATTTATCCAACTAACCTCTAGCAGATGTTCTAGAGTGGAGAATTGATACGTTGTTGATGTTACAATGCTTTGAATAGTATATGATCCGCTGTGAAACCTGAAATTTAGAAACAATGGAACAAGAGTAATACATGTCATTAATCTATGTTGATATATATTTCACTCGCCTATACAGATAGTCCTATAGAGGGGCTAGAGTTTCCATTGCTAAACAAAGTGAGTCACACCCAATGAGTCACACCCAATTTTATCACTTTTTTTGCCACAGTTGCTAAGCAAATCACTGCCGTTCTAAAGTGGATCATGCAGTGGTTAAGTTTCCCCGTTGACTTTGCTTGTTGGAAGACAGCTGGGAAGGTAACAAACGCTAGCCACATAATCCTGGATGCCATCATAAATGCTGAGTGCCAAACATCCAAATTTTGATCACAAATGGGGGGGGGGGGGGAGAGAATGCTGCAACAATTGTAAGTGCAATGACCATATAAGTCGATTTGTTCAGTGTTGTTGCACCTTTGAAAAGTTGCTTGTAAATCAAGGGCTACCAATATTAATCTAAAGCATTTCGTATGACACCTAACCAATCTTGAGGCTCAGGGAAATTTCAAAATCAGTTAGCTTACATTTGTCATCAGCCATACAGGATAAACTTTTCTAAAATCATCAAGCTCAATATTTGTCACAATTCCAGAAAATGCAGAATATCAAACATATCTCCCATTCATGAAATTTACCGATAGCAGCAGCTCAATTATACTGTATCTAGAGTACAGAAGAATTTAAATCAATCTCATTCAACTTATTCTTAAATTAAAGTAAGGATGCTTGGTAGTCTTATTCATCTGGAAAGGTAGCAAATTGAGATGACCACAATAAAGGCTCTTAACTGTCATGTTTGTCACAAGTTACCATACAATTTAAACTAAATCAAAGTGTCTTTAACAACTCAGTGCTAAAGTATCTCCCTCACTAACTAGTGTTAATTTGAGACAGAGATAAGGGCACAGTGGGTGACCTAAGGAATGTGAGTCCCAAGAGAATGTTTACTCTTGTCATAGGTTAGCAACTACTCATGCAGGGAGACAGGGAATTATTATTATTATTATTAAGCAAAACATTACTTTTTGATAAGCTGATTCCAATTTTCTTTAACAAAATCCCATGCCAATAAATGTCCCGGCAAATTCTGACTGATACTTTTAATGACAGTTGGAAGATCCTGTGATCTGATTATAACTCCTTGCAGGCTTGTTTGCATTAACCTATGAAATAAATAACAAGAAAATAGCATTTTAGGCATATATATTCTCTTTTTCCAGAGAACTATATCATCTATAATTTCAGCACTGCATTAGCTTTGGATAGTTGCTGAACGAAAGATTATTTGTATACATATAAACACATACACACTATTTGACTATATATTATCATGCCATCTTTTACTTTCATTTAAATGATTAAATAAAAGATATTTCATGGATATCCAAAACAAAATGTTTCAGATCACAAATCTCCTAGCAGCCTAATGTATAGTAAAATATAGATGAATGAAAATGCATGCACATAGTGTACAAGATAGGCCTAGCCTTTCTGCAAATCAGAAAAGGCCAGAGCAGCTTCTAAACAAACTACTGCTTCTTTAACAATTTCAAAATAAATGCTCATTTCGGAGTTATGGGCTTCAAAAATGAATGAATGCACAATACTTTGTATTAATAAACTCAAGGTAAAGTGTACATATCTTACAGAATGAACATATAATGAGCACGCTCATAGCAGACAAAGTTCTCAGTATACAGAGAATCAATGCAGTATAATATTTATTGCATAGACCACAGTAACATAAAATATTCTTGAGCTCCTAGAGAAGAAGGAAGCTATTTGAAATAGGTTAGCTAATTATCTAATTATCTAAAACTTTGCAATTGCACTCCTCTGAATATCTGGTTTATCAACTTTAAAGCAATTGAGTTATATAATTAAGGGAAAAAACAATGTTCCCCCGATCCAGGTATTCATATACCAACACATGTTCATTAACCCAGATGTCAGTGCACTTCTTTCATTAAATGTAAAAGATTTGAAAGATTACAGAAAGCATGCTAAATGTTCATGTACTTGCTTATCTTCTTTGTGCAATGACACAGAGGAATCTATAGTAATCAAATTTAAATAAATTACTGACCATAACTAAAAAACTAACTTTTATTTAAGATTTAAAATCTTCAATTTTAAAAATGGGAATATGGGAATAGAAAGCAAAACTGTACCAGATGAGTTTTTTAACATCACTTGTGCTGGCCAGTGATTCAAGAATTTTGAGTTTTTCTGGTTCAGAATCCACAAAGGAATACATTTTTAAAAGAAATTGCCAGCCAGCTTCAGTTTTTGCTCCAGCTGTGAATATGATCTTCATAACATTTGTCGGCAGGCTGCAGAGACATACAAAAATAATAAGTATATATGTATTCTTAGAATCTCATACAAACATCCATGTTAAACATAAAAACAGTATAAATGCTAACTGCTCTGTTAAGCCCTTAGACATGATACAGCAATTTGTAGTAGAACACAAATATTCCCCTTTTCATGTTCTCAGTCATTTCTTCTTTGCCATTTGTTCTTGTTCTTACACATTTAGGAATGAAGAATTAAAGTTAATTACTATTCAGCATTACGTTTTGTTATGAAAAATGGAAAAAAAAGGAAAAGACACTAAACCAATACTGGGCTGAATCACATTTATCTAATAGTACACACTTGTTCTCACAAAGTCTTCAAGTATTGATTTCAAGCCTAGATAGAACCAAGCAAGAACAACTGCAACTACCAGCAAAACTGAACTTCTGATTTCAGGCTTCAGAGAGCCAAAGCTGTAAATCTCTCCCAACAATAATCCTCTGTTCAGGAACTGGTTATTCAGCAATTTCTCACAAACACAGATCTGCTAGATTAGATTTAAAAAATAATAATAATCTAGATTTCTGCTTTAAGTCATTGGTATTTAGACATTTTCTTAACTGTCTTGAGCCTGAGATGCCATAAAAGGTCTAACAGGCCTGGGAATAGATGAATAGATGTCTCTCAGCTTCAAGCCTTATATTTGGCACCATAAATATCTTTCTTTGAGCAAGTCATTTCTGACAGACAATTGAGCTGGACACCCTGTTTTTTTGTTCTTCCAAGTGCTGTGACAAGTCTGACAGAGAAGAGTGCAAAGGGTTAAAAAAATAATAGTGTAATACTCAAATGATTATAACAGCGATCAAATAAATTAATGTTAGGTGGATAGCAGCCTGCTCCCATTCTTTGCTATGCTACTGAAATGCAAGTACAACTGAGAACGTCTACAGAACCTGTTTTTAGAAGAAGGGTAACATATTCTTCTTATATGTCGTTTCATATGTGTGCGTGCCTTTGAGTCAATGTTGATTCCTGGCAACTGCCTGGATTAGCCCTTGAGGTTTTTGACAATTTTTAAAGAAATTATTTGCTGCTGACTTCTTCATAGAGCTGAGAGTGACTAGCCCAGCTAGTTTTGGCCTAAGGTGAGACTACAAATCACAGTCTCCTGGTATCTTAACCACTACATCTGCTTTCTTATGTTTCCTAGTCAGCAGTAAACTTAGCTGGCTTTTCCCTTCTTCATTGTGAAGAATTGTGTGTGGGGGTATTCTCATACCAAAGGCTTACCATTTCATGTTGTGTTCTGAAATATACAAAAAATGTCTTAATATGGCCACTAGCATCTATGATCCTCGAATGGTGTTCAAAACAAAAATTAAATTAAATTCTTAGACCAGGGATGCCTGTTGGCCACATGAAGTCTTCAGCTCTCCCTCATACATGACCAGCCACTGGTTCTTAAAATCAGTGCCAAATTAGCCAATAAAAAGCTTGTCCCACTCTTACCTTTTAAAATCCAAACTACCAATAAAAAAGAAAGGCAGAAAAATATCCTTGCCCCTCACTGGTCACCATATTGTTAGGCTTCCTGTAGCCTGCTAGAAAATAAGCAGACTTAAATTTGCATCTGAAACCAAAAAGACTGCCTACTGCTGAATCCTGGTTTAGTCCCTGTTAGTGCTCCGTATTGTCTTGTATAATTATCCAATCAGCATTGTATTAATATAGGAGTAATGAGAATAGAAACCGCTCTGAAAGACAGTGGAATACATGCATTAAACTGATATCAGGAAAAGATTCCTAGTAAAGAAAGTACTCATAAAATTTATAAACTTTGATGGAACTGGAAAGAAATGTTCTTCAGGTTGAAAAGGAAGACATTAAAATGTGAAGTCTTACCCATCACTACAAGTTCAAGAAAATGTTCTCATTTTATATATTAGTAAATGAGTGCATAACTTGTTCTTCATGTTTTGTAGCATGCCAAAATGCTATCCACAAGCAGAGCAGGAAGAATAACTTTCAGTGAACTGTGTTGAGACATTTTAAGGTTTGCTTAATTAATTAATGGTTTGCTTAAGCCTGGCTTACTGAAATTTCAAAAATTGGTTGTGTTTACAAAATATACTGGACCACAAAGCGAGGTTTATATGCTGCAGTAGATAGCTGTATGGCATCTATTGTAGTTTATAGTACAAAGTACATGGTAGCACAAAGTCAGTCAGATAATATGGCATTGTGTAAAGAGGTAAGCTAGGTCTGTGACTGATTCAAATACAGATAGTCCTCATCTTAAAACAGTTCCTTTAGTGACCATTCAAAGTTACAGTGGCACTGAAAAATATGACTTATGACCGTTTTTCACAGTTATGAGCTCTGCCACAATCTCCATGAACATGTGATTAAAATTCACATGATTTGTGAATTGACAACTGGTTCATATTTGCTGTGTCCCAAGGTCACATAATCACCTTTTGCAACCTCTCGTAAGTAAAGTCAATGGGGAAGCCAGATTCATTTAACAGTCATACTAATTTATAAACTGCAGTGATTCACTTAACAACTGTGGCAAGAAAAGTTGTAAAATGGGACAAAACTCACAATAGAAATTTTGGGCTCAAATCTGGTTGTAAGTTGAGGACTCCCTGTAATTAGCATTTTTTGGTTTCTTGTCATATGAAGTGCCCATGTTTTCACTCTGTACCCAGTAAAATTTCTTCCCCAATGAAAAAGATAAACATTTACACATATATATACTGATTTAAAAAAATATTTTTAGTGATGGTGAAGTAATGTCTCAGTGCCTAAGGAGAAAAATAATTTCAGTAAGTTTTTTAAATTATTATTTACCTTGCTGTCCCATTGGAGTCCTTCCATGTCTTAAATAGATCAGAAGCAGTAGAACTACACTTTCTTAAATCATAGGAACAGGCAAAATTTAGTAAATTTGACTGTAGCTCTAATTCTGAGAGGGTCTTATTATTGTTCCATGTTATTTGATCAATCTTCTCTCCAAACAATTTTTCAATCCTATACTAGAAAATAGCAAAGGAAAAAGATTACCACTGGTCAGTAGAAAAAGCTTTGTTACAATTGTGCTATGACTAACTTCAAAATCTACAAAAAATTATATAGAACACAGATCTGAGCAAAACCTGACTAATTCTCCTTTGCTTCTGTCAACTATTATCACAGCCTGATCTATTCAGAACTATACCAACTTCAAAGTGAGCATCAAAGATCCCATTTGTGAGAGAGAACTGCTAGAACTGCAAGGGTGTAAAACTCAAGGCTGGATCCGGCCCACAGGATGCTTAGATCTGGCTCGTGTATACCCCCCTCCCATGCGCCATTTTCCTTGGCAGAAGGTGGCAGAAGGCCGTCACAGTTGAAAATGGAGCTTGAGAGCCCATTTTCGCTGGCAGAGCACAAACACCCCTGACATGAGTGACGTCAAACTGACCATGCCCACCATGGCCACTTTCATCCTGGCCCCTGGTATCAAACACAACCCTGAAGCGGCCCTCAATGAAATCAAGTGACACCCCTGTGCTAGACATTCAGAATTTTTTGTGCAACATTAATTTGATGATATGATGGTGAATGAATTTGTACTAGAAATCCAGAATGATGTAAGTAGAAAAAAATATGACATCACAGACCCCTATTTATTTATGGGACATATGATTTATAGTATTTCCTCACGATCATAGTACAAGAAGAGACAGCAGTTAAAAATATTGAGATCATGAAGAAATTAAAGAAACCATAAGCTGTTTCTTCTGTTCTAAGTAGCTGTATTTATGCAAGATAGAAAAGGATCCAGTTACGAGCAGATGATCTTTGCCATTACAATGCATTTCTAAATAACAACGCCTGTAGACTAAATTATAAACTGTTAAAAGCATAGCATTTTTAAGCAAAAATAAAATGAATGCTACACATCCTTTTAGACATTATGCTAGGACATAATACAGGAAGTCCTCGACTTATCACAATTAAGTCCAAAATTTATGTTCCTAAGCAAGATTAAGTGAGTTGCACACCATTTTACAATCTTTTTTGCCACAGTTGTTAAGCGAATTGCTGCAGTTGTTATGAGAATCATGTGATTGTTAAGTGAATCTGGCTTCCCCTACTGACTTTGCTTGTTGGAAGCCATCTAGGAAGGTTACAAATGGCAATCCCACCACCCTGGGACAACGCAACTGTCATAAACACATGCCAGTTTAAGCACCTAAATTCTGATCACATGACAACGAGGATGCTGTAACAGTCATAAGTGTGAAAGCCAGTCTTAAGTCACTTTTTTCAGTGCTGTTGTAACTTTGAACACTCACTAAACAAATGGTTGTAAGTGGAGGACTATCTGTACAACTTTCTAGTTTTCACACAATTGCTGCTTTCCTATTTTCAAGAACTTACCAACACTCTGGCTGAGAGATCCAGCATTCCTCGTTTCTCAACTAAGTTGAAGATACGACTGATTTGGTATAAAGCTTGCATAATTGGAGCCGTGCTGCTTTCTTTCACTATATAGTCTATTAGATTGAAAGCCAGGGTCAAAGAGACTTTTCCTATCCTAAAGAGATCAGAAAAAAGTTTTAGAGCAGTATTCTAATTCTAATATTATAAAGGATTATACTGTGAAAACTTACGGAAATGTGTATTTTTAAAACTGAAATATATTGTTCCAAATAAATTCTGAGCTAGTTTCATTGCAGACACAATCTAGTATCATTGATTGAGGAGGTGGAAAGAAATTATGGATAAAGGAAGCTTTTCTATATGATAATCTTTGAGAAACATTTAAGGTTTTTCTTTTTAAAATGAAACTATGAAGAAACAATAGAATTTTGCCATACTGAAGTTTAACATTATGAACTTTTTTATACTGTTAAACATTCTAAGATACATTTAGCAGGATCCAATCTGGGTCGGTTACTGGGACCAGAGGTTAAGTCTTCCAAGCTTTCAGTATGTGCTAGAGCCCATCCTCAGGGAATTTCCCTCTCATCAGAATGTGTTTTTGGGGTATTCTATGCATAGTATTTATGTGGTGCCCGATTATGTGAAATCAGCACTCCTGTTGACTGACAAGAGGCACTTTCCCAGGCTTCAATCATTTCCCTGGCTATTTTTGTACTTGCTTGGCCAACAATTTTAGTTGTGTGAAATTGAATGTATGTTGTTAATTGCAATGTGAGGCTATCAATGGGTTCAGATCTCCTCGTCTGATCATTTGTGTGTTCTTGAAATCTGGTGGTTAGATTTTCCCCCGTCTGTCCTACATTGTCACACAAGCAATCCATGCAGGGGATCCAGTAAATTACATTAGAAGTATCTCCCACCTCCAAGCGACCTTTGCAATGCATGGTTTATCCTCATATGTTAGCCTCTGGGCAGTGTTTGAAGCCCACTTGCAGATCTCAGAAGCTGTGTTCTATTGCTTCCTAAATGTTTTTGATCTATGACAGGATGTGCCATATAATTAGTCTTGTACCTTCTTTCTTCCTTTCTCTCCCCTGCATGTTGTGCAAGCATCTTGCAAACAATTTATAGGAGTTATTTATGTATTTATTATTTACAGGAGAGAGATAAGTTCCCTGAATTTAGCCCAAAATTTCAGAAGACTATAAACCTCTGGTCCTGGTGATCAACCCAAATTGGATATTGCAACATTAACCTGGGACACATATATGTGTTTTCATCACGAGCTACATTTAGCTTAGATGCACACCATTCAAAAAATGTGGAGGCAGATCCCTGGTTTTCTTCAATTTAGACCAATTCAAAAGCTATGTACTTCAGTCTGGAAACAAATCAGATACAGTGGAACCTCGAGTCATGACCGTAATCCATTCCAGGACTACGGTCGCAACCCGATTTGGTTGTAATTGGAAGCACGACCGTCTGCATGTGCGCGGACAAAAAAACTGGCGCTGAAGGGAAAATCGGTGTAGAAAGGGAATCTTTCTATGCTGATTTTGTTTGCCACCCGATTTTTGAATTGTGACCTGATTCAAAAATTGGGTGGAATTTTCAGTCATTACCGATTTGGTTGCGAACAAAAGCATTTGCGACCCGAGGTTCCATTGTAGAGGCATCTGCATCAGGGTCATAAAAAAAAAAAAATCAAATGGCTGCACAATTGTGTGATCAAGTAGCCATCTCTTTTTTTACATTTGTATATCTATTTAAAATTAAAATCTTCTAGCGTTTAGCTCTTTAAAGAATAATGCTGTTTCTAAACTTTTTGTGGTTTTTATGAATTCATATTATTGGAATTGCTATTTGGAGGACATCCATAGTGGTATAACTATAGTGCTATTGACATCTGCTGAACTATTTTGTATTAATTTCCAGATTCATTTAACTCCCCTAAAAAACAATTCTAAACTGAAACTGGTATTTTTCTGCTTCACCATGTTCCTGAATTTCTAAAACATTGTAATATCATGTATATCCCATTCTCTGTGATAGGTGAATATTTTATATTTAAATTTTAATTTGACAAAAAGAAATTTTCATTTTGGATCATTACCCAGCCAGAATAAATATATTATGAATCAAATTGGCTCTGTCTTTGGGATCAAAAATACTGAGATTTGTCTTCAGTAGTTGAATTAGAGCAGTCCAGTCATTATCATCATAATGCACAATATAGTAACCATTTCCGTTCACATTGAACTTCACCCACTCTATTTCAAGAGGATATTCAATTACACCTAGATAAAAAAGGAGAGACAAAAAGAAAAAAAGCATCAGTTTAAATTAATGTTAATTACTAAGCATTCACAAGGATAAACATTACTGACTGACAATACTTGGGCAGCCATTTGTCTTTGTATTTCTTATAGAAGATCGGAGTACTTGCAGGGACAAGTAGCTCTTGCTCAGTACTATAAAGGACATCTTGTAGAGTAGTAAAATTGCATAAACTGAATTTTCATAGATCTGTCCCCAATAAAGATACTTTCCTCCAAAAACTATAAAAGTCAAATTGATAACATGTACATGTTTCCCCGAAAATAAGACCAGGTCTTACATTAATTTTTGCTCCAAAAGATGCATTAGGGCATATTTTCTCATTAGGTCCTATTTTGGGGGAAATATGGTACTAAATGCGTACATCCAGATGACAATCTTTCTTGGGTTTATTTTGGGGATAGGGTTTATATTACGAGCATCCTGAAAAATCATGATAGGGCTTGTTTTCTGGTTGGGTCTTATTTTGGGAAAACATGGTAAGCATACTTCAGCAACATAAAATTTCTTCATATGCTACCTTCAATATCACAGTTTGTGAGGTATGGTTTATTTTTTGTTCCAGTTTCCTTGTTCTATATTATTAATCTAGGTACTTAAAGCTAACCCCAAGAGGAGACAAAATGTTATTGGGCAGAGTTGCTAGGAGTTTTCAGAAGTGTTATGATGACTGGAATGTGGCTTTATTATGACTGGACCATGTTAGAACCACTGAAATTTGCTCTTAGTACAGCATTTTCTAATTTTCAAAAGACAAATGGCATACCTGTCTTTTTATCCAGTAAGTATGTCTGCAAAGGGAGGGATGAGTTGTCATTGTTTGTGATATAAGAAAGAGGGATCTGCCACAGATAACTGGAAAAAACAAAAAGGTACACATTCTTAAATCCCAAAGTTCTATAAGGCTAATAAAACTATAATAGAGAAGTAACTTCCTAAACTTCTATGAGATTACTTATAAATTAATACACATTTATTAAACAACTGTGCAATGATAGAAACCAAACTGAAAATTATTAACGAATCTAGAGTTCCTCTCTCTGTCCCAGTAGTTGAACTTGCCCATTCAGAGCTTAACTATTCAGGCAAGAAGGAGATTTCAGGAGTACAGACTAATTTCTGTTTTCTATTACAGGTAATCCTCGACTTCCAACAGTTCATTTAGTGATTGTTCAACATTACAACGGCACTGAAATTTAGTGACTTATGACCGTTTTTCAGACTTACAACCATTGCAGCATCCCCTTGGTCATGTGATCAAACTTTGGAGGGTTGACAATTAACTCATATTTATGACAGTTGTAGTGTCCTGGGGACACGTGAACCAAACTGAAAGAGGAAGCTAGATTCACTTAACAACTGCGACAAGAAAATTTGTAGAATGTGACAAAACTCATTTAGCAATGGAAATTTTTGGCTTTAATGGCAATTGTAAGTAGAGGACTATCTGTACTCCTGTACTTTCTGCAAAACTATTATCCTCTCTAATTTAAATCTGGTCATACCAATCCAGAGCAATTTTGTTTTTCTGCCAGAGATTGTCCTTTAAAGAAAATGGCTTCCAGGCAAAAACTATGTGATAATGACCTATTGACATTATCAGAGAGTGTGAGTTCAGGATTTGTTTATTTTTTTGCCTTGCCTCTTTTTAAACAAAATAAGTATGTAAAGCTTAGTGAAGACTTTTTGGTGTCCCAAACAGAACATGGTGGAGAAAAATAAGGGTGGGAAGTTATCCATCCTTACTGTGGCTAATTGCATTTTTGAGAATGAGGCTGGATATTAATGGCAGTACAGTCACATGCATTCTTGTCTAGCTCCTGATATTCTGTAATTGGTGATTGGTGGAATTCGGAGTTTGATATAGAGAGAATCAAGTAATTCAATCTCCGGTTACATTCAAAATCACAACTGTGTTTTTGACATTTACAAAACATTTCTATTTTATTTTTTAAAAATCAAATTCCCTTATCTAATATCTGTACATTATATTTGTTTTTATCAGTGTCAAGGCTATAGGCATTTCCTACACGGAATTTATTCTTTTTCAAGCTAAAGTATTTTCTCAATATGAAAAAAATCTAAATTGACAGAGACTTACGGGCAGATATTTTTAAAAATGCAATTTACCAAAAAAAAAAAATGATTTCTGTCATACAATGTAAAGAATGAAATCCTGTGTTTGCAATATTTCTGCCTTATCAATTTAATGTGACATTATACATGACAAGTATTGTTGTTGCCTGTCTGATCCATATGCTTGTTTAGTTTTGAAAGTAATGCAAAGATGAGTCCTAGCTAGGTAAAGGCACTTACCTAACCTGACCTTCACCAATCGTAAGCAGCTAAACAGAATTATATCAGCACTTGGGTGGGATGCTACCAGGAAATCTCAGGATTGTATGCCAAACTGATATTTTTTTAAAAAAATGCAGAAAGCAATTAACTACTTTGATAAATTACTAAGAAATCTATATAGCTGTGTCACCAAGAGCTCAGCTCAGTTTACAAATAACTACATTTAAGAAAGATAACAAAGTTTTCATTAGATTTCCATCCATTATTCCCTCATATATACATAATTTAATATTTATCCTATGCATCAGTCCTTTATCCTTTTAAAATCTAAAACATGGGCTGAAAAATCAAACTATGCAAATTAAAAAGGAAAAAAAAAACCTTGAAGATAAGATTTGATCTCCCAGTTCTGTGTTATGCACAAATCTTTCCTGCTTCAAAAGGATTTTTTTCCCCTCCCTTTTGACAGTCACCAATGGAAATCCTTTCTGAATTGTCCAAGTGTTCATAATTGTTTTTACATCAGGGGTTCCATGTGTCACCTTAGGAAATAGATACACATGCAAAAAATGGTGATATCAACATAATCAATAGCTTCATGTAATTAAATACAGAACTAAATAGTTGAAATATAATTCTCAATAAAAGCTTGCTAATCATGGTTTAATTCTATAAGTTCTACTTTGTAAGACTTTGCTATTTCTATACTGCTTTAGAAACACAATAAATAAAAGTTGTGGAGCATTTCTGGTTAAATCTCTAAAAGCTACTTCACATTATGCCGAAGTGCAAACCCAACAGCAACACCTGTTTCCAACACCTTAATGCAGCTTCATCTATTTGCAGGATATTGCTACTACCATTTCAGTGGTCATACAATCCTTGAAAAGATCATGGCTGGTTTAATGTAATTACTTTACTCGTGTTTCTAACAATTTTTATTTATTGTATTTTTATCCTGCCTTTATTACTTCTTAGGAACTCAAAGCGACAAACATACAATACTTTCTCCTCCTATTTTCCCTAGAACAACCCTGTGAGGTGGATTGGGCTGAGAGAGCATAGATGGCCCAAGATCACAAATTTTTAGAAGTCAAAGCTCAAATCCTACCCAGCATACAGTAAGTGCTACTTTAAGCATTCTTTCAACTATCATCTCTCCAAGAAAATGGGTAGAAGCAATATAGCTCTCAATAGCAAAATACCCTCAATACTCTCCATTGTCATAGCAACAGAGAATACATAAGAAGTATAGACACAGGATCATGAAATTGTAAGACTTTTAAGGAGTTTTTATAATTTCTGTTTGGAAAAGGATATAATTTAGTTTTCTGAAATGGGATCTGCCTGAATAAAATGCCAACCAGCCTTCTCCAACCTGACACTCTACAAATTAATTGCAATATGCCAATTGCCATATTGACTGATAATTCTGAGGTCTGAAAGTCCAGAATAGTTCAGTTGAAGGAGACTGTTTCAAATTACTAGTCATAATTAAACCACCATTCAGGAACAAAGACAAAACTCTCAGAGGCCGATTTCTTCCTGATTAATGGCTAGAATTAGAACACTTCTTAAAGAAGAATCTTCTAATCCACAAAGTAAATTAACCAGATGGCAAATGATTTCTCAAAAGCTAGAAGCAGAAGCTGGGCAAACCTCCTGCAGAGGGAAAACAATCAAGGCAAAAGATTTGAGATGGAATTCTTTTTCTTTTCTTTTTTTTACAAAAGACAGACACTGGCTCTGTAATGTTTGAATATAAGAACATCCACATAGGATGGTTAAAAATAAGAATAAGAACATCCACAACGATGGTTAAAAATAAGTTGAGAAAGATAGCATCTACAGCATCTCTTCTCCCATTCAATTTCTCCTGCTAAAGTTGAAACCTAAATGACCTTTCAGGAGATCCAGAATCTAAGAAAATGGTCTAGAAAATTCTAATCTATTCTTATTTATGGGTGACTGTCTGGTAAGCATTTCTGCCACAGTTCTGATTACTTTATAGGTTAAAAAAATTAACAGAGCAATATGATTAAACAAAATGTCTTTTCCCTCTAAAGACAAGATAGGCAGCTCCACAGTATATATCTAAACTGAAGGCAATGATAATGGAGATGACTAGAATACAAGTGAATTTGTGCGAAATTAAATGATATAAACAGATTCATTCCATAGCTAATTCATTAATATGGATCATTTAGCCAACTGGTCCTGGGGAACTAAATGTTTACACTAATTTGAAAATAGTGATAAGATGATAGTCAAGTGTGTTTGACACCAGTCTGCTTTACCTTTGCTTAGCTTATTATAGTCAAGAATGAGATCATCTCCATTTATAACAAGGACGCTATACATTTCTCCTTAATCGGGGACCAATAATACCGTATTTTCCGGCGTATAAGACGACCGGGCGTATAAGACGACCCCGGATTTTCGGTTGTCTTTTTTCAAAGTCATCTTATACACCAGAAAATACGGGTATTCAAAATTAAGCTGCAAGGATTTGTAAATGCTTCTCCTTCCTTCGCGCTCGCATCAGCCGACCGTACAACCTTCCTCCTCCGGCCCCAGGGCGGCTCTCTCGGTCTCTCTCCCACACACACGGAAGACGACCAGGCCTCCCGCGGAGCATGATGGGCCGGCAGAGCGGCCGCCATCTTGTTCTCTTCGGGAAGGGGAGGAGCGTCTCCCGGCGACGCCCGTAATATTTTCCGGCGTATAAGACGACCCGGCGTATAAGACGACCCCGGATTTTCGGTTGTCTTTTTTTGGTTTCAAAAGTCGTCTTATACGCCGGAAAATACGGTAGACCTTCTAAAGGAAATAGTAATTAGGTTATCCTAAAAAGCAGACTTAAAATATATGGATAATTGATTGCTGATATTAGTTGATTGTTATATCCTCTTCTTTAGAAGGCATCCATAGGGATTTACCTTATTCATACTGTCCCATAAGTTATCACTGCATGTGGAATTATAGCTGTAGTCATGCAAATAGATCTGAATGCCAGTTTGGAAAACATCTTTATGGAGATAGTTTTTTAACATAAACAAGAGAGAAGATCCCTGTCAAAAGAAAAACAAATTATAAAGTTAAATGCAAAACTACAGTTCTAATTTCAATTTACACAAAAACATGATTAACTTAAAACAAAACCTAACCCAGCAGAAATGGTTATACTTGAATGTGAAAATTGATTTGAAAAGTGGAGAAAAGGGGGAAACAAATTTGAGCTGTTTTGATTTTAATGACACCTATTACTGATAACAAGAGTGAACTAGAAAAATGTAAGAATGGAATGAAGCTGGATTTCTTCTCATGATGCTAAACATGGTTTAGAGCAGGAAGCTTTTTTAAGAAAGGCTATAGTTTAGAAACACATTTGATAATGTTTTCTGACCTTCAAAAGCCCACTGATCATGGCAAGTTTACTACAATAAGAATGGGAATTATACAAATTAATATTACCCCCGAGGCTTGGCCCTTATTTTGGAATTTAATTGAGGGGGGGCAGAGATGGGGAAACACCAAAATTATTTTGCAAAATTAGTTCACAGGAATGATTTGAATTCTACAGATTTCCCATCCCTGATTTAATGTTATATCCAAAAGCATTCAAAAAGCGCTGGAATCAAGAATTATTTAGGATGCCATCAGTAAAGAGAGAATGAAATTATTCTTTCTTATTCTTCATTTTTAAAGAGATATTTCTAAAACCAAGCATTTGTCTGCCAAAGCAAATCAGATTAAAAATAATTCCCAATAGGGCATATATTTTCTATTTGATTCTCCTGTCAACACCTCCCTCCTAATTCACTTTTGAAATATTTTTTCCCTTTGGCTACTGACATTTTGAAATCACATACTAAGAATGTGATTTGAAATAGATCGGTGTCAACTTTGCAAATGCATTTAGTTTTATTAAAACCACATTTACAGGATATTTGAAGTTACCTTGATGTAGGAGACTATATCAAACATTTGTTCAATCTCTGCTGATGAGTTGACAGGAAGGGTAACTGGGTGAGATGAGCTCATGGAATCTTTCTCCATGGTCTTAAATTGCAGATTTAAAAAAATGTCATCCTGAGAAATTGAAAGGCATTTAAGTTAAAATGAACATTAACTAAACATCATAAATTTCACTAGTGAATAAAGATTGGAAGATTTTTTTTTCTAATTATCTGGTAGGTCCTGTGAGATTTTCTTTTTCAAATTATTGTATTTATCACAAAGTTTCTTGTTCTTATTTTATTATTTCAATTATAACTTGCCTTTTCTCTTGGAGTTCAGGTCAAAACATGCATTATGTTTTTCATTACATTCTCCATCAATGTTGTGGAATACGTTAGAATGAAAAATATCATCTGGCTCAAAGTCACTTGGCCAGTTTTATATTTGAAAAGGGATAAACAATTGCACTATTTGATCTGCTTCTTTACGTTATACTAGGCAAATAACACAGAGGCCCAATCGTCTGATAAAATGAACACACAAATGATCATGCATTCCTGAAAATAATGGGTCTGGGAAGAGGCAAAACAAGCGGGTACAGGTAGTCCTTGACCCACAACCACTATTTAACCTGAAATTTTGGTCATAGATTATTGTGGTTAATAAGTAAGATACCCATGTGGCTACTCAATGACCCAACTCTTCCTACTGTGGTAGTTAAGTAAATGTGCAGGAGTGCTTCAGGGGCTTTGAGTCCCTCATTCCTTGAGGGGCACTATTGTCACATGAAATCTGCTATGGGCTGAAAAGCTAGGCCCAGGTGCATGCAGGATTCCTTCCTCATCGCTCCACTCCCAAAGCCATTTTCTTGCCCCATCACATTCAGAATGGCTCAGCTGATTAGGTCTAGTGGCACACAGGCATCCTTAATCCTCCCACCACCACGCCCAAAAAGCCACATTCTCCACATCTAAGGCAATCTGCTCCAGGATGAAAGTCCTCAGCCAGCTAGGCTCAGCAGCACACAGGCCTCCTGCCTCCCCTCCATCACTCCAAGAGGCCTGGCTTTCTACCTCTCTTGCACCACTCCCAGAAGGCCTCAGATGGCTAGGCCCATGGATGTGCAGAAACGTGCCTTGAGCTGGAAGGCCTCAACCAGATAACACTCCCAAGTAGCCTGGCCTCTCTGTCCTACCATGCCCAGAACCACTTACCTTTCCCTTTCCTTGTAGCTGTTGATAGGCATATCTAGTTGATGCAAGGCTCAGCTAAAAAGCTATTATGAAGGCAATCTTCTTTAAGGCTGACTAGCAACAGGAAGTTCCTGCTCCTGGCCAGCCTTTAGAACAGGGATATCAAACTCGAGGCATCACGGTGGCATGACATATTCAGTGGTGGTATTCAATTTTTTTCCCTACCGGTTCTGTGGGCATGACTTGGTGGGGAAGGGTCGTGTGACTGAGTGGGCATGTCCAACTTGCCATCACTCACGCCCACGCCCACTCACTCACATGACCCCCACCATGGTGGTGGGACTGAAGCTCTTTTTTGGCGCATTCAAAAAGTGGAAGCCGATAGTTTTCGGTGCAAGAAGCTGCAGCCAACCGACTCGGTTCTGACTGGCAAAGAGGCTGGGAGGCTTCTTGCACCGAAAAAAAGACGCAGCGGCCGCAGGCATCTCACAACAGGGGGAGACGAGATGTGGGCTGGTGGGGAGCCCAGCGGCTCTCAGCTCTGGCTTGCCTTCCCTGGCAGCCAGCCATGGGAGGAAGGTAAGGTCGTAGCCATGGACAACAAAAGAGGCAGTCGTAGGGGAGGAGGTGAGGAGATTAAGGGCCAGGGCCTCTGAAGGAGGGGAAAATGGGCGACACGTTGCGCTTAAGTGTGGCGAGCGGGCAGTGGCTCTGGAGCAAGGCTGGAGTCGGGGAATCACACATTCCCAGACCCAGCCGAGGGAGACAGTTCGGGGAATAGCGTGTTCCTGGGGCCCGACCCATGGTGAAGGGTCAGCGGGCAGCATGCATTGCCTATCTTTGGTGAGCTGAGCTGACCAGGTATCAACAAGGCAACTGGTGAGGAGATTAGCTGGGCCACATGGCGAAGGCAACATATATAAGGCAGGGGTGGGCGGGACGAGCATCGAGCAGCCAGAAGGGGCAAGCGAGTGGCAACCAGGTGACCAAGTCGGGGGCATGGCCAGCCAGAAGTCACTACTGGTTCAGAGACCCAGGCCAAATTGTTGCTACCAGTTCCCTTGAATCAGTGCGAATACCACCATTGGACATATTGGGACTTCTTTCCTCCTCACTAAACCAGGCAGGGGCAGGGGCAGGGCCAGCATATGACACATCCGGCCCACGGGGCATAAGTTTGACACCTCTGCTTTAGAGGGATTGCCTCTCTAGCCTTATGTGGGAGGAGGAAGAGGTCAGGGTACTTGGGAGTGGTTGGAAAACAGAAGGCCCGTGCATCGCTTGGCCTAGCCTGCTGAGGTGGGAAATTTGTATGTTCAGACTTGCAAAATTTTGTTGCTGAAACCTTACAATAAACTACATTTAGCTCATCTACTGGTTTCATGTTTACCTGACAGAATTAATATTTTTTTGCAAGTCTGAAGGTACAAACTTCCCAGTGCCACTTTCAGGCCTCCAGTCAATTAGGGTGGGTCTTTCTAAGTTTCCTCCTCTAACTGTTAAGTCTTTGGGGGCTCCTCCCTCTCATCTGATTGTTTCCTAATCTCTTTCCTTTGCTCTCTCAAGGTCATACACACCTTCAATTATACAAATAAATTTCTAAATAATATAATCAGTTCTAGCTTCTGAGACTAAATAGGAAGACAAATCAAGTCAAAAGATTTTAGACCCACACAATAACACATGAGAAATATGCAAACCCACCAATTCTCCAAGCACTTACAGTATACAAATCTGGAAAGATGATCTTCATGGCAAGATTTTCCATAAAAGTAGCAAATCCTTCATTCAGCCACAGGTCATTCCACCACTCCATTGTTACCAGATTACCAAACCACTGCAAACATAAAGCACATATTTTAACTCTATTGTTACTTTTTGTGTCAAAAGAAGGACCATTAGGCTGAGCTATATACAAGGACTTCCAGATCTATTCCAGTCTATTGGTTCTAGTCAGAGATAGCAAGAATTCAGCTCAAGACATCTAGGGGGCTACCATATCATTATCTTAAAAATGAAAAATGAAACGTTTTAAAAAACCAGTATATCCGCTTCGCAAAATAACATTAATCATTACAACAGGAAATAGAACAAAAAGCTTATACTGGGGCTATCTAGACTTAATTAGCTAAACAAAAAGCCACATAATTAACTATATTATTTTTAATAAGTGCCTGTGCTGATAGCTTATGGTGTGCTAATGTTCAATTAAGCAAAATATTCAGAAACATCTTACTTGCAGGACACAGTAACAATATATACAGGAAAAGCCACGTTAACCACCTAACTTGAGAGCCACAGCTTGTACATACTGGTAGCTGACATGTATTTCCTATTTGTTATTGTCTGAGACTCCTTCTTGTGTTTTTTCGTGCACAAATTAATATGCAATTTTTAAACATCTTCCCTTTCCTTAAGACTTTCATATATTTTGACTATATAACAAGAAAGGAGGAAGACTAAAATAAGGTTAATTCCAGGATTCTCAATTCTGCAGCTCCCATTTGTATGCCATACACTCTTGCTGAAATAGTATCACATGGAAAAAATAAAGAAACCACTTCCCATTTAAATGTGTCAGTGGCAGAATTAGCTTATTAGAACAATGGAATAAAAATTGCAAAAGATAAGATTTCAGAATTTCAATTATTTAAACAGAAAAACATCTATCGTACAAAGAAGTATATTTCATACCTGATGGGCTAGCTCATGAGCAATTACTTTTGTCACTCTCTTTTTATCAATTGCTGAAGAGGTATTATTATGATAAAGGAGTGCTGTCTCACGAAAAGTGATCAAACCCCAGTTTTCCATACCTGCAGCCTGAAAATCTGGAAGAGCTACTAGATCTGGAGAAAGAAAGAATAGTTATTTTAGATACACTGGCAGCATTCACTATTTACTAAGCCTACTGAATCTTGCAATCAAATATACTGATATATTTGTTATCAATATATAGAACATATCAGACAGCTGGATGACTTTGAGCCAGTCACTCTCTTTTAGCACAATCCACCACAGTGTTGTTGTTATGGGGAAAATAGGAGGAAGAAGATTATGTGTATTCCCCATTTTGAGTTGTTTATAAAAATAATAAAGGTATAAATAAATAAAATATTTAATTTCATGAACATATCTACTGTCCCTCCTGAACTTCTTGTCATTTTTAAACAACATATGATCAATATGGCTAAATATTTAATCTATCCTATATCTTTTATATATTTTTTAAAAATTCTTAAACATGTACAGGCACATATATAATTATATGTCTTCTCAAAATGCTTAATTTTGAGATTCACCATTTTTAATCATACAATAATGCAATGAAGCAGTCTCCCTTGCTTACAATATACCAAAATATCTTACTGCTAAGAATTAGGCTACACATTTGTCATTACTATAAACTAATAAGACATTCAGACTGACTTGATAGATGGGCAGCACACAAATAAAATAAGTAAATATTACATTTTGCCTCTTGCACTCCCATTTATTAAAAGCTCTGTTACAGTATTACATTATTATGTACATTCATCTACTGTGTATACACATAGCAGAAACTAAAATATAATAACTTAATTGTATTTAATTTTATAAATGGAGGTATCTTTCTATCATATATTTTGTAGTTGTTAGTCGCGAAGTCGTGTGACCCATCGCAATCTCGTGCAATTTTATGTACTAATTTATTTTGCCTATTTACTACTTTTGCTGACTGTTATATCTCACCACTATATTTCTCACCCTAATATTAGCTATGACTTCTAAAAGACATTTTTGTTTCCCATGAATATGCCCTCTTAAGAGTGTATGATAAAGAAAATTCATTAAAAAGAGATCAAATTGAAGTTTTATTTACTCTAAACATTCAATTCCCCAAATGGCCAACCTATGACCCATCATGCCTACAGCCAGGTGAAATGAAAGCAACAGCAATCTCCTCGTTTGTTTCCTAGCAAATAAAAAATTATTGGCAGCCTTAACTCTACCTCAGGGTTAAGCTAAGACTTGTTAACAGTAATATCAGTAATGACCCAGTCAGCAAAAGGAAGATAAAAACCAAGGCAGCACTTGTTTTTCTGCTGGACCTGTTCCCTTCTCAATTACTCTTGTTATACCTACACTTCTATTTATTGCCTTTAATTCTGGTTAGTTTTATTGAGATTAGATAGAAATCACCTGTGCTTTTTAGGAATTCTCTTTAATTATGGTCATACTTGGCATTAGACACAATAATCATCATCACCTCATCACCCCCCAAAAAAGTGTTGTGCAAGTTATACTACTGATATCTGCCTCAATCAATGCTATTGTAACTTTCAGATAAACTATCACCTTATTGTGTTATTAAATTGTATGGTCATTGAATTCACTAGGAGATACCACTACATGTATCAAGAGCTGCTAAGTGCCATTTGGCAGGTGCTCATATGTGGCTTTTGTGTTGGTACTCCTATTCTGGAATGTTTTCTCCCTTTGAAATTTAGGAGGCAATTACTGTAACAGTCAGTTTGATGACAGGGTTAAGGCACCAGGCTAGAAACTGGGAGACTATGAAATGCTATTCCTGTTTTGGGCACAAAGCCAACTGGTAATTTTAGACCAGTCATTCACAGACCTAGGAAGAAGGCAATAACAAACTATTAATGAAAAACATTGCCAAGAAAACTGAAGGGATCAATCCAGTCAGTTATCAGAAATCAACACTAACTCAAAGGGGCAAAAGGAAAAAAATGCTATAAAATCTTTAGCCACCTGTTAAAAACTTACTCTTCATCCAGGACTACCTGATATGAACGTTGGAATACTATTTTTTATTTTTTTTATCCTCTCTTCCATCCCGTTAATGAAGGTATTTTATGGAATGTTGTTTTTTATATTATTGTTTTATATTGTTTTATCATTTATTATAAATTGCCTTTAGATGCTTTGACATTTGAAATGATTTATAAGTGAATTAAATAAATATATCAATAAATATGTAATGTATGGGATTGGCATTTGAAATTATTTAGAAGATTCACATAGGTCAGAGCACAGCAGGAAGAATTAACCTTTATTTCTTTATGCAGAAAGATAAAATTGTTTCCCTCATAATTTTCAATTGGGTACAACTACTTCTTCAGCTTATTAATTAGTTTAACTGATTTGTCTTAATTATTATTTCCAAATATCTTTGCTTTTTTTAAAAAAAAAAGGGCAATAGGAGAGCACATCATAGCTTATGATGTAATAGAAGTCTGATATCATTTGAAGTCTTTGCATACCAGCCTTTTAAATCTTTTTACAAAATGAATCAGAGCTTTATCTCCCAATTGAAATAAACGTTTTAATTTATTTTTCCCTGGATTACTAAAAATTCCACGGTTATGTTCAAACTTGCCCCTGCCTTTAAAAATATTTTTATAAGGGAAGCATACAATGTTGAATCTGATAAGAACAATCTCTCACCTATTTTGTTAAATGGGTATGTTATGTTAAAATAATTCTGGTAAAATTCAAGAAGCTTCACTGCTGTGTTCAAGGCATATTCAGTCTGCCCAAGCTTTTGTGGTACAGCATAAACAGATACCTGGCACAATGGGAAAGAGAGAATAAATTAGAGAAAAGTTTCAATGGAATTCAGTTTTTCACTGTCTACATTACTTAGTGAAAAAACCCAAAAATTTACTATAATAGTTGATAAGGCAACATTAATAAGAGGGTACATGGATAATCAAGTTTCATTATTTATGATAAAAAAGATTAACATTATCTTATCCATTTGTATAGCATATTATAAAACAAAATGTAAGATGTTTTCCTTGTTTTTTCATTTCCAAAGACTCATATCCTGATAGCAGAGGAGTCAGTTCTATGATGTTAATATATACAAGTTCACAGTTCAGGTTTGGACCACAAGTTGGGTATTTCTCCCCTTCCCTCAACCAGCATTAACAAGAGTGACTGAGATTTCCCCAGATAAAAATAAATCTCATCAGGTGGAAATAAAAGGAAGTAGTGGGTAAAATAAGAACTAAAGAAAAGCTTTACACTACTCAGTCTCTTCAGATTTAGGCCTGCAAATGGATCTTTCTTCAAGATGATTCCTAACATTTCTCCTCTAGCCCTGACAAAAATAAGCAAAGAGATTAACATATCCTACTGAATGTTGTAATAATTTGATATGATTAAAAACAAAGCACTACTAAGGTTAAAAAAAACCCTATAATCTACTTTCAGTAGTATAATGACACAAGCTAGTGAACAAGACTAATTCAAATCTAAGAAATATAACATAATACACAGGGAAACGAGTGGGGGTTTTTTTGGAGGGGTTACAGAAGCAAAAAAAGCCCACTTACCAGTATCCCATTAGTTTTCTTACTGATATATTTGAAGTTTCCAACAATGACAGCTACTAGGTAAGTGCTCATTTTCAAGCTCACAAAGAATTCATCTTGAAATAATCCATTTGCCAAGAGATTGGTTGATTTCTGGAAATACAAACCAGAGATCAGAATTCAATTATGTAAACAGAAGCTGCAAGTCCTGGAACATAAATCATAGAAGCCATCTGTTCTATGTTGAGATACTTGGAAAATGACTAATACGCAAAACATAATGTACAGAACATTGTTGTTTCCTATGACTGTGTTACCCAACAGTTAGCAAATTAAAATTATATCAGTAAATCTAAGAAGTAAAAATCAGTTCAGTATAGAGCAAGTTCATCTGCTAGAGTTGAATCAAAAATAATCATTGATTTTATAAAGGTATTTGTTCGGTATGTGATATGCTTCATGAATGTGTTAACTGAGAAAGAAATATTCATCCAAAGTATTAGCAGGAACCACTGCTAATACTCAGCTTATCTTTTGGTTGCATGATGCTTTCACACAAACACAATTTACTTCATGATATGATCTCAGCCTGACTAGGGTTCTTTCAAGATTGCTCTTACAGTACATTACATTAACTTAATATACAGTTTATTAAGAGTAACAATGACGCCAAATTTGCAAATCATCATGAAAACAGGAACTCATAGCATGAAAGCAAATTGTGCAAGCAATTTAATGAAGAATTAATTATCAGTCTCCCCATTTTTGCTTTTATTTCAATTTCACTTGAAAAGTAGCCCTATCAGAGTAGCCCATAGTAAGGCATATTATGCACAAAATGATGCTACATGATGGCAAAGTTAAAAAGACACTCTACAGAACATTTGTTAGGGTGCCAAATAATTGCACTGCAAAATTTTCAAGGGGAACAGTCTAACCCCACTACTAATCACCTACTAATCAGCTAGCACTGCATTCTCACAATAATTAAACTTTCATACCCAAGCAGTCATTTAATTAAATAAACAAAGCAAAGAAAAAAGCCTTAGGATACATTGTATTTCTATTTTATAGTACAGTAATTATTTCTAAATTCAAATAAATGTGTACCAATTAGCAAAAGAAAACAATTTAAACATTTAACTCTTTTGCTTTATTTTTTTCATATTTCAGGCTATTATCAGAAATACCATAAATTCGATAATCATATATAATCAACTAGATTTCTAGAGTGGTACACTCTACAATTATTCATGTTGATGTACAATAAAAATCAAATTTATATAATACAAACACTAAGAATCTACAATTATCAAAGTATTTTATAAATTACTAAAATAAAATTAATAATATCATCACAGAGATATATCATAATTAAATGTTCTTCTGAACATATTAGTTTCTAACCTTTCCTAGATGTCAGAAGTGATGGAGTCACCCAGATTTCTAATTAAAGGCTACTATATATGTGCCAAAGATGAGAAACAAAATGTCCTTGTTTCCCCTTTGATCCCATAAGGGGGAGGAAGAACGCTCCATCTCAAAATGTGACATGTGTACTGCATGCATAAGATCCACTTAAAGAAACTGCTCCTTTAAGAGGCCTGGTTCCAAGCTTTAAGTCTGGACAACCATTAATCAAACCATGATGGGATTCAGCTTAGTTCACCCTTCCCCCCTCCACCCTTCCCACCCCCACCCCAACCCCCCCGCCACCAAACACACACATTAAACAAATCACTATAGTCTTCCAAGCACTAGGTCTTACTGCTTGGCTCAGGGTGGAGATATTTAATATATAGTGATGATACAGTTGCCTCAACCAGCAAATGAATAACAGAGTTGAAAGGGACCTTGGAGATCTTCTTATCCAAACCCTGATCAAGCAGCAGACCCTATACCATTTCAGACAAATGGCTGTCCAATCTCTTTTTAAAAGCTTCCATGATGAAGCACCCAGAGGTTGCCTCTCTCCTTGATTGGTTTTCATCCATTCCTTCTTGTTTTCCTTCTGGTATTTCAGAAAACAGGCTCTTCTTTGTGGCAGCTCCTCAAATACTGGAACACTGTTATCATGTCATTTCTAGTCCTTTTCACTAGATCAGACATACTCTGTGCTTTCCGGCACCCCAATACAGCCAGTTAGTTCCATCATTGGCTGTGGGAGGGGAAATTCTTGCCCCCACAGAGAGGACGTGCAATCTGGGTGTCCTCCTGGACGTATGGCTGTTGATAGAAGATCATATAGTGGCCGTCGCCAGGGGGGCTTTTTGTCAGGTCCGTAGGATCTACCAGTTGCGGCCCTTTCTGGATCGGGATGCACTTCGCACTGTCACATGCGCCCTCGTTATCTCCTGCCTAGACTATGCCAATGCTCTCTACATGGGGCTCCCCTTGAAGAGCACACGGAGGCTCCAGTTGGTGTAAAATGCAGCCACACGGATGGTTTGGGGGGCTTCTCGGAGTTCCCATGTTACGCCACTCTTGCGTGAGCTGCATTGGCTCCTGGTGGCCTTCCAGGTGCAATTCAAGATGTTAGTGACCATCTTTAAAGCGCTCCATGGCTTGGGACCTGGGTACTTATGGGACCGCCTACTGCCGTCATCGATCTCCCGTTGCCCAGTGCGCTCCCATAGGGTGGGCCTCCTCGGGGTGCCGCCGGCTGGACGGCTGGCGACCCCGAGGATGCGGGCCTTCTCCTTGGTGGCACTCTCCCTCTGGAACAAATTGCCCCCGGACATGAGGACCATCCCTGACCTTCTGGCCTTCCGGCGCACGTTGAAAACATACCTATTTCATCAAGCCGGTCTGGCCTAGGGTTTTATAGGGTTTTAAATTGGTTTTAGTCTTTTATATTCTCGATTGAGTTTTTATCTTTTAGCCACCTTATTTAATCTTTTTAAATTGTTTTTTAAATATTGTATTTGCACTGTGTTTTAACTTTGGCTGTACACTGCCCCGAGTCCCTGCAGGGAGAGGGGCAGTATAGAAAAATAATAATAATAATAATAATAATAATAATAATAATACTCAATTCCTGCAACCATTTTTCCTATGTTTTAGCCTCCATCCCACTATTCATCTTTGTTGCTCTTCTCTGCATGCTTTCCAGGGTCTCAACATCTTTTTTTTTACTTTGTGGTAACCAAAACTGGATGCAGTATTCCAAGTGTGGTCTTATTAAGGCCTTATAAAGTGATACTAACACTTCACATGATCTTGACTCTATTCCTCTGTTTTAACGCAGCCTAGGATTGCATTGGCTTTTTTAGAAGCTGCAACACATTGCTGGCTCATATTTAAATTATTGTCCACTAGAACGCAAAGATCCCTCTCAGTTACTGCTATTGAGTCAGATTTCACCTAATCTGTACCTGAACAAATTCACATTACATTTTTTTCCCACTTTCCTATCAACCTCTTCTATCCTCAAACTTTCCTGTTGATTCCTTCTCACCTCACCATGCTTACTAAACTGATGAAAGTAGGTATCTTGCCTTCTACCCCCCGAGGGGCTTCATTTTAAAAATAAGACATAAAATTAAACCGCCCAATCATTTGTGGCACTTCCTTAGTGATTATGCCTCCAATGACAATCTGTTTTAAGTTCCTAGTGTCTAAGCTACTCAAGGCAGGACCTATGGCTATAGTCTAAATCTCTTGGCACCACCAACTGATCTCACTTATTACAGGCAATCAGTAATCTGGCCTTTCAACCAGCTAAACACTCGTTCTTCCTGCAGCCTTCTTAGTTGCCTAGGCCAAATGTTAATGAAAAGATTCCTCAGCTATTATTTTCCTAGCTACTTTTTCTCCACCCAGACTGAACAGCTACTTCTAAACCAAACTGGCATGGACTTTAGTGAATCCTGTCCTTATCTCTTTTCCCATTGTCTCGCTTTTTCTTTCATTTTATAATCAACTGCCATCATTACAGCGCTCTCAATCTTACGTCTTATCCCAATCCTATTTCAACCAATTTCATCTTGCCTTAATTTGTTCTAAAATCTTGTCCTACCAATTCAATTGAGTCTTATTCAGCAACATTAAAACTCTAATAAAAGCAACACTTGAATCATTTTCTCTTCTGTTTGCTCTCACATTTTCACCCTTCATAGTCGACTACCAGCATCCAACCTACTTCTTTGTTCTTTTAGTTTAGCGGGACCCTATATAGCTGAACTAACATGCACAGATGTCAGGTTTGGAAAAATGGTCACACTATTCGAAACTCATCCTTTTATTGATCACCCTTCTTCCTTCTAATCCTGAAATTTAATTTTGCAGAGCTGTCAGCCACCTTTTTTGGGGGAAAATTTTACCATGTCCTTCCATTTAATAGAATATCTCTGCATCACACTTTCTTTTTTTCTAGGCCTTTACAGTAATTAAAAATCAGTTCACTGAAATGCATAATCAGTTACAAGATGCAATTTCTAATTCTGTTGACAAAAAGGAGAAACATACTGCCTCTTCACATCCTATGTGTGGGATTCCTTAGTTCAATCTAGCAAGCCTCCAAGGGAAAGTGGAAAGTAGACTAAATCAATCTTTTAGTTTTTTTTATCTTCTAAAGCTACATTTACCTTTTTTATTGTGGAAAAACAAAAATGCAACTAATAGACACATAAATTCATAAAGTTCTTTACCAAGTAATGCAATTTTCCTGTTCTGTGGTACACGTCATGAGCATGTAACTGTAAAACATCAAACTATAAAAAAGTTATATAGCTATATACCTTTGGCATATTTGACAGAGCAATGTGTTGATCTTCTCTGTTGATTTTGACTTGAAAATTGGCTTTGAATGCTGGTTCATCAAAACAAGGGAATGCTGCTCTTGCTGACAAAGGTTCAAACTGAGTTGCTGCAAGCCAACTGATAAAAAGAAACACATTCAAATCTGATTTCTTTTTAATTTTTATAATATATGTTATATAATTTAGAAATAAAATTTGGAGAAAGAAATATAATTCTAATCATGTTACTTTAATTGTTTCAAAAAAGTAAAATGCTACCTCACCTAGATAGAATCTTGAAAGGATCTAATAGATTTCAAGAATACCGAATCCATATGAATATTAAGTTATGTAGCATACTTGGAATTGTTACAAAGATGCGGTCTTCATAACACTTCATTCAAGAGATTTAAAAGTATCTTCCCAATAAATCCTTACACTTACATTTTAATCTTTTACCTTAGTCCATGTTATGCATTGGATTTCCCTAACAATCAAGATCAGCAAATTGTATACAGTATGGCATACTAACAGTAACAATTACACATGTAGCCACATTTTTATAATTAAGTTTTCTGTATAGCATCTATAACAAGGAAAAAATATTTATCCTTATTTACTGAAATTTTACAAGGCAATACATGTGTTCAACAAAATAACTTTTATATTAACAACAACCACAATCCTTCATTATTATTCAGTTATTTATTACTACTAACGTTATTAAATCTATTTTGTTCAAATTTTACCATTATACATGTTACTATGTACATAACCACTCATTTTCAGTCTGCCTAGTGTTCAGTTATTGCTGGTGTTAATAAATTATGCAGACAAATCTACAGAATTCCTACCAAAGTAAAGCACAAGATAGATGGGAGCCATTTCTCCATTTGTCAAACTGCTATATGCCAATACTAGCCAACGAGTAACTTTCTCTCAGTCAGATGGAATGCCAAATAGGTTGATGAAGGAAAAATGAAACAATTAACCCCTCCTTTCAGTAAATTACATTTTATTTGCGCTTCACTCTTTATTATTCATCAGACTGCCACACTTTGCCAGTATCATCCAACTCAATGGCCTAATATCACTTGGCCATAAGGTCCAGCCATAAACATGCTCTGATTGGTCCAATTTAGTACAATACTATTAGTAATAATTGGCAACAGTCTTTCTGGATTTAAAACAAGAGGCTTCCATGAAAATACCCAGATTTAAATCTGGGATTTATTTATTTTTGTTCTAGTTCTAGATAAGCAATAGTGTTTTATTTCTACAATAAGATTCCACAATATAGATAATATTAAAACTAATCCATAAAGATGAATATAATTATTTTAGCTATTTTATGTGCTAATCAGGAAGCAGATATTTTAGTAGGAAGAGAAATTTGAAAACAAATCAACAGGAAGAAAACAGAGCTATAATACATCAGAGATGTACAACCTTTTTCCAGCTGTCTTCTTCTGTTGGTTGTTAGGCAATATGCCAAAGATGGAAATTTAAAAAAAATAGCAATTCCAAGACAAAAATAGAGGCATTAACAAAAATGGCTTCTGAATTTGCTTCTTCTGTGTTTTAATAAATTCTAAACCAAAATTTTAAAATTTGGCAGCAAACTTCTCTATTATTTAGGTCTAAGACTTTCAAAAGTTGCATAACCCAAGGCCTCAGGTTGTGTACCCCTCAATACATGCACATATTTTTTTTTCCAGTTAAGATAAAAATAAATTAGTTTTAACCTTACCTTGCTGAGTTGTTATTCTTAAAGGCAATTTTGTAAAAGCCAGAGTAAGTGTCTGATAAATTGGAGGAATACTCTATGCTGATCTTATATTTTTCTCCTACAAGAAGAGCTTCTGGAGCTATAATTGCAATCTGGTCATTCATTGGGTATTCCAGGAAATCGGCTGGTTTTGATTGGCTTGAACTCAGTGGAGCAAGTGTTACCTTGGTAATATTAAGCTTTGAACTATGAAGTATAACATGCATAGTAACCTGGAGAACCTCCACAGTTATTTGAACAGAACCAGTAAATCTCATTGTGGTTAGATTTGGCTGCAGAACAATATCATAATGGTTTGGAACAACAAATTCTGGAAGTCTAAAATGAGCCCATGGAAACGGTTTTCCATTAGTTGCCAAAGGATATGTATCTTCCATTGTGTGGTTTTTGTTGTGACAACCTTCTTTAGTAAAAGTGCACTTGGGGAGAAGATAGATCGCCATTATTACAGAGACAGCAATCACAAGAACAACTGCACAGATTATTGTGGTCCTTATGGATGGAGCAGAACACGATCCATCTGAACGTTGCCTATAACCAGCCATATTACTTCGCAGACCAGTACTTCTATTCATGAAAGACATTCCCAGAAGTTTGGCTGATGACGATTCATAATCCTCTTCATCCTCATCCATTTCATGATCTCCAAGACCACGTACAAGAAGACGAGAACTTCTTGGTTCATATTCTACCTCATCAGGCTCCAAAGGATGCAAGCTAGGCTCTTTAGCCAAGTCAACCACATCAGGCTCTTCCTCAAACATGCTGTTTTCAATCATATTTCTAGGTAACTGAACTCGATCTAAGAAACACAAAAGCAACATGTTACACAAAAAGTAACTGAAATAGCTATGGTTGAGTTTTTGATTATTTTACATATAGTTGATAAAATTGGGATTCATATTATAGTTCTCATATAAGAAACTATTTGCAATGTATCTATAAAGTAACAATTCAAATAGCTGCTGTAATAAGAAATAAATGAATCAAAATGCTTTGGTATTTCTTCATAATAAAAATGAATGATCAGAGATAGAGAGAGCATACAATTCAGACTGGATCTAACATTACATCAATAGAAAGCTACTTGCAAAGTGGGAGTTCTATAGTCTAGAGCAGGGGTGTCAAACTCAAGATCCGGGGGCTGGATCCAGCCCATGGGGTGCTTAGATCTGCCCACAGGGCTGCCCTGGAAACAGCAAAGGACTGGTTTGCAGTGCCTTTGCCAGCAAAAATGGAGCTCGGGAGGGTCACAGGAGGTTGCTTTCACTGGCAGAGTACTCAGGCCACCACAGACGCTCCCAACATGAGTGACATCAAGCTGGCCTTATCAAGTTGACAAAAAACTATTTTCTGTTCCCCTCTTAAATATAAATACCTTCCACATATTATTGGAGTTTTCTGTCTTAAACAAGCATAGTGCTTTAATGCAAAATTTAAAAATAAAGAATAACAAACAGCAAACATTCATCAAATACTGTACTGGATTACATCTGCATTATATTTTATAAAACAAACTAACTTTATATGCATGCAACTCTGCTCAGTTACAGGGGAGTATAATTCATATTCAAAAATAAAAGTTTGTGTTGTAAGGTGATTTCACTGAATACACAGTTCTATAGCAAAACATGCAGCAATATATTTATTATATAGCCCTCAAATCATTTGCACTAAAATATACTTAGTTTAGCCTCATCTAGAGTAACTAGATTAACATTATTCTGGAATGTTTAGGTTGACATATTAACTTGTAACATTATTCTTAAGCATTTTACATCTGAACTCTTTTATTATTATTAAGAGTGGCATATGAATTTTCCTCCATAGCATTAATATCAACAGACAACTTCACTGCAGGCAACCTGCTAAGATATCTGCTTCAATTATGCAGTAAGCAGTCTGTCATATTTATAAGTATGAATTATTTAAAAAATCAAAGTGTGTTAGAATGCAATAGTTATAGTAGCAGACTAGAACAATTTTCCTAAACATAGCACTTTGCAAATGTTTTGGGATAACAAGTTACAACATTCTTCACAAGCATGACAGAAACACTAATGGTAAAATCTGCATAATCCTGCTTTGGAAACTCTACCAAAACCCTTTTTCCCCAATTCAAAAGATATACAAGTATATCTGTATAATGACCAATTCAACTAACAATTAACATGTTTATGCTTCTTAACTTGGGATCCAGCAGCTCCTAGGCTCTTGCCTGGCAGAATGTTCCATATGTATCTTGTATTATTGCTAATTCAAAGGATGATAGAGCTTCTATCGGAGTTCTCAGAGAGCCTCTGACAATCAGAGTAGATGAAAGTTAGTATAGTAAGTACTGCTTAATATTGTGTAGTACTGCTATGCTATAGTAAGTAGATGAAAGTATACAATGATGAAAAGTCCATTAGAACTAAAACAAATGTTGTATACATGTCAAGAATTCATCCAATTCACTGAAACTGGATTAAATTTGCTTAAAATTTTCTGGACAGAGATATGGTTCACCTACTATAGGTTCATGATTAGGGAACTATGACCAAATTGCTTAATTTCTTACTTTCCCTCTTCCGGCCCCTCCCCCCCACTAACTAGGCTGACAGACTTCTACAATAATGACAGCCTTTGAGTAATATACGTGCCCCTCCATAGTATGTATTATGACATTTTAATTAAAAAAGTATACAGTACATATAAAATTAAGTATAATATTTATTCTTAACAACTCCTTGTGCAGGACTGTAAATAATGCTTTTTTCAAATAAATAAAAAACAATTTAGTACAGAACAGGAAACATAGGCCTTGTACAAGTGGGTCACTGCATATGAGTGAAACTGAAACAAGGGAAATAGGCACACATTCTACTCTCACCTCTAACCTTCCCATGCATTGCTTGATGTGGTTATTGCCTGATTTGCAGTCACATTAAAGCTGAAAATGCTTTAAATCACTTTTCAAAGTTTTATTTTAAGAGAACAAAAATGTCTTCAAGCAATCTGACTATCAGGAAGGTTTGGGATGGTGTTTCCATAGAGGTTTAATCTCTGTTCTGTCAAGGCAGCACAAAGAAAAGTATTAAGAAATACAAGCATAAAACAAAAATCCTCTCAGTTATTGATGGACTAATTTTATTTTGAGAAAGGAAGGACAAAATATAGATTACCAATTGGTTAAGTATTGGAAATTTAATGTGAACACCCGAAATTGAAAGAAACAGTCACTATTTTTTGTGCAGTGTTAGCCTTCAGGATTTTATTTTATTAATTTATTTGATTTGATTTGATTTGTCAATCGCTTACAAGATAATAGGTATAAGTATAAACATGAGTAAGAATACAGGAAATAGGTACAAATAAATGGGGACAATAGGACAGGGACGGGGGGGCATGATGGTGCACTTATGCATGCCCCTTACAGACCTCTTAGGAATGGGGTAAGGTCAATAGTGGATAGTTTGAGGTTAAAGGAGTGGGGGTTTGAGGATGTAACAACAGAGTCAGGTAGTGCATTCTAGGCATTGATCACTCTGTCGCTGAAGTCGTACTTTCTGCAATCAAGTTTGGAGCGGTTAACGTTGAGTTTGTATCTGTTGTGTGTTCTTGTATTGTTGTGGTTGAAGCTGAAGTAGTCATTGACTGGTAGGACATTGTGGCAGATAATTTTGTGTACTATGCTTAAGTCCAACTGTAGGCGACATAGTTCAAGATTGTCCAAGTCCAAAATTTCAAGCCTGGTGGTATAGGGTATTTTGTTGCAAGCAGAGGAGCGTAGTACTCTTTTCATGAAATATTTCTGGACTTGCTCAATTGTATTAATGTCCGATATACAATGCGGATTAAGTGAGTGTGGTCTGAACAACAGATTTCCTGACATTTTACTGGGAACTATGGTTGAGGATCTTCAGAGGCAAGGTTATCCGTTACACAGACCATGGCTACTGAGCAGAGATGGTCTTACCTTGTCTTTGAAGATGCCAGCTGCAGTTGTCAACAAAATATCAGCAAACCTGTTATCTAGACCACCACGTTCACTAAACCCTGAAGCCCAACAAATGTTGGCTGTGAACGCCCATACCAGTCACAATTTGCTTTCCTTTAATCAGAGAAGTATTTCTGGCTTCCTATCAGAAATATCAACACACATTATAACTTTATAAAATAACAAATAGTAAAAATAAATATTTTTTACTCAGTCCTGTTTCCTGCTCAACATCTGGTTAAGACTGCTAGACAGCAAAAACCCATCATCCAGAATAATAGTCTATTTCACTGACACTTGTTCTGACCTTTAAGACCCTTAATGTTTCACCAAAATCTGTTTCTTTTGCAGTTTCCCCTCCTGGATTCTAATCCTGCCTTGAAATAATAGAAAATGATTTTGCTCCATTATCTACATGATAGTGTTTTAAATATTTAGAAGACTCTAACATATCTCCTTTTCAGCTTCTCTTTTTAAGGCTGAACAATCTTCAATTTTTCAGTTGTTCCCTATACAAATACCTTCTCCAAGTATGCTCAAATCTGTGAATACTTATTTTATTTTTAGAACTGGACACAATATTACAAAGTCACCTATTTTTCTTATTTAAATGCAAGGTTTTCATTTATATTGCCTAAAACTTATCTTTTTTATTTGAAGCCAAATGTAAGAGGAGTGACAGAACCTAGGGGGTAGAGTTAAAAGAAGGATCTGCCTAGAATTCTTATATAGTCACAAGTGAATTAAGTATAACCTGCCCCCTGCCTTGAATTCTGTGAACCTTTATCTAACTCCAAGCAGGTGCTAATCATTAATTGAGAATACTCATGTACATACATAGTTTAACAATAAATCAGTTTAATTGGATTTTCAAAGGTGGAACTGGTCTTTCATACCTGACATCAAACATGTTAAGGGAATGATTCAATAAAATTAATAAAATTGGACATATGCACTACAAACTTAAACGTTTACATTTTTGAGAGACAGAATTACTATAGACCAAAGAACAACATCATAATAGAAGAAAATATAAGAACTTGTAGATTGTATTCCAATACTTTTCTTCATGCCAGGTTCCTCATATTTTCACTTCAAATGCATAACATTCTTTGTTTTGCCTATAGCTGTCAAACTGCAGAACTTCAATGTACATGGTATTAATTTAACAGTTTAGTTCATATGTTCTGAAGATGAATAGGAATGTTCTTGTTAATATATAAACAATGCACACCTTTATAATTTATATTCAGACTTTTAAGAAATTCTACTTACAGTTAAAATGTATACTGAAACTGTAGATCAGAGGCAGACAGTCTGTTCCCTAAGGTCATGGTCTAATTTCCTAAATTCTTTGCAGAACATAATTTCTAATCTTTGGTAAATGATATCTATCCACTCCTACATCTTATATTGGATTGAAAGAAGACTATCAGAAACAGAATAGCAAAGAAAAGGCTGGATGATAGAAAAAGTAGAAAAGATTGTCAAATAAAAAGCATCCTCACTCATAAAGACTCTGAATTTATTCATTTCAATCTTACCAATTATGTCTTTCCCAAAAATATAGCCTTTCTTTAAAAAGTTTGCTAATCTTTCTCTAGATAATGATACAGATCAGGACCATACATTAAGTTCAGAAGCAGTTCAGAAGATTTATTGTTCAAGCCTACAGTGTATACAAGAATCAATATGGTCAAAAAATTGGCACTACATAAGAGTTAATGAAATTTAAGAGGCTGGATTTAGATTGCTTGTGGCAATATGACAACTGCAGATTGATTATTCTCTGAACTCCATCCCCTGGCTCTGCCTTCTCTTTTCCTAGTAATTGCACATATAAAATCATTCATAATTTTAGTCAATGTAGTCAAAAAATTATGGCATTCTAGAATTTTGATTCTAATATGAAAACAGTACCTCATTACTGAAAAAGATTTAATGTTGATGGGATACAAATGCACGTGTACATCACAACATCATCTGAGCACCTACCTATGAAGGTAAAGTCAGAGGTTGTAATTGTAAGAGTTCAACTCACATTTGAGGAAATAAATACACAACCATATTGCATTCCATGCTATTCAATACAACGAAATCAGGATTTAAGAAGTAATATATACAAATATATGGGTGATGTGCATGGCCATGTCACCAGCTTTAGTGGCATACTAAAGTAGGGGTCACCAACCTTTTGGACCTCAAGGACCACCAAACTCATAATTTTTGATCCCAGGGACCACTAACCGGTTCTGTAGGCATGGTTTAATTTGTGAGTGTGTCTTAGTGGTCATGTGACTGGCTGGGCATGGCTTGTATGTAAATATTATAAATATTTATATAAATATTGAATTTTTTATTAAAAAAGAGCAATTTTTACCCAAAATCAGGCAAAGCAGGCAGGCAGATTGAATTGCTCACAGAATCACAGATTCATTCAGAGATCTATCTATCTGCCATTGGCTAGCTCAGTCTGTCACATAAAATTTGCTTGCAACCAAACTCATAAAATTTGCTAGCAACCAAACTCACAAAATTAATTCACAACACACCATGCATGTAAATATTATTTTAAATATTTAAAAGTAATTTTTTTATTTTAAAAAGAGCAATTTTTACTCAAAATCAGGCAAAGCAGGCAGGCAGATTGAATTGCTCACAGAATCATTCATTGAACTATCTATCTGCCATCAGTTACCTGAGTCTGTCACATGAAATTTGCTTGCTGTGAGTCTGCACTGAATAATAGAACCTTCAGTCCTAAGGGAAGTTCGGCTGTGCTTAAAAGCAGAGCCGAAGATCTAAAGACTAGCTAGAAAGCAAGAAATCCAACCATTTCTTGCTTCCTAGCTAATCTAAATCTCCCAGCACAGCAGAACAGCTGATGGTCGGAAAAAGGAAAAATAGCAATTTAGCAGGCAAGTTTACCAGGTAAGGAGTGAGTGGGTGGGGAGGGTTCCTGCGGGCCATGTGGGCGGCGCAGCCTTGTGTTTCTGCCCAGCCTGGATTAATTGCTTTGGGGGGGGTGCACTGGGGGTGAGATTTCTCTGCGGCCCACCAAAATTTTCTCAAGGCCCACCAGTGGGCCGCAGCCCACCGATTGGCGACCGCTGTACTAAAGTATCTCAATAGGATTTTGGCAAATCAGCTCATTTTAAAAATACGAAGGGGGGAGTGCAGTAATTTTCCATTATAGTATTTTTATACACATCTAAGAAGCTGGTCTCATACTCTCCAACTAGTATAGCACCTTTGGGACCAGTAGGAAATTCACTGAGGTTATCAACTGGAAGAGTGGTGTAGTCAGAAGGATTAAATAACAAGGAAATTGAGATTTTGCCATTAAGCTCAGATTTGCGTAACTAATTTTCAAGATCCAGTTACACATATTTCTCGCTACAAAGATGTTTGATATAATTCTGTTCTGACTATACACAGAAGTATATTATATACACAGATGTATATTAGGAAACAATGATAGACTGCACAGCCATTTGTATTTGGTAATAAATGTTTACTTGGTAATAAATGCCCTGTTATGAAAATGTGGTTTCAGTCTAGGTCATCTTCCTAATGTCACTGCTACATAGTCAATCCACATTCTACCTAAAGGCACTTGAAAAAGGATACGCTGATAGTTATGGCAGCTACTATGGTGACAAATAAAGTCTCAGACTTTCTCAGTCTGATTTCACTAGATACCATCTAAATCCAATTAGAAAATTATCTACTAGCCCATCATTTATGTAATTACAATTGATACAGGAAATAGTTAATGGTATAGCAATATGTTCAGATAACATTATCCAGAAAATGTTCCTGTAGTTTAGCAAATTCCAATGGACAACAACGAAAACAATCCTACCCCAAGTAATGATCTCGTTCAGTCTTAATTGACAAGTTAAATAAGTGGGAAAATGTTGCACAGGTGAAATAAATGATCAGCAGAATTATTTTAGCAAAACTGTATCCTAAGTCAGAATTAAATGTGTTTCAAATATAATCTCTTTTTTAATTTGGCAACACATTGGACAGATGTTTTCCAGAACTATCCCACTTTCTTTTGAGAAAGAAAGAGAGGGCAAGTTAAGTTGCCTTCTTGCACTTGAACAGTCTTTATTTCAAATGCTAATCGTCAAGCAGTTGTTTACATTGCATCTTTGTTAAAGTATAAAATAGAAAGATCTGCAGCTTAAGGTGCCTAGTATTTTGTCTATTCTGAATCTTTCCTCATCAGTACAATTTAAGATTGCTCACAAAAAGATCTATTTTGTTATCAAACCTCAGAAATTTCAACAAAAGTAATAGCATTTCTTTGGTCATGTACTACTGTTGAGTACTGCAGAAGCTATATATTACAGTAATTGTTCCAAAATAAATTCATTCTGTGTCACAGACAACTTGCCAATCCTTTCAGTATACCAGCATTTTTGTTACTCAGATATTTATTTTCCAAATACTTTGAGCCTAATATTTTACCTGAAAAATACTTTCTATAACCAATAAAAGACTGGCATCATCTATACAATTCATATTCCAACAAAAGTTCCAGCAAAAGTTCCATGCACAGACAGATATAATGAATAACTGAGGTAGCAAATGCTCACCATTCTAACTCTTAAAGATAACAGGAAGGAAATGAGATTCAACAAGCACAGCCCTGAGGTAAATGAAAGTAAGTTTGCATATTTAATTAACTGCAAACTTAACGAACAACTCATATTTTGGTTTCCTTTCACTCACAAGTTTGGATAGAAATCTAACAAATAAATCAGTTATTACACCATCCTTTCAACACATAATATGGTCCATCCCTTTGAACAAGCATAAAAGCAAACTTCAGTTTGCATTTATGAAACTACTTTATTTGCATTTCATCCTAAAAGCTCAGTGATCTTAGGATGCTGTAATTATTTAAGTGCTCATTCCATTCTCTGTGCATATGTGCTGATGGATTGGTTATGGGGAAATGTAGGAAGATATTAGAAAGAACCAATTACCTGAGTTAACTGAATTGATTTGTGGGGAAGGAGAAATGGGAAAAATGTTTTATATATAAATATATTACAATATATTAATAAGAAACATTCAGAAATATTTTCTATATCCTATATTTATTCTCTGAAATTATGTGAACATATAGTGAGCAAGGCAGTCCTGGGAGTTCATCTTTAAAACTCATTAATAATATTGCACTCAAAGAGTAACAATCATATCTTGAGTAAGCAGAAGGCAGAAGATCCAATCATCAGCCTCTTGAAACATAGCATTAAAAAATCAATTATGGATAAAAGCTTCTTCAAGACTAACTTTTAGAAAATGCCAAAGGGATCTTTTAAAAAAGGCTAAAAAGAAATCTAGACGATTTTTAGAAAATATCCCCCCCCCCCCAAAAAAAAAAAACCCTGATGCTAAAAGATAAACAATTTCTTCTTCACCAACTGTTCTTTCTGTGGGTCTTTAAATATAGCTCTATGGGTCCCTAAGCCAACACATATTTACGTAGAGGAATAAAGCCAATTTATAAATAAAGCACTGGTTTTATTTTTAAAACTACAAGCTTCATGGTAAGTGGAGCTTGTAAGTTAAAGTATTTGTCTAGATGCAATCTAAGGGTTCAGCTTTTACATACATTTTACAAACAAGATTTGAAAATTTAAGTAGGATTATGAATTCCCAGAAGAGCCCTGAAAAGAGACATTTGCCAAATTATAAATCTATTTTCAAGAGCTCAACACAAATATATATTCACACTAATTGGTTTTTTCATGAGTTTAATTACCATGTTTGTGAAGTGTTTTGATCTACATTTTTGCCATAGGGGGACAAAAGACAAAAAAATACCAGGAACAAAAAAAAATAATGTTCCATTAGTACTTCTAAGAACAAAAGGGTCTTCTCTAAGTACCACAAAATTTGAAACTATCAAATCAGAATAGTTATTTGGCATAACAATTATTTACACAAACTTTTGAATGAAGAGTTTGAACGCTGTTTTGATAAATCCTTGCAAGGTCATTTAAGACTGTGAACAGAATAGAATTCTTTATTGGCCAACTGTGATTGGACACACAAGGAATTTGTCTTTGGTACAAATGCTCTCAGTGTACATAAAACAAAAGATACATTCGTCAAGAGTCAAGAATCATAAGGTACAATAATAATAATCATAGGATACAATATGAGCTTCTTTTTTCTGTATCTTAAAATGAGTTTTATGAAATAAAAGATATATTTAATATATATTGGGCACCTCCAATATATATGAAATGCCAGAAAATATTATTTGCAGAATGTTAATAGATATGGTACAAACTTTATTTACTAACATTTGTATGCTACCTATTCTTAAAATATGCCCACTTGTTAACTTTTTTTGGGTTCAAATGCAAAAGGAGGTTTAACTGCTGATTTGTATTTCCGTTTTCTTCCAGGAACTCAGGGACATATACAAACACTCCTTCCAATATTTCTTTGCAACAACTCAGTGAGGTAGATTGGGCTAAGAGTTACCCAGACCAAGTTACCCAGTAAGTTTCCAGTGCTGAAGTAGACTTGAACCTGGATCTCACCAATCTTAGTGTAGCTCTTTAGCTACTACCCATATTTTAGACCAGTGCCTCTCCACCTTGGCAAATTATCATGTGTGTACTTCAACTTCCTGAATTCCCCAGCCAGCAGGCTGCCTCAGGAATTTTAGTGGTTGAACTCCACACATCTTGAATTTACAAAGGTAGAGTACCACTATTTTATACTGAGTGACTTATGAAAGACACATGTTTTACTTAGCTATACCTCAGTATTTGGGATCTCTCAAATTATCAAGAATTGTAAACTTATCACAGAATACTAGCCAAAATAGTTACTGTACTATGTAAAATTCAGATAGTCCTCAACTTACAACAGTTCATTTAGTGACCAGCACTGAAAAAAGTGACTCGTGACAATTTTTCACATTTATGACTGTTGCAGCATCCTCATGGTCACATGATCAAAATTTGGATGCTTGGAAACTAGTTCATATTTATGACGGTTGTAACATCCCAGGGTGATGTGATCCCCTTTATGACCTTTTGAAGAGCAAAGTCAATGGGGAATCCAGATTCACTTAACAATCATGTTACTAACTTAACAAATGCAATAATTCACGTAACCACTGTGGCAAGAAAAGTTGTAAAATGGAGCAAACTCAATTAACAAATATTTCACTTAGCTATTTTAGGGTCAATTGTGGTCGTATCTCAAGGGCTACCTATATATGAGGACCCAGATTGTTGGGGGCAATATGTTGACTCTGAAAACTGCTTAGAGAGGGATATCTAAATATTATTGCAATTATCTACATTTGAATTAGGAGGTATTTTTGTACAAATAGATTGGGAAGAAAACTTTAGAGCAATTTATTCAAATCTTTGGGATATTTTTAATATAGTTTTCATGGCTTCTTCAGAAGTGGAAATAAGGAAAATGGAAAAACAAAGACCATTTGATATTATCACTTTGACCACATATCTTTGATCTTTTGAATATCAAGTGTACTTGGAATACTGTATAATGTAGTTAGTTCAGGACATCACTCTTTAAAAAAAGGACTAAGGAAAAGCTGAAACAGATTCAGTGTAAAGCTACCAAAATTTTAAGAGCTCTGAAAGGCTAACAAGAAACCATTAAACTGGGAGCATATCATAGTGAATATAGTGCCTAAAAGACATTCAAAGGCTATCACGTTCAAAGGTTATTCTAAGTTGAAAATAAGGACAAAAAGATAACAGGGTGAAATTAATTAAAAGTGAGGCTCATACTGAATATTAGGAAGAATTACCTGATAACAACAGATGAATCTGCCAGGAATATTATAATCTTTCCCACCCAGGAAATTTCAGATAGGGGTTATATGGCTATCTCTTAGGAATCTGGGGCAAATGATTCAATAAATGGTCTATAAAATTACTTCCAATCTGTAAACCACTTAGAGAGGGCTGTAAAGCACTATAAAGCAGTATATAAGTCTAAGTGATATTGCTATTATAATTCTAGACAAGAGAAAGGGTTGCTACTCTGAACTAAGTAGATCAATGTATAACTGTTGCAAGAATGTGATCTATATAAATGTGCTTATGTAATCCCTGCAATTTTATTTCATGCAAATTCTGATTCTTACTTCAATGTATGCTAAACCCCTTAATCCCAGATAACTTCACTGTTCTTGAATTAACTAACACACACACAATTTTTGCAACAATTACAATAAATGATTTCAAGTTATATGACTCATTAAAAAATGCTTGCAATGTTTTTCCTCAGGCCCAATGGGTTCACCGAATATACCACCAAGCAGTAGTGAAAAGGAAGTAACTCTGTCCTGGCTGGAAATCAGAACTTACTTGTATCTCAAAGATAAAGAATTTTAAGACCTAGACATCCTTTACAGTCAACAAATAAAAATCTATTTATGGATTACAATTTTATCCAAAGAAGAATAGGCTGTCCTCTATGTCTCCTTTTCTAATTCAAGCACCACTGAAAATCTGGATTTAATTAATCTAATCTTAATACTTCATATTAAATATCACTGCACCTTCCTTGAGGTGAGTTCATCAGCATGTCTATGTGCTTTTCTTGATCTGCCTTTTTTCTTTTCCTGGCATTTTTTTTCCAGACTTCCCAATCTAGTATATAGACTTGGGATTTTCATGAAGATTACCATTCTAAGAGATCAGAGGTGTCAAACTCATACTGTCATGGCGGCATCACATGATGTATAGGGACTTTTTTGCCCTTCGCTAAACGGGCCATGGGCATGGCCAGCACATGATGCATCCTGCCCATGGGCTGGGAGTTTTATAGCCCTGTAATTGATACTTCACTCAACCCGACTTAGTGTCTAATCCAGGTGTTTAGTCAACCAACCCTGCTTAGTTTCTAATCCAAGTGAATAGCCAGATGCTGACACCAATTGAAGCTTCTTAAAATCTAGAAACAAGTAAACAAACAAAAAATGTATTTAAGGATATACCTTGCCACAAAAAAGAGAAAAATATGTAACAAACATTAATAACCCAACCAATATTCACTGCTTTTAAGAAACAAATAGAGAATACACATATTTTAAACAAATTATTTCACAAATAAATTCTAAATAGGGCAACAGTAGTATTTTTCCTACTTTCTATAATCTTCTGTGATCAGTCAAAACTACAATTTCTGAAAAATGTCTTAGTAAATTATCGATAAAGGGGAATATTTGTTGAAATGTGGCATTCTTGGTGCTGACCTTGATTGTTTTTTTACTAGAATACATCTTCTAGAATTATATTTCTATATGTTTACCAAGATATCTCCTTTATGAACAAAAGTTTTGGTTCATTGATTAGCATTAAAAGATATTTCCATGTAACATTGATTTCAAGATTCCAGGGCTTTTTTCACTCTAAACTGCTGCATTTTGAAATATCAGTTGCATTCTATAATTGAATTACATCTGGTAACTAAATTCTAAATGAAATAACATGGATTGTAATTCCATCATCATTCCTAATCATTATAAAAAATTAAAGCTTTTACATGATCTAATTAATGAACTGAATCCCCATGAAATCTTCACTAATCATAAAATAAAATTCAAACCCTTGCACAAAGAATTCAAGCTGTTCTTGCTATTTCTATCTTCATCATAAGCCAAATGAGAATTGCTCTGTTGATATTGCCTAAACAGCAGTAGCCATCATCTTTAAATTAAAACTCCTGCTTGGAAATGGAGAACTTTCTCTTGACCCAGTTTCAAGAGGCAATTCATTTTCCAATCAGCTTCTGGACATCTCCAGTCAGACCCTAGGAAAGCTGAGCTGTAAAACCCAATAAATAAGAAAGAAAATATTTAAGAAAAAAAAAAACCAGTAAGTCAGAAAGAATTTACATCACTTTAGATGCAGTTGGCTCCCAACCAAAGACAGGTGTTAACAGAGATTCCCTCCTCCCCTCCAAAGGAGGAGGATTTCCCTGCCTTTCAAGTCTCTCCAATTCTAGAGCGCCTGTGAAAGGCTAATATCTGGATACAATTATCAGCATGTGTTCTTTTTACACGGTAGTTCCCTCTCAGAAATTCTTGGCTGTACCCCACAGCCCCAAACACTTTACCGCTTCTCAGGAAGCCAAACGCGACCCGTGAAAACTTATTGCGAGACCTGCGAGGCCTTTTCGGTAGGCAAAGGGGGAGACGTCCTTTCCCCAAACTTTCCACCCGTGGAGGCTGTCATCATATAGCAACCTTACCTTCACGGCTTTCTATGGGGATGGGTGGCGTTTGTACTGGGCGCGGCCACCTTCGCCCCAACACACCTGGGGGCGCAGAGTGGTGTAGGAGGACTCCTCGGAGCCGGCTCCTTAAAGGCGCGCGGCCTTGAGATTTCAGGAAGTTTAGAGCCGGGCCGTGGCCTCTCTTGAACGACCGCCTGAGGGCCGGAGGAGGGGGGGGAGGGCTTCTGCTGTAACTAGAGGTCTTCCAGCAGCAGCCCGGAGGACTCAGGTTACCGCTGGCGCGCGGGAAGGCCAGAAAAGGAGCTGCTTTTACTCACCGCTACTGGGGAACGACTCCATTTTCCTCCTCCTGCGAGGCAAGCCAAAACACGGAAAAGGCGGAAAAGACACACGTCCGAAACCAAAACAAACAAAAAGCAGAAGCCGCCGCGGCTCCTCCTCACACCTTGGCCTGCTCCTCCCACAGCTGCATGTTACCGAGGCGGACGCGGCTGTCGGCCCTTGCGGTCCTAGGGAGACTTTGTGCAGCCTCCGTCGCCGCTGCCTACAGAATAACAAGCCCTATGACGGGAGCAGGAGGACGGTCTCGGGAGGGAGCGCTGGTCTGCTGCCCACTCGGCTCGCTTCCCCTCCCAGCTGAACGGTTCTGGCGGCTCGATGTCGAGGGCAGGGACAGCCCTCAACCATTTTCTGTATCCCAGCTTCTCCAATCCCTCCCCTGCTTAGGGATGGGTTGTTTAGCGGCCGCCGAGGCCACCTCCTCTCAACGCTTCGGGTCCCGCTTGAGGAGGCCTACGCAAGTGGCTGAATCCAGGAGCGGCTGCGCCTTATCCAGAGAGTCTTGGGGCGGTTTTTTTTTCTTTCGGATGAACCATGGGCCCCCTTTCCACCGTTTGGAGCCCCCGCTATCTAATAATACGATTGGAGTCAAGTCCAACTCAGATCTTAAGTTTTACTTAGAAACGTTTACTTTAATTTCGGGCTCAGGCCCGAAAAGTTTAACATAAACGTGTTTTCCCAGATTCTTTTTCTCTCCCGTGTTTTACGATATTTGTCGCCTCTCCCTTCTTTTTATCCCTTGAATTTAAAGCCAGTAAATTCTCATCAAGTTGAAACATCTCAGACCAAACAAGAGATTATAGTAAATCATATATAGACAGACAGTAAAAGGATTGCTGCTCCTTGAGTTTTGGCAGTGCTGTTTTTTATTTATTTTATTTTATTTATTTTGTCAAACAATTATTAGATAACAGGTATAAGTATAAACATGGTTATAAATACATGAAATGGATACGAATAAGAAAAAAAACAATAGGACAGGGACGGTAGGCACGTTTTGGTGCGCTTATGCACGCCCCCTACACACCTCTTAGGAAAGGGGTGAGGTCAATAGTAGACAGTCTAATATTGAAGATTTTGGGGTTTGGGGAAGAAACCACAGTGTCAGGTAGAGAATTCCAGACTGACTACTCTGTTGCTGAAGTCGTATTTCCTGTAATCAAGTTTGGTGCTGTTTATCTTTAGTTTATATCTATTTTGTGCTCTTGTATTGTTTTGGTTAAAGCTGAAGTATTCATTGATTGGTAGGACATTGCAATATATAATTTTATGTACTAAGATCAAACCGAAGGCGGTGTAGTTCTAGGTTGTCTAGGTCTAAAATTTCAAGTCTGGTGGCATAAGGTATTCTGCTATGAGTAGAGGAGTGGAGGACTCTTCTCGTAAAATATTTCTGGACTTTCTAATTGTATTAATATCAGATATGTAATGTGGATTCCAGATTGATGAGCTGTATTCAAATATTGGTCTAGCAAATGTTTTATATGCTCTAGTTAGTAGAGTGATATTACCAGAGAAAAAGTTACGCAGAATTAGGTTAACAATTCTTAATGCCTTTTTGGCTATGTAGTTACAGTGGGCTCTAGCACTTAGATCATTTGAGATGAGTACTCCAAGGCCCTTGATAAAATTTGTGTCATCAACAAGCTCTTGAATATTCAGCTTGTATTTTATTTTTTGATTTTTTTTGCCAATATGCAAGACAGAGCATTACTTGTTGAGATCTGAAGTTGCCATTTGTTTGACCATTCTGACACATAGTCGAGGTCTTTTTGAAGGGTAGCAGCATTGTCAGTGGTGTTGAATAGCTTTACATCATCAGCGAAAAGAACGCAGTTGCTCTTAATATAATCACAGAGGTCATTAATATAGAGTATGAAGAGAGTTGGTCCTAGAACACTGCCTTGGGGGACACCACTTTTGACAGGTACAGGATTTGATAGGACACTCCCAATTTTGACCATTTGTTGCCCGTTTGACAGGAATGCTTCTATCCAGTTATGCAGGTATCCAGAGATACCATAAGACCTTAATTTTAGGAGTAGTTTGTCATGTACCACTGAATCAAACGCTTTACAGAAGTCTATGTAAATTGCGTCAATTGCTTTGCCCTGATCAAGTTGTGTAGTCCATATGTTTTTACAGTGCAAGAGTTGCAGATTACAGGACAGTTTCCTTCTGAATCCAAACTGTTTGTTAGAGAGTAAGTTGTTTGTCTCTAAGTGGAGGATAATGGATTGGTTAATAATTGATTCCATGACTTTACAGGTGATGCAGCATAAAGAGATTGGTCTGTAATTTTCAACTAGGGTGAGGTCTCCCTTTTTGAAGATGGGAATGACTGTGGTCCTGAAAGATTTTTCAAAGATTATACTTAGAGGTTCTGCTATGGCAGTGGATATCTTTTTTAAGAAGTAGGCACAATCTCCGTCTGGTCCAATAGATAAAGATGGTTTTAGATTGCGTAGTGCTTTTTCAACATTGTCTTAGTGTCTCAAAGTTGATTAAGGAGTAACATACACCAAGCAAATTCCCCCCCCCCCCCCCGAAATGTGCATAAACTGTCGTCCTGCTTTTTTCATAGTTGCTGAGACACAAGGAAATCTGTCAGAAGAAATCCTTTTTTAAAAAAATGATTCTTTGTTTACAGATATATCTGTTCCTGAAATTATTCTTTTTGCAATTGTAATTTGTTATTAAATTGTAACCTGATGGCACCCAAAATGCTTCAGAATTAGTAATGTGAACTTGTTTAAACTAGCTGTCTAAATTCTCAATTATAGTTCTTATATCCTTAGATATAAAGGATTTGTAGACGTTCACCTTCATCTCTTCTTGTAATTTAAAACATATTTTACTATCCTCTTGGAGTTCTAGGAAACTCACAAAACCAGTCAAAATGAGGAAATACAATCCAACCATTATAGCAGCAAAAAGTAACTCTACCTGAAGAAAGTTAGTACCCACCCCTCTTAGAAGAATGAAAAATTTTAGGAAACATTGAAAAGGCAGACTATTTCCCCTAAAAGATAAATAGAAATCTTAAGGGAGACAGAAACTCAGCTCCCTGCATATCCCTGCCTCCAGCAGATATTTGGTGCCCATTGAGGACTGGGCCAACCTATCTACAAAAGACTTCAGCTCCAGGGTGATAGATTAAGACATGACCCTCCAGGACATAATAACATTATCAGCAGAGCTCACCACATGGCACAACCAAGCCCCTTCATTACATCAGCCCAAGGTTCAACCAGCCTTAATCAGAAAACCTCAGTGTGACCCCTGCATAGCCTCCTGGGAGTCTGACAGCCAATAGAAAACGTATCCTTGCCACAGGAACAGGAAGCTCAAGTTCAAAGCCCAGGAGTGGATATAAATAACATTCACTCTCCACTCCATGTGTTCAGCTGCACCAGGACTTCAAACCCATGTGGTTCATCAATAAACCATATTTCCAATCAGCCTCCATGTTTCCAGTGTCTTTCTTTCTATTTGGAACTGAACCCAGATGGATATTTCTTCCAACAGTCTATCTCTGGATGCTTCTTTCCAAAAGGAAAGTCTTCATCAATGCAACAGTGTCACAAGATTCCATGAAGCAAATTCCAGAATAAAGTCTTAACTACCAAATAGCCTCTATATGAATCCTACTAGACGAATTTTGATGATTACATCTAAATTCCATTGATGTTGCCAGGATAGGTCCAGTATGTTCTGTCCTAGGCCTCCCCAAAAAGCACTGTTGTGGTTCACCAGCAACCTGTGCAGACAGCAGCGGAATTAGACAGTGGGGAAGAATGGGGACCAGTCCGGGAGTCTGGGGAGGACTCAAACAAGAGTCCTGCGTCCGATGCAGAGTTGGGGCCAGGATCATCTGGGAGTTGTGTGCTGACTCCGGAGCCTCCAGAGTCTGACAGCAGTGAGGCAGAGGAACACGGGGAGCCTGTTCCCAGTGCACGTGTGCGCAGAGCTGCTAGAAGGCAAGAGCAGCTAAGACAAAAGGGATGACCAAAGAGTAAGGTTTGGAGGTGATTGCCCTCCCCAAAGGTATAAAGGAAGTGCAAAGGTAGAGAAACCTTTGCAGGAAGCAAAGTCGTTTGTTCGGATTAAACTTTGAAGTCTGTGTGGACTTTGTACTTCGGTTGGTTTTTTTATAGTTAATTTGGCACTTTAGTTTTGGGCAGCAATTCAAAGGAGATAAAGGTGGATGCTTATTTTGAGGGACTGTTTGGGACTTATTACAAGCTGGGAATGGACATAATTCCCAGTGTTGAAATAAAACAAGAGTTGTTTGGACTAAGTGTGTGCTTAATTATGGTCTCAGGATGCCTTGGTCAGAACAAGCACTAAGTCAATTCTGAGTCCCAGCAAAAACGTCTTTTTAATTCTGAGTCCCAGCAAAAATGTATTAATGTGAATTTATTTCATTCACAGTCATCCAACAGCTTGGCAAACAGTCTTACAAAGATATGCTAATGAGCTCAGACCTTTATCAATCCTGGAACACTGCCCAGTAAATAGTTCCACACTCACTGCTGGCAGGGAAGGGCTGGGTTGTACAGACAAATCTCCACGATGCTGAAGCAAACAAACGACCGAACAAGCAAGTTGTTTCCTGCAAAAGCGCCCTTCCCTTTTGCTTCACTTTTAATCTTGATGGGAGGGGTCATTCATCACTCTTACTTCCATGTCGACCCTGAGTTCTTAATTATGCCTTCCTTTTGGCAGCTCTGCGCATGCGCAGGCTGGGATTCCAGAAACTCCCCCGCCTCACTATTGTACAAGTCGAAAGGCAGCTGATGACTGCCAGCCTGCCCTGGCCCCATCTTTGCCTCTGATGCAGAGTCCTCATCCAAGCCTTCCTCAGCCTCCAGAGGTGGCCCAGGTTCCTTCCCAACCTCCTCACTGTCTGACTTTGCTGCCAGCTCTGCCAGCCGCCAGCGGGCCACAATACAGTATCAATCTGTATTGATACAGATTTTCTACTTTTCTACTGATGTAGATGTTTTCTACTGATGTAGATATTTTTGGAAGAGATAATGAGAATTCCAGTGGTCCAGTTATTTGACTACAGTATATAATTTCTTTTCTTTTGACTAGCTATATTTATTACTGGCAATGAAAAATTCAAAGTACTAAAGTGATGCTTCCTTGTTACACTTTTTTCTCTAGATCTTTCTGCCTTGCATTTTATGAGCAAGTTAAATTCATTCTAATGAAATGGCTGCCATAATGGATAGGGAAAATCACAAAATGCCTAATTACCAAAAAACAAACTAATGAAGTTATCATTCTCTGGCACCAGAAGATGTTCTTTACTATTTCAGTTTGTTGCTCCTGCTGACACTGACACTGATGCTTTTTCCATTCTTCCTTCTTGTCTAGATGGACATGGAGCTGTAGCCACCAATTCTCAATTTTTTTCTAAACCAACAAAATATTCAAAAGAAATTATGCAATGTGGGAATGGACACTATCAGTAGAAATATTTAAAAAAACAGAATATAACAAAATTTGGTGTTGGAGGAGAAACTGGAAAAACAGAAATTTTGTTAAAAATCTGTCACACCTGGCCAGGGCCTGTCTTGTGAAGAAAAAATATCTAGAAAAAGTTTCCCCTAGTCTTTCCAATAGGAGAGGCAATTAGATTCTCAACTGAAATTTCTAAACATTCTAAATCCTCTTTCTTTAGTGATTTGACCAAAAGCAACCAGTATGCAGCCTTCTGAGTGACCACATACTATACATACTAGCAGATGCAGTATGCAAGCACTCACCCTGATTAGATCTTCTTTATCTATACTGTACATCTCTGTTTCTCACACGCAGCACATGCACCATGATTAACCCCCCCACATAGACAAATGTATTTATAAAATATACATTTATTTTATTAAATATAAGGCCACTCAAATTAACTTTGGAAAGCATATAGATTCAAAACAGATACAATACTTAAAACTAGACAATAGCAAACATAACAGAGGAAAACATACATACCTAACAAAAGGAGATATTTCATGCAGGATGAACTCATGTGACCTATCCTAGAAATTCAGGAATAAACCAGGTCCTCAAAGATCATTTCAAACTATTATGAGTTGGGCCAGTTTGAACATCTGAGGAATATCATTCCAAATGACAGGCACTTCAACAAAGAGGCATGTTTCCTCGGTCCTATCAGACTGCTTAATTTATGCATTCCTTATTGAACCATACATTGTTAAATCTTAAGAGTTGGGCTGAAATCGGAGAAAGATTATCCCTCATATAGCCAGCCTCTATATACCATGAGGGCTTTATTGATTATTCCTGACACCATGAATTGCACTAAAAAGCTTGTTTCAACCAATGCAACTCATATAAGCAGAAGTATTGTGTGGACGTACTAAGTTGTGCTCATAAGTGTTCATGCCATTGTATTTTGGATCAGCTTCCATGTGGTCTTCAAGGACAACCATGTATAGTGCATGTTGCAGTATTACGTCATTATGAGTTATGTTAAAAATTCATATGTTAAAAAGGGATTCCCAATTCATGAAAGAACACACACATTAATCTGTGAAAAGGCCTTTCTGGCTAGCTGCAATCTGTTCTTCAGAAATGAGAATCCTCAGATTGTGCACAAAATATGTATTGCCACCCCATTCAGAATTAATTATGGAGATTCTCCAGCACAGGAAGAATCATGGAAATTGAAGTTTAAGACATTTACAGCCCCTAGCTTGAAAAAAGTTGCACTTGTTTGTGGCTAAAGAACAATTTACACTGCCCACAAAAAGGCTGCTATGATTCTGCGATATTACAGTATGCAGTACAATGTTTAGAATAATACGGCAGGCTCATCTCAGACAATGCCATTCCTGATTAAGTGAAAATTAAGTATATTTATACTGCAACCATATGCCCCATCTTTGACTTGCAGGAAGCACTACTTTATGCCTAAGCTGCATTATGTGTACAGTCACATCATTTCTGTCATCATATTTCATCTAATAACACTCAATGTAATAGTACTTCCATTAAGAAGTAGCAAATGGATTACATAAAGGCCAAGAGGGATTTTAAAATGGTAGAAGAAAGAGAAATGTTTGACATCAAATATTTTAGAAATGTATAACGTAGTGAAATAAGAGTATATAAAGCTTACCTCTTATTGAGTATAAATCATACTTTAAAAATTACCTGTTACCAAAAGGCAATAAACTGTATTTAATGGTAAGAGATACCAGTGTTATTACTCTGAGGCTAGAATCCTGACTCTGTGTGTTCTTACCAGTAAAGCTACTGAAACAGAATATTTAATTTACTATGTTACAGATTAAGACAGGCTGATTTAAAGTTGCCTGCAACAGCCTGTAGCCATTGCTGCACACAGTACCTATTCATGGGGCTGATAGGTTGTAGATGGCTGCAGACAAGCCAATGCAAACAGCTTTCAAATCCCAACTGTGTGCTATGTGGAGGTGCACATCCTGTGTGCTGATTGGTTGGTTCAATTTTCTGTTTTGTGCTATGCTGTTTGAGTGCCCCCTAGCTAGAACTATATGCAGAAATATAAATGAAACATCTATGCAACTGTCCCTGCACAACAGATGCATACATTCCCTGATGTGTAATGTTGGATAAATCTGCTCAATCTTAAAACATGAAAGATGTTTTGTCATCTTGTTTATCATAGAAATCAAGTTCAGAACTGATTCGCTTAGCCTATTTGGATCTAGATGTATCTATGCCAGTGGTAGGATTCAAAATTTTTTACTACCAGTTCTGTGGGCGTGGCTTCGTGGGCGTGGCAAGGGAAGGATACTGCAAAATCCCATTCCTTCCCCACCCCACTAACTTGCTTTCCAGCTCCGTTCTCCTGTGCAGGGCAACAAAAGAAGACCCAGCCAATTAGCTGGGACTCGGGAACCAGAGAATAAATGGGGGCGGGGCCAGTCAGAGATGGTATTCCGAACAACTCAAAATTTCTGCTATTGGTTCTCCAAACTACTCAAAATTTCCGCTATCGGTTTTCCAGAACTGGTCAGAACCTGCTGAATACCGCCTCTGATCTATGCCTACGTTTAACACAAGCCCCAGTTTTCAAAATAATCATAATAAAAATAATGGGATTTGTCTATCAATTGTGTCCACTCATTTACTCAAAGGTTAAAAATAAAATGCAGCCTAGGCCAAATAAAGTTGCTTTCCCCTGCCCAAAAGCTGTCATTCTCTTTTTTAAAAATTATCCCATGTTGAATAAGTATCTGACAAGCATCTGCCACACCAACAGACTAACGGCTGTTGATAAGAAAGACAAAAAAAATGTAAAATGGGCATTTTACAGTATCTGGAGGCAGCAGAATAGGAAAAAAAAGAACTTGAGAAAAATCACAAAATATAAAGAGCTGCAACTGGAAGTGGAACTGTGGAAAAAGAAAGTAAAGATAGTATCAATAGCAATAGGCACCTTGGGTGCAATCCCAAAACATCTGAAGTACCATTTAAACACCATCAGCATTGACAAAATCACTATTAGCCAATAGCAAAAGGCAATTTTACATGGAATAGCAAACATCCTGTGATGATACCTTTAATATTAATAAGCAACAATAGTTGCCTATCCCAGATTCTTGAGAAATACTTGAACAAAATGAACAAAAATGCCAAATCCAATCTAAACATCTGGTTGACTATGACCAACTATAATAATAATATGTCTGCACTGCCACATTAGGGGAAGCTTGCTCATTTTTTCTATCATTGTTTCACTTCTATGTAAAATCAGTGCACAGAAGTGCTCAGAACAATAAAATAGACTTTTGAGTGTCTAATGGTGTCCTATTTTTGCAAAGGGCTCTTATCTTTGTATTCTGGTCTTGTGAACCCGGTTATGCCTATTTGCATGACAGGATTGGTCAGGGAAAATAAATTTAGCCCTCAATTAAGTCATAAGATACGTTTAGTTGCTTCCATGACAATATAATTCTCTGTAATCTGATTAAGCAAAGATAGTTAAATTTCCAGATATAGGAATTCTTGTATCATGCAGTTTCCTTTTATGGCTTAAATGAAGCAGAAACTACCAGACATTTGATGCATTGCTTTCTTGTGTCTTCTAGTTCAGGGATCACCAACCCTTTGGACCTCAGGGACCACCAAACTCATAATTTTAAATCCCGGGGACCACTAATATGAATTTTGACTGAGGTTGGCTTGCTTACGTTGGTGGGAGAGAGAGAGAGAAAGAGATCTGATCTAACCTCTCTCTCTCCCTCTCCCCCCCTCTCTCTTTCACACACACACACACATACAGAGGCAGGGGTGGGATTCAAATTTCTTAATAACCGATTCTGTAGACGTGGCCTAATTTGTGGGTGTGGCTTGGTGGTCATGTGACCAGCTGGGCATGGCTTGTATGTAAATATTATAAATATTTATGTAAATATTGATTTTTTTAATAAAAAAGAGCAACTTTTACCCAAAATCAGGCAAGCAGATTGAGTTGCTCACAGAATCACAGATTCATTCAAAGATCTGTGTTTCTGCCATTGGCTAGCTAAGCCTGTCACATAAATTTTGTTAGCAAGCAAACTCACAAAATTAACTCACAACACACCATGTATGTAAATATTGAATTTTTTATAAAAAAAGAACAACTTTTACCCAAAATCAGGCAAAGCAGGCAGGCAGATTGAGTTGCTCACAGAATTACAGATTCACTTAGAGATCTATGATTCTGCTATCGGCTACCTGCACTGAATAATAGAAGCTTCAGTCCTAAGGAAGGTTAGCTAGAAAGCAGGAAATCCAATGATTTCCTGCTTTCTGGCTAATCTAAATCTCCTGGCACAGCAGAACAGCCGATGGTCGGGGAAAAAAAGGAAAAATAGCAACTTAGCAGGCACGTTTGCCAAATAAGGAGTAAGTAGCAGGGAGGGTTCCCGTGGGCCATATGGGCGACACAGCCTTGTGTTCCTATGCAGCCTGGATTAATTGCTTTGGGGGGTGCTCTGGGGGTGACATTTCTCTGCAGACCACCAAAATTTTCTCACACCCCACTGGTTGGCGACCACTGTTCTAGTCAATCCTGAATCCTGGTACTGCCTAGATAGGTTTCTGCAGTTTTCCTGGCAAAATTTGAGACCTGGTTCGTCATTGCCTCCTTCCTAAGACTGAAAGAAAATGACTGATCCAGCTGGCTTTAGTCCTAAGGCAGAATTAGAATTCATGGTCTCCTGGTTTCCAACCGGATGCCTTAACCACTGCATCAAACTGGATCTTGCTAGATAAACATGAAAGCAATTAACTCAGTTGATTGTCCTTTGTAAACATTAAGATATTCCTCTTTGTAGACATTGCAACTTAAATCTGGTACTTTTTCCTGCCTTTTCTACAGTCCACTTTTTCCAAAATTCTCCTATCAATGGCAATTGGTTACTTAGATAATTAGTATTCCTCCTTATAAAATCCCACTTTATTATCCTACCATCATTTTCAATCTGGGGTGTCAAACTGGCAGCCTGCAAACTAGATGTGTCATGTGCAGGCCACACCCACCCCAGCTCTGCGAAGGGGAAAAGCGTCACAATACGTCATGTGACAGCAACATGACATGGTGAGTTTGACACCTGTGGACTCGAAGGACCAAGAATCAGTCCTCTTCCCTTCTCATTCAGATCAACAGGAAAGGGATATGTTCCATCCCTCTATCACTGTAGCTAACCACTTCTTCCAGATTTAAAGTGGCAGGGATAGGTGAAGGTTCTCTTTATTGTCGGTCAGTCTCCAAAAGCCCTCTCCTCTTTGTCCAAAGCCAACAAGACTCTTAGGATTGCAAAACTCTCCTTCTCTTCTTCCAGCAATGAAGTGTCTTTCAGTGCAGAAATGAGGCAATGGGATAGTCTACTCTTGTATCTCCCCTCATCAGTTACTCCCCTCCCAGCCTCCCTCTTCAAGCTGCCTTTGTATAGTCTAGTTCCGTAATGGTGAACCTATGGCACACATGCCAGAAGTTGCCTGCAGAGCCATCCCTCTGGGCATGCCAGCCATTGCCTGTTGCTCTTTCAGGGTCCAGAATAGAATAGAATAGAATGGAATGGAATGGAATGGAATGGAATGGAATGGAATGGAATGGAATGGAATAGAATAGAATAGAATAGAATAGAATAGAATAGAATAGAATAGAATAGAATAGAATAGAATAGAATAGAATTTTTATTGGCCAAGTGTGATTGGCACACAAAGAATTTGTCTTGGTGCAAATACTCTCAGTATACATAAAAGAAAAGATACATCCATCAAGAGTCAAGAATCATAAGGTACAACACAATGATAGTCATAGGGTACAATAAGCAATCAAATCATACTAGGAAACAATATAAATCATAAGGATACAAGCAACAAAGTTACAGTCATACAGTCACAAGTGGGAGGGGATGAGTGATAAGGAGTGATGACAAGATTAACAGTAATAGTAGTCAGACTTCGTAATAGTTGAACAGTGTAGAGGGAATTATTTGTTTAGCATAGTGATGGCTTTCGGGAAAAAAACTGTTCTTGTGTCTAGTTGTTCTAGTATGCAGTGCTCTATAGCGTCGTTTTGAAGGAAGGAGTTGAAACAGTTTATGTCCAGATGTGAGGGGTCTGTAAATATTTTCACAGCCCTCTTTTTGACTCGTGTAGTGTACAGCTCCTCGATTGAAGGCAGGTTGGTAGTAATTGTTTTTTTTCTGCAGTCCTAATTATCCTCTGAAGTAATTATCCTGTGTCTGTCCTGTGGGTTGCAGAACCAAACCAGACACTTATAGAGGTGCAGATGATAGATTCAATAATTTCTCTATAGAACTGTAGCTCCTTGGGCAGTTTGAGCTTTCTGAGTTGGCGCAGAAAGAACATTCTTTGTTGTGCTTTTTTGATGGTGTTTTTGATGGGAGTCTTGGGAGGTCTTGGGAGTGTTATCTGGGGGGAGTTCGACCCTGTGACCGCCGAGGGTGTGGACAGGTTGCTGGGGGGTCTGAATGCCACCACCTGTTTATTGGACCCGTGCCCTTCCTGGCTGGTTTCGGCCGCCAGGGAGACGACACGAGGCTGGCTCCAGGGGATTGTCAACGCTTCCTTGAGAGAGGGGGTGCTCCCTACCGCCCTGAAGGCGGCGGTGGTGCGCCCCCTCCTCAAGAAGCCTTCCCTGGACCCAGCTATTTTAAACAACTATCGTCCAGTCTCCAACCTTCCCTTCGTGGCGAAGGTTGTTGAGAGTGTGGTGGCACGTCAGCTCCCCCAGTACCTGGAGGAAGCTACTTACCTCGATCCGTTCCAATCGGGCTTCAGGCCTGGACATAGCACTGAGACGGCATTGGTCGCGTTGGTTGATGATCTCTGGAGGGCTCGTGACAGAGGGTTCTCCTCTGTCCTGGTCCTATTAGATCTCTCGGCGGCTTTTGATACTATCGACCATAGTATCTTGTTGCGACGGTTGGGGGGGTTGGGGATTGGTGGAACCGTCCTTCGATGGTTCTCCTCCTTCCTCTCTGACCGTTCGCAATTCGTGTTGGCGGGGGGGGAGAGGTCCACCTCTAGGCCCCTGGTTTGTGGGGTGCCTCAGGGGTCGGTCCTCTCTCCCCTCTTGTTCAACATTTACATGAAGCCGCTGGGTGAGATCATCCGTGGTCTTGGAGTGAGGTGTCATCTGTATGCAGATGACACCCAGTTGTACATCTCCACTCCGGACCACCCCAACGATGCTGTGGGGGCTATGTCTAGGTGCCTGGAGGCCGTGCGGGACTGGATGGGCGGGAACAGGCTTCAGCTCAACCCATCCAAGACCGAGTGGCTGTGGTTTCCGGCGCCCCGATATAGCCAGCTGACACCTTCGCTGGCTATCGGGGGGGAAGTTCTGCCCCCCACAGAGAGGGCTCGCAACCTGGGTGTCCTCCTGGATGTACGGCTGTCACTTGAACATCACATCGCGGCCGACTCCAGGGGGGCGTTTCATCAGATCCGTCGGATCCACCGGTTGCGGCCCTTCCTGGATCGGGACGCCTTGCGCACGGTCACTCAGGCCCTTGTCACCTCTCGCCTGGACTATTGTAATGCCCTCTACATGGGGCTCCCTGCGGGGAGCATCCGGAGACTCCAGCTGGTGCAAAATGCAGCCGCGCGGGTGATCATGGGGGCGTCACGTAGCGCCCATGTGACGCCTCTCCTGCGCGAGCTGCATTGGTTGCCGGTGGCTCTCCGGGTTCGCTTCAAGGTTCTAGTTTTGACCTTTAGGGCGACCCATGGCATGGGACCAGGTTACCTTCAGGACCGCATTCTGCCAGCGTTCTCCAACAGGCCGGTGCGTTCCCACAGAGAGGGTCTGCTCCGGGTGCCGTCGGCCGCTATGTGTCGTCTGGCGGTGCCAAGGAGTAGGGCCTTCTCTGTGGGTGCCCCCGCCCTCTGGAATATTCTGCCACCGGAGCTTCGTACCGGCACGGACCTGAGGGCCTTCAGGCGCGCGTTGAAGACCTGGCTCTTTGAGCAGGCCGGCCTGGGCTGAGAAAATGATTTTAATTTGGTCTCCATATTTAATTCTAAATTGGGTTTTAAGGGGGGGGGGGGGGGTTTGTTAGTTTTATCAAGCAGCCGATTGAAATTTAATATTTTTTAACTTTTGTATTCTTTGTGGGGTTTTTAGATGAGCTGTTCACCGCCCTGAGTCCCTCGGGAGAAGGGCGGTATATAAATGGAATAAATAAAATAAATAAATAAATAAATGTTAGGGGTCCATTTTAGATCATGTGATATAGTAGAACCTAGAAATTTGAAGGTCTCTACTGTTGATACTGTGTTATCTAGTATTGTAAGAGGTAGTAGTATGGGAGGGTTTCTTCTAAAGTCTACCACTATTTCTATGGTTTTGAGTGTGTTCAGTTCCAGATTGTTCCGGTTACACCACGAGGCAAGTTGTATAACCTCCTGTCTGTATGCGGATTCGTCATTGTCTCGAATGAGACCAATCAATGACGTGTCATCAGCAAACTTCAACTTTGCATGCATTCAGCTGGTCAGCTGGTGTTTGCACGCAGGAAACCAGAAGAGTAGCTCCACATCACCCATACCACACTCAGTGGCAAAAAGGTTGGCCACACTAGTCTAGTTGATCTTGAAGGTTGAGCTTCCTGAATCTCTGGAATGAAACAAAAGATTTCTGAGACAAATAAAGTTCAATGGACAAAGTGAGGATGGTAGTTATTTGATTGATTGATTGTGTGTCATCAAGTCAATGTCAAATCTTAGCAACCACATAAATTGTCCATGAATGGAAGCCTAGGTTGCTTCAAAGGATGATGACTGAGTTAAAAGCATAGACATAATTGCAAGTAAACTCTATTATGAGTAAAAGATCTGTCAAGTAAACATGCTCTCTCTTGTAATTTAATAAATGTAATCTGGGGATGTTCAACAATACAGGGAAGTTGGTGGGACGCAGTCAGTGGGATATCAGTTGTCCACCCTTTTTCTAGGATAACAAACAAAACAGCAGAGATGATTTTTACAGAAAAATGCTAGGAGGAAATGAACAAGGAACCCCATAGTATGAATAAATATTTTTGAAGGGGATCTAAGCCCCTATACTTAAACGGAAAACTATTTTATCTGTGAGAGAAATATTGTATAGTAACCATGAGCATAAAAAGAGCATGCTGGTGTCCTTCACAGTACTCTTACTTCTACTTCTCCATTATGTTCTAAATGTGCCACATGCACAGGAGTTTATTTTTAAATATTCGCATGAAATGTGAAACTCACATCCCCACTTACATGTGTGCACCTGGACCTAGTTAACTTACTGGGTCTCTTTGGTCTGTTTGCTGCTGTTAAAATGCTTTTTAAGAGGTTTATGTGATATTATTTTTAAAGTTCTCTTATCTCTTTGTTGCCTCAGTCGTGGTCAAAATGCCTTGATTTATGTGTTTGATAAATATTAGATTTTGGAATGGGATCATATCTGCAGTATTGAAAGGGCAGTCTTTTTGCTGGCAGCTTTGACCATCTGTTCAGAAGTGTTATACAGAGTAAATGCAGAACCCATGCTTACCTCCACTTTCCTAATAGCTAAGTGGCACTATCGGATATGACAGCACAAACCATCTGTCAGGCATCTGTGCACATGCTGTTTCTTATGTACAACATGCTGTTGCACATAGGAATCCCAGTGTTGTTTCCAGGATTCAAATATATTCAGATATATATTTGTATGAATGGATATATGGATGTATAACCAAGTCCCATTAAATTTGATAGAATTTATTTTCTGATTTGTATAGCCACCTTTTCCAATCTTGTGTCCTCTAGAAGAATTGGGATTACAGCTAATAGACTGTCTAAAATATGATTTATGAAGGAAAATATGGGAATGATTATTCGAATATATCTTTAGGTTACCAACTAAGGGACAGGATATTTCAGAAAGCAGCCTTCCAATGAAATCTTATCCATTCTGACTCAGAAGTTAGTCTCATTGTTTACAGTACAGTAGAACGTATTCCCATGTAAAGTACCATATGTAACACTGTATTAGTTACTTGAAATAAGCCATCAGCACACTGAAAGCAGTTTAAAATTTCAAAATAAAAACATCTGAGTTTTCTATAATGTAATTATCTCAGTGGTAATTCCATTTTCCTAAAGGCACAGACTTGTTTTATTGAAACTGAAACAAATCTGTAGAAATACATCTGAAATTTTATTTATATTTTTAAAATGTTTAATGAAAATAAAAATAAGAAAATATAACAAGAGTTGGTACATTCCTACAACAGGAATTACAATAACATTTATAGGAATTGTACTGTTTCACTACAAACATCAAAGTTGCACTTTGTTCAACAAATATTATAAGCATCTAAATATAGATTTTATCATTTCCTTCTTTTCCTTAAAGCTGCTCAAATATGTTTTTATTAAGGTTGAGGTCAAGTCAGTGGTAACTTGTAGGTACAGCCAGAAAATTTCACTTCAGAGGCAGCTCCAAATCCCACTATTTTTGCTGGGAAAAAAGATACTTAATGCGTTGTGTTGAACTCAGAGGTGATATTCAGCAGAATCTGACCAGTTCTGGAGAACCAGTGGTGGAAATTTTGAGTAGTTCAGAGAATCGGCAAATACCACCTCTGACCGGAGATTTTACAGTGTCCTTCCCCTGCCACGCCCACCAAGCCACACCCACAGAACCGGTAGTAAAAAAATTTGAATCCCACCATTGGTTAAACCAATCAGCTCTCTGCATGAAAGAGAATCTTTGGAAGTCTAAAAACCAAATCAGCTACTACCATTGCATTTTTCTGGAAGTTTCCAGGTTTCACTACTTAATTAGACAATTTTCCTGAAAGGAAAATATTGGAGGTAGGTTTTTTTTCTGATTTAAATAGTCATTAAGCTTTGTAAGATATTTTCAATATAGTCATGATAGGAACATCCGAGAGATAGTATTCCATTCTGAATAACTGACATGAAGATAATATATAGAAGTAAAATTGGCACTTAATATTGTATACCACAAAGAAGCAGTCCTAGTATAGTTATTTTGCATTTAACATGTTAATTTTATGACTAATTTCTTAAAACATTATTTTTTCTGTCATAATCTTGGTCTACAATTACTCCCATGAATGTTGAAAATTATATGATATTAATAAGATACTGACATGAGCAGCCAAAATAAAAGCTATTAGACAATAATTTCTTTCCTCGTGTTAATTAACTCACTGTTGATTGCAGATGTTTCAAAAAAATAGGATATGCTTATATCTTAAACCACATAAAAATATTGACAAACCTGTAACTTTTCAAACTCTTCTCTCTTTAGTTAAGTTTTCATGCATCATTTCACCATGTAAATATCAGGAAGATATCAGTCACCTTTTCAGATGGTAAGCTCAATGCAATTTTGAAAATTTCATGAAAAAAGACAAAAATAATTTAAACATAAAATAAAAATGGATAAAATCTCCTTAGATCTATTAGATTTTGATTGTTTTAAAACTTTTTTTTAAATCAGTAATCTTGTAAATATTCTAAAATTCTCAACGTTCATAGGAGTAACTGTAGATTAAGAATACTACAGAAAAACTGTCTTTAAAATTAGTCATAAAATGAACATAAATGTTAAATGCAAAATAACAGTCTACACTAGGATAGTGTCATGCCCTTGGTAGAGTCGGACTCTGAGGGAGAAGAGGAACAGCTGACAGGGAGTGGAGGTGTGGCTCTGGAGGTTGTGGAGTAGGCTGGGGAAGGGCAGAGGCCGGCTGGGCAGTCAGAGGAAGAAACAGGCCCATCCCCATTTCATCCTAGGACACACAGGGAGGAACGGAAAAGGAAACAACTTGGCTTACAAGAGAGGAAGCGGCCATGATCCCCCTCATTGGTGGCAGCTGGGGAGAATAATATATAAGAGAGACGGTTAAAACACAGCGTTGCCAGAAGCAAAGCATGTTTTATTTTGGGCTGGAGTTATCTTGGTTGGCATCCTTCCAACATACTGTGCCTTGTTATCTTCTTTAATTTGGTAATTTATTTATTTATTTTATTTATTTATTTTTGTCAATTGCTTACAAGATAATAGGTATAAGTAAAAACATAGTTATGAATACATTGATACATACAGTATAAGAAAAATAAACAATAGGACAGGGATGGTAGGCACATTGGTGTGCTTATACACGCCCCCTACAGATCTCTTAGGAAAGGGGTGAGGTCAATAGTAGAAAGTCTAAGGTTAAAGTTTTTGGGGTTTGGGGAAGAAACCACAGAGTCAGGTAGAGTATTCCAGACATTGACCACTCTGTTGCTGAAGTCGTATTTCTTGCAATCAAGTTTGGTGCGATTAATCTTGAGTTTGTATCTATTGTGTGCTCTTGTGTTGTTATGATTGAAGCTGAAGTATTCACTGACAGGTAGGACATTGCAATGTATGATTTTATATACTATACTTAGATCGGACTGAAGGCAGCTTATCCTGGTCCGTTGTGGAAATTTCTTCATGTAGTTTGTTTGGTTTTTTATTTCAGCACATCAGCTCATTAAGTTCGGACTGTATTGCTTTTTTTTGAAGACTATTTTTGAGTAAGTTTTATCTCCAACTGAGAATTATTGAACAGTGGGGCCAAGTTGGAGGCATTAAAGAACATTTATTTACATTTTGGATTTTGTTACATTTGTGTTACACTGCAGGTCATCACAAAGAGCTTCTTTGTGGTATACAATGTTAAGTCACAAAACACTAACATCATCATCATTATTATTATTATTATTATTATATTTTGTCAAGCGATGATAAGATAACAGGTATAAGTATAAACATAATTATGAATACATGAAATGGATACATATAAGAAAAAAAGAAACAATAGGACAGGTATGCACACCCCCTACAGACCTCTTAGGAAAGGGGTGGGGTCAATAGTAGACAGTTTAAGGTTAAAGTTTTTGGGGTGTGTGGAAGAAACCAGAGAGTCAGGTAGAATATTCCAGACATTGACCACTCTGTTGCTGAAATTGTATTTACTGCAATCAAGTTTGGTGCGGTTTACCTTGAGTTTGTATCTATTGTGTGCTCTTGTATTGTTATGGTTGAAGCTGAAGTATTCATTGACAGGTAGGACATTGCAATATATAATTTTATATACTATACTTAGATCAGACCGAAGGTGATGTAGTTCTAGGTTGTCTAGGTCTAGAATTTCAAGTCTGGTGGCATAAGGTATTCTGAAACAAGTAGAGGAGTGGAGAACTCTTCTTGTGAAATATTTCTGGACTTTCTTAGCTGTATTAGTATCAGATATATAATGCGGGTTCCAGAATGATGAGCTGTATTCAACAATTGGACTAGCAAATGTTTTGTATGCTCTAGTTAGTAGTGTGATATTACCGGAGAAAAAGCTATGCAGGATTAGGTTAACAACTCTTAATGCCTTTTTGGCTATATAGTTACAGTAGGCTCTAGCACTTAGATCATTGGAGATGAGTACTCCAAGGTCCTTGATAGAGTTTGGATCATCAACAAGGTTTTGACTATTCAGCTTGTATTTTATTTTATTTTGCCAATATGTAAGACAGAACATTTATTTGTTGAGATTTGAAATTGCCATTTATTTGACCTTTCTGATACTAGTTAAAGACTTTTGGAAGGGTAGCAGTATTGTCAGTGGTGTTGAATAGCTTTACATCATCAGCAAAGAGAATGCAGTTGTTCTTAATAAGATCACAGAAGTCATTTATGTAGAGTATGAAGAGAGTTGGTCCTAGAACGCTGCCTTGGGGGACATCACTGTTGACAGGTAGGACGCTCCCAATTTTGACAATTTGTTATCTGTTTGACAGGAATGCTTCTATCCAGTTATGCAAGTATCCAGAGATACAATAAGATTTTAGTTTTAGGAGTAGTTTGACATGTACCATTGAATCAAAGGCTTTACAGAAGTCTATGTAAATTGCGTCAATTGCTTTGCCCTAACTTGGTTAGTTAAATAACTTTATAGTTATATTTTCCAATCTGGAAAATATAGTTAGTTATATATATGTGTGTGTTTTTGTAGATTTTCACGGGTACAGGTATGCAGGTCTTGGCATGTTCAGGTCTTTTCCCGTGTAAGATCTCAATCTTACACAGGAAAAGACCCGAACATGCCAAGACCTGCATATATACGTACATATACATACATACATACATACATACATACATACATACATACGTACAGTTATATAACTTAGTTAGAATAAACAGGGTGGTACATGCAGTTTCTATGTTGCAAATTCCCAAAATAAGCCTAGGGATGGAGAAATGGGGGAATATCTGGTTCATAGACCTACTCCAATTTAAACCTTCAGAATTCAACTAACAGTGTTTCTTCAGTGATATATTCAAGAGACGGGTGGTGATGCCTCAGAGTATCTTACCAAAATGGAGAATTACTTAGGAATATATAAAATGTCATTCCTTTCAATAACAGTCCATTAAAAAGATTGTCTATTTGAATCAAAACCACAGAGGAATCGTGGACACAGGAGCAGTATATTTATTCATGCCGACAAGTGTAAAATCATACATATTTATTAGTTCCATAAGTTAATCACATTTCACTCCCACAAAGGCATTTTTGAACCTTCCAAATATGCTCTAGCCAGTGGTGGAAGTATTTATATCAGTACTAAAGTCCGAATGGTTCTATTGTTTTTAAGTTCAGAATGTATTGAATCTCTTCATTCCTTGGGAAAAATAACAATTACTTTCAAGCAGTCACAAACAACTCCCAGATGAACAGTTTTTATGAACTCTGAACTAACTTTGCATTCTTCTCTGGAAAAGATTAATTTCAAGTAATTGACAAGACCACAGCATAAAACCATTTCACAATAATAATGTTTAATGATGCCTCAGTGTTTGAATGATCCCTTTTGAAATTCATGAATGTTGTGACCTTCTCACTTCAAGAAATAGTTCTGAGGAAAAGAAACTTTCATCTCTGTACTTCACTGTACATATCCCAAATGAAAACCAGCCATACAGAAAACAGGACAATATTCATCAACTTTCTGTTGAACTCTCATCTTGGCATCTCAGAGATATATATTCTGTATAAGTGAAGAAAATAAAGATTTTCTTGAAATGCCAGGAAATGTTTTTTATCCCTAATTGTTATGTGACAATTTGTCCTGTTCTAGAAATTCTCATGCAGGAAAATATGGAGTGTTAATACATTTACATGCAAATTGTATTTTATTCATGACAGTAATGCTAAGCCACCGCACATGACTTAGTTGTAGATGCAATTTCATCATCCTATTCTTCCTTTTAATGTGCTATTCTTGATGAAGACTACTGGCAATGTTTTATAATGCACATTTTATGATTAAGTCGAATTAAACTGCTTCTGAAATAAATGGGGTTTAGAAACTTTTACAGCACATTCCTTATAATCAAACCTATTGAAATCTATTACCAGAGTAAAAGATATTCCTGGAAGAGTAGCCACAGGATAAATTGTGTGTGGGGGGGGGGAGGGGGGAGGGGTGTTCAGATTAACATGTGGCATAATTTTATTTGCACAAAGCAGCTCTTTCATTCTGGTCTGTAAAGAGAACATACTAGTGTTTCCCAGACTAATAGTAAAGATTAATTTTTGGTAGCAATTAGATTTTTTGTGAAATATATAATTTGAATTTTATGTAGCCATGAGTAGTAGTGTAGTTAGTATTTTTCAATTGATGCTATTGTTTAACTTTTGAAAAGCAATAACACCAAATGTTTAACTTGTGAAATACACTTTTCAAATCAAATTAAACATTGAATATAAAAAGTTTTCTACTTTTATTTTCTTTTACCGAAATTTTTTCTTTTTAACTTCAGTGCTTGACTAAACCAAAGTAGCAAAACAGCTACCCCTTGTGACAGTAAGTATGAAGTTACTAGGCGATTGTTTTTTAAAAAAACTTTTTATAAAGAAAACTTTGCAAATAAACACAAAAATACACTGTTTAGGTATTTTAATATCTGCAAAAATAAACATGTGGGGTTTGTACATATATAAGTTTCTAACAATGAAATCCCCATATCTTCAAGTGGCCAAGGTAGAGAAACACTAGTGTAATAAATGAAAACGGTGCTCCTAGGAGTCTCTTGGCAGTACTAAGGAGTAAGAAGATTCTTGGAGTTGAAGTCCGCCAGTCTTAAAGTTAAGTCCCAAAGATGCTTTTTTGAGAAGAGACTGGACTTTCTTGCTTTTTCTTTGAAGATGTTTTGCTTCTCATCCAAGAAGCTTCTTCAGCTCTGACAGGATAGTGGGGATACTGGGGATAGACAGCTGATCATTTGCATCCTTTTAGAGATTTGTTGAAGCACTTGGTTGGACTCCCATCTGTCAGAAATGGTGTAGGATCTCCTGCTTGGCCTGGGGGTTGGACTAGAAGACCTACAAGCTCCCATCCAACTCTGATTATCTGTTTATGTGTGTCCTCAGGGTCACCTGAGTAGTGCTCCTGATTCCTGTAGTCTGCCATTTTTTTCTCCGGAAATCCATTCCTACTGCTTTTTCAAGAGGCAATTGGACTAAGACATTTCACTTCTCATTCATATAACCATTGGATGAAAGTACAATATAAATTTCAAGATAAAATTTGGAATATCTCATATAAAATGATGGAACAAATAGTTTATTCATGGATGATTAATAACTGATAAATATATAAGCATATGCTAGTTTGACAATGCAAAAATTTATATAGGCTGTGAGTAATGACTACGAAAGGATAGCACAAAAGATTTGTAACCAACTGACATACTGTATGTATATAAAATGGAAGATGATTTTATGTTTTGTTTGTATATGTATTGAAAGAAATATCCTTCTGGGTTCAGTTCCAAGTGGGGAAAAAGACACTGGAAACATGGAGGCTGCTTGGAAAGTTTAATGGTGTACAGGGCCACAGGGCCTGGAGCTCCAGAGAAGTCTGATCACATACTTCAAGGTGAAGAAAAAAGGAAAAGGGAGGAGATACTGAGAGTGCCTGGGTTTATACCCTCTGTTGGGATTTGAATTGGAGCTTGTATTCTAATTGGTTGTCAGACTCCCAGTGGCAACTCTGTAGGCTGTCCTGAGTTCCAGGCTTGGTCCAGCCTTGCTGGGTGACTATGCCCTTAAAAGGGCTTTTGGCAATTTCTATAGCTTTACCTGGAGTTCCTTCTTATGTAAAGTATTCTGGCCCAGGCTTTAATGGCCCACCCATTAACAAAGGTGGGGGTGAGATTCTGCTTCTGGGTGAGTTTCTGCTTCTTGAGTTTCTATTCTTTTTAGAAATATTCTGCCTTTTTAATATTTCCTAGACTATTTCAATTTTTCTAGGAGAGTGGTGGGTGCTAACTTCCTACGTATGTTTTTTTTAAAAAAATAAAAACTTATTAAAAAAAGAGAAGCTTCTTCAGACTCTTGCTTTAAAATCCGCTCGAGTAGGGCGCCTCAAGAGGCTGAGAGGGACTTTCGCGCCGTTTCGCTTTCACTTTTCATTGCCAAGCCAAGCGCGGTGCGCAAAGGAGCTGTGGCGACGGCTGTCTTGGTTGGAGCAGGTAAAATGGGGAGTTCCTATTAAAAGGTTTGTTGTGTGTAGGCAGGAGAGGGAAATAACATTCATGGAAGGGAAAGGAGAAAGGACGTCAACTGTGAAGCCGAGGCCTAATTTCCTTCCCTTGAACTATCACGTTTCAATATTGAAAGTGACGACTCCATTACGCATGCTCACTTTTGAAGCCTTTCAAGCTCTCCAAACTTGTTCTCAAGGCTTTCAGCGCCTTTTCGCTCTGCTGAGCCGACCCCGGAGTCTGAGGCATTTAGATCAGGTAGTTCCCCAAATTGTGAGGCTTGGCCCGGCCGCTTATGCGTCCTCTTTACTCGATACGATTCCGGTACGGTACAGGAACCGACGAAAAACAGGCAGTGGCTTCTGGTTAGTGTACTTCGCTCTATAACCGGCGCTTCCCTTCCCCCCCACCCCCCCCCCCCGCCGCGATTCTGTTTCCGCAGCAAACCGAACTACCGAGTAGCTAACCGCAGTTTTTAGCTTACAAGCATCGTATGGTGTGAATCCGAGCGGCATAATTCATTCTTCTTCGTGAGAAGCTAGAAAATTGGATCTGTGCATACATATATTGTGCAAACGCAGTCCATTTGCGTCTGGGAAGTCCCTACCGAAGATCTTTGGCTCACGGATAAACTTGCAAGACGATATGAAAGAAACAGCTTTACCTTCATGTTTAAAGTTTAGTTGGAAATCAGGAAGAAGAAATCAGATTATTGACTTAAAAATAGCAACAGGTGGTTTAGGGAATTCACTGATTCGCTGGCAAGAGAGGATTTCACACCAGTGCTGATATTATTTTGAAGGAAAGATGATTAAACAGATTAAAAAGAAATTGATACTTTTTGCACTGAGAAGGTACAGGATATCTTGAGCCAGGACGTTTTGGATCCTTTTTAGCTCTATCTGCTGTTTCTAAGTAGAGTATAGCCTCTTTCTTCATTAACTGAAACAATGGGAGATGGATGGTCCCAACTCCCAGATGGATTTGGTTGAACTGATCATCTGATCGTTGTGGCTTTATATCCACATGGAGAGGCATGCAGTGGGGTATCATTGAGCCCAATACTCTTCAGAAACTATATAAACATCTGTATAAATCTGTAAAATCTTGCCTCTGTAGCAGGATGTTTTGGGTCCCTTCTGGTGAGGAATTCCATTTGACAGGAGCTAGAAGATGACACTTTCTCTATAACTGGTGTAGCCTTCCCATCAACCGTTCTAGTCTTCCAAAGAGCCCTCAAATGGTGGCTTTTTTTTAAATTAAACCTGGGGATCATCCTGGCAGCAGGGAGACCACGCATTGGCTGCACAACATTCTAATTTTAATCCTCTCACCCTCCAGTTTTTATGTATGTTTAATTATTGTTTTAAATTGTTTTTATAATTGTTGGTTTCATCATATGCCAACCAGAATAGCCTTGTGTAAGATCAGTTGCCACATAAATTTGATAAACAAATGATTTGTCATTTACACGTTAACAAAAGTGAATAAGTATAGTTTGCCTTAATTATCCTTACTTTAATATTAAGGTGTCATTCTGGCAATCTATAGTTCACCAAATTATATACTCCTTAAGATAGCCTGCTTGGTAGAAAAGAATATATAGAATAACACCTTTGAAATTATACCAGCCTGCTTGATAGAAAAGAATATATAGAATAACACCTTTGAAATTATACCATATAAATGATAGTCAACATTTCATTAAAATATGTCTCAATTTATAAATATGTTTATATTGTCTCAATTTATTTTTCTTTATTAGATTTCTAATTCTGGATCCCATAGTAACCTGAGATCACAATGCTGCTTCCTGATCAGATTTTTATGTTGAAGAAGAGTAAAATGCTCTTATTGCTAAGCATTTTAAGTTTTCTATATGAGACATCATATTCAATTGCTAGAGATGAAAGCAATCCTTTTCCTTGGGATAATATTAGACTTCCAAAAGATGTTGTTCCAATTCATTATGATCTTCTTATTCATCCAAATCTCACAACTCTATCTTTTACTGGATTGTCCAAAATAGAGATTTTAATAACCAAGCAAACTAGTTCAATCATCCTTCACAGCAAATATCTTCAGATAACCAAGACTACTATCCACAACACCAAGGACAGCGCTAATACAGCTAAAGGAATGATGGTTTTAGAACATCCACCATTTGAGCAGATAGCACTTATTTCTACTGAACCTTTACAAGTTGGGCAGAGCTACATTATTAGCATTGAGTACTCTGCCAATTTATCTGATAGTTTTCATGGTTTCTATAAAAGCACATATAGAACTCTGGCAGGGGAAATAAGGTAAGCCCTCTATTTATTATTTGAACATATAACTTTTATTTAGAATCATATGGAGTTTTTTCTTATTTTATGTTTATAATTTTTATTATAATTTTTATCAGATACATCTGATTTACCAGTTGCGGCCCTTTCTGGATCTGGGCGCACTTCGCACAGTCACGTCCGCCCTCGTTATTTCCCGCCTGGATTATTGCAATGCTCTCTATATGGGGCTCCCCTTGAAGAGTCTCCGGAGGTTATGGTTGGTCCAGAATGCAGCCGCGCGGGTGATTGTGGGTGCCCCTCGGAGCTCCCACGTTACACCGCTTCTCTGCAGGCTGCACTGGCTTCCTGTGGCCTACCGGATTCGATTCAAGGTGGTACTGATGGTATTTAAAGTGATCCATGGCTCGGGACCTGGGTACTTACGGGACCGCCTACTGCCATCGTCAACCTCCCGCCGCCCAGTACGCTCCCATAGGGTTGCCCTACTTGGGGTACCGCCGCCTGGCCGCTGTCGGCTGACGGCCCCGAGAGTTCGGGCTTTCTCTGTGGGAGCTCCCTCCCTATGGAATGATCTCCCCCCGGAGATACGGACTATGACGGATATTCTGACCTTCCGGCGCGCAGTGAAAACCCTATTTTTTAAACAGGCTGGCCTGGCCCAGTAACTGTGTTTTTGGTTTTAATTAATTTTAATTGGGGTTTTATTAGCTTTTAATTTTTAATTGAATCTTGAATAGACAGCCGGATCTAATTATTTAATCTATTTTTAATCGTATTTATTATATATTTATTGTATGTTTTTTTAGTAGGCTGTACACTGCCCCGAGTCCCTTTTTGGGAGAGGGAGCGGTATAAAAGTTTAATTAAATAAATAAAAATAAATAAGTAGTCCTTGACTACGATAATTTGTTCAGCAACCATTTGAAGTTATTATGGTGGTTGCAAGTCCTTGAAGTTCTACCTGTCCCAGCACTCCTGTGATCACGCAATTGTGATCTGGGTACTTGGCAATCAGTTCACATTTATAGCTTCTTGTAGCATCCCACAGTCATGCAATCACTATTTACAACTTTCACTGCTGGTTTCTCTAGAAAGTCAGTGGAGAAGCCAGCAGAGAACGTCCCAAATCACTGGAGTAGGTTTTCCCCACCTATGAACTCCCCTTCTGCACTCATTTTGCACTGGCTACTTGCATCCTTTCCTGCACCTCTTGAATCTTTCCCAACTCACACTTTAATCTCCCAACTCTTGCTCACCTCCCTGACCCACACTATGCCTCACATCTTTGTGCATCCTTCCCAATCCACCCTCACCTATCTCAAATCCTGTGTGCTCAGCCTATATCATGCATCTCGTATACTGAAATCTACAATGTACCTCTGACACAATCTCTTGTTGCTTCATGCACCTGACCCTCTTCCTACCTTGTTCATCTCCATTCATCCATTTGCACCTTCACAAATCTTTCTAAACCCCTTTGCACCCTCATACCTCCTCCCCAACACATGCTGTGACTTTTGCATATCTCACACAACCTCCCTGACCCTCCCCTGCAGTCCTGCCACTCTTTTGATCCCTCCCATATTTGGTAGCAGCCACATATGCATGGGCTTCAAATTTTTTAGCAAGAGGCTCTCTGCCCTAATGACTTGGTGGGTCAGCGTGAGTGGGTGGTCATGTGACTGGTGGGTGTGGCCAACTCAAGTCTCTTCTTTGCCCTAATTACCCAAAAAAGATAATATACCAAAAAGTTGTATATTATTTCATGCATTTAATACTTAAATAAAAGAGTGTGTGAAACCAGGCTTAAGAGAAGTGACTGTGAGAGGGATCTTGGAGTCTCAGTGGAGTTTCTGGTGAGTTACGTGTTTCTTATTATTTGGGAATTAATCCCCTCAGAGGCAGGGCAGGGACTTTCTAATGGCTAAGTTATCTTGTTTTTGGAAAGTGCTTTATCTGGCTTGCAACACTTTTATGAGGTGTGAAATGCTCTTGGCTGAACTGCCCAAAAAGGAAAAAAGCCAAAAAGGTGTCCATTTATTCTTCTAGCGTAGCTGCTTGTCTTTCTGAGGTTATTGGTGGCTCACTGAGCCCCGCAGAGTCTTAGCTCACCAGAGCCCCTGAGAGCCCCCAGCAGCCTACCCCTGCGATATGCCTTCTGGTCTGGGACCTACAATTTGCTACTACCTTCTTCACTAGCTTTGATTGTGTGAAACTGGCAGAAAATTGCCTCATCTAATGTTCACAGAATTTGGTTAATTAAGACAACTGGGGCTGCAGGGATTGCTAATACTAAGCAATGCAGATGAACTTTACAATTGTATTGCTTTGTGACAACTTCTGGTCTCAAATGTTGTAAGTCAACTGCTATATGTTTTTCTGACTTTATTTATTTTTCATAGTGAATGACCGAGAGAACTCTTTCAGTTTTCTGACTACAGAAAATATCACACATTATGGTATAAATATGGTTGAATCGGTTAATTTAGCACATTTAATAAAAACAACATTCTTAGAAATGTATTTGTTCTGTTTGAAAGTTTGGTGGAAAATATGGGGATAGGTTTTCAATGAAAGAACATTCTATTTGAATGTGTATAATTTTTGCTCTCATTTATTTTATTTGGCTTTTATACTAAAAGTTTTATTTTACTTGTGAGGAGAGCAGTATTTATAAATGTCAAAGGTAACTGAAATTAGATAACATACAGTATGTAAATATTGTGCATTTTAGTAATTTTACACACATCATTTAACTTAATGTATTTTATGTAGTTTACACAAAATGTGCCTAAATATATAGACTATGTGATATATGTAAATTGTATAAACTCAGATTTCAACTTTTGCATTTAAAGTTAACAGAATGGGGGTTTATAAAATTCAGGTTTTGTATCTTTTAGGAATTCTTATAATGCTATCATTGGTAAAATGTGTTTAATATATTATATGCAGTTAGAAAAGTATTCATTAAAAAGTAGCAAAAATGTTTTTTTTTAAATTACGGAAAAATGGAGAGGAAAAAATATACTGATTTGCATGGGGCTCACAAAGGATCACTAAACCTTGGAATTAGTTAGCACTGTAGGAAGTTAGCACCCACCCCTCTCCTAGAAAAATTGAAATAGCCTAGGAAATATTTAAAAGGCAGAATATTATATCTCCCTGGATGAGAAAAGGAGAAACATGTTTTAAAGACAAAGCAGCTTCCTGCAGCTCCCTGCCCCCACTTCAGCTCCCCGGTGATGGGATTAAGGATGGCCCTCAAGAAATGATAGGATTACCAATCTCATCACATGTTCTGGGAAGATTGCATTAGCCAGCACTCAGGTAAAGCCATGTGGTCCAGACCAAGCCTACAAAGTTAAGACCCCTGCCCCTGGGAGTCTGACAGCCAATGGGATACATTTCTTACACAGGAACAGGAAACACTAAGAGTGGGGCTCAACAGAGGTTATATAAGAGTCTCTCAGCATCTGGACTTCCCTTTTTTTCCTTTTTTATTCACCTTGAAGCATGTGATCATTCTTCTCTGGAGCTCTAGGCCATGTGGCCCTGTACACCATTAAACCTTCCAAGCAGCCTCCATGTTTCCAGTGTCTTTTTCCCCACTTGGAACTGAACCCAGAAGGATATTTTTTTCAACAGTACTTTAAAGGCCTTCCCACCACCTTTTTAACTTTATTAATTTTATCTTTGTTTTAATTGCCTCCTAGTGAAATATAATATTTATACAGTTTTTATGTTTTCATTGTACGCCACCAAGAGTCGCTCCATGAGTGAAACGGATGGATATATATATTTTCTTGAAATAAAAAAAATAGGGTCATCAAAATAATAGTGTCAGACTCTGACCTGAATCTGGATTGAAACTGATCTTATTGATTTAATCCAACCAGCCTAAAATTCAGTCAACATATGTTCTTAAATTTTTTGCTTCAGAGGAAAATATTTGTAGGTGGGTTGTTACAATTTGCCAGTTTCAATTAGGATTTTTAAAGAAGATATCTCACAGTACTTGTTTTAATGCTTTAAACAAAGCCTGTGTAACTTCCTGAATCCATCTAATCTAACTTAATATGAAACCCAGATGGTCAGAGGCTAAGGGTAATGATGGCTGTGTAATATCTCAATCATTTTCATTATCCTTAAGTTAAAACAACTGTAAACTAATTCCCCAAATAGATGATGTTTTAGATAACTTTTGAAAACTCCTAGGGAATTTTCCTGTCTAGTACACATGCTTCAGAAGGTTCTAATAAATATTTTCCAAGGTCTAAATATAATACTTCCTATATTATAGTAAGGCAGTACAATATATTTAGCTTAATGTTTCAATTATAACAGTGGTAAGTGGTGGAAAACTTATTCTGGTAGAGAGTTCATTCTTCATCCTTCATCTTAATGCTAGTTTATAAAGGGGTATATGCCGTATTCTAGAATTGGTTATTTTCATTCATTTCTTTTCCCTCTCAAAATGAATCTTTGGGATATCTTTCACGATGGAATCCATTAAAAAAACAAATCCATTATTAAACAGGCAATCTGAGAGAACCTTTCAAGTTGTAAATTCTAGAAAAGCAGTTGCGATACAGATTAATCTTCTGTACAGGCAGTCCTTGACTTACAACAGTTCATTCAGTGACAGTTCAAAGTTACAATGACATTGAAAAAAATGACTTATGAACATTTTTCATACTTATGATTGTTGAAGCATCCCCATGGTCATGTGATCAAAATTCAGATGCTTGGCAACTGGTTCTTACTTACGATCATTGCTGTGTCTCGAGGTCATGCGTTCATTTTGTAACCTTCTGTTTGAAGCGAAGTCAGTGGGGAAGCCAGGTTCACTTAACAATTGTGTCACTAACTTAACTGCAGTCATTCACTTAACAACTGGAACAAGAAAGGTCGTAAAATGGGGCAAAACTCACTTAAAAATGTCAACTATATAAATTTTGTGGACTAGTAAACATTTTACCATGTATTCTATGAGCATGATCAGTTTTAAATGTACTCATTTTTGTCTTAATTCCAGGGTGCTTGCATCAACCCAGTTTGAGCCAACAGCTGCACGTTTGGCCTTTCCGTGCTTTGATGAACCTGCACTAAAAGCAACATTTTCTATTAAGATCAGACGAAGCCCAAAGCACCTAGCACTATCTAATATGCCTTTGGTATATGCATACTTTGAATATTTTATAGAAGGCAGATAAAAGAAAAATATTTCTTAAGAGAAGACTAAACTTTTTGTGTATATTTCATGCACAGAATGTTCACATCAAATCAAAATAGAAAATTCATTGTTAAATATACTGAAACTTGAAAGCAAAACTACTTATATCTTCAAAAGTGGCATCCTTTCTTATTTTGAATTGTAACGCTTTAATTTTTTTTTTTGAAAGATGGCCAGTCAAACTTAATGAGGTTTTCTTCTGGATAGATTTGGATTAAACTGTTCTGTAAAACACACTAATGCATAACTATTAATGAGTTGCATAGACATACCTAGGTTTCAGTGGCCCTTCAAAAGGGCAAGTATAGTCTTTGCTGCAAAAGACTGTTTTGTAACATTAGCATAATGTTTTTATAATTTTTTTTGCAGTGAGAAAGTTTGAACAGAATTACAAAAGACTTAATTCCAAACAATGTTGGGAGTTTTCAACTAGAAGCAAAAACTAATTGTGTTTTTAAATTTTAGGTGAAATCAGTAAACATTAATGAATGGCTTATTGAGGACCAGTTTGACATCAGTGTAAAGATGAGCACTTACTTAGTAGCCTTCATTATTTCAGACTTTGAATCAGTTACCAAGAAGACATTACGTGGAATTAAGGTAATCATTTAGCACCAGCTGATTTTATCTGGATAAACGTACAGATTCAAACACAAGCTAGCAATTATAAAATTCTGAAAATGAGTGGAGTCTGATTTTAACTAATTTTTCAGAAATTCCAAAATCTATTGATGAAATACAGTAATCAAATGCTTAGACCTGCACTATTGCTTGCAAGCTGTTCAGCAAGGGGTTACACAGATATTTTTTTAAAAAATGTTGATATTTATAAGTAGTACAGTAATACTTCATATTCAGAACTGTTCTCAGTTGTTTACACCAGGCTTATGGTAACAGGAGTAACTGAACAAAGCTTCTATTGATAGCATGACATGAAACCTATAAGCTTTGGCTTGTTCACATCCTGAACAAGATAGAATTGGAAGCAAATACAATAAAATTATCTGCTTTGATCTGCCTAGTGCAATTCTGGGTGCTGATTTTAGTAACTTGGGACTGTGTTTTGAGAAACCTATCTTGATGCATCTTAACAGTATGTTCAAGATTCATTTCTGATTGTCTTTTAGGTTTCAGTATATGCTGTGCCACACAAAATCAAACACGCAGAGTATGCTTTGGATGCAGCAGTGAAACTTTTAGACTTCTATGAGGGATATTTTGGCATTGCATATCCTTTGCCAAAACAAGGTATATATTATTTTGAGATACTATTAACAGCTGAAAAGTATATTAATCAGCCAGATTAATTATCTAATTTAAAGTCATTTTTTAAATATTAAACAAAATTCTTTAGAGTTAGATTTTAAAAAAAAGACATGTTTTATATATATACAAAATAAATTCTTATTCAATTCAAAATTCTTTCCAATTTGTGTTAAGTTTCCTACTAGGAAGTTTGACTTTTTATTGCCGATAATGTTGCTAAGATATGAACCAACTCATTGCAAAATGGAATTTCAGATTGTAGTCCTATACATTTTGAAGTGTTACTAAGTTTAATATGATGAAGTTCCGTCAGAAAAATCACCCACATAAAGAGTTCTAGATTTTTTCTCATGCGTAGACATTCTTTTGTGGGAACATTTCATATGCAGTCTCAAAGACTACTTTTATCTAGATGTTCCTATCATCTTTTTTCACTGCTATTTTTAATTGCATGTTCTTTTTCAATGTACATTGCATAGAACATGGATGTCAATCTTGCAGGATCACGTTGCCATCACGTGATGTTTTGTGATGTTTTTCCCGGGTCAGCATGGCCTGTGTGTAACGCATCTGGCCCGCAGGCCATCAGTTTGTTACCCCTGGCATAGAGTAATGAAATTATTACTGTTTTTTTAAAAAAATATCCTGAAGATTGTTTTTTAAAAGGCCAAAAAGATTTACGATTACTTTTGAAAAATGTCCATATTGCTAAATATTTGAACTTATATTAGATGTCTGTGTGTGCACATGCATGTAATTTTTTTCCAAGTGTACTACATGGTGTAAATAGATTTTAAGAAAATAACATTTCATTACAGATCTAGCAGCTATTCCGGATTTTCAGTCTGGTGCAATGGAGAATTGGGGATTGACCACATACAGGGAATCTGCTTTGTTATATGATTCTGAAAAATCCTCAGCATCAAGCAAACTTGCAATTACTATGGTAATAGCCCATGAACTTGCTCATCAGGTAAATTGTAGTTTGCTTTTCAGATATGAAATTGAAGTTATATTTTAATTATCTGGACAACAGCAATTTCTGAAATCAGAGAAGTAACATCAGTTGACTGTTATATTGTAACATTTATATAAATGACTCAAGTCAGCATATATGATATTTTCTCTTGTAAAGCTAGCAGAATCTACAATATGTTTTCTGTATATAGTTTAGAAAAGACATCTTCTTGTCTGTAGTTTCTTCACTGAAGCTTTACAGAGAGTGTGGGCACTTTGCACTCACCAGTGAATGTACTGCATATAGTTTTAGTGATACCACATAAGCTTTGTGGTACGCCAGCCAAAGTCACTTGTTTTGTGACACAAATGTTGATATAAATTTGACAAATAACCTTTTAGGGATTTCAATAGAAGGAAAAATAAGCATCTGCTTATATTCCAATTATTCCATCCTATGGAAATTCAGTAAGAGTGTTGGTTCCTTTAAGTACATTCCTACAGAAATTCCATTTGTCTTGAAAACTACTACCCAGTCAATGCCAAATAATCATTCTAAAGGCTCATAGTGCTAGATTAGCTGCTGATGTTTATATTGGAGTTGTGCATGCCCAGTTTTCATAAACAAAAAATGTTATGTTGTCTTCTCATGAAAGGCACTAGATGTTGTCACACAAAAGTTTTTTTCTGTTCATAAACAAGAGACGTTTGAGTAGGTACAGAACAGTGAAATGGATATTTTCAGTTTGATTAGCATCTTATGAATTGTGTCAATTTTGGTATGTGTTCTTTTTTTATAGTGGTTTGGAAATTTGGTTACTATGGAATGGTGGAATGATCTTTGGCTTAATGAAGGTTTTGCAAAGTTTATGGAATTTGTGTCAGTAAGCAAGACCCATCCAGAACTGAAAGTTGTAAGTATTGAGTTTTTTTCCTCCATTTTAATGGTAAGTCAAGAAAATCCCAGGACTACTGCAAATAGACATTTTCCTCTCTTTGTAGATTTGCATTAGGCAGGCTCAGCAAAGTTTTTAGACTAGGCATGATTGCGCAGCACTGCACAAAACTTTACAATTAATGAAAATAATTATATAGTGGAGCCTCAGGTTTCAACCGTAATCCATTCCTGGACTCTGGACGTGACCCTATTTGGTCGTATCCGGAAGCACGACCAACTGCGCATGTGCATAGTACAAAAAAATGGTGCTGAAGCAGAAATCGGCATGGAAAGGGAATCTTTCAGTGCCCTTTTTGTTCACACCTGATTTTTGAATCGTAAGCCGATTCAAAAATCAGGTGGATTTTTTGTTCGACATCTGATTTGGTCGCGAATAGTAGCATTCGCAACCTAAGGTTCCACTGTACAGTTAATTGTAGAGAAGGATGGTGGCCTAGAGGTAGAGCTCTTGCTTCACAATTTGGAGGTTGTGAATTTGAACCTAAGTAGCAGAAAATACTTCTCTCTCTGGCTGTAATGAATAATAATCTGCTGTGAACACTATAGGCTTCAGGAAGGGCATCCAGCCAGTAAATGCCCGAGCTCCGATCTGTCACCCTGATTCCACCCCTATAAAAGGATTACAGGAGGTCATCTAGTCCAACCCCCTGCTCGAGCAGGAGAGTCTATTCCAAATATTAGCCTCTACCTAGGATCGAACGTAATTCTGTATAAGTAATTAAATGTAAGTTTATCTCAATGTCTCACTTTAAAATGAGCTCAAAATCTCAGAAGATTACTCTGGGCTTCTTTTTCTTTTGTTTAGGAAGATTATTTTTTAAACAAGTATTTTAATGCCATGGAAGTAGATGCTTTAAATTCTTCACATCCTATATCGTCGACTCCTGTTGAAAATCCAGCTCAGATTCTAGAAATGTTTGATGATGTTTCCTACGATAAGGTAAAATAAGAAACTTTGGCCAAGTTTAATAATTCTGGGTACGATGTTTATGTCTGAAAGTGATTTTCATTTTCATTGTTAAGATGGTCAGACTATATGATACTCTATTTTTAATGATTTTTATTAAAGTTGTAAAAACACAAAAACTAATATAAACTAATAAAGTGCAGAAACAAGAAAGGAGAAAAAAGAAAAGCAAAAGTGCTGAAAGAATTGAAAGGAAAACATAGAAAAAAGAAAGTTCAGATTTCCTTGCAGCAAATATAAATACATTTACAAAATTCTCAATCCTCTCTAGTTTTTATTATCCATTATCCATTTTTTTCTAATTATCAAAACCACAAATCATAATGTTTATCAGAAATATTTTAGGGTCATTAATTTCAAACTGCAAAGACAAAAAGTATGATTTAGTACCATGATCAGTGACTATATAGACATGATATTAGTCCAAATCCCTAAACATGAAAAAAACTTGATTTAATTTGGTATTATTTCATTCTATTTACAGGGAGCTTGTATTCTCAATATGCTACAGGATTATCTCAGTCCAGAAATTTTTCAAGCTGGTCTTGTGAAATATTTGTTGCGATTCAGTTATCAGAACACAAAAAACAAAGATCTGTGGGACAGCTTATCAGATGCAAGTATTTGAGAAGTATTTCTTCTCCCAAAATATCTAATTTTAAAATGTTCTTGAGCAGCAGTGATGCTCATCTTGTGATATTTTTAATAATTATTTATTGGTTAGGTTTGTCCAGATGCTGATGGAAATCATGGAGAAAATGGAGTTTGTATCAGAAACAAGGATAGAGTCTTAACCTCAGTGAGATAATTTTTTTTCTTTCTTACTTACTTTTTCCTCCATCTGTGCCCCCCCCCCCCCCCCCCCCCGCCCTGTTTCTATTTAATGTATGTGCTGCCTATCTCATTGTGCAGCAACTCTGGGTAGCTATCCATATTATGTCACTGAAGGTGTGATACATTCTTTTCATTTGTAAGGTATGCAATTGAAATAGATAATATAAGTCTTAACTACTGGACCCTTTGAGTACTATTGTAAGTATTCTGAAAAAGTCTGAACTCAAAGTGATTCTGATTTGAGGTCACTTTCCAAGTCAAAACAGAATCTTTCAAGTTCAAACATGGATTTGAATTGTTTTGCATAACAGTAAAGATGCATTGTACAATAACTTGATATTTGGAGACCGAAGTTTTAAATCAGTAAAACTGATTGCTACTATGCAGTCATTTTGACAAAAGCTAATGCCTAAGTGAAGCACCACCGATCTATGAATTAAGATATTCTAGATGGAATGTTCTGAAACATTTAAAAGAATCATAGATACTTGTTTTGGATTGTATTCATGGCTAGCTTTTCTCTCAAAAAGCTTGTAGTTTTATCAGGTTGTTTTCACAAATATTTTTTTTAGCTTGTAGGCAAAACATAATAAATGCTAAGGGTCCTCTGACAGTTATGGTTTTTTTGTGGTTACATATTGTTCTAGTTCTCTTCTAATATAAATAAAAAATTTCCAGTGAAAGAAATATGGTGAACCTTGAGATTTCTTTCATGGCCACATGTGTTTTGTTTTTTAAAAAAGAATGTACTGGTTTTGCTCCTAAAACATAATTTAAATAAAACTTTGTTTAAATTGAATTTTCAAAAGTTTGCAACTAATTTGGAAAATTATAGCTGATTAAAATATAATAAATTACTGTGCTTCATTACTTTGCTGATGTGGAAAGAGAAGAACAGGCAAGTACATAAGTTTAATGTTCCCCGTGTAGCAAAAAATTTACATGAACTGAGTTGGGACATTTTTTAGAATTTTGTAGCTACAGAAAATAATTCAAAAAGAAGTCTTGTTGGTCTGATACATCGATAATTGGAAATAAAAATAAAGACTCAAACTTATTAGGGACTTATTAGGGATATTACTTGATTGTTACAAGAAACCTTAAGGAATTAACATTAAAACATTACTTCCTTATGCTGAAAAAAATATCACAGTTGAGGACATTACACTGTTGACTTTGCAAATGATTAAAATATGGCATCTTGTATTTTTTAATTTCTGTGACTACTACTTTTTTATCAATGTACATACCTATGTTTTTGTTCATATTTTTGTAACTTATATATAGCACTGGACCAAAGCTGTGCTCCATGATGTGCAGGCAGTGATGAATACTTGGACACTCCAAAAAGGATTTCCTCTAGTGACAGTTACAATTAAAGGGAAAAATGTCCATCTACAACAAGAACATTATTCAAAAAAAGCTACTTTTTCCTCATCATCTAGGTAATGATGAACGAATGAGACTTGTTTCTGATTATATTTTATACCGATTCTATTTCATGATACAGATTATTATTATTATTAACTGCATTTTTATACCTTCACGTCTCCCAAATAGGGACTCGGGGCGGTGAACAACTATTGATAAAAATACAGTCAATAAAAGTTAAAATAGATTAAAAAGTTATTAAATAGTGGCTGAATTAAAATACAAAAACCAATAAAATCCAATAAGAAATTTAAAAAATTACAAATTTAAAACCCCTTCTAAGAACACTAGGCCAGACCGGCCTGCTGGAAAAGGTGGGTCTTTAGAGCATGCTGGAAGGTTCGCAGGTCAGTAATGACTCGCATCTCCGTGGGTAATTCATTTCAGAGGGAGGGTGCTCCCTCACAGAAGGCCCATACCCTCGGAGCCGCCAGCCGGCATCGCCCAGCCAGGGGCACCCAAGGAGGCCCACCCTGTGGGAACGCAGTGGCCGGCAGGAGGCCGATGATGGCAGTATGTGGTCCCGTAAGTACCCAGGTCCCAAGCCACGGAGCACTTTAAAGGTGATCACCAACATCTTGAATCGCACCCGGAAGGCCACCAGAAGCCAATGCAGCTCGCACAGGAGCGGTGTAACATGGGAGCTCCGAGAAGCCCCCAAGATCACCCGCGTGGCCGCGCTCTGCACCAGTTGAAGCCTCCGGATGCTCTTCAAGGGGAGCCCCATGTAGAGAGCATTGCAGTAGTCTAGGCGGGAGTTGACGAGGGCAGAAGTGACTGTGCACAATGCACCCCGATCCAGAAAGGGCCGCAACTGGTAGATCCGACGGACCTGATAAAAAGCCCCCCTGGCGACGGCTGCTATATGAACTTCTAAAGACAGCTGACCATCCAGGAGGACATCCAGATTGCGCGCCCTCTCCGTGAGGGTCAAAATTTCTCTCCCCATGGCCAGCGATGGAGTAAGCTGGCTGTATCTGGGCGCTGGAAACCACAGCCACTCGGTTTTGGTCGGATTGAGCTGAAGCCTGTTGACACCCATCCAACTCCGCATGGCTTCCAGGCACCGGGTCATCACTTCAACGGCTTCGTTGGGGTGGCCTGGGGTAGAAATGTATAAATGTCATCAGCATACTGATGGAACTCTACCCCAAAACCACGGATGATCTCACCCAGCGGCTTCACATAAATGTTGAACAGCAGGGGCAAGAGCACGGACCCCTGAGGCACCCCACAGAACAAGGGCCTCGGGGTCGATCTCTGACCCCCTGCCAACACAAATTGTGAACGGTCGGAGAGGAAGGAGGAAAACCACCGTAACACGGTGCCTCCCATTCCCAACCCTTCCAACCGCCGCAATAGGATACTGTGGTTGACAGTATCAAGAGCCGCTGAGAGATCTAACAGGATCAAGACAAAGGAGCAACCCCTGTCTCGGGCCTTCCAGAGATCATCTACCAACGCGACCAACGCCATCTCCGTGCTGTACCCGGGCCTGAAAACCGATTGGAGAGGATCTAGATAGACCATTCAGGTGCTGAGGGAGCTGTCGTGCCACCACACTCTCAACAACCTTCGCCACAAAGCAAAGGTTGGAGACCAGATTATAGTTCGACAACAATGTTGGATCCAGGGACGGTTTCTTGAGGAGGGGCCTCACCACTGCCTCTATCAAGGCGGCAGGCAAAAAACCCTCACTCAAGGAAGCGTTAATAATGCCCTGGAACCAGCCTTGTGTAACCTCCCGGGTGGCCAAAACCAACCAGGAGGGGCACGGATCCAGTAAACATGTGGTGGCATTAAGCCCACCCAGTATCCTGTCCACATCCTCCAGGGTCACAGGATCAAACTCCCCCAGATGACCTCACCAAAATCTGCTCCCGCCCAGAGTCCAGTCCATCCCGGATCTGAGCAATTTTGTCCTGCAGAAATCTAGAGAAATCCTCGGCCCGTCCTTGCAAGGGGTCCTCCCATGCTCTCACATCCAGCAGGGAGCGGGTCACCCTAAAAAGGGCGGCCGGGTGATTTTTTTGCGGACATAATAAGGGCGGAAAAGTAAGATTTCTTTGCCGTTCTTATTGCCACTAAATAGGTCCTAACATAGGACCGCAATAGTGTTCGGTCAGAAGTGGAACGGCTGGTCCTCCAACCACTCTTTAGGCGTTTTTTCCGGTGCTTCATTTCCCTCAGCTCCTCGGAAAACCAGGGAGCCAATTGGGATCGGCACCGGGTCAGAGGCTGCAAGGGCACGACCCGGTCAAGGACCTCAGCTGCCACCCTGTCCCAGGTGGCCACCAAGTCCCCCGCCAAGTCGTGTGTACGAGTCTCGGGAAACAGCCCAAGCTTCATCAGGAACCTGTCTGGGTCCATCAGGCGCCAGGGGTGGAACCATTTTATTGGCTCCGCCTCCCTGCAACAAGGGGGTGCGGAACGGAAGTCCATCCTAAAGAACGAATGATCCGACTATGACGGTACAAATACTTCTTGACTTAGGGCCACAGTTAGTACTGGAATCTGGGTTGTTAAGCAAAGTAATCATTAAGCAAGACAATTCTGACCCTCCCACTTGCAGTTGTTAAGCAATCTCATGTGTCGTTAAGTAGATGGATTTAAGGGTAAGGCATGTTGAGTGCTTCAGCAAGGTGAGGCAAGTAAAGCATCACTAACACTGAAAACCTTCCCTGCAAGCAAGATTTTCTGTCCCAGTGTGGAGAAATACTTGCCAGAGGCAGCTAATTTTGCTTACATAATTCTGCCTCTCTAATCTGGCCCCTGCTGAAATCCAAGCCTGTAATTGGTTTGGAATGACAGGAATTGATGAAACAATTTTGCAAAAGAGCCTTGTCTCAGCAAAAAATAAAATAAAATTGGAGTGTTTTTTTTTTGCAAAAGTCTGGCGGCTGCTGTGAAGTGTCAAATTCGCACTGCTTCCTCACTAGGAATTTACTTGATCTATTTGCTTCCTCTCTAGGAATCCATTTGATGTTTTTAGCTCTTAGGAAGCTAAGTAGACAAATTCATGCATATATTTCTTTTTTACAGAAAATTACTCATTCAATTTACTCCAGAGTAAACATTAGATAGCTGTTAAAGCATTAATTGCCATTAACATGGGAGGAAGGTTGAATCAACCATTTAAATACTTTTTAGGAACATAACCTTATTTTCAACTTCCTAAATGTGCTTACAACCTTTATCTTGCAAAGTGATATCTCAGTTTTTTAAAACAATGCATTCATTTTATCTATTTAAAAATAATTCAATCTGTTTCAAAAATCATAGTGTTGATTTTGTTTGTAGGAATCTGTGGCACATTCCATTGACATATATTACCAATAAATGTAATGACATTCAGAGGTTCTTGCTGACAAGCAAAACAAGTAAGTTTAACTCAAATTGTGGCGACCTACATAAGATTTCAAACATTAAACAACAGAGGTATACAAAATATTTTATTATCAAAATATAGCACAAATGCTTAAGTTGACCCACCCTGAAATGTACCATTATGACTTGGAACAGAGACTGGAATGGCAAGTGAGGTTACTTTTTGTTGTTGTTGTTTACAAAGCATTTTGCATTATTAAATATATATTAAATATATATTTCAATCAGATATTGATACATTAATACATTTTTGAAGAGGTCAATATTGAATTTTAGGACTGTGATATCTTTTCAGTCATTAAAAATCAGGTGCACAAAGCAATTGTGTGGTACATATTGAAGGTATGCTTTCAAAATTATGCCTTATTTTTAATGACATGATAAATGTAAATAAATCAGGTGTCAACTGTGAATTGTGACGTATTTTGATTTTAGATGACATAGTCCTCCCAGAAGAAGTGGAGTGGATAAAATTTAATGTGGAAATGAATGGTTATTATATCGTGCATTATGGAAATCATGGCTGGGATTCTCTAATTCGCCTATTAAAAGATAATCATGAAACAATAAGCAGCAATGATAGAGCAAGCCTCATTAACAATGTATTCCAGCTGGTGAGGTAAGAGTTAAAAGATTTGCATATACCTAATATTTGAGGACTGGAGCAAGGAAGGAATTAAATTAGCAAGCAAGTATAGATACCTGGTGTAAGAAGCACCTCATTTAACTTCTTTAAAAGAAAGATGGGTCTTTTCCTGAGAAAAAGCATATTCCACATTTGTGCAAGAGGCATTGGTTGAAGTATACAGAATATCTGAATGTATCCAAAGGTAGGCACATCATGCGCTAAGAAAGGAAATAATGGTTGTATATTGAGAAATATAATTAAAATGTCAGACAAGTTATGCATCCTTGTACTGTTCTGATTTCCCTAGTTGAGGGTTGTGCCAAGGGATTTAAAGATAATCCAAGGCCATATAAAACTCTTTAAAAAGCTTGTGACTATAGATGAAAACTGAGCTGAAAGTGTATTGAAGGCCACAGAGCTATATAGGTAGTCCTTGACCTACGACCACAATTGAACCCAAAATTTATGTTGTAAAGTGAGACATTTGTGAGTTTTAACCCCTTTTATGACCTTTCTTACTTCAGTTACTGTGAATCACTGCAGTTGATAAGTTAGTAACCTGGTTGTTAACGGAATCTGGCTTCCTCATTGACTTTGCTTGTCAGAATGTCATAAAAGCTGATCATTTGATCCCAGGACACTGCAACTGTCATAAATATGAATCAGTTGCCAGACATCCAAATTTTCATCATGTGCCCAAAGGGATGCTACAATGGTTGTAAGTGTAGAAAACGGTGATTAGTTACTTCTTTCAGTGCTGTTGGAGCTTTGAACAGTCACTAAATGAACTGTTGTAAATTAAGGACTACCTGTGCTATTGTTCAAGAATTTAGAGCTCTTTCATGAGAGAAACTATAATGTATCAGCTGTCATCACTAGCATAATGCTATATGTTTCAGTGCATTTACTATCTAGAACACATTAGTTTGTTTTTTAGATAAATACATCATTACGAAAAGATACCTTTTTTTTTTTACCTGATTACAAATTTATTTTCAACCATGGTAAAAAGAAAAAAACTAAAATATATTTGGTTAATATACATTGTTAATTAGAAAATTCATAGGGAAGATGATTCAGACCCTTCAAAAATATTTGTTAAAACACATTTTCTATTTCCTCAGTGCTGGAAAACTCAATTGAAAAAGCTCTTGATTTAACATTATACTTAAAACATGAAACTGAAATTACTCCTGTACATCAAGGACTGAATGAGCTAATCCCTTTGTATAAACTGCTGGAGAAGACAAATATAAGTGACACAGAACAACAATTAAAGGTAAAAGAAGAAAGAGTTAAGGCAGAATAAAAGTGAAAACTTATGTAGATTTTTTAAATAATCAGTGGATATGTTCTATGCTAAATGAAATAAATTTTGTTTTGTTTCTTTTTAAAACTTAAACATTCCAAGATGAAGTAATCAAAATAAATTCTTTATAGAATGCTGGTAGTTCTCTACTACGACAATAATGGAGCTTGCCCATCATGGTAGTAAGTCATAAATACATACACGCAAACTAATATGTTGACAAAATAGTCTAAAATCAGGATTGATAATCCTGATTGAGCATCCTTCATCAGAATTGATTGATTGGACAGATGTCTAAATTTCAAAACTGATTACCTACGAAATTCCATTTTATTCATACAATAATAACAATGTGACATAAGCTTGGCTAATGTTATCCAATGAGGTTTCAAGTCAGATGATGGATTTAGATCTTTCCAGTTATCATCAGCACTGTAATCACTCTTAACAGCAGTATAAACACAATTCAGTATTACTAGCGGTATTACTAGACAAGCTCTTTATTGGAATATATTCTTAGTTAAATTATTTTAACTAGAGCTCCTCCTAGATACAAAATCAGCTGACAAACCTCCAGCTCTTTTTTCTCTTTAGAAGATGTATGGGAATAGGAAATTAATATGCATTGGTTAAGAATGCTCTTCAAAATAAAGTTACAGTCAGTTAATATGTAAGGCACTAAATTAATGACATATTATTGATGAGAATTGTGAGCTGTTAAGCAGTGGAACAGCCTGCTTCTTGAAGTCATGAGACCTCCAACACTCAAGGTTTTCAAGTCAAGCTTGGACAATTATTGGTGTGTCATAACAATGGGCAGATGGCTGGGATAGAATATCTGAATGAGACACTGGGCAGATGGCTGGGGTAGAAGACCTGAATGATCTTTTCGATCCTATAATTCTGTGTTTCTAAATCAGGGGTCCCCAACCTGTAGGCTACGATTGTGGCCTATTCGCAACCAGGCTGCATGAGAACAACCAACTCATGCGAGCCCACTTGTGTAAGCGGTGGGCACTAGGGTTTGCAGCCCACTAATGTGAGTGGCAGGTGTGCATGCCCACCACTCACACAAATGAAGTTGTGTGCGTATGCAATTGGCCTTGCATAAACCATCCTTTCTTCCCCTCCCTCCTGCTGGCCAACCTGGAGAGGTTGAGAAACGCTGTTCTGAAGGATCATCTGCTTCTCAGTTTCAAGAAATCAAATTACTTGTGAGTTTAAAAAAAATGCACACCATTCTTGAACAGTTTCCTATTCCCTAGACAGAGTCAATGGAGTATCTTCCATTCCTTTATAGTTTGGAAAATAAGAGTAGTAAATATAAGCTAAAGCTGTATTTAGTACAATTGCAATACAATAATATAATTATTATTTTTTAAATAATCCCCTTAATGTTTTTAATGATCCCTAAAACACTGGTGTTACTTATCCCTTCCCTTAATCCCTTCCTTTTAATGTCTTTTAATAATCTCCAAAACATTGATGAAGTTACCTAGTTGGGTAATGAAACGTCTCCAAGCAAAGGACAAGCTCAGATGGTGCCAAGGACTCCACAGTTCAACCCTGAGCTACAGATGTTCTCTTGTTGGAATCTCTTCTTTTTATACAAACTACAGTGATGTTATGACTACTCTAAGAACAACGTGTAGGCATGCATATATGCACTATATGATTACAGTTTTATAAACAAGATCACATATATGAAATAATTTTTATATTTTTATTATTAAAGAAAATTGTTCCTTAAACCATTGGGAGTATACATCCTATCCATCTTTCTGTTTGTGATTTATGAAAGATACAAGCAATACGACTTTTGATTAAATAACAAGATTGTTATGTGCTGCTTTAAATAATTAATTTCCATTTAATACAACCTCATTTTATTTCACAAATCACTCTAGGCATACATAGTAAATGTATTTAAAAATATGATTGACAAACAGTCTTGGGATGATGAAGGTACTGTGTCTGAACAAATGCTTCGAAACTCCCTACTTACGTTTGCATGTGTACGCAAATACAAACCATGTGTGGACAAGGCACAAGAGTACTTCATGAAATGGAAGGAATCAGATGGAACTCTGAAGTATGTATTTTACTTTTTAAGGGTGCTTAAACAATATCCTTCTGTCTTCAGGAAGAAGACATCCATTCAGGGGTTTTGTAATCCTGCTTGGTGGGAGATATACTTTGCAAACTGAATCAAATAAATAGCAGTAATTTAATATTTTTTTCTCAGAGAGTAATATGAGCACAATTTGTTACAGATTGCCAAAAAACATTAAGATGGCAGTATATGCTGTTGGAATACAAACAGATGAAAACTGGGATTTCCTTTTCAGCAAGTATCAGTTACCTGAATTCGATACTGAAAAGAATCAGATTGAAGTTGTTCTGTGTTTGAGCCAAAACAAAGAAAAACTTCAGTGGTAAGCATTCTTCAAATAACATGGGTGATTTTAAATTCAAAGGAACTAGTTCATATATTAACATTATAGCTCTCTTAATACCAATTTCTTACATTTTCATGATCACTTAATAGTTATGCAGTAACTGTTTTGGGGGGACAACAATTATAATCAAATTAGAAATGCGGTTTTACATTACTATTCCTTTGGGGTCAGTGGGCAGTTCAAGCTTGGATGGAACAAGGAAGAATTGACAACTTTTAAAATACCAAGTAGGAAACAGTTGAACACGACCTTTTAATCTTCTTTTTCCAGACTATATTTTCTTCATATTTATCTTTTGCACATTTAATATTTATATTTTGTCAGTAGAATTTTACTTCATTAAAAAGCCATTCCACAGTTACAGTTAGCTTTTTTATAAATAATTTTTATTAAAAGGCTTTACAAAGATTTTAAAAACTACAGAAACATAGAACAGAAAAATATTATAAAAGAGTAAAAATGAATAAATAAAAAGCAAGAAAAAGCTGTCTAAAATGACTAAAAATCTTCTTTGCAGAGGTTATAAACAGCAATTACCATCTTTATCTTCCCATGTTGTATATCATACTTCCTTTCTTCCTGCAAACAAATATCAAGCATTCATTTTTATTCATTTTCAGCAAAAAGTCTATACAGGGTTTCCAGTCTTTTAAAAAAGTACTTGTAGTTCCCTATTTAATCAAACAAGTCAATTTAGCCATTTCTGTAAACTCAGCCATCTTTATAATCCACTCATCCGTTACTGGTGTTTCTGAACAGGTAGTCATTGACTTATGACAATTGAGCCCAAAATTTCTGTTGCTAAGCAAGTCAGTTGTTGAGTTTTGCCCCATCTTACAACTTTCTTGTCACAGTTGTTAAGTTATTCTCCTCCATGCTGCATCGAGAGCCCAGGATGGGTAGACTGCTTCCTATGACGTCATTAAGCTGGGTCTGTACTAGTATATAAAAGCCAGCCCCCGGGAGAAACCCAGCTTTGACTCAGCTTCTTAAAAGTCACAAGCTGTGTCTCTGAAAGCGTGTTAGTATAGCCTCAGAGAATTGAAAGAGAAACTATTCTTGCTTCTTCAGCTCCCAGGGACCCAGGTAGCTGCAACTTCAGGAGAGCGGGGCTCCGTTCTCCTGCAACATTGGGATCTTGTTCCCAATGCTGCCAGGCGAGCAGGGAAGCGTTGGAGGACCTTCCCCAGTGCCGCAGTTTGCACAATCATAAAACTGATCAGCAAACCAATAGCAGCGCTAGCCAGATGATCGTGTGGGCGGTGATTTCCACTTTCTCGGCTGACACGATCGCTCGGGGCTCGTAAATAACCTAAGGAACGAAAATCACCTCTCTGGAGCCTAGGCAGCAGCAGCCATCGGAAAAGCATTACGCATGAGGTGAGCGGCCATTTTAAGGGACCCGGTGGCCATTTTGAGGCCCATTCCACTCTCTGCCATCCCAGCTCAAAGTCTTTTAAATTCAAACCTTGATCATTTTAAGATGAATCACGACAGAGTTCTTGCTGAGCTTTCCCCTCTAGTTGAACAAGCCCTTCAAAAGAAAAAGGTGCAGACAACGTACTGCTCAGAGGGAGGTGGCTGCCAAAATTAGAGCCAAGGCTCTAGCCCCTAAGAAGACAACTCAGGCTGAGTTGAGAGCAGAAAAACGCAAGCATGCTGCTCTAGAGAGTCAATTTAACAACCATTCAACAAAAGAGAGGGCAACTGCAACAGGCTTCCCAGTCTAGTGAACATCATGGTTCCCAGAGAAGCCCCCCCAGGGGAGGGGAAGCTGCTCATGGAGCCTTTGGACCCCCCCCCGGCCTGATCCCCTCAGCTATTTGAGGAACAACTAAATCCTCAGGATTTGAGCAGGTCTGGGCCATATTTCCAGCAAGGCTCTGGATTGCATGCTTCTCTTCCCTCTAGAGTTCAGGCCTCCCACAGCAGGCCGGAAGCCACCTTCACACCCACTGCAGCTGGCCTTCGGCCCTCTACCACCTTTGACAACAGGCCCAGGGAGATTCAAGATGTTGTCTCCTTGGCCATTAGGCAGGGGCTGGCTGAAAGTTTTCAACAGATTCTTCGGCCTCTGGAAAGGGTTCAGGACTTTCTCCCTTCTCAGCCAACTGAATTATTACCTCACCATCGAGATCCCTACAGACCATAAGACCTTAGAGTCCACTCTGCACAGGCAGAATGGGATGATTATGAAGGGGAAGAGGGTGCCTCCCCTTCTGACCACAGTGGCTCCCCTCATTCAGAGCGTGAGGAAGGTGAAATTTGCGATCACAATCTTTCAGAGAAGGAAGATTCTTACCCAGATCAACCTTCCTCAGCATTGGTTTTGAAACCAGCCCTCTTCAAACCCTTGCTTAGCAAGGCCCTCACAACTGCTAAGCTGTCCCCGGAGAAAGCAGCCCCAGATTCACAAGGGGAACCTTCCAGGCAAGGAGACTCCCTCTTCTTCAAGCCGGTAGTTTACACAGAAGTTTTGCCTTCTCCCATCTTGTTTCTTGACCTAGTCAAAGAGCAATGCGCTTCCCCTTCTGCAGGTCCACGCCCATCACCCCTGGACAAGCGCTTCTACAATGTCAGCACATCTCTAGCCAATGCCCTTGCAGTGCCCTCGGTAGACACCCCAGTGGTGGCATCATTTTCTTCTTCTGGCACCCCCACCGAGCCAGAAGATGTACTTAAAGCAGAAGATAAGCATTCTGAACAGACCCTCAAATGCAACCACCAAGCAGCTGCTTGGGCAGTTAGGGCTTCTACCGCTGCATCATTTTTTACAAGGGCATCTCTACGATGGCTGCATCAACTGCAGGACCGGTGGCCTGCCTCTGACCTTAGGTCCCATCAAGACCTCAACAAGATCATAGCAGCGGCGGAATACACTGCAGATGCCACCTTCAATTCTGCCAAGTTTGCATCAAGAGCCATGGCTTCTTTGGTGGCGGCAAGAAGGCTTCTGTGGCCCCGAAGTTGGCAGGCAGAGTCACACCACAAATGGAAACTGGCTTCTGCCCCCTGCGCAGGAGACAAACTCTTTGGCGACGCCCTGGAGTCTTATCTCGTGGAGACCAGAGATAAACGGAAAATCCTTTCCTCTTCGGAAAAAAAGCAGACTATTACCCAGCTCCTTATCGCCCTCCTGCTTTTCGGGCAGAGACCTCCTCCCGCTTTGCTCAGCCTCAGAGGGTGTATTCCCAACTCCCAGATACCCCTGGCAGACAACAATCTTCTGCTGGTAAACGGCCCTTTCAAGGGGGAGGGGGTCATTCCTGCCATCGCTCTAAGTAACTCCTCATTCTCCCCACCCATCGGAAGTCGGCTACCCTTCTTTGCCTCCAAATGGGAGGAGTCAACGACGGACGCCTGGGTGCTCAACACAGTTCGGTCAGGGCTAAAATTGGAATTTCTATCATCACCCCCAGAAAAATTTCTAATTTGTCCCATCTCACGGGATGGGTCAAAAAGAGCCCTTATGAATTCGGCCATCCAACACCTACTTGACATAAGGGCTATTCAACCAGTCCCTGCTCTACAACAAGGTTGGGGGTTTTATTCTCAGCTTTTTGTTGTTCCCAAAGCATCGGGGGTGGCATGCCATCCTGGACCTCAAATTTCTCAATAAATTTGTCAAATACAGGCGTTTTAAAATGCAGACTCAGCATTCCATTTTAGAGAGCGTTCGGGAGGGCAACCTCCTCTCTTCCATTGATCTCACGGAGGCTTACCTCCACATTCCCATCTGGCCCCATCATCGCCAGTTTCTCAGTTTCTGTTACCAGAAGGCCCACTACCAGTACCGGGCGCTTCCATTTGGCCTCTCATCAGCTCTAAGGGTCTTCATGAAGGTTCTTTCAGCATTGGAAGCTTCGCTTCATTCTGTTCCAGTGAGGATCCAATGCTACTTGGACAACATGTTGATCCTGTCCTCCTGCCTCCACTCAGCCCATCGGGACCTACAAATTACCCTGGCCTGCCTCCAAAGTCACGGCTTTTCAATCAACATCAAAAAGAGCCATCTTTCTCCCACGACCAGGTTGCTCCACTTGGGAGCAGTTATCAATACAACTTTGGGTCAGGTTTTCCTGTCTCCAGACCATGGGAAGAGCTTTGCAGAGATCATCAATCAGATCCAGCAACAGCAGACTGTTCCCCTGTCTCTGCTCTCCAAGCTCCTGGGGAAGATGGTCTCCTGCATTGGCATTGTCCCGTGGGTGAGGCTTCAATCCCGATTGTTCCAATGGTTCCTGCTCCCCTTTCAATGAGCGGGAACCAGTCACTGCTCGATCAGGGTCCTTCTCTCCTGGAGGGTCAGATGGCTCAAGGGTTTTGGTCCAGATCAGACAGCACCCGTCCCATAAACTGGTTAGAACTCAGGGCTATCTTTCTGGCTCTCAAGTAGTTCAGAGCATTGGTAGCCGGCTCCCATGTTCTCGTGTTGACGGACAACATGGCTGCAAAGGCCCACGTCAACCGACGGGGGGACGAGATCCAGGGCTCTCATGAGGGAGGTGGAACGTTTGGGGTTATGGGCAGAGAAACACTTGCTGTCGATCTCAGCAGATCACATCTCTGGAGTAGACAACTCCCAAGCCGACTGGCTGAGCAGGAATTCAGTCGACCAGGCGGAATGGTCGATTCCCCCTTCCCTATTCAAGGACTTCTCGCTCAGATTCGGATTTCCAGAAATGGATCTCTTCTCCACTCCCCAAAATGCCCAAGTCAACAGATTCTTCACCAGGTTTCCTTGCCAGGGAGCAGAGGGGACCAATGCTGTTTGGTGCAGATGGCCCACAGGTCTCCTCTATGCCTTCCCCCTCTTCCCATCATTCCAACTCTCATACGGAAGCTGTTGGAGGAACGAGCGGAGCTAATTCTCCTGGCACCATATTGCCCACGGAGGCCCTGGTTTGCGGACCTAGTCAACCTGTCGATGGTTCCACCTTGGAGGATACCAGCCCATCTGATCTCACTGCACCAAGGAGCCCTAATCCATCCGGAGCCCCAGTGGCTCAAGCTGACCATGTGGCGCTTGAGCGGCTGCGGATAAAGGAGGCTAATCTTCCAGAGAAGGTTATCCTCACCATCCAGGCTTCTTGCAACCTTCCACAAGACGCATCTATGATGCCACTTGAAAGGTTTTCTCACAGTGGTGCCTCAAGGAGAGTCTCTCTCCTACCTCCGCCCAGTTGGCCGAGGTTCTTGGGTTCCTTCAGAATGGATTGGAGAAGGGTTTGGCCCGCAATCCCTTACGTCACCAGGTAGCAGCTCTCTCCTCAGTCCTTTCATGGGATTCATTTCCTTCCTTGGCCCATCATCCCTCTGTCGAGCTTCTTAAAAGGGGCTTCCAATCTCCCCCCCCCTCGTAGTGCACAGGTATCCTTCATGGGACCTTCACCTGGTACTTAATGTCCTTATGAAGTCCCCCTTTGAGCCCCTCAGAATTGTCTCTCTCCAATTCCTAACTCTCAAGGTAGTTTTCCTAGTTTCTATTACTTTGGCCAGGAGGGTGTCGGAAATAGCTGCCCTGTCTATCAGGCAGGATCTCTGCACTTTTCATGAGTATAGAGTAGTTATATAAATGTAAATAGGCATATAAATGTAAATAAAAATAAAAATAAATTTAAAAAAAGTTCTCCGTTTGGATCCCTCCTTTCTCCCAAAAGTTAACTCCTTGTTCCATGGTCCCAGGACATTGTCTTGCTTGACTTCTGTCCCCTCCCACGCCATGACTTAGAGTGCAAGTGGCACTCTCTAGATTTACGAAGGGGCCTTAGAATCTACATCAAGCGCACGTCCCCTTTTAGACGGACAGAAGCCATGTTTGTTTCCTTTTCTCCTTCCCATTTGGGGAATAAGGCCTCTTCCCCTACTATTAGCAGGTGGGTCAGGGCGTGTATCATGCAGGCCTATAAGGCAGTATCTCTCCCGGTTCCCCGGGGTCTAACAGCGCACTGTATCAGAAGTGCAGCTACTTCACTGCCTGGGCTACTCAGGTGTCCTCCGAAGAGATTTGTAGGGCCGCTACGTGGACTTCCCCGTCTCCCTTCATCAGGCATTACCAGCTGGACTCCTTTGCCTCGGTGATGGCGGCCTTCAGCAGATGGGTTCTTCAGCAAGTGGTTCCACCATCGGAATGATTAGCCGGACAAGGACCTGCCCGCGGACATGCAAGCTTTGGCATGTCCCATCCTGGGCTCTTGATGCAGCATAGAGGAAAATGGGCGTTGGTAAATTTACCTGTGAACGCCCTTTCTATCTATGCTGTGAGAGAGCCCAGCCTCTCATATATGGTATTAGAGGTTTGCTTTCAGAGACATTTCTCATTCTGTCAAGTATCTTCGCCAAAGCTGGGGTTTCTCCCGGGGGCTGGCTTTTATATACTAGTTCAGACCCAGCTTAATGACGTCATAGGAAGCAGTCTACCCATCCTGGGCTCTTTCGCAGCATAGATAGAAAGGGCGTTCACAGGTAAATTGACTAATGCCCAATCGCTGCAATTGTTAAGCTAGTAACATGATTGTTAAGTGAATATGGTTTTCCCATGGACTTTGCTTGTCAGAAGGTTGCAAAAGGTGATCACATGACTTCAGGACACTACAACCATCATAACTACGAACTAGTTGCCAAACATTTGAATTTTGAACATGGGGATGGGGCAACAGTCGTAAAAGTGTGAAAAATGGTCATAAGTCACTTTGTTCAGTATTTTGACTTCAAACGGTCATTAAGCAAATGCTTGTAAATCTAGGACTTCCTGTAGTCTTCCATCCTTGTGGATATAATAGCCTCAAAGTTACTCTATGTAAGACCAATCATGTACAAGCCTTTTCTAATTGAGAGTTCATATAAAACCTAATAAGAAAGTTCCAGTTTTATCTGAATATTAATTTTTAAAACTCTCTACATCATCACATATATTGTTTAAGTATTTGTGTCCAGTATGTTTTTGCTGTTTGGCATCATGCATGAGAAAATATCTTTTCATGTTTTTCACATTTCCAACAGTGATTAGAGCTATCTTTATACATATTAAGGCAAATTATACAAAGTCATGCAACAATGGTACATCATTTTTAAAAAGTTTGTGTTGAACTTTCAGGGACTTTCAGACTCTTTAACTTGCTTTTCCTCCATTTTGAATTTCCACAAGAAAATTATATATTTTATCTCCTTCTGTTCCTGGTCCTTTAAAAATCTATACTAAATGTTTTAATTGTGCATATTAAAACTATTGAAAACTAAATCCCTTTGCAGTCAATTATTTTCTCTGTTTTTCTGTACTAGCAAGTATTTATATGTTAATTCACATTCACAATTAACTTTTCCAAAATATCAACTTCCTTTATGTTGGGCATATATTTTACTTTACATATATTAAAGACAAAAAAAAGAAACTTCCAAATACTGTTTTTTAATTGATGCATTTGCATGTAGGCCACTTGAAAACATAGGATAAATAAAATACTGTTTTGTGAAACAATATTGCCAAGATGGGACTAGACAAGAAAATTAGAACATTATTTTGGGGAAGTACTAGCTATTGAGCGAATCAATGAGAACAAATTAAGAAGCTGCATTATTTGTTGTAATCGTTGCTTGCTTTAATAAGGGATATAATTTTCTTAACGAATTTCTTGTATCCATATATATCCATGCTTAATGGAAAAATTTGTTTGATTGTGTTCTTTTCAGGCTAATGGATCAAGCATTGCAAGGTGACATAATAAAGACTCAGGAACTTCCTTCTATAATTATCAGTGTTGGAAGAAATCCTTATGGATATCAATTAGCTTGGAAATTTTTAAAAGAAAACTGGCAGAAACTTGTAAAAAAGTATGTATGACTTTTATGTTCTTGCACTTTGTTTTGTTTTGAGGAAGCCTACAAAACTGTTTACCCTGTTGATGTTCACTGTTGTTTGTTTTTCTTGTAGATTTGACCTTGGCTCACAGACACTTGCACACATGATTATTAGCTTAACAAATCAGTATTCCACAAAGGAACAGCTTGCTGAGGTAAATATATCTTTGACAATTTATATAAGTAATTGTGACACAATATTTTTATCTTAAATCAATGCAAACCATTTTTATAGAGAGAGACTCAAATTGGTAAGAATATATAATGTTTAGTTTTGTGTTTGTGTATGTAAAGATACATATGTTTGTGTTTTCAAACTAGTTTTGACATGGCAACTCTAAAGACAAGTTCCTGCATTTTTTGCAACATTTTTGAAGTGATTTTCCATTGTCTTCTCTAGGGCTAAAAGAGTAACTGGCTCAAGGTCACCCAGCTGGCTGCTATATTTAAGAACTTTTAATTTCTGCTTCACTGCTTTTAATCACTACATTGCTTTTAATCACTATTTATTAGAAACTGGTTCTAATAAATACCCATACAGATATACTGTACTTATCTGAGATTTCAAAGTAATTGACTCAAGCCAGCTTACAACAAAACACAACATCATTATAACATCAGCAGATTAAAATTACTTCAAGAAATAAAGCACGATACTATTCAATTAATTAATCCAGTAACAAAATCCAGTTTCAGACTCCAAAGGCTCTCTGGAAAAATATCATTCTAGGAGTTCATAACTAAGCATATGGAGGTTGATGGAAAAACAGCATTTTCTAGTTTCCCAAGTCCCCTCCCTTCATGAAAATTGAGGCCAAAAGCAATTTCTTGGGGTGGAAGATTAATTGTAGTTGGAAAAGGTAACCTTGAAGTTCACCAGCTGGTAAGCCATGTGAGGCTTTATAAGTCAAACCAGAAGCTTCAATTATACTTGGGAAAAAATTAATAAACAATTTAGGTGTAGAAGGACTGGCAGAACTAGGGGAGGGATGAAAAAAGGGGTCAGCCTAGATAACCACAAACAAACCAAGTCTAACCTCCCCAAACCCAGTTAACCTTGACCCTTATCTAACTAATCAGGCATTGACCATTAGTTGAGAAGATTCCTGTGCTAGACTTTTAGCAATAAGTTAAATTGAACCTTTATATGTAGACCTGTTTTTGCAAAATTTGTCTGACATGACCAAAGCATCTGTCACTGCAAATTTAATTTTTTTAAAAAAACTAGTCTTTATTTCTCTATGCTATAAAAATATTCTGCTTGTTTTCCAAATGACTGTTGATTTGAATAAGAAAAGAATCATCATTGAAATGAGCACACAAACACATTCTCAATGTGAGCATTCTACTTCCATTTGAGAGATATTGCTTGAATACAGATGGAGGAGGCCTGTGTTCAGCTCATGTTCCCTCCCCTCACTGACTTTTTTTTAATCTGTGTTATGCTTAGTTTTTGCACAAATAGTTTATAGTTTGACAGTCTGCATTAAGTATACAAGTTTAGTTTTGAAATCGTATATTGTCAAAACCTATGGTAATACATCAAATTTATTACATTTCGTTTCTATATTTTTCATTTGGAAATGAGTGGGGCTTGAGAATGAGTATTTCTGAGATAGCTGCAGCCTTGTCAGAAACTAGGAAAAAAATTGCAACTATTCATGTCCATCCAGAGAATGGAAGTATATGAGGATGATCCATATCTCTTAAGAAAATGTCTCATTACTAACCAGGCTCCTCCTCTTGTCTACTGGAATATATATTTTTTATTTTCAACTCTTTTTGGTTGAAGATATAGTGAGAAAGGAGAGATAAGCATGACCAAATAGTTTGAATGCCATTCCTTAGCATACTGTATTCAGTAATAAGTCTATTTTGAGAAATAGACTTTTCTGTTCTACTTTGGTAGGAATCCTACAAAATCAGTTGTGTTTCTCTGTGTATTTCCTCAATAGGTAAAAAACTATTTCAGCTCAATGGACAAAAAAACTTCAGAACTCCGTGCTGTTCATCAAGCAATAGAAACAATTGAGGAAAATATCCAGTGGATGGATAAGAACCTTGAAAAAATCAAGACATGGTTACAGATTAATAGCAAACCGTGAAATTGTATGTGAACTATTGATTCAGAATTGACAGAAGTAAGTTCTCAAAACTATACATATTGTTTGTAAATGGATAGAAATCTCTGCAACAGGATTGTTCCTTAATATATTTAAAATTATTCCATTTGGATTAAGTTGGGGCTTGTGGAAAACAAATTAAAGGCAAGAAAACATTACAGTTTTTACCACTATAATTCAATATCCTACACAAGTATTTTTAATACAATTATTTTTAGGATGGAATAGAATGGAATAGGAATTCTTTATTAGCCAAGTGTTATTGGATACAATAGTTTCAAACAAGTGTGTACAGGTAGTCCTTTACTTATGACAATTCAGCCCAACATTTCTGTTGCTAAGTGAGACAGTTATTAAGTGAATATTGCCCCATTTTATGACCTTTCTTGCCACAGTTGTTAAGTGAATCATTGCAGTTTATTAACATGATTGTTAAGTTAATCTGGCTTTCCCATTGTCTGCTTGTCAGAAGGTTACAAAAAGTGATTACATAACCCCAGGATACTACAAATGTCATAAATATGAATCAGTTGCCAAGCATCCAAATGGTCATAAGTGCGAAATATAGTCCTAAATCACTTTTTCAGTTCCATTGTAACTTCGATCACTAAATGAATGGTTGTAAGTTGAGGACTACTTGTAATGGCCATTGTTTTAAAGTAACCATTACTTTAAAATAACTCTACAGACTCCAGAGGCTAGAATTAAATAGTATTTATTAGTAACTGAGTGTTAAAATGAGCTTAATAGAATTACTTTGCTACTCAGGGCAACTATAAACCATAACATTAAGACTGTATAAGTGAAGGGTAACTTTTTCTCTTGTCTGTTCTAGCACAATTTCAAGGAGGGAATTCGTTTTGTATCATCTCAAAACTGTACATAATTGTGGCCATTCCATTGTAGTTCTGTTAGTGAGCACTCATGATCAATTGGTGGAAGTTACAACAGCATTGGATATAAGTGGTATTGGCTATCAATCCTTGAAGCTTCACCTTTCTTAACACCCTCATGGTCACATGATCTGGGTGCTTGGCAACCAGCTTATGATGGTTGCATCATTCTGCGGTTGCACAACTACCACTTGTGATCTTCTCTGCCAGCTGCCTGCAAGCAAAGTCAGTGGGAAAGCTGGCAGGAAATGTTACAAGAGACCACTGTAAATTATTCTCATTACCATAGCTTTTTCTCCTGAACAGCCTGGCTATGGAATATAAGATCCTGGGGATGGATCCTGGTGATCTTGTATTTCCTTGCCTATGCCTATAACACCCCACCACCCACAGCTGCTCTTTGTGTAGCAGCCATGCTATGCCAGTGCGGCTGCCTACACATCTTTCTCTCAGAATGGGACAACTTGCTGTGGCCAACTCACTGTGGAACAACTTGCCATGGGACAATTCACTGCAGGACAATTCAACAACTCAATGTAGTTATTTAAAGTAATTTTTAAAATATTTTTAATTTTTATCATTCACATTTCATTTTGTCCCTTCTTTGGTATTCTTTCTTCCATTATTCTAGTCCCCTATTACTTAGATATTAGTGTAATTCTTGTCCCGCGGTGAGTTGTCCTGCAGTGAGTTGGCTATGACGAGTTGTCATAGACCCTGTTCCCTCACCCAACAATAGCTGGTCCCACCATACTTATACCACACTATGACAGCCACTTATCCACTTGCCAGTCTGCTTGAGAGTGCCAGTCTGCTTGAGAGCTGCTTGGGACTTGCAACTTCTTGCCAGCTTTTCCATTGACTTTGCTCATTGGAAGTCAACAGGACGTTGTGATACCAGTGGAACCGCCATGATACCGCCATCCTTTGCAACCATATTGCATAGTGATGGAAATTCTGGTCACAATTACTATTGTTAAGTGAAAATTATCTGCATGGAGATGCTTGTGTAATTCTTTGATTGCACCTCACTTTCAACAAGCTTAATTATTCATTGAGGAAATTTTAATTAGATATATTTGTGCATGCTGTTATACTTTATTTTTGGAATAATAGTATAAAACTAATATAGAAGGAGGTATCTGTATTTCAAGGATGTCATTCCTTCATTAATGTTCTTGTTTCACCCTCATTGATTTGTCTACTTATCCACAAGTCATACATTTGTGTTGTGGTGAAAGTCTTTTATTAAACATTTTGATGGATTTCACAACAACCCTGTTGAAATAAACTACAGTATTCCCGATTTCTGGGAGTATTGAGAGGTGTATCTTTGCCTTGGAATGTATCATTTCCAAAGACCTGTCTGCATTGTTAAGATATGCTGAAATATTAGTATTCTTGGTGTAACAAAATGGCATACGATCATTTATAGTTGAATAGCATTGAATTTCAATAATTAAGACACAATTCCTAGTGGCAAAATATGTGAAAAATCCATAATCCACAGCAGTACATAAAAGCAAGGTTGGACTGGTCTGTAAAATGTGTATGCCTGTGGATTAGGTAATAGAAATTCGTAAGATATAACAAAGCACATTTAAGGCTTTTTCAATAGAATTCAAGTTGCAACAGAATACAAAATAGCAATATAAAGTAATACATAAAATGTTTATTAGTGTGCCACAGTAAAATGTCAAATACAGTTCAGTATTGACATTACATGTAATTAAGGACAGTCTTCAGTATGAAAGATGCAATCCACAAGGAAATCTTTTATTGAATCCATTTGAAAAAAGTAAACATTGTGATAGAAAACACCATGCTCTTTCTTTTAATCCTCATGCAGGTGAAAAGGAATCACACAGCTAAGATTCCTAGAGCAACTAATGTTGGTTTAGTTTATAGCTGCCTAAGAACATGTGTGATCATTTTAACATGCAAGTGGAGAGAGAGATTTCAAAGCACATCTGAATCTGAAACTATATCCATCTCTCACATACCCTGCATGGAATACTTAAAGAAAGGAAAGCACTGAAATCTGATTAAGAATTATTCTGAAATCAGCTGTGCCATATATCTATGCATTAGGACAGTGTTTCTTGAACTTGACAATTTTAAGATGTGTGGACTTCAAATCTTAGAACAGCTGGCTGGGGAATTAAATGAATTGAAAAGCACACATCTCAAAAGTTGCTACGTTTGAAAAACACTGCACTAGGATAAGGATTCTTTGCAGGTTTTCAATTCCTAGGATGGGTACTATGCCATCCTATGCATTCAGCTCTTGTGTTACATATTGCTCAGATTAAAGCAGATAGTATAGAACAGTTTTGGGAGAGGTGATTGGTAGGAAAAGTACCAGTTACCTTTCTCTATAAGTTTGGATGTAGATATCCTTCCAGGAAGCCAGTGACAAGATGTAGCACAAATGCTTTGCATACGATGCATGTTTTAGAGGATGACACTGTTCATTATTTGATAAGAAGCCAAGGCTGCAGCATAAAAGCTTCTACTCTGCTCCAATTTTGAAAACTTTGCAACTATTTACTCATTTTCCCCTAAGTGTTTTCCAGCAAAAGACAATTGGCCTAAATAAGAAGGCAACCAAATTCATGTTTAAATCATTCCTTTTTATAACAAACTAGCCTAGATTCACTGAGATTTACAGGCACTGTGGGTAGATTATGTGCAAAATTTTGCATATTTCACTCCTATTAAGTCCATAAGAAATATCTTTCTTACAAATATAAAGCATTCTTTTCTTCTCAAAACTTAAGAAAATGACAGTAAAACAGACAATAAAGTAAGTGTCTAGAAAATGTGAGTTCATCCTTGAAAATAGCAAAATAAACGCTTTGCATGCCAAAATAGCCCAATACCATAAAATGTCCAAGATGCTATCTTTTTGCAAAACTGCTTTTGTTCAAATGCGCTGTCCATCAAAATAAAGAATTTTCACACTGGTGATAAACATTCTGAAAAGATAAAAATATATTCTTAAAAGTGTGTCATAACATTCAACAGCTGAGGCAGGAATTTTAAAATAGAAAATTAAACTCTCCAGATTAGCAGGATAGACAGAGTTGACTTAAACTAACCAATAATGTTATAGAATGTATAGAGCTGTTCATCTCAATTTTGTGACTCAATACAAAAAAACAGGATATAAGAATGTAACATTGCATCTATGATGTTTCATATAAATGGAATCCTCTTACTGAACCTAATTTCCTTGTTAAATCAAATTTACTTTTACTTCGAAGAGTAAAAACTAGTGTTTCGTTTAAAAAAAAAAAGGCTAGCAGACTTTTTTTTGGGGGGGGGGGGAGGAATCGAAAGTCATTTTTTTAATCAGATGGGGCATAAGAAAAGGCTGGATGGTGACAATAGGCATACTCATTTTCTTATTCTTCCCAAATGGCTGGAAAAGAGGTCTTATTGTAATTCTGAACTTATTTTTCGCAGTATGCTTCAAAATTAACTAGAGGTCTGTAGAAAAAACTAGCTCAGGGACAACCAACAACAATCACAGAGAGAATATGTTTTTTAAAATGATTTATTCCAACTTCAAGGATTATGGCAGTGATCTATTATCACCAAAGAGAGCAAGCTTATTTCTTTTGTCAATGATCTGATTTTACTTCCTATTTGTAAGAAACAAGGAGAAAGTGTGTCTCTGTATTTTTGTGCTGATATTTTCAGGAGAGGCCTCCAGGGACTGCAAAAAGAGGCTGATGCATCATCATGTAGGTTATCCATCTGCTACTTCAAGTGTACAGCAATGGATCCCTAATGGGAACGATGTAAGAGGACATCTTACAAAGAAGGCTCCATGTTGGGAAAGACTTTTAGGACGTTAGAATTATATGCTATGAGTCAAACTAATCTCTGAAATAGTGAAAAACCTATCCTGACGTCTGATTTTATAATGACAGATTTTCTAAATGTTAATTCATTCTGAATCGCATGCATATTATATATGCATGAAAACTTACCTGATGACATTTAACTTTTTTTTTGTTTTTCAGATTTTGCAGTGGAAGATTGCTCCTTTGCCTTAAAAGAGAAGAAAAAAAAAAAGAATCGTGACATTAGTTACTGCATCCATATAGTAAACACTGAGTTTACATACTATATTATGAATTATGTCTTTGGGGGAGGCTGGTTTTGGCTTAGCATGTTCTGTGAAGTAGGTCTATAAGACATGGTTAATCAAACCATAGTAAAGTGATGTGTTAGCCAGGCCATTAAAAAAAAAGAAAAATAAAGACTTGGAGTGGGGGGTGGGAGGGGGGTGGAGAGGACAAAAACCAGGGCCTGGGGTAAAAAGCTTTTCACATATTAAAACGGTCTCTCTTAAAGTTAATTGGTACTTTCATGTGTCTTAAAGATCCAACATTTCTTCAGAGCGGTGGCACCGAATAGTAAATGTATTAATTTCTTTATTACACAGATTATCCTTAACCATCATTGGGATGAAATTTCTGTTGCTAAGTGATATGGTCATAAAGCATGACACATGACTATATCACTTAGTTACTAGCAATTCCAATGTCTGTTAGCTAAGGCAACAGTCCAATCTAAGTCACTCCAGACTTGATCCCTCCCAGCCCCAATATAAGCATCACAAACAGAAAAAAAATGGTTATCATTTACATGTTTAAATAACTAAGGTAGAAGCTAGTATTAAATATGCCTATGAATTTAGGCAAATAATTGTACAAAGATCCCAGAAAATCTCCAGAAAATCCTTACCTTCTGTATGAAATTTTGGAATAATGTTCCCATAAGTATTTTTCAGGCTAAGGCAGGGATCTTCAAACTTGACAGCTTTAAGACTTGTGAACTTCAACTCCCAGAATTCTTCCTCCGGTCATATTAGCTCAGGAATTCTGGGAGTTGAAGTCCACAAGTCTTAAAGCTGTCAAGTTTGAAGATCCCTGCCTTAGCCTGAAAAATACTTATGGGACTTGCCAAGTTTGAAGACCTTTGGGCTAAAGTATAGTTTCAATTGATTATAATCATTCTTTTTATCCCCTCATTGTTTCACATTGCTCAAACAGAGTACAACAAGTTCATAGTTTCTATTCTAGTAGGTGATAGTAATGAAACAAGATTTTTTAAAAATCAGGTTTCCTGACTAACAATAGATTAAGGGAATTAGCTTAAAAACTGCATGTAAGATGCTTCAGAAATTCTCCAGCTCATACAAGAGACGAAAGTGGAACAAATTACACTAGGTAAAATCATTATGCTAAACAATCTCTTACCTTCTTGGGCGTTTTGGATTTCTTTTCCTCCTTCCTAGGTTTAGATGAGGCAGCATCTTTTGATTTCTCTTCCTATGTCCAACAGAGAAAAATGCTTGTTCATTTTTCAAGAAATAACATCATTTCAAAGTGTATTTGCATGAGATACATATAGGTGGTCCTTGACTTATGATCACAATTGGGACCAAAAATGGTCCTGAAGCAAATCACATTTGTTACGTGAATCCAGCTTCACCCAATTAACATTTCTTGTTAGAAACCAATTAAGAAGGTCATTAATCATGATTAGGTAACCACAGGATGTTGCTATCAGTAGTAAATGTAATCTGGTTTGGCAAATGCCTGAATTTTAATTATATGGTGGTAGTGCGGTGATCCTAACTGTGAAGACAGGTCAACAATCACTTTTCCCTTTTTTAATCATTGAATAGATGATCGTTAAGTCAAGCATTACCTATACAGAAAAACTGAAATTCATATGATGGGAGATCTGACCCAAGAGATCAGAATAACTGAAAGGAGAAGCTAAAACTAGTTGTTTAAAGGTAGAATGCCATATAATTCCATAATAAAAGTTTAAGAGGCATTATGTTTGATATAATGCAGTTGCTGAGACTTTAGTTAAGGGAACATTGAACTGTGGAGAATAAGAAGCTCCTTATGTCTCTTGCCAAGCACCCCCTTTTCTGCTTCTGCTTTATCTCTCCTATGGAAGATATATGTTTTCTAAAGCTTAATGTTTAAATATGCAGATTTCTGCATATATTTTTTTATTGTGTAAGAATAAACACTTGCATTTTATTGAGGACATATAAACATGCACATGGGAAAACAGCCCTGTTTGTATTGTCCAGGAGAGGCAAAAAAAAAAGAAGCACAACTTAGTACAACTTTATTGTGAGAAAAGCTTTATTAGCTTTTATTTATTAGAGACATTCAAGACAACTTATTTTTGAGGAGTGAAGACTTTCTTTGGATCATTTAGGCAGCATTTGCACTGGAGACATTGTTGAGTATGAATAAAACTCAAGATTTACGACTAAGAAATGAAAGCAAGAACAGGCATTTAATACTTGTTCTCTCATTCCATTTGACTCTTAAGAAACCTGAATTAGCATTTAAAACAACCAACTCTTTGCTCCATTATTTGAGTTAATTGATGCATGTTCCTGCAAAGACTAGAAATAAAATGCCACTCTTAAACAGCATTTGTTTAACAGGTCTATCTATTCTTAGCTTTAGAAGCCAATGTGGGAATAACCTCAGCTATATTATTATATTTGGTAGAATTTTTAATTACCTAAAATCAGGTTACCTAAAAATTAAACCAAAGGAAGGAGTTTTGGTAAAGCTATATGCAAATAATTGTGAGTAGGTAAAGGAAGGAAGGAGTTTTGGTAAAGCTATATGCAAATAATTGTGAGTAGGTAAACCATGAAGTCTGTGTTTTTAAAGTATATTTAAATGAATCCAGTCCTCAAATTCTCATGGAAATAGGAGAGGACATAAAATTACGCAAACAAAATTAAAAACATGAAAAATACATATTCTAAAAACAGGCAGATGGCGCTCTAATATAAAGCATAGTATAAATGAGGATGTTTTACTTATTTAGAGGAGTGGCAATAAACTGAGAAAACATATTTATAAACTATTTTTCTATTAGACATTCACTGGATAACTGCAAGAGAGACAGAAAATATTGTTTTTTTTTTAATTCATTTCACACAGTATCCATAAAATAAAAAACCAGAGCTAACCTTGTTTATTATAATCAACCAAATGACACAGAGGAGAATAAGTTTTCAAGTTTCAAAATCTCTGACAGTGTGTTTTGCTTTATGGTTAAGAACATAGATAGTTTTAAAATTAGCCAGTGTACTTTTCTCCTTTTTCCTGGTCTATTTCCTTATTGAAGAATTCTTGAAACTCACACTTGGACATAATTAAGGTCTAATAAAGATTGTTGAACAGAAGTTGTTGGATTTCTTCTGACACATCAATAGGGATTTTCATGCACAATAAAAAAGATTCATTATACACATTTATGTAATATGGTATAGTGGTGAAGGTGCAGCCCTAGAAACCAGGAGACAGAATTCTAGGCCTTCCTTAGACATGAAAGCTGCTTGGGTAACTTTGAACCAGTCCCTGTGTTTCAGCCCAACCAAATTCGAGGTGTTGGAAAGAAAGTAAGAGGCAGAAGAACTATGTTTGCCACCTTAAGGGCAAACTAAAAATAGTAGGTAGTACAATTCTGATTTGGGTCGTCTTGCACTCTTCAAATGAGATTCTTAAATATGGCTTATATTCAACAAGTAGAATGCAAATATTGTATCATATACTTTTTAAAAAGTATATTACAGTAATTCAGAACCACATAATAAATCAGATATTTTTTTACTTGCTGTTTATTAAACAGAAAAAGGCCATTTTGCAAATTGTACCTTTTATTACTTTTGCTCCCTTAATGTGCCTACCTTTGTTGAAGGTGGTTGTGAAACAGATTTACCACAATGGTCGAAATCCCCAGAGAGAGCATCAATGGCTGCTGAGTCACTGTCTGGCTTCTGAAATAATAATTACCATTTTAAAGAACTGCAAAATTAAGTACTTTTCCTTTTCCGAGACCATCTCTAAGCTCTAAACCAAAAACAGAAATTTAGTTATCAAATATCCATTCGTGAGTTTCAAAGCATATTTGGTACAAAAGATACAGAGGAAACGAAATAAGAACTTTCAAAATGCAGAAATATTTTCAAGTGCCACAGGCCTTTGTTATTAAAATTAAAACATCCTTATCTTTAATGCTAACCACTGGGTCCTACTCCCTGAGGTTCTTTCTGGGTTAATTGAAATAAAGCGGTAGACAAACTACTGGGAACAAAAGCCCACCAAGCTGCAGCAGCAGAAGTAATAAAAATATTCCATAATCACTATCAGAGCTCAGTTCTATTTGGTTTCTAATTCATGTTTGTCACCAGAATCCTGCATTTCTAAAGAATTAGATAAGTTTCTTGACCTAAAGTTTCTTGAGCTAAGCCCCCCAGGGAAGATGGATTGTGTAGAAATTTAAATAAAATAAGAATTGTTCTTTCCAATATTATTACAGTTAGAAGCTATCTTATTTTTCATTGGTCTTAACTAGTCAAGACACTTTTTCCTCTGAACAATATTAAAACTCATGCAACATGAAGGGATTCATAACCATCATTTTGGTTCTGGACGTAGATTCATGTTTCAATAAATAATCTACTGACCAGCAAGCATAACAGAATTGAAAGTAATACTTTCTTACCGTTTGTTCTTTGGGTTTCTCGCCATCTTTATCTTTTGGCTTTATAGGCTTACCCTTTGACAAAGATAAACATAATTAAATATCAGTTTCATTCTAGAATGCTTGTTAGATTATTCAACTTTTCCTAATTCGGTTGGTTCCAGACTACCTTCATGTTCTTCAAAAGTAGCATTCTGCATGCTGAAATTTTAAATGTTTCATTGTATTTATGGAAAACCGTAGCTACAGTGCAAAATGGAGTGATTTGTGATCCATTACTAGAAGTTTTCAAGAAAAGATTAGACAATCATTTGTCTGGAATAGTATAAGGATTCCTGCCTTGGGCAGAGGGCTGGACTAGAAGATCCCCAAGGTCTTTTCTAGTCTTATGTTTTTCATGTATGTAAAACACAGTTTCAAAAGATATGGAGCATGATGTTTTCATTTTCAATGTCAAGCAATCTGCCATAGTTGCTTTGAGTCTAAAGCATCCTTATCTAACTTTGACTCTTAGACAACTCCCATGATTCTTGATTAACAGAACACATCTTGACTAATGCTAAAGGATGTTCAACTTCAACACATTTAGAAGACTCTAGGTTGGGCAATACTGTTATTTATGAGGTAATGTATATTTAAACACTAGGGGCATCCTCTATTTGTTCTTTATCAATGTTATTTGTTATGCTTTAGTACATTTATTTCTTTAAAAAAACTATTATAAATTTGACTTTAAAAGTATCTGCGATATTTACCTTTTCATCTGAGTCCAGAAGATGTCTATATTCAGGAGGAATTGTATCATCTCTTTCTCCAAGTTTGTCTCTATATTCAGCTTTGGCTTTTTCCTGTAAAAAGTGGAGTTTTTTAAAAAATGCACTTATGTTTTTAGAGTCTAATGAATCCCAACCATGATTTATAGATGACAGTCTCATCTATATCTCAGCGGCACTCTTGGTAATCTTTTCAGAAGAATTAAAATATTTAAAAACTGATGTCACATAAACATTACAAAAAATGCCACAAAACATTGCATGTTCAAATATATGACAGGTTTTATAATGCCATCTAAATGCAAAGCAACATATATATTTTTTGTAAATTACTGTATTTTTTGCTCTGAAATATAAGATGCACCTAGCTTTTTGGGGGAGGAAAACAAGGGGGAGGGGAATCTGCCTCTGCCTCCCAGCAATTTTCCTCCTTGCAGCAAATGGCAAACAGCCAATTTCAGTTTCAGCACAGCCTGATTAGCACAAGCAGCTGATTGTCGGTTGGCTCAGCCTCCCGACAATCAGCTGTTTCAGGCTGCAAGGATTGCCATCGCCCATTGCCACCTCCGCACGCCCCATTTTTGGCATCCACATCCTATTTTCAGCCTCTGCATGCTGCGTTTTGGTCTCTGTGCGCCCCATTTTCAGCCTGTTCTGGGCAGTGGGAATCAGAATGGGCAGAAAATGGGACACATGGAGGCTGAAAGCTAGACATGCGGAGACAAAAAATGGATGTGGAGGCCGAAAATGGGGCATGCGAAGGTGGCAATAGGCAAGGGCACCTGCAGCCTGAAACCGCTGATCATCAGAGGCCAATCCAATTGACAATCAGCTGCTTGTGCTAATTGGGCTATGCTGAAGCTGAAACAGGCTGCAAGGAGGCAAATTGCTGGGAGGAAGAGGCCAAAGGGTGGGGGCTAGTGGGTTGGCGGGACTTTGGCAACATTTGGTATATAAGATTCACAGACATTTCCACCCACTTCTGGGGGTGGAAAAAGTGTGTCTAATACTCTGAAAAATATGATAGTTCAAGAAATAGTAGAACATTTAAAAACATTTTTAAGCCAAGCCTCTGAATTTTCAGTTCTTCGGTGCAAAATATTTTGTAAAAATTAAATCAACACAGATTATGTATAAGCAAATGTGTAGTTTTTAAGTAACATTTTTCTTGCACAGATATAATTTTGTAATCCAAACATATTTCATATAAACAAAGATTACAGAAAGAAATAAAAAAAATATTTTGATTTTCAGTATTTAAAGAGACAAACAAAGGGACCAAAAGAGTTCCCTAGCAGGAATAAGTAATAAAATGGGCAGTGAAACAAGCAGTGACTTTAGAGAGCTGACACAGAAAACATCTCTTTTCTCTACTTCAGCAAACTTCCCTGGCTCAGTCCATCCGTACTTCTGCCAACTACTTAGTTCAGGACAGTTAGTTTTCTTTGCAACACTGGAAAACAAGTACAGTACTAAATTCACAGTTTGGGGAGAAGGGTCTGTTCTTTTTTCACCTTTACTTTATCCAAAACTGGTTTGTTTTCATCTGGGTCAGGCTCTCTTTGTCCCAGTGAGTCAGCAAGAAGGTCTGCAGCATCATCAAGTTCTTTCCTACCCTGACAGATTTAAGAAAAACAAAAAACACACATATACGCACAATCACAAATTTCCGGAGTGGTAGAGATTATGTAGAGCCCAGTCAAAGAACTTTAAAAGGCTGCAGGGAAGATTACAGTCTTCATTTTATTTCTGTACCTCTGACTACAAGCAAGAGAATTCAGCTTTCAATATTTCTAAAACTTTTTTAAAAAAATAGTTGTAAATCAAATTTAACTCAAACAATGCTCCCAATGGAATTCAAGAACACTACTAGATTCCTCCAACAAATAATCTGTATAAAAAAAGCAAATGACTACGTGCATATATCTTTAAATAATGTACAGTTTCTTCCAAACTTCAACATCCTGGACTTGAACTTGAATAATCAACATTCCTAAAACATCAAATGGGCTAATAAAACTGAATTGCCATGTCAATATATCTAAATATTGATAAGTTGCTGAAAGCTGCTAAAGTCTGAAATTCTGTCCATAAGTACAGTTATCAGGAAGTATTGCTCTGCTTACTGGGATGACTGCTTCTTTTGGAACAGATGAATGCACAGCAGAAGCAGCAGCAGAAGAAATCACCTCTTCCGTAAGGACAGCAGGCTTGCTAGGACCTGTAGATTTCTACAAGGAAAGGAAAAGGATTCATCAATATATGTAGAAGTGAGACAAAAATAAGTTAACACAGAAAATTGTTTCTAATCTGTCCCTTAATGCCCCCTACATGCTTTTCTAAAACTAAAGAATTTACAGAATTTTTCCTCCAGCAATTACTGCTAAAAGGGGAGGGAGAGATGGTACTCAAAGTCAGCACCTACTATTCAAAGGGAGTGCCACATTCTTAGCTTCATCTAATCAAGAACTACAGTACATGCATAAAGAGGAAGAAGCAAAGGGCATCTCCTCACTTCTCTAATGCAAAAGGCTAAAATGTATTAGGGAAGCAATAGAGAATTTGCTCTACACTTCTCAAATGGCAGAAATGACTGAAACACAAATACCTTTGAAAATTAGATCACCTAAAGTATTTGGGATTGACTAAGCCCCTGCTTGCTGCTCAGTGGTGATTTTTAAACCCTTTTTTATAAAGCTTCAATAGGGATTCTCTCATTTACTTTGCTTCCTCCTCTCCACTCATATTGTTCCTCTCTTGTTTTCTTTTCCCAGTACAGCTGCTCTTGTTGTTCATCTCATCTCTTTTTTTTTCCACTGCTGCTTTAAGTTGGAAGAGATAGAGGGACAAGTGATTCTGTTTTGTGTGTCTATATAATAGGTAGTTCATTCATCTTACAAAGGCAAGAAATTTCAATCAGAAATTATTGATATATTTTTGCCCTTTTCTGAGTAAGATTTGATTGATATATTTTTGCCCTTTTCTGAGCAAGATTTCTGGGCAGTGTATATATTCATAAATGCAAATTATCTATAAAAATGTCACATGAACATATTAATGGATATGAATTCTTCACATCTAGATTCAGCTACAGCTGCCAATCCTAGGTTGAAAGACAAGGAAACTAGACATTACACAGCATTTTCTATAATTTTTTCATCTTCTCTTTCTTTTCTAGAATCCTCATTTTAAGGTCTCAAATAACTTTCAGTTAAATAAATAGCATTTTTAAACTGATCCCTGAAAATCATACGTGTGCATTTTTCTTTCAAATCAGATTTTGGAAGGGAAACCTGCCATCAGCCGAAATTCAAACTTTCTTAGTCTACTAATAAAAAGAAAACTCCCGATGTTGACTGCCTTTTATTAAAGTCCCTTGTGTTAAAAAATTCTGGCTTATCCAGAAATGTTCTGAAAATGTCAGTTAAAAAATGAACTTGGGATGTAACAAATTATGAAAAAAAATGCAAAATGTGCGTCTAAATTTATTAGAAGGGATGTAAAAATGACCCTATAAATACATTATTGTACAGATCTAGGTGCTTCTATAGTTGAAATAATACTGAATGCAATTCAATAGTAAAGTATACAGTTCTACTATAGTTAATATTTATATCTAGAGTATGTACATAATTTCATCTGAGTGTCAAAAGCCTCTCTCTCTCTCAGACTCAACCAATCCTTACCGGAGGTGTTTCTGTTGTTGATGCTGGTGCAGAACAAGAAAAGCCTTCAGACAAAGCATCAAGAAGTTCACTTTCACTCAGGGGCTATAAATCAGAAGAAATTATTTAAAATGTTATAATACATGTCTAAATGTTCCCTTTTCCCTTCATTCAGTGACTGGACACAGAACTCTCAGTTTAGAACTCTTAATTAAGAAAGAATTAATAGTCAAGTATCTAATTTGAAGACATTAAGTCATAACAAAAGCTTTCAATTTATTTATTTCTGAATCAGAAACACACACACACACCTACCTGAGGCTTTTCTTCTGGTTTTGGCAAAAGTGGCTTCCCATCTTTATCCTGTGGAGGGAAAAAAAGGAGTCTAGCAATTACTGCACTGTGGCAATTACTCAAATATTACACATAATTCTGTCCCAAATTTAGGACATCAACCATCTCATAGAATCAAATAGATATGTTTCCAGAGTGACCACAATAACAAACGCCTGCAGCTGCTTTTATTAACTGCATCTTTTAATTAGCTTCTGCTCCTTCCTCAAATACATTTGTGAAAAAGATGGTGTTGCCCTTGCTGAAAGATGAGCTGGAAGATTTAGCTACTGCAGGATGTATCTTTCTACCAACTTAGAAATTTTGAGAACAGTCAACAAGTTACATCGTTAATACTAATTCAGGATATTGATATACTGTATAAGGCATTCATGGTCAAGGATCAATTTAAAATGCTACTGTCTAGATTAAGGTAAATATAGCTTCCAGCAGTCCCCAAACCATACCACCAAAATTCAACATAAAAAGCAGAAATAATTGCAGAACGAACATTCTTAACTGCATTTTGCTGTTACGTCAATCACAGTTTTAATGTTTATTTATGATGAAATAAAAAAGCTCCTGTGACCTAAATTTTTTAATTAAAAAAACAAGACAAGCTAACTCTTTCTATTTTCTCTTGCAAAGTAACAAATTTTCTGCTCTAGCCCAATTAGTTAATTATTTTCCTCTTTTGTCATAGTAGGCACCCAATACCTTCTAGATCCATAATCTAGACCTATAATTTTCATTAATATGTAACCTCCCCTTGCCTAATTTAGCCACTCCAGGGATGGAGGGGAAGAGAGAAGTTTAAGGGCCATTAAACAAACACTGGTCCTACCCACTTCTGGGATAAGTCTCAAGTCGATGCATTTCTACATTTCTGCATTCCTACATTACATTTGCAAGCCAATTTCTGAAGCCACATTACTTGCGAAATAAAACAAGAAGCTTTTAGGAATTTAATATGTGATTTTTGTAATACAAGGGGTATAGTAATATCTCAGAGTTGTCATATTTACAATATTAAGTGTGTAGTACAGAAATATTGCAAATAAGATCCTGAAAAGGCACAGGCAGGGTTATTGGGGTGCTCAAAAACTCTCAGAAAAGAGAGCAACCACAACCACTAAATTGAAGCCTCATAATATTTTTAGAAATGATAATGCTACCCTCATATTATCTCTTTTTTTTTTGACCTCCACTCTTGCAGACTTCCCCAATTTCAAGACACATATTTGGTCTGGTTATTAATGAACAGAACTAACAAATTAACCAAAATAGATTGGGACCTTGTTATCACAGCAAATATATTGCCATATGAGAAGAAAATGGTTCAGATTAATTTGTATATTTAACTGGACTCTTTATACAACTATCAGTCAAAACCATCAATCTATATATTGTGTCTATAGTAGGCAAATACATAAATCCAAAATTCATGATTTGCTATATTGAACTTTATTCCAAAATTCTGCAGAAAGTTTATTGAAAAACAAAAATTACATTTTTAACAAAAAAGTGAAGCATACAAGAAAAATAAGCTCTATTACCTTTACTTCAGTTAATCGGTAATCAGGAGGGATGGTTTCTTCTTTTTCCCCAAGTTTCTCATGTTTCTTTTTCTTTGATTTTTCCTGAAAAACAAGAATACAAGAAATAGAAACTTTCAACAAGACGTTTTCACTGTAATTCATTAGGATTGTCCCATTGATTTGTATTATATTTCTAAAATTATAACTAAATCAATTGTTGACTATCACAGAAATTCTTTCAGTCAATTCCCTACCACATGAAGAGCATAAGAATTCAATGAGTAGCCATTTTGAGATATATTCCACAGCAACACCCATGCTCTTCTTCTTTCATGCCGTTTTCAAAATACTATTTTAGAATATCTTGATTGTGACTGCAATGATGTCTGGTAAGGTTTGAATTACTTAAGCGTAATTTGTGGAACAAGCCATATGACAGCAATGATTTCATTTCAGAGCTGACAGTGTTTCAAATGAAGGATTTTTGGAAGTCTGACACCATAACTGATTGAGTTCATACATCAGGCTCAGCCACAAACCAGAATGTTTGGCTTCACACAGTGCATGAAGCCACAAACATATATAATTATGAATATATAATGTTCGGTATTGAAATCCACGCCTTATCATGGCACTAATTCATTGTTGGAGAAATACTTTCAAAAAATTGAGAATTAAATGCTAGCAATTATAGAAAAACTACACTTCATAGCAAACTATTTTGACTTTCAGAAAATAAAAAGGCCCCCTCCATTATAATCAGCAAATTAGATATTTTATTACTTTCACTTTATCCACAGCAGGTTTTTTTTCTTCTGGAGCAGGCTCATTTTTTCCTAGGGTTCCAGATAAGGCTTCTAGTGCTTCATTAGTTGCTTGTGTGCTCTATAAATAACATAAGCAAAATCAATGAAGATGTATTTTTAAAATTGATTGCAAAATGAGAAATACTATATAATACTATTGATCTCAAATTTAACATGAAATAACAGTCAAAAAAACGTTACTATTATGGTAGTACAGTATTGTAGAACTGGTTAAACTAAGTAAAAAAAGTTAGTAGAAGGTATAGACAAAATTTATATGGCATTTTCTCCTAATTATATTTAAAGACTAGTTTGCCAAAACTTAAGTTAAATTGGATTTAATCCCTCCCGAATCAGGGAAAAAGCTTCAATCTAACAATCCCAAATATTTAAAAAAGAGAAAAAAATCCAGATTATCTCAACTCCCAAATTATTTATATCAGCATTACTCAACTTTCATAACTATAAGATGTGTGAATTGCTACTTCTGGGTGGTCTATACTGAAGTATATGCTATAAAGGATGTTTTATAAGGATGCTATAGATAGCAATAGCAATAACAATAGCACTTAAACTTATCTATAGCTCCATATTGCTTTACAGCAGCGGTCCCCAACCTTTCCGATGCTGGTAGTGTGACACGGAGGGGAGAGGGAATAGCTTTGCATATATGTGCCACTTGTCCAAATGCAGCTTTGCATACTTGCACTCTTCTTGGTACCAGGCCATGGACCCAGGGTTGTGAACCCCTGCTTTACAGCACCCACTGAGCAGTTTACAATGTCAGCATATTGCCCCCAACAATCTGGATTCTCATTTTACTGACCTAGGAAAGATGGAAGGCTGAGTCACCCTTGAGTTGGTCAGGATTGAACTGCTGGCAGTGATCAGAGTCTAACTACTGGGCCACCATGGCTTTGCCATAAAATAAATTATTGGACTTGATCAAGTACATTTAGGGATTTTTTTGTATTAATTTTATACTAATTTCTATAATTGGTTACTCACTGGAGAAGTCACTGTAGGAGCTGAAGATTTCACAGAAGGCACAGTTGAAGCTGAGACAGCTTCTTCTGCAGATGTGTTCTGAGGCTTAGTTGACTCGGGCTTCTAAAGCAAAATGACACAAACAGATACTGATTACAGGATTTATCTTTGCATACGTAGATCAGGAGGCATTATGTATTTAACAGACAGATATAATGAGATTCAGGTCAATCTTAGCACAATTAAAATATCTGATTTAGAAAACATCACCTTTATATTATATCCAAGGTATAAATCCTCTTCTGTCACATGATATTAGAAGCAAGTAAATCTTTTTTTTTCAGTTTTTAGATTATACACACCCACACATACAAACACTCTCTCCCTCCCTCTCGCACACACGCATATACAAACACACACACACACACACACACACACACACACAAGCAGCTATTTGCCCTCTCAAATGTGACTTCATTTTTATGGTTTCTAAGAAGATACTCACTGGTGAAACTTCTGATGAAGCCAGAGGTTGCACAGGAAGAGCTACAGATGCTGCTACTTTTTCTTTGGGAGCTTTTGGGGGCTCATCTACCACAGGTTTCTTTTGGGAAAAAATTATGAATGAATTTTAATCATTAAAAGACATGACTGTTTGGGCACCATTAAAAGGAGTTGTGCCTAAATGTCTATTTCTCAGCATGCTACCTAAACCTTAATAAATGATGAGTTATATAAAAGCAGAACATAAAGTGAGGTTATACTATAGATGAATTTACACAATTCTTCATCTGCTTCTATCCAATGCAGTCTTTCTCAATCTGAAATTCTACTGATGCGTTGGGATATACTACTCTCAGATTTCTCAAAAGAGCTTCCTAGCTGAAGACTTTGTTTGATTTATATCATTGCTCATTTTACTTTTACATGACTTTTACATGACACTAAGCAGCTTACAACAAACAAATAAAATACATAACATAGACAATATTTTTTAAAATAAATAAAAATAATAAAACATGGCATCATCATCCACATCACCAAGAGACAGTGTCTAATCCATAAATAGGCACATAATCAAGTTTACAAAAGGCAGCAAGGACAGGCCAAGCAAAAGGGGGATGATGTTCCAAAAATCTCTCCTTCTAGGCTCTACCAGTCAACACTTCTTAGCTGGTAGTCCTGGAACATGCCTTCTCACCATATTGAGGTAGAATCAGTAGAGAAAGTAATCTAATTCAATACATATTTTTGGATTTAACTGTAGCATTTTGGGCAAAAGAAACATACTTTAGCTGTATCAGCAAGTTCAGTTGGTTTTGATTTTTCTATGGAGGAAGCAGGACAGACAAAATCTTTTGAAAATTCATCAATGAGTTCAGTCTCACTAATTGGCTGTAAAACAAAAAGGGGAAATAGATGCAGAGTAATCAATTTAAAAACAGACAAAAATAACAGAGACAATAGCAATAGCACTTAGACTTATATACCACTTCATAATGCTTTACAGCACTCTCTAAGCAGTTTGCAGAGTCAGCATATAGCCTCAAACAATCTGGGTCCTCAACCTCAGAAGGATGAAAGGTGGAGTCAACCTTGAGTAGATTAGGATCAAACTCTTGGCAGTGGGCAGAGTTAGCATGCAATACTGCTTTCTAACCACTATGTTACCATGGCTCTTACAAACACTTATCAAGTTACCATTTATCAAATACCATTCTTCAGCAGTGATAAGAACATGATTACTAAGGGGTGGATATTTGGTTGGAAATATATATGCATTTCTGTTCAAAAGATTTATTACTATCAGAAAAAAGTTCACTCCTAAAGTGTCCATTGCTGGGAATCAACAATGAAAGAACACTTTTAATTTCCTGTCTTCTTTCTGAATTTCCTGCATGTACAGAATTGGAATTATAACTTATAGCTCTGGACCAAACAGTCCTTGGTTTTGATCTAACATGGTATTGTATTTGCTATTGCAAAAAATAAAAAGGAAAAGAAAAATCTTTATTAAGAACTTCTCCCTTTGAAATATACTAGACTTCCTCCGAAGAGAATATTGAATGTATTCTCAGTATATTTTGAAAAAAGAACTGATAAAATTTTCATTCAACTTGTTCTTTTTCAACAGAAGTAATAGAAAATAAATATTTTAAGAATTGTCAAATAACCTTTGGTTTCTCTTCAGCTATTGGCAACAGCGGCTTCCCATCTTTGTCCTAATATTAAAAAAAGAATGATTGTTAAGAATGCGATTTGTATTCAATCAAAATAAAAATAGTGAAGATACAAAAGAAATCCAGACTCTAACAGAATTTTTTTTCCAATTTCCCAGAACTTTAATAGTTCTATATCATAACAATAATTAAACTGCACAGTTGATTATTGAGAAAAAGCAGATCAAGCTATGACTGATGTAGTAAGCCTTTTAATGACATGTTGTCATAACATGACATATCGCAACTTATTTCCCCTTTGCTAAACCAGGGGTGCATGACACATCTGGCCCAAGGGCCATAAATTCGATATCCCTGGCCTAGTGTCATCACTAGCCTTTGGCTATGCTATCCAGTTGTCAAATTCTATATACTAGGCATGTAATTAAAGAATATTATATTCTGAAATTTTAGGTTTTGTTGATGTCCAATTTATATAGTTCATTAAATGAATGGTCAAAAGTCAAGGACTACCTGTAAATTTTGTCATAGACAATCCTTTTCTACACAGCTCATAAAATTCTAAATGTTATTTTTTATTGTATAAAAGATTGAACTAGTTGTTCTAATTTCTCTGGTGTCTCAGATGCTGAATATACCACTGGTACAAACAATGTTATTAACAAATGTTGTACCAGTAAATATCGCCACTGAATCATATCTGATAGATGACATTTATTCTTAGCAGAGTATATGTTAAAAATTCATCCTCATTGATGATCCTCACCACTTTCATCCAATTTTTCCATATCAGCACCATTTTTCAATTAATGTTAGATTTCCCATAAAGACAACTTGGATTTTTTTTTAGATATTATATATACCATTGCTTTCTAACTAGTATAATTGTTTCTAGATATACTAATTCTATTATATTTAGATGTTAATACTATCCATTCAGCCAAAGGTACTGTATTTATCCCTGAGAAAATTAACACCAATTGTTGGCTTCTAGTATTTAATATGTAACAATTGGTAAATTTGATGATATAGGTCCAGATTCCAAAACCAGCCATCAACAGGCACATAGAGACAAAACAATTTCTACATACTATTCAAAAATCAAAAAGTTAAAAGACCACATTACTCCCTTGCCAGCAATCACTATCCAGATACTGAATAGTTATAGTGTGCCCTTTTGATCAGTTGGTCACAAAGGGATCAAACAAGCATTTCCATATTCTTGCCTTTCATGGCACACCAAAGCAGTGAAATATGAAAAAGCAACCTGGTCAGGAATCCTAGTGCTCAAAGTGCAATTATCCCTCTTAACCCGGACACAATATGACAAAATTTAGAAACAAGTGGCCCTAAAGTAAAACTAGTAAGACATCAACTAAATAACTGAATAATTTGATATTCCAATGCAATTGCTAAACAACAAAAATAATATATATTGCATGTCACTAAAAAGTAGAAATTATTAGTTACCAAGGTTGGTTTTAATCTGTATTCAGGAGGAATTGTATCATCACGTTCACCAGGTTTCTTTTCTTTCCTTTCTATGGCCTTTGGCTAAAGGAGGGGGAAAAACAATTTATCAATATAAAATATGATTCTTTAGAAATCTAAAAGCATACTCTATCAAATCAGTGGGATCGAAAAGTGCCTAAATTTAAATCAATCATATCAATGAATGATATATCATATATATCTAAGTATTTTATGACTACTAAACATATAGTATTTAATTTAAAAAAACACTTTATTCCCCCATAGTTACAACCTAATCTTATTATTTATTTACAAATACATCTTAATGTATTTAACTGTGCTTACTCTAAATTTAGGAATACAACTCTTTTACCAACAAGCAAAAATTTTTCTGATTGGTTATTTGTATATTTGTTGATTAGATTTTTTTAAAAAAATCTTGCTCTTATTATTTTAAAAATAACTCAAGGCTATGATACCTAATTTTCTTCTTTCTCCCATTTTCCCCACAGCAACAAATCTGTGAGGTGAGTTATACTGAGCTGGCCCAATATCACCTAGCTGTTTTTCATGACTAAGGTAGGACCAGAACTCTCAATCTTCTGGTTTCTACCCGAGTGTCTTAATCACTAGACCAAAGTGACTCTATTTTGGGCTTGTTTCCCAAAACGTTTGTAGCATAGATATACCTCTTCAACTTCAACAATGGAACTGGTATCTTCCTCAGGTTCAGGTTCTGGCATACCAAGTGTGTCCACAAGAGCATCCAGGGCACTATCACTAATTGTCACCTAAAATGTAAAAGCAAAGTGTAATTATTTTTTAAAAATAATATAGGTGATTCCTTATATCTGCACATGTGCTAGAATTATTGGACATAATGCTGTATTGACAATTCAGATTTTTCAGCAATTGTTTTATAGTACAATCTACACCTGATAGCTGAAACATTTGAATGCAGAATGATAAATTATGCACTTTTCCATTATAGGGCAATAGTCTGTCTTTTTATCTTTAATACTGAATTTCAAGTAATTGATAATAATGCAGGTTCATCAACCATAATAATAATAAATCCACAACCAATCTTGAAACTTGGTTAAGGACTTTATTTATTTTATTTTATTTATTTGATTTGTCAGTTGCTTACAAGATAATAGGTATAAGTATATACATAGTTATGAATACATGAAATGGGTACATATAAGAAAAGTAAAAGAAACAATAGGACAGGGATGGTAGGCACGTTGGTGCGCTTATGCACGCCTCCTACAGACCTCTGAGGAAAGGGGTGAGGTCAATAGTAAACAGTCTAAGGTTAAAGTTTTTGGGGTTTGGGGAAGAAACCACAGAATCAGGTAAAGTATTCCAGACATTGACCACTCTGTTGCTGAAGTCGTATTTCCTGCAATCAAGTTTGGTGCAGTTAACCTTGAGTTTGTATCTATTGTGTGCTTTTGTGTTATTATGGTTGAGGCTGAAGTATTCATTGACAGGTAAGACATTGCAATGTATAATTTTACATATCATACTTAGATCAGACCAAAGACTGCATAATTCAAGGTTTTCTAGGTCTAGAATTTCAAGTCTGGTGGCAAAAGGTATTCTACTTAGTTTCATTTCATATTCATTTCATATTCATATTCGACTTAGTTGCAGTATAACAATTGTGAGCTCAGGAAAGTACAGTGATCTATACATGAAAGTATTATAAGAAGACTCAGGAAAATTAATTCCAGTTTAGTTCAATAAAAAAGGAGAAAATCCATAAATTGAGTAATTTTCTAGATAAAGTGCCAAACGTCTTCTCTCCAGCATCAGTGCTATGCTTATTATTATTCAATATTAGATAGTAGATTAATGTCACCCTAATATGCTTTTATAAATTGTTTGTGATCCTGTACATCAATAAACATTTGGAATGATTATAACACATGTAACACAGGTAGGAAGGAAATAAAGAAGTCATGCCCAATAAAACATAATAGGCACAGTGAAAACAACTGATCACTTTGGCAGACAATGAAATCACATCTTGATTTCACATCTGAAATTCAAACATAGATGTGTTTGAAATCTTGCAGCAACTAAAGGATATACATTTTATGTACGCATTATCTGTATTTTTAAATAAGAACTCAACTGCCTTTAAATATCAGCTATATACATTAAATTATTCAGAGGCTCATAGTATGCTATAGATTACTGACATTTTCTCATCTAAAACCTTCTGGTAGATGAAACACAATAAGATCCTCATTTTAAAAGCATTTTGGAAAATGCTGAGTGAGAAAAGTGGCTAAGATAAAAATATTTTCTTCAGTTGCAGAGACTCATCCAATGAATGAAGTTTAAATCCAGTTCAATTAATATGATTCAATACAAATTCTCACAATAAGTTTGAACAGTATGTATAATAAGGACTGAAAAAAGGAGCTCAGAAAGTTTTTGTTACCTAACTTTTATAGTAGCCTTCCAAAATCATTGGTCATAATAATTTTGTGCATCTAATAATTTCTGAGTATCAGAACATTTAATATAGAACAGTAATATATCTACCTCTTCCAATTTTGGTTTCTTCTGTTTGGGAGGAGCCGAACTGCTGACTGATGTTGCAGAATGAGCTTGTAAAAGCTCATCTTTGGCTGCAGGCTTATAGCATAATATAAATATATAAGAAATAAATATAAACACAAAATTTATTGGCATAAATTTTAAAAGCAATGCATTAAATCAACATTAATGTATTAATGAGTGTATTAATGTATTAAAAATAATGTATTAAATTAAATATACTGCTATTGCTAAAGCAATGTATTAAAACTTTCTTTCTAAATGGATATTTCAAACTTGGCAATATTCCTTTAAGACAGTAAAATCAGTACCTCTTTTGGCCTGACATCCTTTTCTCTAGCAGATGGTACAGTAGTGCAAGTGAAATCAGATGACAGAGCATCTGCAAGGTCATCGTCTGTCATTGTTGGCTAAATGAAAATATAAACTGGGTTAGACTTATACTAGTTGCCCAATAGTTCTTTACAGGTTATGGACACCTTATATGTAAATACTTCATAGCCAAATTAGTCAATTTCTAATCTGGAAACACCCATCATTCTCTACTAATAGAAGCAGTAACATCAAAATTGAAGGCGAAATGGATGAAAAAAGAGATGATTTTCAATCTAGTTTTGCAATGATTTGCTTTTCTACTAGCAGTTCTTTGTTATTCAGTTGTTGCATTCACACATATCAAACGTGTATTTTTAATGGTGTGATTCAAATAAAATGCAGCTAGTCCTCATATTAAAACCATTTGTTTAACTACAATTCAAAGTTATGATGGCCTTGGAAAACGTGATTTATGATCCGCATTCGCACTTATGACCATTGCATGGTTATTTGCTTAATGACTACCATAAAATTGTCATAACATTGAGTCCAATTTGACTTATGACTTATGATGAAAATAAATGGAGGTCATACAAAGGCAAAAACAAACCAACATTATAATTTAGCACAATAAGTGAATACAGCAACTGTGATTATAGAGTTGAAGAGAAAACTGACCATTAAAACACCAGAGTGAGGATTTTTTTCCTGTACAGATACCTGATTCTTCCAAAATTATTCTGAAAAGATGACTACTATTTGAACATCAGCTAGGAATCTACCTAGTTTTCAGAATTACTATTTATTTGTTTAAAAAAATCCTTTCCAACAGAATTTTAACAGAGAAAATATCATTATTTCCCCTTACATTCTATTAGAAAATATTGCCTTGATTGATTTTTTTTCTGGGATTAGTCTCCAACATGAAACTCTACATGTCTTAACTTAGCAAAAGATTTTGAAATAATTGCAGAATTAAAAATGATTCTGAATTTTATTCAATGACTGTGCCCCATTTATTTTATATTAGAAATGAAAAGCCACACCTTATAGTCTGAATCCACAATTCTTGTCCATAACAAAAAATTACTGTATTTATACCACACAAAGTACAAAACCTTTTCTACATAACATTCTGTATCGAATCCTAAAGATTACTTGTTGAATTCAACAAAAATAATACCATCTATTCAGTTTTATGTGTCAAACAAATTGTTTAAAACTGTACATTTCTAGTGGTTTGAGTTAGTCACTCAATAACACCATGACTATTTATATATAGTAAATTGGTTGCATCCCAACAAATCAGTTTTCTCTGATATTAGATTCAATTTTCAAATGTTTTGGAACAGGTGGGAACATAAAACATAGCATCTGACTGCAAATCCTAAAACAGAAGCATTTTTTCTCAGGATCATCCAAAATGTTTAAGATGTTGCAATTACTGTGCACTCCAGATCACCAATTAGACCAGGGGGTGTCAAACTCGATTTCACTGAGGGCTGCATCAGGGTTGTGTTTGACCTCGGGAAGCTGGGTGGATGTGGCTGGGGTGGGCATAGCCAGTTCCAAGTCCCTCATGTCGGGGGCACTTGTGGTGGCCGAATGCTAAGGCAGGACTTCCCTCAGACCCTCCCTCACTCTCATTATAATCTTCCTTCCTTCCTTCCTTTTCTTCTTTTTCCTTCCCTCTTCATTCTCCTTTCTTCTTCCTTCCTCTCTTTCCTTATTTTTCCTTCCTTGCTCTTCTTTTTCTTTGTCCTTCCTCTTTCCCTTTCTCCTTTCCTGTCCCTTCTTGATTGTTCAAATGCAAAAGGGGAAACATTTGTCCTTTTGTTTGGTTTTTAGTTTGTTCTGCCAGTGAAAACAGACCCTGGGGGGGAGCTGCGTGCAGCCCTTCCAGGCCCTGTTTTCAGCCGTAACAGCCTCTTGCAGCCCTCTGCTAGTGAAAACAGAGCTCAAGGGGCATGTGCTCTTTTTTGCTGGCATAGGGCTACAGGAGGCCATCACAGGTTGTTTTTGCTACAGAGTCATTGCAGGCCAGTCCTTTGCTATTTCCAGGGTGGCCCTGCGGACCAGATCTAAGCACTCTGCGGGCTGAACCGGTTCATAGGCCTTGAGTTTGACACCCCCAAATTAGAGATTAAAGTCAAAAGACTGCATGATCCTATTATATGTACCTAAACCTATTTATTTGATTTATGTTTGAAACAAGCATGGATAACTGTATATGCAAAGAACAGTAATAATTTTCTCTGTTCACATTTTGTAATGAACCAATTAACCATACCTGTGACTCTTCCACTGCAACTGATGGAGAAGCTATTTTATCATCACCTTTACTCTGAAAAAGAAAAGTATATTTGTGATGATATTTTAGGCAATTTGCCTTATCGGAAATGGCTGAAACATAATTCAGAGTACTTTATACCTCTAATAATTTCCTGTATTCTGGAGGAATTGTGCTCTCCCGTTTGCCCAACTCTTCTATATTTAAGGACAACATTGGATCCTACATCAAAAGAAAAGTTACATTTTATCCTTGAGCTCAACAATGAATTCATAGTTATATGAAAGATATTTCCATAAGATTCCAATTTATTAAGAAAAATATAATTTAAGTTCATTTTAATACTAGTTAGTTATCCATTCAAAACAGTAATCTCTAATATTTGGTAAAAATGACTGTGTTTATGGTAGGAAAAATCAATACAAGCTGACGTCTACATCTGTAAATGTCTGTTCTGTTTTCTTATTCTATCACTATTGTATAGAAAATTGCATTTTACCTTAATTACCTAACAATTGAGACCTGCAGTTCACGTTAATAAGACAAATTATAATACCTAATATTTAAAACATGCTGGGTTTTAAAAATAACATACCATCTGGCAGGAGGTGATAATTATCAGGATAATTAAATTATTAAAATTAATTATTAGAAATGGAAATAAACTTACTACAGTTTTTAAGAAAAAAAGCCCTTGCTTAGAGTACAGAAAATGATTATTCTTCCTCTATACTTTGAGATCCAACTATTGGCTTCTTCTTATCTGACTATGTGAATAATTAAAAAAAACATTAACCTGCCCAGTTATATATTAATGATGGTTAGATTAATTCATAATACAGTGTTTGTAAATGCCCAAACCTCCTTTCTCCTACATTTTGATTACAAAGAGAGAGAGGGAAAGTCCATAGGCATAGACATATTTCCAAACATTATAGTCTGAAATAGTTCTCTCTTTTTGCTGTTCTATAACTTTTATTCCTCCCAGAAACTGAGCAAGAAGCCATTCAACTTCCCTGTTTTCTAATTCGTAAATTATAAACAGCATATAAACTTTTCACAACAGTGCAATGCTAACTTTAATGGTTCCTAGACCAGATTACCATTCTGTGATAGATATAAAATGAAAACATGGGAATATTTAATGAAAGGAAAAAGACTGGATGCAAGCTGTTTCTAAAGTTTCAGAACATGTTGCAAATGAGTCAGGAATATATACAGAGATTCTCAAAAGGGCTGCCTTTTGAAAATCTGTGCATAGTTTCATCATTGTGCTATATATACGCCTACCATGTTTATGAGGAACAATTCTACATTCTAAAAATTTAGGTCAGTCACTTCACTTAGACCTATGGAAACAAGCTCTCCTAAATTCATTTGGACTTAACATCTGAATTGAAACAAAATAATCACAATATGCTGATAAGCAATATAAAAAATAAGCAAAATAAAAAATGAAGGGGGAATCACTCCCATACCTGAAACAGGAAAAAAAAACAACCAGGTTACAACTAATCTAGATTTCTGTGTGTTTAAAAACTTGAAAAATGCATAATAGAGGCACATACACCAATGTTCAAGGATGTCACATGAGGAAACAAAATTTTGGAAAAACGTATTCTTTTACTTGCATCCACATTTACAGAATGTAATTATAAAAATGTAGATTTCATGCATAAGGTTCTTATAGAAAAAATTCCATACCGAAACCTCCGGTCCAGTATATGTAGGAGCAGGTGGTTCATTTTCTTCAGGACTTCCAAGTGTATCTATTAAATCATCTAAGGCAGTATCTAAATCAGACTAGAAAAACATTTTTTAATAATATACAGCACTGGCATGGAGTAGTTTACTAGAGTGTTTTAGGGGCAATAAATTTATTATTTATTTAGTAAATATATATACAGCTTAAAATTATTATAATCAAATGTTTAAAAATAAAACAGTAAAATCTAACAAATTATATAAATTGTAAAAGGTTCCTGTAAAATATTAGTACCCAAAGTTATAGGTGATCTAATCTGGAGATACTTTACCATTGGAAAAACAAATATGGCCAGTACTATATGGCAGAGACTTGCTAATAGAAGAAAGAAATAACTTGGCTGTTAGAAATCCAGATATCTAGGTTTTGTAATTAGCAGGATGTAGGAAATAGAACTTGAAAATGCAGATAAATGCTACATGACTTGAAAAATAAGGCAGTTGGGTCATAGGATGAGATACGGAGTTTTTTAGTATACATAAAAGGTAAACTTTTAAGAAAATTGGAATGAAAGGAGGGGGGAAGATTACCCATAAGAAGTAAGAGGAAGAAACAAATGTTGAATTTAAAAAGATATAAAAGGTGTGGTGCTATGAGTACAAGAAGACAAATGTCTAGAGAAAAAGATAATACAGGCTTAGCGATTCTGCTTGACATCAGTAAGCTTGACTCAGAGAGACCACACCTAGAAAAAATGACTAGGAAAACGAAAAGGAAGTGGATAATTTAGTAAAACACCTGAGGAGTGAGGGCTTGAGGAGAGATTTACAGACAAACAGAAAAATTACTCAAATGCAAGCAAGCAAAAAGGCAGAGATTTAAATTGAGGAAAAGGTTATTCATGAATCAGGCAGCTTAAAAAGACAAAAGGAGGAAGAAAGCTTTCCAGTCAGAGCAGTAAGAGAAAGATTATATGTGCCACATACACATTTGATTATTCTAGTGTGCATGGAGTACATATACAAGTGTACATCTGTATATGTAGTACAATATATATCGATGTTCTATTTTCTCAGGAGTCAGTATAGTAACGATGGGGAAATTACAGTTTGAAATAAAGCTGATTGTGCGTATTTAAAAAAGAAAATCAAGATTATCCATGCTGGCCAGCTACTTTTAAAATGGTACTTGAAAAAAAGAATAACGCGGCAGTAGAATACACGGAAAGTAAACCCTTGTTTACCTTTTCTGCTGGTTTACTGTCTGCAGTAACAGGGGTAGGAGATGCCTGTTTATGTTCTTTAGTCTGGAAATAAGAATGTATTTCTGAGAGCTCATATATAATTTCACATACACATCCTAATAACCACCACTAAACTCACCTCTGTAGTTGTAGCAGTCAAACCAGCAGCTGTAATTGTTCCAGCTGTGCCAATAGCTACTTTGGAAGCCAATGGTTTCTTGTCAGTGTTAGCCTAAGGTGGAAAAGGGTAAGATCAGCTAACACAAAGTATCACTAATATTTAGAGCAGCCCAAATTCTAAGCAGAAATTGTCATTCAAGCATGATTTTACATTGGTCATAAATAAAAAGCATAACATGAAATCATTTACCACAAGCATAATTCAGAATTACTGTAAATCTTGCATAGACAGGTAGTCCTCCACTTACAACAGTTCATTTAGTGACTGTTCAAAGTTACAATAGCATTGAAAAAAGAGATGTAAGACAGTTTTTCATACTAATGATTGTCCCTGAGGTCATTGATCAAAATTCAGACACTTGGCATACTATGACGGTTGCAGTGTCCTGAAGTCATATGATCACCTTTTGCAGCCTTCTGATAAGTAAAGTCAGTGGGGAAACCAGATTCACTTAACAGTTGCGTGACTAACTCAACTGGAATGATTCACCTAACAATTCACTTAACAATTAACAATTGGGACAAGAAAGATCATGAAATGGAGCAAAATTCACTTAACGAATGTTTTCACTTAACAACATAAATTTTGGGGTCAGTTGTTATATTTTCATTTCTAATTAATATATTATTGTTTATGAGATACAGTAACCTAGAACATTGCCTACTAAAAGGATCAACAGTGCAATTCTGTCCATGCAAATAAAAATATGAGAGGAAAAAATATTTTATTGGCCATGCACAATGATATTCTATACAGTGGTGCATTAAATCTGAGGTGTTTAGGAAAATAACATTTTCTAAATAATTCAATAAGCTTATAGTAGGAATATGATTGTAACCCAGTTTAAGACACTAACTATTGCCTTACAAAATGCTTATATGTTAACCAATGCTTACTAAATGGAAACTCTCTTCTGAACCTACAGTAACATTTTTAAGTACATTTTTAAACAATCAGACTAAGTTACTGCAAAATGCATGCACTTAGCTATTATGGAGGATTAAAGAGTGGCTTGTATATCCTGCCAGTGGTCAATTTTGTAATATAATAAAACAACCAACTATGAGGTTTCACCTAAATAAGTCTAAATTATCCAAGTACTCGAAATTGCTTTATTGCTCTGCAGACAAGAAGAACAAAAAGAACAAGAGAACAAGTACAACAAGAACAAAAAGAAATCCCACAACCATAATTTCTTGTTTATATATAACAGGTCGTAATTACACATCTGGAATATATTCTTATCTGTTTTAAGAATACAGAAAAAGCAAAAGTTATTTACCAAAATGATTTATGTAGAAATACATTTCCCCTCACTTATCCCTCTTAGTCTTTGGGATTCCTTCTCTACCAGTTTTTCTCATTATGTTGCTCTCTAGATTAATAAAATTCAGTTCCCACAATTCTAACCTAGCATGGCCTATGGTTAGGAATCCCAGTAATTTCTGGAGTGTATAATTTCGGGAAGGCTATCATAAACTAAATATAAGAAATGCTATTTGAATATTTTCATTAGGAAAATCACCTTACCTTTGCTTCTTTGGTTGTTGCCAACTGTGTTGACTTGGCATTTGGACCAGAGGTTTCTTTTCCCAAACTTTGTTGCTTAGCCTCCTTCCCTAAAGAATCTTTGCTCGAACTTTTTGCCTGCACAAATATATGTTTAAATCTTTAAGTATGTGTTTACACTAATTTGCATTTAAAGTAATTTTTATCATAATAGGTAAACCAATTACCCCTCCAGGATCTCTCTGCTTCCCTTCAACTGGACAGACAGGTTGAGATTCATCTGCCTGAAACACACACAGTAATATGAAAACTTAATCAAACCTGTTTTATACTGATTTTTATTCTAGAACAGAATGCTCTATATGATGAACAAAATAATCAAGTAATATTATTACTTTCCCTACACAGTACAAATTTCAACACTGTGCAGACATAAATCTTCTAACATAATTACATTATAATTGATATATATTCAAATTAGTGATGTACCCCTGCCTGATTAATAAAATATAAATCCCACCAATAAGATGGACGCAGTCCTTCAAGAGGAGGGTAAACATTTACATTCTAACTTTCCACTAGTATCAGATTTCTCTAAAGATAACAAATACTTAAAAGCTGAGCCATCAAATGCGTTAAACGAATATAAGCCCATTCATTTCTATATAGTTTAAAATAATGTTCATACTAGCTGCAATACAAAACTGAAATTATTTATTCAGACCCTTCTTAAGAACACAGCTCTCTGCCTGGTATGTTTAAGGCCTAAACATAAATTCTTTAAAATGATATAGAATAATTATATGTATGCAGCAAAAATCCATATGATTGCTAAATAGCAACAATTTTTTTTTAATCATTTGCTATGTATTACCTGGCAATTGTTTTTTTTCTTTTATTCTAGAGAACACACAGATTGGATCATTGTATATGGAATCAGTGAGTCTTTACCATTTACTGAAACCTGAACAAAATCATTTACTGCTCTATAAACTGTTAAAGACTTCCAGAGCCTAAACTAGATTAAGATTATAGTTGAAGACAATTAGGTAAAACTGTGTAATATATTATAATTATATTAAAAGTTTTAATTCTGATTGACTGTCTTTAACAGTGTGTGTATATACACATGCTTGTATATTTTAATATCATTTGGTCCCCATTCTGCTGATTTCAGAGTAGTGAATTTTAAAATTACTTGTTTGAACACTATGGTGAAGTACAGATATGTACACCAGAAGAAAACAACCAAGTCTGCAAATATACATTAAAACTCTCTTGAAAAGAGCTTTTTAAAATTACTGTGACTTATAACTGGCATATTTTCAAGCAATTTTAAAGATTTAAAGTTTTTTATCCCACCTTTATTAGTTTTTATAGCTAACTCAAGTTGGCGAACATACCTAATATTCCTTCCTCCTCCTATTTTCCCCACATCAATAATCTTAATCAGGTGGATTGTGCTGAGAACAAAACTCACTGGTCCAAAGTCATCCAGCTGGATTTCATGCCTAAGGCTGAACTAGAATTCAGTCTCCTGGTTTCTAGCCTGATGCCTTAATTATTACATCATATTGGCTCTCAATTTCAAAAAACAAATTTACAACACTCTTCTTATCAATAAAATTAAAGTTAGGATTGTTGAAAACCAGAACTGCAGTTGTTTCAATCAAAATGGCAGAAAAGGGAATGTGGGCTGTATCTGAATTTTCATACAGAAGCTGTGCAATCCCACAAATCCCAATATGCATTTGCTGCCTCTTACATTCAAGAACGTATTTTCATGGGCCCACAGAGCTACCACACAAGCTTAAAAAAAGGCACAGCTTCTGCAACTGCGAGGATGCTCCCATTGGCTTTTCTAATTCTAATCCTAATTGATTCATGTGCTGTTGAGAAAATTTATTTAATATGAATAGGAGAAGGGTAAAAGAACAAAATAAAATCAGGTAAACACATGGGAACAAAGCAAAGGAGTGTTTTTTTAAACAAAAAAATTATATTGTATATATTTAATGCACACTCAGAATAAAGGCTTTTCATCCTACCTTTTTGTCTTGTAGCGCTTTTTCAGGTTCTGTCTTTGATTTTTGAGTTGCCTGCAATATGATAAGTAAAAGAATAAAAAAATAATAACTTAACCTGCATTGGCTACTGCAGGAAGATTTTCTGCAAGCTTTGTATAACTTAAAGTCTCTGGAGTTTTTGTGAGAAGATTATAACCAGGGGTGGGATTCAAATTTTTTAACAACCGGTTCTGTGGGCGTGGCTTAGTTGGTGGGCATGGCTTGGTGGTCATGTGACTGTGTGGACATGGCTTGCTGGTCATGTTATTGGCTGGGTGTGGCCAACTCAATATTACTCACATCGAGGCACGCATCTCCTCGCCTGGCCTCTCATGACTGTGGGGATGCTGCAACAATCGTAAGTGTGAAAAATGGTCATAAGTCACTTTTTTAAATGCCATTGTAACTTTGAATGGTCACTCCACACAAGCAAAGTACCAGCAAAGGAGGGGAAAAAAACTCCAGAGAAGTTCCTGAGACAGGAAGTCTAGTCCTGCCAAGAATGTAATAAGGGTTAACAGAGAGGCAGTTTCTGTAAGCAACACCAGAATGTTTCCTTCCTGCCTTCCTTACAGCATTAGGCCAGTAATTTCTTCTAACAACTGGTTCTCCGAACTGCTTAGAATGTTAACAACCGGTTCTAGCGAATAGGTGCGAACTGGTAGAATCCCACCCCTGGTTATAACTAAGACACCCCAAAAGTATTTCTATGGCTTTGGGCACTATTTAAAATGACACAGACTTATACAATTTATTTATTTAAAACATTAACCAAATTCTGGGTGACTAACAACCAAGAGTAAAACAATATACATATAATAATATGTATATATACATCATAAATATACATAACATACACATAATAAAAGCCAAAAACAATAAAACTCTGCATGGTATAAAAACAATTTAACTTTACATAGTGCTTAGGCAAAATTGTTTACCATCTGTGACAAGAGCAGAATGAAGAAAATGAAATCTAAATGTATTAGTTAACAAATGATGAAATGTTAGGGTGATATTTATCAGAACAATTTAAATCATGAATTAGACGAAAAAATACAAAATTCAAATCAGAAAGTGGGATTTAGAGCAAATTGGAATTTAGGATTACTTTTACATCATCTTAAATATTAAGCACGTATATAAGCATCTATATTAGCAACATATGAATTGCCCACTTCAAACTCTACATAATACTATACTTTCAATTAACTAAGCTCTTTATAATTGAAATAAAAGCTTTTCTCCAATGCATCCACACATTTTAATACCATACGACTGTTATCAAACACAAGCAGAAAAGCAGAAACCTCTAGTTTTCTTGTCTTTTAAACAAAAAGAAATTCGCCAAAAGCAAAGCTATATCATTCTCTAGGACATACAGTAATTATAAACCACAGTAGACTAAATGGTAAGAAATACTATTAGACTGCTTTTATATGATACATTTTCAAAGTGTGCTGTGCCATGAGAATAGATTGCAATGTGATCATACAAAAGGAAGGCAGAAGTAAGCTAGAATGTATTAGTTTAGAACTAATGAATGAGCACATGCTAGCAATGTGGCTGCTGTTATTATCAAGCATAAACACACACAACCCAGGGTCTGTATCACCTTCTTCCTGTTTCTTTTTCTTTTCTGGGAATCCACTCCACGTGTCTGCTGTTGGCTTGAGGAAGCCTAGTATTGGGAGTACAAACTCAGGATCTTGGAAAGAAATTGCTCAAGATATAACAAGGAAACTTCTTACTAAACTCAACTTTCTATCCTCAAGAAATGGTGAACAAAATATCTTTGTTGATTGATACAAAAATAACTAGGATTCTTATTTCTTATTTTATTGAAATATGTAGTGGTATGTGTGTGTGTGTGTATTGACTAGGGCCATGACGCACCTTGAAACTGAAAGAATAAAGATATTTTAAAATAGATGTGGTGGCAATTGTACCATTTGTTGCAACTCCTTAATCTAAAAATATTGTTTCTAATAAAAAATTAATTGCTTTAAAGAATTTGATCCAATGCTATATGAGGGCTACTGATACTGTGAAGAATGTTTTCCTCTTCAAATCCATAGCACTGCACTTTCAATCTATAGACTTGTTGCCTTGACAAATGTGGATGCTAACTACCGGTATTTTGATTTATTAACTTGTTCCAACTACTGAGTTTTCTCAATTTCTATACTTCAAGTTAAACTTTATTGTGTATTATTTCTAATGGTACAACCTGTCCTTTTCAATATGTGTGTGTGTGTGTGTGTGTAAATGTCAAGTTCGTCCTTTTAAAAAAAATAAGTTCTCTTTTCTGGATAATTAATTCCAGAAATATATAACTCTGTGTCATATCTGCTCACTCTATAACTTGGAATAAATCAGACTTGATCCCCTTGAGTTTTGGAAACAATGTATGTATGGACTACAGATTAAGTAGATGAGGTGATTTTTCTGTTTTCTGAGTACAAAGATTTCTAAGAAAGTCCTTTCAACTGAAAAAATTGTATTTATTCCCTAGATTGATATACAAAAATCTAGATAATGTAGTATTCTGCTGAGTACATGAGTAGAAAGTAAATATAATTAGACACTCAAATCATTTTATTCTATGAGATGTAACATCTTCTCTGGGTTAATGAATGGAAAGTTTTGCCAACTTGCCACTTGACATCTTGGCCCATCTTGGAAATGGATATTTGCCAACCCTGACATAAAAGAGTGTGGGGCCATTGCCGAAAATGCAGGATGACAGTGGCACAGGGATTGTCAGTGAAATAGCTGAGTTTGCACAGCACCACTGACTATGCATGTGCACACACAGTATGTCCAAGGTCGAAACAGGTGCACGAACTTGCATTATAGCAGACTGGCTGAAATTAAAGTTCTTTCCCACATGTTTGAGGCTTCCCTTAAGGAGGATAAATTATAAATCAACATGGGTTAGAACTATTTCATAAAAAATCCAACATCTTGGCCTCTCCAAGGAGCGGCTCCCTTATGGCCTATGAGTGTACACTTAGTGCATTTAAACAACATATTAAATGTCAGGAAATCCAACAGCACCTGTCTTTCTCTACCCAGGAACATTTTCTTGAACAATCAGATCTCCCTTCACTAACCAGTGAGATAGTTGTATCATATAACTGTGTCTAAATTCAGAGGGCGCTAGCCTGTTGTAACACTCTTCCCATAGCAGTTCTCTCCCCATCAGCAGGTGAGCTGATTTTAAAAAGTCCCATATGAACTGAGATTGTGCCCTGTGGACAAGGGGCCATTGAGACCATAGCTCATGCCCTATTATATTACACCCTATATAAGGTCTCACCAGCTCATTCTATAACTCCTTATCTTACAATGTATCTTTTATGTACAGCTTTTACTATCAAACCAATAGGATACAGTTTCTTTATAGCTATATTCTGCTATACTGTCGTAAACTTGGGTAGATTCTGGTGACCCATTCATGGTCAGTCATTAATTGTAATACACTCTTGCTCTGTTTTGTTTTGTTTTAATGTTTTAATTTTTATTCTGTGGCCATAATAAAATATTGAATTGACAATATGAGAAAAGGGGTTTCCTTGTTTGTTTTTTACCGCATGTGTCTATGATAATAGAAAAACGTAAGGAAGTTCAACATTCAGCATAGAAGATTGATAATAAATGTACCAAGGTATAAGAGAGTAGAAATATAGTAACATCTTGATTTTAAAAAATGAAAGGCTAAAATATTTTTTAAAAATGGAACATTATTTGGATACATGTCATTTTATTTCCATCCTCAAATAAAACCAGAATCTCAGCCTGCTAATTGTATTAAACTACGTCTGTGTGACTTTTATATGATCTCATTGTGTCCTCATCATTCAAAACAAAGGATGAAATAAACTGCTGAATCATATCCCAAACACTGCATACCTTTGGATTATAAATGTTGCTTGTAAGCATGCTAGTTTCCCCAAAAAGCCAAAAGAACTTGTCACCAAGATACTAAGGTTCATTGAATAGTTCAACTTCTTCGTGATTCTGTTGGTTCAGTTCTGGGAGATGTTTATTTTTTATTTTATTTATTTATTTTTATTTGTCAATTGCTTACAAGATAATAGGTATAAGTAAAAACATAGTTATGAATACATGGATACATATAAAAAAAATAAAATATAAAGGAAACAATAAGACAGGGGCGGTAGGCATGTTGGTGCACTTATGCACGCCCCCTACAGACCTCTTAAGAAAAGGGTGAGGTCAATAGTAGACAGTCTAAGGTTAAAGTTTTTGGGGTTTGGGGAAGAAACCACAGAATCAGGTAGAGTATTTCAGACATTGACCACTCTGTTGCTGAAGTCGTATTTCCTTCAATCAAGTTTGGTGCGATTAACCTTGAATTTGTATCTATTGCTTGCTCTTGTGTTGTTATGGTTGAAGCTGAAGTATTCATTGACAGGTAGGACATTGCAATGTATGATTTTATATACTATACTTAGATCGGACCGAAGGCAGCATAGTTCTAGGTTTTCTAGGTCTAGAATTTTGAATCTGGTGGCATAAGGTATTCTGCAACGAGTAGAGGAGTGAAGAACTCTTCTTGTGAAATTTTCTTTGGTTTCTATCTTGATTATTTCCCTTGAATTTAGACTGTGGTTCAATGAACATTTATTAGAGAAAATGCAGTCAGCTCAATTGAACTCACTTATAAATTACTGTGCAGAGAACTGCATTAACAGGTCACATTCAATGTGCTTGCTTTATGTAATGTTTAGCATTGTATAATTTGAGCTGTGGAAAGCTAGTTGATAGATTGTTCTTCAACTAGCAGGATTTATTTGGCCATTTCTCAGCTCAGCCAAAACAATTACTTTACTTTTTAACAAAACTCTACTTTTATCATGCAGACATGAAAGCTATCCTATTCTAGAACTGGCTAATTACAATTCCCAGCAGCCCTAGCCACAAGTGACATCCTTGGATCACCTCAGAGGTGGTATTCAGCAGGTTCTGACCAGTTCGGGAGAACCGGTAATGGAAATTTTGAGTAGTCCAGAGAACTGGCAAATCCCACCTCTGACTGGCCCCATCCCCATCCCTTCTCTGCCTCCCATTGAGTCCCAGCTGATCGGCTAGGTCTCTTTTTGTTGCCCTGCACAGGAGAACGGAGCTGGAAAGCAGGTTAGTGGGGTGGGGAGGGAATGGGGATTTTGCAGTATCCTTCCCCTGCCATGCCCACCAAGCCACGCCCACAGAACCTATAGTAAAAAAAACTGAATACCACCACTGGATCACCTGATCCCCATCTGCAACCTTCCCATTGGACTCCCAACAAGCAAAGACAATGGGAGAATTCATATTTCCTTAAAATATGAATAAAGCATAATAAAAATAAAGCAAACAAGGTTGTAAAATTGGGTGCCATTCATTTAATGACTGCATCACTTAGCACGAAAGTTCCAATCCTGACTGCGGCCATAAGTCTAGGATCTATCTGCACAATAATTACATTTTTGTTTGAATAATTTGCATTCAATATACATGGGATAGAATTAATGATATAAGTATCTAGAAGATTAACCTTATTGATTGTGTTTTGGAGAAACAGTAATAACATCTGTAAAATTTCTTCATGCTATTTAAGGAACTCGCAATATCAGTGCCTACTGAATAAAAATGTGACTGTTTTCTAATTAAACAAGAAAAAAGTATAGGAAAAGATATCATTGGGGAAATTATATTAACTTTTTGTCCCAAAGGTGCTTTTTTTTCCCGCGAGAACCAACTGAACTTTTTGTTTTTGTTTTTTCTTTGAAGACATTTTGCTTCTTATCCAAGAAGCTTCTTCAGCTCTGACTGGATGGTAGGAAATGGAAGGATTTATACTCCTTGCAGACTGTATTCTTTCAACAGTTCCAAGAAGGCTCCATACCCATTTGCACCACTCAAGTGATCCTCATGACACAGATAAACTTCCTGGTAACCTTAATAACCTGCTAAAAGAATGCAAGTGACCAGCTGCCTGCATGGAGTATAAATCCTTCCATTCCCCACCGTCCAGTCAGAGCTGAAAAAGCTTATTGGATGAGAAGCAAAGAAAAAAACAGAAAGTCCAGTTGCCTCTTGGAAAAAAAAAAAAGCACCTTTAGGACAACCATGACCTGGAGGACTGAGAATCTTCATAGACATATATTAACTTTTGTTTCCTGAAAATAGAATAGCTGCAGTAATTATAGTAATGTAGGAAAAGGATAACTATTCCCCAACAATGTCCAAAATGCTGCCCTTTTATAAGAAAGCTCCTAACCTTAACCCTAACCCTAACCAAGCATTATGAAGCCTAAGAGTCACATACAATTTCCCCTCATTTTATTTGTCTAAGCATCAGAAGAACACAAAACAGAACTCCTGTAGAAGAAAGCAAAAATTCCTTCATAAATTAAGATACCCAACTCTATGACAACAGATTCAACTACAAGTTATATGAAGAATAATCACTAGGTCTTCTGAAAGTTGGCTTGAGCAGCTTGACAATCACTTGTATTTCTCAGTGACTCCTTTTGCTTCTATGTCAAAAGCAATTCACAAAGAGCCAATTAAAACACTAAATCTATTCCTGTGAATGAAAGAATGTATCTGCAGATCCAAGTTTTAACTATTTAGCAATCCTACAATTTAGATAGCTCTGCCAATCTTTTTAAACCTATGTGGTTATCACATTATGCTATAAATAGAGCAATCACTTGGTCTATTTATATGAGCACCAATCTCAAAGATCAACAAATGTTAAAAGCAGACAAATAGTTATCTTGGATTCTGGCTCACAGTTAAACTGAGGAACCACCAAGTGGCAAATTCAAGGCTTATAATACATAAGCCTTGATCATCCTGTCTTGCTATAATATCATTTATTTCTTTGGTCACACTCAGTTAAAATGAGGTAATTGAAGACTTCAAAAACTGCTATATAAAAAAAAATAAGCATTTTTGTCCAGATAAACTCCCAAATAGTAACAAAGACTCTGATAAATTGCTAATAGCAGTATCCTCTCATATAAACTTTCCTAAAAGGAATTAATGTGCTAGTGCATCAAAAAAACTTACACTAAACAAATTCATGAGTTAAACGCAGACATTTTTCACAGTAAATCAAGACAAAGATCATACCAATAATACTATGTTTTAAAATACAACCTACCCTGAACGTAAGTCCTAGCTTGATTATATGTGCGCCCAATATAAGCCCTACCCCCCAAAAAATAAGGCCTAATTAAGATCCCACCCACTCCAGGGTGCACTGGTAACAATTAAGCTAGGATGGGGATGGAGGTGGGAACTGCCCTATTACTTACCTTTGGACAGTTGTAGCCACACCCCGACATCTGCCTCGCTGGCCTATTTCTTCTGCAGCTGGCAAGGCTGGCAAAGTTTTCCTGAAGACCTCTGTAGCTGATAACAAAGCTCCAGATCGATCCGAAGCTCTGTTATCAGCTGCAGAGGCCTTCAGGAAAGCCTCGCCAGCTGCAGAAGAAGAAATTCCTGAAGGCCTCTGACAGCAAAAAGGAGGCCGGGGGGTGACACGCGCAAGTGAGGTTAGTCATGGATGACATCCCCTGAAAATAAGACCTGATGCCTTTTTGGTGGCAAAAAAAAAATAAGACAGGGTCTTATTTTGGGGGAAACTCAATCAGAAGTACAGTTTACTTTAATCTGTGCAAAATATAATAGCAATAGACTAGTTTCATATCTGTTCCTAACATCAGTCAGCAACTTCTTTATTAAAAACTTGGAAAAATTATCGAGAGCTGCAACCATCACAAGAGTTGTTTAAAAAAAAATCACACTTGGATATGGACACTGCAAGAATGAGTTGTTCATCTTTTTTTTAGAAGACATACCTTTGTTTCAGCAGGTTTCATAGTTGATGCCTTTGATGCAACAGAAGTCTGTGCCTGCATTAAGGTACCAAAAAAATGTGAATTGCGGTAATTATCTTTTATACAATTTTTAAAAAAACTAAAATTATGAACATTCTATCCCAATATAGCACATTGTTTGTCAAACTATACTGGACCCCATGACAGATAGGAATGCAATGACAAATTTATGCAATGACAGATAGTAATGCAAAGTTCAGTTAGTTCCAACAAGTTGCATAACTTAAAATCATAGACAAATGTTATACCAACAATACTCAAATAGGAATGGAGTCATTGCAACATAGTTCCTCTAATCCTCAACTCTGACAAGTAGTCCAGAACAGTATTATTACATGGGAGGCCCCTGAGAGTTCCATAAGGACCAGAAGGGTTGCCCTCCACCCTACTTTCTGACAAGTTAATCAAGAAAAGAAAACAGTGTTCTCTTCATTGGGTGCCCAGACCTGAATCCTGCTTGAAAAGAGTGCAGATAAAATATTTCCCCTAGAATGCTCTATAGTTGTTCACCAATGACTGTCTCAATAACAGTCCAAAAGGAAAGGTTAGAGACTAGCTGATAATTGTCCCCCTTTTTAGAAGGGATGCATCACAAACCTCACTCTATTCTAGCACTGATGATGTTATCTGGTTTCATAATGAAATGTCTGCAAGAAAACAATCAAAGTCAGACAATACCAAGGACCCCAAGCACCCTGTATCATACCTATCTTAAAGCAGTCACATTTATTACTCCTGTCCAACAAATATTAATCTATTGGGATATGAATGAAACAGTTCATTCATTTTTGTGCTCAGCTCAGAAAAAAACCCCAGCCTAGCTTGAAAAATTCCATCAGAATATTTCCAATTGGCTGGATTCCAAAACAGTAAAACTCAAAATACTGTTTTTGTAAGAAGATTAGAAATTCTTGCTAGAATGAAAAATCCACCACAGATTACTTTGTAAAACAAAATAGCATCATCTGCCCAAAAAGATCACAATACAATACATGTGCAATTCAACTTTGCTAATGTTTATTTCACTGCCCATTTCTAAAAGAAAGTTGAAGCACGCAAAACAGAATAATACATATGGCACTTATTGTTTTAATAAGCAATTTAAATACTTCCATAAAATGACAAATTGAAAGCAAACTAGATTTAGGAAATTCTGTACATCACTAGTACAATCCCAGATAGATTTAATTATTATTCCATTAAACAAGTCTATATGAAATGGCAGCTGAATTCATGCACTGCACCAAACCACTTACTTAACCACTTAATGTTATGTGTAAACCTAATCATTATTTGGAAGGACAAGGTAAACAGTGAACACCTAAAAAAATTTAAAGCAGGCCATGCTAATTACATATTAAATATTACTCTAGAGCAGTGTTCTTCAACCCTTCTGGGCAGGAGCCATGGGGGGAAGCGGGATGGTTTTGTGTAAGGGGCAGCTGCATACTTGTATGTGGGCATACTTTCATGAGTGGAGCTGCATGCACCAGTGCCCACCTCTTGTGCAAGTAAGGCTCCATGTGCCAGTGTCCTCTGCTCGCATGACTTGGGCTATGCATGCATGCTGGCCCACCACTCATGCAGCCAAGTTGCTAATAGACCACCCCTGATTGTGGGCCACAGCCCACAGGTTGGGGACCCCTGTTCTAGAGGAAATGGATTATCTGGACACTTTTCAATCAGAATTCAGGCCAAAATATAGAACTAAGATAGCCTTAGTGGTGTTTTTTTATATATATATACAAATATATATATACTTTGTGTTACAAAACCTTACACAAATATATATATATATATATAATTTTTTTATTAAACAAAAAGAAAACATTTAAAAACAGTGAATGTGGTGTAATTATCCTGACACACCTAATTGTCATACATAGCTATTTCAGATGGCAAATAATATAAATTCACATAGTATATACATCTATATCAACAGTTCTTTATACTCTTAGTCTGTTATTTTAACATCCTTATCTCATTTTAGTTTAAATTTTAAGTCCCTCCTTTTTCCCAACCAGTAGTAAAACTTTTCCCATACTTTATAATATTCAGATTCATCTTTATTTTTTAATTCCAACATTAATTTATCCATTTCTGCGCATGTCCATATTTTTTAATTATCTCCACTTCATCTGGAATTTCCTTAAATTTCCATTTTTGAGCATAGACTAGTCTCACAGCTGTAATCACAGCAATAAAGTCATTTCTTTATTGTACCTTTCTATGTTAATTGCCAATAGAAAAAGTTCCAGTTTATATTCAAGTTTGATTCCACCCATTTCCTCTAGCCAATGCTGAATTTTATGCCAAAAATCTTGGGCTTTCCTACAAGTTCACCATATATGGTAGTACAATCCATTTTCCCAGGAACACTTCCAGCATATAGGAGATAAATTTGGATACCTTTTTGTTAATTTTGTTGGAGGGATGTGCTACCTATAAAATATTTTGTATAGATTTTCTTTGTATGATGTGGCCAATGTTATTTTTTTATTTCTTTCCCATAGAATTTGCCATTTATCCAAATTAATATCATGTCCAATATCTTTCACCCATGCCAACATTGTTTCTTTTACTCGTTCCTCCTCTAATTTATATTCCAGTAGGACTCTATAAATTTTCCTTATCAATTTATCGTCTGTTCCCAGTAGTATTTCATCTAATTTCATTTTTTGTCTACTAATTCCCTGATCTTTCATATCTTTTCTATATTGTGATCGAACTTGTAGGTTAGCCCGCTTTGGTGGTGCTTATTGGTGACCTGTGGCAAAACTAAGAAATGGGTGGTGCCAGTGGTGGGATTCAAATTTTTTTACTACTGGTTCTGTGGGCATGGCTTGGTGGGCGTGGCAGGGGAAGGATACTGTAAAATCTACAGTCAGAGGTGGTATTTGCTGGTTCTCTGAACTACTCAAAATTTCCGCTACCAGTTCTCCAGAACTGGTCAGAACCTGTTGAATACCACCTCTGGGTGGTGCAGACATCCTGACTATCACTGATCTCTCTGAAACCATCAGCCATGGATTCTTCTGGACTGGTTGAAGCAACGGTCTCCTTTCTGTTGGCCAATTCAAAACAGAATGGTGAGGAGGAGAGGTTGAGTCTGAAAGCCCTGCTTTGGGGAGGGTGGTGTCAGAGGACCCAATACTTTTACCCACTGCTAATATCTACATTTGGCTATTGGGACAGATCCTTCATCAGTTTAAAACCAAGTATCCTTAGTGCATGAATGATCTTCAATATTCTGCTGGCCTTTAATAAGGCCCTAAAAGTCCGGCTCTGTCTCTGGGCCAGTTGTTAGAGATGTATGCAAGGACTCATTTTTTTGTTTGTATTAGTGATTGTGGATTTATTTTCTCAGCTGCTGTTTATTTAAATTTTTGTACTACTGCAATTGTTTTTAACGTTAATATTGTTAATCACCCAAAATCTATTGTTGAGAACAAAGTCATACAAATTATATAAATAAATCTTGACACCTGGCTAAGCAAGTCAGGGTGTGCATGGGGAGGAACAGATGCACATTCAATCATAATAATATTCAGGGGCTGTAGATTTTTGGATCTTCTAGTTCTGGGAACTTTCCATCTTTGGCTCTAAATGCAGTAGCATTCTCCCATTCTGGACTAGTGCATAATAGGGAGGTCTTCGCAGATGGCAGCTGTGGTCATTCATGATTTGATCACTTTGCAACTGGACTATTACAATGATTAAAAATCAATCAGAAACTATAGCTGGTCCACAATGCAATAGCATAAGCACTGATGGCCAGTGCTCCCTAGTCCCATGTAATATCTGCTTCATCAGCTTCCGTGGTTACCAGGAAACTTCTCGGTATAGTTATGGTGATTTTATTCCTATAAAGCCCCGCATGTCATATGACTAGCTATATTCCATGGTTTCTACCTGTGCTGTACAATATGACACAATGGCATGCTTCAAGTCCTGTTGATTAAGAAATATAATCTAGCAGGACCCAGAAAATAGTCTTTCCCTGTTGCTGTGCCCGCCCTCTATAATAGCATCCTCCCTTGAGATTGACTTGACTCCCACCTTATCCACCTTCAACAGAACTCCTCAAAACATGGCTTTGGCCTCGTGTGGTGGGCTCCTTTCTTGGGATCCTCTGTGGTAATGTGAAGATTTTGTTTAATTGTTCCTTCAGGATACTTTTGGTATTTTTATATATATATAAATTTCTTCTGTTTTTAATTTTCTGAAACTGCCCAAAGTCATTTTTGGAGTTGAGCAGACTCAAAACTGGATAAATAACTAACATTACAAGAGACGTTGAAGAGAAGAAGACCGTATTCTGTCAGCGCAAGGGAGACACCAAGCCATATAATAATTAACTTTAAGTAGGAAAGAAATCTAAAATCAGCAATAAATGCATGTAAGCTTTATTGAGTGGAAGAGTTAACTTTTAAAATGTTTGAACAGAAGCATATAAATCATTAAAAATGTTTACTTATTTGTTTCCTCACTATACTCACCACAAAGATGGGTGTGGAGGAGATGGGAGTGGAAGGCTTGCTTAACTATTGCTGTTCTTTAGCTCTTTATTTAGAGTTTAGTAATATGAATTGCTTTATATGTCTGAAAAAGAAACTAGCCATTTGTTTTATTTTGTTAATACAGAGAGGAAAAGAAAGAACAGGAAGGTTTGTTGAATCAATTCCTATGAACTCATGAAACCTCTGTCACCCTTCCAACCAATTCCAGGCTATGATTCCAGCAAATAGAAAGGTCAAAATGAAGTAACTGCAAGCTGCATTGCATGGAGTTATGTGAGTTGATGTATCAATTCTTCTTCCCCTGCCAACCACATGATCAAATTTTAAGAGAGAATTTCAGAAGAAATTACTTTCTAATTTTAAAATTGTAATCATGCAATCCTGCATGAATCACTACAGCTTCCAAAGCTGCAATACAGAGCAGCTGGGTGCATTGAAATCACAAAAACATACATTGTCACAAATCCCCTAAACTCAAAGTTTTACAGATCTCAAAGGATTTATTAGGAAAAAAAAAAGTAATCTCAAGACATTTAGAAGAAAGGAAATATCATCTTGAACAACCTGATCAATACATAAAGATTAAAGTATATACAGATACTGAGTTTGTACACAAATATAAAGAATATTGGACTTAAGCACATACAAACCAAAGAAATTAAAATGTAATGTAGTTTCTCCCTAAAATACTTATCTACATCATAGAAATAAGGATCTGAAGCAGAATGTCCTCTATTTATGAATTCTGGTGTAAAGACATCTACTTCTTTTTCCTGGACTTGTCCTGGTTTCTGATATTTCCAGTTGTTTATCAAGGCAATTTAGGAGATGGTATAAATGTTTTCTTTTTCTTGTCGCCACTGTTCGGCCTCTGATTTTATTTCTAAATATTTTTTATTGAAGAGATATTTTTATAAAATAAAAACTATATAAATTTAAACACTGATTTTAAAAGAACAATTTTTTTTCTATCTGAGAGTTGGAGGGCTTTTCATAACAGATATTATGCTTCTCACAATGTTTACTCTGCTTGAGATGAAGAAATGAGTACGAATGAGTAGTCTAAAAAGCTGGCTATCATTTTTATGAGTGCAAGATGGCATTACAAACATTATGTATAGGAAATCATCCACCCTAATTTTTAAACATATTATTAAACACCAGTCACATGAAATAATGTTGACTGTAGCATCTTTTCACTACATCGATGGAGAGCCCATTTACAAAAACATTTCAAGACTATAAATCTGGGGTCAAGGTTGACTTAGCCTTCCATCTTTCTGAGGTCAGTAGAATGAGAACCCAGATTGTTGGAGGCAACATACTGACTCTGTAAACCGCTTAGAGAAGGCTGTAAAGCACTGTGAAGCAGTATATAAGTCTAAGTGCTCTTGCTATCAAACTGTTTTTCCAATCTAGAAGAACTATCTTTTGATTTCCCACCAAATGTACAATTCTTCATGTAAGATCAAAGTTTTTTAAAATATAATTCAAAAATAAATCTATTAAAACATTGACTTTATGATAGCAAGATTTCAAAAAGGATTACCAAAATATTTTACAATATTAATATTTGTGGATTCTGCATGTTCTGTAAATCACTGTTTCTGAAGTGATGGCACAGGAATCTCACTATGCAAGTTAGCAGATCTTGATATTCCAGCTTTATAGAATACCAAAACAATGAAAAAGTAATGTGACTGAAATCCAGCTACATAAAATTTCAAAGTGAAATAGATAATCTTGCAGCAAACTTAAAGTTGTCCACTTTGACTATACTCTTTTAAAAAATTATTGCTGATTGGCCATGAATTTCACAAGCAGAAGAAAGCACAGCTCTCACCCTCGAGGATCACATACTGAAACTAAAAAGCAAATATGAAAGTATTGCCTGGTAACCAACAATAGCTGAATGATTCATAGCTAAATAGAATTTGGAGTGTCTCTGGCATGTTTTGAGGAAGGCACACCCAGATATAACAGGGAAACAAACCTTTCCTGACTGCACTGAAAAGAGAAAGGGATTTCATGTATACTGTAGGAACCAGCACTTTATGAAAAGCAGGAGTACCCAGTGGTAAAAACTGCATACTATCTATCTGTAAATCTACCCATTTTTGCATTAACTCATAGGCAAGCTGCTGGATTCACTAGAAATCAGGAGGCTATGAGAGTTCTAGTTCTCCCTGCAGCAATGAAAGCCAACTGCTTGACAGTTCAACCCATAACATAGGATTTTTGTTGTGGAAAAAATAGGAGGCAGGAGCATTAGGTACACTCCCTACATTGTAAAAAAAAAAAAAGCCTCAAAATCGACAAATAAAAATGTCTCTCCCCAAACCTCATTGGCTTCTGCGTCTATCACTATCAGGATATATCAAAGAAAAAAGTTTTACATTGAGCCGAGTCCAACAGCCTTTCTTGGATTGTTCATCAAACATCCAACAGCCTTTCTTGGATTGTTCATCAAACACATCAAGTAAGTTATGTTCCAACTGGCTAAAATTTTACATTTTTTAAATTTAAATTTTTAAATTTCTGGCCACTTATATTTCGAAGGACCTCTCATGGACTATGAATGCTAACATGTTTGTGAAGAAGGCACAGAAGAGTCTTACAGTTCCTGAGAATGCTCAGGAAGATAAATCTATCTCAGCATCTACTTCTGTCCTACTACCGCAGTACCATTGAGAGTATCCTGACATATGGCATTCTTGCATGGTATGGGAGCAGCTCTGTATCAGACAAAAAAAGCTCTACAGAGAATCATTAAAACTGCCCAGAATATCATCGGGTTCCAGTACCAGCCTTGGATGACATCTTTGCATCTCACTGTTTGAGGAAGTCGCACAACATTCTCAGAGAGTCTTCCCATCCTGCTCACAATCTTTGTGAACTGTTGCCTTCTGGCAGAAGATACAGAACAATTAAAACTTGGACCACATGTTTTCTGAACAGTTTTTATCCCAGAGCTATAATTGCACTTTAACAATGAACTTGAGGACTACCACCAGTGAGCTGTTGGACAGTATTACTTGGTCTGTTTGTGGATGCTTATGTGTTTTTAGGAGGTGGGGAATTTTGGCGGGTGCGGTGTGAATTGGGAATTGTCATGTGTGCGTGCGTGTTGGGTCTGGTTTCTGGGTGTTATGTGAATTTCGTTGTGTGTGTATACTGTGACAATAAATTATTATTAAAATTGTAACAAGTATTCTAATAGTTTTGTTCTATATATAGAACAAAAAATTTTAAATGTGTTTTGTCTTGAAATTAAAATATTTGAAAAGGTGTCCTAAGATACAAAAGTTGTGACTTTGGAACATTTTACAAAGCTCTGTATCCCTTCTGAGATACTTAAGGAAACTGAGCTTCCAAAGTGGTTGGCTAGGCCTTTTAAAGATCTGCCTCAAAGAAACCTTAATGACAAAGGACATGACTGTAACTGCACTCAGAAGAATGCACCCTCCTGCATGTAAGACAACACGATCCAAACCAATCCTTTCCTCATGAACTGGAATCACTTCTAAAATTGCCCCTCCTAAAGTTGGCTGAGAATTCTAGATTGAAATTTCACTTATCCATTTTTGCTCAAAGTGAAACATCCTTTCTTTGCTTTGGGAAATGTCAACCTAAACAAATAACTTGAGAAATATACTATTTCTTTGATTCAAGCTAATAAAATAGGGAAAAAATTCCTTTGGCATTTTTAAATCTTAGCATAGAAATAGAATTTGTGACCTACTATCACATGCAAAGGATATCTTAAGGGTGGAACCTGGGGAAAGCAAAGAGTTTGCAGTTTTCATAAAGAAAATTACAGGAATACCTTTGAACTATCTCTCCTACACTGATAGCAGCCAGAATACTGGAAGTTTTTCAATTATTTCTGAGAAAAGTAAAGTGGGCAAGTATTAAAATTACTACCAGGTGAGATTTGGCAATTATATAAATTATATAAATTCCTCTCCCCTTAAGAAAATGTTTCCATTGTTTACAAAGTCTAGTTTTCAATTCTATTACTCATTTTGTCATAAGCAGGTAAACTTGTATGTTTTTTTTAAAGTTGCTCTTTCCTGCAGTGTCACAGAGTTGTAAACTGTATTCACTATGCCACATCAAACCAGCAGTGCCAAGAGAAAGATAAATTTAATATTCTGCATTTTTAAATTTTGCCAATGAATATTCCTTGCATGGAATATGTTCAGTACAAGGAAATTTGAAATTACAGGAATCAATACCTAGCTTTCTCCAACTCATGTCCTATATATCAACTAAATATCTCATTTATTTTTCTACTTTTACACACAGTTGACTTATTTAAAATATAAGATCTGTTACTGATGTCTCATTCCATATTTTAAGAATATACAGTATCCTACATATGTATCCAGACATGCTGGGATTATAATCCAACCTTGCTGGGAATTCTGAAACTTGTGGTCTCAAGAAATCTGGAAAATATGAGTTTCAAAAAAAAACCCTAATAACCCTCAAGAGAAAGTCTGCAAAGAAAAAGGCAGAGCAGTAAAATTGTCACCTATAGCAGAAGTTCCAAACCCCTGGTCCGTGGACTGATACCAGTCTCTGGCATGCCAGAAACCAGGCTGCCCCGTCTGAGGGATGCAGGCATCACATGAAATAAGACCCTCTCTGGTCCACAGAAAAATCTCTCTCCACGAAACGGATCCCTGGTGCCCAAAAGGTTGACCTATAGTAAAAATTCAGATCAGAGCTACAATTTCAAAATAATTAAGAGACCTAGTCCAACTACCATACAGAGAGAGTGATAGTCTGATTCCAGTGAATCAGTGAAACAATTTAATGGTGCCTCAGTCTTGCAACATAACTGTTGTGTTCAAACAGGCTTCATTGTTGCATTTACATAGAATTACAAGTTCAATGTAACTGGACCCAATTATGATTAAAATAATTAGAGAAGCAATATGATTGAACTATCAATTCCCGTAGGATCTGGAAAAATAATGCTAATTAAATAAGCCTTTGGTTTAAACTAACCTAGAACAAAACTGCACAGCTCAAATTACCATTGACACATAGTCAGGAAAAGAATTTTGCGCAATTCTAAAAATATTCCTAAATTGCACCTAATGAAACTAAAAGAAAAAAAATTCAATGAGTAAAGAATACAAAACGTTGATCTCCAGAGTCAAATGATACTTTCTAAAGTGGGAGGCCATTGAAAACCCAAGTTGTGCATCATTGAGTTGTTCAGGACATTATTCTGGCATTCAAACTGGGCCTTTATTAAAGTTAATATTTTCTTGTTGGAGCAAGATCTTACCATTGGCCATGGTCCTACCCAAAATTGTACAGAACTGTGGTTCAGGAACAACTCAAGGGCTATAGTTCCCTATGGTGAAATATAACATTTTAGAATAAAATAATTTTAATTTTTAATCTGAAGAAAGGCACAAATCTGCTTCTGATAAAATTTTGCTTTCAACTTCATTCACGTTCATTACTACAGAATGTTCATTGGAATAATTCTATAAAATTGTCTGCAATTCATGAACAAAATAACTCGTCCTTAAAAAGTATTTTTAAAGCATTTTCTTGTTTAGCATAAATGTATGTTGTGAGAACAAAAACTTTAAAATATCTTATTTCAATAAAGACCATTCACTTGGCAACCCTGGACTCAAATTTCCAAAGTTACAATTTTCAATTCAATGAACTGAGAAAATTATAGTAATAAAACCCTTATCACAGTTTTATGTGTATGTAAGTAGTACTATATGCCACTGTATTTAATAGATTGACTTCCTCATAAGTATTCTCAGGACTAAATTCCAATTCAGGTCAACTAACTCCAAACCTCATAATCAAACAAAATCATTTCCTAAAATATGAAATGACACACATTTATTAAATTAAGGGGGACAGAGAATATACTATAGGTAGCTTAGCAATGACTTGTTTTGTAAAGCAACAACAGCAAATAGCATTGCAATAAATGCTACCTATGGGTTGTAAGGGCAATAGTTACTTAGGCATGTCTGAACAAACATATCCTGTCACTCAGATGACCACACCCTGAAAAATGCAGTCTAAATATTGAGAACCAGAAATGAATTTTTAAGTCAATTTCTGTGGAAATCTTATAAATTTATTAGTAATAATATTCAGATTTGTAGAGCTCTTGTTCTGCTTTAAAGAACTTTCAAGCCACTGTTTTCATAATAACCTTCCTGGGGGGGTTCAGGAAAAAAGACTGTCAAGCAATTCTTGAAAAGGTTTTACTCTGTGAATAAAACAAGAGACCCAACCAATAGTTTAACAGTCTGTTACAAATCCTGGGAAAGCACTCATTTAACTATGTGAGTTTCAAAACCTACAAGTTGAAGGATCTTGTTTCTATAATATAAAAAAGTGCAATCTCAGAGAAGAAAGGAGGAAGTATGATAGAACTAGCCCACAACATTGGCAATCACACAAACATTCCGGGAAAAGAGTACTCACACTATATAGCTCATCAATTCTGCTCCGAGTTTTTGATGTAGCCTGCTCAGATCCTTAGCACAATTTTGTTTTTCTTATAGTGCTTACCAGGTCTGCCTATGACTACAGTTTTAAGATAGTCTGTGGCATTTCAGAATAGTACAGTGAAGCCAAATGAACAGTTTCCAAACTCCCTCTGCCTACAGCCTTTCTGCTCCACCCCCTTATGAATATGCTAAAAAGCTGTGTAGCTGACAGCAGCCACTGAGTCAGGACAAAAATAAACTCAACAATTAATGCAGTCAAATAGAAAACATTTCCTAAGCCAAATATGCTTACTCCACATCACTAATTTTAGTGCAAAAAGACTGCAGTTATCCCTAGATATTAGTATTGCTTAGCTTGTAGGATTTATAGAGGCCATTGTAATTTTCAGACATAGCATAATTACCAAATGTACCAGGAATTGTAGAAGTGTGAGCATTAATAAATTATTTCCAACTTGTTTGTTTTTCTAACAGCAAGAGAAGCACTGTCTATACACACATCAATTATGCTCCCCCAGCAAATGCACAAAACAGTACACAGCAATTTTTATTCATCAGAAGCAATAAACTCAAAAATCTTGCAGTTTTTTCCACTATGATTCTTCCTTGCTTCATATTTAAAATATGATTTTCTTAACAGCGTAGATAGAATATACCATTATTAAATGTCTTTTAAAACAAATATAAACATTTAAACAAAAACATCTGGGTATTTTGAATTTGATCAGACGTTGATGTTAATCTAGAGCACATAAGATCATTTCATTTTAGAAACACAATAAAACTAAATTCCTGTTAATCAGTAAGTATAACATGTTTTTCGTAACACTCTTTTTGGCCCAACTAATTCCTAGGCTTGGACAATGCTAACTTCAACCATAAATGATTTTTGGACATAAAACTAAATTATTGTTCCAATTATAAAAAACGACTCTAAATAACCTTCACAGATTGCATTAAGCCAAAACACAAAGAATTGGGTTCTGTGAGATGGGGAACTCTATAAATTTTATAACAAATAAATAACGTGACCTTTTTGGTTGTTATTTTTGTTTGGTAAGCCATGTGAGTCTAGCTACTATATAGTTATTCAGCAAGGAGGATTAAACATATAGCAGTTGAATTTAATTTAAATGAGCTACAAGAAGAAAATAGAATTTTTCCTTTCTTTACAACAACTTGACATACCATCCATGCAGAATCTATGGTCAATATGAATTATGATTTGTTTGTAGACTGTCTCAAAATACTGAGGCCAAGCAGCAAATGTTAATCTTCTCTCTGCAGACATTCAAGCTTCACAGCACTATCAGAACCAGCCACATTATTTTGGCATTTGAGCCAGAACTTCTACAAGCAATATTTTACCTTCCTATCAGTAAAGTATAATAACAAACAATAGACTGTTACCAATTCTCTACAAAATTGAACCAGCTTCAAAACCTGAATGTCCAACCTTTGTTTAATTATAGCTAGTATTAATCAATATTTAAGACTTCAATAGCATATTAAATTATGAATAGTGGCAATTTTAAAGCATAAGATCTCTGTAATACAAGAGCAAACTCAGAGCTCAACTTTGGTTCATATTCACAATGAGAAATCATAGTTTGGTAATATGCAATTTTGGAACTGATTATATTTAAGACTCACAACACAAAAGTTCCCAAGCATCTCCGGTTAAAGTAAATATAAGTATTATGTATTCATTGAATTTACAGTATTTCCTGTCTTTCTATTAAAAATAAAAGCATGTCACACAAAACCCAAGTTCTGCTTTTTGTAACTGTACAGGCAGAAAAGGTCAAATATGATATATATTCAAGCACCCATCTTTCTTGCTTTTTATAACGCAATTGATATAAAATAGGTAAATACAAATTATTATATTATACCATCTGAGTTACATCTACTTAGGTACAGTTCTTAATATGTTATACATTGATTTTAAAAGCAGAAAAGCAGAACATTCAACCTTATAATATTTACAGGCTGAAATTATACCAAAATCATTTAAATTTTAAGAAGTACTCCAAAATAACTTGTGAAAAAAGACAGGTGGATTACAACATTAAAATATTTGGAGATATATTTGAGATGAGGCAAAATGCTGACAGAAAATATGACCAGCAGAAAGCCTCATTTACAAATCATAAATTATCACTGATAATAAAGAGACGTATAAGATGACTTTTGAAACGAAAAAAAGTCAACAGAAAATCGGGGGTCGTCTTATACGCCGAATATATTCCGAAAAATGTTTCGATATGCTGCTAAACAAAAATTGTCTGGATATTGCCACGAAACGAATTTTCCAACTCGATCCTGCACCAATCACTGCAAGGCTGCTCGGACCGCCTCTCTAACTCAGCCAATCCAAGCAGGCTTTTTATGCATGCAAATTATACAATGTTCATGGCATTGCCATTTGTGAAGAGACCTTCCATTTATCGTATCAATGTACGGTATGTTACGGTATGTTCATTAAAAATTTAATTAAAAAAGAACTGGTGTTGCCTCGGAAGTGGGGGGGTAGTCTTATACAGTGAATATAGGCCTAAACCTATGTTTTAACTATAAAATTAGGGGGTCGTCTTATACGCCCGGTCGTCTTATAGGCCGGAAAATATGGTATCAATATTAAAGCCTTGCATTTAGAATCTGTGAATATTAATCTTACTAACTAGTTTAATTTATATATTTCAATTTTGCACTTTTCCTAATTTTTCATGAGCTCAGTAACTCTCTACATCTTTGGAAAAACAATTATCTGTTACAGTAGCAGCATCATAAACATTTAAAACGATAGGGAAATATATTGCTTCTGGGAAGGTTAATAAGTCTACAAACAAGTAAATTACCTTATTGACTGAAGAAACTCCACTGGTCTGGCTTTTGGGCAATTCAATATTGCTAGTATTTACAGTTCTCTTCTGTAAAGAAAAAAATAAAAAATTAAATATTAGCATTTTACATCCTGGGAGAAATGCTTCAATAGAGACATTAAATTCTATTTCCAAACTTTATTTCCCTGGTATATTATAAAAATGGCCTTCTATAAGCAATATATTCATGCAATTTAATTAAATAGTGTTCCAACAAATTCTTGGAGCACCATTTGGAATTATGAATATTAATTTCTCAGGCAAAACTACTTTAGGGATGCAAAAATGTATTAACATAGTATGACATTTTATCAAATTCCTGTCATAGATGAATCACAGATTTTGAAATTATAAATTAACTGTAGGTATTTGTCTTCCATTATCTCATCAGAACACAATGTAGTGAAGACAAAGTTAAACATTTTTCTAATGTAATCTTTAAATTGTTATAATATTATGTGTGTGTGTATATAACAATATTATATAGTTATTTTAACTTAACATAGCTTAATTCTAAAACTTGCCACACCAAAACCAAGGATATTAATACAGTATATTACTAAAACTTGGTAACCGGTGTTTTAGAAATACCATATCAAAATAAAAGATGTAGGTTTTTATTTAAAAAAGGGAAGAAGATTAAACTGCATTATAAAATTATACATTTTCTTTTCTTTTTTTAAAGACCCAACTTCTTTAAAAACAATAATGCTAATGATAACCCTTTTTATTTTTAGAAACTCTCCCCCAAAAAATGACCTAACTTAAATTAATTTCTTTGCTCATACCACAAAGTGTTTAATTTCTAAATCAAGGAACGACAGTTGGCACAAAATAGGAAAAACAAGTTGAAAATTTAAAAAATGTCCAAAATATTCAAACTTTATTTTAAAGCTATGTTTATATATTTTGGTCATTGTACAACTGATACTAAAAATGTAACAAGGAATGTAAAATGAAAGTTGTGAAAACTGTTTGAAAGTGGAACAGGAAAGAGAGCAATATTCAGTTTTATTGTAAATGTATCATTCTATTCAATTTTGCTGATAACCCAACACTGTGCTGACAACCCAGCACTCATTTGTGCATTCTGTTCTCTGCAAGTTTAAGGACTTGCAGGTGAACACAGTACCTTCCATTATACCAGTAGGCTAGGAAGGCAATGAGCTGACAAAGTCAGAAAGGATAAATTACAGTAGCACTTATTCTTCAGGAAATGTGATACATTCTTATTTATCTAATACAAAAACCAGAACAGATAATGTTGCAAGCAAATTGCCATCATCCAGGACAATTCAAAAGTCAACCAAGTTTTAGAACAAATGTCAGCTAGTTTGACTGAAAGGTCAGATTCCTGTTCTTTTGAACTCAGAATACAATTCTCTGTTATCATGAAAGGAAGCTGAGTTTCAGTGCATCATTCAGCATTCCTGTCTTTGTGTTTCTTTCCCACTTTCTGCTGCCTTCCAACAAGACGGCCATTTAGATTATGTTTCTTGGGATAGACACAGACATATTCTGATACCCTTATTCTGCTACAAAGATGGTCGGATCCATACATCATTCGTACTATAACTTGGTTTGGATTCCGCCTTCTGTAAAGACAATTGTTGTGATTTGTTCAACTACAGCAGGGGTGTCAAACTCGATTTTATTGAGGGCCACATCAGAGTTGTGTCTATTTATTTATTTATTAAATTTATATTGACAACCATGTTGCCCATGGCAACTCGAGAATGTAAACCATATTATTTTTTTAAAAAAAAGCCTCAGGGGGGCTGGGTGAGCATGGCCCGGATGGGCATGGCCAGCCAGACATCACTTATATTGGAGGCACTTGTGGAGGCCAGAGTGCTCTGCCAGTGAAGGTGGCAGTCGTCCTAAGCTCCGTTTTCACTGGCAGAGCCCTTGGCCCACCACAGGCACCCCCGATACAAGTGGCATCGAGCTGGCAGAGGCACTGCAGGCCAATCCTTCACTGTTTCAGATCTAAGCATCTTGCAGGCTGAATCCCACCCATGAGCCTTAAACTTGAAATCCCTGAACTGTGGTTTGGTGTGAGACTCCGCTTAGTAAAAGGCACATAATCATACTAACATTTATAAAAGAATGATGATGTAAACCTGGAAGCGGCCACACTTCGCCAATCTTAATCAAAGGTAACCTGAGCAGTATGTGGAATGAAATTATTAAAGTGCTATATATAAGTAGTCCTCAACTTACGACCACAACTGAGCCCAAAATTTCTGTTGTTAAGTGAGTTTTGCTTCATTTTACAACTTTCTTGCCATAGTTGTTAAGTGAGTCACTGCAGTTGATAAATCAGTAACCCGGTTGCTAAGTGAATCTGCCTTCCCCTTTGTTTGTGAGAAGGTCACAAAAGGTGACCACATGATCTTAGGACACAGTAAAGGTCATAAATGAGCCATAAATGTCAAGCATCTGAATTTTGATGACATGATTGTGGGGATGCTGCAAAGGTTGTAACTGAAAAACAGTCATATTTTTCAGTCCCATTGTAACTTTGAACAGTCACTAAATGAACTGTTATAAGTCGAGGATCACATCTACTTACAAGCACATTAGCCTATATGCCTTAAAATATGATCTTAGGCATGGATAAGTCTCATTAAATGTAACAGAATACATTTACTAGTAAATCTGTTTAGAATTAATGGCAACAGAGCAGCAGCTTCTCTGCCTGAATTCCTTATATTTTATTTGTTTTATCCAATTTAATAAATAGCTTAGCTACACATTTTGTTATCTACTTTTACTTAATAACTTCCTGCAAGAGATATTCTAAATTCAGCATCAAGTCCCTAAAACATTGTAAAGGCTTCTATGGTACAGTGATACCAAAGCAATGAGGAAGAACAAGAAACACAAGACAAGGGTCACTGACCCTAAACCAACAAAGTAGCCAAAAATGGGTGACTACATGATGACAAGAAAACTATGCAAAAATAATAAAATATAAATTTTCTCCATTCCATTCCTACCTCCCAAAGCCATAGTGAACTGGGATTTGGAAACAGAAATTGAAAAACAGCAACTATTAGAACTCTTCTATACTTTGTGTTTGGAATCAAACTTTCTGACTCCCATTTTAGTCTCCCCTGTCATTAATGTATCTCCGAAGGAGGAAAAGCAAGTCAAGCAAGCAGCAAAGGAATTCACAGCAGGCTTTGCTGCTAGACAATGTTTATTAACTGCAAAAATTGTAATTTCAATTTTGGATACCATTTTTACCTCTATAAATACAAATACGGACTCTTTAAAAGCAGCCTTTGAAAATTTTGTGCAAAATTATGCAGATAAATGAGCAACTTTTACAGTAATTCAAAATATTAGCACTAACTTCAATTTTTTTATGGATAATCATATGAAATCAAATTGCTCTGGAGAACAAATTAAGGTTGGAAAGGACAACCAAGTACAGGCAGAGCTTACAGCCTCGCTTTCCATCAAAAAGCACAACCATGCACTCCAAACAAGCTCCAAGTTGCTTTAAGGATTATACTTAACAGAAATAATATGGGTGTTAGTCTAACAGAAGAACTATTATTCTCCCACTTAGCTCACTTCTTTGATGCCCGTGTCATATTATTGATCTAAGTGCTGTCAAATGGCTCCCTAACATGAGAAGACATAAACTAATTCTGTTGTCTTTTAACAATTCCACAGTCCCTTGCATGCTGTTCAAAATGATATCCTTTCTTTCCACTTTTCAAATATATATATATATTTGAATGCACCAATTATCACATTAAACAAGAAGAAAAGCTTCTACGCACCAATTCCACCCGCGCTTTTTACAATTTTGTAAACAACAAACTAAAAAGCTGGGGTCTCCCTTTTTGAAGACTCAAGGTCCATCCCACCCCTGATAGGAGTTAGTGGTAAAGACTGCAACAACGACACCATTAAAGCCAAAATCTTTAACACATTCTTTGGGTCAGTATTTGTAAACAGCAATGGATCATGCCCATTATTTCCTAGCCAAAGCACAGAAAACTACAATGATCTAATACATATCAATTTTACAGAAGACAATGTTGAAAAAGCTCTATGCAATCTAAAACCATCTCTATCTATTGGACCGCACGGAATATGTGCCTACTTCTTAAAAAAGCTATCTACTGTCATAGCAGAACCTCTAAGCATAATCTTTGAAAAATCTTTCAGGACCAGCTCTTTGCCAAAACTATGGTCACAAGCCACGGTCATCCCCATCTTCAAAAAGGGAGACCCCAGCCTAGTTGAAAATTACAGACCAATCTCCTTATGCTGCGTCACCTGTAAAGTCATGGAATCAATTATTAACCAATCCATTATCCTCCACTTAGAGACAAACAACCTACTCTCTAATAAATGATTTGGTTTCAGAAAAAAACTATCCTGTAATCTGCAACTATTACACAGCAAAAACATATGGACTACACAACTCGATCAGGGCAAAACAACAGACGCAATCTACATAGACTTCTGTAAAGCCTTTGATTCAGCGGTACACAACAAATTACTCCTAAAACTAAAATCTTATGGTATCTCTGGACAACTGCATAACTGGATAGAAGCATTCCTGTCAAACAGACAACAAATGGTCAAAATTGGGAGTGTCCTATCAAATTCTGTACCTGTCAATAGTAGTGTCCCCCAAGGCAGTGTTCTAGGACCAACCCTCTTCATACTCTACATAAATAATCCCTGTGATCATATTAAGAGCAACTGCGTTCTTTTTGCTGATGATGTAAAGCTGTTCAATACCATAGACAATACTGCTACCTTTCAAAAAGATCTTGACTATGTATCAGAATGGTCAAACAAGTGGCAACTTCAAATCTCAACAAATAAATGCTCTGCCTTACATATTGGCAAAAAAAATCAGAAAATAAAATACAAGCTAATGATCTAAGTGCTAGAGCCCACTGTAACCACATAGCCAAAAAGGCATTAAGAGTTGTTAACCTAATCCTACGTAGCTTTTTCTCTGGTAATACCACACTACTAACTTGAGCATACAAAACATTTGCTAGACCAATACTCGAATGCAGCTCATCAGTCTGGAACCCACATTATGTATCTGATATTAGCACAGTTGAGAAAGTCCAGAAATATTTCATACGAAGAGTTCTCCACTCCTCTACTCTTTGTAGAATACCTTATGCCACCAGACTTGAAATTCTAGACCTAGAAAACCTTGAATGACGCCGTCTTCGGTCTGATCTAAGTTTGATATATAAAATCATACATTGCAATGACTTACCTGTCAATGAATACTTCAGCTTCAACCATAACAACACAAGAGCAAGAAATAGATATAAACTCAAGGTTAACCGCACCAAACTTGATTGCAGGAAATACGACTTCAGCAACAGAGTGGTTAATGTCTGGAATACTCTACCTGACTCTGTGGTTTCTTCCACAAACCCCAAAAACTTTAACCTTAGACTTCTACTATTGACCTCACCCCTTTCTCAGAGGTCTGTAGGGGGCATGCATAAGTGCACCAACGTGCCTACCGTCCCTGTCCTATCATTTCTTTTATTTTTCTTATACGTACCCATTTCATGTATTCATAACTATGCATATACTTATACCTATCATCTTGTAAGCAATTGACAAATCAAATAAATTCAAAATAAATTCATATATATATATATTGTTTGTTTTGTTTGTTTGTTTTATTTAAACTTATATACCGTCCCCTCTCCCAAGGGATTCGGGGCAGTGTACAGCCAGATAAAATATACATATAGATACAGATACAATGATTAAAATGATATTAAAAGAATTAAATAGATTGGCCAAAAAATTAAAAAATTATCAAAAGATTAAGAGGTTAGAAAAACTAAAACCATTTAAAATCAAATTTAAAACCCTACACATAACTCTAGGTCAGACCGGCTTGATGGAATTTTAGTTTTTAGTGCGCGCCGGAAGGTCAATAGGTCAGGGACGGTCCTCATCTCCGGGGGTAATTCGTTCCAGAGGGAGGGTGCTCCCAAAGAGAAGGCCCGGACCCTCAGGGTCACCAGCCATCCAGCCGGCGGCACCCCGAAGAAGCCCGCCCTATGGGAGCGCACTGGTCGACGGGAGGCCGATGGTGGCAGAAGGTGGTCCCGTAAATACCCAGGTCCCAAGCCATGGAGTATATATATATATATATATATATATATATATATATATATTCCAAGATGGAAAAAGAATTGCACTCTGGTTTAATGCCTCAGACCGTCCAGCTTCATGCTATAGGCAGTCATGATTTTTAAAAAAAATAGCATCCAAGTACTTTTAGCATCTTTGACAAGACAATGCTCAAATAATCATATTAAGATTTTACAAGAAAAAACTGGCACTAATGAAATTCTAGAAACAGGATTAATTAATTCTTTTGAAGCTTTATCAAACACCAAAAAGAAGAAATACTGAGATAATTTGATGAATTGAAATAAACAAACCTGTTAACATAATCAGCAGCCAAACCTTTAATTGATCTGATATCTTTGGACTTCTCATTAACAGCACTCCACAGAAAATAATTATAAACTTTCTGAATACTGAAATCAAAGAAGAAAACAACCCATAGCTCAGCAAACCAAAATGCCCTTCTAACCAGAAACAACCCAAATTGATTCTAACTTGTTCAGTTTGGGATAATGACAATCTGCTTCTTTCTCTTCTATATGAAGATCTAGATCAGAAAAGAGGACAAAAGAAAGTTGCTAAAGCAAGAGTGCTTTTCTGATCAAGATCTTCAGCTTGCAAATCCAGCTAGGTCGAGAGATAGCAAATTAATTGATTTTAGCCCAAAGTTGCTGCCTAGTAATGATTCCTATTCTGATGACAATATCAAAAAAACATCAGTATGTCTTGTTACACTGAGGCAAGAACATAACACTGTGAATACCACCAATTGACTCACTACTAAGGCTATGGGGGTTACATAAAACCCATCTCTTGGAATACGGCTGAGTGGCATAATAAGTTGGTGACTACCCGTTTTGAACAACACCTGTCATTGTTCATTGTATTACAGGGATTAGTCAGACAGTGATTACAGGCAGTTCTTGTTGAGCAATTACAACTCAGTTGTTAAGCGAAACAGTTGCTAAGTAACCCTAAATCTTGCAACTATAGTTATGATCTTACTGCAGCTTTGCTTTGCTTTACAAATCTGTGAAGGTTGAAAATGTGAGGATTGATAATAAAGTTACTTTTTCATTACTATTATAATTGTGAATGGTTGCTAAATAAGTTAATAGCTAAGCAAGGATTATCTGTATAGTATATCCAAATTGTTCAGATAGACAGCTTAGGAATACAACTTTAAATGCATAACCTTATTAATGCTGACTCAATAAGGAAGCCTTGTTTTGATAAATTAATATAAATAGGATCAGAGCTTTACTACCTAACCTACAATATGAATTAACTCTGACAATATTGAGGGTCTTTGGGTATTGGGTGTGGCTAGTTCTAGGACTATGCCATCATTGGTGCTGGATGAGGTTGTAGTGTTCCATGCACAACTGGGGAATCTCTTAAACTCACTACTCCTGCTTGAAGAAGAGGGTCAGTCATGGATAGAGGGCTTTTGCACAACTTTGTGTTATGTACTGGTTGCACCCATTCTTATATTGAAGAGCTGTACTCATGGCCACTCAAATCCTAGTAACCTCCCAGTCGGACCATTGTAATGTGTCTTTGAAGTGCATCCGAAGGATTCAGCTGTTGCAATCTGCAATAATGTAAGAATTAATGTATGTTTTCAGAACAACACATTACACCTCTGCTCCACAATCTGCAGTTATCTGGTTCAAGTTGCTAGCTTTGACTTTTGAAACCCATATAGCATGGGATTTGATTACTTGAGGGACTGATGCTCTCCAATTGCATGTGCCTATATCACCAGAACCAACAGGAAAAGCATGTTATGGGTCCTGTTAACTATGGAACTATATCTGGCAGGTCCTAACCAATGGAACTATATCTGGCAGGTCCATTTTTGCAAAGGTGTCACTTTATGGAGCATCTTTCCCACTGAAGTGAGGCTCCATCCCTATTGACTTTCCAGAAGTCCCTCAAAACTTGGTTGTGCCATTAGGTGAAACACTGATTATTAATATCTACTTTTCACCTAATATTTGTTTTATTTTAGCCTTGGGTTTTGCAGTTTTTAAAGTGTTTAAAGTTAGGTAATACAATTCCCAGGCTCAATAATTGTCAATAAGAAAGACACTGCAGTACTTGGAGATAGCAGAATAGAAGACGAAGATTTCTTAATGACTTGCATCCCATTACATGTCGAATGATGCAAATACACCAGATAGCTGAAGAAGAAAAACAGGCACTGAAAGAATATCTGAAAGACCATGAAGAAGATGCACTGAAGCCAGTACACCATGAAGGCTTACTGGATACTAAAGAGATCAAATTGGCCTACAAGAAAGACCAAAAGAAAAATAGAACATAAGACCAAGCCTTAAGAACAAAAGTATATAAAAGCGGAATGGAGAAGACAGCAAATGCCCCTCTGCAAAGAAACAGAAGAAACAGCAGACCATCTAAGAAGTTGCTGCAAGAAAATCGCATAGACTGACAAGAAACAATGGCATGACAAAATAGCAAAATAATTGCACTGGAGTATTTGCAAGAAATACAATTTGGCTACAAGCAAGAATTAGAGGGACCACAAAATATACAAACTAACAGACAGTGAAGAAGCTAAAGCCTCTGAGACTTTAGACTTCAAACAGTCAAGTACCTGCTACCTGAAACTCCAGATTTAATAACTGTTGATAGCAAAGACAAAAACATATGAATAGTGGATGTTTGCAGTATCTAAAGCCAGCAGAATAGAAGAGAAAGAACTTGAGGGGGGGGGATATTAAACAACAATATCTGCCAATATCAAGTCAATGGAAGGACTGAAGGATCAAGGACCATGTTTATTGATTTAAATAAAAATGCAAAATCTATTCTAAACATCTGGCTGACTGTGTGACCAGCCATAATAGCAATTGTTCTGTATAACAATGATTTTTAAGTCTTGCTTTATGCCACCCAGAGTCACTTGTTTGTGCTGTAGGTAGTCATATGTATTTGAGAAATAAAGAAATAATTAAATGACATGCCTCAAGAACCAAGATGATCATGATATCATATATATATATATATATATATCATGATATATATGATCATGATATCATATATATATATATATATATATATATATATATATATATATATATATATATATATATACTTTGTATTACAACACCCTGCTAAGCCCCAATTAAGGGAGAAAGCATACTGCTTTCTTTTCTGTCTTTCGGCTCATCACCAGAGACCATACCGACAGAAAGCTATTTGTTTCGTTGTCTTTTCTTTACATGTATGTAAGGTTTTTAAGCTGATAATTTTAAATAATAAATAAGGGAGACTAGTATAGATCTATTTCGAGCTAGTTAGCTCTCTTCAGCTAGCCATACCCTTACTGGGATTCGAACCAGGGAAGTATTACATGTGAGGCATGTAATAATATATATATTTATATTAAAACATGCTTAGCTTATACCTGTAACTTCAAGTGAGTAGAGCAACCTGTATTTCTCAAGTGTTAAGACCAACTCTCAACACTTGATCTTTAGCCATGCTGGCTCAAATTCCTCACATCCGACATACAAAGCTCAACATTACAGTTCAAATGAAATCCAGCTTTCTCAATTATATTGAAGAATAGACCAATTGTATGCCATCCACTTGGTGTCAACTTAACAAACACATAGAAAGAACATCTCCAGGAAAATAAAGGGCAAATATGAGGCCTTATTTGAACCTATTAATTTTCCATGTGAGAGTAGCTATGCATGCAGAAGCCTCTGCATTTACAGCTGTATTCATGAATTCACCTCTCATATCTGTTTGCATGGATATCCAGCAAAGCCAGCATCCATACCTTAAAAGTTGAGGAATTATGTATAACACAGAAAAGTGCAATTTCTTATATCTCCTAAAATAGGCAAAAATTATATTTGATTTAATTGAATTAACATGTAGTTAACACCATGCCCATGTATTTAATAACTTACATCTGTCTTATTAAAAACAGAAAGATATGAGCAATGTTTAGACAGATTCTGAATTATAGGAAACTATATGCAGCCTGTAGACTCCTGATAAAAAGCTTAAACAAGACTCTAAATTCAGTTAAATTCAGAAATGATAATAATAACATTTGTGTACTATGGCTTAAGCACTCCTACCCAATACTGCTTGAATTGGATTCATGTAATTCGAAAATAATTCAGAATAAGTCTTTCAGAGCTTATATGCATACAACACTTCTTTGTATTCATTAAAGCAGCCCAGTTTATGGCTGATGGCTAATAATGATAACCAAATCACAACAATTAATGAAATTGGTTAACCATCCTAGAATTTCTTTATATAAGCTATGAATGATAACAGATGCATAAAAGTTAAATAATGAGTCATTTTGTTATCTTATTATATAGTAATTTATAGCCATAATTTACCTCAGTTGCTTCTGCTCCTTTCTTCTCTTTTGATGCTCCACTTGCATTTTTACCTCCATGCTATAAAAAAAAAAAATGTCAAACTAGCATTTGAAAACAACATAAAATATTTTCTACACAAGGAATAGGCAACATGGTTCTCAAAAGCAACATGCCCACAGATCACTCCTTTTGCACCCACAAGACATTTTCCCCCATTCTAAAAAGAAAAACAAGAAGTTGGTAGGCTGCAAAGCACATCAAAGCACTTCTGGTACTGTCTTTATAAAAATTCCACTAGCTCCCACAATAGATCTATTCAGAAAATAAAAAAGATGGAGGAGTCACAATGAAGGAAATGATGTACTAGGACTAAGGAAAACACCTTCATGTCCAATGTACCTTCTTTCATCAACTGGGATTTTATACCCAAGCAATCTTTCGTGAAGTGAAAAGCCCCCCCCTCTTCCTCCCCCTATTAAGAGTTTGCATGATTTAATTGCAAAAATCCCAATTGTTCTTACTGACTTCAAAACATTACTTATAGTTTAAATTTAAATGAAATTAAATATAATATAGTTTTTTATTTTCTATATTTATAATTTCTGGACTATAATCCCTCACACCACATCACAGGTATGAACTTTTTCTGGAATACAATAGGTCATATTGGGTCATCTGTTGCTGTACCAGGGGTTTTGTTCCCAATCTAGAAGGTGTGTTTGAAACAAAGCCTAAACTGTATTTCTTCTCATTTAAATTTAAATATAATTAAACCAAAATATAACAAATACAATTACTTCTATTATATTGAATTATTTTCCCCTTTTGTCACATTAAATTTTGCAATAGCCTATAGACAATTTTAGAGGCCTATAAAATTTAAGCGGACACATATACTTGCATTTCTTATTATGATAAATGATCTACACACATCAACATATAAATATAAAAACAAATACATGCTCATCAAGGATGCATTATTTGATTACATATTTTGATTGCTGTCATGGAAAATTTAATCACAATAATAAACTCTGTATACTCATCTCAGTATCATCTCTCTGTATACTCATTAAGGCCTGGTCAATCCACACTAGGATTGGGACTCAACATGGCAGGTGTGCTAATCACCTCCATGAATGGAAAAAGTTCTCCTTCTCAGAACGTAGTTGTGGTGCTCCAAAGCAGACATATTGTGCAACGGTTGAGCATTTATCAGAAAAACCCCAAATATTTTCTGAATTTATAAATAGTTTCATAAGTGTTCATTGAGAATATAACTGTGATGTGCTTTTTAACATTTTTGCCATATGCTAAATAACTGCATAGCTTACAGGAAATCCTTGACTTATATTCATTTATGTTGCAATCAAAGTTACAACAGCACTAAAAAGTGACTTATATCTGCCTCATACTTACAACTGTCACGTCATCCCCACAGACACATGATCAAAATGTAGGCGCTTGGCAACTGGCATGTATTTACAATAGTTGCAGTCACCCAAAGTCATGTGATCATCATTTGAAACCTTTCCAGTCAGCTTCTGACAGCAAAGTCAATGGGAGATGCTGGATTCATTAACAATCGCATGATTCACTTAATAATTCCAATGATTTGCTTAAACAGTTGGCAAAAAAAAAAGTTGCAAAATCAAGATTCACTCAACAACTGTCATACTTAGCAATAGGTATTCTGACCCCAACTATAGTTGTAAGTTGATGACTGCATGTATTTCTAAAAATGTATGATTCATTACTATGACAAAATCTTCAAGAAGCCCTTATGAGAACAGCTAGAGTTGTTTTTGTACTATTATAGTGAATCTCTCTTCCCCAATTGATTGTGTGACAGAATGCAGCAACTGAGTACAATGCTGTCTCCATTCTATCATATGATCACCTAGACATACTTCTAGCACTGTGACAAATCAATTGGGAAAGAGGCAAATGGCTGATGAATCAGAATGAATAGGCAGCTTTGGAATGGCTGAAAGGTATTTTGTCCCAGAATGATCTGGAAGAAGATCTCAGTGTCCCAAAGACCAGAGTGAGACAGAAGAAAGATCGTCAACATCAAGGAATCTTGTTCTAGAGGAAGATAAATGAAAACAATATCCTGCTAGCCTGATAAATCTCCCGTTGGGCTTGATTCATGTACTTATTTTGCTCCTAGAAAGAGATGGGATGTAGAAATAGCAATATATTGTATAGAGAACAGATTTAACTGTGCCAGGGTAAGTTTTATACTGCCTGTAAAGAAATTAATTTTAAAATGTTAAACAGGCACATATAAATTACCTGCTTATCAAAAAAGCTGTAATAAAGTAGGAGAAAGGGGAAGAAACCAACAGGCATTGTTTGATTGCTTTATCTGATTATTTGCTCAACTTAATTATCTTTGCACAAATAAATGGAGACTAATTTTTTTTCCCTATGTGAAGTTATGATACTGAAAGAAAAAATTACAATATTATCTTTTTGATACTTTCTTTCAATACTGTATTTTCCACAAGAACTAAAAAGTATTGTTTTTCTTTTATAACTATTAGAATTTTCACTAAGACTGATAAACAAAAAATTAAAATATGTATTTAAAACTCAATATGTTAAAAAAATAAGAAAATATTTGATGTATAACAGTGATTTTATATCAGTGCATTAATTTGGATTCTTTTATTCTGCTTTTACTATTCATAAGTAGGAGCACAGAGACTCATGGGTTAGGATGCTGGGTTGACAATCTGCAAGCCCATATTCGAAAGCCGAGTAGTGCTATGCAATTGGGCAAACTCCCATTATTCACTCCTGCTCACTTAGCAATTTGAAAGTGTGCTAACATGAGTAGATAAATAGATACCACTTCAATGGGTACATTAAGGGGGCATGAAAGGAGTCTCCAACCTGGCATCCCCTGGGCAACGATGATATCACCAGTTAATCCTTACAACCGAGAAGCGCCTTAGCACTTCTGACACGAAAGCAGCAGCAGCAACTTCATAAGTAATTGAAGGCTCTTTCTTCCCCTATTTTACCTACAACAACGGTGTGAGGTAGATTGGGCAGAGAAAGAGTGACTGCCCATAGACATCCAGTCGGCTTTTATATCTAAGGCAGGACTAAGACATGCCTAAGACAAGACTAAAACTCAGTTTCCTGGTTTCTAGGCTAGCACCTTTACCACCCCAAACAGGAAGATGCCTTCCAGAACAAAATGTCTTAATAGGGTAGCAAAACATAAACTGGGTAATATATTAACTTTTGGAAATAACTGAAACAATTGGTGATAAATCATACCAGGACTTCTGAAACATTATCTTCAGTATGAACCCATCAAGTTATTTTGTAGAGGAACTTGACATATTCAAGATGTAATTACATAGCAATGAGAAAACTTTTTTTTCTTTAGAAAGGACTTTTCTTGTAAAATAATTTATTAATTTCTAATTTGTTTAAAAAGGCCTGGCTGAGAAACTATTTATCTCCAGTTAATTTATTCATTATAAATTAAATAAACTTCATTGAAAGCTGCCTGAGTATTTATGGCTATGATTTTTAATTGCTGCTAGTTATTTGATATTGAGGGATCGATTATTGCCATCATCAGGATTGATGTAAATAGATCTCCAGGATGTTCTGTTTCCAGATCTTGCAACAGTGTATTTATCACCACCATGATCAAGTATATCCACCCTGCATGGTTAAAACACCCAAAAGAATGTCACACAGAACAAAATCAAAACTTATCCTTCATTGTTCCAGAATGCAAGACAAGGAATAATAGATTTAAATTATATGAAAGCAGTTTTCAGCTTAAAAAAAAAAAATCTTTCACAGAAAAACTGGTTCAATAGGGGAAACAGTTACCAGAGAAATAGAAGGTCCCTGTCAGTCTTACAAGGCAGTTCTTACCAGAAATAAAGCCAGGAGTAGTAACTCTATTGTAAGGTTATATTAATCTTGCAAGTCTGAAAGGATCCCTCCCATACCTCACTTTTATTCTCCCAAAAAACAGAGAAGATCCCTTCTGAGACATTTTTGCCACTTTTCCAGATTCAAATTTCATTGTGTAGCTTGTGTCTCTTCGTAGTGTCTCCCAAAGTCATTTCCACATGCACTTTCCTTTCGCTAGACATGTCCAAGCACAGGAAGCTAGAAAACATTGTAGAAGCTTTAAATTGGATTCCAGAATCCAACAATGATTAATGCTCCCTTCCAATTAGTAACATAGGGGTTCTGGCAGGATGTAAATTACCTTGAGGTAAGATGGTTGGCCTATGAAATATAAAGCATATATTTATAAATATAAAGCATATATTATTAAAATATATATTTTATAAATATACATTTATAAATATTTTATATTTCTATAAATATATTTAATAAATATAAAAATACATTATAGATATACATAAATATTTATATATAAATGTGGGAGAGGAGTAGATTTTATGCATACATAAAATCTATATTAAGTTCTCCTTGGGTAGGAAAAAATTTAGAATAATAACACAAATCCAAGTTCAGCATTTATCCAATTCTTGTTACAATTACTTCTGTCTGGAATAAGATTTTATGCAATGTTGTACCAGAGTCATTTCTGTGAAGTTATCAAAGTAAACAGGCTTATAAACAGATAACTATAAATATTAGTATGAGGACAGGAATTGTAATTTGTTATTCTGTAAAAACCACAGAAATTTTAACCCACACATATCAAAATTATCTATTCAATGTGAAATAGAACATATTATTCACTTTAATAAAAATCAGTAAAGTGCCATAAAAGCATGATTAGAGGCCACATGCTCCAATTTTGAGATTTTGCTCTTCGAGACAATCCCACAAAACAAAAGGGATTATGTTGTAAATAATCATTATCAATAACAAAAACAGATTGCATCAGCTACACTGAAGTTCACTGAAAAAAACGTGGAATCTGATTCATGCAATTTTTGATACAGTATTGTTTGGTGTCCATGGTCCAATAGTACTATTAAGTACAGGCTCCAATAAGTGGAGACAAGATAGAAACTAAATATGGTGTAATATTTAATTAAAACCCCATGTTAACTTGCCATGTGTTTTATAATATCTTACATTTCAAACTTTGTATTTCAGATGGCTAGGATTCAAAAAACTAAATCCTCTCTTATTAATTGTTAATGGCATTTGCTGTAAAGATATTTTCTGGAATCAAAGAATCCCATTGAAAATGTCTAAGCAAAAATTATTATTATTATTATTATTATTATTGTTGTTGTTGTTGTTGTTGTTGTTATTAAAAATTTTATACCTCCCCCTCTCCCAAATTGGGACTCGGGGCGGTGTACAGCCTAGTAAAAACAATACGATCAAATAAGAAAATTTAAAATAGATTAAAAAGATTAAATTGGTGGCTGAGGTTAAAATTATGATAGAATAATAAAAAAGGATAAAAAGTTAAAAGTTAGAAAAATTAAAAACCCTCCAATGATACTAGGCAAGACCAGCATGTTGGAAAAGGTGGGTCTTCAGCGCGCGCTGGAAGGTTCGCAGGTCAGTGATGGCTCGCATCTCCGGGGGTAATTCATTCCAGAGGGAGCATGCTCCCGCAAAGAAGGCCTGCACCCTCAGAGCTGCCAGCTGGCATTGCCCAGCTGACGGCACCCCAAGGAGGCCCACCCTGTGGGAGCACACTGGCCGGCGGGAGGCTGATGGTGGCAGCAGGCGGTCCCATAAGTACCCGGGTCCCAAGCCATGGAGCGCTTTAAAGGTGATCACCAACACCTTGAATCGCACCCAGAAGGCCACTGGAAGCCAATGCAGCTCGCGCAGGAGTGGTGTAACATGGGAGCTCCGAGAAGCCCCCAGAATCACCTGCGTGGCCACACTCTGCACCAGCTGAAGCCTCCAGATGCTCTTCAAGGGGAGCCCCATGTAGAGAGCATTGCAGTAGTCTAGGCGGGAGATGACGAGGGCAGAAGTGACTGGGCGAAAGTCTGTTTTCTGAAAATATTTTCTGGATATTTGAACAAGAATTCATCTCAGAATATAAATTGGTCTGGAAATAATCCCTTTCCCTAAGGGATGAGGCATAGTGATTCCATCTATCCATATCTGAAGAAACATCTTTATATATTTTATGTATATTACATGTTGCTAGGTTAAATCTTTTTGTTATATACATACCCAAATATTTAATGGATGTGGTACCAATAAGGAATTGATATTCCTTAAATGGATCAGTGACCAGATTTTTTACGTATTGAAATCAATTCTGATTTGGACAAGTTGATAGAATGTCCTATTTGATTAAAGGAATCAATCATCTACATCAACATGGGAATTATAATGTGAAATTTAGAAATAAATAGAAAAATGTCATCTCCAAATAAGACCATTTTATATTGGTCTAAATTAAATTATTAGTCTAAACTAAATTATGTCCTATTTCATAAATCCCTTATGTGGATTAATAAGCACAAGCCAAAGGTTCCAAGCAATACCAAAAAGCAAGAGTGAAAGTGGACATCCTTGTCTAGTTCCTCTAAACAATGGGAAAGTAGCAGAAAATGATAGATGATGTGAATGAACTTTTAACATACGTTCTGCTTAAAGAGTAATATCTATCAAATGTAATTTAGTGGCAATATTTACAGCTACAATGTTTGTTTAACAACATTCATTGGATCAGAAGCATTTTCAGTTTCAGAAATACCCATGATAGTGGGACATCTGGTTACGGCTTTTAAAACTAAAAATCTACTATCAGTTTTTATAGATATTTGTTATCAATAAATTAATATGATATGCAAAAAGAGACAAGTGGAATAAAGAATTAGAGGTTCCTATCTTGCGTAGGCAACAAAAGAGTGCCTTAACTTTTATAGCATGGATATCAAAGGACCTTAAACTACGACATATACAACAAAAATAAAATGCAAAATTTATTGGACTCCATTATGTCTTTATACAAAAGGTCCTTTTCAGCCTATTAGCTAAGATCAAGTGCAGTATCTGTTCTTAAGTTTAATATCTGATATATTTTGATTAACAAACCCAGAGTTATAAGATGGGCAGCTGTATAAATCTTATTAATAAATAAATAGAAGATGGATGGATGGATGGATGGATAGATAGATAGATAGATAGATAGATAGATAGATAGATAGATAGATAGATAGATAGATAGATAGATAGTCAGTCCATGACAGGTTTTTGTTGGAGATGTAAAAAGGACAATGCTTCTTTAAAGCATATGTTTTTACAGTTAAGTTTCTGGATAAAGAAATGTAGTATATAAGTGTTATTATACAACAAACATCAAAATTTTCAGGTAATATTCTCTTGAATTATATACCTAATACACAGAACTTGGCAACTGGACAATACAAATAGATTCTCCATGGCCTTACTATAGCTGAAGACTGATACTGATATATGCATATGTGTGTGTGTATAAAAAATACAGTTGGTAAAAAAAGCATTATAGTTACATAAGAGTAGCTATCCAGAGTCGCTTGACAATGAGGAGGTGGAATATAAATTTAATAAATAAATAAATAGTATTAAAAGTACATGTATGTATACTTCCATATATAATACACACACTTGCATAATGTTTGTATTATACATACTATAATAAATTAATATATTTAATAGAGAATTGTAATTCTTCACCATTTATTTTAATGACATATTATACTTTATATTTTGTGTTGTTTTTTTCTGTTGTACTTTTATTTTTTGTAAGCGCTTGTTACATATTTTCATTATATATGGGTTTTTGTGTTTGGTATTCCTTTTTGATATTAGTTTGGTATTTCTTTTTTTTTTCTGGTATTATTTTAAAAGCAATATTTTTTTAAAGAAGGGTTTTATCTCTGTACCCAATCCAATTACAACCTATATGATCTACACCAAATTTACTAGCCACATGTGAATACAGGAAACAACATAGATCTGCATGAACACATTTAATACCACCTTATAATTAAAAAAGTTTTTAAAAGGTATCACAGAAGAAAAAAATGTTAAAATACAATAAATCACAGTATATCCCAAAAAAAGAGGGAAAACACACCTGACATCCACAGAGGTGCCTTTTGTAAACCTGCAGTAAAAGGATACCAGTACAGGCACCTCCCAAGTATCGGGGGAAAGTGTTCCAGGGAATAGGTTGTGTGTGCATAGAAAAAGGCCTAGTTTTCAGCACACTAACCATAATTTAGCAGTCTCTGAATCATAGCACAAGCCCTTCCAGAACTTTTCCAGTGTTAGTGATCAAGCAAGTCTGCAATAAGGAAAATGACCTATATCTTGGTCTCGCACTTTTTAGGGGCTTATATGCTAAACATAAACTAGTGACATGGCTGGATAACTAATAATTAGTTATCATTGTTTTAATACTGGTATACTCAGTATGTTGTCAGTATTTCCTTCAGCAATCTTCCCACTACATTATGTAGTAAAATATATGGTTACATGACCCATCTCTTTTGCAAATTTAAAATCACTTCCTAAAGTTAGCAATGTTAGCAAATAGAATGAATGATCTTCTTGTGACATGATTGCAAGTTAATTCAGGAAGTTCTTCTGCAATGATAACTATCAAACTTCAAAAGTGTGCATCATAATTTATTTTAGAAAGCCTTTCATAAGCCAGAAATGCCCTGTCCTAAAGACATTAAAAGCAAAAATATAGTTCAGAGGTGTTCAGGGGAGAAAAAAAGATTCTATGGTTTTTACTTTATCTCAGAACCCTTGATCATTCTCTTCCTTCCAATGACAAATAGGAGAGGAGGAAAACATATAGTTCTTTTTGAAAGGCCATTTGATAATCATATTCAATAGCATAACCATAAATGTCAACAGGAGTTAATATTAATTTTAATACCTGCAGCTCCACCCGCCATATTCCATGAATATGGAAGCCACCCAATCTGCATTGAAAGTTATTGCTTTTTTAATGAAAAAGCTTTGCATGCCATTTTCTTAAATCATCAATTAAACTGCCCAAAATGTTTTAATAACTTTAATCAGAATAACTACTTTTATTATTTCAAATCTGGCTTGCTGCCTACATTCCAAGATGAAAAGTCTCTGGTTTAAAAAGTCTCTTTCAACCCGATTTATTCAACGAATGAAGAGCACAAATCCTATCTTTCAGAACCGTCTCCACTTTCCTTTTCTAATCAATGAAGCTTTCAGGTCAGAAAAGTTAAAGGCAGCCAAAAAAAAAAAAATCACAAGAATAGTCCAGCTATTCCGTGCATACAAGAAGGGAGTAAACTTTTCTGGTTCTCCTTGACCTGGTGTAAAAGCCCACAGGTACGCCCTCAGCCAGATAAGGAAGGATTTCCATCCGAGAGGATTAACGACCGACACTCCCTTAGAACTACATCAAATACCGGATCTCCAAAACCCGCAGCAATCATAACTCCACGTGTAATTACCGTCGCATACCACCAACTCGCGAACGCCATCGCGGGGACCGTTCCCAGCTCTCCTTCCAAGTTCGCCTTCTTCCTTCCCCAAGAGAGAGCGCACGAAATTCCCAGCTATCTGCGGCTGTCCGACCTGAGGGCTTGGGAATATTTGCGGGCAAAGAGCGGGGCGTGGAGAAGCTGCTGCGTCCTTCAGTCGGTCCGCCCCCAAACAAACAGCCGAGTAAGCCGAGCAGGAAAGTATGTGGTTGTCTGTTCGCTTGGAGCCCCGCCTTTCTGCTTTGAAGTTAGTGCAGGGGAGGGGGGGGGGCTTTGCCTAGAAGGAATCGTCTCTTTGAACAAACTACGGGCGAATCCAATCAGCTAAGATGGTTCCCCCCTCCCTCTCTCCGGGATAGACGGAGTTAAGGAGGAGAATGAAGTCTCGATCCAACTTCCCTTGGTGCCAACTGCACCGCCCAAAAACTACCTAAGTATGATTTCATTGTTTTGACCCAGTTCCTGGAAGAAGGGAAGGCTTGTCTCCACTCATTGTCTTTCTTTCTAAACTAGCATTTTCTGGATACAATTCCTCCTCTTTTGTCAAAATATATTTATATATATAAAACAAACGGTGGCCAAGAAGTCATATTTAACTCCCGGGCCTGCATTCATAGATAAAGAAATGCACTTTGCTCCAGACAAAAATTAAGTGCCCATAAACTATGTTCCCACAGGTGCTAACTTGGAGCTGGATGAATTATGACTTACTAATTAAACCAGGACAATGGACCATAAACTAACCACACTAGTTTGATTTTCACAAAATACAGAAACGTTTTGTTTCCAATGGCTTGAAAGCCCAAAAGAATATATCAAGTCAGCTACTATAAATTCTGAGAAGGATATTTCAAACACTTCTTATTCTTCTTGGGGTACCTAATAGATCAGTAACTGTCAAGGAAAGAGAACTTTTTATCTTCAGTGCAAGGCCTTTCCCCAGTATGCAAACAGGATTGAAAAAGGAGCAGCAGCGGGGGAAAGTTGTGACTATGAATGATTTTCTCCACAATTTTGTAATGTGTTAAAAGGAATCTCCACCTGCCATTCATTCTGCTATCCCACAAACAGGGCGGCTAACTTACTTTTCCAGGCACTATGAAATAACTTAATGCTAGAAATCAAACCGTGAAATTCCACTGTAATATCTTATCATTTCATAGCAGGAATATCTGCAAGATGAACCTGTACTAGAAATAAGGTAGAGGTTTTGATAAATGACATCATACCCACCTTTAATCTCTTCTCCAGGGCGAGGTGCCTAAACCTATCTCCATTAAAGAGGAAGGAGCGTGCCCAAAATTCTGAAGGCAATCAGTTACCTAAATCCCCTGATTTCTATTGGAACCACTATAGGATACCAACTAGGTTTCATTTAAACCAGAGAATGACATGAAACTTGATGTCAGATTAATGTCATTGAACATACAGAGACTCAGAGCTTGGGTTCACACAGACCAAGTTGTAAACAAGCCATAACGACCGTGTTTAGAAAGCTTGTTGTTTTAATTGGCAGGGTACATACATCAGGCCATGATATAAGGGGCTGTGCACAGTATACTAACCTACACGATGGTTAATCCACACCCCTGAGTTCACACAGATACGCTGTTTCATAACCAAAAGCTCTGTTTTCAGAGAGCGTTACATTTGTTACTCGGTAAATCGTCCTACTGTGTCAAGTGTGACTTGGTGTTGCACTTTATAATCGCGGTTTTAAAATTTGCCACCTTGCCCAAACACAACCTAGGACGGTAAAGTTTGCAAGTCGAAGATAGCTTTGAATCCTCACACTTTAGAAACCGCCCTGAGACAAAGTTCGGGACGCGCAGAGCCCCCTTCCCAGAAGCTTTCAAGGATTCCATCTGCGGGTTTAATGTAGCCCAAATAAATATGCCTGCTCAACTACTTAAAAGGGGGCAATAATAGGCAACATTTTTCACCCGGCCGCAGGGAGAGACTCTGGTCTTTGAAGTCCCCTCGCCAGCCTTCCTCCAGCGGGCGCCCTAGAAATGACAGCCTACGGCGCTTATCGCCTATCCGTTGATAAGGGAAATTACAGGGTAGCCCGGCACATCTGGAGAAAGCGACAGGCTAAAAAAAAGGCGGCGTCACGAAGGGAGGCGGCCGCGCGTACGCAAACAAGGACGCGCCCGCGCACCCCAAATTCCCTCGTTCGAGCAGCTGCTCCGCCCCACCCAGTGATTCCCCCGCTGCTCTTGGCTCTTCTCCTCGGTTCTCCCGCGCGCCTCTGACCGCTGCCAATCTTGGCTCCTCGCCGTTCTGGACGCTGGCGAATTTCTGCTGCGCTTCGCTACATAAGCCTCGGCCCCGAACGACCGCCGCAGGGCGACGTTTTTCGCCCTCTTATTCGAAAGAGGAAATAAGAACGAGCCCACTTAAGGGGGTTTATTTTATCTTAGTGTCCGCCCGCCGCCGCCTTCGACTTACGTCTTTGGAGCCCGCGGCGGGTTGTTTCTTGCCTTTCGCTGGCTGCGACATGACGGCTGAGGAGGCGCGTTGGCTCCTCGCAGGCCGTTTTCCCCTTGAGGCGTGTTGACGGGACTCTGCGGCAACCCCCAAGAACAAGGAAGAGAGGCGAGCAGCAGAGGAGGATCCGGCGAGGAGCTACGAAATAACTTTTCCGACAGACCCCGTGCCAAAATCAGGCGGCTGTGGCGCCTCCTCTTCCTGCGGCCGCCGCTTCAGTCTCGGAGAATTTCTTCGGGAGGAGGTTCACTCTGAAAGGGCTGGGTGGCACGTTGTTGTATTCCCCGAGCCGGCTGTGCCTTACAGATTTATAGGCTGCTAACCCAGCCTCTGAGTGCCGTTTCATTCTAGTTTGTTTCAAAGGAGCCTCCTTTTAAAACCTTGCATTCAGGAACACACACACACACAAAATATATTGATCCAGTTTCTTACTGGTTTGCCCTAGTGTGTGAGAGGCCTCTTCTTAATTTCTAAAAAAAAAAAAAAAGCATCTTACTACATAATCTACACAGGCCAATATTACTTTCTTCTCCTCTTAAAAACCAGATGTGAAGCCACGAGGTCCAGGTTTGACTCTAGTTAATGTTTACAGGAGATAAAAAAATTATTTGACAATTCCAGATAAGCCATCTAGATGAAAAAAGAAAATCCAGACAGGCCTTTAGATAGACATCTGGAAGCCTCTCCCATTGAAGGTGTAATTTATTTGAAAGCTTATATAGACATTCCTGAGTTCAATTAATGTCAGGATCAACAAAAGCCAAAAAAAAAAAAGTTGCTTAAAACTTAATTGATCTCACTCAAAAGAAATACCAGGGCAATTAGAAACAGGCATGCTATAATTACACTAGCTAAATTCAAGTTAAAAAGAACATTTCAAGTCAACTATTTAAAAAGATATCTGGCATAAAAATGAAAAGAATGTTGAGGCCAAACAAGTTTCCTTAGGAATTATTGTCTAATAGAATAGAATAAAATTCTTTATTGGCCAAGTGTGATTGCACACACAAGGAATTTGTCTTGGTGCATGTGCTCTCAGTGTACATAAAAGAAAGGATACATTTGTCAAGAGTCAAGAATCATAAGATACAACACTTAATAATAGTCATAGGGTACAATAAGCAATCAAATCATACTAGGAACAGTCCATATAAATTGTAAGGATACAAGTGACAAAATTATAATCATACAGTCAAAAGTGGGAGGGGATAGGTGATAAGGAGTGATGAGAAGTTAAATAGTAGAGCAGACTTTGTAATAGTTGAACAGTGAGGGAATTATTTGTTTAGCAGAGTGATGGCATTCGGGAAAAAACGGTCCTTTTTTTTATTTGTTCTGTGTGCAGTGCTCTATAGCACCGTTTTGAAGGTAGGAGTTGAAACAGTTCAACAGTTCAGTTATGTATGGAATGTGAGGGGTTTGTAAATCACAATATTGGTGTAAAAAGTAGCTTTTACTTCACCTCAATTTTTAAGAGTAGCTCCTAAGAAGGGCTTGGACGACAAAAGCAGAAAATTATTATGAGAACTTATATTTAATAGACCCTTAAGAATTAGGACTCAGTCCTAGGCACATGCACATTGGCTTTTGGACCTTTCTGAATAAGCCCCCAATATTCTGCCTCACCATTATCCATATAAAACATCTGTAGAAGTATTTCTCAACCACAAGCAGCTTTAAGACATATGGCTTTCAACTCCCAGAATTTTCCAGCTAGCATCACTGGCTGGGGAATTCTGGAAGTTGAAGTTCAACATCGTAAAGTTGCCAAGATTGAGAAACACTGGTTTACATAGATAAGTTTCCAACCCTCCTGTAAACTGTTACCCACAATTAGGAGCTTTTCTACATGCCCTGCTAACTGAGCACAGGCATTGTTTCCATGATCACATTGAAACAACTTGTATGAATGACATCAGTCTTAGTTCACCTTCCTCAGTAAGGCAACCTGCAATCCTTTTTTTCTGTTCTGCTGCAAAAATGATGCTTTTAGATTTTAGCACAAGACTGGATGGTTTCTTTCTTCAGTCTAACAATGTCTGTCCTCCTATTGCTTGCTGTTAAGAGTTGCCTCAACAGAGCAAATTCCCCTGTGGTTAATGGTTGTGCCCTCCATTGTCATTTTAGAGTATCTGTGCTAAGAGAGGAATGTGTCCACATAAAACCTAAGCTTTGTCTCTTGCTTTCCAGTATGGGTGGAAATAGTAAATAAATTAAGTAAATTAATAAAGCAATTATCTTGAAATAAGTTTCTATCTTCAAAAGTGGATTACATTTTTGGCAGCTTCCTCTCATAGTGAAAAATTACGTTTCTTCCTTGCTGCATACCACTCTTCCTTGCTTTTGACCATCATAATTGATATAAGCTTGTGCCTGACCTGTGGGCATATTTCCATGATTAATATAAAAGAAATATTAAATCCAAACAATTCCTGTTTCACTTTGGTTGGATGCAATGTTAAGCATTTCATCAAATTTGCCGCATGCTTATATAAGATCTTTAACACACTAATCCCATGTAGTTCCCATATCCATCTGCAGAATACAAAAATTTGCAGACTGAAGAAAGGTAAAAAATAATATTACTTTGTAACATACCCCATATGATTGTTGAACTTGTATACCCATTCATATGAATGAATGTGATTTTTAAAATCTAAAATTTGAGAATGAGATTTTCAGCTCCTAGTTCATATTCTTAACTACTAATCTATTATACGTTTAGAATACAGAGGAACTATGTAAATGAAAGAGAGGATTATTTTTGAAATATAAATTATTTTTCATGAGATTTTCTTCATTTGTGACATTTAATTTTAAACAATACTTAAACCTCATCACATAACAGGTTTGACAGACTGTGCTGCATTCCTGATGGTTCATCACACCGAACACTGCTTTCTGCTACAAGGTTGATAAGCAAAACAGAATGGAATCCTAGAAGGATCAAGATATTAGCACATATGCATTTCTTTATTAGGTGCAAGATAACAACTCTGCCCAGAAATGTTCCCACAATTCATCTTCTCATTCGAGTGCCTTGTAGTATTCTTGATTTTGAACATTTTGAAGAAGGTGACATGTTAAACTATTGCAGCAGAAGAAAAGGGAGAGGGCACAGGAGCCAACGGCAATTTTTCTGGATTTGGCCATGACAAGTATATTCTTCAAAACATTTAGGGAAAGACAGCTGTGTGAGAGGGAAATTGGAACCAAGAGACCAAAATAAGAGAAAAAGTTGAGAAGACAGAAATAGGCCACAATTATAAAGGTTATCAGCTATACAGATATCATCTTTTACAACTTTTCCTGTAGAGGAAGGCTATGATGGGTAGGGGAAATAGAGCTACACAGCCCATAACATGGTTCTTTATGTGCCTTTATCTAACCATAGGAACACATAAATGACAATATATGTATCACGACATCATGATACAAGCCCTGACCCTTTGTTATCTGCACCATTACGTTTTCTGCAAGTTTGTATTGTAAGCAGTGAACATCCATTGTGTTTTTGTAGTGTATGTTTTGCCTCTCTTTGTTCAATGCATGGTTCCAGTTTCTGATTCAGGTAAATGTAAAGCACTTAGAAAACATTGCTATCTATCCAAAAATTTTCATGACTAAAGCAAAGATGCAATTGTATAATAACAATATTTTACATATATAGTTATATAATTACTATGCCCTATATTTTTCTTGGGTGCAGCTTTAACTCAAGAGCTACATTTCATAACATTTAGAAACAGAAGCTGAAACTCTGAAAATCTTACTCAGATAGCTATCAATGGAGAACTAATTACAAAGTTAGATATATCTTCCTATTGTTTTTCCTTTTTAAACTGCCCCTGCCTATTGATGTTCCTTTTTCTGTTTTATGGGACAAAAATAGAATTCTTAAATGGGTCCAGAATAAAGCACATTTGAAGGTTTAGATTACTGCCCCATGTGCTGGAATAAAATTACTGGCATCAAGAAAAGCAAGTACAGATTGTGACTGGGAAGCCCTATTTCTGTGATGGTGAACTTATGGCACACATGCCAGAAGTGGCACGCAAAGCCATTTCTGCCGGCATGCAAGCCGTCGCCCGGAACAGATCTACTGCGCACGCACGCCTCCAGCCAGCCAGCCGATTGTCGGGTATCTGCTGCACATGCACGGGGGGCGTATGGGAAATGCTCACGCATGTGCAGAGGCATATGGTGCATAGGGGTCATGCGTGCATGCGCAGGGGGGCAGGGGATTGAGGTGCATTGCACTTGGCGGCACATGAAAACAAAAAGGTTAACCATCACTGCCTTATAGTGTTAGTACAGGAGAATTTGCCATTCCTTCATAGGAGATCCCTACTTCGTGGACAATTAGCAGTATACAGGGTATATAGGCAGTCCCTAGGTTAAGAACACCCACCTTACAGACAACTTGAACTTATGAATGGGTTGTCTATTACTACAAATGATGGACAATGTTCTTCTACCTCAAGCCAATAAACAGCTGAAGCTGCACCATGTTTTAAGAAATCGCTGAAGCTGCACATTTTTAATATACAGCCTGTTTTCAGCAGTTCATGACAACATTATACAATTTCAGTGGTTCATCAAACTGCCAAAGGAGAATGCTGTCTGCCATTTTTTAGAAATAGGTAGTCCATGCATAAGTACAAGTTCCACCTTACATACATATTTGAGTTAAAGGCAGACTTAGGAACAGAACTCATTTTTAACCTGAGGACAGCCTGAAATATTGTAAGCAGACTTGTAGTTCCATTCCAAAGAAACAATTAAGTGTTCCTATGTTATTGTTGAATTAATAAAATTGTTAATTACAATATTTTCATATTAACTAACTTCTCATGACTCAGACTAGTTTACTCTCTTGCCTCGCCACACCCCCACCCGCACCCCAAAATATTTTCTAAATAGTCATTTTCTGGGCTGTGGTTTCTGAAAGCTTTTATGGTATGCTACACTAACCCCAGACACGTTTGCAGACTACAGCAGAACTGGGCAAGCTGTAGTAGGTGGAAGTCACATTTTTATGTTTATTTGCAAGCCTGAATACTGTGAGTAGAAGCACCTCCTATAACTGGGCAAAGGAGGTTGTGGGTTTTTTATCCCCAAGTTTTCTTTGTAGGGAGAGTAACGGTGTTTATTTTCTGTTTCAGGTTTATTTTAGGATCAGTGTTCATGTATTTCCTGTCTCAAGGGTGGTAATTACACTGCCAGTTTTCAGCAATTTCATTGCAGAAATTTAGTGGCACCATTGAAAGGGCTCCAACAGTTATATAAAAAAGGCGACTTTAAGTTTCCCACTAACTCCAGAGTACAGTTGCTCACCATGGTGCTATAAGACACTCTTTAATAGGGTATACGTATAATAATGATTTTTATGGATTGTCCTAGTGCTTTGTATCTTGTTGCTTAGAAATACTAACTTTCAATTATCCAATAGTAGCTAAGGAAAAAATGAAACCTTGTTGCCTAATGACATTGCCAAAATGGATTGCACAAATTGTAAGTACCTTTATTTTTGGCATTACAAGATGTTCCAGACCATAAGATGCACTTAGCTTTTGGGGAGAAAAATAAGAAAAAAAAATTCTGCCTCTGCCTCCCAGCAATTTGCCTCCTTGCAGCAAACAGCAAACAGCCTGGTCATCTTCACACAGTCTGATTTAGCATGAGCAGATGATTGACGGTTGGATCAGCTTCCAGAATACCACCAATCAACTGTTCCTGGCTGCGGGGATTGCCACTGCCTCCATGCACTTCATTTTTGGCCTCCAAGTGCCCCATTTTTGGCCACCATGTATCCTGTTTTCAGCCCAGGCAGCAAGGATCCCCACCGCTATCCATTCAGTGATTGGTGGTGGTGGCAGCAGTGATAGGTGGCAATAGGTGGCAATGATCCCCACCCCCTGGAATGGGCAGAAAATGGGACATGCAGAGGCCGAAAATGGGGTGCATGGAGGCTGAAAATGGGACACACGGAGGCCAAAAATGGTCGAAGGGTGGGGGTGGGGGTGGACAAAGCTTTGGCAACATTCGCTCTATAAGACACAAAGACATTTCCAACCAGGTTTTTTTTGGGAGGGGGGAGTGCATCTTATAGTGCGAAAAATATATTGGTGTATATTGGTATATTGGTGGGATATAATCCACAAGATATCTGATAAGAATGCAGATAAGTTGAAATGGAGTTGGTGATAACCATTGTGAGCTTTGAGAACTAGTGGACATTTCTTGATTTTCAGTAATGGGTGAATACTAGCAATAAATATTTCACTTGATTTTAGATGACAGAAACCAGAGAAGCATAAACTTACACATAAATGCATGGTATGGTTGACTTTCCTTTTTAGTATTGCCTCTGGCAATCACTTTGGGAGCTTAGAATATCTTAACTTCTCTGTACAGGGTGAATAGGATTTCCAATTATTTTTCTCATGGCAGGGCTTGCATTAAGCATGAATCAATTAGGCCGCTGACATAAAAATAGATGTGGTTGGAGAACAACAAGATGAAAGCAGTCAGCCACATAGACCAGGCCTTGCTATAGTATATGAACACTTATTTGCTGGTATCAGCTATTTCCAAATAGCGTATGTTAGATCAGCCTTCTCTAAGCAAGTTTATCCAGATATATTGGAATTACCATTCTCATAATTTCAACTATTTTTAAAAATGATGAGACATCCTGGGCCAATCACTGTGCTTTCCAGCTAATTAAAAGACCAATGCACCTAGTGCCTTGCCCTAAGCCATCACTGGTCTTGAAGCAACAAACATTATTTCACTGACTCCTCACAAAAAAAAATAGCATGAATTGCTAGCAGGTCCCCCATCATTTCCCCACATGTGCATGCATGTATCTGAGTGGTAAATAAAAGAATATAATAGTTGCAGGGACTATAAAGGGCGCTGCTTAGACACAAAGTCATCTCTGCTTCTGCACTAAAATCCTACTGGAGGCTGATGGTAATAAGCATGTCAACAATTCTGTAAACAGCTAATTTCCCCAAATGCTGTAACTATAGTTCCATATTGTCATTGGGGAATGGACTGTGAGAAAGTTGTATTCTGAAAATGTATATAGACAGCCAGAATCAAGGTGCTGAAGCTTTGTGGGATAATGTGCCATTGGAACAGTGTCTTCATGTTAAAAAAAATCTGCCTGTAAGCTCTGCCCATTTTTTTAGAAAACAAAAATAAATAAGCTCAGATCTGAACACCATTTAACATTGCACAACACTGCATAAGTCTGGAAGTAAATCTGAGCGGGTATTACAATAGTATTACATTTGAAAGAAATATTTGCTGAAAAATAAAACATAGTGGAAAAGAATAAAAAAGAACATATCAGATTTGCATATCATGAATACAGTGTATTTGGGGTTTTCTTGACTGTGATTTTCTAAAATCAATTACAACTGTCTAAGCCACAAACTGAAAAAAAAATAAATCACAAAATAAAGCATGGGTTTAAAAAAAACAATGACTAACTTCACACAATAAAATAAGCTAAAACTGAATCAATCACATTATATTAATCAGATACAAATTTGAGAGCAAAAGGCCTCAATTTAGCATATATTTAAATCAAATATATTGAATAATTGCCTTGGTCTACTCCAGAGGTGGTATTCAGCAGGTTCTGACCAGTTCTGGAGAACCAGTAGCGGAAATTTTGAATATTTCAGAGAATCGGCAAATACCACTTCTGACTGGAGATTTTACAGTATCCTTCCCCTGCCACGCCCACTAAGCCACGCCCATAGAACTGGTAGTAAAAAAAAAATTGAATATCACCACTGGTCTACTCTATTCCAGAAACAACCAGGAAAGCACATAATAATCATCAAGAGAGGAGGCAGTAGGAAAAGTGATATCATGTACATAGCGTGCAATTGATACAAATTGTATACTTTACATTAGTCATGTCATGCCACTAACATCACATGATGTTGCCATAATGTAGGTGATTTCATTGTAGCTTCTAATAAATGTCTATCGCAATGCAGTGTGATGAAAATGTTTCTGCAACCATTTGCAAAAAACATTAGTAAATTTCTACATATCTTAAATTTCAGTTCATCTTCAGTTCTTCCACATGAGTGTGCTTCCATCCATTCTGTAAAGTATTGTGTATGCACTGTATGTATTGTCATTTGGCGCATGGACTGGAAGAGAGAAGAAATCTTTTATTGGAAAAAAAACGAGAAAAAATGAACATGATTGATTTATGGCTTTGAAGATTAGAAAGGGTAGCTTGAAGAAAGAAAGAAATGATGTAACAGAGAGTGTGATTAAAATATAAATGTATCTATAATTGCTGTCAAGAGGATTGGAAGCTGCTTCTTTATATTGATTCTATTTTCCTTTCCTTTTTTTTCTGTTTCTTATATGTCTTTTTCATTTTATTATTTTTCTATGCTTCACTTTCTTTTTATTTTTATTTTCAATTTCTTTTTCACTTTCTTACTACTTTTCTTTATTATTTAATTCAAAATTTGTGCTGTTTTTTAATTCTGTTGAAAAACATCTTCAATAACCATTATAGTACTTGAATGATTTAATTTTAATAAATTAAGGCCTGTTTATTTTCCATGCTATTGTTTTTCATTCCTTTCCATATTCATTCCTATTTGCTTGATGCAATATTGTTAACAATCATAGCAATGGGATTTTTTAAATATCTGTTTGATCATGTTTTCCACTGATGTTATTCCTTTTATCAAAATATTCTGCAGTCTATACACAAACAGACATAATGAGAAGAAGCACTGAGTAATATGTGAGGCAGGTAAAAATTATAATCAACAGGAAGACTTCACTTTGAAATTCAGAAGGGAGTTATATTGTATTTGACAAGTTAGCTGGGTGTTGCCCGTCTGAATTCCAAGGATTGTATAAGAAGGGAGTATCTTCACCACGATGAAAGGAAATATTTTTTTTATTTACTAAAATTAATTGGCTTGAGATAAATTACATTTGCTTTATCTAGACACAAACACGTTTAGTTGTCCACCACTTTTTAAAAAGTGGGACCTCAGTTAGGATACTGAAATGAAAATATAATAAAAAGCATTAGGGGTTTGATTATAAAGGAAACCATATGGTTAGGTTTGTTTCTACTTGATTTTCCTTGTTTGATAGTATTGTATTAAGTCTCTCTCTCTCTTTTGTTTTCTGATTCTCATTTGGCAATAGAAGAATACTTAAACTGATTAGATTGTATAATCTCTGATGACTGTGATATGCAATATTGATTGATACGAATTATTGTTATAGTGGCTTCCTTGAAGTAGAAACAAACTGTAAGGCTAATATGTTCTGTTTATGTGTCCTGTAAACATAAATATGGGGATGAAATAATATCCTGGAAGTAAGGAATGATATAAGGAGCTTGACTTATGTCAAAACTGTATGTCAGTAAAGAGCTAGTGAACTGAAATGAATACAGTATGGATACTTGGAATGTGGGCATCTTTTTCACCAATCATAGACTTCAGAGTTTGAACATTATCTGAAAGAACCAATTTCAAACTGCATTAAGTGATGGAAGTTGAATCTGAAGTAGCTGAACAGCCAAGTTGAGAAAGGAACTGATCATCAGCCAAGAGGCTTTGAGGTCAATAAGGAATTTTGAGGATGAAAAAGTGCATTTTATCACCAGTCTAGCAGAGAGAGTTCACCAGCTACCTCGTGACATGCACCTTGTCCTCTCAAATAGACATTCAGTACTTCCTTGTTCATCTACTGCTTTTCAAATCTTTCTTTCCCAGCCAGGGAAAGAGAGCAGATTTGACAGACTGACTTATGAATCTGCATGTTGCTTTGCTTCTATTCATTCATTCATTCATTTGTTCATTTATGTATTTATTTTGTCTTGCTATCTAAAACTGCACCTAACTACTTACAGTGAAGGGAATTTACTACTTTTTGAATGTATTGACTTCAATGAATATTATGTGCTGCAGTGGTGTGATTCAATTTTTTTATTACCGCTTCTATGGGCATGGCTTGATGGGTGTGGCAGGGGAAGGATACTGTAAAATCTCCAGTCAGAGGTGGTATTTGCCGGTTCTCTGAACTACTCAACATTTCTGCTTCTGGTTCTCCAGAACTGGTCAGAACCTGTTGAATACCACCTCTGATGTGCTGGGCCAGGGACGTTACAGCCCATATAGGGGTTTACATAGATTCAGAGATAACCTCCATTCCTAGACTTAGCAATGTCATGTAATTTCTTGGATAACCATTAACCGTTATTAGCAGAAAATACACAACATAGAGTGGGAAGTTGGTTCTTATCTGCATGACTCATTGGAAGCAAATTATGAAGATTTGCTCAGATCTAATAATATCCTAAATTTTGATACAGAGAGCTTACAACTACAGGAGGAAACAACTGTTTGCCTGCTGGCCCTATAAAAAAATCCAGTGCAAATATTATATAGCAAGTATTATGTTTATCATATTGTAATTAGTTTACATTCTTAGTAAGACATACTTGTAAAGTATTGCATACTTTAGGTCATCTCTCAGAATTCCACAAACATTTGGCTTCAAAAATAATTCTAACAGCTAGGAATAGTTTGAGTAGTCTTTTGATAATGAATTTATTATGACATAGAGTTTGTTTGTTTGTTTCTAGGCTGTATACGATATCATTGCAAATACAGTATGTCTAAGCCTATGGCAGAATCAGACTAAAGCAAACATAATATATTTAATCAGTGCAGGATTAATGCCATATGCTAAAACTACCTGCCTGAATTTAATATGGTATTTTGGGTTTGGTATTAGTACAGTGAGTGAATGTGATTGATAGCTTACTGTTATAATGAAAATCATTATGATGTAGTTTATAAATTGTGGTTGAAGAAAATGATGGCTTAGTATGATACATGAACCCAGCCACTCTCTGTAGAAATTGTAAGCGTATGTCCAGATGGATTTGGAGTCATCATAAAGCAGAATAGTTATCTCCTAGTGTATCTAAATCATGCTTTAACAGAGAAATAAATAGAAAGATAAATGCTAAAAATTGTACAAGATGTGTAATTTCTATGAACAGTGATAAATAATTAAACAACTAATGTTATTATCAATTATCAATCAATAGTAGTCATAATTAATCACTCCATTATTTTGACGTATTTCTAAACTGCATCTCTCATTACTCATATTCAAGATGATACCCAGAATTTAGATAGATGTATTATTCTCAGGAATTCAGATTCAGAGCCACTAATGAAAACAGAAAAAAATGATAATATTCCCAATAGTATCTTTTTTTGTACAAGCTAGGTAAAAACAACATAATCAGCTACTGGCTTCACCAGCCAAATCACACAAGGTTAAGGCAATAAACCCTAACATCTAAAACAATTGTCAGCTTCCTTAGTTCTCATGCCACACCCATATCTGTGTTACTTGAAAGAGACAAACATGAAACTGTAAAGAATGTTCATTAATATAAAATCATGGGCTTTACATAATGGTATAAGTAACTCTGAATCAGACAAAGACTGATGTGCCACTTTCTATTTTCATGCTATCAGTCAGATGCCTATGGGAAGTTAACAATTAAGCAAGAACAATAATTCTCTCCTGCTTAGCCTCTCAGATTGTGATTCCACACACTGTTAAACCATAATGCAGTTTGCTTTATTTTGGCTCAGCAAAATGTGTGGCTGCAGGCACTTTAATCTGTAAATCATAATTTATGAGTTAATGCAATAAAAGAGCTCAGCCATTCTATATTCATCACAAACAATAACAGTGAAAATGTTAATCTTTCTAAATGTGTCTAATCCCCTTTGAAAGGCATTCAGTTGTGGGTTCTCACTGTTATATCTTGTCCTAAGAAAATCTATATTAGAATACTTTCTAATATAAAAAGAGTTCTGAACATCAATGTTTCTAAAAATGGGGCTGCATATAAATGGAATGAATAAATGCATTAAATGTATTTTCACTCGGTGAAGTTGGTCAATTAAATGTCCGTGAATCAGGATTGACTCCAATTCTTTTATTTGATCTGAACCTCCCGGCCTTCAGCATCATTGGGGATCCAGTTTTGTATCTGATGATGATGATCCCTTTTTCCACATGTTGTAGAATTTTACAAATCCCATTTCTGTCACCATTTTCTTTTTCTGGGCTAACTGGACAATGACCTGGAAGTGTGTAGAATGACCAGGGGTAACTGAGCTTTGTTTCAGGCTGGATCAAGTTATCATAGTAGAGTATTTCCCAAAGGACGCATTACCTCAAAGCCTCTGTGAGATCTTAACCATTTGGCCTAATGAGCAGTTACGTTGGAATGGTTGGCCATGCATTGTAACCTCCCATTTGGAATATTTACTGAGGCTATTTCATATGTTTCAATTACTCACCTATATGAATGGGACTCAAGAGACTTTCACAAAGCAATATTCAAAATCCCTGCTCTGTCTTAACTATTTATTCTACCATTTTATTGGCTTCTTAGTTAATGTAAAGAGCAATCAACATTTTCATTTGGAATAAAACTAAATGCAGCAAATAGTATAATTCAGGAGTGTCAAACTCACAGCGTCATCATGTGACATATCAGGATTTTTTTTCCCTTCACTAAACCGGGCATGGGTGTGGCCAGTGCATGATGCATCTGGCCTGCAGGCTGGGAGTTTGATAGCCCTGGTATAACTGATCAACTGCAGGCTCTTTTTGCATATGCATTAGAAAAGGGTAATAAATAGAAAACATTAATGAAGGCGCTGCTTTTCAAATTATGAGAAATACGTGAGCCTGCATTTTTGTAGGGGGGGTGGGGAAGCTCTATTTATATATTCAATAAATAGGTGTATGGTTTTGCAATTTCACAGCTATCCCTGGCTAAATTCAAAAAGCTAAGTGATTGGATTTTGTTAGTACTGGGATGAGTTGGAGGAAGGAATCCCCAAAAAGCTGCAGTGGCAGCCACTTTGGTCCTGTTGCCAAGAAAACTGCACGAATCGTCGGTGTGATCATCAAGAGTTAAGTTCAGCTTGAAGGTATCCTTACCACTTTGGACATTTTCAACAATCTGTTTAAATAAACAAGGTTTCAGTGATCTGGATTAAATTTGGATGAGAAGAAAGTCCATGGATTTCAATGGAACTCTTTGAAAGCAGGAAAAAAAATCTGATTCTCACAAAGCTTTGTGACTGATTTAGAACTGAGTCAGGAGTCCACACACAGTTCCTGAACTATCTCAATGACTTCAGAAAGTTATTTAATATAATTTTCAATGTAAAAAATGCATGATTAAGGGGATGATCATATTAATTTTATTTACATGTGAGTGTTTATGTGCATGCATGTACGCACACCTTTGGGTCAGTCTTGACTCCTGGTGACTGCCTGAACAATTCTCTGCAGTTTTTTTGGCAAAATGTTAGCAGTGGTTTGCCCTTCCTTCTTCTTACAGCTGAAAGAGAGTGACCGACCTAAAGTCACCTTGCTGGCTTCATGCCTAAAATGGGACTAGAACTCAAAATCTTCTGCTTTCTCTCCTGGTACTTTAACCACTCTAAAACTGGCTCTTTTATATTATCTTAATTAAATATAAATTAGATTAAGTTAAATCCAAAGTTTGTTTCATCTCACCTTCTCTTTTCTGGAGTAGAGCTTCCACAATTCAACTCAAGTAAAACTTAACATATACTGTATATTATCCCTGCTAGGTAGGTTTACTTAAAATGAAACCAGTACATTTTATGTCTGAATATTGGAATTTGTTTTTGTGTGTTGTTAAACATTTAAAATAAACATAAATAATTAAAACATGTGAAATTAATGTTAAACCCATTTCTATGTAGCTAATAATGCTACAATATGCAGACTTTGTACCAAATGAGTAGCATGACTTCTAATCAAATTTAAATGTTTAAGGCAAGCTATCCCCCCCCCGATATATTTTGTTTATGTAATCACATTGTGTTAATATACCAGCAAAAGCCTAAATTACAATACAGTATACTTTTGTTGTAAATATAATTCATTAGTCATTTACAAGGGGCATTGCAATCTCTACTTTCCTATATGCCATTTGATCTTGCAATATACCGCAAATGATGAATCAGCAAGCATTATGCAAACAGGCAGGGCTTTTGACAGCCTTTTGTTTAGATTTCTTTTGCAATTCAGTGAAAGGAAGGTGTGTTGTCCCTTGAACTTTTTTTTATTTCAAGCTTAATGCAATAAAGCATTTAGAATACTTAGCTTTTGTAGCATTTTGCAACCCACCTGAAAGCTCATGGCTTTCCTTATCTTTTAACCTTATTGGCAACATTAGCCACAAACAACATTGGGTCTTATTATTGTTTCTAAAAGATAAACATCACGAGGGGGGGCAATGGATCTGTAATGGGGCAAATCATCAGTTCTGAAGTCTTCCCTTTCTTGGGTCAGTTTTTTAATCCAGGGATGTGCCTGGCAAAATTGGTCAACCAGTATAATTTAGACTTTTAGCTGCAACTGACTTTAGTTCAGGTTTAAATACTGACTGCTCCCCCACCCTGAGACATTCAGCAGGCTGTGAGTCCAAAACCAATGAGTCACCCATAGCTCTGCTCTGAATCATCCTCCATAAACAGCCTGATTAAATGTGTGTGGCTTGCCTCTAGAAAGGGCCATAGGCTGATTGGGAGTGGGTGGGTGGTTTAAATAAGGAAAAACAAAAAGAACCAGAAATTAAAAATATAGTTTCATATAGTACCTGGCATGTTTTACCACCTCCAAGTGAGAAAAATAAATGTAAGTCATCAGAAGAGAAAGAATACATTGAAAATACATGATCATTATGAGAGATGGAAAAATACAGCTCTGCTACAGGTTTTGATATTTTGGGGAGAGGGTTTCAGCGATTTCTTCTTTTTTCCTAAAGAAATAAGATATAGAAGGCTTTCGTTCAATTTAGGATACAGTACTAGGTCATGATAAGCAAATAATTATGTATTAATTATAACAATGGTGTAATTTCCTCATGCTTTTATATTTTGTTATGATCTCTTTGATACACAGTTATGAGAGAATGAGTCATGTCCCACCAAACAACAGATTGCTTGACATTTCCTGCCTGCCAGAACCTGACCCAGCTGGGAAGCAGGATAAGAGAACAATCTAAAGTGGGTATCTTTGGGTTGATAACGTGGCCTTGACAATTCAAATGTGCAGATGTTTCTCTTTCCCGCTTCGGTACCATTTTCTTATCTGTCAGATGAAATGAAATATCCTCTTTTAATTTGCTGTTGCTGCTGTTACTTTTTTCCATATGGTTCTGTTGCCAAACAGGAAAATCAGTGATGGAAGAAATCGTATTTTTTCTGGTCATCTTAAGATCTCTATCTTTATCTGACTTAGTATAGTAGATGCAACATTGAAATCTTCTTGTCTTGGAAAACCAGGCCCTCTTGACATTCATAAACGTTCACAGCAGAATCCAGTCATTGTAATACAGGGGTGTCAAACTAGATTTCTTCAAGGGCTGGATCAGCATTGTAGTTCTCTGTGGGCCAGCTGGCGGGGTGGGGAGACAGGATGGATGCCTCCTGTAGCACTTTGTAGAGTGTTGCAGGAGCCATCCAGGCTGAAAATGGGACATGGATGTGTAGCGCCTCCGCACCCCATTTTGGTTGCCAGAGGCACCATGGGCCAGTCCTTTGCTATTTCCAGGATGGCCCATGCTATTTCCAGGATGGATCTGGCCCCCGGGCTGTGGGTTTGACATCCCTGACCTAATAGGATAAAAGGATCTGCAGAAAAATGGAGAGTCAGAAGGAGGGCAACATAACAACTCTGAAGGAAGACTGAAGAAGCCAGGCATGTTTAATTCTGAGATGGGAAGAGTTTGGAGGAATACATTAGCACTCTAAATAACTGAGTGGATATTATAGAAAATAAGGCCACATCATTCTAAAGTGCAAGACATGGAATAATGAACTTAATGAATTACGGAAAGGCAGACTCAGTTATGAATGTTAAGAAAACTTCCAGAAAAATTTGTTGTGGAATCATTTATCTGGGAATGGAGGGCTCCCCCTCACTGCATGTACTTAGCTAGAGATTAGACAGATTCCTGCACTGAACAAAGGGTTAGAATCAGTGATCTAAATGTCTCCTTCTATTTGTATGATTCTAACAAGGTTAAAAGCAATCTTGACCAGTTTCTGTGATTTAGCAACATCTCATTGGTCAATAGCCCTGGAGTGAACTCCTGCTTTTCAGTTTATGAATTAAGTGATCTTAGTGAGATACTAGGTCTTCTATAAGTGATGAAAGTGACTGCATCATTTTAATAACTATTAATTCTGATTGTATTGCAGTTACAATTTCTGCTGGAAGTCACTACTAGGTCTTCTATAAGTGATGAAAGTGACTGCATCATTTTAATAACTACTAATTCTGATTGTATTGCAGTTACAATTTCTGCTGGACCTCACTGAGGAGTATGATTCCCATTCTAGAAGACCAGTATGGATTCTGTTAAACTGATTACTTTAAATACACCCATTACCAGTGGTGGGATTCAAATTTTTTTACTACTGGTTCTGTGGGTGTGGTTTGGTGTGCATGGTGTGGCTTGGTGGGCGTGGCTTGGTGGGTGTGGCAGGGGAAGGATACTGCAAAATCTTCATTCCCACCCCACTTCAGGGGAACGTTACTGCAAAATCCCATTTCCTCCCCACCCCACTAACCTGCTTTCCAGTTCTGTTTTCCTGTGCAGGGCAACAAAAGAATACCCAACCAATCAGCTGGGACTCAGGAGGCAGAGAATAGATTGAGATGGGGCCAGTCACAGGTGGTATTTGCCAGTTATCCGAACTATTCAAAACTTTCCACTACAGGTTCTCCAGAACTGGTCAGAATCTGCTGAATACCACCTCTGCCTATTACCATCCCTATGAAAGGTGTATGCCTTAGCATCTTGAATCTCTTGAGCAGAGTTTTAAATGACATCTCTCAATTTTGAGCAGTTCCTCATATTTCCAGTAATCTTTCCCATTTTCAAATAAATTTCTGATGATCTTTTTGCTTTTTTTCTCCAGAACAGAACACATGTCTTCAACCAAACCCCCACTTCTATGCAATATCTCTACTATAGACTTTATTTTCATGTGATGAGAAGAGCAAGTTGTTGCGTTATAAGAATTGCATGAGTAGAAAGTAAAATGCTATGTTTTTTAAATTTGTGAAAAAGCAAACAGAGAGGCAAACTTTTTGAGAGCTAGGTTTAAACCTGGGTGTCAGGGCTCTAACAAATCCACTGCCATTCAAATCAAAAGTCTCTAACCGCATCTCAAAGAAAAAAAAATTGATTTATTAGAAGTGGCCATGCTGGCGTTAGCTGGCTGCAGCCGATACTAAATTACATCATACATTTCCCCCTTGACCCTGGTCTTCCCCTCACCCCCTAGATGTGACTTCTCCAATGGGACACATCCATCTCCAAGAGTCATCCATTATGCTCTCCAATAACCTTCTTAAGCTCTGACAACTTTGGGCTGCCGGGGTGATTATCTAGGCATTTAATTATTTAGGCATTTGCCTTGTTTTCTCCCACTCCCTTTTTCTGGCAGCTAAAAAGACCAAAGGAGTATCTTTTTAATTGACATTGGGGTCTTCTATGTCCAGAGCATGTATAGGTAGTCCTCGACCTACAACAGTTTGTTTAGTGACTGTTCAAAGTTACAATGGCACTAAACAAAGTGACCATTTTTCACCGTTACAACCTTTGCAGCACTCCCCCCATAGTCATGTGATCAAATTCAGATGCTTGCCAACTGGTTCATATTTAGGACGGTTGCCCTGACCTATGGTCATGGGATCACTTTTTGTGCTCTTCTGACGAGCAAAGTCAATGGGGAAGCCAGATTCACTTAGCAACCACCTTACTAACTTAACAACTTCAATGATTCACTTAACAGTTGTGGCAAGAAATGTCGTAAAATGTGAGGAAACCCAGATAACAAATGTCTCCACAGAACAGAACAACAGAAATTGTGAGAGGTCTGGCCAGTCAAGTGACACTTGCTTGCGTTGATGCAGCTCGAGTGTCATACTAACCTTGGAACAACTGCCAAGTTACACTAGTTAAAACTCCATAGGAGAAAATAGGGAAGGAAATAGTTTGCATGCCTGGGTCTTTTTTGGAGTGTAAAGTTCCTGGGAATGTTGCCACTTTAGTGTAACATGAGTGCCTTTCCTTCCCATCTCAGCTGAAGCACAAACACACTGATATAACCTCCTGAGCCCTCTAATCCTCTTATATTCTAATATTACATTGGCATGACCATGATTTTGATCATGATTTTGGTTTTTTAAAAAAATCACAATTTCAGATTACTATATTTATTCAATGTAAGAAATATATGTTTTTTAGTAGCCTCCATAGGCATGTAGTTAGTAACAGATACGAGCCTTCCCTTTCATTGTTGGATTACTGTCATCCTGAGACAAGTGATTGATGAAGACATTGGCAAGACCAAACCTTCTTCCCCTACACACTGGCTTGTTTGTATGATATGCCTAAATAAGAATTTAGGGAGTTGTATGAACAGTTTTATCCAGACAAATGAGGCAACAACTAATCCAAAGAGGATTCTTTTAGCCTGGGTTTAAAGAAAACAAAACAAAGGTGGTCAATTAGCAGCTAATCCATTATAGTTTAATAGTGAGAACTCTTTGCCTCCCTCATATCATCATGGCGGTGTCATGTGATGTATCAGGACTTTTTTCCCCTTAGCTAAACCAGGTGTGGGTTGTGGCTAGTATGTGATGCATCCGGCTCACAGGCCTGGAGTTTGACAGCCCTGGCCTAGAGGCTCACTGAAAATGTGACTTTTTAAAGAACTCTTGTCTTTGGTGTTAATTTGCCTTTCTTACCAGTGGTCAAAGGATTGGGGAGGAGATGGTGGTAACAGAAGACAGAAAAAAGGTAGGTAAATTATCTACCCCAATCTGATACGTAGCACTTCTGAATCAGATCGGCCCACTGCAGATTTTTTTAGTATGATTTTTCATACTATGGGAATGCTACAATTTATTCTTCCCTCCTTTCCATTTCTTCTTGCAATGTAAATTTTACCTTAGGTTTTAAATTTGTTGAAGTGTTATTGTTGTGATTGAGACAGTTTTGTTTGATTATTTATTAAAGTATACTATCTTAAAATGATCTCACATGGGAAATGAGGCAATATGACAAACAAACAAGTAAATAAATTAGCTTCACCCTTATGAGAAGACTAATAGACATATTTCAATCTCTTTGTCTTATTAGTTGTAGCTTGGGGCTCACAAAATTGTATTATTCTTTGCTCATCCAATTCCAGAAAGGGCAGACAATGTTTGGGGTAGGGTAGGGTTGTTTGTTGTGGGGATCATCACTCAGTTTCACAGGAAGGTAACAGGAGGTTTTCCAGAAGTGAAATAATACTGCATCTTTAGAGGGGGGTACAACTTTATTATTTACTTGCATTTCATTCAGAATCTGAACAATTTGGGGTTTGGATGAAGAAGTCATATGATGGGTATTTGGCTGGAGAAAATTCTAACAGCCAGATACCCATCATATGACTTCTAGTTAAGTAAAAAAAGAGGAGCAACTATCTATAATTTTGAAGCTAGAATATTTTCCCAGATGAGATGTAAACATTCATTTTTTAAAAGTCTAATGTTGACATTTATTTTTTGTAAAGGGAGAAAGCAATGCTTATTGCCATTTGCCATTTTTCAAAGCTATTATTTCTCTGAAGAGATGAACTGCTTCTACACCCATTAGAAGAACATTTTGCTGCAGTTGAGATGGTTATATGTAAAAGGTTATATGTACTGCTATTTTACCATATCTATTCCCTTATACTGTATTTATTAGCTGCTTAAAAAGCTCCATCTTCAATCAATATTTGTTGTACCACTTTTTTCTTTTCCTTTCTACCATCCACTCTGTGTTCTTTTTTCCCCTGTCATTTCCTTCCCTTAGGTTTACACACAATGCTAGTGCAACATCAAAGGTCTTGGAAATAAGTGTATGCATTATTTTAAATCCAAGATAGCCCACCATACATTTAAACCATACTCAGGCAGCTCTCTGTCCTGCTTCCCTCCCATCCCAGAACTGGCAAGAAATCAAGCTATCCTAAATCTTGCTGTTTCCATAGCTGGCAATTCATAAACTGAAAATGGATGAACTTCTGTTTGTGAAATAGAATGTCATAGGACTGGTTGTCTGCTTAAGAGCTGTGATCTGGAGAAGTTCTTTAGCTTCTTCCTTTGGAGAATGCATCCACAGTAATTTCCTGAGGACCATCTCAGGATCTACCATAAAATCCACAAATGCTATAAAATATTTGGAGTATATGGCAAACTTTCTGTTTACATTGCCCCTCACCTAAGAAGTGTGGACTTTAAACAGATTCCTACCACAATTCCCCAGCATAGCATTACAGAGAAACAATGAAACTAGTAGATAACTGATTTTCAGGGAATACATCCATTCATCACTCCTGATGAATGCATCCATCTGCAGCTAGCCAAAATGATGAAACATAATATTATGATGTAGTGTCCATCCTTTAATACTTTTATCACAATGTTGCATGCAAGAACTTTGTTGGAAAATTACTGTGGATAATTTCCTATTTATTTTGCACCAGGACACTCCCCACTCAGCTGGATTAGAGTATGTACTTACTCTAGCAAAATGATATATAGCTTGAGGTGTATTCATTAAAAATCATCAAAGATCAAACACAGCTAACTGGTAAAAACAGGATAAAAGGCAAGCAAAAACAGGGAAAAACATAAACATCAAGCAAGAATTAAAAAGAGAACTTAATAATCATTTATCTATCTTTCTATATAACTTTCAAAAGGCAGAAACTTTCCACCTGAAACAATGTGGTGGTTAATTAATGTGGTTATTCTAATATCAGCCCTTTTAAGAATAGAGCTGGAAAATGGTGCCTGCATGAACCCTCCTTTATTCTGTGCAACAAAAATGTAATTGGTAAACAAGGATAAGGTATCCAACATGCATGAAGAATATTTCTGTTATGATATATCACAGCATAAAATGTTTCCACTTACCTCCCCAATGCCATCAGTCACCTAGAAAATGTGGCACATCCATGCAATTTTTTCAACAATGTGGCATAAGTGGTTCATCATTGCATCTGTCTGACCTGCTCTTTACAGATGTTGGAAATTAAAATCCATCATTCTCCTACAGAAATGAAATATTTTAGGATATATTAAAAAGGCAGAATATTTCCCCTAAAAGAGAAGTAGAAACTCAAAGAGGCAGAAACTTAGCCCCGCTACCATTGCTAATGGGCCATTAAGGCCTGGGCCAGCCTATTCTACATAACAAAGATCTACCTCCTTCAGGCAGACTCATAATAGCAATCCCAAAGTCCTTTCATTACATCATCATCCAGCAAGACTCAACCAAGCCTGGGACTCAGGACAGCCTACAGAGTTGCCCCTGCATGGCCCCATGGGAGTCTGACAACCAATCAGAATACAGGCTCAAATTCAAATCCCAATAGAGGGCATAAAACCCAGGGACTCTCAGCATTTCTTCCCTTTTCTTTGTCCAAGAACTCCAAGCCTTGTGATCCTATCCACCATTAAATCATTTTTCCAAACAGTCACCATGTTTCCAGTGTGTTTTTCTCACTTGGAACTGAACCCAGAAGGATATTTCTTCCAACACAAATTACAAGTCTAACCAACAATCTGGTATTCCTTGGTGGTCTGCCACCCAATATTAAATAACCCAGACCTTGCTTAGCTTCCACTTTCACATATCTTTAGCCAGTTGCACATTTCTAAGACCTAATCTAGAATGGGCTACTATCTAAACAAAAAAAGATTAAAATACTTCTGTGCAAAAAATGTGGAGAGCAGCAGTGTGGTTGGCAGAAAAAGGTGCAAGAATTTGAACACTGATTTCATTTTAATCAGAGCTTGCATTTATCACACAGTAGTCCTTATAATACTTTCATAGTAACTTTGACAGTTATGTTATTTTAAATAATATATCAGATATCAGAAACTCCTGTATCTTTGCTTATTTACCGATATGTTTCCAGTATGATTTGCTATCCTCTAGTGGTCTTCTGGAGATCAGCAGCACAGAACTACTAGTTTTGTTAATCAGATAAAATTTTGATTCCTTTTGCCTGTGAATTCTACTATTCCTTTTCATCTACTCTCATCTGCATTATTTGAAGCTATGGAGTTTTAAAGAATATCCTAATTCAATCACAACCCTTCCTCCAATGTATAATTCATTGTTCTCTGTATTAATTTACATTTCATTAGAAAATTATATCCAAAATCTTTCCCCTTTTTTGTTCCCAAAAGTAAATACTTTGGTACAAATATTATGCAGGTTTATTGTGAAATTATTGGAGAATATTCTAAGCTGGTGTTCTAGCAGAAATATTTAGAATGGGAACTGCTGTTCCCTCCTCGTTTCTAACATTTATATATATATATATATATATACATACATACATACATACATACATATATGCAGGTCTTGGAATGTTCGGGTCTTTTCCCGTGTAAGATTGAGACTATCTTGGCAATGTTTCAGCAACATCTCACTCGCCATCTTCAGGCTGGTGCTTTTGGCTTCGTGCTTGTGCCAAGATAGTCTCAATCTTACATGGGAAAAGACCTGAACATGCCAAGACCTGCATACCTGTACGTGTGAAAATCAAACGAAAACGTGTGTGTGTGTGTGTGTGTGTGTGTGTGTGTGTATGTTTTCTGAGGTTTTCGCAGGTATTTGTATGTGGATCCTTGGTAATTCGGGTTTTCTCCCACGTAAAATTGGAAGTATCTAGGCGACGTTTCGATGAAGTCTCATTCATCATCTTCAGGCTTGTGTCTTCGTTTGAAGAAACAACTGCAAGCTCACATTACTCCGAGAAGTACAAAGCCGAAGACACAAGCCTGAAGATGATGAATGAGACTTCATCGAAACGTCGCCTAGATATTTCCAATTCTATGCGGGAGAAAACCCGAATTACCAAAGATTATATATATATATATATATATAATATCAGCTCTTTGATATTATATATTATTATTATATATATATTCTTTCTGTCCCTCATGTCATTTTCTTGCTGTTAGATATTCCACTAGCCATTTGTCTTCCTTTTCTTCTCTGTAAGCACCTTTTCATAAAGTCTATCTTCTTTAGCAATTCTAATAAATAATTAATGAACAATTTGGCACTGTATAACAAAGAAAAATAAGCAGAAATAACAGAGACATATTCTTCTGGAATTTGATGAAAGTTGAATGGATCAAGAAGAGAAAAAGAAAGATGATCGGAGAAGAAATAACCCAAAACTTGTTAAATAAAAGTGAAATGATAGTTTCTGATGCCCTCTGGTGGTTCATTTTTTGTTGTTTAAATAGTTTAAATCACTCTTCAACAATTGAAAGGTAAGGGGTGCAATCCTGATGAATTTTGTGGAATTTTTAAATAGGTAGCTCTCATAGTGTATCTCCTCGATTGGAAAATGGATATTAGGCCACACCATCAAACTTATCCCAAACCTACTGATTCCAGAGTATTACATAACCATCTCTAGCCTTTAAGATACAGAGGGTGGAAGCAGGAAGAGTAGAGCAGAGCAGAGAAGAACAGAACAGAACAGAACAGAACAGAACAGAAGGATATCCTATCTGTGAGAAGATGAGACACAATTTAGGAATCTAACTCAAGCGGACAATAATGCTGGAGGAGTTGGAGAGGAGAAAAGCAGAATGAAGATCAGATCCCTGTAGACAACAGCAAGCAAGTAGTTGCAGGGCAGTTGTTTGCTTCATTTGGTAGTTTAGTATTTTAAACTGTACTGGATCTACAGTATCCATGATATCTAATAACATAAATAAATGCTACATGAGAATCCAAGGTTTAAGGTGGCAGTTCTTTTTCTTACTCACTGCCCCCAGGAGGGACACATACCATCCCTTAGTGTTCCTTATGTTGGTGGAATATTTGGCAACTGGCTAAATGAAAATCAGTTCTGTAGGAGCTGGAAGAGATTCTGTTTGGAAAATCACTAGGGAATCACATTTGAACTCAAGACCGGTTCTAGTATTAGAACTGACATTACCTTAATATAAGGCTCCCCCAACTTGTCATCTAGTTTAGCTCCCATTAATTCCAAGCCAGTAAGGCAATCCTGTAAAGGTAAGTCTAGGATATTTTTGTGTGCTTTTGTTTTTCCTGTATAGTTTTTTTAAGAGTAAAATATTTATTTCCAGAAATAGGAATATCAAAGAGCTGATATTGTCTAATTCCTTATTTGGTTAAATATCTGGACAGTTTAGACATTTTGTATTTTATTACAGCTAATCCTGTCAGACCAGTATGAATCAGTTTCCTTGAATACGGCAACATTTTATTGCACTGTTTTTGTTTTTTTAAAAAAACTCAACATGACTCCATCACTTCAATGACCTCATTGCAATTTTATGGTTGTATTATATTTTACTTCAAACACAAACTGATCATTTATTTTTATTAACTTGCAGAATTCTTGTTTCTAAAAAAATGATTGAGTCCAATGTATTAGATCCAGAATGTCTGCTAGAGTGGTGACTTTTATGACCCAATCCAAAATAATTGGGGTTTCCGCATGCAAGTCAGACAGGTTACACTGACATAGACATTTACAGTATTAACACAGGAAATCTTCATTCCTCTTTTCTAAGGAAGTTGTCACTGAGCTAAAAACACAATATTGCTGTAACTAAATGACTAATTAAAAGATAAATCACCCATCCATCTTGAATTACAGTGATAGTTCCTCTAATTTTTGAACAGTGTTGCATACACTTTATTATTGGTTTATCTTCACACAGCATGTGTTGAAAAGCAACTGGAAATGAACTCATGCAAAATTTCTAAAGCTAGTCTATTGGAGATACAAAACTCCAGATGACCACTAAAAACTAATTCTTACTCTTTGTGTCATCTTCTAGTGACCATTTGAACGATAAAGCCCAGATCTGGTAGCCCCAATTCACAAACCCTAGTTGCTGGAAAATATTCCACCTATTTTATTTAATTTGTTGTTTTGTTTCCAAATCTAATTCAAGATGTTATTTTAGCATTTAAAATGTGCTGCCTACTATATATAATCTCTACTATTTCTAACTAAAATGCCCAATGGCAAAAGTCTGTGAGAACCAAATTAGAAAACATTTTGAAGGCATTCAGTTGTATATTACTGCTCAAAAATATCAGAAACTAAATACCTTATGGTTATATTAAACACTATGAGGCACAATGTGATCAGTTTCATTATTATTGGGGCTCCTCAGATGTTATTTGATGGAGTTCAAACCCTCTAGTGAAAACTGAACTTTGTACCTTAGATGACCAAATACAGAATGAGAGCTTTAATGTTTATCCAAGTCTGGAGTTTGTCCAGGAAGGAGTATCTAGATCTCTAGATATCATAGTGGTATATATAATCTGAAAGTCAAAATACTTTGACCACCAAATGACAAGAGAGGACTTGTTGGAAAAGACCCTGATGTTGGGAAAGATTGAAGGCAAAAGGAGAAGGAGACAGCAGACAATATCATTGACACAATAGACATGGGTTTGGGTGGACTCTGGAAGACAGTGGAGGACGGGGGGGCTGTCATGCTGAGGTCCATGAAGTCATGAAGAGTCGGACATAACTTAGTGATTGAGCAACAACAGCAAATATATAATCTTCTTTTCCTTAACCTCTTAAAACATAGAGATAAAGATGTTATATCATGCCCCTATATATAGTTTTTAATGATAGCTACCCATGTCTATCTTGATTCCATGTAGTCCTCCCTAACTGCCATGCTCAAAAGTTGAGATCTTAGTCCATATTTGTTGGTTTTATAAGTACAACTGGCAGCTTCTAATGAACATTCTTTTGTAAGCTATGCTTACAAAAGAACGTTCATTTATTTCCCCTGTTATTCCATCCATTAAACTAGCATACGTTTTAGGCACTTGGCTTGAATGACAGTTCAAGGAAATACAGTATTTGGCTGAATGTTCTCCTACCTTTTTTTAATCAAATCCACCTTTGAGACTTATGTAACAAAATATTATTTACAACTTAAATATTTTAAGCATCTTGGGAATTTACAGTTTAAATTTTCCCAAGCAATAATTCAATAAAAATGTATTCCGGGTTTTTTTTATGTAAAGGCATAACTCAGAATATGAGTCCCTATCCACAGTGTGAAATAGTATAGCTCAAACACAGGTTTACTTCCCCAGCAGGAACTAGGCAGCGACGAACATGATGATGCCAGTGGGCTGTTGTCATAGTTACTAGCTGAGTCACTTCTGAAAAGTGAAAAGGTGATCTATAGCTGGACTAACCTTCTGTGACATCCTTAATGTTTTAATTCATAATGGTAGATTTTTGTGGCTTTTGCTGAAAAAAAGTAGAATGGTTAATTATTCAATCATGCTACACATTTGTCAGATTCTATGTCTTCCAGTTCTGAATTATGACAGGAAAATTAGTTTTAAATGAGGGATTTTGCTCTTTATACCTGTTTTGTTGTCAGATTCATCCCAATATTGAAAGTTAGCAAGAAGCAATGGAACAATGCTTTTAAAGTAAAGGTTTGCAAAGTTTTGGGATCTGCAGCCTAGATGCCACCTACTTTGAATTTTCACTCAATGCTCAATTCAAAGACATCTTGAATATTAGCTTGCTCTATGTCAAGAATCAATACCTGCAAACCAAAGATTCAACAAATGGCCCAACCAAGAAATGTAGGAGAAATGAAAAAGGACAATAAGAACAATAGATCTATCATGTTTTTATCCCATATTCCTAGAAATCTTTAGGTTTCTAATGTGGAATTAAAAGATAAATGATGGAAGATTGTGCAATGAGAAGAGAAGCAAGAGAAGAGACCTCTATGTAGTTTAAATGAGGTCATAAATTAATTATATTAATATCCCCAAGGCTTCACCTCCACTTCTGCTATCTGATTATCCTTTGGAAATCTTGTTATTATTGTTGTTGCACTCACCATGTCTATTTGCCTTTACAATGCGTGAAATAGAGAATTTTCTAAAGGATGAAAGAAAAAACTATACATTTTCAGTGGTGCAAATTCCACCTATTTCCACTGTGTTCTGTCCACTCTTTATTCTGGTTCTACACATCATTAATTGAAGTCCTTGATTGACTTCCATGGATAAGAATTTATAAGAAGAAAAGACTTTCCACCATTTCCTTACTTGGTATCAATGATCAAACTCAAACTGGTCAAATAACTTGCACTAATTGCAGTTATTTCTTCTGCGGCCTTCCATGTGGCTTAAGCTGCAATTCTCACAAACCTCAGCCAACTTGTTCAATAATAATTGGAATTACAGCTTACAAACTAAATTTAGCGGATTTTTTGATTTGAATTGAAGAAGACAATCATTCCAGGTAGAGAAAAAACAGATGCCATTCCCTTTTTAAGTAAAAACTTGCCAAAAATTACACATGCCATGGAGTTTTCCCATTATTCAGCAGTACCTATGAGTAGACTAAATATTTTTAATTCTCTGTAAGATTCCTTACAGAGTTGAAAAGGATAGGTTTAATATCTTGGCATGATTTTAGGACTAGTAATGTCAATACAATAGTGATCAAAAAATAGTGATCAAAAAGCATTTGCTTGTATTATTCTGTTGTTGCCAAAAAAACTACATGGGTCACCAAAAATCAAAAGTATCTATTTTTATCCTCAGTCCCACATCATATCCTTCTTCCTATATACTTCATGACAAGAACTTTTAAAAATTATTTTTGGAAGTTTCATTGGAAATATCCTGGGTGTTTAAGAAGCAAAAGTGCATTTGGGTACAAACTTCCTGTGATTCATCTTTTTTTCACCTCCTCAGATTTATTGTTTCTGAGATAACATAGCCAGAAGCTCATGACATTGTGCCAAAATTGCACACAATCATAGTAAGATAATTAGACAGCTGCCTATATACCGTGTTTCTCACAAAATAAGACAGGACCTTATTTTTTTTTGAGCCCCAAAAAGACGGCTAGGCCGTCTTTTCGGGGGTGAATTAATTTCTCTCCCCCCCCATCAGCGGGTGGGCGGCAGCGGTGTTCCCACCGGCACGACAACAGCAGCAGCGCCGGCGGGAACGTGGAAGCGTTTTTGCCGCCGCTTGGGTGTGTGCACACACACCTGAGCAGTGGCAGAAACACTTCCACGTTTCCGCTGGCGCCGCTGCTGTTGTTGTGCCGGCGGAAACGTGGAAAACATTTCTGCCGCCGCTCGGGTGTGTGTGGCTCCGCACACACCCGAGCGGTGGCAGAAACACTTTCCATGCCGGCAGAAACCTGAGCGGCGGTAGAAACGCTTTCCATGCCGGTGGAAACATGGAAAGCGTTTCTGCCGCTGCTCGGGTGTGTGCGGAAGAGGAGGCTTCCGCACGTTCCTGCCGCTGCTCGAGTGTGTGAGCGTTCCGAGCAGTGGAAGCGTTCCTGCCGCTGCTCGAGTGTGTGCAGAAGAGGAGGCTTCCACACACACCCGAACAGTGGAAGCGTTCCTGCTGCTGCACACACTCGAGCAGCGGCAGGAATGCTTCCACATTTCTGCCGGCGCTGCTGCTGTTCTCGTGCCGCCAGGAACTGGGGAAGCCATGTAGGCAGCTCCCCCGCCTGAGAAGCAGCAGAAACGCTTCTACACTTCCACTCGAGCAGCGGCAGGAACGTGCGGAAGCCTCCTCTTCCGCACACACTCAAGCAGTGGCAGGAACGCTTCCACTGCTCGGAACGCTCACACACTTGAGCAGCGGCAGGAACGTGCGGAAGCCTCCTCTTCCGCACAAACTCAAGCAGTGGTAAGAACGCTCACACACTTGAGCAGTGGCAGGAACCCTTCCACTGCTAGGGTGTGTGCGGAAGCCTCCTCTTCCACACACACTCGAGCAGCGGCAGGAACGCTCACACACTCGAGCAGCGGCAGGAACGCTTCCACATTTCCGCCGGCGCTGCTGCTGTTCTCGTGCCGGCAGGAACTAGGGAAGCCATGTAGGCAGCTCCCCCGCCCGAGAAGCAGCAGAAACGCTTCTACACTTCCTGCTGGCGCGAGAACAGCGGCAGCACCGCGCAGGGCACTGTTAAAGGCAAGTTTCTCCCCCGCCCTCCACCCCAGTATGTTTTAACCCCGGCCTCCCCCCCCGAGCATGTTTTAAACTAGGCCTAAATTTTGGGGAAAGGGCTTAATTTCATTTCATGCCTAGAAAACATGCTGGGTCTTCCTATTGGTGGAGGCTGTATTGTTGGAGAAACACGGTAGTCACAGAATATGGGGGTATGTTGCAGGCTACAGAGATGATTGCATGACTGTTTATTCCAAAATGGAGCAAGTAGGTCTGCTGTGATCCAAGGATTTGTCCTGTGATCAGAGGACAAGAATCATCAGGCATTATTTACAAATTATGGCCGGTGTAATAATGTGCCTGTCAATCAGAAGGCATAGCTTGTTGTTAAGAAATGTTAGGAAAGTGTCTATGAAGAAGTTAAGCTATTTTTGTTGAGTTCTGAATTTAAAAAGTAGAGGTGGGAAAGCACACTGATCTTTCAAAATGGTATTCAAACAATGTTAAATGCAAAACAATAAGGCCTTTTTGATGAGCAATGGATGTTCTCATTGAAAAAACTTCAAAGATTGGAGGGGCAAGAAAGAAATAAGATATTTTATGATAAATTTCATTACTATTGAAAGTTTTTCTCATCAAAGTATCTGTCTGAGGGGGAGAGGTAGTCTAATTAATAACAAGAGGGGAGTATAGATGCCCCTGATTGTATAAGTTTCCCTCACAGCTTCTGAATATAAAAGTACACATTGTAGAAGTAGTTATGATATGTTTATAAGCTTTCAGTGCTTTCACATGGTGCTATTCTCTAAATAAATTCATTAATAGATAATTATGGATACATTCATTTCATTAAGAAATTAACAGAATTTGCGCATCTTTAGGTTCTAGAGATCTCACTATGCACACATAAGGACAGTGGTTGTCAGGCATAAAAGACCAGGTACATTTGTGGAGGTGCAATTAAATTAATTTATTACTAAAAGCCCATGTGTAAGAATCTTCTCAACTAACTCAGCAATTGCTTAGATTTCTGCTTTTATGTAGAGTTAGATAAGAGTCAATGGCACTCAAGCAGGGTTAGACATAATTCTCTTGTGGCTTCATAGGGATTCTAGGCTGATACCCCTTTTCACTTCATCCAGGTTCTGCTATTCTTTCTGCTACAATGATATATTAGTGGAGGACAAGTCACAGAATAGTTGACTAATAAAGTCCCCACATAACAAAACAGAATAACAGACTTGGAAGGAACCTTGGAGGAACTCTAATCCAATATCCTGCTCAGGCAGGAAACCCTATACCATTTCAGACAAATGGTTGTCCAATCTCTTCTTAAAAACTTCCATATTGGAGCATTCATAACTTTTGGAGGCAATTTAACTTAGAAGGTACAGCAAGACAATACAGTATGATTGTGAACTTCTTGGTGTCTGGATGGATCTCTAAAGTAACATAAAATAATCTTTATCATTTTTATCTAGAGGAATCAGTGTTATATCTGGGACCTCTTTGCATGCTTTGCCATTAAATATCCTTTATACTCTCAGGAGCTCTTCATATAATTACTTCACTCTGTTGCAGTTTTGAGCTCGAGAAAAATTCAGTTATTGCTGCATCAATCCATACAAAAGTTATTATAATAACATGTCAACCAACAATCATACAAATAAAGGGGCAATGGGGTGAATATTTGTGTAACTTTAAGCAGCAGTGGTCATCCCTGTATATGGGATGCACCTGAGCTTGTCTTTTCACAGCCCTAAAATGTCTCTCCACAATTTGCATGGCTTGCCATTAAGATGTAGAGGTTCTGGATTTTTTAAATACGCTGAGAATACACAATTTGTGAGTCACAGTAGCCCCATATGCATTGATAAACTTCACAGTATGACATCTTTCAAGAGCTGCCAAATCAAAGAGTGAGGTTGCCATCCAATGAAAATGGAGCGGGATACATTTATGCAGGCTTTATTTTTGATACAGTGCTATATTGCATTATGTTACTTCATTTTCACCACTTTTATATCTAATATTGTAAGTGGTAGTGCCCTTGAGTTTTGGAACTGCTCCGTTCCATTCATTGATTTGCCTTTCTGTTCCATTTATTGAAATGAGCTGCCCTAAGACTTGCATATAGAATTTTTTTGAGCTGTCAGTTCAAAGCTTTACTGTGCAGGATACCCAATAAAGCTAATTTTGTTGACGTTCTGATCCAGAAATAATATAATTAATATTATATGCCTACATGACCATGAAAGATGTCTTTGGACAATGCTAGCTCTCTAAACCAAGAAACTGAGATAAGTTCTGCTCCCTAGAATCAGACACAACTGGACAGGAAAACCTTTACTTAAATCATTAAAAAAACATTATTAAAGTAGCTCATCACCTGATTCTGTTGATGAGAAAATGGCTTGTGAGGCAGCTGTGTTTGTCTCTGCTTCATTATGTGCCTTGTTAACTATCTGAAAACCGATCAGAGCCTAAAGGCGAGACCAGGGAGCAACAATTTGTAATAAAATAATACATTCCTTGTCTTATTTACCGGAAATATAAGGACCCAATTAAGGGAGGATGCAATGCTGGAAAAAATACCCTTCCTCCCAGTCTTATCCTCAGAGAATGTGTAGCAGATGATAGTTGTTACTCTCTCTCCAGGGAAGAAGAGATTCTCACTTCAGGAGGCAGCGTTTTACAATCACCTGTTCTGTCTTTCAGCACTCACTATCTGGGTTACTGCTTCTATTTTTCATGTTTACTCGTTTTTCATTTGGTGAAATAAGCTTTGTGCAAAATTGTGTTAGATTCCTTCCCACATGTAAACATCTCCCAAATTTAATAAAATTGTCATTTTGGTTTGCTGACATCATGGCATTTATTTTTATTTTTTTTAACATTTCCTATTTTTTTTTCTGATGTTTTTCTTCCCCATGTTCCTCCACCAAGCCTGGAAACAGAAATGGTTTTCCTCCTGGGGCACTGCATTCCTCTGCTACAAAATAAGATGAGAAATCCTGTATTTTCAAATTCAATTTTTCCTTTTAATCTTATGGTCTGCCCTCCCTCCTTTTCTAGAGTGGAACTTAACCCTCTGCATAGCATCTAAATGTGCAGCTGATGACTCTTATTTATGGGGCAATTGTTTATTTGGTATCTCTTAACTAGTTTGAATTATTTATACAAAGGGCTGGAAACATGTACAATTCTGAAATTTATTTATTTATTTATCGTATTTTTATACCGCTCCCTCTCCCAAAAGGGACTCGGGGCGGTGTACAGTCTAAACATATAAAGATACAGTCAACAGTAATTAATTCAGAATTGAATATAGATAGATGAAAATAGGATAAATGAGTAAAAAGTATGGATAGTTTTATTCCAGCATAGCAGAAGGGAAAGGGAAAAAGAATTCCTGTTAAAAATTATTACATCCAGAAATGGGCTCAGATAGTATACCTTTAAAAATTTATCCCAGTGGGAAAGTAATAGCCCTAAAAAATCAAATATTACTGATTTAACCAAATAATATTATTTAACCAATTGCAAATTAACATATCTTACTGCCAATGCAAATAGAAAGGTTTTAATGTGGGCACAAGACTGTATATAGTTTGGCATATATACTTTTTTCAAGTGAATATTCCAAAATCTATTTGTATAAAAATACAATCATAATGTTGGAATTGATCTTGGAGGATATTAGTCTACTCTAAGCCTCTGGCATGTGCAGTAATCTAAACAAATAGCTATACCAGGAGTCGGGAAAGGCCTCTTTATTTTAAGTTTGGATCTGTCTCTCTTATTTGTTGGTTTTTGTGTTATCATCAAGAACTATTGACAATGCATCCATATTCTCTTCCCTGTGACTTCCTTACATGTATTGGAAGACTTCTATCATGTCTATCCTTAGCTGTCTCTTCTTTAACTAGGCTAATGGTATAAGGACTCCAAAGTCTCTTCCAGCCTTGTGACCAGGGGTAGGCGTCAAAAATATCAGCAACCAGTTCTCTGTCCAGTTGCTGGCTGGGCATGGCCATGTCACCTCCGGCATCATGGCAGGGGGCATTTTTGCCCTCCCCAGGCTCTGGAGGCTTTTCTTGAGCCTCTGGGGAGGGCAAAAACAGCATCTCCGGCCTCCAGAGGCCCTCTGGAGGCCGGAAACAAACTTCTGGAACTTCCGGGAGGCCCATTTTTTCCATCCCAAGGCTCTGGAGGCTTTCCTCAGGCCTTTGGGAGGGTGAAAGCGGCTTCCCCTGGGCCCATTTCCGGCCTTCTGGAGCCTCCGGGAGACCATTTTTTGCCTTCCCTGAGCCTCTGCGTGGGCCCTTCACTTACCTGGCATCCAAACAGGCCACTTGGGGACTTCTGGGAGTGGAGGGTGGGCGGGACCATCCAGGGGTGGGATTTGCCAGTTTGCCAAACCAGCCATAAAATTAGTTATTGGTTTTCCCAAACTGGGATGAACTGGTAGCAGCCCACCCCTGCCTATGACTCTATGATTCTATGAAATTAAACATACCAAGTTTCTTTAACCATTCTTTCAAAGATTTCACTTTACCCTCCTTGTTGTTTTTCTCTGCACTCTTTTGTATCTTTTCTTTTTTATACTGTGGTGACCAGAAGTGAATTGTATTTGTTATCCCATGTCAGCTTCAGAATTCTGGATGGTTAACAATGGTTGAAAACAGCATTTTTAAAAAGCAACAAACTGCAACACATATAAATACAATTAGGATTATTTATTCCAGGTATTCCAGTTATGGTCTGACTAGTGCATAATAGCAAGATGCAATAACTTCCTTTGACAACATACCTTTGTTGATGCTGCCACAAGCTAAGTTGGCTATTTTGGAACATTGGTTTAATCTATGGTCTAGCAAGATACCCAGATCCCTGGTAAACTAGGTACCACCTAACTTATACCTGGGCATTTGACTTTTTCTCTACCAAAGTACAGAGTTTTACATTTCTCATGACTGAACAGCATTTTGATGCATCAGGCTCTCTGTTAAACTCTCTCAAGATCCTTTGGAATTTTGATCCTGTCTAGCAATATGCCAGGTTTATATCATCTACAAATTGTCTGAGCATCCTTTCTATTCCCTCACCTATAATATGTAGGAAGTTGTTGAGGAGCACTGAGCCCAGCACAGTACCGCACTGCATGTCTCTTTCCATGTAGACATGGACCCATTAAGGGCCACATGTTGGCTACAGTTGTTTAGCTATTGGCGGTGATTTCACGTTTGAACTCTGGAGCATTCTTGTTGTAAATATAAAATCGTGTAGGAAGTGACTATTATCAGTATAGTGACCATTGGGTGGCGCCATTGTCTACCATATTACAAGGCTCTTGCTAGACTGATTAGAAATATATTAAAACTATAGTTTTCAAACATTATTAAAATATAGCATTTAGCTGACGTACAAGAATGAACAAATGAACATATGGCGAAGTGAGGACTCCCCCTTCTTGTGTAAGCTGAATTTTATTAAAATGTTTAGTACAGTTAATTAAAAATTGTAACAACCATTAAGCCAGTTTGGTGCAGTGATGAAAAATGCTGGCCCAGAAACCAGGAGTTCTAGTCCCATTTTAGGCATAAAAGCCAGCTGAGTGACTTTGAGCCAGTCACTTTTTCACAAGCCAATCACCTATAGAGTTATTGAGGGGAAAATAGGAGATAAGACTATTGGGTATGTTTGCTGCCTTGAGTTACTTATAAAGTAATGAAGGTAGAATACAAATCTAATAAATAAATAAATAATTTTAATATTTGTATAGGTTTTACACCATGTTATAAAAACATATTAAAAAATCTTGATGCACTCCAAAGGTTTGGAAAATAATTACTTCATTGTAGCTCTTTAGTAGAAGTTGTAGATTGCTTTCTAATGCATTTGGAATAATTAAAAGCTACATTATAAGTACATGCATCATTTTGCTGGTGAAAGTACATTTTGCATTAAAAGAATAAAATTTACTGAAAAGGATTGGAAGATTCTCGATACTAAGATGATATCAAGACACTACTGCATGTAGTAGACTAACACCACAAAAAAAAGGATAGAGCTTTGACAGACAGGGTTGCCATCTTGACTTTTTTGCTTTCTCTTCAGACACCCTGATAATGAGATAATTATTTAAAAGAACTGGAATGCCCATCCTGCATTAGCTCATTAGATGGAGACAATCACTTGTCTCTAAGAGGAGCCATATTTATTGAAAAGCATTTGATGTTAAATGCTTTGAGCATTAAAGAGAAAGAGCAGAGAAAGAATGATGAAATGTTCTTTGTTCCTATTTTCACAAATTCTTGGAACAGAAGTGTCCATATTTTCCCACTCCTATTACTGTGAACCCTTATGGAAAGAGAGAGATCATCAGTTACTCTGACTCATGCCTCATTAAAAGCATGTTGAGATACAACTTGAATTTGCCAGAAGGCAAATTTACGTCAGCAAGAAAGAAGATAATCGCTGTCATAAATCTTGGATCACGTCCCCAACTGCTGACTGTGAAAGCAATATTTTACACCTAAACCAGTCTTCTCTGCCTAGTGCTGTGTACATGTCTGGATTTAAAAAGCCCATTCTTCCCAAGCATCCTAATTATAGCGGTATGGCTGAGAATGATAGTCTGATAAGGCTGAGCAACTGCAAGTTATTCATAATCCCAGTCTCATGGTTCCTTCCCAGGGTGCAGACTGAAGTCCTCACACAGAATACACCAAAGTTGCATTATTATAATTCTCCATAATTGTCTATTAAGGCAATATGAGCAAACAAAGATATAGGAGTTTCTTAGGTTTCTTAAAACAAACCCGGGGAATATTTATTTATCCAATGTGTATGCCCTTTCTTTCAGAAAGTTCACAAAAGTAAAAAAAAAAATGCATTTAATAATAAGTTCAATCATACTGTTTCATTGTTTCCTTGGCCTCTCAAGGTATTTGGGGTGAAATCCTTTTATTTTTAGTGAGAGGAGGAGTAGGAGTAGTTTATTCATGTTTCACATCAGGAAATTCTATATGCTAGATACTGTTTCTTTCATTTTTTTAAGTGGAAAGGGGTCCTAAGACAAAGAATTATGGGCAATACCCAATTGCTTTTATTTGTATGGGTTATATTTATCTATATTTACCTAATTAAAAATTAAAAATGACATATTTTATGCCTCTACTCTTCTCGTGTGGGTTTGATGAAATTTTAATACAAGTAGTTTTCAACTTGCATCCATTTATTTAATGACATTTTGAAATTATAGCAGCTATAGAAAAAAATGACTTTTAACCTGTCCTCAAAGTTATGATCTCACAACACCCCCACAATCACAGGATTGCAATTCAGATGCTTGGAGTTGGCTCCCATTTACAACTGTTTCAGGTCTTGCTGGTCACATGATCACATTTTCTGACCTTCCCACTGGCTTTTGACAAGGGAAGTCAATTGAAAAGCCAGATTTGCTTAATGTCCACATGGCTCACTTAATGTCCATGATAAAGATTACTCACTTTACAACCGTATCAACTTAATGATGGAAATTAATTGTAGTTATAAATCAAAGACTACTTGTATTATTTTACAACCTAGGCAGGCAAACAATTTTGATTAGCAGAACAACAGTAAAAAGAAGTTCTAGAAAATGTTAGGGATCATGGCTATCCCTGATTCAGCTGAGAGAGTATTTATGCTTCTGTGAAATAGTCAAAATGCAGGAGTTGGCCTAGGAGAAGGTAACCCTCTGGAAACAAAATCAGCCAAGTACTTAAGGCAACAGAAGCAGGAAAACCATATTATGTAAACAAAACTGGAAATAATCTAGAGGACATTTCCCAAGGGGCAAGTACAAAATGGCTTGGGTTTGTTTGCTTGCTTGCTTTGCAGAGGAGTTCATCTTCAATAGCAAGCAATAAAATTGGGAGGTGATTATTCAAAAAAATATTTTCCAGTGCCAAGAAGAATAGTTATTATTTTTGGCCTTAGGAGTTATATTATAACTTGATGTACTGTAATAATGTAATAATATTCTCAAGGAGCATTCTGTCTTGGTAGAATTAGTAAGATATGTTTACCTTTTCTTCTGGCTTTATTTTAAAATATTTGAATAAATACTCTAATTTCAACCTTGAAACTGCATTACTTTGTATTAATAGGGAATGGGGCTTTTGTAGCTAATACAGTATCACTATCAGAGGTGATGTTCAGCAGGTTCTGACCAGTTCTGGAGAAGCGGTAGTGGAAGTTTTGAGTAGTTCAGAGAATCAGCAAATACCACCTCTGACTGGAGATTTTATAATATCCTTTCCCTGCCATGCCCACCAAGCCACGCCCACAGAACCGGTAGCAAAAAAAAATTGAATCCCACCGCTAATCACTATGATATTCAAAGGGAAGCATTACAAATGTATTATTGAGATATCATTGTAATTAGAATCCATATTAACCAATAGCATTATAGAGAATAACTATAGAAAAAGGCTGAATAGACTCAAATATTAATTTATGAGGCAAAGCAATAATAACAACAACAACCCCAAGGGAAAGTAATCCAAAGCAGTCCAATGCTAGCTGTTATCTGGCCTTAATTGAAAAAGTCAATTTCAGTGATATAATAAACCAAAAACTGGACAAAGATCAACCGCCATGCAAAGTTTTATAATTTCTAACTCAACTTTATTCAAACATTAACAGCAAACTCTGGCTTTGGAGTCTATCAAAACTTAGATATAAATGCCTAATTATACAATCAGATGTCTGTGTTTGTGCACGTATATAAATAGCATATATCTTCTATCAGCATAGGTTAAAACCTCTACCAACATTGTTAAAACTTGATACTTATCTTCTGTTACAATTAAATCATGTTTACCATTTGTCTTACTGGTGGTTCTTCCTTGGTTCATGATGTCCAATTTCAGCTCACATCAATGCACTAATCATCAGCAAAGGCAGAGACCATTGTGACACAACCAGAGTACTCCATGTGTCAATCTTTTTACATAATTTAATTCAATTACTCAGTTCTTTCCCATTACCGAAATAGCTAGACCATCATATTAAGCTTTGTAGTGTTAATAATAACAGCAGGATCTCAAATGCCACATCAAGGTTACACTGTTCCAATATTACCAGGCCTACAAATACTTTGTGAGTGAAGAATCCATAGAATATAATTTGGTGCATATTGACCAGTGGTGGGGTTCAATTTTTTTTATTACCAGTTCTGTGGGCGTGGCTAGTTGGGCATGGCAGAGAAGGATACTGTAAAATCTCCAGTCAGAGGTGGTATTTGCCGGTTCTCTGAACTACTCAAAATTTCTGCTACTGGTTCTCCAAAACTGGTCAGACGTACTGAATACCACCTCTGATATTGACCCTAATGGAATAGTTTCCTATAATATTTAGTGCCAAATATAGTGCTTGACTTCAAAAGCTCAAAGCATGTTAGTATCACTATACTAGAAATTATGGAGAGAAAACACGAGGTAAAGAAGTTCTATGCAGGATTGCCAGGCAGTCAACAGAGAAATAGAGCATCAGCGTGATAGAAAGTTTACTTTAAGGATTTCAACATGTATTTTCAAATCTGTATTATTCTTTTGGAGTGATGGTTGCTTCATTGCACTTTTAATTCTAGAATTACAGAATAATTTCACAGTACCAGGAGCAGAAATAATGACAGTCATGATTTTAGACGAATACTATTTTATTTTATTTTTATTTAGAAATAAAATTTATACATTTCCAACTTCATTATCTAAGTGACTCTAGGCAGATTACAAATAACTATACTTAACTACTTAATTATATGCTACTATACCCAACTACTTAATTATATGCTGATCCCAGAACTATTTTGATTCTCATAAATCAATTATAATTCAACGAACTATAATTTATAAGTACTATTGGTAGCACTCAAGATTGGGGATATCTAAATAGTAACTTCTGAACCTTAGTCTCACTGGCTATTCTTTCAATGGGAAATGAGAATTTGGTGTGTGCGCTGACTTTAAAGGCTATAAATAAAAAGGAATCCAAGAAAGAGACAGAATTAGATAGACAATTAATTTATATATTTATGCCCCTTGTGTACATTTTTAAAGGGGTAGAATTTTGTTAACATTCAATATCTAGACTTGTTGGATGCTCTCATCCTCTCAGGATGCTCTTACAAAACTGTGTACCAACCTTATACAAAATCAAAAACGTTTGAAAAACAGGTTTATATTATATAAGCCATTAGTTTGTTTTGGATCTCAAGAAATCAATGTCAAAGACGTTGAACGTAACTGTATTTCTATTGACTTACTTTTGTACATTTCATAGGATATTTCAATTTAAATTATGTCCCATCAAGTTCTTGTCGATTCTTAGTGACCACACACAGGCAAATTTTCTCCATTATGTCTGTCCCTAACCTGGTGTTTAATGTTTAGAATGGAATAGAATAGAATACTTTATTGGCCAAATATGATTGGACACACAAGGAATTTGTCTTGGTGAAAATACTCTCAGTATACATAAAGAAAAGGTACATTTGTTAAGAATCAAGAATCATAATGTACAACACTTAATGATAGTCATAGGGTACAATGTTTTCCAACAATGCACTCATCAACACTGCAACTGACTCCATCCATCTTGGCTGTTCTTCATCCTCTTTTCGTCTTTCCTTCCTCCTTTCCCAGCATTTCTCTAGAGAGCTGGGTTTTTGCCTCATGTGCCCAAAGTAGGGTAATTTAAGCTTGGTAATTAGTTTCCTGAATGAGAATTCTGCTTTGATTTTTGTCTGATGATCCATTTGTTTCTTTTTATGGCCGTCCATGATATTCTCAGGAGTTTTTTCCCACATCCAATTACTAAAGTGATAATATTGTTTCTATTGTGCTTCTTCAAAATACAAAATTTAAATTGGCATAATTAATTATCATTTTAGTGCATAGTGCTATCCATGATTATAATGATGAAGAAGATGACAACAATAATTTTGTTTTGATTGATTTGGTTAACATCAGAATAAAATCATTAGGAATCTCAAGACAGAAGCTGGACTGGAAATTTGGAAAAGTATCCTAGGAGAAAGCAATTGTAAACCAGTTTTGTAGTGGGGCCAAGAAAGCACATGAAGATATCCATTAGAAGATATCATTAGCACTCAAGCTCAATTTGAAAAAACAAAATGAACCACTTTTCTAGTATCAGTAAAGTTTTTAGCTTTGCTGGCTTTAATTCTTCTCTACTTCCATATAAAGAGGAGACTATCAGAGAGTATAGTATAGCTCTGATTCACATTCTAAGTACTACTTCTTACTCTTACCCACCAACATATCTACTGGAACACATTTAAACAGCACATTGTACTTTGGGGACACAAATTAGCAGAGAATTAATGCTACACAGTTATGTAAACATGAATACTTCTGCCTACAGCCACCTGGAAAACAGAAATATTTTGCAATCTCATTGTATGTCATAGAAGTACAAATGGGTTCATAACTTTATTCTAATAAACTGTGCAGAACACTTTTATAACATTGCACAATGTGAGAGAAACCAGTATGTGCCAATATAGTTGCAGTCAATTAGACTATAATGTGCATTAATAGTTATAATACAATAATAAGTGTAGAGAGATAGGTGATTTCTTTGTATTGCAAATAAAATCATGAGCAGAAGTGCCTCTTTGTAACAAATGACAGCAGTTTGTGTTACTTTTAATTAAAATAGACTGTCAGTAAAAGGCAAGAAGATTATTTTAAAATGGGATCAAAATCTTTGGATACATTAGGGCATTTTTTTAAAAAAACATTTTTTACAAAGCACTGAAATTTAGCTAATGTGTAAGTTCTAGCTTTTCTTTAACCCAGTTTATCAATGATGGGAACATATTTTCCAATTCAAACAAAAGGTTTTGATTGTTTTTATCTAATTGCTGTATATATAATGAACCTTATTTGAGGAGAGTGGGAAAAGGAGAGGAGTTTTGAATAGTGGAATGTTAAATTTGTAGTGGAAATAGAAGGGAAATGATAGCTGGAAGGGTGTTGGGAATTGGAAGAAAGAAAAGAGGTTAAATGGCTTTTGCAATGAATTTACATGGCTACATAATTCATTCCAGATTGCAGTCTTTTGTGAATTGGTGCTGTGTTGTTCACAATAAACCTTGTCTCTGTGGTTAATCATAATTAAACAGGTTGCACATTTGCTACACCTACATAGTGCTATTATTTCAGTGAGTATAATATACTTACTTTTAACAACCCTATTTTGGAATTACATAGTTTCTGAATGATTTTTTTTTGTTCAGAATCAATATTATGTAAATCCTTATGTATGAAAACAATTGGACATGAATATTTATGAATGGGTTAGGGTTACAAAACAAGTTTTGTGAAGATCTGAACACAAAAATAACACACATAATACTGGATGAATTGTATTCTATCATAAGGAACTAGCTAATGGCTTGTTTATACTGGTATTACCTTTGTGAAATTCTGGAGAATGGCCAGATGTTTGGTATTTCTGTCATCAGAAAAAAAGATCCATGAAAGTACATCCTAATCAGTCTCAGGAATACTGTTGAGGAGAACATAAAACTACTTTCATATTCTTAAAAAGGGAACGTGTTTATGCATGTCCCTGTAAATCATTACTATAGAGAAGCCACACCAGTGGTGGTATGCTACTGGTTCAGAAAGGTTTGGCCGAGCCGGTAGTAAAAAAAAAAGCCTCCAATGATCAGCTGAGAGGAGGGGAAAAAACCTCCTAATCAGCTGAGAGGATAAAGAAGAGAAAAGCGCAGGATCGGCCCTCACACCCACCCCTATGCTTTTCTCTTCTTTATCCGCTCAGCTGATTGGCGTTGTAGGCCTCAACTGGTGTGGAGAAAGCTGCATGTGTGTGTTAGGTGTGCGCATGTTGCATTAGGTGTATGTGCAGGCACGCGATCACCCAACCGCTAATGGAACATGTAGGATCCCTCTGCTGTGCCACATGGATCAAACTTTTAATAATTAACATTGGTTATCTTTGCCAATATCTATCATGACAATTGGTGCCCATCCTTTCACTTAAAAAAGACTCCACATGAAACTTTCACTTAAATGAAAGGAAATTAGATTTCTCTGAAGATGCGGAGCTTCTGTGTCTTTCAGGTAAACTGCTATCTCTGCCCTACTTCAATCATTTTGGCAACACTAGATAAGAAGGAAGCAATGTTTTATTGCAAAGGTTCTCCATGCACTCTGAAAATAGTAGTAGCCTTACGTTTTCATTAGAGTCTTTAATAACTGCAAATATAATTTATACATATACATATATATTTGTACACTTATAATTTTACTATTAAATCTATTCTTTGAAGCTTTCTATCAAACTGAAACATATACATTTGTATCTTAATCTGTCTGTGTAGAATGTTGGCGATGATTAGGGTGAAGTGCCCCATATTTATATCTGCTTTTGAATTTTGTATTGGCCATATCTGGATCTACATGAGACATAAATTGCACCTACAGATGATGCTTGGCTGAAGCATTGGGAAGCTATGAGAGCTATCCCTCTCCAGTTTAGGGAATTTATACAAAGGGAAGATGCTGCAATATAGAACTGACCATGTTGCCTCTGTCAATAATATGGATTTTCATCAATGTTTAAAATCAATAGACACAACTATGTTCTCATAATTCTTGTTTTGAAGCTCTTGCTGCTCGGGGCAATCTTTTCTTGTCCAAGGTCATAATTCCCAACTCTATATTGCCATTGTTCAATGTTTTCCTAAAAATAAAAATGTATTGTATTGTACAGGCTGTACTTACCATCATTGAATTATGCTTTATTATTCACATATCCAGTTCACATTGTCTGCTTAGATAATAATAGATTATATTCAACTAGTCTATGAATGCATTGCAAAATCTTAATATTACCAGTATTCAAGGTCACTGATTTTTACATAAATATTTTCATGAATCTCAGTTATCAACTGCATTTGTACAAAGCCTTATCTATGATGAACAACTCTTTTCAATATTTTTCTCTGGTAAATCTATGTATTGGATTTAAGAATAGAGTTGGAATAATTCTGGGGACTGAATAAGTTTGAAAGCAGATGCACATTAAGAAACTGCTTGTTGCTCTGACTCTATTGCCCATTTTCATGTAGTTGTATGGATCTGCCATAAGTACAATTTCAGCTTTTATGATGGCATTACAATAACATATCTGAGGTTCAGTGAGGTAGAAATACACCAAATTATTTGACAAGGTTTCCCAACCACCAATGTTGGGGTTAAAAAAAATGTTTTATTTGTGTTTTAACTGTAACAAAAATATTTTAAGGTTATTGAATTATAGAAGATATTAATATTTGTAGTATGAGCTTTGAAATGTGAAATGATCTTCCTTCTTCCAGAGGAGGGCATTTCCCACTCTGTCCAAAATATGTAAAATATTAAATTCATTATTATAGGGAGGAAGACATGCACTTACAAATATGACTGAGACAATGGGAGCTGAGCATTTTTTGCCAGTTCCACTTGGTAGGCAATTGTAGTATAGGGTTTCCCCACCCCCATTTCTGCAAGTGAATAGAAGACCTCCCTCTCTTAAGGTGGTCCATCTAGTGGGACCAAAGAAGAAGGGCCTTCTCTGTGGTAGCTTCCTCCCTATGGAACATTATCCTATAGAAATAAGATTGGACCCCACTTTGACATTCTTTTAAAAAGCCCTGAAGACAGGGTTTTTCTAATGGGCTTGGAGAACCCAAGATGATATGGAGCCTATCAAGTGATTGGTCTGATTGCTATCACCACAGGACTGAGGATTTATTGAGTTTTGTTTTGTGGATAATTTTTGTATATTGTTCTTTATTCCAGAGTTTGTGTGTGATTCTAATAAAAGTCCAGAGTAGATCTGTCAGGTTTCTGGATCTTTCCATTTCTGTCCTGGAGAAACCCAGTTTACCACTATAGAAGGAAAGTGCATGAAACTGTATAAAAATACATCTTAGACAGACTTTCAGTGAGATGCTTTCAGTGTGAGTGATAAATCACACAGGCTTTGATTTATTTCTATCCTGTCTACATTACCCAATGTAGGAAGAAAGTCAATAAGCCTCCGAAAGGCTCAGCAAATGTAATGAAAATATAAGAGATTAATACATAGATTCTATAGCATTCTCTATTAGATGATGACATAAGTGCTACCTTATTTTCTATGTAGCAACAATCAATACATCTATCCTAGATTTCTTTCTTAACAGCAGTCCTGTGGGTTTTTTTTTTTTTTGCAGTGCTCCAGTGTGCTTTGGATATCAAAGTTTGCATGAATATTAAAAAAAAAAAGATTTTGAGAAAGGTCAGTACTTCTACAGTGCTAATTATATTGCTTCAGAAAGAGATTAGACCATGGTAGCAACCAGGAAGAATAGCTTTTATATAAATCTTCAATAAGTAGCGAACATTAAAGCACACTTTTTCCCCCGCTGAGTCATTCAACAGACTAGAATTCAGTTCATTAATTCGCACAACATTGTTCACTAAATCTCTTCCAAAAATAATTAATTTTTATGAAGTGTTATTTGCTTAAAACTTTAGAATTTGTTTCTGGTGAAACCAAAATCACACTTCAGGAAGAATTATGATAAATTTATCATTATGGTCATTATTACCACATTAGGCCATATGGTATTTTAGCTAAAGAATATCTTCATGATTTTCTTCTGGCTTTCTTTTGCTTCTTTGGGTTTCCCATTCTCAAAAATTACATGAAATATTTTCCATGTATGAAGCAACACCATAACAGTGATAATTTTCCAAAATACCATCAAAGTATGCAATATCTTTCACATAGTATCAGCTATACCAACAATGCATTTCATAACCATAGCAGAAGTGGTATTCAGCAGATTCTGACCAATTCTGGAGAACCGGTAGTGGAAATTTTGAATAGTTCAGAGAACTGGCAAATACCACGTCTGACTGCCCCCATCTGGCCCTGCCCCCATCTCTTCTCTGCCTCCCGAGTCTCAGCTGATCGGCTGGGTCTTCTTTTGTTGCCTTGCACAGGAGAATGGAGCTGGAAAGCAGGTTAGTGGGATGGGGAGGGAATGGGATTTTGCAGTAACCTTCCCCCAGGAGTAGGGAGGGAATGGAGATTTTACAGTATCCTTCCCCTGCCATGCCCACCAAGCCACGCCCACAGAATGAGTAGTAAAAATTTTTGGATCCCACCACTGAGCTACAGAATAAACAGGACATGCTAGACTGGGAGCTGTTGGGAAAATAGGCCCAAGGCTTGTGGGGACTCTGAGACACAGAAGATACAGTATGGTATGCCTGAGGGGTGGGGGAGACTCTGGGAAGTCTGAAAAAGGTGGGCCTAAGTCTGCACTAGGCCTTCCAGTGCCTCCCCTACCCTTGAGGCATCCTGTGATTCATTTAACATTCTGTGTGGTTGCTTAATGACCACATCAGGAATAGCAGGGGTACAGGTCACTAAGCGAGGCAATCATGTCATTATATTGCTTAATGACCATTCTGTCTTTCAACTGGCCAGATTTCTCTATGGTCATATGTCAAGGACTATCTGTAGTGGGTTTTAGGCTCTCTAATGCATAATATGGCCAAAGAAAGTTAGAATATTTATGCCCACTAGTAAAACCATGAAACAGTTGAACATGAAAGCCCAGTTTTCTTTTTATACCCACTATAATTTAATTCCAACTTACTTTCTCCCACTCTTGCCTATTGTTGTGGTTCTCACTTCAAGTCATGAAGCTGGGCATCTGATGGCTATTGACATTTATTAATGACCTATTCAGTGGTGGGATTCAAATACTTTTACTACAGGTTCTGTGGGCGTGGCTTGGTGGGCGTGGCAGGGGAAGGATACTGTAAAATCTTCAGTCAGAGGTGGTATTTGCCGGTTCTCCTCTTCTCTACTCAAAATTTCCGCTACCGGTTCTTCAGAACTGGTCAGAACCTGCTGAATACCACCTCTGGACCTATTGCTTAACAACCATTCCAAATTACGATAGACCACAAAACTCCAACTTACAATCCAGATTCAAAACCTGACAGTCTCCCCCTACTACTTGTAGTCACATGACTGCATTTTGTGTGTTCAGCAATTGGCCACATTTACAGTCATTTGCAGCTTCCTGTGATCACGACTGTCATTTACAATATTTTTTGCCAGAAACTGGCATTTACTTCTCGTTTCTGGCAAAAAAAGGAGCGATGTGTGAATGATGGGTTTGCTTAATGACCACAATGTTCACTTAATGATGTGGCATTTGTTTTATGGCCACTGCTTTTACTTAAGGACCATCAAAAAGATTGTAAAATCAGATGTGGTCACATAATGACTGGATGAACAACCATCATGACTTACGATCATAATTCTGGGCTCAATTACAGTCATACGATGAGGACTACACGTAGCATACTTGCCCTTGGATATGCTGGATCTCAGCTCCAACCGTCATAATCTATCGGTGAAATTTCCATAGGAATCTGTCTAGACACAACAGACAACAGAATGCTAGATTAGATGGGTTTTTAGATTAATTCATAATGACACTTCTTATAAAACTAATCAACATTTGGATTTATACCAGTTATGCAAGACTGCAGTTGGAACATCTATCCTACTGACAACCCTATTCAAGTTTTCTGGGAAATTCCACCCACACAATATAAAAGACAAACCTTGATGCAACCTGCATTAGAAAAGGTCAGGGACATCAGAACTTAGTTGTTGAGTTTCCATGCAAAATATACAGTACTTGACAGTAAAACTACATTTATATTCCAGAAGTATTCTAAAGATTGTTCACAAACAGCTCTTCAAATCAGACAAGTGCGGATATATTGATAAATACAATGAAATTACCTGTCCAAGGACAATACCTTCTGCATGCGATAAGCAATAGGCAATTGTTTTTAAAAATTATTACTTATAATTTTGAGGTACATGTTATACTATATATGTATCATGTAAATTGTTCTGACTTTAGAGTTTAAAGAAAACTCTTACCCTTTAGAGTCTAGAAATAAAACAATAGGCCTGGCTATGCTGAAGTAGAACCAAACCATTCTTAGATTTTCATTTGCTAGAGATATGAGAGAAATCTGGAAGGTGTACATCAGAAGACACATTTATAATGCCGTATTTCAGGTATTAAGCTTAGCGTTGTTATTATTATTATGCAATTTATCAAGTGAAGTGTATGCCTATGCTTATGTATGTGTATGAGAGCCAGTTTGGTCTAGTGATTAAGGCAGAAACTGGGAGACATGAGTTTTAATCCTGCCTTAGACACAAAGCCAGCTGGGTTACCTTGGACCAGTCACTTTCTCTCAGTCCTAGGAAGGAAACCACTTCTGAAATTAATCTTGCCAAGAAAACTACAGGGAGTCATCTGACCTTATGGTCAAAATTAGTTATTTTGTTTATTAAGCTTATAGTAAAAGTGATGAAGCTAAAGGAAGGTGATGAAGCTAAGGCAACAACCTTGGCAATGTCTCTTTATTTTTCTTGTATCTCATGTTGCTGTGAATACTAATAGGATGAGAACTGTGAAAGTGTTTGAGTGCTGAAATGTACTGTAGAAATTAACCATAACGAAGTAGCAAATTGATTTTCTCCTTTTCAAATGCACTTTCAAGAATTCAGAAATAAATGACTCATGATGCTTACCAAATGCAACATTTTTGTTTCTTTAAAGTGAGCTTGTTTGAAACATTCCAAGTAAGACCCAAAGGTGCTTTTTCAGAAGGCAACTGGACTTTCTTGTTTTTTTCTTTTGCAGATGTTTCACTTCTCATCCAAGAAGCTTTTTCAGCTCTGACAGGATAGTGGGGAATGGAAGGACTTATATTCCTTGCAGACAGCTGGATATTTGCACCCTTTTAGAAGGTCATTGAAGCACTTGAAGGTGCTTCCCCTTCCACACCCAGCAAGCCATGCCCACCAAGCAACTCCACACCCAAGCCACGCCCACAGAACCAGTAGTAAAAAAATTTGAATCCCACCACTGGGAGGGATGATAATGGTACTCCACCTCAGGAGCAGGCAATAAGAGAGTGCATTGTCTTGGGAATGATGGGAAGTCATCTGGAGGACCATTGAAGATCAGTGGAATAGGGTTTCTGCTGTCTGCATGACAATCAATTGGCAGTCAACAATGTGATGCAGCAAGGACAGAGGAGGAGGATGTTAAAAAATGTCTCTGTTCCAGGTGTAAAATGCACTTAGTATACCATTGTCTACAAGGATTTTGAAGAAGCTCAACAGAAATAGTATTTCTGCTTCTGAAACTCCTGGGAATACCATAGATAGCCAAGAAAGCACACAAACGGATTATCAAACAAATCAACCCATGCAAGGCACAAATGACCAGAATCAAATTATCCAACTTTATACAAAGATTATAGCTCACTAAAGAAGGCTCTGAGGCTGTGAAAAGTAGAAGGAAAGAGAAGAAATGGACAACCAACAGCTAGATGGATATACTCAGTTATAGCAGCAATGAATGCATCATTGGAAGACCCAATAGATCAAATTACAGACAGATCTTCATGTAGAAAAAGTCACCACTAAGTCACTAAGAATTGACAACAACTTGATGATACATAATTACGACAGGCTATATTAAAAAGATGGCCATGTTCATATTAAAAAGATGGCTATGTTTACTTCTGAAACCAAAGGTAGAAACAAGAAAACTTTAGAAACCATATGTGATGCAATTCAAGATATCTTGAATTTAAGTATGAATTTATGGTTCTTTTTCTATTTAAGAAGATAAAATCATATCTAATACCTGAAATGAAAGGACGATGCTTTCACATTGGCTTTCTAAAATTACAGTGGGCTGAGTCTGTTCCTCCCCAATAAAGTTAAATGAATGTCACAATTTGAGTCATCTTCAAAGTGTATAATCAGGCTATTTGAACAGTAAACACTAGAATAGGATTGTTTCCTAGAGCAGGAATCAAGGCTCATCTGTAACGGAACTAAACAGAAGAGTACATTAAATAGAGTTCTTTGCAAAAGACCAGGCAGCAAACATTCTGAACAAAAGATCAAATAATTAGTTGGTGGCAACCAGCCTAAAGAAACCTCATTGGCTAACAAAGTTATTTTCAAAGAAGAAACGAGCAATTAAAAGACTGAAGGCAAATGAAATAAAAGGATTATGACCCTAGACTATCAATTATAAAGAACTCCCATATGTTTATTTTATAGTAATTTGTTTTATATTAGGTGATTCCTATTGTTGGTTAGAAGTGTAGATTGTGAATTTTAAAGGGCAGCTGTTTTCTTGTGGTTTTGGAGAACCACCAGTTCTAGAGGTTTGTGCATTTCTGTTATAAATTTTGTGAATTTATGTTATAAATTTATATAAATTTATTTTATAAACAAATAGATATATAATATATATTTTACATTTATAACATATATAGGAATTACATGACCTAGTGATCATAATCTATGACTCTTGACTGAAGTAAATCCTACTGAAACTTTCTAATTTAAATCAGAAGTAACACCAAACGTGTGAAGTGTTTTCTCAATAGTTGTAACTTCATCTTTTTCTCCTCATAGCTTTGTATATGAGAATGGAACTTTGTGCACCAGAGATTATTTATATTAATATATATATTAATATTGTTGGTATTGTCATGCCCCTGGTGGAGAATGACTCTGAGGAAGAGAAGGAACAGCCAACAGGGAGTGGAAGTGTGGCTCCAGAGGTGGTGGAGGAGGCTGGGGAAGGGCAGAGGCTGGCTGAGCAATCAGAGGAGGATCCAGGCCCATCCCAGGCCCATCCCCTATCCATCCTAGGGCACGCAGGGAGGAAGGGATCAGGGAAAAGCGTGGTCTACTCAGGAGGAGAGGACCCTGATCCTCTTCATGGGTTACAGCTGTGAGCTCTGTATAAGAGTTTGGAACTGCGTGTTCACAGATGCTGAAGTCAAATTAGTGTATTCATTGGATGAGCTTTATCTTTGTTGGCGTTCTTCCCATGGAATCTCCCCGGTTATCTTCCTGGAATGTATGATTAATTATCTTGGTTTGCCTTGGAACTCTCGTCAATGCAGTTTGTTTTTGGTTTCCTTTTGCTTCATTATCTACTTTTTGAATTTAAACTGTGACTAATAAAACAGCAAAGCTAAGTTGAAGGCATTACAAGACCTTGATTCATGTTTTAGTTTTTGTGTTATTTTTGAGACACTACGGGTCATCACAGGTATTTTGAGAAGAGGTTTAAAGGTAAAATAAAACTTTACAAAGGCTTAAGGCACTCAGACCTATGCCTCCATACATCAGGTGAACTTTTCAAATTTAATGGGTTAAAGGCAGTGGTGGGATTCAAATTTTTTTACTACCGATTCTGTGGGTGTGGCTTGGTGGGCATGGCAGGGAAGGTTACTGTAAAATCTCCAGTCAGAGGTGGTATTTCTGCAAACCACTCAAAATTTCCACTGCTGGTTCTCCAGAACTGGTCAGAACCTGCTGAATACCACCTCTGGTTAAGGGACAAAAATCATTTACGAGGCTCCCCCCCCTTCCATTTTTTTTAAGTTCAGTTCCTTCCACACTGATTTCATAACACAATTGGCCATATTCTTTGTGACCTTCAATTATGACACAAAACAACAAAGAAGTGTAAAATAGGAAAATGAATTCAGTGGCATCTCCAAGGGGCTCAAATTGATAAGATGGGGAACAGCATTGCTATTCAAACCCTGCCCATTTTCTATGAGCCTCAGTGGCTCACACCCATCTAAAAGACAGGGCTTGGATTGAAGTGCTACCTCCCCAGAGCTATGAGAGGGGGAAATATGTAGGTATAGCTATTGAGAAAAATATGTTTTTACAATTTTTTTGCATATGTTGAGCCCACCCTATGGACACACCACAATATGAATCTTTATTTCCCCTGGTAATATCTATGTTTGGATATGAATGAAATAGAAGTAGAATAAAAGAATAGTCAATAATTTTAATGTGGAATATATATACCAATTATGAAAACTGTTAATTGAAAAGAAACCAGTGAAATCTCTCCTAAGTATGTAATACCCCAATATTCGATATTTCTTTATTGTCTTCACTGCCCATCTTACCTAAGTGATTTTGAATGGTTTACAGCATAATTACAATATAAACATCTGAATAAAAACACAGATTAAGAACAAGATAAAAGTTACAAATTAATAGTAAAAATCAAAGTTAAAAATATGTATATTGCTCCATATAGTGGAACAGTATTTCCTTTAGAACAGAAACCTTAAATTTCCCAGAAAAAGGAGCACCATCCTGTAAAACTTAAAATGGCAATCATAGAATGTAATTTGCTACTCGTGGAATTTCTTCCTTTCATTCTGAATAAATAAAAATGAGTTATAAAGGAATCTAATAAAATAGTTCCTTTCTTGCTCATTCAATACTGGTGGCATTTGTTTTATAATAAAAATGAGAACTGACTAAATGTAATATCACAAATGTCACCCCAAGATATATTAAAGATTTAATTTTGTTTGCTTAAAATGTTATGAAAGAACTCACATGTCCAAATCCTTTAGGGGAGGTGGGGGTGAGGAGAAATGACATCCCAAATTAAGAAGTCACAGAGATATTTCTTAAGAGGAATATTTCTTAATATTCAGGAAATATGCCTTTCTATTCACTGCTCTGATCCCAAATCTCCTGCCAAAACAATCACATTCACACCATGTTTATTGTAATACGAATAGCCTCCCTTACTCAAAACTAATTAAGCCAATCTTTTTGTAGCTTTCCTTTGTAATTCTGAGGCCTATGCCCATCAGTCAGCCAACACAGAAGTAGAAAAAGTTATGTTCACTATACTGCTAACTAAATACAGAGAGCATCCAGGATGCCTGAGCTCTAAAAAGATGCTTGCAATCTTGCTCTTTTAAGACAGTGTTTTTAGTCAGTACCTGGACAGCATTTAAAGTCAGAAAGACAGAAATATAATTAACACATCGCACAGCCAATATCCTTGAATGAACATTGTCCTTTCTCAGAGGAATACGTATTTCCTCTGTTGTTCATATCAGCCTCCCTCTCTGACTTATAGTTGAATTAATCTGGGGGATAAAGTAAACAACTGTAGATTGCTAAAAATGGAAAATTTGAGGTGAGTCTCCAGCTGCTTCCTGTCAGCTCACAACGTACAAAGGCAGTAATGTATGGTGTCATTAGATCGCTACTCAATTGCCTGGACAGATGGGAAGAGATGTTTGTGTTTCATCAATTTAGGTGCGCTTAGCCATTCTTAATGTTTGTCTGCAGTAAGAGTGTAAATGTGTTATGCGCTATTATCTAAGCAATTATAATCTTTCCAAATAAACACACGCAATTAGTTTGCAGGTAGTCATTGGAGTAAAAACAGGTGTTTCCTATAATCTTTGTGATTGCTTACACATCTCAATTTCTTGTCTTAGCCTCCAATTACTTCAGCATGTGAGGGCTTAGGAGAAGCCCCTGATCAAAGGCACCCATCTTTGGAAAGAGATACTCAGGGATCCAGTCAAACTAAATGTAGGCAGGGTAGTTCTATAGACAGTGAAATAATTTACATATATTATTACTTCAGTCAACTCAGGAATCTTAGGAAACTCTGAAAAGTATGATCATAGAAGCCCAGACCAGCACAATACCACTGAGAAAGAAAAACAAAAAATCCAAGAAGAAACCAGCATGGCTGCACAAAGATCTCTCTGGCAAATTGGAAGAAAAAAAGGACAAGTACAAAAAATGGAAAGAAGGACATAAAACTAAGGCAGAATATCAGCAGATAGCCAGAATCTGCAAAGACGAAGTCAGGATAGCAAAAGCTCAGAACGAACAAAGACCTGCAACAAAAGTCAAAGATAATTTAAAAACTTTCTTCCAACATATTAAATAACAAGAAAAAAATCAAGGAAACAGTCGGTCCACTAAAGAGAGAAGACTGCAGGGAAATAACAGGCAACAGAGAGAAAGCAGAATTGCTTAACTCATTCTTTGCACCTGTCTTCACGCAAAAAGAAACTATAGCTCAACCCACCAAAAACATAACTGTAAAAGACAGACCAGAAATAAAAGTTAAAATAAGCAAAAAAAATAGTAAGAGAACACCTGTCTAATCTTGATGAACACAAATCACCGGGGCCTGATGGATTACATCCCAGAGTTTTAAAGGAGCTGGCAGAGGTAATCTCAGAACCACTGCGCCATATCTTTCAAAAATCCTGGAGCACCGGGAACTACCAGAGGACTGGAAAAGAGCTGATGTGGTTCCCATCTTCAAAAAAGGGAAAAAAAAAAAAAACAGACCCAGGAAACTACAGACCAATCAGCCTAACATCAATACCAGGAAGATACTGGAAAAGATAATAAAAAAAACAGATCTGCCAACATCTAGAAACAAGTAAATAACTAGCAGTCAGCATGGGTTTGTTAAGAACAGATCATGCCAAACCAATTTTATTTCATTCTTCAACACAGTGACTAAATTAGTAGACCAGCAAAATACTGTGGACATAATAGTTTTCAACAAGGCATTAGACAAAGTAGACCACAACCTACTTCTTAGTAAGCTAGAAAAAAGTGAAATAGATAGCACCACCACTAGATGGACTCTCAACTGGCTGACAAACTGTACTCAACAAGTAGTCCTTAATGGGTCTAAATCTACATGGAGGGAAGTAAGCAGTGGGGTGCCACAATGTTCCATCTTAGGCCCAGTACTCTTCAATATCTTCATTAACGACTTAGATGAGGGAATAGAAGGGGAACTTACCAAATTTGCAGATGATACTAAGCTGGCAGGAATAGCTAACACCCACGTAGATAGACTAGAACATTGGGCCGTATCTAACAAAATGAAATTCAATGTAGAGAAAAACCAAAAGTACACATATAGACTGGGTGAAACTAGGCTCAATAGCTGTAACTGTAAGAGGGACCTTGGAGTCTTAGTGGACAACCAGCTAAATATGAGCCAGCAGTGTGCAGCAGCAGCAGCCAAAAAAGCTAATGCAATTCTAAGTTGTATTAACAGAGGGATACAATCAAGATCAAGGGAAGTATTAATACCACTCTATAAAGCCTTAGTAAGATCATACCTAGAGTACTGCATCCAGTTTTGGTCACCACATTATAAAAAAGATGTTGAAACTCTAGAAAAAGTGCAGAGAAGAGCAACCAGGATGATTAGGGAACTGGAGACTAAAGCATATGAAGAACGGTTGCAGGAACTGGGCTTGGCTAGTCTGGTGAAGAGAAGGATCAGAGGAGACATAATAGCAGTCTTCCAATATTTGAAGGGCTGCCACAGAGAGGAAGGGGTCAAGCTATTTTCTCTGTTAACTGTTTAGTCATCAGAAAGGTTTTTTTTAAAAAATATATTGTATTTTTCATTAATTCTAAAATATCAAACCAACATTTTTATTTTAAAAAATCTCAGATAATAATTGGCTCTTAGTTTGGAAAAGTGACTCTATTATTATAATTCTGAAACCATTATGGCTAGAATGCTATTCAATAATATAGAAAAATTATTAAAATATCCCTGGTATATTTAAAATAACATAAAATCACAAAACCAGTGCACAAAATAATAATGAAAGGAAAAAAAGAGACTTAAAAGAATAAATATTTCAAACTTAATTGAAGGCTCTCCAAAATAGCTGTGAAACTTGTAACATCTTCCTGAATGCCATCAGAGAGAAGGCTAACCTGATCTCCACTGAAAGATGGAGTACTTTTCTGTTTACTGTGCAGATATAGCATTGGTAAGTCTACAAACAAAGGCTAAGGAGAAGAAAATTGGTATTGGTCCAGAAAAGCTGAATGCAGCTTTCTTCGGTCTTGGTCAAAGGGCCAATATGCCTAAGACTTCTAAAGGACAGTTGATTGCCTTATCGTGGATCATGAAAGGTAACACATCATAAATATAAATAATTGGAATAATTAACCATTTGTCAGCTTATAGGTATTTACACATAATAAAAGTTCTGTAAGTACCCTTGAACAATTTTTTCTTCAAAAGTGGAAGTGTGTAGGTAGCAGATGAGGATCAAGACCAAATCTGGCCAAACTGAAAAAGATGTAGCACCGTTCCAAAAACAAGACAGTTCAGGGAGTAAGAAGCAATGTAGCAGAAATCTCAGGTTTTACAGAATGCTCTGGAAATGCAAAAACTATTTGGCTGATTGCTGTCTGAAGTTAGGCTTGTGTATCATTTCACTCTTGCTCAATACAGCATTTGAGACAAGCTGGGATACTACCAGTAGGAGCCATCAAGGCTCCCTTCTGCTGACCAATAGGAGAGCTCTGGTGGCAGCGGCAGTTCTTGGAGAAATTCCTTGACACAGACACCCCACTGCATGCAAAAGAAGAGGGAAATGTTGTCCCCCACTTTCCTGCTTTCAGCATGTACTGTATATATTTGTCTGTTGATCTGCACACACAAAAAAGTCAACAATATGAATTGTTAGTATGAGAAGAAAGTTACGAGGGTGCACATAAATTCACACCAAAAACAATAATGTTGGCACAACCGTGTCATTTTCCGCAGCAGCTAGGATATCTGTTACACTGTGCAGCCTCTAAGGGGAAGCTGTGTTATGGGGAGGCATGAGTGGAAGGGAGGAGAGTAAGGACTGTTTTTAATCCAGAGGATGAGAAGCAAGGCAATTTAAAAGCTTGGCGCATGCTGCTTTTTATATAAGCAAGGGGTGGTGGTGGAAATCAAACTAGAAAGCTGGCTAAAGAGATCATGTTTATGAAACCATCCAGCAGAATTAAGAGGGGGTGGTGGGTTGCTAAGAAAGACAATATGCTGAAGGCCCTTTAAAACTCTCAAAACAATCTCCTAAAGCTGTCTCTAACCTGATTGCTTTTTAACTGTAGCTCTTACATATGGCATGGAACCTATCTGAAGCTGACTGAACCTGTGCACTTTGGTGCTATACAAAAATTAGGCTTCCATATAGTATTTAATGTAAATTAAAGCATTACAGCTAGCCATTTCATTTAAGGATAGAGGGAAAAAAGGAACAATTGCACACAAAAATGTATACCATCCATATTTCCAAGTACATTTTCAAATGGACCCCAGACTATAAAATGTTTCTTCAAATATAAATTGACAGCCGAGCAATTTATACTATTGTATAATTGATAGAGAATAAGTAACCTTCCAGAATTTTCATGGGTTTTAATGAACATTTGATACTGACCAGAACAGCCTGAGTTATGCTGCAATCAAATATGTTCTACTATGCAACACTATCTTAGGACTTGACACAGCATAAGTTGATCTGTCATTTAAGATCCAAAACCATGAGGATATCATTTATGAGATTTAAAAAAATCATCTTGCTTGCTTTTAGCCATTGTTGCTATGTGGATTATGGTTTCTATATCCAGCTACAAAGACAATCACAAAGAAAGAAAGTAGAAAATATTGTTTGTGGGATAAAATACTACCAACTTCTTCATTAGATACCCAGTACTTGTATGACGAAAGGTTTATTTTTATATTAACAACAGTGAGATTTTTCACTGCTTATAGAAGATCAAAGTTAGATTTTAACAAGAATAGAACAAGGTTATTTTACAAACAAAAACCTGCAATGTCTCCAACTTGATCAATCAAGCAGACAAAAACAAAATCTTAAGCAGTACCTGGGCCGGTTGCTGATATGTTGGCATAGCAACTCTCAGAGTTCACTGCCGATATTATATAATTAGTTATAGAATTATAATTATTAGTTACCAAATGAATATTGTGGTAAAAATAATTGGACAATGGCTGATACCAGTTGGGTATATTTAAACTGAGTACCTTAAAGAATTTATTTGATAAATTTTTTCATATCTTTTATTTTTTAAAGACTGATATTTTCTCCTTGTAGATCTTCACATTATTAAATAAATAGGAATGGATATAAATATTGGCTTGAACCTACAAAAAAAAATTAACCAGGAACATATGGAGATTTTTTAAAAGAATAAGCAGAAATAAAACCTGTGTATTAAATCCACATCTATTATTATCCTTTTTTTTCCTACTCTGAATCCTATAAAGTATTATATGCAACAAGGAAGTGAACAATCAAAACAATGTAGCAGAAAAAGCAATACAAATCATTTAAAAAGTATGTAAGATATATTCCAATACAATACCAAATATCTGGACACATATTTTCTCCCATCTACTATGTGAAACTTTTAGTCTTAATCAATTTCCTAAATATCAAGCTTAAATGTACCCATTGATTTTCTTCAGAAATTTTGTTCAATAATAAAGCTGACAATGGGTTTGTCCGAAAAAACAAACATCTTACATAACTTTACAGATAATGGCCCCACTTAGGCACCATGCCCTAATCAGGATCATCATATTGAACTATCTTTTACAACTACTAAAATCAGAAATTCTGTCTGAGAACTATTATAAGTGGGAATCAATACATAGCACAGAAATTTCTTATTCTATCCAGCCATCTAATTCCTACAGCACATGTTTATGGAATCTGGATATTACATTGGATACACATTATAAGTTATCTTGTAGTACTTTAGCACCCTTCCCTTCCCTGCCCTATTCTTCCCTGCCCTACCTTATTCTACCCTACCCTCCCTTACCATATAGTACTTGTGTTCTCTGGAGCCACCTATCTAAGTGCTTACTATTCCCAACCTGTTTAGACTCATGATCTAGACAAGAGTCACCCAGATGTTGTCACTTGCTTGTTGATAACTGAAATGAAAATCAAGTATGTTCTATTTGCTGTTTCTAAGTGTGCTCCATTGTGCAGTACTCCCCAATAATTTGTACCTAAATCATAATGCAGACTATTGTTCTTATTTATTTATAAAATTTATAAGGCTGCTTCTTTCACACTTTGTAACTGTGAGCAGGATACAAAAATAAAAAGAGGAAAATTCAGAAAGCAAAAATATTCTCAATAAAATAAAATAGAGTCAATACATAATTAAGACTGGCAATAAAAATATACATATCACAGAATTGGTTCATACAAAAGCCAAGTCTTTGTACGAAAAATGCAATAAGGTTGGAACAATTCAAACATATGGAGCTAGAGCTCATTCCAAAGAGCAGAGAAGGCCCATACATTCCATGGAATAACATTGTTTCAGAGAGAGAACCTGGAGCATGTTTACCTTATGACACAGACAAACATTCCAAGGATAGACAATCTCCCAAGTAACCCAATGAAATATTGGACCTCATACATAATAATCAGCATGCTGAATTATACTGGAAGTCAGTCACAAAATAGTGATATTACATGGGCATGGTGAGGCATACCCATTGTTATCTCTCCTGCTATATTTTGGACCAACTGAAGTTTTCAATTGGTCTTAAAAGGTAGTCCTATGTAGAGTACATTATAGAAATCCAACAGGTTAGTGACTAAGGTATGAATAAACACAAACAGAATGTCTTGATCTAGAAGAAGATGCAATGGGTGCACAATATAAATTTGCAGAAAGGCCTCACTGATCTTTAAGTAAGAACCAGGAGTCTAAAGGATCACCAAATTAAAACCAGCTCTGAGAGGAGAGTTCAGTCTTACCCAGAACCAAAGATGAAAACCTCCAGAAGTGGATCCTAGGAGAATGAAAACCTACAGCACTCCATTGCTAGCAGAAAGAGAATCTGTTTCCCCCTCCACCACCACCCCTTGCAAATCCCCAGAACATCTACACATTGGAACAGAACCAAGATAGCCTTACTTGGTCAGACTAGGGCAGAAGTGTACAGAGAAATGTCAAGTGGTGATGCTTGATTCTCTGCCAACAGATAACCACAACAGTGCTTCATGTAGATGTTAAACATAAGCGAGGAAAAAGTGAATCCTAAAGCAGAGGTCTCCAACTTTGGCAACTTTAAGACTTGTGGATTTCAACTCCCAGAGTTCCTCAGCCAGCAAAGCCATGAAACAGGGGTCTCAGGGCTAGATCTCTCTCTCTCTCTCTCTCTCACACACACACACACACACACACACACACACACATACACATACACACACACCCCGACACCAATATCAACTGGAAGAAACAATAGAGAAAGGAGGCAACACCATGTCTCCTAGCCTCAGCCCTCTTACCCAAGATATTAGTATGTTTAATGGCATTTAAGGTGGCTGAGAGCTCAAAAAGGACTAGAAGTGATGCACTTCTCCATCCTAAACCCATTGCAGGATTATTGAAAAACATAATCGATGCAGTCTCAGCATATTTTCTTATTCGTATCTATTTCATGTATTCATAACCATGTTTATACTTATACCTGTTATCTAATCTCTTGACAAAATAAAAATAAATAAAAAATATGTTCCAGCCTGAAACCCAGTAGCAAGGGTTTAAGGCTATCTACCTTCCATGCATGTTGAAAATTGCAGGCTGACTGCCTTCTCAATAACGTTCTCTAAATTTGACAAATAAAAATAATGAATAAACACTACCCTAGAGTGAGGAAAATCCTTTTCCATGTTACTCTGAGTATAAAGTTGAGATGAAACTATACATAAAAATAGCAGCAGCCATATGTTTCTCTTGAAAAGGTGTCACCAGACAACCTCCAACACATCTCAATTTAGCAGGAAGTAATTAAAAAAGGAAAGGAGTTGTTATCTGCATATATTAAATGAAATCTATGACAAGCTGTAAATTCTTCATCCAATAAGAAAGCAACAACTTGTGACAGAAATGATCACAATTCCAATTATATGCTAACAATAGTGTCAGCATCTCTTCTTTTTACCTCTGTTAATAATAGATGTTCAGTTAACTATTTAAGAACCACAATTTCACAAGGAAGCTTGGAAGATGTCTATGGAGATTCTCAGTCATCCAGGGCATGGCTGTTAGAACAAGCTTGTTCTAACAACTATGCCCTGGATGACTGGAACGCTTGTTAACCAACAATGCAAAGAATGGACAAATGGTGAGAATGATATTATTTGCCTTCAAGATCAGAATGAAGACTGAGGATTGACAGTTCCCCATTGGCACCACAAATGACCCTATTGAATTTAATGTGCCTGAGTGTGTTGAAAAATAACTTTTCCTGATTCAGTTTTAGAAGTATGAATGACAACTTAAAATAGTTAATATGATAAAATACATTACAGTATAAAATGCAACAGAAGTTTGCTATAACAGAGCTTAAGGAATACATTGTATGCTTCTCATCTGAACACTGATCGGAGCAAAAGAAAAAATAGGACCTGTATGAACTGAAATAAATATGGTTATTGGCAGAGACAACCAGCATTTAACCAGCATTAAAAGTCCTGAAGCCGAAAAAAATTTCAGAGCTCTTACAAGGGAAGATATATAAGCAAAACCCCATGGGGATAGCAGTTGTGGGGAAGAAGGGAATGGTGGAAAATATGACTACTCATTAAATTGTAGTTATCCAGCTGGTGGCCTGGAAATACGTTAATACCTGTCAAGAAGTACTTGTTCATGCCCACATGCCCACCATCACACACATCCAATGCCATCTTCTTCAACCTACTTCTGTATATGAGATGTGAATGAGTCAGATGCAGTTCTGTGCATATGTATGAGAGTTATTTTTCCCCAAGATCCTTAATTTATATTCAATTTTAAAATCACCAGAAATGTAAGGAAATGAAGAATTACTATTAATGATTCAGTGCGACTATTGAACAGTTAACATCAGGGAAAAATATAATATCTAATTTGATTTAATTTTCCTCCACCACAATCAGTTTTAAAATTATGATATGGAGCTGGAGCAACTCAAAACCCAAAGAAAATTGCAGAGATCTGCTTTAAGCAAATACAGGCAATTTTTTTACACATCAGTCTAGTGGGATCTATCCCTGAAGAATCAAGTGCCAGATTGCTTTGAAAGGAAATAGTCTGGCCTGATTCTTTTTTTAAAGATTTTTTTAACACTTTTAACTTTTGGGATATTTAGGACATATCTAAAATGTAAAAATATCTAAAATGTCAAAAATAGAGGTTGCATTGAATGATAAAAGTTATGTATGACCCATACAGCACACAAAGAAAGTTTACATGCCTAATAGTACTCATACATGAATGCATTTGGCTAAAATTATGAATTTAGTTGATGAGTTGGATGTGAATAGTAGAATGATAATAACGCTGAAATAGTCATAAATGTAAACCCAACTGTAGCTCTCACCAATCAAAGTAGGATTGCTTTTTATCCCAGTTTAAATCCTGTGTTCATACAACAATCAAGACTGCTTCATTTGGGCAACTAATCTAGCTAGTTTTGATTCTGTGTTTTAACTTAATATGATGATTGATGCCTTTGATTTGTAAATTTAACAGATTTAACAGATAATCAGAGTTGGAAGGGACCTTGTAGGTCATCTAGTCCAACCCCCCGCCCAAGCGGGAGACCCTACACCATTTCTGACAAATGGCAGTCCAATCTCTTCTTGAAAGTCTCAAGTGATGGTACTCCCACAACTTCCGAGGGCAAAGTGTTCCATTGGTTGATTGTTCTTACTGTCAGAAAGTTTCTCCTTATTTCCAGGTTAAATCTCTCCTTGTTCAGTTTCCATCCATTATTCTTTGTCGGCCTTCAGATGCTTTGGAAAATAGCTTGATCCCCTTCCTCTCTGTGACAGCCCCTCAAATATTGGAACACAGCTATCATGTTTCCCCTGGTCCTTCTCTTCACTAGAATAGCCATGTCCAGTTCCTGCAACCGTTCATTGTATGTTTTAGCCTCCAGTCCCCTAATCATCCTGGTTGCTCTTCTCTGTACTTTTTCTAGAGTCTCAACATCTTTTTTATAATGTGGAGAACAAAACTGGATGCAGTACTCTAGGTGTGATCTTACTAAGGCTTTATAGAATGGTATTAGTACTTCCCTTGATCTTGATTGTATCCCTCTGTTAATACAACTTAGGATTGCATTAGCTTTTTTGGCTGCTGCTGCACACTGCTGGCTCATATTTAGCTGGTTGTCCACTAAGACTCCAAGTTCCCTCTCACAGTTACTGCTTGAGTGTGGGAAATATTAAGGCAAAACATTTGATTATTCTGAGGAGCATTGAACAAGTAGATTCAGGAAGAACTGAATCTGGAGACACAGTGATTCAGACTAGAAAAGGGCTAAGAATATATATTGTCCTCCTATCCATTTAACATACACAACAAATATATTTTGGTAGGACTGGAAAATATGATAGCTTGAAAAACCTGAAGACTGAAACATCAACAATTTATGATATGCAGATAATACACTCAGCTCAACATATTTCTTTAAAAAGTCTTAGACACCTTCATTGTGAAACTGAAACTGGAAGTGAAAAATCCAAATTGAAGTTAAATACTAAAAAGGCAAAGTTTATGCCAATCAGCATGTCATTTCAACAGCAACGAAGAGTAGCATATCTTTAAGGGTTGTCAATGCTAATATGCTCTATAAAACTGAACCCTAAGAATGAATGAAAAAAAGAAGATACATGCCATTGAGTTATGTATCTTCAATATGCTCCAAATATGATCCAAATATGCAAGAACAAAACTTTATTAGAAGTTCCTTGGAAGATATAATAGTAATCACTAAATAAAAATAAAAAAGGCAAGCATTTATCCATACAACCACGGTTTCGTCATTCTGTCCCCCACTTACCCTTCCTCACAGATACCACTAATTCAGGGGTAAAATCCACTTGAAAACATTTAATTTCACTGTGCAAAGCCAGCCTTTTCAGATAAATTATATTCAAGATGTTTGCAAACCAAGAAACTAAATTGAAGAAATAACAAGGTAAGGAATCTTGTATGACCGACCAACCAATATGCTGCAAGGTGCAAAGGTTTTACCTCTGGTTCTTCACCTTCCCAACATATCATCCCATTAAACGGAATGATAGCAGCCATATATTCTGCTTGGCTACATTTCCATGCTTTTGCCCTGTGCAGAAAAGGGCTCTCTACCTAAGCAGTAGGAGAGGGAGCAACCTTTATTGACCGATGACTGCATCTTTCTAAAACCAGCTGGGGTGGGGGGAGGGTACACTTATGGGTATAGTTCTTGTACACACATACACACACACGGAGAGAGAGAGATTCCTCTTGGGTAGCCCACCTGCACTCTTAATTAAAGAAGAGATGTTACTCACATGCACCCACCCCTTTTTGTTGCCGTCTGGAAATTTACCCCGCCGCCCACCCGGTTGATTCCAGTATCTGGGCACCGTTTCCCCTCTCCTCCTTCCCCCAAACCACAGCGGCGTCCAACTCGTAAGATCTTTATGGCAGGCTTTGCACAGCCCGAGCAAGAGAATGGAACCCGACTGGGGAAGCCAGGGCTAGCACGAATTCCCTCTCGAGCCCTTTCCCAGCGGGGGCGAGCGGTTTGGGAACCGGGCTTGGAAGTGGGGAGAAAGGCGAAGGAAGGGCATGGGTGGAGGAGAAGGCGCCGGGACCTCGGACAGCTCCTCGCCCTTCCTCCCTCCCTCTCCCCCCCCCCGCCCTCCTTCGGCTGCGCCGTACGTATTATCTGAATTATTTTGATCGCAGCCCCGTAGCCCCCTGCCTGCGTTGGCGACCGCTCCGAGCGGCTCCTCCTCTCCCCCGGGAACATCCAGCAAGAATCCAGGCCGGGAGATTTGACGTCAGGGAGCGCTTTCGTCCTTTTGACGTGGAAGCGCTCATTCCCATTCTGGCCGTGGCGGCTCCGAGCCCCGGCTCCAGCATGAGACGAGCAGAGAGCGAAGGAGGCGACGGCGGCGAGGCACTTTCTTAGCAACTGCCCGCTCCTTCCTCTCTCGTAGCAACCAGAGCCGAAGGGCACTTTCCTCGCCTTCTCCAGCCAACCATTCCCGACTTCTTCCGGCTGCCTCGTAATCCTCTAGAATTCATCTCCTCTCCCCCAACGCCGAAAGTATCCCTTTCGTTCTGCCGGGGCCATGGAAAAGAGATGCCGGGCAGGGCAGGGCATGATCGGGGCTCTCCTCTGCGCTTGGACGGTGGTCCTGCTGGCCAAGGCAGAGCGGCAGTTTGTCAATGAATGGGCAGCCGAGATCCCCGAAGGTTTAGAAGCGGCGCGGCTCATAGCAGACGAACTGGACTACGAACTTTTGGGACAGGTAAGACGCCACCGCTCACCTTTCTCCCCCCCACTCCCCCCCCCATTAAGTCGGGCAACTTTCCTCTTTCCCGAAGCAAAGAGAATGAGAAACGGCGGATAATGGATCCCGTGATTGGCAGGAGGTGCAATTGGTAAGGAACTGTTGCCTGTTTTGGTTTGGGAAGAGCGCTCCACACCTTTCCCAGCAATCTTTCCCCGAGCTACTCTGCCTTTAATGGTGCCTTCTCCCTCCTTGGTATTAATGCCGTTGTTGTTGAAACGAACAAGGAGCAAGTTGATGAGAAGATGAGAAACTTTTGACTTCTTTCCCACTTCCCGCCTGCCCCATCTTCCTCCTTTGGAATTGTCACCCCTGGCTGTCTTGTACCTTTCGCCTGCTGCATTTGAAGAGATATTTAGTTATTTAGCCAGCTACTGCAGAACTGTCCACGCCAAGCAGCCTACAAGGATTAAAACAACAGCTATGACCAATAACAATCCACGGAGTAACCCCTAAGAAAAATAGCCCACCCCAATCATGACAGTGGAGGCTAAGGATGGTTTTGGGTCCAAGGCTGAGCAAGATTGCATGTGATCTGTTCACTGCCGAAGAAACCCAGGTGCTGAATGGAGCAAAATCAGCAGCAGATGCTAGAAATTGCAAAGCAGGGAATTAGGTGAAAGCCCTCTGGGAACTCCACTTGGCTTGGCCTTAACCCTTTCTGCTGCCCAAATGCCACCGCTGAATTTCTGAATGCAGAGGTTCCTGAGCTCCTGCAAATGAGGTCTGTAGGGGGCGTGCATAAACACACCAACATGCCTACCGTCCCTGTCCTATTGTTTCTTTTTTTTTTCTTATTCATATACATTTCATATATTCATAACCATGTTTATACTTATATCTGTTATCTAATAATTGCTTGATAAAATAAATAAATAAAAATAAATAAATGGGGTGGGTTTAGCTTTAGTAGCAAAAGACAAGACTATTTCTAGGTTTGGGATCTCCCTTATAGATCCCAAACAACAGACATTTGAAATTGTGCAAAAAGGAATCACCAGTCAGAAGTTCTGGGCAAAAATAAGTTTCAATATTTTCTCCCTTTACTTGAAAAAATAAATTTGAAAAAAGCACAATGATCAAGATGTAGGAGACTAAAGGCACAGCTACATTTAGTAACCCCTAGTCTCTATACTCCATACTATACTTTTTGTTCCTCTGTAAGCTCTCTCTAACATCTGCTTCCTCTTCTATCATCTTGATTTGTTTGTTTAGTCAAGCTTTATGGTGTAACATGCATAACATGTGATGATGTGTCTGAGAGAGAAAGAGTTAAGTATATGGTGAATAACTCCTCACCAGTTTATAAATGGCTATTTGGCAAATAAAAGTATGCAAGATCTGATTCACTGCTGCCTGTGATGAAGCAGCTCATTGTGTTATACATGCTGTCAAAATTGTATTGGCAACAAGTCAGACAAACAGAAGAAAAAACAAAGACAAAAAATTCAAAGATGTTATAGATTTACTGTCTATATTTGTCTATATACTAGAGATGGAGAACGTTAGTTTCTACAGCTGCTAGGGATATGCCCAGTGCTGGAAATTGTAATTCAGCAGTACATGGAAGACCATGAATATTCCAACCCCAGTATATGTCAGCCTATCAGTCTATACCATTAAGGAATCACTCATATTAAAGCTAATCTTTCAAATAATGCAGCATAATAAATTGCTGCAAAAGAATTGCAATTGGTCAATTGCAATTAATTCCAATATGCAATCTTCAATAAAAATCTATTTATTGGTAAATCATTGTAGCTATGCATACTCCCATCATCAGTTTTCTTCTTTAGCAAATTAATTCAGACAATACTCCTATTTAACAGAGAATACTGAATTTGAACCTGTGATCAGCAGTTGTCACAATAAATTTCATTTAAATTTAGAATTCTAATCTTTACCTCTCAAACTTGGTTCACTGTATACATTATAATACATGTTATGCAGTCAAACACACATTCTCTTTCTTTGTCTCTCTCTCTCTTTCCCTCCTCCCTCTCTCTCCCCCCCCCTCTCTCCCTCTCTCCCTTCCTCTCTTGAAACAGGAGGATAATGTATGCATTGCTTATTTTGTACACTTTTCTCTAAATGCATTTTAATTTATGTAATGCCATAATTCTGCAAGTACTAGTACATTTATTCCAGCATAAACAAATTAGGAAAAATTGGAAGACAATATGATTTAAAAAAATAAAACATAGTCTGTGAAATCTACTTATTTTCTATTGAGAAAATTTGTGATTTGTAGTCATATCAAGTTACCTATTATCTAATTCCTCTCATATGCAAATATCTTATATGCTATATAACATAAATCTAATTTATCACTGAGCTTACAAATTTATCACTGAACTTAAAAACTACCTTTGTAGCCCTGCATGTATATCCATGATTATATTATGAATATGACCAATGTGTTTATTTCTTCACTAGTCTTTTTATGATTTGTTATTCAATATTTTTGTTTGATTTTAAATAAAATGGAATACGGAACTTGAAGAGGAAGGATACACATCACTATGGAGCTAAATCATACCTAAATATAGCATTAAATTGAGAAGAAGCTAATTGGGAAATAAAACAAATAATGATGAATACTTTGTCTGAGCTATCAGGGCAAGTGCTATAGCATGAGATACATAACATGAGTTTTATGGTTGAAGAATTACTTATAGCTATAGCATGGAGCATATACATAGATATATATACACCACTAAAACAGAAGCATTTCGTTCTTAGTAGCAGCTATTCTGCTTTCATGATATCTGAATCAACCAACTTCTGTATTTTCAGAAGCTCGCATTTTCTATCCCAATTAAAATTCCAATAAAACAATTCATATTGAACAGAATGTAGACTAACCAGATTGCTATTTAACTGAAAGTAAAATCACTCAATTACTAATATTCATTTAAAAATTTCCTGTATGAAAGCACTGAATAAAGAAACAACTGATAGAATATTTATAGCTCACAGATGAACTATGGGGTCCTCAGTGCTCTCTGAGCTTGGTTGTTTTCTTGCAGACATTTCATTACCACCAAGGTAACATCATCAGTGTATAGAATTTTACAGAGAAGAAAAGAAAGAAGACATACTCATTTATTGAAATGTATTTAAGTAATAGCAACATTCCACAAGTAAATTTCTTTTGGGAATGTTAAGGACTTGATCACTGTACAGTAAAAGTAACATTTCAGAACAAGCCATTCTATTTTTGCCATTCTATTTATTTAAGGCTTGAAGAGTTAATACAAAGACATTTCATGGAAAAACATATAGGGAAAAGTATCAGTACCTGACCATTTAATTATAGCAAAAGTTAATAGTTAAAACAATTCTACCATACATTTTAGCTAATCTTAGATTTAGCTATTGTGAATTGATGATGAGAATGAGAGGAACTAAACACATTGTATTCAGGTTTCATGTATGAATCCTATTAATATCACAAAGAATAAAACTTCCTAAAATCACTAATTCTGGAAGAAGAAAAGAGATTATTACAGGATACAAGAAATGCACAACCAAGAACTAAGGGTACAGATTATAGTAATGTGCTCTCCTCAAGTCCTGGAGATGGTGAAAAAATATGCCAATGTAAATTGCATTCTCCCATAAATTGGAGTAGTGAGTCCTATGGTTCTAGCAATTTTGATGGGTAAAGTTAAGAAAGGTAAGATTGATAAATTTCCCTGGTTTTGTTTCCCATCCCACTGAGCATTACCTTCTGGTAGGAAAAATTGCTCTCCTTAAAGTTTGATGGGGTGGGGTGGGGTGCAGAACTGCTCAGAACCTTTACTCTGCCAGTCAGGAAATTTCTAAATATGAGTCTAGCACTCTTTTGAAGCATCACTAAAGCCGTGCTCCAAAGTAGATTGGTTGATAAATCTCAGGTGCAGAGGAGAAATAGAAGATGAAGTGGAAGGACCCTCTCTTAACACATTGGGAAATGGAGACTTGGTGAAATTGAATGAAAATGGCACAATGAGCTTTAACATAATTTAGTGCAAAATTAGCAATTTAGGAAACGCAATCAAATGCACAGAGATAGACTGTAGCTTGGTAATAGGAGACGTGAAGAAAAATTTGAATAGAATTTTTTTTTATATTTATATATTTCAGTATTAGAGATTTGACAATCATTTATTTGAAATGGTGGAGGGTTTTCTGCTTGAGCAAGGGATAGGACTAGAAGACCTCCAAGGTTTCTTCCAACTCTCTGTTATTCAATATTATTTTGATATCGAGTTTGATGCAGAGATTAAAGGTACTGAGCTAAAAGCCTGTGAGGTCTAGTCCTGCTATAAATATGATATGTTGACTTTTGGCAGTTACTATCTTAACCTAAGGAAAAGACAACAATGGCAAAGCACTTCTTGAAAATGTCCAGAAAACATTATGAACTTACTCATGTGGACACCAGCCATTAAGACTGACTCAAAGTTTGGATAGATACAGTAGAAAGATAGATAGATAGATAGATAGATAGATAGATAGATAGATAGATAGATAGATAGATAGATAGATAGATATAGATATTAGATATAAGGGGGAGAGAGCGATAATAGAGATAAATGATAGCACATACATAAATAGACATAGACAAAGATAGATGATAGAACATAAATGGGAACAATAATATGATACCAGTGCAAGAATACCCTCAAATACAGTACAAAACCCCATCATTCTAAAGCACCATATCACTCATCTTTCACAAAGAGCCATAGTGGATCAGTCTTTTGACAGACTTTGGGAAAGCCATAATAATGAAAGTGAATCCTCACTTAGGGCAAGGAGTGGGAAAAGGAGAACTTTTCAGAAGAACAGAATTCACCCAGAGAATGCGTTTTCACGTCTGGTAGATGGAGACCAGTCATATGGAATTTAAAGTATCTCAATTTCATGGATACCAAGGTGCTTAGCTGCATAGGTGATAATCATAATTTGGATTACAACAGTAGGAAAATGCAGTAAGCAAACTCTCCCATAAATAAAAAGACCAGCTTGTTGATCTAGTTTAAGTTTATGTGTTCTTTTTATGGGCAGCTCCAAGCAAAGTATATTGTTGTTGTTTGTCGCAAAATCATGTCTGACCCACTGAGACCTCATGGACAACATTCCTCCAGGCCTTCATGTCCTCTACCATGACCCAAATGACCTGACAAGCACATGACTCTTCAGGACTTTCTACTGTATTTGGTTGGGCAAAGGCCTTCCTAGTCATGACCAAGAATCTACATGGGGCCTTTCACAGCTAAATTTGATACTGTCTCTGAATTATCAGACTTCTAAAGTCATTCTAGCTTGCTTGGATTGAGCAGTTTCATGCCATTCAGACACTGCCAGATTCTAAATATCAACACTGAATTTTCACTATGTTTTACAGTAAATTAAAAAAAGAATACTTTATTCAAATTGACAGTATGATATGGCTGCAAAAGAAAAAAAGAAGGGGGTATATAGTTTTAGACTGTTAATAAAACATGGTTTATCACACAGAAGAGGGTTAAGACTTGTTTTCTATTGTCCCTGGATACAAGATCTAGAATAATGGACCTAAATTTCCAGAAAGCATATTACATGTACAAGTCCATTCCAAATCCTACTAATAGAGATGGTTAGCCCTTCTTCATTGGACATGTTCAGGCAGAGATCAGAAATCTATCTATTGGTATTGTTATAATTTGATTTCCTGTTCTTATCAGCAAATTGGAATTAAAAGCATGTATGAATTCTTTGTCTTTGTAATTCTATATTATATATTTGACAACAATAAAAAGAGCTAAGAATAAAATACTTTCATTAGTGGAAAGAATTTATGATGGTGGGAACAAAAAAATTTAAACAAAATTTTCAGATAGAAGTCTACAAATAGTAATAATTGAAATTTTAAGAAAGTACTAACATTAGTAGGTAAGTAGCGACAATTTCACTCCGGTTTTTCAATGTATGTATATAGACATATCATGAGGGAAATGGAGCTAAATCAGTTCTATTGAAGTCAGTGGGATTTATTCCTGAGTGAACATAATTAAGAGTTCTGTGAAATTTGGAGTGAGAAAATGTACCTAGTAAGATATACTCAAACTTTTTCAGGAGGAAGAGAAAGTCAGAGGAATGCTGTGCTATAAACCACAGAGGTTACTAGCTCCATACATAATGTAGCTAGAAACTGTTTTGGTGGCAATGGAGAAGCGGAGAAAAAAGGAGAGAACAAAATGACAAAAGCAAGCCCCACCTCTTTTGTGCATGCATTCTGACATTGCACAATTAATGAATGGGAAGGAGCTTACAATAAACACCCTGGTGCTAGTTTTTATCATTCTGAGAACAGCAACAATCTCCTGTAGATGAACATGTCCTATTTGTTTCTATTTATTCTTAAAATAAATTTAATCACATGTTCCTATTTGGTCCATGTTACCATTAAATAAAAACAATTCATTTTCATTTTTATGCAAATATATGCAAGATTTAAAAGTACTAGTAGAACATAATATGAGCCAGCAGTGTGCAGCTGCCACCAACAAAGCTAATACAATCTTGGGTTTATAAACAGTGGCATAGAATCAAGATCACGTGAAGTACTAGTACCACTTTATAAAACTCTAGTAAAATCAGATCTGGAATACTGCAGCCAATTTTGGTCACCATACTACGAAAAAGATGTTGAGACCTTGGAAAAAGTTCAGAGAAGAGCAAGTAAGATGATCAAAGGCCTGGAGACTAAAACATATTTTATTTCATTTATTTATTAATTAAATTTTTATACCGCCCCCTCTCCCGCAATGGGACTCAGGGTGGTGTACAGCCAAGATAAAAAAAACCACAATAAATAGAATTTAAAAAAGGTTTAAAAGAATTAAATTAATGGCTGAGAAAAACAGTAAAAACAAGATAGAAAAATTAAAATTACCAGAAATTTTTTTTAAAATTTTTTAAAACGCTAATAATTGGCACTAGGCCAGACCGGCCTGTTGGAAGAGATGGGTTTTTAGTGCACGCCAGAAGGTTTGCAGGCCAGTAATGGCTTGTATCTCCGGAGGTAATTTGTTCCAGAGGGAGGGTGCCCCTACAGAGAAGGCCCGCACCCTCGAGGCCGCCAGCCAGCGTCGTCCAGCTGACGGCACCCCAAGGAGGCCTACCCTGTGGGAGTGCACTGGCCAGCGGGAGGCCGATGGTGGCAGCAGGCGGTCCCGTAAGTACTCGGGTCCCAAACCATGAAGCCCTTTAAAGGTGACTGCCAACACCTTGAATCGCACCCGGAAGGCCACCGGAAGCCAGTGCAGCTCACGCAGGAGCGGTGTAACACGGGAGCTCCGAGGAGCCCCCAAAATCACCCGCGCAGCTGCATTCTGCACCAGCTGAAGCCTCCAGATGCTCTTCAAGGGGAGCCCCATGTAGAGAGCATTGCAGTAGTCTAGGCGGGAGATGACAAGGGCAGAAGTGACCATGCAAAGAGCGCCCCGATCCAGAAAGGGCCGCAACTGGCGGCCAGTGGGCAGATCTGGCAGATCCGCTGGACCTGACAAAAGGCCCCCCTGGCGACGGCCGCAATATGATCTTCTAACGACAGCCATACATCTAGGAGGACACCCAGATTGTGCTCCCTCTCCGTGGGGGTCAAAATCTCTCCTCCCACAGCCAGCGATGGAATGAGCTGGCTGTATCTGGGCACAGGAAACCACAGCCACTCGGTTTTGGTCGGGTTGAGACGAAGCCTGTTAAGACCCATCCAACTCCGCATGTTCCAGGCACTTCAACAGCTTCGTTGAGGTGGCCAGGGGTAGAAATGTATAGCTGAGTATCATCAGCATACTGATGGAATTCTACCCCAAAACCACGGATGATCTCGCCCAGTGGCTTCACATAAATGTTGAACAGAAGGGGCAAGAGCACCGATCCCTGAGACACCCCACAAAACAAGGGCCTCGAGGCTGATCTCTGCCCCCCCACCAACACAAATTGTGAGCGGTCAGAGAGGAAGGAGGAGAACCACTGTAACACGGTGCCTCCCACTCCCAGTCCCCCCAACCGCCGCAATAAGATACTGTGGTCGACAGTATCAAAAGCCGCTGAGAGATCTAACAGGACCAGGACAGAGGAACAACCTGTCCCGGGCCTTCCAGAGTTCATCCACCAACGCGACCAACGCCGTCTCCATGCTGTGCCCGGGCCTGAAACCCGATTGGAGAGGATCTAGATATACCGCTTCATCCAGGTGCTGAGGGAGCTGTCATGCCACCACACTCTCAATAACCTTCACCACGAAGCGAAAGTTGGAGACCAGACGATAAATTGACAATAGTGTTGGATCCAGGGATGGTTTCTTGAGGAGGGGCCTCACCACCATCTCTTTCAAGACGGCGGGTAAAAGCCTCTTTCTCAAGGATGAATCTGAAGAACAGCTGCAGGATCTGGGTTTGGCTAGTCTAAAGAAAAGAAGAATTAGGGGCGATGTGATAGCAGTATTCCAGTATTTGAGGGGCTGCCGCAAAGAAGAGGGGGTTAAATTATTCTACAAAGCATCAAAGGGCAGGAGAAGAAACAATAGTTGGAAACTAACCAAAGAGAAAAGCAACCTGGAATTAAGGAGAAAGTTCCTAACAGTGAGGAGAATTAACCAGTTGAATAGTGTGCCTTCAGAAATTGTGAGCGCTCCATCACTGGAGGTTTTTAAGAAGAAACTAGACAGCCCCTTGTCTGAAATAGCATAGGTTTTCCTGCTTTAGCAGGGGGCTGGACTAGGAGATCTTCAAGGTCCCTTCCAGCTCTATTCTATAATACTGCTTCCTGACCCTTTGTTTTAAAAAACATTTTATTAGGTAATTATGTATTGCTGCATGGTTTCAGCTCTTAAAGTAAAAGGACTTCTGGGCAGTTTTGATTGTTTCTTGATGTTGTGCATTATGGGAAAAATATCTTAAAATTGTTTTGTACTTTGCAGATTGGGCTCCTGGAAAATCATTATCTATTTAGACATAAGGATCACCCTAGAAGATCTCGACGAAGTGCTTCTCATATCACTAGACAACTCACAGATGATGATCGTGTAAGTAGTACATGCATGCTTTATAGATTTTCTTAGACCAGCAATTCTAAACCCAATTCTAAGTGAGTAAACTTTTCTCAATATAGAAACTGTCGCCTCCAAATAACTACATGTGAGATTGCCTGCCAGTTTGCTATTAAGTCATCAATTCTGTGCAATAGGAAATTATGCCATCACTCTGCTAAACAAATAATTCCCTCAACACTGTTCAACTATTTACCAAGTGTACACTACTACTACTGTTAATCTTCTCATCACTCCTTATCACCCATCCCCTCCCACTTGTGACTGTAACTTGGTTGCTTGTATTCTCTGTTTCCTAGTATGATTTGATGTTGATGACTATGACTATCATTAAGTGTTGTACATTATGATTCTTGATTCTTAACGAATGTTCCTTCTTTATGTATACTGAGAGTATTTACACCAAGACAAATTCCTTGTATGTCCAATCACACTTGGCCAATAAAGTATTCTATTCTATGTGATATAATCCTTCAATAATTGAAAGATTTCTGATAATTATTATATTTATATTTCATACTTTTTATCCAAAGATCTAAAAAATATGCGTATATTGTTTCCTGTTTTGACCCTGAGACTGATCAAATCTTAATCTAGACCACATTGGGACATTATATTTGAAAAATGACATCTTAAAAAAACGAAGAAATTGTAGCTGTTGGTTTTTAAAACTGTGGAAACACATGAAATTTCAGGAAGTACAATCAAGTAGAAAGGGGGCATTTCTTCATTTATGAATTTGTTAGTATTTATCTCTGGATCTCTTGTTTTACATGAATATCTCATTTATCTCTGGATCTCTTGTTTTACATGAATATCTCTAGAAACTTACATCAAAAGTGTATCTTGTGTTTACTTTTGAAATCCTTGTAATTTAGGAATTAGGAAGTTTGCAAACATTTCACAAATGCTTCACAGATGAACAACAACCCCTATTTTCAAAATTGCTATTGATATAAGTCCAACAAACTTCAAAATGTCTCAATTAAAGATTAGGAAGGAGTTTTAAAAAGGGTCCCCTTAAAGTTATGATTCCTACGTAGTTACTTACCAAGCACATCTAAATTATATTACAGTAACAAAAAAAACCTTTACAACCCCCAAGGCATGTCACAATTTTTGAGTACCCCTAATGCTTGGAAATTGAAAGTTGAAGAATTTGACACACCCTAATTGCTGCATTCCTTTTAACAGTACATGCAATAACACGAGATGCAGTAATTAACTGGAAAAACATCAATTGAAAATACAGGTTTCAGAATGAATACCTTCAAAAAAGAAGCCACAAAACCTGATTTATAGGTTTTTCTCATATCTGAATAGGGGGTATTTGCATTACAGTGGATCAGAAGGTAATGTTATTGAATGCTCACTGTGGTTTCTTACTCTATTTGCCACCATTATTCATTCAAAAGGTCTCCAAAATCTAGAAAATTAGTTTCACAGTGCTAAATTCAAAAGCAAAGAGTTACCAAACAAGGACCATTTTTTCTAAATGTAAAGCCTTTTTTAAGTCAAGCTTAACTCTTGATTCCTAAATGGTGCGTTCTTGTGGAAATAATTGCTTCAAAATTTGAGAATTTGTCACAGTAATTTCTGCTTTGACTGGGCTGAAAAACAATGCAAAATGGGTGTCAATCAAAAATGTCAAGCCACTGTTGAAATGTACTGTAAGTATGCCAGTGAAATCATTAAGATGCATTCTGTCTTATTCTTGCCTCTAATTTTTCTTTGCTGTTTCTCTGATCACCGGGTTCCTAATGAGTTGTATCATTTATTTTGTAGAAAACATATTTTCAATCATGTGAAGTATTTTTGTACTGCACAAGATATCTTGAATCATCATTGGCATTTAAATTCCTCACTGTCTTTGAGATTTCTTGATGATTCTTTGGCATTTAATTCATAACTGGAAACATCACGTGAATGGTATTCCTACTCTAGAAAAGTAATCATGTGCCCAAGCCAAGCCCATTTGAAGCCATATTATATCCTCATGAAAATAGCTTCGCTAATGCAATAATTCTTTTTAAACACAATTAGAATAGAATAGAATACTTTAAACACAATTAGAGATATGGCTCTGTGCCTTTCTACTTCATCTTGTTTTTTTTAACAAAAATATTTTTTCTTTCATCTTCATCTTTATTTATCCTGCTCTGGGATTTAAAACTAGGGCTTCAAATTTCAGGCAACAGTTGTGCTGGAGAAGATATCTTATTTGGCCTTGTTAAAACTTGAAATGCTACTTTAGCAACATTTCAGGCACAATAGTGAGTGGGTTTTGATTCCTATCATCACAGCAGCAACAGTCAAAGGCCTGAATGAGAAGATGTTTCCTAGGTAGAAGTGTTAAGACTGATCCTAGAAAGAGGCAGAGTGAGGTAGCAGTTGCTTTGCATGTCAGTAGCTGCAGGGCAGGTGAGGAAAAAGTAATTGCTAGGATTTAGAAGCTATTGCCGGATAGTCAAAACTACACTGTATCCTTAAGCCAGCTTGCTGCCTTTAGGAAATATGATCTGATGAACAATATGATCATTTTCTGCACATTTTCTGCACATGGATTGAAGAGCTACTATCTTATCCTTTATCTTGGGTAGCAGAAGCCATGGGAAAGAGGCAGAGAGTCCAGATTAGATTTCTGGTCCATGTTGTAAGCATACCAAATTTGTGTTCCAAACGATGTTTGTCATTTTTTCCCATGACAAAATTCTTGACAATGAGGAATCCCATGGATTGTACATACATAATACATACATTTTATAATAAAAACAAGGCAGATTAAAAATAAGGCAGTATCATTCATTTTGATTCTTGGATTATGGATCATGACTTTTGGATCAAAGATACTGCCTTCACGTCAGGCTTCAGTGCTTTTTATTATCCTTTTAAAATTAAAGATCAAGGGCTGGATTATTAAAATGGAATTTGGTTTCCCAAAATAATAAAGTAACACCGATAATAAATTAGCAGTATAATTTTAAAAATAGAATATATGCTCCACTTTAGGACTGTAGTATCTTTCTCATTTATGTACTTATTCTTAGTTATGACCTCATAGTAAGAACTTAATAAATGTGATTTGTTTGCAATCACATGCAATCACAGTGTCATGCTGATAACATATCAACTGCAAAGAACAACTCTGCTTCTAGTATATGTCTTCCAAATGCAGTTGTTTCCTCATAAGGCAGAAGCCAAACAGGTGCTCACAGTGAGAAAAACCAACCAATGTTCAACTGCCTATGTAAATTTCATGACACGCTCCTAAGTATAAGTAAGATATGTTCTGCAAACCCCAGCAATTGGTTAGATAGTCAGGGATAAGACATTTTTGAAGTACTTTTGAGAAAGGCTCAATAGAAAACTCTCACAGAGGTAACATTGCATCTTTTGTTACTTCTAATTTTCTCTTTTTGACATATATGGGTATTGTAGTGATTTATACTTTTGGTCACAATAAATACTTATGGTACAGCAAATGTAGGCCAATATTCCACTTTTGGGTAAAGATGAAAGATGATCCATGGAATGATACTAGTGTCGTACTCTGACACAGAAGCATGACCAGCAGAACTCTATGATTTGTTCAACCATCAATCACATCAATATATGAATATTCAGGTGCATTCACATGAAGACAAAAATTAGAACAAAGGCTTGTATATCTATCCTATAGCATTGGGGTGTGCAACCTATGGCTCATGGGCTACATCCTTCCAGCATTACATGACTGGGCATAACATTTTGAGTCACATTTTTCCACAGAGGGAGGTAGGGGTTCTAGAAAGTAGCTATTTTGTCCCTTAAACTCCCCAAATTTTAAGACTCTTCAAAAGGGTCTTAAAATTTAGACTCACCCATTTAGTAATATTAATGACCTTGCTCCATTTGATGATTAGATAGAGCATCTATCTACATCTTTATTCTGTCATTCTTCCATGATACTATCTTCATCTCATCCATAGTGAAGACAGGAGACAGTCTTAAGCTGTTCTTAGCTGTAACAATGATAAAATTAGCATACGCTGTTTTACAGAAAGACTGTAATTCTAAGAAATGGTGCTCTGAATACGTTAGAAAACTTGTAGGTTATATATGGAATAAACAAGACTTCAGTGTGTATTTATAGACACAAGAACCTCCAGTATTTTCTTATCTAGCTATTTCTTTATCAATCTGATACTATTTTAGGTGACTTGGGCAGAACAACAGTATGAAAAAAAGCGAACTAAACGTTTTGAATTAGGAGACTCAGCAGAAAATTTATTCAATGACCCAATGTGGAGCCAACAATGGTACCTGGTAAGAATTTGAATCTACATGTAGAATATATATATATCTGAAGAATATTTTAGTATTGCTTTATCAGTATACTAAACCATTTGGGAGAGTATGATAATAGAAATTGGCTTTTAGGTTATAAACTATGACATACACAATCATTTGCAGCATGTTTTATGATTTTGAAATGAAAACTGTATAGTCATAAAACTATTCTGTAGTGGAAAAATTATCTTACTGAATTTGCCCAAATATAATATATTAAAGTTTGAGATAAGTAGCACTTGTGAAAAAGAGCACAAACTTCATAAAATTCAGTGGGGAAGATAAGTACCTCAAATGAAAAGAAAGGAAGGATATGATGAAATGATGTCATTTTTTAATCAGTCAGCCACAATGTGACTCAGCCCCTTTTTACTAACAAATAATAATTTTAAGAGAAGATGATTTTAAGAGATTGAAATTGAGAATAAAATATAGCCACTCTCTTCCATCTTGTGCTCTCTTGATTTAAATTTCATTTCTTATCTTCCATATTAGACAAAAGAAGTTGGGTAAAGCTAGTATGTATAGTACTACTAGTATATGCGTCATGAAGTAATTGTATAAATGTTTACATTGAACTCAAATCAAAGCCAAATCAAATATAATATAATACATTTTATAAACCATGTTTTCTTCAATGTGCCATGCAATTCCTGTGAACTGACACAAAATTTCAGTAAAGGAGAGATTGTTTTTTCAGCAATACTAATTAAATAAGCAGTGGCAAACAAATTTAATAAATAAAATAGTGTATCTCTGCAAGCAATATTTAAAATTAGCTTTTCTTTATGTGATATTAAATAAACAAAAACTATGAGGAGCAAGTGTGCTAGTCATTCATTCATACAAAGGGACTTGATTGCAGCATATGTAAGAAATTAATTTTTTTGTGTTATAGGCCAAACAAGTTAATAACATTTGCACAATGCATAAATAAATTGTCTTTCGTTTCTCCTAGCAAGATACAAGAATCAACCGATCTTTGCGTAAATTGGATCTCCATGTCCTTCCAGTGTGGCAAAAGGGCATCACAGGCAAAGGAGTTGTCATAACAGTGCTTGATGATGGCTTGGAGTGGAATCACACAGACATTTACTTTAACTACGTGAGTTTAATGTTTCAGTAGCAATCATTATTTTTTCATTTCCAATTTCATGATTAGATTCTTGGAATTTAAAAATATTCTTTTTCAATAATAAACATGATCGGGTGCCTTCAAGTGAATTCTTTGTCAGCTTAATCTGTAGATTCTGGGGAGAATTCAAAAGAGTTAAAAATCACATGCTGCATGATGATTGGGTAGAGAAATTCAAATATGACAACTCAATAAAACATGAGCTGATTTTAACTGCTACTAACTGATTTTAACTGCTACTAATACCAGTTAATGGGGAAACAAAGCTGCTATGTGCAACTGTTGGCATCCCAGACAGACATTATTTTGACCATTGAAGAAACAAAAAGAGGGACTAAGTAAGTTTCCATTTTGGATTGCTATGATTTTTCTTATATTCTTATCACTTATTGGTTTACGGTTGTTACAGTTATTTTCTTTATTAACATTTAGGATCCTGATGCAAGTTATGATTTCAATGACAATGATCATGATCCATTTCCCAGATATGATCCTACAAATGAAAATAAGTGAGTAACTGCCTTCTTTAGTATGCTCTTATATATTGCTAGTTGTTTTTGGAATTACTGGATGGTTTTCAATGATATTCACTGTAACTTTATAATATCTACCTGGACTAAACTTTAAGAACAGTAGCAGACAAAATTAATTCAAGACCGTAAAATTGCTATTGTCCTTTGTTGCAAAGCCTGGACAACATCTCATTTATATACTGATGGGACAGAAATCCTTTCTTTTTATGATTTACCCTTGCTCAGGACTGCACTCTAATATATTTCTATTTGCTAGATGAAGGGAGATAGGTATCCATATTGATCTTCTATACTCTCCCTAAGGTGGGACAAGATCTCTTGTTTTATTTAGTGTAGTCTTGATATAGATGTGATTTATGAAAATATCCATTACTACTAGTGTTGCCTAGTAATCCTAGTGTTGAATAGGTAGTTTCAATGAATGCCAAATTAATTTTCAAATGTCATTTATGCAGTCAACACATGAGCCTAAATTTTGAGATTCTATTATTAAAGTGTATAGCACTTCATTATACAGATGACTAATTTGAACCAGTCAGGTTTTTTTTAGATGTTGGATTGGTTATGATTTAGATGAAACAATAGGATAAACCAATTGTACACACGCACACACACATGCGCACACACACACATGCACACACACATTTACTTATTCCTATTTCCAACTGATGACACAATCCCAACAACTCCCTAAGTTAATTGCATATGTTAAAAATGGATGGGCTTCAATTGTGTGATCAGGCTGTCTTCAGGACACTCCTGAAATAAAATTTGTGAGACAAATGCACATTTAGCTGGGAGTAAGCACATGTATATATATAGACAGTGAAAGGTTTTCAGAAGATGAATGTTTCCAGGTTTGATAAAATGTATTACTCTGTTTAGCTAGAACAGTTATCGACATAAATTGACCATTATCTACTGATTTAAATTATCTCAAATCTGCCATCTCTGCATAACAACTACTTTTTCTGATATATGTAAATGGAATTCAAACTGGCAGCATTCAACAGCTTTAGTGCAAGCTGTGCTATTAAATAAGGCAGCTTTTCACAAGCAGACTATCATTTGATGTAATGAAGATGAAGAGTTTCTGGGTGCTGGAATAAGAAAATATTGTACTGTTTACTATTTGGAAATAAAAAGGACAAACTTAAATCTAATCATCTTCTTAATAGATAACTTGATATCTGATATCCATTAAAGCTATACGTTTTCCTTCATCTCTTGAACATTGCATTTATTCTTGGAATTAATCCATGAAATCATCAAAATGTGTTGGGAAAACAATAGGCATGCTCACTGAAGAATTCTCATAGATCCAACACATTAGAATGACGTCAGCCTGACTAAAGTTGTTCTGTGTTCTACAATCACTCATGATTATTTCATAATTAGGGTAGCTTACTTGCTTATCCCCAACTTGTGTGACAGTAGAACATTAGACAGTAGATCCAAGATGACTGGGCTGGTTGTACATTGACTGTTTTTTAGTCAATGCAACAAACCGAACTCTGACAAATGCTGATTTTTCAGTCAGTGCAACCTCTCAGTCAGAGACCAGAATGGTATCATTGGCATCAGTGATAATGTTTGGGGCAGGGGAGTGGGGGAATCAAAGAAAAATTCACAGTGGTACAGAACAGACAGAATCAGGGTAGCCTCGTCTCACCAACCTTGTTTGCTCCTTTTTAAACCACCAACAATGCAGGTGCAGTAGGTGAGTAAAAAGAAAACAGAGAAAGTTTTCCTAGAGAAATCTCATTGTTATGGAATCACTCCAGAATTTTGTCTTTCAAAAATGGTTAATTCTTTAATAGGAATTACAAGGTTGATTGGGGATTAGTTCCTAGTTTAGCCTCAAACAAACTCAGATCTACTTTGTGATAAAATTATTCCCTCCCACACACAAGGATGCATATTTCTTGGAAAGGTTAATTAAGTAGAGATGGGCGTATGAATTTAATAAACTACATTGTGGTATTCATGTAACTCCCTATTCTTCTCCTGTGACTTTGTTAATCATGTTGTGCAAACAGAGCTATGTAATCTAGTTCCTTTTGGCTCCATCTGAATTTCATATACTCAAATTAATAATTACATAATAAGATTTGAAGATGACCCATCTAAAGCTGATTTTGTTGCAGACATGGAACACGATGTGCAGGGGAGATTGCCATGCAAGCAAACAATCTAAAATGTGGAGTTGGAGTGGCATACAATTCTAAAGTTGGAGGTAAGAAATATTAACAGTAATTCTATTTTAGCAGTCTGTTTCTTTATTGGAGTACCCAGAGATCTGTTTGAAATGCTAGTGGAGAGGCACTGAACAAAGCAATATTAAATTGAATTGCAGGAATAGAAGAGATGATGGTACTCTTTCTGTTTCTGTTATGCATTCTGATCATACAAAAGAGTGAAAGCGTTATTCATTGCTGTAGTCTAATGAATTTCAACAGAACACTGAAAATAATACTTTCATTAAGTACCATAATCCCTAAGCATCCGTGGCTGATTAGATTGTTACTATACACTTATTCACGTGGCCTACAAATGTGGGCTGAAATTCAGTTATTTATTATTTTTATCAATGCATGTCGACACAAGCATGTCATGGCCCAACTATGCATTCAAACTGCTACTGTCACATTCAAGTCTAGCAACTTTCAACAGATAGATTTAGTTTTCCTTTAACTCCGATAAAAAAAACCAAGCTTTTATTTTCTAAATTCTAAATGTGAGTTATTAATATACTATTAGTTTGGAGAGGAAGACATTTCTTAAGAAATTAGAGGAAAGTCAATAAAATAACCAATTCAACAAGAGTGAGATAAGGGGAGGCATCTGATCTCTTTGTAAGAATGACCAGAAAATGGAAACCAACCATAGGATACTGTAGAAAAATATACTGGGTGCCACTGAATTTTCCTCTGTTATCTGCTACCATCCTTCCTGTCTCTTTGCTGTATACAAGTGATCAAATAATTTATTTTCAAATCTGATTTTGGTTTCCTAATTTACCTTTAAAAAAAAAAACAATAACAACTGAATCTCAAACCAGACTCAAAGGGAATCTGCTACAGTGGATGTAAAAAGTCTATACATCTCTTTTAAAATGCCAGGTTTTTGAGATGTAAAAAAATCAGACCAAGATAAATCACCTGCCCCCCCCCCATGTTTAGTATAACATATAAACTTTACAATTTAATTGAAGAACAATCTGAAATCTTTTAAGGAGAAAAATAAAAATAAAAAACCGTACAATAATGTGATTGAAGATGCCTATTCAACTAATACTTTGTTGAAGCACCTTTTGATTTTATGACAGCATTCAGTTATTTAGGGTAGGAGCCTATCAGCATGGCATATCTTGCCTTGGAAACTCTGCCCATTCTTCCTTCCAAAAGTGCTCAAAATCTGTCAGATTGAGAGGACATCTCCTGTGCATAGCCCTCTTCAGGTCACCCCTACAGATTCTCAATTGGATTCAGGTTCAGGCTCTAGCTGAGTTGTTGTTGCATTGAAAGGGTGAAATTAAAGCATTTTAGCAGAAGTCTGAAGGTTTTGTGCCAAAATTGACTGGTATTTCAACTGTTCATAATTCTCTTCACCTTTACTAAAGCCTCTTCCAGCTGAAGAAAAGCACCACAAAGCATAATGCTGCAACCATTGTGCTTCACTGTAGCTTTGGTGTACTTTTGGTGATACACAGTATTTTTTTTTTTTTGCACCAAACATTTTTGGGAATTGTGGCCAAAATGTTCAACTTCAGTCTCATCAAACTGTAACACATTTTTCCCACATGTTTTTGTCAGATTTCATGTAGGTTTTTGCAAATGTAGCTGGGCTTGGATGTTTTTCTTTATAAGAGAAAGCTTTCACCTTGCCACCCTACCCCACAACCCAGACATTTGAAGAATATAGGAAATTGTTGTCACGTGTAGTACACAACCAAATTATCTTTTTCTCTCTCCCTCTCTCATAAAAGGGATCCGAATGCTAGATGGCATAGTCACAGATGCCATTGAAGCTAGTTCAATTGGGTTCAATCCTGATCACGTGGATATTTACAGTGCCAGTTGGGGTCCAAATGATGATGGGAAAACTGTTGAGGGACCTGGCAGACTAGCTCAAAAGGCTTTTGAATATGGAATTAAAAAGGTAAGACTTCTTAACACAGAACAAAAAAGCAGTTAGTACGTGCCAGGAAATGGGTTGTTTTCTATCATCACTCTCTCACACCTTCTTGTTTTTCTTTTTTCTTTTCTGGTTTTTTTCTACTTGTTTTCCTTTGAATATTAATGAGATTTTATACAAAGAGCTCCTATAAAATATTAATAGAAATGGTGTACTTCCTGAATATTGCATTATTATCTAGTATAGCATCAAAATTTCATACATTATTTTATAACAGAATGAGTAGCTCAATTAGTTATAATTAAGATGATGTGAATACTTGAGAAAAGTAGCCTTCTTGTTCATTGTTTAGTTCCAGAGATTAAGGATGTAGGTGAAGTTCAGTGGTAGGATTCAAAATTTTTTACTACCGGTTCTGTGGGCATGGCTTGGTGGGAGTGGCATAGCTTGGTGGGCATGGCGTGGCTTGGTGGATATGGCTTGGTGGGCATGGCAGGGGAAGGATATGCTGCAAAATCTCCATTCCCGCCCCACTCTTGGGAGAGGTTTACTGCAAAATCCTATTCCCTCCCCACCCCACTAACCTGCTTTCTAGCTCCGTTGTCCTATGCAGGGCAACAAAAGAAGACCCAGCCGATCAGATGGGTCCAGGGCCAGTCAAAGTGATATTTGTTGGTTCTCTGAACTACTCAAAATTTCCGCTACTGGTTCTCCAGTACTGGTCAGAACCTGCTGAATACAACCTCTAGTGAAGTTCATGAGCTATCTTTATGCTTTTTAATTTTAAAAACTAAGATAATATTTAAATTCACTTACTAAACCAATACCAGTATCAATAGAGAGATTTGCCTTGTTTTTTTTTCTGCAATTTGACTTACTCAATTTTTCAAGATACTCTTTCATTAACTGTCCTTTCACCATTTTATTCAGACCAATTTTCGGGGCTGATAATCTGATAGGAAGTGGACTTGCTGACAGATGCAGCCAATACTTGACTGAGCTCAAGTTTCACAATTTCACTGAAAGTGAAGGTATAAAACAATCAACAGTTAATTGTTTTAATAGTTATCTACTGTAATTATTAAAACACTTTACACAACTTGGTAACATTAGGATATATTATTTCTAACCTTCTCATCCTAGAGAGTTGTTGATACAACATCATGGAAGAAAACTAAATTGGGGAAAACTGAATTCTAACAATTAAATCATTAATCGCTAACTTGGAATTTTATTTTGGAAGGAGAAAACAATTTTTTTCCACTAAGAATGAAGTTAAGAGATAATCTACCTGGAAATAAAATGAGTTTATCAAGTTTAAGGTCAATACTGGGAAATGCACCAGTTTTTTTGCTTTTGTCAATCCCCTGCAAACACAATACCACTTTTTAAAAAAAATAAAGATTCAAAAAATACTTTTAGTGCAAAGAACAAATAGCACTTGCCAGCTGCTACCATAATAATGCTTCCATAAAGAAATCACTGGCCATTTGCTGCTTCTTCAAAATAGTATTTTATTTATTTGGTTTTTTGGCTTGAGAAATGAGACAAGCAAGATATAGAATCATTTGAAGTAGATTGTGGAGTTTACTTTAAAATCAATGCTTTTCAAGAGGGGACGTACCCAGTCCAAACTGAGGATCATCTAATTGTGCATTTTTGTAACACAGAATTACTGTGGGTTCAGACAATCTGCTTTCCTGGGCTATTATAATTTGGTTTGGTTGTGGTTCAATTCTGCTATTACTGGTAACATCATGACATGCATATGAAATGGAAGGTCTTGCACTGTGACAACACAATGGGTTCTTCGTCATTTTGAGCCTCTTGTCCATCACTGCAGACACAGCTGTCCTGATTCATTTCTGGATTTTGAATTTCCTATGAAGTCAAGAGAGGGGTTGGAGAGAAAGTCTGAAGGTCAGTGTAGACTATACACAGACTATACAGAGCACAATTCTTCATCCTTGCTTTCTTCCCAGAATAGCTAAGTTTGACAGAGGTTATACATTGTCCAAAGTAAGGCAAATAAGGAGTCATATTTTCCTACTAAGAGTTATTAACATTTTCTACATGAACAATTCAAGAAAAGGGTTCTTTTATTACCAATGCTATACTTGTTATAGTCTATAAAGTATTTCTTTAAAAATTCACCCAAGCATTTTAATAAATGAGACACTTTTATAGTGAATATACTTTCATTACTCTTTTTTGTTAAATAGAAATTTCCTACTAAAATGTTAATAGTCTCCGAGCTCCAGCTTCACAGTATTTTTTTAATTTTAGATGGCCTTTTCTTTTTGCATATTCTTGTGATGTGTGTGTGTGTGTGTGTGTGTGTGATTTTGTTTATAACTCATCATTCAGAAAGGCAATTAGTGATGGGCAGGAACAATTAATTTCCTATGTTAACAGAATAGCAGAAGTGGAAGAGACCTTGGAAGTCTTCTAGTTCAGTGGTTGCCAACCAGTAGGCCGGGGACCACTGGTGGGCCATAAGAAAATTTTGGTGGTCTGCAGAGAAATGTCTCCCCCAAAGCACTCCCCCCAAAGCAATTAATCCAGGCTGCGCAGGAACATAAGGCTGCACCACCCACATGGTCCACCAACCCTCTGGCCCCTACCCTTTGGCTGAGACAAACCTTACCTGGAGTAGAGCCAAGCGAGCTGGAACTGGAAGATAAGACCAACAGCAGGGGAGGGAAATCTGCCCCATGGAGGCTTGCTGACGTTGGTGGGAAAGTCGGTCCCATATTCCAGAGCTGCAGTAGTCACAGGACTGGCCCTTTGGTCATTCTGGAGCAGCTCCTCCAGTCCATGGCAGACTGATGCACCCCGGTAGAGGAGCAGCTGCTCTGGGATAACCAAAGGACCAGTCCTGTGACTACTGCAGCTCTGGAATATGGGACTGACTTTCCCACCAACATCAGCAAGTCACCATCAGTCAAAATTCATATTAGTGGTCTGCGGGATTTAAAATTATGAGTTTGGTAGTCCCTGAGGTCCAAAAGGTTGGCAACCCCTGTTCTAATCCAATCCTCTGCTCATGATAAACCTTATATCGTTTTAGACAAATAGTTATACAATCTCTATTTAAAAACCTTCAGTATTGGAGCACCCACAACTTCTTAAGGGTAGTTGTTCTAATGATTAATTGTTCTAAATGTCAGGAAATTTCTCCTTAGCTCTAGGTTGGTTCTCTTCATTAGTTTCCATTTATTGCTTCTTGTTGTGCCTCCAGGTGCTTTGGATAATATATTGACTTCCTCTTCTTTGAGGAAGCCCTTTTGATCTTGGAACATTACTATCATGTCATCTTTAGTCCTTCTTTTCACTAGACTAGACATATCCAATTCCTGCAATCATTCTTCATGTTTTAGCCTTCAGTCCCCTAATCATTTTTCTAGAGTGTCAGCATCTCTTTTACATTGTGGTAACCAAAAACTGGATGCAATATTCCAAGTATGGTCTTACCAAGGCATTATAAAGTGATACTAACACTTTACATGGTCTTAATTCTATACCTCTGTAAATGTAGCTTAGGACTGTGTTGGCTTTTTTGGCAACTGTTGCATACTTCTGGCTCATATTTAAGTGACCGTCCACTAGGACTCCAAGACCCCTCTCACAGTTAATACTATTGAGCCAGGTACCACTTATACTATACCTTTGCATTTGGTTTTTCTTGCCTAACTCTAAAACCTTACTTTTTTCACCACTGAATTTCATTTTGTTAGATAGGGTCCAGTGTTCAAGTCTGTCTAGATCCTTCTGAATCTTCAACCTATCATTTGGAGTATTGGCTATTCCTGCCAGCTTGGTGTCATCTGAAAATTTGATGAGTTCTCCTTCTATCCTCTCATTTAAATCATTGATGAAGATATTGAAGAGTACTGGGCCTATGACAGAGCTTTGGGATATCCCCCTGTGTACTTCCCTCCATGTAGATGCAGTTCCATTAAGAATTACATGTTAATTACTAGAGAACCAAGTATTATGACACAACAGAAAAATACAGAGTTAAAGGCCTTACTAGTTCATTCTATGAAATGGACATGCACTGAAACTTTACAATGTTAGTGCATATGTATTGACTCTTGCTAGTCACATAGATCATCAGTCCCAACCTTTGTAGTGGTGGTGGTGGAAGGAGAACTTTTATAAGTTGAATTGTGCATGCATATGCATGCCTGTTGGCCTGTTCTCACAAGTAAAGCTGCACATGAGCATTTGTGTGCCAGCCTGCAGCTTATTTGGCCCAGTTGTGAACTGGCCACAGCCTGGTAATGGGCTGCAGCCTGACATAGATAATGCATTATCACCATTTCTGTTGCAATACAAAGATGCACTAGAATCATTTGTCTTTTCTCTGAGCAATATTGCTTACTTTTCCTTTCATTTTTGGCAGATCATTAGTTAATATATTTTATATTCAATGCACAGCAAATGGCCATGAATTAAATAAGTACTTGAGCTGGATTTGGGCAGAGTTGTTAATATCTGAGGCCTATACATTAAGACTAGGAATAATCCTTTTAAAATAAATTATCAACAAATAGTGAACACTCCATTTAATTATTCAGTGCTTTATTAAATGATTGTATTGTGATGGAATAGATGCACTGTATGAAATATATATTAGTATTTCCCAGAATATTAATATGTAATGCAGCAAATGTGCAGCTATTGTTTATTAGTTCTGTAATTCCTCCGATTCCTTAGAGAATATAGTTATGTTTTAAAGATTGTCTAGATATCAGCATATCATTGCTAGGAAAATAACAGCACTTTAACTTCTCAAGTATTGCATTTTAAAGGGGGCTATGTCCAGGTGCCTGGAGGCCGTGCGGGATTGGATGGGCGGGAACAGGCTCCGGCTCAACCCATCCAAGACCGAGTGGCTGTGGTTTCCGGCGTCCCGATATAGCCAGTTGACTCCGTCGCTGGCTATTGGGGGGGAAATTTTGCCCCCCACAGAGAGGGCTCGCAATCTGGGAGTCCTCCTGGATGTGCGGCTGTCGCTTGAACACCATGTCGCGGCCGTCTCCAGGGGGGCATTTCATCAGATCCGTCGGATCTACCGGTTGCGGCCCTTTCTGGATCGGGACGCCTTGCGCACGGTCACTCAGGCCCTGGTCACCTCTCGCCTGGACTATTGTAATGCCCTCTACATGGGGCTCCCTGCGGGGAGCATCCGGAGACTCCAACTGGTGCAGAATGCGGCCGCGCGGGTGATCATGGGGGCGTCACGTAGCGCCCACGTGACGCCTCTCCTGCGCGAGCTGCATTGGCTGCCAGTGGCTTTCCGGGTTCGCTTTAAGGTTCTGGTTCTGACCTTTAGGGCGATCCATGGCATTGGACCAGGTTACCTACAGGACCGCATCCTACCGGTGATCTCCAGCAGACCAGTGCGAGCACACAGGGAAGGCCTTCTCCGGGTTCCGTCGGCTACCATGTGCCGCCTGGCGGTCCCGAGGGGTAGGGCCTTCTCTGTGGTGGCCCCTGCCCTCTGGAATACTCTGCCACCGGAACTGCGTACCGTCATGGACCTGAGGTCCTTCAGGCGCGCGCTGAAGACCTGGCTTTTCGAGCAGGCCGGCCTGGGCTGAGAGAGGGTTTTAATGTGTCTCCATTAATTTTAATTAGGGGGTTTTAAGGGGGTGGGGTGGGCTTTTTATTCGGCCTAATCTAATTTAATCTTTTTCTTAACTTTTGTATTGTTGGGGTTTTTAGATTGGCTGTACACCGCCCTGAGTCCCTAGGGAGAAGGGCGGTATAAAAGTTAAATAAATAAATAAATAAATAAATAAATAAATAAAGAGTGAAAAAGGATTGGCTGATTGCAAACAAAAGTATGACTTCATGGATCATGAATTATTCTTCCCATAATAATATTTGCATGCCAAATATTAGAAAGGGGAAATCTCAAACAAAAACAAACTTTTGTTAGTGCAGTGAGTTTTATCCCAAGTAGTGAACCCTGAATCTTCATTTTAAAAAAAGTATTTAGACATCTGAATAGATCATCCTTAATTTTTTGTTGGGTATGAATTAGCCTGAACCCCACAACAAGTTCCTGAAAGTAGGCCTTCTGCATTTTAGAATGTGCAATGTCTATTTTTATCTGTACCAGCTTAGAGACTGGCCAACATTTAATTTCATTGAAGTGAGAAATTCTATCCAGCTCTGGTCAACTTTTGCACCATTAGATTGTAATGCCCCTGCTTTCCCTATTAAAATGTATTGTCTGTCCAGCAACAACTCTCTCAGACTGAACTATGGGAACAGCCAAAGACCTGAGAAAGGCTCATTTTGTTGTTTTCTGTCCACTGATGATAGTTTTCATGCCATGTTCTGTGTGAGCTCCTTATTGTGTTCTTATTCCCTTTGTATCCTCAGCTTTCTGACTGAAATGTTAGCCCTTCAAACATTCCAGTCCATTCTCTTATTTTTATCATTAGATCTTATCTTAGGATCTTGTTACATAAATTATGCTTTTATTCGTGCAGGGAAAATATCGTTGTTTACATTCTTCTATAGCTGACCATTCCCTTCAAATCATTCAAAGACATTCCATGATGTGTAGATTTACTGCTTACTTTTAAACCAATTAAAGATATGGAGCTGTCAAAATAATATGTTAACTGCATTTTTGTTCCAACAAAATAAGAGAGCATCCTTACTCTGATTCTCATGTTAAGACTTACTGACAAAATGAGCGTGAAAATTACACCTGGAGGAAAGTTTATTCACAATAATCACCTCTTTTTTTTCCTTTCCTTTAGGGAAGAAAAGGGAAAGGTTCCCTTTTTGTCTGGGCTTCTGGGAATGGTGGCCGCCAAGGAGATAACTGTGATTGTGATGGTTACACAGACAGCATCTACACAATCTCCATCAGCAGTGCTTCACAGCAGGGCCATTCTCCTTGGTATGCAGAGAAGTGTTCCTCAACACTGGCCACAGCATACAGCAGTGGGGACTATTCTGACCAGAAAATTGTAGGTTGTTTTTACCAGATTTAACCAACATTGAGGGAGTGGGGAAGCAACCACAAAGCAATTTGTAGAGCAGGGATGGTAAAATCATGGAAATCAGTCTTAATGCTCTAGCAATCATAATTCAGATATAGTGGGCATCTTTATTCAGGATTAAACTTCATTTTTCAAGTAAGCTTCTGGAAAAAAGTGGCTGATGATTGGTGACATTGGGAGGCATGTTGGGAGGAGAGCTGCAGAATTTTTAAAATATAAATTCAGTTTGTAAAGATTTGCAAGAAAAAGCACACCATTAACATATTGCTGAAATAACATGTAATCACCTTTTGTTCAAATGGGACTCCATATTTCTTGCCTGCAAAAATAATGCCACTTCTATATAAACACTCAAAGCTTTAATATGCAAAAGACTGTCTCTCTCTGGAAAAAACAAAACTTGGGTTGAATTTGCTTTCAGTGCCAAGAATGAAAATTTGGAAGTTTGGGAGGGCCAGGTACCTTTGGGAAATGCAAAACAATTGCCTGGATTCATGAAAGGGCAAGGTAGATAATGATATGGGAAGTAATCATACTTCTGTCTCCCTTCCATCTGATCTGGTTTATCATTGGGTTATCACTGAATCAAGATATGTGAAAAATGAAAGTGGATATAACCTCTTTCCAATAAATACTAGTGTTTTATTGAAAAAGAAGAAAGGATAAAAATAACCAGTACGATTGATCAAAAACTCAAAAATGTTTCATCTAAGGTCTACAGATTTTACTACTGTACATTCACATATATACATGTACACATTTCAGTACTGTACTTCCACACATTGGAATTTTGCAGGCAGTAATGTGAGGCAGTTTTTCCAAGCAGAGCCCTTCATTTTCTAATAAACCATCTGTTTCATTTTCCAAATTACAATGCTGTACATTGTTAGATTGAGAAGAAGGGAAAGACAAGTATCTGCTATCAACTCCTATGTGATTTTTAATCTGGCAATCATTTTACAGTGATCCATGTTATGATTCAACTGTAATTGTGAAACACTTATTTTTACCTTACTAGGATTTCATAATAAGATGAGTGCCTTTGACATAGTAAGATGTTCACTCAAAATGAGCTATTTCAATTTAAAAATTGTAGGCAAAATAGAAGGGGAGGGTTTTTGATTCTTATTTTATCTGGAAGAGAACGAGATATTCCAAGGCTATCATGGAAAAGTATGTTTTTGTGCATGGCCACAGTTAATCTTTATATGATGTTTATTTCCTTCAGATAAGTGCGGATCTACATAATGAATGCACAGCCACTCACACGGGGACCTCTGCATCTGCTCCTTTAGCTGCAGGGATTTTTGCTCTAGCCCTAGAAGCCAAGTAAGTCTTCTTAAACTTCGTCCTAGTTAGGAATGCTTGAAATGGATTTAATTCACATTTCAAGCTACTGGCCGGTTCCATAAACATCTGCATCAGAATAACAAAATATATTCAAACAGACCTTGAAATCTAAAGTAAATTTTTCTTCTTGGATATGTAGACCAGAAGGACCACAGATAAAATTGATATGGATTATAAAGAGAATGACCAATCTAATCCTATATTGTGATTATTGTGCCTTTTCTTAATGTCCTTATGGAACTGTTACAATTCCATTCTTTGAAACTTTTCAAAAATTCCCTTCAAAAGAGGGCTTGAAGTCAAGAATCAGAAAAACCACTAAAAAGCAGACAGCAGGGAACAAATATAACACAATGATAAATAGAATAATATCAATAAATGATAATATTTGTAACTCAGGGTTGAAATGAGGCGTCCTTACTATTCTCTGAGCTTGTTTCTTTTTTTGCAGACGTTTCATGACCCAAATTGGTAACATCATCAGTGCTAGTGATGATGTGACTAGCACTGATAATGTTACCTACTTTGGGTAATGAAATGTCTGCAAGAAAAAAACCAAGTTCAGAGACCACCAAGGTTCACTCAACTAGAATAGAATAATAAATATTGTATAATAAGATAACTCAATTAGCTGATCTATTTTCCCAGCAATGAACAGAGTTCCTTTATCTCTAAGTAGTTTTCTGCATTTTAGTATGAATCTTTCATGACGTTAAAAACAAAATACTGGTGGAAATTCAGAAGAGAGATGTTGATTACTAGAGCTTCTTAACTGAGCACTTATCCTATAACTGATTTACTGGTGTGTGTGAAAAGTATTCTGTGCCTATTAAAATGCTGGATTATGGGCAAAGATTCCAATCCCCTAAAATCAAAATTGACTAGAATTTTGTTTGTAACAGTCCTAATCTAACCTGGAGGGATATGCAACATTTGGTCGTCTGGACATCTGAATTCGATCCACTGGCCAACAATCCAGGATGGAAGAAAAATGGAGCTGGTCTGATGGTGAACAGTCGATTTGGATTTGGATTACTCAATGCTAAAGCACTGGTGGATTTGGCTGATCCCAAAAGCTGGAAAGGAGTGCCAGAGAAGAAAGAATGCATAGTTAAAGACAGTGACTTTCAGCCGAGGTAAGAGCTGACCCTTTAGTATTTTGGCTTAGTTTTTAGCTGAACTCCGATCCAGAAACATATGGAAATCTCCAGCCTTCCCGTATAACATTTTTTCAACTGTCCCTAGTCAATTGCTTCCATCTGGCAGTGCTTCTACTATTTAGTTGTATAGTAACAAATCTTATAGACCTTTATTAAACCGTCCTGAAACAGCAACAATTGCATGGAAAAAGCAAGAAGTGTGAGGGAGAAAAAGAATGGGGACTATTGCATACGTTTTGCCTACAAAAGGAACCAGATTCAATTTAGCCAAAAACAAGTAACATGTAAAATCTGACAGCCTAATTAGCCTTCAATTGGGGCCCACTACCATCTATATTTATTTTGAGCAGTGTTTCCCTGCAACAGTAAATTTTCTTGGTAATTTTCCTCAATAAACCTGAATAGCACTCCAGAGCTTTATGGGAATTTAAAATTGCTTTAAAGGATTTCTATCTTAGTAAAAAGCAACTTCATAAAAAAAAAAGTTATTAAGCAAAACTTTGTACAAAACCAAAACTTTACTGTTTTTTATGCTTTTAATGTGCCATTGTACACTGCCCATAGTCCCTCTGTGAGGGAGATGGATAGTTCTTATATATGAGAAATAAGTAAATAAATAAACTTTGCAGATTTTTAAAACTGCATCAGAACTTCATGAAGTAAATTTTCTAATCGTGTTGCCAGGTTATTAAAATCTAGTGGTGAAGTTACAATTGAAATTCCTACTACAGCTTGTGAAGGCCAAGAAAATGCCATTAAATCCTTGGAACATGTACAGTTTGAAGCAACAATTGAATATTCCCGCAGGGGTGACCTTCATGTGACCCTGACTTCCCCATCAGGTAAGATCATAACATTGTCTATTTCTGTACTAGCTAGTAATTGTGACACAATTTTTTTAACATTTCAACAGATACTATTCAACACCACCATCAATTCTATCATCCTTCAAAAAGATCTTGATTATGTGTCTGAATGGTCTAACAATTGGCAGTTCCAAATCTCTACCAACAAACGCTCTGTCCTACACATTGGTAATATATATATATATATATACCAAATACAAGCTAGGCGGATATGACCTTGTTGATGACCCTCACTTTGCCAAGGACCTTGGAGTTCTCATATCGAATGACCTAAGCGCCAAAGCTCACTGCAACAGTATTTCCAAAAGGGCTTTAAGAGTTTTAAATTTAATTTTATGAAGCTTCTCCTCTGGTAATACTGATTTACAAACTAGGGCATTCAAAACCTTTGCTAGACCAATACTTGAAATCAGCTCTGCTGTCTGGAATCCGCACTGTATATCTGACATAAAAACAATTGAGCGAGTCCAGCAGTATTTTACCAAAAGAGTACTATATTCCTCTGTTCGCAACAGAATACCCTACACCACCAAACTTGAGATTTAGGCTTAGACAGTCTTGAACTACGCTGATTAAGATTGGACTTAAGCATAGTACATAAAATCATATGTTACAACATCTTACCATTAATGAATATTTCAGCTTTAACCACAACAACATAAGAGCACACAACAGTTATAAACTATATGTAAATCACTCCATGCAGGAAGTATGATTTCAGCAACAGAGTGGTCAATGTCTGGAACTCACTACCTGATTCTGTTGTCACCTGCTCAAACCCCCACTCCTTTACCTCAAACTAACCTCTATTGACCTCATCCCATTCGTAATAAATTCCTAAGGGGCATGCATAAGCACACAATCGTGACTACCATCCCTGTACTATTGTCCCCAATTATTACTTCCTATTTCTTATATTTAAACTTATGTTTATTCTTGTTTCTGTTGGATTGTAAGCTTTTGACAAATAAATACATAAATAAAATAGATACAAAAATAAAGAATACATTGAGAAGTAGAATACTTGCCAATAAATTAGAATGGAAATAAAGAAAAAAAATCCTGACATTTCAAATAAAAAATATATATTCATGAGATCATTTTGGATAGCACGAGTCAGTCAAATAGCAACTGATTCTATCTAAAACATGCACTTCATTTGCATTATCTAGCCAAATCATGTGTCTTTGCTGTATTAAAGTGAAAGCAACCCCTGTATTAAAGTGAAAGCAGAAGAGGGCTTCAGCTATTTCTACAGGTTCTCTAAAGTTTCTCATTTCCCATTCAGCATTAATGAATCTAATTCACCCGAGTCCAATGCACTTCATAAATCAGACAGGATGCTGATAGTTCTCACATATGCTGTAGTTCATTAGAACTGACTTTTTTTTATTCTGGAGGTAATATACTACAGTGAAGATTATTGATATCCTTCTTCCCTGGGATTTGTTTCATCTTTTTATAAGCCTAATCAGGTGGTCTTATTTTATCAGGTGACAGCAAATTCCATAATTTGACTTATTTTTATTGATCCTATTAAATTGGTCTCCATGCAGTTTCACTACACTCCTAAAATACCAATGCTAATACTGTCAGCATAAAGTAGTTCTAACAAAACTGTGCATCTCTCTTATGGAAGGCACACCAAACGCAGACTTACATATCCAGCCATTGTTGTTTAGCTTATTAGAATAAGACAGCATTCTTAATTTCATACTTTGCAAGTCATATATTATGGCAGTTTTGCTTTGTTCTCTGTTAAAGCTAGAATGGTGCATTGTCAACAGAACAATTTTCCTTCTCTGCTCAAATTTCACGGCTTTCTGATATTCTATTTGGGTTTCAATTTGATTTGTGTCAGAAGAAAAAAAGGATTAATTTTTGGTGAAGCCATCTTCCTTCTGTATTCATTTAGGTTGACACTTGTTCTTATATAGTAATTCTGAACGGAAGTGCTTTGAAGAAAATAGGTTGCTAATTGCAGATAAGTTGAGGAAACAAAATTAGGAAAGCTGATGATTAGAGAAGAATGAATATTTTGCATGCAGAAAGAAGTTTCTGTTAGTGGTGTCTCCAAGTAGGAGAAAGGTGGCAACGATTCCTGCCTGAAAATGTTGGCAGTTTAGTATGTTCCCTGACATTTATATTTTCTAAATATGAAACTAGTATTTTGCCCTATGGCACTACCTATTTCCCAGACATATATTCTAAATAACTTCTTAAAAGTTGTTTCAAATGTTAAGATCCAGCATTCACATATATTGTGCTCCTAGCAATCTCTTCTTTTTCCCCTCTATCTGGGCATACAATGAACAACTTGGCAGCTTGATAAGGCACACCTCCTGCACCTACAAATACTAGCTTATTTTATATATTTTATGAACTTCAATCTATGTGTTGAAAGAAGTTGTGGTATCAAGCCAACTTCTTTGCCTTTTCAAAATCTATATATTAAGCCTAGATATCTGAAGAAGAAGCCTTGTCTTAATCCTCTATGTTCATAGACTTCCAGAGATATATTTTTATAATACAACTTCCAAGGAAGCCTACATGCATAAAATCCTATACACATAGACTCACTACTCAAGTTTGATACTCCTATTAATTTAAAACTGATCCTATAATTTATTTAATATAAAGGGATATAAATTTCCCTATTGCTAAGCACACAAGATTATCTATCTGGGATTTATCTATGGTCCCTTTCAGCCCCTATTACACATTGATCTGGGATTCAACCCCATGCCACTGTGTGCCTATGTTTTTAGTTCTTTTTCTGCAGCTGAGCTGATTGGCTCACTTGAACCTCAAGAATCAATACCTTGCCACCTTTTTCTCAGGCTTCATAAATTGACCAGAAAGGTGGCTGTTGTTGGATAGCAGTGTATTATAGGTCAGCTGGAAAGATACCTGACTGGTTCATGGTGAGTGCTCAGCATTGTGAAGATGGCAGCAGTGAGGACACGAAGATGATTCTGAGGTTACAGAGGATGAAACTATGGTTGTGTGTCTTTGCCTGAAGCTGAATTTTATATTATTCCCATATTGGAATGTCACTTTTTTCTCTGATACAGGGACCAAAACAGTCTTACTGGCTGAACGGCAAAGAGATAAATCACCTTATGGTTTTAAGGACTGGGATTTTATGTCAGTTCACACCTGGGGTGAAGATCCAACAGGAACATGGATTTTAAAAATAATTGATACGGTGAGTAGGAAAAATTGTATGTATGTATGCAAACTTAAAGTAAGATATAGCAAAACAATACTACTAATCATGATCAGTTCAACTAAACATAGTTAGGTAATAGGTTAATGAAAACTATTCTTTCTGCAGCTTTAGTGGATAAGTGCATCTGTGTCCAACTACTGAATATTAAATGAATAATGTTCCCACTTTTGTATTTTCTTCTCAAATAAAATTGATGCTTCTGTTGGAAAACCTTTGTTGAGGCTCTAGAAAAAGGCAGAGAAGAGCAACCAAGATGATTAGGGGACTGGAGATTAAAACATATGAAAAACGGTTACAGGAACTGGGCATGGCTAGTCTAGTGAAGAGAAGGACCAGGGGACACATGATAGCAGTGTTCCAATATTTGAGGGGCTGCCACAGGGAGGAAGGGGGTCAAGCTATTTTCCAAAGCATCCGAAAGCCAACAAGGAATAATGGATGGAAACTGAACAAGGAGAGATTTAACCTGGAATAAGAGAAACTTTCTGACAGTGAGAACAGTCACACAATGGAACAGCTTGCCCTAGACCTAGGAAGTTGTGGGAGCACCATCATTTGAGACTTTCAAGAAGAGACTGTCCAAGCCCATCTGTCAGAAATGGTGTAGGGTCTCCTGCTTGGGCAGGGTGTTGGACCAGATGAGATCCCTTCCAAGATCCCTTCCAACTCTGATTATCTGTTAAAATCTGTTCCTTTCTTCATTTTATTCTAAAACATGGCCTTTAACTTCAAGGCGAAAAGTTTCTACTGACTTCAGAATGGAACTATTTCACTCCCTGAGCACTAAATTAGAAGACTAGTTTCCCCAAAAACAACATATAGAGCTGTGGATGAAATAGGCATAAAATAAGATTAACAATGAATGATCAAACTAAAGCCAGACACTGAAATTATGTGACAACTCCTCTTCTGATTAAACAGAATTCTTTTTTATCTTTTCCTTACTATCTCAGAAGGGACTAGAAGCTTTGAAAAAATCCAATTAAATATTTTAATACTGTCTGAGATCTTCAAGAGGGCAGACCTGCAGTTGTGGATTAGAATTCTATTAGTTAGATTAAGGCAAACTCTACTTTGCAGCAATTATTTATATTGGGGGAAAAAGTGAGGTTTTTTTAATGGTAATTTACACTGGATAGATCTAGTTGCCAGTTTTTGTCAACTAGCAAATATATTTCTTGTGGCTAATGATTTTAGGTAAGTTTAAATATTTTGTTGAGAAATTAAACAGAGTCAAAATGTTTTCCTCATGATATTCTTTGTTCTTTTATTGAACATGTGTTTAACTCTAATTTGATTTAAAATGTTAGAACTGATTATTTTAAAAGAGTCCCATGAATGTATTGATAACAAAAACTCAGCAATGAAAAATATCTAATTAGTTTATCACTGTGGGTGGGAGCATTTGTATTAGTGAGTATATAGAATAATTGAATAAATAAATTATCATTATAGAAAAAATATTTATTCACTTATTTAAAAACAGAATACCTGATGACTTAAAAGGCAAAAAGAGATGACATTTCAGTGCAAACTGGCAAATAGAGAAAGCAACATTTCTGAATACATGGCATCTTTCTGCTCTAGAAAGCAATTCCTGCTTCAATGAGCCTTAACTTTAATCACTGCTACCAATGGGATTTTTATGAAGACTCACTGCTTATAGAATTTATCCTTAAATTTTTAGAACAGTTTTTAGATGAACTGGTACTTCTGGGGCCCATTTAAGAAACATAATGACTATGATTTTTATTTTTATTTTAAATAACATTTATCTCCTATATTGCCAAGTGGACAAATTGTGAACTTCAGATAGAAAGTTGCATAATAATTAAAATACTTTAGGTATGTTACTCAATGGCTCATCACCTATAACTCAATTTAGATAGAAATGAATACAGATGCTTCCAAGATAGGAATGAGATGATTTATTCATTTCATTTTGCTCAATATTTTTTAAAAACCTAACCTATGGTCAGCTCATTTGTGCATAAATATTTGCATGGTTCTCAAAATGTACATTATATCAAATTTTTAGTATGTTATCTAAAAATAATCCATTTTGTACATATTTTACCCTAGAATATATAGTAGGTATTTTTTTTTAATATATGCATTTTTTAGCTGTAAGCTATATTGTACATTTGGTAATATAGTATATTTGGAGACATTAACATGTTCTGATTTGGGATAGTACAACATGAATAAGTTTCCTACTCAACCTTTATTACAAATGGTTGTTACTCTTCTAAATAAAGTATTTATGTTTGATCTCTATATATTGAATAGAAGTAATTATTGTAGCTATTTTAAGAAATGTTTACATATTCTATTAATTTTGGAGAGATGAATGTAAAGAAGTAGTCAGTATGAGTATATAGACATCATCCAATTTAAATAGTTTAAAATTAAATAAATTTTTGTAATAGTCTTGTATTTTTACCTCTTAAACTTATGGACTACAAAAAGATTGATAATTATACTTTTCTTCAGTCTCAAAGAATACAAAATGAAGGCAGAGTTGTGAACTGGAAATTGATTCTGCATGGCACTTCTACCCGACCTGAACATATGAAGCAACCTCGCATCTATACATCATACAACACTGTCCAAAATGACAGGAGAGGGGTGGAAAAGATGATAGACTCTATGGAGGTACCCATCTAACCGTTTTCCATCTATAATTTCTTTACAAGATGTGAAATAAGTGAGAATGGGTTTTTTTCTAAATTAATATATACTAGTCTTTCATGAAAGTGTCTTTAAAATCCATCTAAATCAACATTGGCTTTTCCCACCTGAGAGTTTGGTATTTCCCAACATTAGATGTGGTCATGATTAGATGGATTTTAAAGACAAATTCATGAAAGACTAGCATAAAAACAATAGCTAGATATTATAGTTCAAGAAATTCTTCATATGGTGCCAATATGCTGTGCATAACCACTAGTTGGAAAAAAAATTGGAGAATACTGGAAATATTGTTATTATCTTAGTCCTCTGCCTATTAGCTGTTTGTTAGTAATGCATATCATTCAAAATAACTCCTTATGTTCTAATCCATGTAGAATTAATACATAAACTTCCTAAGTATGCTGATTCTCCAAGCCATTGCAAAATTTCTCCACAGTTCTTTAGAGCATCTTAGTGGGCTGAGTCTCAAACATGAATCACTAGCTATACATGTCTAGCACCACAGAAACAGAATTCTGTAATTTTGTTCTCAGGACATCCAGCTCAAACAGCATTTGCAGAAAACGTATGATGTACTTTTGATAATAATCAATAGCTCCTGATCTTTGGTACCCTCATATCTATCTTTCAGGACCAAACCACTCAAGAAAACCTGAATGACAAACACAAAGTGAGAGGAAGCAAACAGCAAAACCAAGATGTGGTTTCTTCTGATGCAATGCTCCGTCTACTCCAAAATGCATTCCATAGTCAACTGGTTGGGAATCATTTACCAAAGAAGATGCTAAATGAAAACACAGATATTCCATATGAACATTTCTATCAAGCTCTAGAGAAACTAAACCAAGGCCCCCAGCTGAGAGACTCAGAGGAGTCTCTATATAGTGACTATGTTGACCTTTTTTACAATTCAAAATCATATAAACACAGGGATGACAGACTACTACAAGCTTTGGTTGATATTCTAAATGAGGAAAATTAATAAAAAGTCCTTGGCAGAAACACTAGGTTGGAAATATTCACATCTCCATTGCACTCCTAATTTCAGACTAATTATCATCTTTCCATGAATACAATTGGCATTATTCTATATTTAACAATTGCCTAAAGAATAAGGAAAACAAAAAGTTTGTTAGATATAAAATGACAACCTATTAATTCAAAGCAATCAATAATCCTTTCAGATAGACAGCCTTCTTCAGGAACAAGTAAAACCAATATCTCTAGGAAATAGCATGAATTCACTGCAACAGTTATGTTTATTATCCCTTCTGTTCAAACCCAAATACTTTAGATTTTATTTCTATTGGCCTAACTCAAAATGTAACGTTGTTTGGAGATACTAGGAGACTAGTCTGTCTTTCTATTATGGTCCCTGAGCGCAAAAAAGCATAGTGTGTTGTCCTTCTTCTTGGTAGCTCTCATCCCAACTTTTGAAACTAGAAAGCCAGATCCATCTTTTAGATATATAATACATTTAAAGATAGCTCAGATGAGATTGAAAGGAGCCCAAGCTAAATGTGCAACCAATAGTATTTCAGACAGAAGGAAATTTGGAAAATATGTCTTCCCACTGATTTAGTGAGCACTATCCTGTACATGCTTACTACTAAATAAATCCCATTGATTTCAGTGGGTCTCACTCTGAGATAAATATGCATAGGATTATAACTGTATTGAATTCATCCTTGCAGAAGAAACAAGGCAGTGTCCTCATAATATCGTGCCAATTTCTTTCAGCCCAAATATTGAAATGTATTTATCTTAGACCCAGTTTTTAGTTTCTTTTCCTCACAGCTTCCTTTTTAAAAACACCTTTCCCCTTTTTTGGGGTAAATCTCAACAAATGTGGCACTGTTCTTTTTATCAGGAGAATTTATTATTATATTAGCTAAGCCAGGCATAGATTTTTGAAAAATCAAAATGTCTGTCCTGTTTATTTCAGAGGACAAGACGAGTTTTCTAGCAAAAACAATCTATGGCAATTGTAGTTAAGTCCAAATATTAGATTTTCTCCTTCACTTATATGAATATCAGCCTTTGTTAGGGTCTCAGTTCATACAGTTCAACAGATAGAATTCTCACAAGAGAGAGAGATTAAAAAAAGAAATTCTAAATATAAATATCAAAACACTGAATAGCATTATAATTGGTATTCTATTTTTTCACCCATTGATGACACTTTTCCCAGCATCCAGTTGAGAGACTGATATCTCTTCAAACTGATATGACCAGAGGCCAGAGTCATAGACCAGAGCAGCTTTTTAAAGTAATAAAATATTTCTTTTTTTTAAAAATGGTTTGGCTGTTACATTAGACACGGCAGCATTTATGGACAGTAAGGATTAGGGTGAAGCCTGTCAGAGACTGAAATAGATAAAAATATGGAAAAGAAATCATGAAGGAAACGAAGAAAAAATAGGCATAAAAAGACTGCAAGATCAGAAAAAGAAAAAAGAAGGAAAGGAAAGCAGATTACAGGCTGAAAGTGATGCCTGAAAAATTACTTTCTCATTGAACTATAGGTATAAGAAAAATCATCAATAAGATTCAAAATAACATATAAATCATACAGGGTTTTACCTTTTCCCGAGGGGAAAGTACATGTAGTCAAGTCAGTTATTAAAATAAAAACAATCATATTACCAAAATGTTCTATTTTTGCCTCAGAGTTAGATTTAGGGCCACAAACATTAGACTAGGCCACTATGCCTTTAGATTAATCAAGCCTTCTTGAATGTTAGCAAGTTGGTCTTACTGGCTCTGGATTCTGCAAAAATGGACTGGAGGAATCATGCCATCCACAGTTTACACATGGCTTAAGATCTCAGAGCAAACAATTATCTTATTTGGGAAAAGCTTATTCTCCATTTATTTTACTAGTCATGTGCTTCCAACTACAAAAATGGAGCAACAGGGACATCATCTCTCCATCAATTAAATGGGAAGACACAAGTTGTCATTCTGATTATGTGGTCCGGCAAGATCAGCATGGAAAGGCAGCAGCCATGAGCAGTATAAAATCAGACACACTTCTTACCTGCTGCTAGTGATTCCTTGCAGGGAAGGCAAAAATCTTGTGTTTTTTAAAAACATTTTGATATTTTGGGAAGAGGTTTCTATGAATTTTATAAATTCTATTAAAGGAACAGAATTATAAGAAGAATTATGATTATCCATTTTCCTCTTAATTTAAACATGGTATTATTTTTTCGCTGAATAAATTTCATTAGTATTTCTTACCAGTGTTCTGTATTTACAATAAAAGCGGCAGAAAGTTCAGACAGAGAATCACCTAAATAGAAAGGATGACTAGAGTACAAGATTTGTTCATTACTACAAGGCTATCACAAGGAAGAGGATGTGGTTTTATTCTCCACAATGATAAAGGACAAGGAACAATAGATGGAAGTTTTATAGAGAAAGATATTTAAACTTAAAATTAGGAGGAATGTCCTGACTGTGAGAATGGTTACCTTGCCTCTGATCCTGGAAGTCTTCAAACAAGGTCAAACAATCATTTGCTGGTATAACCTAAGATTTCCTCCCATAAGCAGAGGTTTTGACTAGAAGACTTGCAAGGTACCTTCCAGCCTATGATTATAAAAGAAACACACAACACATTATAGTGCATTTCCTTTATTAGATAATAAAAAAATGGAAGATATATTGCACATATCACTTTGGCTGGGTTCATACATACATGTCTTTTGTTTGGTTTTTATGCTATGTGGTTCAAAACATTGTTAAAATACTCCATAGCTTAATGCAATGTGTGGACCCAGTCAGGATTTGAATTCTCACTTCTAACTTAACCTGTGAAGTTTACATATTTCTGTCCAGAGGGAACAGCAGTAGCATTATTATAGTGTAAATTGCCATTCAATAACAGCAATTGTTAATATAGTATAAGGTTATCATGGTCCTTTACAAACATGAACTATACCTTATTCTTTGTTTAGGGTCAGTATCCATATTGTAGCCAAAATTAAATGAAATCTAAATTATTTTTGTGCAAATTCTAATAATATGAATGTTTCCAACCTAGATTGAATCCTAAGAACACTAAGCTATTTTGGTTAAGTCTTTTCTTGGTGCCAGTATGTGTTTGTGAAAATGTAAAATGTAAAATGAGAGACAAAAATGTTTTATGTCAAAGAAAATGAACATTATATTTTCTTTACAGGTATTTATAAAGTATTAAAGCTTTTATCAGATATAATTTAAGAAGAATAAATTATGAGAAACTTTAAAAATAAATAACAAACAATTTTTTATTTGAGCAAAACAGTTTTGTCCAATAAAGTTTTTGGATGGCATGTTGTAATTACAGCAGCCACATGTATGTGATGTAATGTTAAAATTTACATTTGTCTAATCGTACATTATACATAATACAACATAATATGTTAGCAGAGCCCAGATTGTGTGGTCTTACCATTTGTAAAGCAACACAACACCAAGCAACTCCCAAAATGAATTAGATGAGAGATATTAGGTGCATTAGTCTAATTGCTGAACAAACATGGAGAGCTAAATAGAATGGAGAAACTATTATATTAGAGACAGCATTTACAGCAACTTTGGTAGCTGTTTTCAGTACATGAATTTGCTGTTAATAAGGTAAGTCATCTTGCTGTATACTATAATGCAAGAAGTCAACAGTTGGTACATTTATATGTGGCTGTGAGATTTGTTAATGCAGTGCTTGGAGTCAACCTTTCCCAACTAGACTCTCTTCAGAGGTGTTCATTATAAATGTCCAGAATTCCTTAGGAAACATGAATGGTTGCTTCTTCCTGCTACATATATTGATTAATCCACCTTCATCATAGTGAAGAAATCAGATTATCCATATGCAGGCATCAATACTTACAATTAAAGAAGACTTATGAAAATATGATAACCTTATTATCTTCAGCATCAGAGACATATTTAGTACAATTGTTTTCGGGTGACCAAACTGTGGTAATGAACAGAATCAGGAGAGTGAAAAATTTGTTTGGCATTACAATACTTAGAGAAGTGAGATCATTAATGTTTATTAATTAATAACAATTAATTAATTATTAATTATCAATAAAAAGAATATACTCAGTATTGTTATAAGAATTAATTAATGATCATTAATTAATATCAATTAATCAGTTATTAATTATCAATAAAAAGACTATACCAGGTAGTTATAAGAATCAGTTCCTAAATTTTGTAATATATCTATCTGTTGAATTTCTAGACCACCCAGCTCCAGAGTGACTCTGAATGGCTTCACAAATTAAAAGAAATAACATTATATTTAAAAAACAAACTATGTCCAAAGGACAAAATAATCTCAAAGGGGAACAGGCCAACAGGTCTGGGGTAGTGGGGAAGCTTTATAAAGGTCATCTAAAGGCAAATGAGGTGAGGGCCATATTGCATTGCTGTTACAGAAAAGGCCAACTTCTTCAGTCATACTAAATGATATTGCTAAATTGACAGGATCAGAAGCAGGTCAGCAGAATGTGAAACTATGAAATAGATAGTCCTTCAATTATCCACACCCAATGCTATTATATGTAATAACCATCACCTTGAATTGTACCCAGATGCCAACTGGTAAATTCATGTAGCAAGGGTGTTACATCATGCAGCTTATCTTTTGCTGCTTGTGCTGCTGCATTCTAGACTAGCTGTGATATCTGAGTGGTCTAAAAGAACAGCCTAAGTAAAGTATCTAGAGCAACTGTGAAGTGATCAGAAGATGAGTTATGGTATGGATGGCCTCTTGATTCAGGAACAAGCATGAATGGCACACCAGTTGAACCTTTGCAAACACCTTCCTAGCCACAGCTGCCTCAAAAAAGCAGAATAATAAAATAACAGAGTTGGAAGGCATTTTAGAGGTTTTCTAATCCAAATCTTTGCTCAAGCAGTAAACCCTATACCATTTCAGACAACTAGCTGTCCAATCTCTTCTTAGAAACCTCCAGAGTTGGAGCGCCCACAACTTCTGGAGGCAAGTAGTTCCATTGATTAATTGTTCTAACTGTCAGGAAGTTTCTCTTTAGTTTTAGGGTGCTTCTCTCCTTGATTAGTTTCCATCCATTGCTTTTTGTTCTATCTTAGGGTGGTTTGTAGAATAGGTTAACCTCATCTTCTTTGTGGCAGCCCCTTAGATATTGGAACACTGCTATCATGTCACCCCTTAATCCTTCTTTTCATTAAACTAATACCCAACTCCTGCAACTGTTTTTTATATGTTTTAGTTTCCAGTACCAATTTCACCAGATTATGTACCTGTCCTAAATGAACATATGCAACCATAGGGCAAACATGTAATATCTCCAATACTGGACTTTCCAAATACCCATAGCCACTTGATCTTGCTGCACTAAGCCTGACTTTATTTGTCCCCATTCAGACCTCATCAGCCTCCAGGGCACTAGGATAAGATCCCAGCCCTTGTTTGATCAGTCAGATGTCAAGATGTACAACCAAGTAACGTCAACATACTGATGATACCTGACTCCCCACTTCCAAATTACCTCCCCTAAAAATCTCATGCACGTTAAACAGGAAAGGTGACTGCATCAAGTTCTGAGGCACCTCATATAGCTGCCCAATAGATGGTCCTAAGACTCATACCTGTTTAATAGAGAGTGATTACCCAAAAAAGGCCATGTTTGATTAGTGGTCATCATAAAACTGGAGAAATCATGTTTTACCACCTTATCACCATGATGCAATCCCTAGTGTCAGGTATTACATGTGCTCTCCAACTGGATTCTAGGCATCTTTTCTGACATTTCAAACATGGATACATACACCCCAGATTGATGGAGAATGAGAGAACTGATCCCATCTAAAGACTTCAAGATACAAAAGTCTTGATGTCTTGATTTTGATGTGACATTCCAATCAGATGGATGAGAGAGAAAAAGGAGGAACAAGGGAAATTTTGGAGAATACATTTATTAGCTTTTGTGTTGTCCCTATCAGTGTCTGAAATAGCTGTATTGGGCATGTTAAAAATAATTAACCCTGAAAAACTGATGCTGTTAAAGAAATGTATATCAATCAAAAGACTACAGTCATATTAAAAATGGAGACATAGAATCACATATTTCATTGGGTATGTCATAGAAAGTTTGAATTTAACCCACACCTAGTTAAAACTATCAGTACAAATAATACAAATCCTTCATCATAGACATTTTCTTGTATTTCAAAATAATATTTTTGAACATATAATCATTGTAAAAGTTTGTACTGAATCAGCTAAGTTTCTATATTGTCATTCTGCCAAAGAATCCGAGTCATAAAAAATTAGCACATAGGGATATCCACAAAGAGGTTCAAAAACTCAAGATGGTTGTCACAATTGTGAGATCGAAGTCTTAATCCCTTTTTAAAATCTGTGTCTTGAACACAATCATGTGATCATGGTCACTAGTTTGAATTTTTTTATTCCTTGTGCAGATGCCTCTATCTATAATGTCTCCAACCCTGAACCTCCCAAAAACTATTAGGACTGCAACTCCAATAATTCCCAGCCTGCATGACCTTTATCATATATTGAAGAATTATGAGAGGTGCCAAGTTTAACAGATCTAGAGATTCAAGGGTAGGGGAAGAGAAAAGGGGGGAAAGATGAGGGAAGAGGGGAAATTAAGTAAAGACAAGTTATTCTGAAACAGTAGTTATTTGCAGTTGGGCCTGTCTCCTTGGTCACTTGGAGAAAGTCAGGCACAGAAAACAGAATGTATTTTTATTTAAGATACCAGAAAGAGCAGATTATGTGGGAAATCATTTTAATACTGATGTTATTTAACTATTTCTGTAACTTGGAATACACAGTGGTAAAGAACAGTGCTGTGTCCCCCCATCCTCCACAACTCCAGTCCAGTCTGATTAATATTGGTAGTCAGTATAAATGGATTTGTTTTTACATTATCTTTTAATGCTTTTCTTTAATAATGCTTTCTTTCAATAAAATGCTCTGAATGCTGAATAAGCAGTAATGCAGGCTCCTGCAGCCTGATAAGAAAATGCACTTAGAACAAAATAGCTGCAAGTTTATTAGTGAGCTCTGTGTTTCTTCATGGAATAAAGCAATAAAAACTCAACTCTAATAAAGTCTATGCCATATGCCAGTCCCATTAAAAGTGGTGAACCAGTGTAACATCCTTTCATTTGGAGACCAAGATATGACCTAGCAAATGTTCTTATTGATAAGAAAGGGATGTACCATAATCTATATTTCAAATGGCAAATCAAATAGCAAGTGGCTCAGTGACAAGAATAAAAAAAATAGATGTTAGGTAATAGCTGGAAATGCTAGGGATACTGAACCTATTCCTATCTTGCAACACCTTTGAACTGGTTCTTCATCTCAGGACAAACAATATTTCCATTTTGTACTCCTGGTTTAGATTGAGTATCCTACAGCCCAGCCTTCTAAGAATGAATCTTCCCAGTAATTTTCTCCATAGCTGTTTTCTCACCATTATCTGCACCCATGTTCCACACTAACCAGGGTCCCTTTGCCACTAGAATTCGTAGTTGCCTATGAGAAAGCCTAATCCAGAATTAAGTTCTCTACATACACATCCTTTAATTTGTGATGTAACTTCTTAAAGTAAGAAATGCTACAGGGAGAAAAGAAAGAAATGCTGGAAAAAAGAAACAAAGATCAAAACCATGGGTTCCGATGGACATTTTCACATAAGTGCTGAGTTCACCAGAACATTTAAGCCTAATGTGGCTGATTTGTAAGCTAATGAGCTGTGTCAAACCAGACAATTATAGTTTGTCCAGTAAACTATGTTAAAGAAATCAGGGCTTTGTGAGTTAATACAGCCAAAACGCATTACAAGTTGGAGACAGGATTTTTCTTCATGGTTGAAAAGTTCAGATAGAAAAATCGTGCCCATGTAACCAATCTGAGCATCATTTCAGGTCCATGAAGTCACCCCAGAAATTCATGCTCAAAATATTGGGCATCATATAGCCAGAATAAATTTACAATTTTGTCCACGGCAGCACTGAAAATCTTCCAGTCCAGGAGCAAATCTACCTACTTCTGTAATATGTAGAAGGGTGTGAGTTTCAGGCTCAGAAAAATATATTTAATTACTGCATTGCAAATTGAACACAATGGAGGCTCTTATGTCAGTTCCATTGCCCTTTGCTGCCTACTAGTTTCTAGTTTACTAAAGGAGTTGGTCCAGTATTCATAAATTGCTTTCCCATTGCCACTGCTTTGTCAGTGAAAACATGGAAAGAAATGAATTGTGGCAAAAGGTTACCAGCATTTCAGCTACTAAAATTAGAAGTCTATTCCAACAAGAATATTTCTAACTGTGAAAACCAGGGTTAAAAACTACCTATTAAAAGGGGTTTCCTGTTCAAAAGTCTAACATTGAAGGATCTCCTTTTTTTATACTGCTTTGAAATAAAGGAATTGGCCATTCTGATTTCTAACCATACATATTTGTGTCCAGCCATAGTGCCAATCTCATTAGCCTTCTCTTTCCTAAAATCTAGGGAAACTGAGGCTGCCGTCTACATTCACTGAGATCCCTTAAACCACTATTTTACTTGTGCAGAATTTGCAGTTTGTATTCTCATGTTACAGTATAAGTAGTTAACCAGTAGAAGGAGCTATTACACTGCCTCTGTGCAGGTTCAGGGAATATTATTACAAGTACTACAGTATATAACAAAAGAGAGATTATGTGAGTTGGGGAGCAAATAGGATATTTATGTAAAATATTAATTCTGGCTTGGCTTCATAAAGTCTGATAAAGCCAACAAGCTATAAATGCTTTCATGGTATATAGGACTTTTCTTAATAGAATAGAATAGAATACTTTATTGGCCAAGTGTGATTGGACACACAAGGAATTTGTCTTGGTGTAAATACTCTCAGTATACATAAAGAAGGAACATTTGTTAAGAATCAAGAATCATAATGTACAACACTTAATGATAGTCATAGGGTACAATCAACATCAAATCATACTACGAAACAGAGGATACAAGCAACAAAGTTATAGTCACAAGTGGGATGGGATGGGTGATAGGGAGTGATGAGAAGATTAACAGTAATAGTAGTGTACACTTTGTAAATAGTTGAACAGTGTTGAGGGAATTATTTGTTTAGCAGAGTGATGGCTTTCGGGAAAAAACTGTTCTTGTGTCTAGTTGTTCTGGTGTGCAGTGCTCTATAGCGTCGTTTTGAGGGAAGGAGTTGAAACAGTTTATGTCCAGGATGTGAGGGGTCTGTAAATATTTTCACAGCCCTCTTTTTGACTCGTGCAATATACAGGTCCTTGATTGAAGGCAGGTGGGTGGTAATTGTTTTTTCTGCAGTCCTAATTATCCTCTGAAGTCTGTGTCTGTCCTGTTGGGTTGCAGAACCAAACCAGACAGTTATAGAGGTGCAGATGATAGACTCAATAATTCCTCTGTAGAACTGGATCAGCAGCTCCTTGGGCACTTTGAGCTTTCTGAGTTGGCGCAGAAAGAACATTCTTTGTTGTGCTTTTTTGATGACGTTTTTGATGTTAGGTGTCCATTTTAGGTCATGTGATATAGTAGAACCTAGAAATTTGAAGCTCTCTATTGTTGATACTGTGTTGTCTAGTATTGTAAGAGGTGGTAGCATGGGAGGGTTTCTTCTAAAGTCTACCATCATTTCTACGGTTTTGAGTGTGTTCAGTTCCAGATTGTTCCGGTTACACCACGAGGCAAGTTGTATAACCTCCTGTCTGTATGCAGATTCATCGTTGTCTCAAATGAGACCAATGACTGTTGTGTCATCAGCAAACTTCAGTATTTTAACAGATGGATCATTTGAGATGCAGTCATTGGTATATAGGGAGAAGTGGAGATAGCACACAGCCTTGGGGGCCCCTGTGCTGATTGTACAGATATCGGATGTGATTTCGCCTAGCTTCACCTGCTGCTTCCTGTCTGTTAGGAAGCTTATGATCCACTTACAAGTGTGTTCAGGTACTGCTAGTTGGTTTAGTTTACTTAGAAGAGTGTCTGGAATGATGGTATTGAATGCTGAACTGAAGTCTACAAAGAGGACCCTTGCATAGGTATTTGGAGATTCGAGGTGTTGTATCTCTGCTCCCAGGGCACCAACTAGACCCATGGCTGCATGCTCTTTTAGGCTCCTCACGTGAGGGTGCAGAGCTATATTTTAACTCCTTTCTAGAAGGCCAGGAGGGGGGGGGCTGCCTCATCCCATATTCCATAGTGTGGGAATAATGGCAGAGAAGGCTCTCTTTCTAGACCTTGCCAGTGATTTAGAGTTTAAAATATATAATCATACTGCATTGGTTTTTAGTTACTATTGTATTAAATCTTTATTTTCTGTGCTGATTTTTTAAAAACTTTTTAATTGTGTTTATAAATAATACTGTAATCTACCCAGAGAAAGTTGGTTATTGGGCACTATTGGTATATAACTATCATGTTATAATTTCAATATTTTTTGAAAAATGGAACAAACTATTATGAAACATGGTATACATTTTCTTATATAAAGAGATACCGTGGGACATCAGTCACATAATATGCTTATGCCAGCATTCACTATGACAATGAAATAATAAGTATTCCTTAATATTCCAAAACATTCATGTTGGAATGGCAGCATTGTCTTATGAACATTAGTTACACCAAACACAAAAGATTTGATAGAATCTAAATATTCAAGCTGTGGCTAAATAAATGATCCAGTAGATGGCATCAATTCATTTCTGTGATTTCCCAAAGAAAAGTTCAAGAAATCCACACGATTCCTTTGAAATCATACAGGAAAAAATATATATATTTTGTTCTCAGAGTGGGGCCAGAGAAAATGCTATTACTATTATGTAATTTATGTCTTATTTATTGTAATATTTCAATTTCAAGGCCACTGGCCTCGACAACGACTCTGGGTGGTTTAAAAGAAAAAAATATATCAACAAAAAAGAATACAGAACATGTTTGTATTATTTTTTATATGCAAGACATCTGAAAATAGTATATAGAGTTCAGTTAAATATATTTTACAAATTCAAATAATGTTCTCTGGAGCTTTAACCACATACCCATTCTTCAATGTTGCAAAAACATGAAGATTACCAGTTGCCAGATACAGCAAACAATTATATCTGGATTCTGCCCTGGGACATCATGTACCTCCATCCAAAATAAGCTTATTTAAAGAAAGTTTATTTGTTAGAGTACAAAGTCACCAAGAAACACACTGGAACAGGCATGCAGGTCCTGACTATTTAAAGATTTCAAACTAGTCAAGAACAGACCATCTGAACTGCACTCAGAAACAAAAATGCAACTGAGCCAGCATTACCAAAATGTTCTATATTCTGCTGTCAACTCCTGTTAGACTTGGAGGCTGTTTTAACTTCCTTATGGGCCTGAGACAATCACTGAGAAATTAATAAACAACCTTCATAGATATTGTGCCCTCCCATTACATGCTGGCTGGGGATGGAAGTTCTACTTATCTAGCAGTCTGAGTTTGACACCTAGTGTGAGTTTGACACACATTAATCCAACATTATGAACATTTGGCATAGGACAAATACAGCAGAAAGCCTTCCTAATGTGGCTGTAACAGCAAATATTGAAGTTGGAGACATAATTCATGTGAATAAAAGGATCAAACTCTGCCCTTGAGTTTTAGATAATTGTCTGAAAGACATATATTTAGTTATAATACTGTCTTTAATTACAGGATCATGACCAATAAAAGTGGAACATTTTCCCAAATGCTATGTTTTTCCAGAAGTTTCATCTCATTCGCCACTTTGAGTGCTGTCAATTTTCAGCAGGTAACGTCATATTCTTTGTATGTTGGATGATTATGTACACATAATGATCGTTCAGTTCTAACTTCTGTGATCTGACTCAACTCTGGAAATGTTAAAATTTGATTCAGTGTGCCCAAAATGCTACTAATATGAAATGCCTGGATGGTAATTTACTTCGTTACATTTTGCTTATTTTTGATATTCTATTCTATAATGTAATTTATAATTATTTGTTATAAGCCTTAATTATTCAAACTATAGAATCTAGGTGCAAGTTTATTTTTTGAAAATAAAACAAAAATGAAACTTAGTTTCATCTATGTGAATGGAAGCAAGCTTTTTTTAAAAAAAAATTTGGCATCATCTATTTAAAACTGTTACCTTCCCACCAAAGTGGTCCCTATTTTTCTACTTGCATTTTTATATGCTAGGTTGGCAGAAGCTGGGGCAAATAACGGGAGCTCACTCCATTATGCGCTGCTAGGAATTCGAACTGCTGAACTGCCGGCTTTTCTGATTGACAAGCTCAGCATCTTAGCCACTGAGCCACTGCATCCCCTCACAAGCTGTATAGTGATGAGTAATTCTAACTGACAATTTTTTCAGGGAGAGCGGCTTAAAGTCAGCCTTAATTTTGACAACTGCTTAGATAGATCCCCAGTTTTCTTGGCAAGATTTTAGAAGTAGTTTGCCATTGCCTTCTTTCCCGGGCTGAGAGAGAATGATTGGCCCAAGGTCACCTAATTGGCTTTCGGCCTAAGTGGGGACTAGAACTTATAATCATTCAGTTTCTAGGCTGGTGCTTTAACCACTACACCAAACTGGTTTTCCAACTGATGAAGAAAGTGCACTCATAATATGCTGTAATTTCCTTTTCTTTCCACAAATCCTATTGTTGCTCTTTGGTTAAGTAAACACACTACTATAGTCAACCCAAATTGTTGTTCCTTGTAGGTCATTAGTCAACATCAGGCACCAAGAACAAGCAATAAACCAATAGATAAATGATCTGAGCCATGGTAAAGCCTGCTCTGCTCAAAAAGCATACATTGAAAAAATATGATCATCTGAATATTTCTCTTGTTCTCTCTTTCCTCAAAAGAGAAAAAAGAGGAAAGAGAGCATAGGATGACAATTACAGAAGCAAATTCCACACACAAATCCAATCTCGGAAGAGGTTGTTGTGGATTATGTGCCAAATTAATGTTTCAGTGTCAAACTCTCAGTATTATCATCTCAATACTTACTGCTGTGTTCTTTTGAATATGCTCTCATAGACCACTTTTGAAGGAGGAGATTATCATGCTCTTTGCTAATGAGTATTAAAGGGTCTGCAGATGTTACTCAGAAATTCCAAGAAAAAATGTGAAAGTACTTGTGCCCCATGAAAAAGTTTTTCATGATTTTTTTATACAATGCAAAGTTATAGTCAGAAACTTCTCAGTAGTTATAGTATATTGCTTTCCTCTTGAAACCCAATTATATTTTGAAGTCAAAATGTAAACTTTTTCTATTTAGTTGGGTTTGGATACATGAGAAGTGAAAAATTAACTGTGCATTACATTATCTGATTTTATTCAATTTCCCTGGCTATTGTTAATATATTCTTGTTACTATCCTATGATGATAACTAACAAGATGTAATAACCCTCCATTACTTCCCTCAATGAGAGTAAATTAATTACAATGCTTCTACAGTATTGTTGAACATGTTTTGCTGTATTAATCACAATCATGTGACCACAGAACACTGCAACCAGTTGTAAATATAAGCCAATTGCCAAGATCCAAAATATGACTGCATAATCACAGATCAGAGTACAACTATCATAAGTTCAACTATGGGCATAAGCAGGAGTGGTATTCAGCAGGTTCTGACCAGCTCTGGGGAACCAGTAGCGGAAATTTTGAGTAGTTCAGAGAACTGGCAAATACCACCTCTGACTGGAGATTTTACAGTATCCTTCCCTGCCATGCCCACCAAACCACACCCACAGAACTGGTAGTAAAAAAAATGAATTCCACCACTGGTATAAGTAACTTTTTAGGGTTCTGTCATAAATTTGAATGGTCATTAAGTGAAGACCATCTATAGTGAGAGAAAGGCTTAAAAAAAAATCTCTTAGAAATTGTGGTTTTTGTTTTCAAACAAAAGATAGCAGCAACTACATTTCACTTTCTGTGTTGTTTCCTTACCCAGATTCATATAGCAAAACATGTCCAACAATACTATAGAAGCATTCTAATTAATTTATTTCCATTGAAGGAAGTAATGGAGGGAATCAGTGTGACTCTCAAAGGAATGGTGGAAATTTTATAACTATCTTTGGTTCCGTATAATGCAAAATAAATTCAGCATGTAGTTTGCCAGCAATTTATTATCCAACATAGTCCCTCATATGATTTAAGATTTTTGTACACTAGTAATTTGTTAACATATTCAACTGATATTGTATGTTTGAAAAAAGCATAGCATCAAAAGAAGCATTCCCCATGTTCATCTCAGAAGTATACATGAATACTACCTGTCAACTCATAAAACATTTTGTATACACGTTTTATAGTTGACAACAGAAAGAAGAGGGGGAGTTTCAAACAGCAGGCAACAGTATGGAATCGAAAGTACATTCCATTCATATTTTCTTCAAAGACTGATTAGATGGCTGAAGCTTCTGTCAGGAAAAAATCTAATTGGAGAGCATAATTGGTGACACTTGGCTATGGACGTTTTTCGTTGGATGATACACCCAGAGGGTTAGGGAGGAAGCAGGATCCAGAGTGACAGTGAATTACGTATCCCAGAGTTGGCTACGCCCAGCTTAGTGCCGGACATAGAATGTTAACTTCAAATAAATCCTCTTTAGTTTTGGGAGTGTGGTTCATGATTTAATTAGAGTAACTGCCGGAATCCTGACACTACCATTATCCATTATCTCTGAGAGATCCAGAAAAAATGAAGTATTCGATGATTGGAGGAGACCAAATTCTGGCTCCATTTTTTAAACAAACAAAAGGGACAATGAGAAGATTCTAAAGCACTTCATAAAGTAATTGAACTTTAAATTTTTGTGGCATTATGTTTTATAGCATTTGAAAATTTTATTACTTGCCCAGTAGTGAATTAGCTTCTTTAACAGAACTCACATAGGTGACAAATTGCACTGATGCAGCCTTTTTCAAGAATTGCAGACTTTGTCTTAACAATACATTGGCAGCACTGAAAAAAGTGACTCATGACCATTTTTTTACAGTTACAACCTTTGCAGCATCCCTATGACCATGTTATCAAAATTCAGATGCTTGGCAACTGGATCAGACTTATGATCGTTTACCATGTCCTGGAATCATTCGATTCCCTTTTGCAATCTTCTGACAAGCAAAGTCAATGGGGAAGCCAGATTCACTTAACAACCATGTTACTTACTTAACCACTGTAACAACAAAAGTCATAAAATGGGGCAAAATTCACTTAACAAAGTTCTCACTTAGCAACATAAATTTTGGTCTCAATTGTGGTTGTACATTGAGGACTACTTGTAAGTGGATAAGCTGAAAACATGGTCTGAAATAACAGAATGAAATCTTGGAGAAATGAATGCTGTATTCCTGAACATTAAATCAAATAGACAGTTATAGAATGGAGGGATATCTAACTTGGAAACAGTAAGCATAAAAAAGAAATGACATTACAATTGTTCACAAGCTTAATGCAAGTCAGCAGTATGATGCTACTAATAGACCAATATTGTTGAAGATTGCATCAAGAAAACTATAGCTTCCAAATCATGGATAGTAATAGTTCCACCACACATTCTAAAGCTATACTGTGCAAAACTTTTGAAAGATATGCTTTATAGTGCATATGAGCACACATGAAGTGCCCTTTTCATCTTGTTAAAGGAGCCATCTCATTCATGCTAATGAACAACTATCCCCAGATGATCACAAGTGTAAATAACGCATGATTTGGATCATGGTTGACAAAAAGAACAAATTCCGTCTGCACCAAACATGGATGGAATACTTCAAGCTACAATATATATAAAGCATAGTATATAGTGTACTACAATAACTAATAATGCTACTGTGGTATGAAGTGACAAGTGGCCAAAATCAATCATTTCTAAAGACAAGAAATGGAGCCAATTCAGCTGCAAAAACAACAGCAAACAGTAGAGAATGTTACAATAGTCTAGAATTTTTTTAACAATTAGGGATTTCTAAACCTTTTGAGAACATTGTCGGACATTCTCACAAAATGTCCTCCAAGGGAGCATAACTACTTATAACACTTTCTTTTATAATGTATTTGCCATCCATATTAGATTGTCCTGTAAGACATCGTTTATAGCCTTTGCCCTTGGAAAATGGGTATAGTTCCCTTAAAAAGAAACTGGTCATTTTATTTTCTTAAATAGATTCATCCCTTGATTGTGTTAGCAGCGTGGACTGTGATGCTTTCTCAGCTGCCATACATTTTAATTTTTGTATTTGATAAACTTGTTTTTGTTTTTATTTTGCTGTTGTTCACCACCAAGAGTTAGTTGCTGAGATAGATAGCTATATAAATTGATTAAATAAATGAAAAGTGGAAAAAAACCAATATATAATTTACACTCAAATACAGCATTTTCTGTGTATAATTGCACAGCTCTTCTAATTTTCTGTGCTATTTTTTGGGAGGGGGTCAGTTCCCAGGACTCATTTCCAGCAGGCTTTTTAAGTTTGCTAGTATTAATTAGAAAACCAGTTTTCTAATTGTTTGTGGTAGTTAGGGCATCAGGCTAGAAACTGGGAGATTGTGAATCCTAGTCCTGTCTTATGCACGAAGCGAACTGGGTGACTTTGGCCAGTCATTTTCTCAGCCCTAGGAAAGAGGCAATGACAAACCCTTTCTGAAGTATTTGTCCAGGAAATCACCAGGAGTTACACTATCTTAAAGGCACACACACACAAAACAATAATTAGATGCTAGAAGAATGCAGTCACTCCATTAGTAATCATTTTCCTAATTGTTCTACAGATGATCTATTCATAGTCAACATAGCTAGTTGTACCTTAATCCAAGTGTGACTAATATTTGATCTTTAGCAATACATCGTCTCTTAATGAAACTTCAGAAACTCTTAATGATTCCATGTGTCAAGAAATCAGCTTTACACGTCTGAAAAGGACTAAACCTTTGCCTATAGTGCTGTAAATGAAAGGGGCTTAATTATCTCAGCACTGTCATCGGTTACTTCCATTATCCTGTGAATTATCTCCTGCCAAATTTTTGGCATGCTGAATTACTCAGTTTCAGTAAAAATGAAAGTGCAGGACATTTGGAGAACAGCAACAACATCTGTTCCAGCAATCAGTTGTTTGTTGACAGATTTGAGTAGTGTGTCGTCATCTCATCCTCGTAGCACACAATGTAACATTATGTTCTTGCTAAAGATTTGTATTACCAATCCAGCCAGAATATAGCATACCATCATCATCATGGCTTTTTTTTATGTTACTACTTGTTTTTATCCCCTCCAAAATTTCCCAATTCAAAAGACATGGCATAAAATGAAAGAGGAGCAATCATGCAGAACAAGCTAACAGAACATGTTAAAATGTGCAAAGTAACTAACAAATGAGAGAAGAATAATTCTCATAATAATGCACACATCTCAGCTACATTATATATTGTAGAAAGTGTCAAACACTAAGGATGTTTAATTCTTAATTGCCTAATAATAATATAATTTAGAAAGTCCCCACTCATATCACTGAAAACTATACAGGAATGGGTGTAGTATTTTGTCCATGAAATTGGCCCTTCTACTGATTGTAATTTTGAGGGCTAAATATTGTTTCAGAAGCATTAATAGTGAGCATAACTTTTCCCAACCTCCATTCATGGGATGGCATCTCTGAAAACAATGGTAAGGTAACTGGCTGAAGTGGTTTGGTTGTTGAAGTCCATACATCCAGAGGGATTAAAATCCTGGAGGGATTGAATCATTATTTTGAACCTGGATCTCGTGGGTAGATCTTACTGTTCTAGTCTAGTCAATCATAAAGCAGAATCCAGTAATCTGAAGTTCTGACAGAATCCAGTAATCTGAAGTTCTGACATTTTAGAGGATCCTATCTCTGAAGCTAAGGGGTAGAAGATCACCTCCTGCTTTATTTTTCCATTTAGTTACTCTAGCAAGAACATCTTGACAAGAATCATGATTTGAAGAGAAATACAGTAACATTGAGACATTCTTCTGAAAGTAATTGAGCCTAATGACAAAAATAATCCTTTCCAAAACAATTGAACCAGGATATTCAGGAATAGTGCAGAACGAGAAAGTCAGAGATTAAGAAAAATATCTGAAGCTATTGATATTTCTCCTATCAGTTTTAATTATATAATTTATACTTTTAGTCAGTATCTCTGGTGATACATTCTGCCTAGAAGCTAAATAAATAAGGTGACAGTATACAATGTGGCACAGGCTTTCCCCAATTTTAGTTGTTCCATATTCTGTTTGAACTGTTACTTCCTGATCATCATATAAATTCTTCTATATGCAGCTGAAGTGTTCTCCACAATTAGTTGTATTCTGCAATCAAAAGCCTTTGTATAATTAGTAAAGGAAAAATAAGCATTTTTAACCATTTTCCATTATGCAAATGTTAATGATGCTTAATATTTCAACACTGAACAAATTTATAAAAATATTCTTTAGGAAAAAAAATTAATATAAGTAAGAGGTGTTTATCAATCTTGAATAAAAACTATCCTGGGTCACCATTGTGCAAATATTTTATTCAATGCTAAAATTCATAATTTTAAAATCAAAGGTCTAAACACTAGTTTCTCTTCAAATTACAGGTATCTTTTGCTTTTTTAAAAAAAATACATTTTGTTATAAGGAGTTTCACTTATCTAGATACATAAACAAATAAAATATTGATAGGATAATACTTCATTACTGTGAGCTAGGACTAACTAACTTGTTTATTCTTTAACAAAAATAATAAACATAGGGGAAAGGTGAAGAAATGTTTTAAAATGTCTTATATACACTATGGTATCCTTTCAGACATATTGAAAATGCTTTTTCAATATCAAAGTAGCAATACTCAATTATATCCATAGCATGACACTGTGGTATGAGAGATGGCTCATATCATGAGCAACTATGGGAGACGCAGGGGTAAGAAATGCTACACATGGGATGATATCACCATGCAATGATGCATATTAGGTAATTTGCATTTCATCATTTGCATGATGTCATGGTATAGATGTTATTGTCATGGCTTCTACAAAACATTGAAGATCTATGTCACAACTCTGTACTAAATAATCCTCAAAATATTGACTGTATATGAATTTATGTGACATACTGAATCATAAACCATCCACTATTTTTTCTAGTATGTTCTGCAACAACTGTGGTTGCTTTATGGCTCTGTATGACATTGCATGCTAATTAGTCAAATAAATATGTTTAAAGTAATCCAGGATAGCCTAAATTTGGATTTCGTAATAATTTACCAGGCTTAAAGAGTGTCTAAAATTCAGCAGGAGCCAGGAAGAAAAATGCAACTGGGGAGGAGGAAAGTAAATGGATTCCTGGAGACAAGCAGGAAAAGGTTTACTAATAAGGAACTTTGTTTCCTTATTAATCCTATAATCCAGGCTTCTCCAAATTTGGCAACTTTAAGACTTGTGAACTTTAACTCCCAGAATTCCGCAGCCAGCAAGTTTTAAAGTTGCCAAGTTTAGAGACCCCTGCTTTAGTCCAAATGCAGACAGTATTTGTTAGATAAAACAAATGGCGATGCAGGAGAGTAGCATAGATTTTGCTTAAACAATAAAAAAGGCTTTTCTTTCTCATTTGATCCAGACAGAATGTCACTGTTGCTTCTGGGCTTGTCATAAGAAGTTTTTGCTATCAGATTTTGGGCTGGATGTCTTTGCCTATTCCCACCCTCCAAGTTCTATAATTAAAGAGCCTGGGATTTCAGACAACAGTCATAAAAGAAAGATTGCATGGTAAACGAAAGTCTAGCACCAACCACAAACTTTTATGCTCCAAAATATTCCCCGTCTTCAATGCATCAAGCTTGGCATTTAAGATTAGATTAAATGGCACATTGGGTTAAAACAAGGCAGTAGAACTGGTATCTAAATATACCTTTTAAATTTTTATGCTGTACTTTGAAGACAACCAAACTATTGCTGAGTCATGGGTACTTTAAGGATAAAATTAAAGAAAAGGTTTGGACTATTTCTCACTATGATGAGCTGGCAAACTGGAGTTTGAGCTACAGCCCTTCATAATTTGTAAGTAGGCTCATCCAATTGAATATTCTACTTTTTAAAATTCTCTATAAAATACACATCATAAAAAATGTACTCACTGAAATCAAATTTTTCTTCAACAGGATTTTTTTCTCATTATGAGAAGGCAAGCTACCACACTATTCAAACAGAAATTTGGTCTTTCTGACATGAAAGGCTTGCCATTTTTTAAGCTCCATTTCATTTAACATGAATTATTGAGATAATCTGCATTTTTGTAGGGCTACTTAAAGTATTCTACAAAACTGTAGAATTTTTTTTAAAATCTCTTGGCTGACATCTACTGGTCATTCAGATTTCTGCAGCGAATCAATGTTAGCCAAAATATACATTCTGTATCCTACAAATTAATTTCTCCCAAAATAACAAATGGACATTGAAATTACCAACAAGAATCAAACCTCAGCTGGGGAAGTGGTCAAAACAAAACCCCTGTGATTCTACATCTGAATTTGCAAGTCGGCAAATTTTGGTGGAAGCTTGGAATCTGTTCCAGATCTGCCCATTCTCATGACGCCAGCACAATTCAAAAGCTGATTTATTGCTGTATTGATGAAACCAAAATACCAAGCTGGTATTTTTCTTTTATGTATATAACATATATCTTTATTAATGTTTATAAAGAAAGAAAAACTAACAGCAACTACTATATAGAACAAACAAAGAGGAAAAGAAACTGTTGTATTGATGAAACCACAACCAAGCTGGTATTTTTCTTTTATGTATATAACATATATCTTTATTAATGTTTATAAAGAAAGAAAAACTAACAGCTACTACTATATACAGTAGAACAAACAAAGAGGAAAAGAAACTAAATGGAAAAAGGGGGGAATAAAGCCAAAAATACACAAAAACAATATAAATAAGTAGTTTGCAATGTTCTTTACAGCAATTACAAATATAAATTTACCTCTTATTCTATGATTATATCATGATTTCCATTTTGTCTATATTTTTTAAATTATGACGATAAGTCATAAATTCATATTTTTCTGTTTTGTGCAAAGTCTATGAAGAGTTTCCAGTCAACCATGAACTTACTTAATATTTTTCTCTAATCAAAGATGTAAATTTGACCACCTTTGAAGTTTCATCATCTTCATCATCCATTCCTCCTCTGTGAGTAATGTCAGATCTTTCAACCCTTTGTGCATATAATAATCTCACTGCAGCTTTAAATTGGTCTTTTTCTTGAAATGTGCAGCTTTGAAGAGCTTTGCAGGAATTAATTTCTTCCTTCACAGGATGTTTTACTTCAACTTGGCTCTGATTTCTGTTTTACAGGAACTTTCCTTTCTTTTTCAATTACCTTTTAATCTCAGTGTTTCATACGCCATGGTCATGAGGATGATTCCATGTTAACTTCATACTGATAACTGAGGAATAGAAATGGTGATGGCCTGCAAATGCCCTGGATCTCATTAGCAGCTAGTAATCTTCCTGCCATTTCCTGATGTTATTCGTAAGCTAATAAAAAACCTCTCAAATGGACAGAAGACAGGAAAAACTCAACAAATAGAAGCAGAGTTTAGCTGGGCTTGTCACAAATAGAAATATTAGTTCAGGAAGGAATAGGAGCTCACTACTTCAATAGTACAAAAAGGTAGAGATATTCCACAGAACCAGAAAAAGCATGGCAGAACATCTAACTTCAGCAACAGAATGGTCAATGCCTAGAACTCATTACCTGATTCTTTTGTTACATCCTCAAATTCCCAAAACTTTAACCTTAAACTGTTTACCGTGGTCCTCTCTCCATTCCTAAAAGGTCTGTAAGGGGGTGTGCATAAGTAGGACCAGTCCCTGCCCTACTGTTCCCATTTATCCATTTATTTGTACTCATTTATTATATATATACTTATACCTGTTTATACTTATATGTCTATATGTTATGTTCATATTTACACTTGTTTTCTCATACATGCTTGACAAACAAATAAAATAAATAAAAAAATAAAATAAAATCCTTTGCATAGAAACCGTTCACATTTCATGCCTGCTAGTCCAGGAAAAACCTATCCAATCAGTCAGTTTCCGAAAAGCTCTGGACAAATGTCAGGAAAAAGGGATTTGACCTTTGCTGTTTTGTTTGTTCACTTATTTTGTCTGCTAATTTCAGAGGAAACCATAGAACTCAGTTTTCTACCAGCTTCCCAACAGGAAAAGGATACCGCTCAGAGCCATCTTCCCAGTTAAAGAGAAGCTGGAAAGAATGATCCCTTTCCACCTCTCCTTTCTTGTCATACATTTTTTTTAAAGGAGGGGGAGTCTACAGTTGCTTAGATTAATACTGTGCACAAAAATCATGAGAATAAAAGTTAGTCCATTTGAGATACATTGGTTGAAAATATTTTGGCTTATGATGCATTGTTTTCATGCATACACACACATACAGACTCACACTACACACACATATATGAGAGAGAAATTTAATTATTGTTGATAGTATCATTGTTTTTATTTTTGTAATTAGCAACTGTTTACACTGCTGAGAATTCATAACAAGTGCCTTGATAGAAAATTTTAATAACAATTAAATTAAAATTAAAATTTTAATAAATGTGCTTCCAGCCCTAACCCCCCCAAATTACTTTTCCCTGAGGAAACTATCCCCTTGTGGAATAATGCTCTCTCTTACCTCATTCTGAAATATCCCCATGCAGTGATTATATTTCAACAGTTCCTTTATATTTACTTTCAAATAAATGAAATCACAGTCAGTAGACAACTGCCCCCCACAATAAAAACACTTGTGTATCTGAATTAGCAAGACCCCAAAGCTTCCAGGAGGTCTCCGTTGCTTACCTCATACCCATTCTATTTACCTTCCCATTTATAATGATATAGGGTATTTCTTTCTCCCTTTAAGTTCAACCATGCAAAACAGCACTTGCACACCCAGACAAGTTGACATTGTAATGACACCAATCAACAGTGATCTTCTGGATTTTTTTAGCTTAGACCAAATGCTTTAATAGCTGAGGACTGGTTAGCGCTAAATAATATTTTCATACATCTTGTGATATTGTGCCAAAGTTGAAGCAAAGCAAAATATATTTTTGCTTTTCTCCAACTTTGACTTTGTGGGGAGTGCCTATCAGACCCTTACAGCTAGGTAAGCAGTAAGTGATTCTACCACCTGTCTGAGAGCAACCCTTGAGATACAAAAACATATACAAGGACACTGACCCAGAGACACACACAGTGTTGCAATCAAACTGAGGATGGAAGCAAGAGGGGAGGCAGGAGCTACAGGGTAAAAAAGATATTTGGAAACCTGATTGTCTATTGCCACTTCATAATGTTTCCAGAAACCTATTAAAGAGGCAAAGCTTTTGTATTGTCATTCATTCCAAGGCCAGTTCATCTAGATTCTAGAAACAAGTCCTGCTCTATTCCGAAGAGTTAGATCACTATATAAAGGACAGCAACCTAAGAGAAATTAAACTTTATACATAACAGATAACAGATAATCAGAGTTGGAAGGGACCTTGTAGGTCAACTAATCCAACCCCTTGCCCAAGCGGGAGACCCTACACCATTTCTGACAAATGGCAGTCTAATCGCCTCTTGAAAGTCTCAAGTGATGGCGCTCCCACAACTTCCGAGGACAAGCTATTCCATTGGTTGATTGTTCTGTCAGAAAGTTTCTCATTTCCAGGTTAAATCTCTCCTTGTTCAGTTTCCATCCATTATTCCTTGTCTGGCCTACAGGCACTTTAAAAAATAGCTTGACCCCTTCCTCCCTGTGGCAGCCCCTCAAATATTGGAAGACCGCTATCATGTCTCCTCTGGTCCTTCTCTTTACTAGACTAGCCAAGCCCAGTTCCTGCAACCGTTCGTTGTATGTTTTAGCCTCCAGTCTCCTAATCATCCTGGTTGCTCTTCTCTATACTTTTTCTAGAGTCTCAACATCTTTTTTGTAATGTGGTGAACAAAACTGGATGCAGTACTCTAGGTGTGGTACTTTACCTCATGATGCTGATAAGAAAGCTTGTATCTTGCCTTTTAATAGAACAGCAGTGGTTCCTTTTCTGCAAAAAGACCAGCCTAGATGTGACCAGGTAAGTAACAGTGTTTATTTATGTTTCTAACTCAACAAAATCAGATTCAGAAGGGATACAGGCAAAGAATCAACATGTAGGTCTGGTTTGCACAATATGCAAGGGTGTGATGTGAAGACACATACACACATAAACATAGAAGGTCTGAAATGAGATTGATTGGATTTTTTTCCAATTGAACTGGTAATACAAGTAAGTTATTTAACCAGAAGATGAAGATATAGATACAAACACATATACACATATGCACAACACATATGCACATGCAGAATAACACAAACACACATTAAACACTTCTGTAAATATGGCTTGATAAAACAAACATAAATCTTGGCCAGAATTTCATTTGTATTATAAATGCCTAATCTTCATCTTCTCTTTTACACGAACAACACAAGTTTGTATACCTAAAGCTTCAAGTGATATAAATTTTACGTGTTTGTATTAGACTGTGGTAACCCTCACACAATTGCAGTCACCCTGATTTGGCTTTTTCTTTCTTCTTATGGTCTGCTTAAACATAAAACAAATCACTTTTAAAAAGGAATTAAAAATCTAAAATCTATGGAAACCCTGTTCTATAACAGGAGCAGTTTGATGTGTGGCTTTTAAAACTCAATATTTCCTTTTTATACCAAGGCTTAGTCTCCACTTTTGCCATTTCCTTTCTTTATTTAACTGAAATAATGTAGGCCTTCTGTTTTGCTAGCTCTCCTCCCTCCCCCCCAAAAAAATTTATGGCCCTGATAGCATTTTTAGTAATGTATTTTGGGGAGTGGGGTGGTGATTATCTATGCACCATGCTGACGGTGTCTCTGCATTGCACAGTGATGTGGAGTGCTGAGTCACTGTTTCCAGTATGCTGAGTCATGACATGTGCACTACTTCATTTCAGATACTCTGGATTGCTGCTTTTAATTTTTTTAACTGAGAAGTCCGTTTAAACTTCATGGTAGTTTCTGTTCCCAATACTAATTGTAGATTCTTAAATTAGAGTACATTTGGTAAGGAAATAATTCTACATTTGGCTTATATTGCAAGATTTCTTAATTCTTGCTCAAATGTTTCTTCTATTTAGAAGACAAGAATGACTAAAAACAGTCTAACATTGTAGGATTTCTTTTTCATTCGTAGTATCCATCAACTGCACTAGATTGTTATCAATCAAATGCATCAGGTTAATTACAGTGCTTTTCCTCAAGTTTGATGGACATTTTCCCTTATGCTTTTCAGACAAATATTAACTGCTTGTCAATAAAATTAGCATGAGAAACTTTAGTGTTCAACATGATTCCTACAAGTTCAGTGATTAACCTTGGCTTCACATCCCTGTAGATCGAAAATGGGATCTTAAGCAATGTGGTTACAGGACCTCATATCACCAGGAGTAAAAGGGCAGGGGTAAAGTGGCCATCTTCACGATATTTGTGGTTTGCAGATTAGTTTGCCATGCAAAACACACAAACACACACAGAGGGAGTTTAATTTGGTTGGAGCTCCAAATATAGTATGGAATAAACTACTGTTTTATATTAAGGTCTGCTACTTAGCCACTTGAATAACTGATCAGATCAGTGGACAAGCATGTCCTGGGTGGCAGGAGTGAAATAAAATAGTCAAAAGGGTAGCTATGAATATGTAATGGAAACCTCACTCTATCCTGCATGCAGACATGGCATATCTAAAAAAGGAAGGATCTTAAGATTAAATTATTGTGACCACCATTTTGATTCATTGCCTCCACTCACCCACCTCCCCACCAGAGCAAAACTCCCCGGTTTAGTTTGGAAAAATTAGTACATTCCTCAAGACTGAAACATGACCATTCTTGCCTTTCCCTGTTCTTCTAATACTATCACTTGAAAATCTTTGTTTTAAAAAATAATAGAATTGGCTGATGCTTATATTAACATGGGAGAGTAGACTGCCTTTGGAAGCCTTTTTGCATCTGTACTATGGAGTGATGTCACCACAAATGTAAACCAGTAAAATTCACAAAAACATATTCTGCTATTTAAGTAAAATGTTCAGGAAGTTCAGCAGCCCAGTGTTAAAGACAAATGGTCCTATAAGCAGAATGATGAAGTATGCTATTTTGTCTTTTTTCTAAGGAAGCTAAATGTCTTGAGCTGGATCTGAACATTAGTTATACAGATAATTTAGCAAGCCTGCACAATTATCTTTCTTGAACAGATGGAAATAACCAAATTAATGAACTAGACTTAGGTCTTTCAGATTCTGAAGGAGGAAGTTGGAGAGAGGGGAAGAACTGAAGATAACATTTTTCAGCAGGGAGGCGAACAATATTATAGGGAACTCTTCTGGCTTAGAAAAGAGCAGTATAAAAAGAAATTGACAAATTAACACAACTGCTCCTGAGAGTATAATGGTTGTCAGCATAATAAGTGCTTCAAATGTAGCAAGAATCTTACATCCAAACGACATGGAGGATCCAATATTCAGAGAAGAGTGATGGTTTATCTTACTGGTCTCTCAAGATGAAGACTGAGAATTAAAGTAGGGAATCATGACTTTTTAGATGTTGTTGAATTGAAACTCACAGCATTTTACAACAAGGGCCCATTCCAGCTGGGTCTGCTAGGAGTTCTATTTCAGTAATATCTAAAGGGCTGCAGGTTCCATCCCTGAAGTCAGGTTATAGATAATGCCACCCAGATAACTGGAGAAGCCTTTAATCTCTCTTGTGGCTAACAACATATGAAGCATTGTATGATAAGATTGGAGGGAGCCAATATAATTTCTAATTTCATCCCAGATCTGGATGTAGCTCATTATTTGCTGGAGCAAATATCACTAGTCAAAGTGATGATGAGGAAAATCCAGCATATGTTCTTCTATGACAGCATCCACAATGGAGGGAGGGAATAAAAGCACTGAGATGATAGTCTGACTCAGCTCCCTTTTATGTGTATATGTTGCATGCATAAACAAAGCTATAGGGCTTTGAGTGTCCTATTAAGACTGCCATCTTGACTTTTTTGACAGTCTTTCCCTTGGATGCCACCATTTCCTTGGCCAAGGAAACCCTACTGGTTGTTTATCTTCTTTACCAGCATTCTCACTTTACTTTCTCAGCCAAACAATCTGGTCGGCAATTGATTGCTCACATCAGATCAGGCTGGCTGGGGAATTCTGGGAGTTGTCAACATCCTTGCACAACTATAGAATTTACATTGTGCAAGACAAAAGAACCACAGAAAATTCCTTTACTTTATATTCTATGTAGAAATAGTACTTGAAAAAGAAATGGAATTATTCTTGTCATCTGTGGCAAATTAATTTTCTTCATGAGAGAATATTTAAATATTTTTAAAAAGAGTCAGTTTTACAGCAGCAGGTATTGTTCTCAGGAATGCAGATGCAGGCATCACTTAATGTGTAAAAATAAAAACTGTTAGACAATATGTGGTATGCAAGTCCATTCTGGGTGAGATAGAATTTTGAGTACAGAAATGGGAATGTTAGAGAGCCAGGTAAGCACGATATCATATTGTACCTAATCAGTGGGGCCAAACCAGTCTTCTTCCATTGATCATAGCCTCCAAATGGAAAACCTTCTCAGAGAAGGTTCAGTACCGAACTCAACAAAATCCTCCAAAATTGCAGGTTTCTGCTCTCTTCATTGGCCAGGTGATATATAAGTATACTTGTCTCTGCTGTGTGGCATCACGCATGTGGCATCTTGATGCTCATACTTTGGCAGAACAAAATTGCTGCTGAATATGAATATGCCTAAGAGGGCAGTATAATATACTCTGTGTTTAGTATGTAAGCATGAAGATTGCATGCTGTAATTGTGGAAGAAGCAGGAGGTACTAGAAAAACCACATGCTTTTTTGGTGGCATTGAAACATCATTTGTGAGTTCTGGATCCTCATATGTCCATTCATATTTTTAGTCCATTTTTTTCCTCTCTAAACATACAAATGTGTCCATTCAGCCTCCATTGATATGCATTTGCTGCCTTATATTGTTATTTGTGTGTATCTTATCTATTCCTGACCACAGACATTTTGAAACAGCAGATGTTTTCTCCATCTATGCCCTTATAAGATGCCAACTCAATTTCACAATCCTAGTTTCCCAGTAAATCCAATCCTAATACTGGTTGACTTGATTTTCACTGCTAATGTAAATAGTGTGTATTTTCTCCTAGTACTCTACAGAAGCTCAGACGATCACTATTCTGAATCACATTCTACTTGGAGCACAGAAAAACTGATGAACAAAAGCTAAACTTGTCCAAAAGAATTGTCATAAAAATAGACAATGGAGAATGGGGCAGAGTGGTATTCAGCAGGTTCTGACCAGTTCTGGAGAACTGGTAACAGAAATTTTGAGTAATTCAGAGAACCGGCGGTAACCTTCCTCCAGGAGCGGGGAGTGAATGGAGATTTTGCCTGCCACGCCTCTAAGTCACACCCACCAAGCCACGCCACGACCACAGAATTGGTAGTCAAAAAATTTGAATTCCACCACTGGAATGGGGAAAATGTTTTTAAAGGGAAAAATAATATCAGGAGGAAAAGGTAAAATGTCATACAGTGCCTCAGTGAGCAGCTGAGACACAAATGGCATATAATTTTATGTTGCAACTTTTTATATTGGCTTATAATTTGTAATTTATATTGTATTATTTATTGCCATTAATTATTACATAATTCATTTTGATATTGTTAAACTTTTGAATTGTTGCAAGATATTCAAATACATGAACAATGCAGTGCATAATTCAACAACATGCATTGAATGGATTTATATGCATAAGCAAACCTATAAGAAATTAACAAACACTTCTAGAAAAGTGTGTTTCTAAATCACAAGCTGAAAGCCTAAACTGCACAATGTTTATTTACAAAGAGTTGTAACAAGAGGCAGGGTGAGGACAGCATGCACTATTATATGGCCACCTCTTTGATTTTATATGGCATGTGCAGGTTGAAAACATTTTATATAAATCTGATAAAAACACTAGCCCTTTAGTGAAGGTTGAGAATTTTTAAAAAGTTTTATCTCCCAACTATAAGTACACAGAGATTTAAGAAAGCATAACTAACCGTAGTTGCAATAGCTGATCTACTTGGTTATTAGAAGAACTGTAGTTAATAAATTCCCTCTTCTGTTTTTATTTTCCGTTTTCATATAAATGCAAGTGACAGGCTTGGAAAAGATGTTTGCCGAGCTGTTCCAGCCATAACATTCTTTTGCTTTACCATCAGTTCCCACTACATTCCAGGCTTTGAAGCAGAAACTGTTCTTCGATGCTGGTTGGAGATATGCTATAAACCATGGCTGAAGAATTTCCAGTCATTATATACCATTTTATTAGCTCAACTCATAATACCCTTTTCATAAAAAATTATTCACAGATGTTTACAAATGGCTGGCAGAGAAAACTACTGGTTTTCCAGATATCAGCTTGCGTACACGTTTACTCCTTGTTGAGATTAGGCAGCCATTAATGGTATAATTAGGGGAAGCAGCTCAGAACCATCAGGATTTGCTTGGATATCATCTCCTCCCCACATTGGATTCTGCTGGTTGGGAGGGTGGGAACTATGATTCCCACATTTGGAAAACCCAAGATAGAAAAGGCTGGGTGTGTAACACTGTACTCTAGTTGCCATTCAGTCATTAAATTCACTGGTTGACACTTGCCCAATTCTTCTCAAACTAATATCTTTTTGAGCATGTGCTCTAGTACTAGTAGGGCTGAGTAACTATATATGGCAATCCAAGCTCCTGGGAGGAAGGACAGAAATAATAATAATAACAACAACAACAACAACAACAACAACAACAACAAGTGTTCAGAGTTAGCATGACCTGAAGAATCCTAAACTTGAGAAAAGCTAAAACTTAAGTCTTCTAATGCCCCTACCTGTCTAAAACATGTGACAGATAATAGGTGACAGATACGGGTTTGATAATATCAATGTCAACAGCTTACAAAATCAAGCTAGATATATGTAAATGTATATCAGTGCTTCTCCCTTCCAATATTTCAGGTATTTTCCTTTTATTTGTTCTACCAAATAAATATTTAAAAAGACATGAAATATTATGAATGTGATACATGCATTAGAATTAATATTTAAGTGTTTGTAATACATGTCACATGTATGGTAATAAAACAAGTCAGCCTGCTCTATAACTGGGCAAAAATAATTTGTATGAATTATGGAAAAATCAATTTGCAAGGCAAGCTGTTCATTATAGTGGCATTATTTGAATATCATTTCTTGGATGGTCTTCAAATAGTACAAATAATACACAGATCAAATCTTTGATTTCTTGTTTTCTATATTTGTCAAGCTGATCCTGGCAAAGTGGATTTACAATTGCTTTTCTAAATATTACCATTTAAAATTATTTGCATTTATACCTAAGCCTCTCTTAATGATTTTGGAGAGAACTACTCTATATATAGGGCATTTGAGATGAAGGGAAGGGAGGAAGGGAGACCCAAGGATAATTATTTGTTTAGCGTATATCATCTATAGAGGTCATGAAATCACTGATATATAAATGTAGTTTAAATAAAGCATAAGCAAGGGGGAGGGGTGTACACACACACACACACACACACACACACACACACACACACAGAGCAACAATTATTCCTTTTCATAAAAAAAAGCATTTCCACATATTGGAAACCAAATGCCTAAAAACTGCAATATGTTTTTGATTATGAAAATATTATTTATAAAAAAATCATTTCTAAAAACAGCTTCTCAGTTCTTATTCTAATCTCAAAAACAGTTTATTGATAGATATAGAAACAGATAAAAATCCCCTGAATCAAGCTCTTAGGAATACACAACCATTTAGGCTTTTTTGACAACAACATAGGAACAGTTTGTCATTGCCTTTTTTCCAGCATGTTGTTTTAACTTCCTGGGCTCATTTACAGTTCTGTGCTTTCTTGGTAGCTTCCCATCCACAAACCGGTTCTCACCCTATTTGGATGTGTTTCATAACCAGCACAGAACCTTGTAATTACAAGGCTAAATGCCAAAATATATTATGCTTCTATGCTTTTTCATTAAGAGTTATTATGTTAAGTGAAGGTCATTCCCAATAACATCCCTAATCTTGCCACTTTAGAAAGAAAGAAAACATACATTTCAGAAGTAAGCCACCCAAACTTCATGTGAATGTACTCTTAGCAGATCTGAGAGAGGAAGGGAAGGGAGTGGAAGGGAGAAAGGAAGGTGGGAGGGAAGAAGGGAGGAAGGGAAGAAGGGAGGGAGGGAGCCCTGTGCATTTCCCAGTCCATGCTGCTCACTCTCTCCAACTTGTGCTATCCTCCTGCATGCCTTCCTTGACCCATGTGGCATCTCTTGAGGACCGATATATACCCATCCCAACTTGCACTCCCATCTTCTCCAACTTATGTGGCATCTCTTACACCCTTCCTAATCTGCACCACCCCCATACATCATTCCTAATCCACACAGCACCTCTTACTCCCTAACACCCCAAAGCACCTTCCCTAATCTGCACACAATCTCCCCAACTCACACAATCACACGTATCCCCATGACCCCATGCTCATTTGTTAATCCATGCCACCAATCTGTGCTCCCTTCCCAACATGTGTGACATCTTTTGATCAGATCCACACATCGATCCCAAATGCACAACACCTCTTGTTCACCTCTGCATACTCATCCAGAACCACACACACACACACATACACATAACCCCTGAGAGCAAGGTTTCCAAAGCTCACTTCTGGCTTCCCACAAAGAAATGTAATGGGGAAACCAACAGGAAGTTGCTCCCACTCCCAATGATTTCTTCCAGCCCATGTTCCTTCTGTTTCTTTGCTTAGGTAAGGGCGTTTTCTGAAATGATGATCCAATGGGGCAGAGATAATTGCTAAAATGAAATAAGCATATGGAGTAAGCAAAAAACATTACACATTCTGATCTTGTTAAAACATAAACTAAGCTATGGATAGATTTAGTTATCACTCTAAACTAAAACGTGATTATACTTACCATGATTATGCAAAATTATAGTTTATTTAAGAAAACAAATCATAATTAATCATGATATCTGGATTGATCCAGACTATCCTAACAATATATTGAAAGAAAAAAGAGGAAGTGTTAGAAATATACAAAAAGCTAAAGTACACAGCTCTGCTACTATAATGTACCGCTACATATAACTGCAATTTTAAAATGCCTCTTAACTAGTCTTTCAAGATGTTGTTTTCTCCTCTTATTGCTGGCCAGGAATTATTAAGCTTGTGATCCATTAGACAACAGGAAGGGTGATTTAAGCTATGCCCAAAAGACCTTTAGTATCATCAACTATAGAATATACTAAATTTTTGTTTGAAATAGAGAAAAAATATATAGCCATCCAAAATATAGGGTTGTTCTTTGACAAGGAATCCCCATTCCTATATATTAAATTTAATGTGCAGGTTTTAGGTTGAAGTTTAGTAGCAACATTTGTTTTCCCCGTTATCTAATTTTTCATTTGTCTCTGCTGGAAGCTTGGATCTGAAAGTGTCCTAAAAAAAATTAAAATACAAGGGCAGTCCTCTTGATTTGATCATTTGTAATTTAATCTTGAAAATCAATATTTCATTCATAAATACCTGCAGTTAGATAGAAAAAAATCAATAGCATTTAGAATATCTTGCTTTATAAAAAGACTACTAGGAACTATGTCTGCTTTATTGTTATGGCCCATCTTCATGTAGTATTTCACATTTAAATAGATCTTCCATGACACATTATTGACCAAATAAAATAGGAAATAAATATTTCTGCATGATATTCCTTGTAGAAAGCTGTGCAATTCTGCTGGCCCAAAATATTTTGCTTAGGCATCAAATAACTGCCTAATAAACAAAGGTGTTAAGCAATATGAGGCATTGGGTTTCCAGGGTTTAGTTAATTACATTTAACTAAAACAGGGTTTAGTTAATTACATTTAACTAAATCAGGGTTTAGTTAATTACATTTAACTAAATCAGGGTTTAGTTAATTACATTTAACTAAATCAGGGTTTAGTTAGTTATATTTAAATGTTTGGAATAGAACATATAATATTATTCTATTAAATCTCTTTTAGTCTGCCATTTGAGTCTACCTCAAGTGACATGAAAAGCACAGCAGAGGCAATCTGGATTTACAATCCATGCTAATTTGTGATTTGCTTAACTGTAGTTTATTGAATAAGTCACAATGGCTGAGTTCCCACAATGCATTAACCCAAAACAAATAAATCATATTATGGCTTCAATTGGCAACAGGCAATGTCAGGCCTCAGACCATGTAGCTTTGGTGCCCTCTCTTGCACCCTTAACTTCAAGAGAATAATAACTGGCTGCAATTGCTCAAAGACAATGATATTGATTCTCAAAATATGGGGAAAGGGAACACAAGATCAGCATTGTTAGCCATAAATTAGATTTAACACATTTGAAAAACAGAAATACCTGCTTATTCCTTCCAAAAAAACAACATTCATTTTCTGTTCCATCCGTTTGAGCCACAATAGTATTTGGAACTGGAATTTCCATTGCTAAGCAATGTGGTTGTAAAGCACAATATCCTATAAACACATTGCTGATTGACAGCAATCCCAGCAGTCCCAGTTGTCATTGTTAAACAAGACAGTACCGTTGTTAACATAGGATCTTACATGATTGCAATTTCCATCTTCCTGCAGGTTTCCCCACTGACTTTGTTAATGGGAAGCTGGCAGGCAACACTGTGAAATCACAATCACATGACCATAGCTCACTTTGAAGTTGTAACTGCGAGCCAGACACCAAGTGCCCATATCACAATCCAAGACTATAGGAATACATGTCTGTGACTTCCTGTAATTGGTGATCAACATAACACTCTGCAGGAATTTCAGTCCATTTTTCCACAACAAGCTGCTTGACTACAGTAATATTTGAGGAGTTTCTAGCATGAGCTACTCTTTCAAGTCCTTTCAAAACACTTTAGAGATAGCTAAATGGGATTTAACTCTGGAATTTGACTTGGCCATTCCAAAACATGCAATTTGTTCTTTTTCATCCATTCTCTGTAGACTTGCTTGTAAGTTTGGGATCATTGTCTTGCCTTCTAGATAGACCATCATTTCTCCTAAATCAAGGAGATAAACATATTTAGTACAAAATTAATGAAGAGGCAATACACTCTGGGATGACTACTACAATGAACTACACTTTGTTTTAATGCTAGTTTGTTTGAGTCACAGTATCTCCAAGCTATAAGTCAATTCTTAGAATCACAGAGGTTTAATGCACACAATGTATTAACCAAGCATGCTTGACAGTTTAGTACAAGCATGTCTTTGGGTGTGGGTGTTCTATCTGTTTCATTTTTTAGAACAAGTATTTCCATTAGGTGCTCTGGCCACATGACAAGGTGAGGCCATTACTTTTTCAGCTTTAGAAGCAACTAAGATTCAAGAGAATAGCTCTGTGCTTCACATTGTCTGATCTGCTATCTTCAGGACACTGGAAGACAATGTCTTATGGCCAGGGCTTTTCAGTTAAACTGGCTTTTGTGACACAAGGTGGTGGTAGAGAGATTTTGCTTCAGCCAGCAACACTTCTTCTTCTGACCCTGAAAGTGGCTTCTCCCCTCCCTCTCTTCAGATAAAATTGTCCCCATTCTCATCAACACCATTAACAAAACAAAAGACAAACCCTTCGCCCTTTACACAATGTCCCAATCTTAGGTACGTGCCATTGTCCCAATCTTATGCATGTCGCTATATTCATAAAGATAAGTATCTATTTAGTTTCACTGTGTACTTTCTAGATGTTCATAAACAATTCAAGAATTTTTTGTCCTACTAGTCCCACCTTGACCTCACGCATGGACAGTTTCTTACCTTGAGTTAATTTCAGTGCTAAAGAAATAAGGCAAGGATAAAAATACTTTTAATCTAAGCCAGCAGAAATGCATTGCAAAAAGGAAATCTCCAAATTAATTGGCACCTTCCTATCAGTTTTGCCCAATATAAAATAAGTTTGTTCATTTTTCTTTTATATCATTAAAGTCTTCAGAGTTGTTTGTATATTCAGAAACAAATTTATTTAATACTACTCCAAAAAGATGCATATAAACTCTTGTGCAACTAAAACTGGTATACTTATTTATTTGTTTATAGTATTTAGATCTATGTATTTATTTCAGGCAAATCACTAGAGCAATTGACAAGGATACAAACATATAAATGTAAAATATCCACAGTAAGGTTAAAAAACAAATCAGGTGAATCCTAGAACAAAGCTTACCAATCACTCAAACTAGGTGCATTATTTCATGCCCTCAGAAGAGTTCCATTTTACTATATCAGAAGAGTAGACCTGTAAGGATAACCTAGCCAGGTTCTAATAGGACCCTCTTCCAGAGTATAGGTGCTGCTGTAGAAAAGCAGAGCCTATAGCCTTCATGCTAAGTACCTCATGGAAATGGGAAGATCACCATGAGATTTTCCTGCATTAATTCCAACTGGGGAAGGCTGTTCTGTAGCTGAAATATAGGAAGGTTGGGTAATCCCCAACTCGCAGGCCACAGCCCAGTATTGGGTCATGGCCCATTTGGAACCGAGCCGTGAAAACGGCAGGTCCGCGGATTTGTGCATACAGCTTCATTTGCACAAGTGGTGGGTCTGCTGCTTGCACAAATGGAGATTCAAACACACAAGTGCCCACCATCGCACAAATGGAGCTATGAGCACAAGCGTGTGTGCCTGTCGCTCACACAGAACCATTACCTCTTCTCCCCCCTCTTCCCGCCAGTCTGCAAAGCCAGAAAAGTTGGGGACCACTGTCTTAGACATTTCAAATACCTCTCAACCCTCTACACTGAAGTCCACTGAGGGAAGTTAAAAAGAACTAAAAACAATAATAAAAATATAGCATATAGTTCAGTTCCTGTAATAAATCACTTTTTATGGAATCATGTAAATCATTATCTACTCCTCCTTCAAATCTAAGGTTTTTTCCAGACAATTCAGTGCCAATTCCCAAAAAGATATTTTTCCTATAAATCATGTGTCATTGCCAAGGCAAGCTTTCCTTCCTTCCAGTCACAAAATTCTTTCTAAGTATTCAGGCTCCATTTCAAATTCAGGCTCCATTTCAATAGGAAAAAAAGTTATACTCATAATTATACTCACTCAACAACTGTTCCTTAAGGATTAATGGTCTTCTTTGTCTTATATAGACATTATCAAGTATAAATTATACAGACATTAGAAGTAAAAGAGGACCTGGATATGCTCCCATCGGCCCCATCCATCATTTCTTAGTATGCACATTCTGAACAGAAATCCTATTCTGCTAAATGAAGTTATACTTCACAAGATTCACAAGATCAGGACTTCTTCACAATCACAGTGAATTTCTGTTCATCAAGGAGATCTACTGCAACACAACACCTCTTCGGAGATGCCTGTGCTGGTTCTCATTATGGATCTTCTTTAAACAAATGCCAACCTAAAGTCATATATGGCTTTTGAGACTGTCTTTAAATAGAATATGCACTCTTTGTCATCCCAGAAAGGAATGCTTCAGCTAGTTCTATTCATGAAGCGAAGGGGTTGGCAATCTGGAGTTAAACCTTGGTACCTGCTCCATCATTGGGAAACAGTTGCTCCTTCAGGTATGGAATGCTTGCCCACTGTTGAGCTTTGTAAAAGGTGTAGAAAAGATTTTTATTTGTCAGTCTTTGGGATATGGTTTTTGTCTGATTTAATAATCTGATTTTCAATCCTGTAGGTGTGAGAAGTTGAAGTCCAATTGGGATTATTTGTGACTCAAAGATTTAATAAGTGTTTCTATAAAGTATTAACTATGAATAATTTCAAGTAGTGCAACGGGACAGTATAAAAATGAATGTAATAAATAACAATCACAATGAAGTTGTAGCTTAGGGTCAATGTGTGTACCTCCTCTGCACTTTTAATTTTGTAATTCTTGCTTACCTTCACGTTAAGTGGAAGTAATCTGTTTTTTGAAAAATGTATAGTTTAAATGGTTGGTTGGTTTGCAACAAAGGTTCTCTTGGCATTTTTTTTTGTGACATTGATACCAAACTAGCTATTGTTTACACTGGATTAAGTCATAATTCTTTCATCTTGGTGTGATTGGTCCTCAAAGCTGTTCAAATTGTTACTAGTTTTGCACATGGTTTTCAGCTGTTTTCCAGTGCAAGCTGACATATCTAGGTCAAATCTAAATCAAATACAGGAATCTGCAAACTTTGGGTCCAACAAGCATATTTTATTTTCTGAGAGCCTGCACGCATGTAGGATGGCTGCCATAGAGAAGGACTACTTATTTACAACATGGGTGCTAAGATGAGCACAGCCAGCCATGATATACTTAGTTAATAAAAAGGAAAATATAAAGATACCGGGTCACTTTCCTAGCCCACAGGATCACTACACAGCTTATTTTCCCATTTCACAAAGCAAGTAGTCATATTTCCAAGCAAAAATTCTAGAATTCTACTGGATTACTAGCGAGAGCAAGTTTTTGTATTTTAAGATATTGCAGACTGAGTCTTTTCTATTTGGTTCTGACTTGCTCCCTAGTGCAGTCCAGCTAATGAAATGGAACTAACTTGGCCCCCTTTGAAACCCTAACTTCCATTACAAATAATGCATTGATTCTCCCAGAGTTCATGCAAGGTTATTGTCACATTTAGAACTGTAATAAAGTGACATGGCTTAACATAATTAAGAGCCAATGCAAACATTAGAAAAACTGGAAGCATTCAAAGCCAAAACATGGTACATAAACATGGTTTGCATTTCCTCTTTAAATAATGCTGCCAAAATCTGGTTTCTTGAGCAATGTGAATTTGATCCATGTAGCCTATTTAGGGGCATGTATCTCCATTTCATATGATGAAGGGTTGGGGTGGATTCAGAGTGCAGTATTTTAAGTAGTGCTTTAAAGCTCACCCTATATACTTAGCCATTTTTATCCAGCTGTACTAAATTTCAACAATGAAAGTTATCTTGGAAAGCAGAGATGTCATAAATTAGAAGTAAGCCTTCTACAATTTACCATTCAGCATTTCTGCAAAGATTTCTTCCAAAGGCTTGTATTCTGGAAGGAATTCAAGGCACATTTTAAAGAGGACAAAAAGTTGGCTTCCAAAGCATGATGGCTCTTTGCTGCATTTATGCTTTTATTTTATATCAAAAGAACTGCACATAATTTTTGTTACTAAAAGCCCAGACATTCTAAGAAATCTTTACAGTGATACATTCTGTTGGTAATATTTTCAGGCTAAACATAAGCTCAAGAGAAGTACCCTGCTCCTTCTCAAATATGTTCTTGATTATTGGAAGGCAAATTTATTGGAAAGGCAAGGAATGAATGACTCACAGACTTCTTTTTGCACACAGAACTTGGAAACAGTTATTTAAGCTCACATCAGAATACTTTTTTTTTTATTCATTCTTCTCCAATCCCTCCATTTTCAAAAGTCAGCAACCTCAACATACAATAAGGGCATAAATTAAATTGTTACTATGCTATTTAATTGTATAGTAACATCATTCTGTGAGGCCTGGGTGCACACATAACTTTTTTGGGGGGAAGACTTATGATATGCATATTTACATATATAATTCAGAATACCTGCTCAGGTATTGTTAGACTACATTCTTATTAGCCATAATCACCATGTTTATTGTGCAAGTGTAAGTATTATGGAGAGCAACAGGTTTCCCACTTCCATTGTAAACATCTAAATGGTCTGGAATTCTACCTAGGCAGTCTCAGGTTGTCCAAATGGCATTTTATCCAGCATGATCCCTTGCAAGTATAAAAGCATGCCAAATGGCTAAAAATGTTTTTCACAGCAGAAATGATAATTCAATGATACTTATTTACTTTGTTTATATCCTTTTATTATTTTTATAAACAACCCAAGGTGGCCTTTTCCTCCTATTTTCCCCATAAAAACAACCCTGTGAGTTGAGTTTGGGTTGAGAGTGACTAGCCCAAAGTGACCCAGCTAGTTTTCATGCTAAAGTGGGACTAAAACTCACTGCTCTTCAGTCTCTAGCCTGGTAGCCTAACCATTAATCCCAGACCAATCCCAGATTTTAATTTTTTTTTTTTAAAAATAAAAGATTATTTTTGTGATGCCATTATAAAGTATAATCAAAATATTCAGTTATGTGCAACTGAATTTTTTAAAATAAGTCTCATGTTTTTGTTCCTGATCTAGGAGACACCTGCATCAATTCCAGCACACTGATCACAACTTAATGTGTGGTTACATCTGATTCATTTTTACAAGCAAAAAAGAGGTAGCTCTTTTTTTAATGCTTTAATTTTGTGCTTTATCAAGGAAAATTATCATAATTCAAGTGGTTTCTATTCTATCAATTTTCCCCTTCTGACACTTTAGTTACCAGAGTTGGGAAAGAATTTGGCTTGAGACTTTAAGGAGCTTCTACTGCTGGAGTAGCTACAACTGAATTAAATAGGTGATTAATCTGAATATTTTGGCAATTCCAAACTTCTCATTCCTATCTTAATTAAATAGCCTTAGAGGGACCAAAGGAATTGTATCAATTAAATTTCTCACCCCTAGCCAATTCTTTTTTACAGTTTCTACCTTAGTGTTTCTATTGTTTACAGTTTCTATTTGATATGTCATCAATTACCTTGAAGACTAACATCAGTATATGGTTGAATATGGGCAAATCAGTCTTTCAGACCCAGAGTTTGACTTATATGTGGCACCAGAAAAGTAGACCCACTAGAGGAAAGGCTAAATGTAATTGGAATGCCATACCACAGATACCTCTAAGTCAGAAACTTTGCCTTCTATAAGGCACACAGTAATTATAGAGTAAAAGTTAGCAATGATATAATCAATCTCTGGCCAGCCAAAGTTGTACAGTCAAACTGTGGCTCACTTGGAAAGTTGTCCATAATGCTTCAAATAAAACTATGAATAGATGCCATCTGGGAATTTTTATACAATTTTGGTAACTGTGTTATTTAGGTTTAAAAAACTGTAATATAGATCATGCATATGCAATTTTAGCAGTTGAATTACACGTTAACAAAAATTACCTTCCAACTTTCAGGTAGGAATAAGTATTTGGAATATTAATGGTTAATATCATCCTCTAAACATCACTTAATTGGGAATGTTACGTAACTCTAATTACTTCTTCTGATAATGTAAGTTTTATATCATGGATATTTTTCAGATTCGAACTCTGTCCAGAAAATATAAGGTAAAATTAATTCTGTCTTGTTTCAAATGCAAGAATGGTTACTTAAGAGACTTATTTCTGAGCAGAAAAGCTGAACTTAGTCATGCACATGTACAATTTAGTGAATGGGTTGCAAGCACACTCACTAAATTTCATGTAACCAACCATTTCATAGCATCAGTAACGTGGCTAGAGAATTAAGAATTCACCCACAAATTAATACAGCTAGATTACAAATGTAGTTCCCTTGCCAGCCCACAAATGTCAGCCCAATTCCTTCCTGAAAACTGAAGACACAAGGAAGCAAAAGGTGCACCGAATCATATAGAACAGCAGCCCCCAAACTTTTGGGCACCAGGGACTGGTTCCACGGAGAAAGTTTTTTTCTGTGGACCAGAGGAGGCATGGTTTTGCATGCTGCCTGCATACCATGGATGGGGCTTCGCTTGGTTGCACAACCTGGTTGCTGGCATGCTAGGGACTAGTGGCGGTCCACGGACTGGGGTTTGGGGGACCCCTGATATAGAGAGGCTACTTCAGTCATAATCCATATTCATTTTATTTTCACTAAACCTTAGTTCCAAATATGTTTTTAGTTCCACACTCCTCTGATTCCTTACCTTCCGTCCAAAGACTGAAGCTAGGAACAGAACATTCAAAAAGTGAAACCAAACCACAATGCAGATTGTTAATTCAAGTGTCACAAAAATCAGCTAAAATCAAAACAATCAAATCTTATTCCAGCTCAGCCTGAAACATTAGAAAGTGCTTCAGAAATATTGTTAACATTATTTGTTCTTTTTGTGTCAGTCTCCTTGCAGCAGCCTACAATCCAGAAAGAAAGCTCTGTAGGCAGATTTATTGTACTAAGCAAGAAGATAGGTTACAGAAACTCAGAAACAGGCTATCAGTTACTTGGGTCTCATTTAACTGTGAATATATGAATATTTGGAGGAGTCTTGGCTTAATGAGGAACATGGTAATCACTTGTTATCACAGAAATGTCCACCGCTTCTTATTCTGCAGTGTTTTGGAAATTTTTATCTCCAGAGCAAGGGTCTTCAAACTTGGCAAGTTTAAGACTTGTGGACTTCAACTCCCAGAATTTGTGAGCTAACATGACTTGAGGAGGAATTTTGGGAGTTGAAGTCCACAAGTCTTAAAGCTGTCAAGTTTGAAGACCCCTGCTCCAGAGCCAGAGAATTTCATAGCAAAAGGACTTTCCCCAACTTGACATTCTCTACATACTATGATTGCAATTACTGGGTACTCTCAAATATTTGCTTCATGGACAATGTGTCAGAATATAAAATACTTTAACTTAAAAACTTTCAATTAGGCCTTGAACTGCATTATTGTCAGAAAAGTCTGTTCTGCTTTAAGTATTTTATTCAGTTGGTTAGAGCTAGTTTTAAGAAAGAAATGGATTGAGATGTATTGTTCCCTAACCCTTATAATGTTCCCCTTTATGTTTTGTATTTAATGAAGCTCAGGCATTTGCCTGCCATGACAAAAGCGGTCAGTCAACTTTTTCTGAGGGTAGAAAAAGGTGAGAGACTTTCCTGACAATTCTAGCTGAGTGAATTGAGCTTTCCAGCCTGTCTTTATTGTTTTGATCACTTCCAAATTTATTTCAATCTACTGTGAAGATTTATTGCGGCACTGAAACTATCTTGGATTTCTATACCAAGAGAGATGCAACCCAAATAATTCCCTTGAGCATCGCAATGACTTTGATACTTTTCATTAAGATTACACCCAAGGTTCATTTCCAAATATCTCTGTATTCAAGAGTTAGGAGAGTGTAATAACAAGGTATTTTTCTGGCAGCTGCATTCCATTTTTCAGGATACACTTTTCAGGAATACCTACTTTATGCCACACACAATAGCCACTCCCAATACTAGATAGTTTTATTATATTATACCTTTTCAAGTATTATCTTCAATCTCTCAGACTATGCTACCGCATTTGTTTGGGTATGTTTTATATGCTTAAAAGTTATTACATTCCAAACAGAAAAAAAGTGTGGGATCATAGAAGCTAAGTTGTAAGCATAAAAATTGTAGATCAATGGGGGGATGTTCATTTTGCTTTGAGGGGGATGCTGAATGAATTTGTCAGGGTTTAACTTCATGTGAAAACTGCGCATTGGTGCCAGGTTTTTAATGTTTGTGGCTTTAAATAAATATATGTATTATATTGTTTTATGATAGCTCTTACCTTAATGATTGGTTGGCAGATGTCCAGAGTTCATTATAAGACAGGTGACTACATAGATTTTTAAATAAATAAAAACTGCTCTCATATTCTATAATCCCACTTTATTTTTATCATTTTTTAAAAATGTGATAATTGCAAATGAGCGGCATATTCCAAATGATGCCTTTCCAGGATTCATCCTTTAATTTAACACGCTGTATGTTTCTTGACCCTTCCTAGTTTAACCTCTGTCATAGACGTCAAAATAATGTAATCAATTATGGCCACTGAAATTGCTTTAACAAAAAAGCTTAGTAGTGTATTGATGGATGAGGCAGGGAGCTACCAATGCATGATAAATACTACTGGAGCAAAATGCAGTAGCCTAGATAGTTACGGGTGCCAGTCTTTCAATACATGTGACACCTTTGCTCAGCAAGCTACATTATCTACCAACAGCCTTTCAGGTATAACTCAAGGTGTTGGTGGTTACTTTAAAGCCCTTTATTGCTCAGTGCCAAATGACTACAGGACTGTCTCTTCCCAGTAGTATCTAGCCGTTCTGTTAGATCCAGGAGAGGCATGCTCCAGATTAGGCGTTGGTTCTTACCTGATACGCCGGTTCTCTCCGAGCTGCGAAGGAGCATCCATTTTATTGGGTTGGTTCAGTCTTCGTCTTGATAGGCTGAGCTTAAACTTCGGAATGCTCCTCCTCCTCCACGAGACTCCTCCCGGTGTTCCCCAGTTTTAGTGAAGATCACAGTAAAAAGGCAGGTGTCGCTTCTGAGAAACTAGTACATCAGCTTGGTCGCATAGCAGGACTCCCACAGACGGAAGGAATAAAAACAGACAGCAATAATACACACAGGGTGGGGATGGATGCTCCTTCGCAGCTCGGAGAGAACCGGCGTATCAGGTAAGAACCAACACCTATTCTCCTACGAGCTGCTCGGAGCATCCATTTGATTGAGACATACCAAAGCTTGGCCTGGACTACGGGCGGGATGCTGACTGGACCTGGAGTCTGTCACTGTCCTGCACAACACCCTGTAGCACCCTCCTACCAAAGGACGCGTCTGCAGATGCAAAGACATCAATCTTATAGTGTCTGATAAAGGGGGAAGGAGACGCCCATGTGGCGGCCCAACAAATGTCCGAGATAGGGGCTTGGGTGGCCCAAGCCGCCGTGGTGGCAGCACTGCGAGTAGAGTGTGCTGTGATGCCCCTGGGGACTGCTAGGGCCTGGGCCTGATAGGCTTTAGCAATGATGGCCCGCAACCAACGACCTATGGTGGTGGATGAGGCCCTAGTACCCTGACTATGAGGCAGAAATACAACAAACAAAGCCTCGGTCCTCCTAAAGGATGCCGTGCGATGGATGTAGATCTTTAAGGCATGTCGGACATCCAACTTATGCCACTGATGTTCCAACTCTCGGGAAGGTTGAGGACAGAAATTGGGCAAGACCAACTCCTGTGCCCTGTGAAAAGCCGAATTGATCTTTGGAATAAACGTGGGATCCGGCCGGAGGACAACACAGAGATCTGACCTGATAGACAGGGAGGCCAACTCAGAAATGCGCCGAGCTGAAGTAATGGCCACTAAGAAAACAACCTTATATGTAAAAAATAGTAGTGAGGTGGAATGAATCGGTTCGAAAGGAGGCTTGGTAAGGGCCAGAAGGACCTTGTTCAAATCCCAGGCAGGGTAACGATGAACCATAGGCGGTCGTAAATTAGTAGCACCCTTAAGGAAGGCGCGAATAAGAGGGTGATGAGAAAGGGATGGGAAATTCTCATGGTCAATCACGGAAGACAGGGCAGAAACTTGTCTTCTCAAAGTATTTGGTGAAAGCCCCCGATCGAGACCAGCTTGCAAAAAATCCAAAATTTGAGCAATCGAAGGAGATCGCGGATCAATATGAAATTTGGAACACCAGCTTGTAAATATGGACCAAGTTGCATTATAAATGCGATTTGTTGAGGGGCGCCTTGCAGCCTGGATGGTTGAAATAACCTTATTGGATAGTTTCTTGCTGATTAAACGTGACCGCTCAACCTCCAGACGGTCAATTGGAACCACTGAGGGTTCGGATGTTGAAGAGGACCCTGGGTTAGCACAATCCTGTCCGGAGGAATCCTCCATGGTTTGAACACCAACAGACAACAGAGATCGGTGAATCAAGGCCATCTGGGCCAATATGGAGCCACCAAAAGCAGATCCGCCCATTCCTCTAGCATCTTTCGTATGACCTGAGGAATCAAAGGAAGAGGGGGAAAGGCATACAAGAGCCCTGGGGGCCATGGGCAGCGAAGGGCGTTGAAATCCTCTGCCCCTTGAGAGGGGAATCTGGACACGAACCGTGGCAGGTGGGCATTGAGAGGAGAGGCGAAAAGATCGACCTCCGGAAGACCAAACCTCGTGACTGCCTCTTGAAAGAGCGACGGATGAAGACGCCACTCCGTGTGATCGACTGTGGCCCGGCTGAGCCAATCTGCCTGGGTATTGCAGATGCCCGAGATGTGTTCTGCCCTGATAGAGAGTAAATTTGTCTCCGCCCAACGACAGAGATGTTCCGCCTCCTGCATGAGAGGTTGAGACTGTGTGCCCCCTTGTTTGTTTAGGTGTGCCTTGGCAGATATATTGACTGTGAGAACTAAAATATGCTGGTTGCGTACCTGCGGTAGAAGAGACTGAAGGGCCAGATGAATTGCCCGAAGTTCCAGCCAATTGATATTGTGAGACTGTTCCTTTGCTGACCAGCGACCTTGAACTGTGGATGATTGAAAGTGAGCACCCCAGCCGAGCAGGCTAGCGTCGGTGGTGACAGTGAGTCTGTGGGGCTCCTTGAAGAGACAACCCTTGTTGGTTGTGGCCGGACCACCAGAGAAGTGATGTGAGAACTTTGGTTGGAACTTTGACCTTGTGACCGGAATTGTTGAGACCGGAACATTGAAACGGCAGAAGGAACCACTGAAGGGACCTGGAATGAAGACGAGCCCAAGGAATAATAGAAATACATGAGATCATCTTCCCAGGAAGAATAGAAAGATCAGCTAGAGAAACTGTATGCCGTGACCTGATCAGCTGCACTAGTTGTTGTATACTTTTATGCCTTTCGTCTGAAAGGTAAACCTTGCATGCCCGTGTATCAATGATGGCACCTAAGTGTAACAATCTTGTAGAAGGAATTAACTGGCTTTTGTCTCGACTAATAGCAAAGCCATATGCTTGCAAAATGCGTAGAGTCGTCTGAGTATCGCGGACAGCTTGGGTAGAGGAGCTGGACAAAATTAAAATGTCATCTAGATAACAGTACAACCTGATGGGAAGAGCGCGAATATGGGCAGCTAGAGCAGCGAGGACCTTAGTGAAAACCCGAGGAGCAGAGGCTAGGCCGAAGGGAAGAGCCCAATATTCGAAATGTTGACCGTTATAGCAGAATCTTAAAAAATTACGATGTGATGGCCTGATCGGAATATGCAAATAAGCTTCCGTGAGATCTACTAAGGTGAGAAAATCTCCCTCTCTGATGCTAGCAAGGATGGAATGTAAAGTATGCATCTTGAATTTGCGATAGACTAAAAATTTATTGAGTCGTTTGAGGTCCAAGATCACTCTCCACCCACCAGAACTTTTTTTAACTAAAAAGAGTAGAGAATAAAAACCACGCCCCTTTTGGTCTGCGGGAACAGGTTGAATGGCCCGTATGTGTAGAAGATGCAGTATGGCTGCTTCCATGAGGCTATGTTTAGCCAAATTTTTGGAAACAGGGGATACCCTGAAAAAAATCAGATGAGGCGGACTGGAATTCTAAAGCAAGGCCAAACCTCACAGTGTCCCGGACCCAGGCGTCCGATGTGGAAGCGTCCCAGCTATCCGCATAAAACCTGAGACGGCCCCCTATGGGAAAAGACTCCTCAAGGCTAACGTGGACGCCTGAAGGATCTATTGCCGGAAGATCGGAATGATCGTCTGGACTGGCCACCTCTCCGGTATCGATCCCCAGGGTCGAACCTGTCTGAGGAGAATCCCGGACAAGGAAATTGGGATCTGGATGGTCGAGATAGAAAGGAACTCTGGGAGTAAGGTCGAAAGAAACTCCTCCGAAAGGACTGGGGGTACCTTGGGTCAGACTTCCGAAAAAGAGAAGGAAGAATCTTTTTCTCATTCCGGGTCTCAATGAGAAGCGGATCTAAAGAGGGACCAAACAGCTTGTCACTGTTAAGAGGAGCAGAAGCAAGCTTAGATTTGTGCTTGATGTCCGCCTGCCAAGGCTTAAGCCAAAGGAGGCGTCTGGCTGAAAGATGAGATGCAATGGCTCTGGTAGAGAATTTTATGGCATGAAAGGTCGCATCGGCTGAAAATTCTGTAGCCGCCGTGAGCTTAGCAATGTCCTGATGGGTCCTTAGATTAGATGCAGGGACATGCTCATGAAGTTGTTTCAGCCATCTGAGTGAAGTCCTATTGAAAAATGAAGCCGCCGTGGCAGCTCTGATAGCCCAAGCATCAGAGTGATGGGCTTTGCGCAGCGCTACCTCGGCTCTTTTATCCTCAGGCCTTAAAACCTCAAGCAGCTCGCTTGGAAGAGCAGAAGGAGAGGCGAGACCCACAATGGGTTCATCGACCTCCGGTATATTTAACAAATTGAGGTATTCTGGGGCCGTATTAAAGAGTCTCCTATCGTAACTAGTAGGAGCCGGGCATGGAACGGGGGAACGGAACTGTTTTTGAACTAGTTCCATAAACATTGGAGGAACAGGAATCACTTCAGCGTGAACAGTAGGCTGATGAAAAAATAGATCTTGGGGACCCTCCTCTGCAGGATACACGGGGGGAGCTGATGTGTCGATGCCTGCCGTGTTAGTCGCCTTGAAGAGGAGGGATTTAAATAGGTGAGGCTGAAACAGACCAGTAAACGGCGATTGGTCCGGGGAGAGACCCTCATCCTCGGACATCCCCCCCTCTAAAAGATCCGGTTCGGATAAGGAGTGTTCCGCCTCATGAAAGGACTCTAGGTCACTGTGTTCCAAATCTTGCATTTGAAACAGCTCCTCAGCCTCCATCTCCAGATCCCCTCCCTGAGTGTCCTCCATCGGAATATCCTCAAAAGGTATTACCTGATCAGCAGGTAGTTCCGGCCTGACTAGAGACTGGGGTGGCTGAGTCTCAGGGTCAACAGGGACAGGCTGATGTCGTGTCATGACAGCATGTTGTAAACCGGCAGAAATCCCCTGCCTGATCGCCATCTCCATCCATGATCGCATTTGAGGCAGGATCTCCTCAGGCAAGGAAGATTCCTGGCGAAGGCCTGCAGCAGTGGGGGTAAAGGTGGCCTCAGGAGGACCCCTAGAGGCTGGCAGGTCGGATGACTGAGTCTGGTGTCCCACAGAACCACGACTGTGCCTGGAGGAGAGGGAAACATCTAGTGGGGGAGGACAGACATGAGAGGAGGGCCCAGGAGTAGAAGGAGAAAGATGCTGAGAAGGTCTTTGTACCTCACGAGCACACTTATCTATTTGTTTCTCTAAGGCCCTATGGTGCTTCTGGCATCACGCTCAGAAGCTTTAGAAATACCCCACACATTTTTGCATTTGGATTTTGATTTTGCATGCGAGGCAGAAGGCCGAGAACCGCTACCCCCTGCCATAATAAGTCTGTATAATACAATTTGCAGATATCTATGCAAATGAGGCGGTTGGCACGCCCAGGGACCTTGCCCAGCAGGGAGGGAGCCCTGATAATAATATATTCCCCTTGATCAAATAATTGGATTTATAAATTTGCAAAACTGGAAGAAAAAGAACTGGATCACCAATCAGCCAGATTAAGAACGCCAGTCGGGCCTACTCAAGAAACAAAAAAAGGCCCAGAACAGCAATATTGCACAGGCTAATTCAGGCCTAGGGTGCTTGCTGTATGCTGCTGGGAAAGACTGTGAGGCTTAGCCAACAAAGTTCCAGAAATCTTAAGAATAATGCCTTCTGCCTTATAGGAGATCCTAAGAGAGCACAAATTACTCCACACAGTCAACAATTAGGGCACAAAAGAAGGCCACGAGGCTCTGTGGCCGTTAGAAAAAAAAATGGCGGCCGCCCGAATTTTGGCGTGCGCACGCTCCCCAGCAGCAATGGTCCAGCTAATGGAGGACCGCAAGGAAAAACCAATACTTAGAAAGTTAAAAGAGGGAGGGAAACGATCGCACTCCACTCCCTCTAAGGAAAAACGGTATTCGGGGAATTTTAGAGTAATCGGCTTGCCATGCTGTAAAAAAGCGGCGCAAGATGAAATCGGCAGGGGGGGTGGGAGGGGCTGGAAAACAATGTTCCAGGGGGCCCCCTTTTACTGAGGGGGGCTGAGAATCCTACCCCCAATTACTGATTTGAGCCTTGATCACCCAAAGGGAGAACAGAGGGATTGTGCTCTCAGTGCCCAAGTAAATACAAGTAAAAACAGAATCAAATCGAAATGCAAAAAAACGGAAGAATAGAAAGGCCAAAGACAACGAAACGACACTGAAGAATAAAGGAGGGATAAAATAGAATTGGAAAAATACAGAAATCACCTGCTTCGACCAGAACAAGCTCTAAAAACAACCTATTCAGACGAGGCTGAGCTAAAACTGGGGAACGCTGGGAGGAGTCTCGTGGAGGAGGAGGAGCGTTCCGAAGTTTAAGCTCAGCCTATCAAGACGAAAACTGAACCAACCCAATCAAATGGATGCTCCGAGCAGCTCGTAGGAGAACCTGTCCATTAGATAGTTTCATCTGGCATCTGGCAGGACTCAGGAAGTCTTTTCCTGCCCTCAAGAATATCATTCCTCCTGAAATTAAACTTGCTCCTATCTTGCTGTCCATTTATTTATTTATTTATTTATTTTTCGGATTTTTATACCGCGCTCTCTCCCAAAAGCAGGACTCGGGGTGGTTCACAGCCAGATAAAAACCGTACAAGTTATAAAAGTTATAAAAGTTAAAAGCAATTTAAAATAATTAAATTAGTGGCCAAAAGATAAAATTTTATAAAACACATAAAAACAAATGAAGATTAATAGCAATTTAAAACCCCACAATTATTACTAGGCCAGGCCGGCCTGTTGGAAAAAGTGGGTTTTGACTGCGCGCAACAATGCTGTACTAAAAACCTGTAGTAGTACATGTGAATCCATTTCATGGTTGATGTTACTATGAGTTGTGAATGTTCTTGGCAGCTGATTGATTTGATTTGTAACCCACTTTTATTATTTTTACAAATATCTCAAGGCAGTGAATATACTCCATATACCTTCCTCCTCCTGTTTCCCCCACAACAAAATCCTGTGAGGTGGATTGAGCTGAGAGTGAGTGACTGGCTCAAAATCACCCAGCTGGCTTTCATGGTTAGGGAGAGACTTGACCTTTGGGTTTCAATCCCAAAGGCCAGCAATATATTGATATCACTTTTGTTTAATTCAGAAGTCTCGTAATGCACTTTGATAGTGAGATTGATATGAAGGGTCTGTTCTTGTTTTGAATCTTGCCTATTCAAAATATTCTCTCACCATACACTTATGGGATCTTTGGTCTATTCTGCGTTCTGACTCCCAAAGTCACCTCTTGGTAAAGAGAAGCTACTACTTGACAGCAGAACTGTTGCTTTCAAGATGGATGGTCTGGCTTAGCAGAGAAATATTATGGTTAACTTACCCACTTACCAAGCTGAAAACAAGACTGCACAACAAAACTGTGAACCAAACAAAACAAAAACAAAACTGTGAACCACAATAATAAGCAGCTTCAATTCTTCTTCATCCAAGAGTTTACTGGTTATATTTTAAATTTAAACAACGTTGTACAACCTCAGCCCAATACATGGAACAGAAATGAATGCACTTTCTTTATTCTGTATCTATATTGAGCATCAATGTCTTTCTTCACTATTACTTTTCTCCATCTTTTCAAATATCTGGATCCTTTTTAATCTTAAAAATGAATGTGAAATTTTAGTCTGAAAAAGAACATTGCTTTATTATAAAATGGACACCAAAATTGCTAGGGCAAAATTATTAGGATGAAATGAAAGATGAAAACAGTCATCAAGTGTCTTCTTTTATTCTTAAATTCATTCATTTTCTCTGTGACTGTATCCCCATCATCTCTAGTCCAATAAAGATGAGAAAGCAATTGTTAAGTGTTACTTCCTCTAAATAAACTTATGTCTTACTAAAACTGTTCTTATAATCTGGCAAACCCTTTTTTCGTAATCGAGCAGCAGCTGAATAATTGAAAAATAATTTCTCATTTTGCAGCTGATAGACATTGTTTATTTTTTTTATGGGCCAACAATACCTCTAATAGGATTGTGGATGCATTTGCAGTATCTTCTGTAGAAATGGAACTGTCTTCCTCTTCTATGAGCAACAATCTAGGTAAAAGCCAAGTTCACATATCAAAGAAGAGCATATATTTTCTAAGAATTTTCTTTTATCATATTGTTCAGAGTTTGTTTGTTTGCCCTTTAAAGCTTGTCCTCTTTAGATATGATTACAATGGCAAATAGGAAAGTGAGCTTTCCATATCTTTTAAAACAGCATTAAACTAATTTCTGAGTTAACATTGTGTGGACAACTGTTGCTATTTCTGGCACAAATGGGGAATATTAAGGGAAGTAGTAACAGAATGAATAGTAGTAGGCTATGCATAATTATACATACAAAAAGTTTTAGATTTGCAAACTCTAAATTTAATAGAGGTTGAGTTTAGCCAAATTATATCTGACCTAGCCAAATTATATCTGGCCCTATATCTAAGCTATTGCCATAGTTGTATCTTTTCAAATGACACACCCAATATGCTACAGGCAGTGTCAATGCTATTGCAGCACTTACAATATTTGGACCTTCCTTTTGGGGCCTGATATTCCAGGCAGTAATAAGTGATTGCTTTTAGCTACTATTTTTCATGCCCGTAATGTTTGCAACAAAGTGTCACTCAAATCTGGGCAACCTACACCCTCAAGCCATATGTAGCTCTCAGCCTAATTTCAGAGAGCCATCATGTGATCAATTTAAAGTTCTGGGGGAAAATGCTATTTCTCTCTTTCTTGATGGTCTGATGGTCTGAGTAAGAAAAGAAAGTAAGAAAGGGACTGCAAATGTAATGAAAGGAAAGAGAAATAGGACCACAAAAAACTACTCCAGCTCATCCTTTGTTTCCGCTTCACTTTCATGACAAGCTTGAAGACTCCTAGTTGTAATTCTTGAAAGATAACCAAAGGCAAAATAAAACTGTTCCATTGCCAAGGTGAAGTTTCAATATCCAGATTTCCAAAACGTTTCCAGAATGAGAGAATGTTATTTATTTATAAAATGTGTATGCTGCCCAATTTTCAATGGCTTTAACACCAGAGGGACAATCTGTGGCTCACAATTCCCCAGCTTAATTTTAAAAGTGCCCTGAAGTTTAGAATTTTATTGACATTTATATCTTCTTTTTCTGCAGGCCTACTCTTTGTTGAGAGAACAAAGTTGTCCACCCAAAGGTAAAAGGAAAGATTTATCTCCATCCAGGAGCATTTAAAAGACGAAAAGGGTGCTAAAGGTTAAAATAGTAGCCTTCACCACAGTATCTTTTACATCTTTATTTACACCTATTACATGTGGAGTCCGTGTAAAAAAAGGGGATGGAACTTTGATTGCATGGACACAAATATCACCACTATGTTTGATCTCTCTCTCTCTCTCTCACATACAACCACACACAGAGAAGCCCTATTCCCAACTTGCCATTCATTCCATATATAACACAAAAATATATATTCCCATATGCAACTGTTATTTCTGTTTACAGGCTAGGCATAAGGAATTAGTAGGGTGTATCAAAGAAGTCAGTGAATGTATTTCCATGACAGTGGCTGCATGTCCATTAGCTAAGGCCTTCTTATAAGAATCAATAATTTTCCTATCTGACTTTCTTCACATGAACATTGGCTCATGTAGTCAGACTGAGTTGGTCCAGACAATCAACAAATGATATCCATTCACATGAATAGATAGAGGAAAAGAGGAATAAATTTTCTGAATGATAACAATAACTTTTTAAAGAATTGAACTTAAGAATCGGAGAATTTGGAGTCAATTTCCAAGAACACAAAGTCTGATTTTAGCAATGAGCCTATCAATAAAGCCCAGGAAAGCAAAAGCTGCAAGATGAAATGAATAGGCCCACAGAACATTATTCTTGGATTGGTTCCTAAAGATGAGCCAAAATTCCAGCAAATCCATAAAGATGACAAGGAGGGGGCAACTGATGAAAGCAGCATTGCAACATCACAGTGCAGACCCTGCCCCTTTCTATGTGTGCCACACCATGTCGTATGCCCACTCCATATTGCCAAGGCAAACAGATCTCCCAATCTGTGTTCTCTGGCTTAATTACCCACTCTACAGCAAAACTGAGGCAGAAAATGTGTCCTGCACTGTTGAGGCTACTATCAACCACTATGTAGTCATACAGTGTTTATGTACGGACAATAACACCCATACAGTGTGAAGTGGGAAATCAGAGAGCACTACCCAGTTGCTTCAATCATTGTGTCACTGAAACGTAGGCAGTGTATTTCATTTGCATTCACTAACAATGTTATGTGATTGGATGTCAATTTTGAGGCATCTTATTAAAGAAAGAGGAGTATGGTTCTAAGCGAACTTCAACAAGGAACACCATATAAAAATACATGAAAAAAGATACACTGGACTTTTTTCTCCCTTAATATTTTGCAAGAAAATTGAGTCCCAGAACTGTACAATTCAAACTTTAAGGAGACTTTTCAATTCAGGAACTGATTGTTATTTGGAAGTACACCAACTGTTTGTTTTAGATGGCTGTAGCTCAAAGAGTGATAAAGAATAGTTTTGTTGTTTTAATTTTACTCAAATTCCACTTTTGCTTTTCAACATTATTTTTAGAATTTATTTTTATTCCTTGGTTTAAAGAACCATGCAATAAACTATACAAATTCTTAGGAGTGAGTCAAAAATAGTGGCTTGCAAACGTTTATTTAACTGCCACGCTATGCTGATTAACCAGCAGAAGAAAAACACAGAGCTAAATATTATCACTATCTAAAAATGTAACAGCATTCAGCCTTCTTCTTTTCTCAAACACTCCCATTTTTTACAGTCCTGATTTTATACTATAAAGGAATACTCAAAAATACTAAATGGAAAATCACTTATCAGTTTAAAATGAAATATCAGCCTTGTTTAATAAATCATTGAAAATATAACCAGGGTTTATAATCATCTCGTATAACAGCTTTAAGTTGACCAAAATATTGAGATGAGAAAATGGAAAAAAAACTTTTAGTTGTGTGAAACACACATAAGTCAAATAACTAAGCCAGATACAGTAGAATTCCAAAGGTGCATAAAAATAAGAATTTTCTTTCTTTTTTAAAGAGTCCTGTTTGATTAAGTTGAATGGCATAGCAAGTCACACAATTAATATGGAAAGTGGTAAATTCATATAGCAAGATATTAGAATTATACTTCCTCTTGGATGCCTCTGAAGTTTGGATGCTTTGCAGACAGTAATGACTGATATAATGGCTTCATTTCTTCATGTAATTACATTAATACTTACACAGTGCTTTTAATCTTCAAAGCATTTCAAATACTTAATTGAAAAGGAGTGATCCAGTGTCTAGCCCGATAAGAACTAAAATGTTTGCCAATTACAGCTGTCAAGTAAAAATGTGCTTTTTAAATAATAGAACACCAACATAAATTTCACTTCAATCACATTTTCTCCCGTTTCTACTTTCAAAAGCTTAAGATCACTATATCTACAACATCTGCCACTTAAAACCACAGACTCATGAGCATTTTTTCCATGTTCAATACTGAAGAATTCAGCAGCCAGAAATTAACATGTATTTACATCAACCCAGGATTCAAACATCTGGATATGCTCAGTTTCAGACCAGTATTGCAAATAAGTGCAAAATGTCTTATTGCTAAGATGAATTCTTCCCATGCTCAGTCTTCCTACTGGAGGAGTCAAGAAGTAAAGCAATTGTAGACACCCTAACTGGATATATTGATTGCTGAGTTCAAGCTCTCTGCAATGATTACATGAAATAATTTAATATTGATCCACTAAATCATTTTGTTGAATAGAAAACTATTTCATGTTAATGAACACTTTGCAAGAAAATAATCATGTCCTCTCTTTCACTTATATAATCTTATATATTTTGTGAAAGAATGTAGATCTAGCCTTGGACATGGGAAAGGAAAGGGTAAACTATTAAGGGGAGGATTTCAGAAAAGATTATTTAGTCCTGAAAAAGAAACAAAGTGGTTTTGTATGGAATTACATGGAGCAGTTAAAAACTCTGACAGATTGACAATATTTTATAATTCAATAATAAAGAGCATTCTGGAATCTCTGCCATGCCTGTTCCTTAACTTTACCAACATTGAAATGCTGATTATTATAGGTATAGCTAGAGAGGATATATTTAAAATAAATAAATATAAATATCTGTATTAAAAGTTGAACAAAAATAGTCATTCAACTTTCTCTCAAAATAAATAATAGATGGTTTCTCCAAATTTCTCCAGGGAAGGAGAAATTCTCCACCCCAGGATGACAGCAGCACAGCTACTGAGAAGGAAAAAAAAACAAGGAAAGGATTTGCTCTTATTTACAGTACTTCCCTTAGGATTTAATTGAAATGCCAGAAGTTAAAGGAGAAGCTGAAGAATCTGGAAAGATACTGCACAGGCTGAATCTGGAGGTTCTGCCAAAATGGAAAAATATGTATTACAACATGGTATGCAAGTCTCCCTTTTGCATACCTGCTTACCCCATCACAATGCATATACAAAAAGGGAGGACTTTGCATCATATTGTTTGCTTGGTCATTTGTCTTGATCCCTATCCTTCCCAGCAAGCCCTTCTGAGATGTGTCTAAAATGAAAGATATTTGGCCACCTAACCAATAAGATCAGCTACAATACTGCACCAGCAGTGAGATTCAATTTTTTTTACTACCGGTTCTGTGGGTGTGGCTTGGGGGCATGGCATGACTTGGTAGGCTTGGCTTAGTGGGTATGACAGGGGAAGGCTACAGCAAAATCCCATTCCCTCTCCACCCCACTAATGTGTTTTCCAGATCCGTTTTCCTTTGCAGGGCAACAAAAGAAGACCCAGTCGATCAGTTGGGACTCCGGAGGCAGAGAATAGATGGGGGCAGGGCCAGTCAGAGGTGGTATTTGCTGGTTCTCCGAATTACTCAAAATTTCCGCTACCGGTTCTCCAGAACTGGTCAGAACCTGCTGAATACCACCTCTGATCTGCACCCATGAGCATTTCTCCAAAACTTGCTGTTTCTTTGAGAAAAACAAATTCCCTTTCATGAAATTGAGTAAGATCTGTTTGTAAAAACCATGTATCTTTTTCTTAAAGATATGTGCCCAAATTATTGCGCGGCTTTTATGTGTTAAAGGAAAAACTAATTTTAAAGTTCTGGGGATGGGAAATCCCTTGACTAATAGACTACTTGTGGCCCATAGTTTAGGATGCAGTATTCTGGCCTAAGTAATAAACTTCACATTGACTAGGGTTTAAATGCAGGACTATAAATTTCCTCCTCTCCTATGTGGATCAAATTCTCCAGTATTGGTAGCCAGGGTTTCTGCTGTCTGGGTATTACCATGCAGCTTAATCAGTTCCCGTCTGATTGAAGAAACAAGATAGAAAGAGTTGATGCTTTTGAGACCACTATGGATAGCCAATAATTCAAACAAAAGTATTATCAAGCAACCCAATTCAGACTTCCCACTCAAGGCACAAAGACCAGGATCAAATTATCCTACTTGGAAGAAATTATATGAAGACCTAGTCCATGGAGAAGGCTCTGAGCTGAAAAGATAGAAAGAAAGAAGACAACCAGCACCAAAGTGGATAAGCTTAGTTCACTGGTGATGAATACACTGTTGGAAGATCTGAAACATTGTCAGGGACAAAGGAGAGATTGTCATGGAGAAAACCTGTTTATGTGGTTGCTAAGAGTAGACACCAACCTAATGCACAAAATCAATCATCAACCAATCAATCAATCAAGTTTCTATTATTCTAGCCCCATTCTAGTCCCATTCAATATAGATGGGATGTATAGGTCTTTTTTCCTTCTTAGTTTCCAGTTTCAGTATATTCTTCTGACTTAGTCCCAGTCTACCTCCCATTCCAGTTTTTTATAGATAGATGAAAGTTTATGCCTGAGATAGAGATGAATTTACTTTAAAAGATTTTATGTCTTTGTTCCTCTAAGTTCTACTCTAACTGAATGTTATCTATTAATTTGCCATCTTAAATTTCTCCTTAGTCTTCTGATTAAATATGAACTAAATTAAATAATAAGGAAATAGGCTTGTGTCCTATTAAAATGATTCACGAAAAACTTTAGTAAAGATATTAATGAATAGCTTGGCTGTTTTGATTAGTGATTTGGGAGCTGAAGTCCAACATACCAGAGAGAACCAGGCTAGAAAAGGTTGATATATGCCCAAGAAAAAAAGCAGGAGCTATATTTCCTACAATGATTCCATATGCAAAACTACTTTACCTTCTTAGAAAAAATATACAAAGGGATATTACTCTATGCAATTTTGCTAGCACTGCCCTGTAGCAGCATAATCTAAGAAGTCTTTGAGCTATAAAAGTGTTGTACTTCAGTTAATTGTCAGTTCTAGATGAGAGACATCTGTTGTTCCAACCTTATTAGTTCCCCCTTTTGCTATATTATTTTCCTTTGGGGAAAATTATTAGAGTGCATAATAATTAGCTTATGTATGAAAAAAAAAGTTAAAGTTAAAAGTTTTCTGATACAGTTTGAGCCATATTAAATTGATCCTCTTCCATCTGCAATGCTATTTCCCCGGTTCAGTTTAAGGGCTTCATCATTTCATTACCTATGGCTTGTGATCGGGATATCTCAAGTTGAGGGTAACCTTCCCATAACAATTTGCTTCTGGTTATTACTTGGAAAAAAAGGTGGAGAGGGGGGAATAGCAAGGAGAAAAATAAAACAGAAAGAAAACAATACTAGGCAGAATGATTTTTTTTTTTAAATTTACATTTATATGCCGCCCTTCTCCGGAGACTCAGGGCGGCTTACAGTCTTTAGAGCACCATGCTAAGTGCTCAGCAATAGCCTTCATTCCATTGTATATGCCTGCTTATTACTAGGGCTTTTGCCCACCCCCAAGCGGCATTTTTACAAAGGCAGCTTATTGCCCCCAACAATCTTGGGTCCCCATTTTACCTACCCCGAGAGGATGGAAGGCTGAGTCAACCTTGAGCCTGGTGGGATTGGAACCTGCACTAATTGCAGGCAATTGAGCTAAGTGCAAGATGATTAACAGCCTGCACCACCAAGGCCCCTATTATCTTTTATAAGGGGAAAGATGTAAGTAATATGGAAAGAAGTTAATATAATTATCTAAAAAGGTATATAAGATTTTACTGCAGTAAGAAATTACAGACCAATTATCATTTATTAAACTGTACTATAAGCTATTTACAATTATTGTAGCTGAAAGACTGAAATTAATTTTTCAAGAATTTATTGATAAGAATTGAAGTGGGTTTTTACCTAATGTTACAACTGTGTCAGTTATTTTGGAATATTTGGAAAATCATAATGGAAAACAATGAGCTACATTCTTTCTTTCTTTCTTTCTTTCTTTCTTTCTTTCTTTCTTTCTTTCTTTCTTTCTTTCTTTCTTTCTTTCTTTCTTTCTTTCTAGGCAGCGGTGTTCAATAATTTGAACTGGAGTTTTTTATTGAGAGTTTTGGAAGATATGAATTTGGGGGAGAATTTTATAAAATGGGTGAAATTGATTTCTATTTCACAAACAGCCAAACCATGTGGGACACAAAAAGGTACAAGACAAGGTTCTTTTATTTTAGCTCCTGTAATATTAAACAAGTGTTGAAAGAAATATCCTTCTGGGTTCAGTTCCAAGTGGGGAAAAAGACACTGGAAACATGGAGGCTGCTTGGAAGGTTTAATGGTTACAGGGCCACATGGCCTGGAGGTCCAGAGAAGAATGATCACATGCTTCAAGATGAGAAGAGAAGGGGAAAAGGGGCTGAGGTGCTGAGAATGCCTGGGTTTTATACCCTCTGTTGGGATTTGAATTGGAGCTTGTATTCTAATTGGTTGTCAGACTCCCAGGGGCGGGGGTCTTAACTTTGTAGGCTTGGTCTGGACCACATGGCTTTACCTGAATGCTGGCAAATGCAATCTTCCCAGACCATGTGGTGAGATGGGTAATCCTATCATTTCCTGAGGGTCATCCTTAATCCCATCATCCTGGAGTTCCTTCTTATGTAAAGTATTCTGGCCCAGGCCTTAATGGCCCACCCATTAACAAAGGTGGGGGTGAGTTTCTGCTTTTTGAGTGACTATTCTTTTTAGGAGAAATATTCTGCCTTTTAATATTTCCTAGGCTATTTCAATTTTTCTAGGAGAGGAGTGGATGCTAACTTCCTACACAAGCAATATAAGACCAGATGTGATGATCATAGCGTAAATATTTTTAAAAGAGTCATACAAATTAAGAACTTTTGCAGATGACGATTTTGGTTTTGGCAAAGGAATTGAATTTTTGATGAGTAAATTAAAGTAATTTGGGTTACTAGAAGGCTTCAGGATTAATGAACAGAAGACAAAGATGTTAACAAAAAAGATAAAGATACAAGAACAAACAGAACTGATTTAAAACTCAGAATAAAATGAGTTTTAAGATTGAAAGAAAAGTAAAATATATGGATATAATTATAGCAAATATAAATTGTATGTTATTTCAAAATAATGATGTTAATATGGAAAATTAAGTTTAAAAATATGTCAAAATGGGATAAACTATTATTGTAAGTCTTATTATTACTTAGAATGTTATTTTTGTTTCAGACAATATCTGAAACTAGTGTACCATTTAAACAATGGCAGAAAGACATATCTAAATTTGTGTAGCAATGGGAAATTTAAAAATAGTTTTAATCAAAAAACATTTCAGAAATCTGGATATTTCTAAGCAGAGTGTAATCCAAATCAACTCAACTGACATCACAATAAACCTTAAAAATTCTACAGTTGAACATTCATGTTGCTTATATCTGCCAGAGTTAGGATGAGGTAAGAACATCAAACTACAATGAATTTCATACATTATTCTAATCCTTTGTTCTTCACCCAAAGCCCATTCCTGTCAGAAACATATATTTTTTCCTGGTTGAATAATGAAACTCCTTAAGAGTGCCATTATATTCAGAATCTCAAATATACCTATTATCAGCAACAACTATTTAAGGCATCACTTCACCATCAGTGCAGCAGTGGTGGGATTCGAAAATTTTTATTACTGGTTCTGTGGGCATGGTTTGATGGGCATGGTGTGACTTGGTGGGAGTGGCTTGGTGGGCATGACAGGGGAAGGATACTGCAAAATCTCCTTTCCCCCCACATTCCAGGGGAAGGATACTATAAAATCTCCATTACCTCTCCACTCCTAAGGGAAGGTTACTGCAAAATCCCGTTCCCTCCCCACCCCACTAACCTGCTTTCCAGTTCTGTTTTCCTATACAGGGCAACAAAAGAAGATCCAGCTGATCAGTTGGGACTTGGGAGACAGAGAATAAATGGGGGCGGGGCCAGTCAGAGGTGGTATTTGCTGGTTCTCTGAACTACTCAAAATTTCCACTACTGGTTCTCCAGAACTGATCAGAACCTGTTGAATAACACTCTGCAGTGCAGTGATATATAACTTATGTATAGTAAGAATTTATTTCCACAGTGATTTGTGCCAACACCTAAGTTAGTAAAGTGAGCATCTTCTTAAATTTGTTTAATAGAAATGCTGATATCTACTCAGAATTGAATTAAACTATGAGCAATTGTAGTAAATTACAAGCTATCAGTAAATTTTGAATATATCTTAAAGGCAGAAGGCATACATCTTTATAATGAAGATGGTTCCAAATTCTTTTTGTTTGTTTTTTTTAATTCAGAGTTACTTACTTCCTTTTCCAAGGTCTTCCAAATCTCATCAGTCAATAGAGGTTATTAGTCCAAATAAATAATGTTTAGCAGATCTGGAAAAATCTGGATTAAATCTCAGCTCACTTATAAATTTGGAAGTAGATTATTAAGCCAAGCTTTTCTCTCAGATCCAGCCTTGATGCATAATGTGCGGTTAAATATACCAGCCAAGATTGATAGTGTTATCATGCAGATTACAGAGTTATAACAAACAAAGTACAATACAAAGAAGAAAATGCTGTTCATGTGCATATTATCTGCCCTCTTCAGCTATCTAGTAATATTTACTAATGTCGCATTTCTGTAACACTGTTCTTCCTAATTAGTTACATGGTAAAAATATTTAATAGAAAAAGTCACAACAGCAGTAATCTGCCTTCTCTGAGTTTGGAAAACTCATCCTTTTATGTTATGCTTTCTTTAAACGTAATATCAAATGATTTTCAGTATTCAAATACACTTCACTTTTGATCAAGGGTGTCTAAACTTGGCAACTTTAAGGCTTGTGGACTTCAACTCTTAGAATTCGTCAGCCAGCTGGGACTTATTGTTATTTTCTCTAACAGTAAAAGCATGTCTGTTTTACAGAGGTTCTACCATTGCATTTTTAGCAAGTTGTCACTTGAGAATTAATTGAGAATTTGAGAAACCCAAATATTTTTTGCAGGGGTGGGCTTCTACCGGTTCTTTCCGGCTCTGTAGAACCAGTAGCTCTGAAGAGCAGCAGACATAGAACCGGTTCTATGTCTGCTGCTGTTTTGGCCCAGCCACCCACCTGGGCTCTTACCTGACCTTTATTTCCTGCTTTTTCAACCTCAGCTGTCGTGCGAGGCACAGCTGTGGTTGAAAAAGCAAGAATAAAGTGCTTTTTAAAACACTGCTTCCCTGCACGCAGCACTGCTCAGCTGTCCAGGCAGCAAGCTGACAAAGATTTACACATGATTTAAACGTGTGTGCAGCATGCAGGGAAGCACATCGTAAATCACTGAACCAGTAGTTAACCCTGTTCGATCTTACCCCTGATTTATTGTAATTTGGGAAATGTTGGGGGGGTTTTTAACCAAAAGAACTACTACAGGTATGATTATTTATATTCAGAATTACTGGACAGTATGCAAAGAAGATTAAATATAAATTATAAAACTTAACTGGGGAAAATACATACACTGGAGAAGAAATGCAGCCTGGAAGAGAACAATGGGGAGCAATGTAACAATTGTCACACCTTATTATTGTTTCAAAATACCAATAGAGTTTTGTGCTATACATTCCCAGTGAAGGTTGCCTTTTTTGTGTTAGCCATAATATGCAATCCAGAATAAACAGATTTGCCCATTTGGGTCAAAAGTGTTCACAGAAAGTATGCCTTTCAAATTAAACAACCACTTTGCATAGTTCAATATTTAAAGTACTGAAGCTCTTATTTGCATTTCCTTGAAGTAAATTCCCTTTTCTTGTAAGAAGAAGAAACGGTAGCTACATAGGAATAGTAATAACTTTCAGTACTTTTCAAAGTGAATTAATGTTCTTCTAAAGAAAAAAGAAAAAGTCATCCCAGAGCCTACCCTGTAAAAGATCTACAATGGAATTGCTCCAACTTTCCAATTTCAAAACTCCTCTCACATCAATTTTTCATTATACAGTGATCAATATCTATGTAAATCAGTCCCATCAGAAATCAAACAGACTCTGTTTTATGTGTGCTTTATAAGGTCCAATTCCAATTCCAGATGTGAGCAGGTAAACTAACAAGAGCATGAAGTAAGTAAATCTATAGGAAGCACAAAAAAAACCAGTAATTATCTTCATTTTCTTTAAATTAATTTGTATATAATGTCAAATACAAGAGCTGAGTATCATCGGGAACACATTGGTATACAGAAAAGCATCACAGAATCCATAAGTGATTATGAAGTGTGTATAAGAGAACAACTTTTTCCCCTGTACACATTCCATAATCACTTATGGGTTCTGTTTGCATAACTTTAAAAAAGAAAAGATTCAGCCATATGGACTTCTGTCCTCTTTTTGAACTTTTCTGCTTCTCCTGCCTTCCCTGCTCCCCCCCCCACCCCCCGTTGACCATATTTCACATGACTCACACTTCTGTGCTCTATTCTTAAGAATTGTGTATTTTATCTCTATAAATCTGTAGCCCTTATTTCCTGCAGCGCCTAACTTACAAAACTAAATTAGTGACAAAAGTTGGAGCAAAAACTCTCACTAGGTTACCGCCTAGGCAGTGTTTTAAAACTTATTAGGCAAAATTACACCCCACAAGCATAACATAAAACGTGCTTATTGACCATGATTCTGACTTACACAAGGACAATATTTAAAGCAGGTTAAACAAGCTTCTTCCTTCCCTGAGCATCGTTGAAGCTATACATGCTTTTCTGCTGATAGATACAAACTGTACATTATGTGAGAGGAAAAAAGCAGTGGAGAATAACTTGGTCTGGGATTCTTTTGTTACAAATCAGTTGAATCCCTTGACATAATCATTTATTATTTTCTCTGTTTGGCTTTGACTCATGAGTTTCCCTGAGGTAGGACAATTAGATTATAATTAGATTATAAATAAATGGTTTCCATTATCTGTTACAGTGAGTGGTCTTTTCCTGCTTTTTCTTGTTGGGGAGAGGGGGCAGTTCTTTGAAAAAGAGAGGAAAATATTGTCAGAAAAGCAAATGCTTTTCAGCTGTTATACTGTATCCTGCCTTCAGGAATCTTAATTTATCTCCATGTAACATATAATAACAAACAAATGCCATTTGTTGACTATAGGTACATAAACAATATGGTATACTATTATTAATTAAAACTCAGTGATGACTGACAATCTTAACATCAGATTAATGGTGACTATGTACCCAGGAATGGACAACCCATGACCAAAAGTCCTCTTTTCACAATAACAGGCTTACCCCAAATTAACAACATGGTTTCATACTAATGGAAAATGTATTGTAAGTTTTAAAACAGGCATGACATCATTTGAAAGAAACAAAAATGAAAAGCCCAATCCAAATCAGGTCCATTTACAAAAAGACATGGAATCAAATCCAGCTTTTTATCCAACCTAACCTGCTACATCTTAGAGTTGCCCTTGGTGTGCTGCTCAGTGACCAAAGTCATGCTTTACACTCAAAAGGGTGATTATATCTGGTACCCTGGATTGAACCTCCAATGACAATCATGTTGTTCTGCAGTTGCTATTAAACTATAGTTACAAATAGATGCAGTCAAAATAGTTAGCATTGAAGGATGATAACAACTATAGTTCAAATCCCTGGGAGGGGGTCCCAAGTTTTCCTTCTAATCATAGTGAAAAAGAAGAGCTCTGTCTTTAGTTATCTAATGGATGTCAGGATTCTGGAAGTTACTCCAATTAAATCATGAGCCTCGAGCCACATTCCTAAAACTAAAAAAATATTTATTTGAAGTTAATATTCTACGCCCCCCTTCTTTCTGTTGTCAACTATAAAATGTGTATACAAAATGTTTTATGAGTTGACAATGGACTTTTCTTTCTTTCAGAGAGGAAAGAACATAATGAAACTGACAGATAAGAATACTAGTTCTGTAAATACAGAATAGTCCTCGATTTACAAAGTCCTCGACTTACAATTTGATAATGGTTTGAAGTTACAATGGACCAAGAAATACAGCTTTACAACCTATACTGGCACTTATTATGATTGTCATACCATCCCTATAGTCATGTGATCACAAACCAGGCACTTGCAGGATTGTGCAGTCATGTGATCACATTTTTTTTCTGGTTTCTGGCAAAAAGCATCCAATGTCATGGCTGCATCTCACCTATCCAAGCTTCATGAGCTGACAACCTGACATTAGCATTGGGGGGAGGGGGGGGAGATTAGAATGTAAGGAAAGGGATGGAAGCCCAGCTGAGCTTTGTGACGAGCTCCATCAGTCAAGGTCAAGTAACAATATGCAGAGATGGGCACCAAGCATCTGTTTCCTGAACAATATACAAATACCTGAGTAGACATTTGCAGATAATCAGGGGATGCCTAGGGAAAAGAGGGAACTTTCCTTTGCGTTGTTTGCATGGTACAATCTCAGATTCAGCTTACGTTACTTCTGCAACCATTCAGTAAAGCATACCCATGGCAAAACAAATGGCCAGGAGTTTTTTTTTGCTAGATCAGGGGTCGCCAACCTTTTGGACCTCAGGGACCACCAAACTCATAATTTTAAATCCCAGGGACCACTAACCAGTTCTGTGAGCGCATGGCCTAATTTGTGGGTGTGGCTTATCATGTGACTGGCTGGGCATGGCTTGGTATGTAAATATTATAAACATTTATATAAATATTAAATTTTTTATTAAAAAAAGAGCAACTTTTACCCAAAATCAGGCAAAGCAGAGAGGAAGATTGAGTTGCTCACAGAATCACAGATTCATTCAGAAATCTATCTATCTGCCATTGGCTAGCTCAGTCTGACACATAAAATTTGCTAGCAAGCAAACTCACAAAATTAACTCACAACATACCATGTATGTAAATATTATTTTTTTTATTAAAAAAAAGCAACTTTTACCCAAAATCTGGCAAAACAGGCAGGAAGATTGAGTTGCTCACAGAATCATTCAGTGATCTATCTTTCTGCCATCGGCTAGCTGAGTCTCTCAAATTTGCTTGTCGTGAGTTTGCACTGAAAAATAGAACCTTCAATCCTAAGGGAGGTTCGGCTGTGCTTAAAAGCAGAGCCGAAGATCTAAAGACTAGCTAGAAAGCATGAAATCCAACCATTTCCTGCTTCCTAGCTAATCTAAATCTCCCGGCACAGCAGAACGGATGATGGTCAGAAAAAGGAAAAAATAGCAATTTAGCAGGCAAGTTTGCCAGATAAGGAATGAGTGGACAGGGAGGGTTCCCACAGGCCATGTGGGCTGCACAACCTTGTGTTTCTGCGCAGCCTGGATTAATTGCTTTGGGGGGGTACTCTGAGGGTGAGATTCTTCTGCGCCCACCAAAATTTTCTCACAGCCCACCGGTGGGCAGCGGCCCACCAATTGACGACCATTGTGCTAGATGACTGAGTGGGATGGTTGATACAATGGGGAAGCTGGATTCACTTCACAACTGCATGGTTTTCTTAACAATTGTGGAGATTCATTTAATAGCTACCATAAAAATGATAATAAATTTGTGTCCTGTCACATGGTGATTCAACTTATGACCACACCAACTTAACAACCAAAATGTGTTTTACTGCAGGTTTCAAAGGAAACTACAACCACTATCTCCACAACCCCCATCTCAAACACACCAACAGCCATAGTTCCCACAACTGATCCCAACCAATTGGATTCACAACCTCTGGTGATCACAGAAAAAGAAGGGCAAGATCTATTTCACAGACAAAAGCCAGGAAAAGTACCAGGCCCAGACAAGATAACTCCTTCTTGCTTAAAAATCTGTGCTAATCAATTGGCCCCCATCTTCACCCAAATCTTCAATAAATCACTAGAGGTGTGCTATGTTCCTTCTTGCTTCAAAGGCTCAACTATCATCCCAGTGCCAAAGAAGCCCTCCATCAGGGAACTGAATGACTACAGACCAGTTGCTCTAACATCTGTAGTTATGAAAACCTTTGAAAGGCTAGTGCTGTCCCATCTGAAAACCATTATGAATCCACTGTTAGATCTCATGCAATTTGCATATCGAGCAAATTGATTGACAGATGATGCTGTTAATATGGCTCTCCACTACATCCTACAACACCTTGAATCTCCAAATACCTATGCAAGGGTCCTCTTTGTAGACTTTAGTTCAGCATTCAATACTATCATTCCAGACATTCTTCTAATTAAACTAAACCAGATAGCGATACCTGAACACACTTGTAAGTGAATCATAAGCTTTTTAACAGACAGGAAGCAGCAGATGAAGCTAGGCACAGGCCTCCCCCAAAGCTGTGTGCTTTCTCCACTTCTCTTCTCCCTATATACCAATGACTGCATCTCAAATGATCCATCTGTTAAAATACTGAAGTTTGCAAATGATATAACAATGATTGGTCTCATTCGAGACAACAACAAATCTGCAGACAGGAGGTTGTACAACTTGCCTCGTGGTGTGACTGGAACAATCTGGAACTGAACACATTCAAAACCGTAGAAATGGTGGCAGACTTTAGGAGAAACCCTCCCATACTACCATCTCTTACAATACTAGACAAGACAGTATCAACAGTAGAGACCTTTAAATTTCTAGGTTCTATCATATCTCAAGACCTAAAACGGACACCTAACATCAAAAACGTCATCAAAAAAGCACAACAAAGAATCTTCTTTCCGTGCCAACTCAGAAAGCTCAAATTGCCCAAGGAGCTACTGATACAGTTCTACAGAGGAAATATTGAGTCTGTCATCTGCACCTCTATAACTGTCTGGTTTGGTTCTGCAACACAGCAAGACAGACACAACTTCAGAGAGTAATTAGGACTGCAGAAAAAAACAATTACTACCAACTTGCCTTCCATTGAGTACCTGTATAGTATATGAATCAAAAAGAGGGCTGTGAAAATATTTAGACCCCTCACATCCCGGACATAAACTGTTTCAACTCCTACCATCAAAATGATGCTATAGAGATCTGCACACCAGAACAAGTAGGCACAAGAACAGTTTTTTTTTCCTGAACGCCATCACTCTGCTAAACAAATTATTCCCTCAACACTGTCAAACTATTTACTAAATCTGTACTAGTATTACTACTAATCCTCCCATCCTTCCTTTCACCCATCTCCTCCCTCTTGTGACTGTAAGACTGTAACCTTGTTGCTTGTATCCTAACCATTTTTATTGACTGTTTCCTAGTATGATTTGATTGCTTATTGTACCCTATGACTATCATTAAGTGTTGTATCTTATGATTCTTGACACTTGATGAATGTATCTTTTCTTTTATGAACACTGAGAGCATATGCACCAAGACAAATTCCTTGTGTGTCCAATCACACTTGGCCAATAAAGAAATATGTTCTGTTCTGTTCTATTCTATTCTATCCCAATTTTAGTTATGATGACTACTTGTCTTACTAGCAGCCTGCTCAAATCTGCTCCTTCGAAGATTGCACCTTCTATCATTCTCAAGGGATAGTGGTAATGCTGGCTAGCAATGATAAGAACTGAAGTTCAACATATCTTACATGTGCCAGGTTGAAGAAGGCTAATGTGTGATAGAGAATATGACTTGTTAGCTGTATCACAGTTTGGTCCCTGGGTAAAAGATATTTTATGACAATTTAATGAGAACTTGTGGGTGGTATTTGTACTGGGGATTTAAAATTCTAGGTGTGGATGTTTCAAATGTTATTTCCTGAGACAATGCTTCAGGCAAATAAGGTAAGACATTGTACGAAGCAGCACAGCACAGCAGTTAAAGATTTTGTTATTGTTTTCTTTATTTCAGTCTGAGATCTCTGGTACCAAAAAAGAAAGATGAAATAGGTGGCTGATACTGAAATACTTTAACAAAATGCCCCTGATTTTCAATTGAGTTCATAGTAAAATTTGAAGGAAGCACAGAACTAAAAATGCTTTCAATCTTTGCTTTCTACTTTCAGACAATGTGATTTAATCCATCTTTGGATTCTTCACCTTGTCTTCTTCAAAAATGCCGCTAGTCTATATTATTTAAGAAGTCTTCTTGAAGTCTTCTAAACCCAACGGCTTCAAATATAACAACACATTCAAAGAAAAATAAAAATTACTCATCATCTCTTGTTCTAATGGTTAGGAACAAATATGGTTGAGAATTTCACCACTATATCAGTGTTTCCTAGACATGTGAGAATATTCAGTCCACATAACATAAATAAAAAATAAATATAAAATATAAAAAAACAAGAAATGGGAAATAAAAAGAAAAAAAGAAGTGGAAGGTGCAAAGGAATTCTTTTTTTTTCCTATTCCAAACAAGTCCCTTTTTTCCTTTCAATGTATCTTGCAAAGATGCTTTTTCCATCTATTCCCATGCTTTGAGACTGTCAATCATGCTCTTATGTTTCCCCAATTAAGTTACTGAATTTCACTCTACATGGGCTGTCCTTGAAGACCTATCAGAAACTTCTACTGGTCCAGAAGCAGCAGGCCACTTCCTTCCTATTCACAGTACTGCTATGATCTACTGCTCATGCAGATCTGCACCAGCTGCCAAGTTATTTCTGAGGCAATTTAAGGCCTGGTCACCACCTTTAAAGTCCCATGCACCTCAGGACCTGGGCATCTACCTTTTTTATATTGATTCTCCCATCTTACCCAGATAACCAGAAAGGTTCCCTTCCACCAAGAGATTCAGCAGAAGTGGGTCCTTTGCAGGCATTCTTAGTTGCAACTCCCTCCTGTGGAAGAGCCTGTCCCCCAAGGGAAGAATGATCCTTCTCTTCATAGTCTTTCAAAGGCTAGCAAAAACCTGACTTCTGGAACGCCTTTCAGGACTGTCAGAAGAGCCACCAGTGTCAATTTCGGAGAGGGAGAAACATAGAATGATTTGTTATATTAAGTTAGATTCTTATCACTGAAGTTTTAATAAAGTAATGCACTTTACAGTTGCTGCTATTTTAATATCTGTAAACTGTAAAGAGTTCATGAGGATTGAGATGGTAGATAGATTTCATAAGAAATAAAATCAATAATTCCTGCATTTAAACCAGAGACAGGGAATTTGGGACCCTTCAAAATGAACTGCCATATCCATGGCCTTTATTAGTTATACCACCTGGGGATTCTGGGAGCTTATTACAGCAATATCTGCAGGTTTGTTGTCTTTCAGCATAGGGGAAATAACAGACTATATCTAAATATTAATACACCTTCTAAAACATGCAACTGTAGCGCAGGATAGTAGAATTCTCTGAATAGAAAACATTACATTGGTAAAATAATATTAATTCAATATATTGTTAAAAATTATTTCTACGAAGCTATAAAAAGTCATATGCTGATTCAGTATGTAGTCCAAGGCTTACAATCACAACTGAACTCAAAATTTCCACTGCAAAGCATGGCACGTCATTTTACAGCCTGTTTTGTCAAGTTGTTAAGTGAATCATTGCAATTGTTAAGTAAATCATGCAATCATTAAGCAAATATAGCTTCTCCCATTGACTTTTTTGTCAGAAGCCAGTTGGGAAGATCACTAATAGTGATCACATGACCCTGGGGGATTGCCACAAATACATATCAATTGTCAAGTGCCCGAATTTTGATCACATGAACAGAGGGATGCTGCAATGTGAAAAACCTGGTCACAAATCACTTTTTTTTTTAGTGCTGTTCTAACTTCAATCACTAAACAAATAGTTGTAAGCAAAGGGCTACCTATACAAGACATAACACAGCAGAGGGAGAGAGAAAAAGATACCAAACCTACTCTAATCTGTTTTAAAAATTGGGAAACGTTTTCCAGCAAATCAATAATTACGGATAAAAATATTTGTCCCTTCAATAAAAGCAATGTATATGGCACTTCACAAAAGTACCATAGAAATTCAAATTCATTCCCTTTAAAAGCACAACATACAGGTGCAAAAAAGTTTACCATATTTTTATCTTTGCTAATCTAAAATGTTTGATCACAGTAATGACAATAATGCAGAACACATGCTCTCCCCAAATCCATCCATCCATTATATCTATTTTAGTATTTGGGAAACTGACCCTGAAAAAAAGCCCAGATCCATGAAAATAATAGCCTGGTACCCTGCACAAATGATGAGACTGCCCACCCAGAATGCTCAGCACACCAGATTGGAATTCTGGCAGTTGCAGTCACAAGAAACCATTTAGTAGACACAGAAGTTTAATTAAAATGACATCAAACAATATTTTGTCTTGGCTCTGCCCCCTATATTTTGGGGACCATCCCCAAGACTATATACAAATGGTAAGGCAGATTCTGGCCAGGAAAAATTATGCACCCACTACAAACATCTTACAAATCTGTCTACAGTCACAGTCAGGCCACTTGGGGAACCAGAAATTCACATGCCCTCAATTAGCTGTAACAATTGCCATAAATGTGGCATGTTTTCCAATCATTGTAAGGGGGAAATATATAAACACTCAAATCTGAACCCTCAAATCCAGTTAAAAAGTATTTGAAAACAAAAACTATTCTCTTCTCAAGAAAACAAAGCTGGTTCTGTCCACCGTGCATCAGTGACCATACCATACCATACCAATAAAATGTTAAATTGGTCTTTGACCATAGAAGTTTGTCCACTCCTATATTAAGTCATGGTTTATTTAACTGCAGTTGTAGTGCTGGCTACAGACCAGACAGCTTTTCCTCTGTCTCAACTAGCAAGGATCAAAATTTTGCACAGTATATTTTGTTCACTGAGTGACCTCCTCTGTGTTGTCTTTCAAAAATGGCTGAAGAACAAACATACAAGTCTGCCAAGTGAAGAATCATATGTTTCTTATAAATTTCTACAGAAAATGTTTTCTGTTTAAAAATATCATCCTGTTTCATGTCAAACAAATATTCCAATCTATTGAAAATTTCAGGTCTTGTTTAGCATAGAATTTGCTGCAAATTCAGTCTAACTATTTTCTTGCCATGTGATATGAAGCCTAGATAGAATTTCTCTCTCATTTAACAATCTCTTCTCAGACATGTTAATATCCTTAAACAAGCTATAGTAAAGCTATCTGGTTTTTTTCAAAGTACACCACTCTAGGGAATAACTAAGTTTGAAAACATTTGAAATAAAAATGTCAATACAAATCTCATAGTAAAAATTATTGATCACAGTAATAACAATAATGCAGATAATGTGCCATGAAGACATTGTGGGTTTTTAATGATCATACAGATATACTTCTCCAAGAGAATCTGTCCCCAACCTGATCCTTCAGATGTACTGTAGGAAATCTGAAGGACCAGATTAGGAATGGTTCATCCTGGATTTGAAGGCAAATATCAATTACCCAGCTCCCTAAATTTCTTGGGTTGGCAGATTTCACTTCATCATATAGAAAAGTTAATTCAGAGAATGTCTAACAGAAACTCAATAAATTGAAAAAAACCTGCCAGTAAACTGGAAAGATTCTACCAAATTAAAATAAAGGCACTTGGCAATTCACAAAAACCCAATAGAAGAATATGGACATTCATCTTCCCTCAAAGACTTTCATTGAATGGTATACAAATGAATAAGTAAGTATGGAGAAATGTCACCTGAATTCCAATTATCTACTTCCTGGAATAAATAGACACCATAGTATGGAAAAGTGAGGAACTTTACTTCACTAGCTTCAGCTTAATGACTGAGGTGGGTCACCATGCCTTGTTTGGTTATTGCTACAGTTTTAAAAGCAGGGTACTTTTTTTCAAAGGCTCATCAAAGCAAAATATTCCTTCACATAGCTCTATTAGTATTAGATTTTAATTTAGATTTCAGTAAGGTAGCAACTGCAAAACAGGATTCCACTATATTATCATTGCCTCATTCATGGGCTAATTTTATTAGCTGTGAATAACTTCTGCTTGTTCACAGGTTCAGTCGTAAAATATCTTAGTTGACAATGTAAATGAAAGCATTTTTTTTTTAAAAAAAAAACTTCCTTTAGCATGACTTAATCTTTAATTATTAGAATCCTGTCACTGGAATAATTGTTTATACAACCTAATCTAATCCATAGTTTGATTCAGAAAATCAGATTTACAGCATTCCAGCACAGCTGTCCATGGCTGTCCAGCCAGCCATCTCCAGTGAGGGAGAGTTTGCCACAATATTTCACTATTGGTTCCACTGTCAAGGTATTCTTACTATTTGCCTGTTTCTTCTAAAGTTCAGTGGAAATCTATCAACTTGTATCTTAAATCTTACACCTAGCCCTGCCTTTCAGATAACAAATCTTTGTCTTCTGCTTTGTGATTGCTCTTCAAATATTTGAAGAATACTCTCCTGTGAATCCTTGGTCAGCCTAGGCTAATTACAGGGAATTTCTTAGTCATTAACAAACAAGCACACAATAGAAGCCCTAGTCAAGGAGACTGGGGGGAGGGGAAACAACTGGCAAATGCTACTGTGAATCCACAGTAGTTTACATGCCTTGAAAACAAACTTTTGAAGATGAGGCATAGTCATCAAATGAAATTACTAGGCGTTTTATAGTCTGACAGATCAGCAGAAGCAGTGCTTATAGTAATGGTTAAACCCTTTTTATGCTTTGGATGCATGTTATACCAGAAAAACTCCTCTAGTTCCTGAGAATGAACACATTTGGGTGGATCCATTCTGTAGATCCACCTAGGCTTCATTTTGAAGTGCTGAACTGATAAATGTTCCTCTGGTTATGCTGCTGAAACACAAGAATTATTCATCTAATATTATATTCCCATAACCTTCAATGACCTTATAACTCTGAAAGAAGCAATATTTTACATGTCAGAAAAAACATCCACAATAATGGAATATGTATAATAAAGTTCCAGAATAGCACTGTTGTTCTCATTTTCCCCACTGTATTTTAATCCAACCTTCTTCAGTTTGCCATCCTTTAGTTGTATTGAGAATAAACTCCAAGAATTCTGGCTTCCCATTTTCAGCAAAGAGTAACAGGCCAAAGAAATCTGTTTTTAATGCTTACAGAACTGTCACTGTATGGGTAGTGCATTGGAGGAGAGATGTTATGTTGAACAGAAGCCTAATAGGGAAAAAGAATAGTTTGAAGGTTTAATCTTCACTTCCATGGGGGAAATAGTTTGCATAATAGTTGCATCACCTAAAATACCGAATGGTGAAATCATGGCAAGTAAGAAAATGCATTTGAATCTAGATTAAAATTCCAGCAGGAGATTGCCAGATTAGAGTACATTTAAAAAGCAGGAGAGGACAATCATTTGATGGGAAGGCACTGCTCTTAATAATTTGGAGGTAATGAGTGGATAGCTTGATGATACATCAATGGAACTAAATCCATCTTTTATCAGAATTTTTTTAAAAAACAGGATTGTTAGAGAAAATCAAATTTTAGAATTTATACTAGAATTTTTGTGGGTTTCCATCTCAAAATGTCAGAAGATCATATCATCAGCTTTCAAAATAAAAAAGCAGTTCTGGCTTACATATGATTCTGAGGTAATATACTTCTAGGTTTCCAGATTAATTTTTCTGCAACTGCTTTTCTGACATTTGGCACTTTATCCACCACTGGAAAACTAGCTTCTTCCTGGACACTTCAAACATTTTGTTCACTAAGATTCAATTTTAGTTGTGTCTAGAACCAGTCATACATAATACTTGCACAAATATCTGTCTGTAAAAGCTTCTTTAGCTGCTTGAGCTATGGGATTCTTGAATTAATTATTAAGCATTTTCTGGTAAATAAGTCTACTAGTGTGGATCATATAGTAACCCTTTAAGAGAAGTCTACAGAATGTTTGCAGGACTGAAGGGAACAAACCCAATAATAAATAAAAATGGGGAACTGCAAATACTATATGAATATTGGCACCCAACTCATATCCTTCAACAGTGGGACATTGGGGTGGAAATATTCCAAAGCACATAATGAAAGCCATTGTTCAAATCACTATCTCTTAAGCTACCACTTCTCAAAATATTTGTAAAGTAATTGAATGTAAATCTCACTTCCTTGATGAATAACTAGAACATAAATACTGTAAATAGGCAAGTAAAGATGAGAGAAGGAGGCACTTCATGGTATTTAATCCCAACTGGAGAATTTCATTTTCTTAATGTAATTTTCTCCTGGGAAAACTTATTTGGATACAATTTAAAAACAGCCATTACTCTGTGATTGTACAAGTTGAATCCAAGTGTTTTTGTTTTTTTAAAAAAACCCAAATGCAGGAGTTCTCCTTACTTTTAATTTTTGTTGTTCTAAACATGTTTTCATAGGAAGCCTATATTTCAGGATTAATGGCAGGTAGATCACAGAGTGCTCCTCCATCTGACCATGACCACAGATACCAAGAAAAGGGGAGGAAAGATGGTTCACATGCCTTCCTGGGCATAGGAGGTTATGCCAAATTATCAGGGACAAATGAAACTAGCATATGATAGCCTGAGCTACGGACAATTATAAAGAGGAAGTTTATTTCACCCTCCTTACCCTTCATTTGACCAAAATATCTTTGAAATATATTTAGATTGCAAAGAAAGCCCCCATTTCAAAAAAGCCCTTTCCCTCTCATCCATAGATTTATAGCTGGCATTTACTATGTGAATAAAATGTTACCATTTTTACCCAAACTTTACATTCATAGACATATAGACAAAGATATATCTATAAATATATGCAATCATTATACCAGAATCAACAAAGTTGTTTGGATATTCCTTCTTCTCTTACTAGGCAGAAAATAAGTACACAGAAAAGCATCATTATTATTTTTTTTCTATTACATAACTTTTTCCTTGTATTTCCCTGCAGAAGCCACTGCATACACTTACTGAAAAAACATAGTGACAAATGTGTTTTTGATCCCCTGTGGCTAATCCAGGAAATGCACAGCATTTTAAAAGACAACGTCACCGTGGTAAGAGGCTATGGCATCACTGTTGGTAAGGAATATACAGTACATGTTGGACATTTCCAACCATATTACTGTATTTCAATGACATTCCTCTGTCTGATGGGAAGCTGATGTGCTCATCCAAAGATAGTCAAAGAAAAAGCTTGGCACCTGCTCCAAGGCGATCAATATGGCTCAAAGGTGGGTAGCAGTAGAAATTTCCAGTAGCTAAAGATAGCAACTATGACAGCCCACAGCCTTTCACAGCCTTTCATGATTCTTAAAGTGCAGTACAAGTGAGAAGCAACAGAAGAAGCCATTTCTGAATTGACAAGATAATTTAAATAACTCTTGTATGAAGTCAGCTTTCAGTTTAGCTGACTAGTATCTTTGCCAAAAAGAGTTTGAAACTTCTCAGTTACATGGACTGTTCACAGAAATAATACAAGCACAGTCAGCTAAAAAGGTTCATATACAAAATCAGTGACACAAGGACATTTTCAACAAAGTTTTGAGTTGTTGTTTTTTACAATCTAGCTGGGTATTTGCACACTGTATGACCTGTAAAAGAAACAACTATACTAAAAGGCTGGCCAATGACTAATTCTGGAAAATCAGAATAGTCATTAAACTTTATTTTCCTGGGCAATGATATCTCCAGAAATCAAATAGGCCAGCCTGATTAAAACAACATTGAACCAATGCAACACAAGCCCAAGTATTTGTGTATATGCATCGCTATGACACATGCATATTCAAAAGTGACAGAGCTTGCAGCACAGAGATGTAGTATTACTTTCATCATTTTCATTGGTGGTGGGAAGGAATTGGCTCACCCCCATTATCTTAGTCAGAAAATAAGGGGGGGTGGGACAGGATTTTTCCTTCCTTCGTATTATTTACAAGAAAGTGTGGTAAGGACCCAGAAAATTGCAAAACTGAAAGCAAGTTCAGGCAATTCAACAGGGCATAGTTAAAACAAACCTACCTTGATACTCATAATACTCATTACATTTATATTTTTATTATAAAAGTGGCCTGAAAAAGGTTGGATCTCTCTTAATGATCTTCTACCCCTTACTCGTCCTGACCTCAGGTATTTTCGAGTAGGTTGACCTCTTCTTCTCTATGACAGGCTCTCAAAAAATGGAAGATAGTTATCATAGTCCTTCTATTTGTTAAACTAGATATACCTAATTCTCTCAGTTGGTCATCCTATGGTTTAGCCTCCAGAACCCTGATCATCTTTGATGCTCTTTTCTGCACTCTTCTCTGCACCAGATACCACCTATTCTGTACCTGTGCATTTGATTTTTCTTGCCTATATATAGGACCCTACTTTTCTCATCACTAATTTGCATTTTGTTGGAATTTAAATGCACATGAATGTGGCTCACTCAAGATCCTTCTGAATTTTGAGTTTATCATCTAAAATGTTGGTTATTTCCCCAGCTTGGTATCATCTACTAATCTGACAAGCTCCCCTTTTATCCCTTCCTCTAGTTCTAGTATGAAGATGTTGAAAAGAATGAGCCTAAGACTAAACCCCACTACATGCTTACCTCCATGTAAATGTGGATTATTAGGTTAGTAAAGGACAGCATTTGCTTTAAGCAGAACATATAGAAGATAGGCCCAAGAATTAGAAGTGCTTTCCTACTCATTATTCTCCTCCCTCACCTAGGCTTATTCACTGCTTTGGCATCTGTTGCAGATATACTATTTGTTCATGAGACCTTAAATGAGCTCTAATACCTGAACTGCAGATTCCAATTCTTTCATTCTGTGAAGTACACCCATATTTACAAACATAATCATATGAATTACTATTCCTATAACTTCATATCATGGTCAGCTGTCTAGGGTTTGTGAAAGTTTAACCCACTGGGTTAAATTAGAGGGTTTAATAACAGATTGTGATTTGTTAATATAGCAAGGTATTTTAGGACTATTAACTACTTAAGAATTTTAAAATGAAGTTATCTAATTACTCTAATCCACATTCATTTAGAGTTTTGAAGCAGGACTAAGAAGAATAAGGTTCAATCCAAACTCAGCTATGAAATACATAGCTTCATTTTGGGCAGGACCACTCTTACCTAACTGATTCATAAGGCTGTTTGCAACATATAGGAGAAAGGGAAGAATCATGAATACTCCTTTAAACTGTTGGAAGACAAAAAAAATAAATGTAAACAAATGTTACATTTAAGTAAATTTAAAGAAGTCTACCAAAAACGCCCCTCTGGATTCTACATAGACAACATAAACTTTGTACAAAAAATTAATGGACACAAGTTTGACATTAGGATTCAAAACAAGGTCAAAATAATGCCAAAACATTTCAACCTCCCAGGCCACTGCTTTGCAGATTTCAAAATAATCACTTTGGGGGAAAAAGAGATTTGAAAACCATTGAGCAAGAAACTGCTGAACTTTATCTCAAAATGTCTCAACAAACACAATGAGTTTTTAACACATTACAATTGTTAATTGATAAGGTACTTCTAATCTGCACCATATGGAACCTATATTTGCATAACCAACCTATCTCCTCCCTCCCTCCCAGCCACCCTCAATTTAGATGCTATATCAGTCAAGCCATTCTCTACATTTTGTGAAATCAGCTACAGCCCATGGAAGCTTATGCCTTTCAATCAGATTCCTCCTGATGATGTACCACCATAATTTAACACAGCTCTCCTACATTTTAATGCATTTGGATTTTATTTATTTCTTCACAAGAAAATGCCAAATAAATTATCAATTAGTAAAAGTTATGCCTAGTCAGGCTCAGTCTAGTCAAGTTAATATTTTGAGAGTTCACTGATTTTCAGTAAAAATTAAACAGATATGTAATATATCCAATGAAATCAGTGGGACTAAATAGAAGTGTTTTGTCACAAAGGCGATATTTAATGGTCTTTTTTCCATTCCTCTTTATAATTAAAGTCAAAGAATCAAAACAGCTTTCCCAGAAGTCAACCCTTTTAACCTAATTACATCATAATGATTAAAATTAATCATCAAATATTAATTAACTAAAGGTTTAATTGGTTCAATGTTATAGTGACCATTGAAGAAAGATAAAAGCCAGATAATGTCCAGATAAATGTATCTGGGTACAAACTTGGCTAAATAGGAAAATCACGAGTGCTCTCTCTATCTTTCCGGCTTTTTTGAATAGCTAGTATGCTATGCTATGATTATGGTATTGGACAGACATTGGAAGACATGAGTTCAATCAATTGCTGGAGAAAAATATGGTAGAGAGAGAGAACAAAAATTATGTACCCGTATTTTCCGGCGTATAAGACGACCGGCGTATAAAATAACCCCCTAATTTTATAGTTAAAACATAGGTTTAGGCCTATATTCTCTGTATAAGACTACCCCCCCACTTCCGAGGCAACACCAGTTCTTTTTTAATTAAAAAGCCTGCTTGGATTGGCTGAGTTAGAGAGGCGGTCCGAGCAGCCTTGCAGTGATTGGTGCAGGATCGAGTTGGAAAATTCGTTTGCATGCATAAAAAGCCTGCTTGGATTGGCTGAGTTAGAGAGGCGGTCCGAGCAGCCTTGCAGTGATTGGTGCAGGATCGAGTTGGAAAATTATACTCGGCGTATAAGACGACCCCCGATTTTTGGTTGACTTTTTTTCATTTCAAAAGTAGTCTTATACGCCAGAAAATACAGTATATTGTCTGTAGCTATAAAAGGTAGAACACAAATGTAACAAAGAAAATAATAAATTTCAGTTTGATTTGTCAGAATTTTTGACAATCCAACAATTAAATGTAAATATAATTGCCGGCATTAATAACAACATAGCTATGGCTGTTCATTGACTGACTTTGGGCAAACACTATATAACTCAATCAACTCTACATTGTCCAGTCATTCTTATGGGAGGAAAATGGAAGAAGTACTGTGTCTGAACTCTGGAACGCCTGGAGAAATTGTAGGATAGAAACTTTAGAAATAAACTTTAACAAACAGCAATCAATTTAAATGAGCTAAGCAAATTGATGCTATGAGCCGGATAGAATTCAGCTCCACAGACAAGCTGATGCTTGCATGACTGATAATATTATAATGATATAATAGAATAATAAAGCTTTTCCTGCCAGATGGCACTCCAGGTGTGTTTTTAACAGTAAAATAAAACCATTTTAACAATTTGGCAATAATTATTTAAAAAGAAAGGAAGTCCAGAAATATTGAAACATTTCATTAAAAAAAGTACTAACTGCACTGAAAATTTCTGGTCACTGTTTAGGGTATTTCTCTGTATACTTTCCTTTTCGTTTTAATTTATATTTTTACTGTGTTCTAGGTTGTCTACAGCAGAGGTCGCCAAGCTTTTGGACCTCAGAGACCACCAAACTCATAATTTTAAATCCCGCGGACCAGAAACCCTGGGAAAATCCCCAAAAAAGTCTGCAGGAAAATTCCCCACCCCGTTTTCCTACCGATTGATCATTCTTTATTTGGGATCACAGGATACCATCTCCAGTTCCGTTATCGGGATGTGTGTGTGTGGAGAGAGAGAGAGACTTTTGGCTTCATGCAAGGAAAGCAGCAGAAACAGCAGAAGTCTTTCTTTCTCTCCCCCAAACTTCACCAGAAATGAGTCTTTGTGAGACTTGTCATGCCTCTTGAAGCAGAAAGCCTTGCAGGGTCCTCATTTCTGGTGGAGTTTGGGGGAGAGAAAGAAAGACTTTTGCTGCTTTCCTTGCGTGCAGCTAAAAGCAGAAGAAGAAAAAAGCGGAAAAAAGCAGCCCAGTGGCCAGGCCAGGTGCATGGGGAGAGTGGGGCAAGTTCCCCACTTCCCCCCTTTCCCCCCTCTACTCACTACCTCATATTGTTTGCAATGCAAACCTTGTGTTCCCAGGGGCCATGTGGGTGGTGCAGCCTTGTGTTCCCGCGCAGTCTGGATTAATTGCTTTGGGGGGTGCTTTGGGGATGGACCACCATTTCTCTGTGGACCACCAAAACTTTCTCACGGACTACCAGTGGTCCCTGGCCCACTGGTTGGCAACCACTGGTCTAGAGTTTAAGAGTTGTAGGTACATGACAAAAATGTAAATTAAATAAAGACTCTACCTTACATGTATTTCTAAAAGATACGAGGGATTGGTTTCCAGAAACCTTTCATGTAAATAAGTCTCTGAAGATCACAATATGCACAGATAGAGCAAAAGGTAGGTATTTAAAAATGTATTATATGACATGGTGAAAGAGGAGGAACCATCATGTAACTGAATTCTTTTTGTTTCTGTTTAAATTAATTCAAGACACTGATGTGCTATTCATTTCTCCTGAATACAGACCTTAAGTTACCTTAGAAGGCAAGACAATCAAGAGAACTCATTTGTGTAGCAAAAATAGTAACATAATGTTCCTTCAAAAATGTCTCTCCTAAGATTGCACTGTTCCCCATTTAGCTTTCACAATGCAAAGTGAAGATCAGGTAACAGATAATCGGAGTTGGAAGGGATCTTGTAGGTCATCTAGTCCAACCCCTCGTCCAAGTGGGAGACCCTACACCATTTCTGACAAATGGCAGTCCAATCTTTTCTTGAAAGTCTCAAGTGATGGCACTCCCACAACTTCTGAGGACAAGCTGTTCCATTGGTTGATTGTTCTCACTGTCAGAAAGTTTCTCCTTATTTCCAGGTTAAATCTCTCCTTGTTCCTTTTCCATCCATTATTCCTTGTCTGGCTTACAGGCGCTTTAGAAAATAGCTTGACCCCTTCCTCCCTGTGGCAGCCAGTCAAATATTGGAAGACCACTATCATGTCTCCCCTGGTCCTTCTCTTTACTAGACTAGCCAAGCCCAGTTCCTGTAACCGTTCTTCATATGTTTTAGTCTCCAGTCCCCTAATCATCCTGGTTGCTCTTCTCTGTACTTTTTCTAGAGTCTCAAACATCTTTTTTATAATGTGGTGACCAAAACTGGATGCAGTACTCTAGGTGTGGTCTTACTAAGGCTTTATAGAGTGGTATTAGCACTTTCCTTGATCTTGTCAACATTTACTATCATTTCTCATGATGTTTTTCCAGTGATACCAACAAGGCAAACCAAACTGATGGACAGGTTTTAGCTATAGAAACTGAAGAATTTAAAGCAGGATTCTGTATCTCCCACTAGTGATGCTAACAAGTGTGTGTATGAGGCTTAGACATCAGCCTATCTCCTCCACTAGTTTTTTTTCCCACATACATGCCAGCATGTACACGGAGATGATTTGCCTTTGACTACTGGGTCTTACATCATGGTTTCTGAGAGAAAGGAGAAGTTAAAACTTGCCAACTTGTTTCCTGACAGCCTAATTGTTTTTTTAAAAAGGAATATGGATTTATTTTCTCTGGGGTATTACTTTCACGACTGCCCTAATTTACCTGTTCTTACTTAGCAGATGGAGCAGAGCAGGGTATAGAAAAATGAATGTGCTGCTGCTGACATTTAACAGAGGCAAAATCCTGATAACAATGTTTGTACACAGGGATGATTAAACAGGAAAATCAAGATTGCTCTTTCATTCTTTCCCAATGCTCACAGCTGTAATTTCATTTGACTTGTCAGAGTGTCAGGCAAGCACGTCTTCCTTTTAACCTATTTCAAACTAAAACAATTTAACTTCTGTTCGTCTAGATCTGTTCATCCCACAGGGGAAATGATACAAAGCCCACAGCAGGCAATCAGCACTGAGCTGGGAATGTTCAGGTCACTTCCCTGCCAGAAGCAAGAGGATCTACAAAGTCCATGGACCAAACTGTAGCAGAGTTAGTCATCAAGGGGTAAATAAGTGATTCAGTGAAGCTTCATGAGAAAAACAGGAACATCCATTAAATGATAACCAATGTGCATACCATGAAAAAGTACATAGTGTAAAGAATGACATGCTATCATTTGGAAAGATATTTGAAAGAGGTCTTAATTTACCTTTCATCCTATTTATAAAATGTGACATTTTTGTGACAAACAACTTGCCGTCTATTTTTTGCAGTTTCTAATGATAGTTATATTAACAGTGCAATGTCTCAGGATTCTCTTTCACATTCCTTCCAGCAGCCTTCTTCCAAATTGCTGCCCTTTTGATATGCCCTTCGAGGTCTGTAGGGGGTGTGCATAAGCGCACTAACATGCCTACCGTCCCTGTCCTATTGTTTCTTTTTGTTTTTCTTATATGTATCCATTTCATGTATTCATAACTATATATATACTTATACTTATTATCTTGTAAGCAATTGACAAATCAAAATAAATAAATAAATAAAATATGTCTGAATTACAATTCCCATCATCCTGGCCAGTCATTAACATGGCAACTGGGAATGATAAGAATTAAGGTCCAATCTATCGGGTGGGGGGGGAATGTCTTCTCTCTAATTTATACATTTGATTTCCAGATCCTGAAAACTGTTAACAAAGTTAACTATTAACAAAGATCAGTGGCTTTATATTTATAGTACTTGTATCTGTTCTTGTTCTCATAAATCTTCAGCAATTACCTAGCCTATTTTATTATAGGAAGAGAGTTATGTTACTGTAGCCAACAGAAGTCTGCTAGCTCTTTTTCCAATTAATAAATTTTATTAAAAAGCATACGCTTTCATTAATTATTGTTCAGTTCAACAGATGTACCAATTGTTCATGGGCCAGTAATAAATTGCCATGGTTTGGCATTGATTGATTGATTATCTATCTCTGCTATTCACCTGTTTTTATCTTGGGTATATAAATATACTGACATGAATTTGGCTGCTACCCATTTTCCTGCTTTTATAATACTGAGCCAATGTCAAATGCTGCTGTGCTGATTATGCATGTGCAATATGTTAAAGACACAATAGTTGGCAAAATATAACAGATTTCACACACATGATAGCTGTTGGGGGCGGGGGGGTAGAAGAGATATTAATAGGATTGACTTAAGCCTATCACACTCATGCATTTGATATAGGATAAAGCAAATCATTGAAACATAGCCAAAATGTTATCAGCACACAATTAAAGCACCAAACTTAACCAAGATGGTTTGTCCAGTATTTCACTTTGATTTTTTAAAATGCTTGTTTAGTACCTATATTTCAGAAGGAAATACTTTTATTCTAACTACTTAATTGCTCTTTCTTTTTAAATGATTATGTGCCATCATGACAAGCTGTGCCTAACCTGGTCTTTCAGGTCATCCAATGGAGCACCTATTGCTCCTGTAGCTGAGCCTTTCCACCTTGCTACTTGTTCTTTATGACTGCTTTATGCAATTGCAAATCAGCAAAACTTCACAGTGTGCTTCCTGATAGAGAGGAGATAGCATTGTGATAAAAAAAGACTGCTTTCTCCAAAATAGTGTTGAAGATGGGAAAGAGCTCACGAGAGCAAAGTTTGTCTGAGTCACAATTCTTAGTACAGTAGTAATTTAATCAGCTATCAAAACGCATGATATAACAGATGATCAAATTCTGTCAGGTGAAGCATTTGTGGCAACTTGTAAAGAGTAGCATAAAGTGGGTGCATGATGCATCTGTATGTGAAATACTATCTGTAGAAATTGTATAACGTTTTTTCCCTACAGGCACTGACTTCCTTTGAAAAATGCCTCAGTATAAAACCATGCTGAATCATGTTGATGAGCAAAAGCGAACCACAAACATAGACACCTCAGAGGGATTGACCCAAGGCCAACCTGAAACAATACTGAACAAGAATGGACCTGCCTCCACTATCAAAAGCTGCAGTCTCCTTATTCAGTGTGTGTGTGTGTGTGTGTGTGTGTAATATATATATATATATATATATATATATATATATATATAATACACACACACATATATGTATATGTGTGTAATATATATATATATGTATGTATATATATATGTATATAAAACACACACACACACATATATTCAATCTATTTTATTGGCTTATAAATGTGTAAATAAACTTTCCCCACAAACCTGCCTGGGAACAACAAGACTTCAAAGGTTGTGATGACTAAGATGTTAATGCAGCAACGTAACAAGCAGTGACTTGGAGAACGTAGCCAAGATGCTAAAGCTGTTTTGTTCTGGATGGGATATGTCATTCTTGACATGCAAAAAGAAAAATAATACCTGGACTTTTGAGAATGTAACGCCGTAAGCCATGAAAAAAACTACTGCCTGTGGCCCCAGCCTTATCCAGAATTAAAGATACTAGATGTGTTGGACTATAGCTCCAACTAGGCAGCATTGCCAATTATTGTGCTTGCTAGATTGAAACGCTGGAATACAAAGGACTATAAGAAACAACTTTAGCAACATTCCCTTGTGTAAAATCACAAAAGTCACATTTCTTTTAAGCCAGGAAAAAAACAGGAGTTTGAAAACTAGGAAGAAAATAAATATGGGGACTCACCCGCCTAGGGAGTTAGACATTGCAACAACTGTTCAATATAGATTTGTAATAAGATTTGTCCTTTAACACACACATGTCCCAACATACAGTAGTGCTGCCAACTTTTCTGTTTCTTTTCATATAAGCCAATATTAGAGACTGGAGATATGTTGGAACTTGCTACAGGTACACCACATACAAAGAGAATCCAAAGTGTACTTCAAGGAGAATTCACATTAGCTTAGACATGAAGGACCTCAGTTTCACAACTTATCAATTACTCAAATGAAACTTCAATTCCTGTCCAACATTAATACTATTATTCATTTCCAGGTTTGCTACCAATCAAAACATATTGGATGTTTGTGCACTTCAAGCACATGAATCTAGGATACAAAGAGTAATTATACGTTGGACATCCATCTAGTAAAGGGGAAAGAGCAAAATTTTAGATAACTCTCCTGATTCCTATGGTAAATCTTTGTTTAACAGAGCATCCTATTTGGACAGGCAAATGATGAAATGCAACTGGAGATAGTAGTCTTTGGTGTATTTTCTTCTCAGTATTAAAAATCTGAATATAATGTTGCCACCCAAAATTATGCTGCTTCATTTAACCCATATTTGTGCAGCTTTCTTACAAAGAGAGAATTTCTTTCTTTGGAATTCCATGTGACATGCAATTCACTATAAGCTTTAGCACAGTGGAATTTCCTTCAGTACATCTTTCTGTAGTATATATTCCATATAATTCCATAGACTTTGGTTCTGAGGAAACAGCAAGGTATTTGTGACAAAAATAATGAACTGTCTAATCAAGTCACCAAAAATCAGAATTTCTACTCTATGACAATTCATGTGTATATATTGTAAACAGTATCCTGATGCCTTGCTCTAAGTTAAAATGTAATTGGTTGATTTGCTGTTTAACCTATTGTGTGAATTTAGCAAGTATATTTATTTTGTACCTCAGTGGATTGTGTAAAGACTAGCAGTTTGTTTAATTCAGTAAACATTATTCATTTGGCTTTGGATTAATATGTTGTACAAATAAAACTACAATGATTTCTCATTATAAAACAAAAAAATGTATTTTTTAAAAAACTTAGAATTGTACAGCACTGGGGCATTCTATTAACTTCATTATGACTCTTGCTACATAATGTGGAGTGACTTAATGCTGTTATTTTGATCTAGTTCTTCTTCAAATTAAAAACAAGAGAGTAGAATGTATGTATTTTCCCACTGATTAGAATTAATTTTGAATCCTTGTAATGGTAGTTTATATGATAATACTCTTAAGTATGTCACAGACTATATTTACATTTTAAAAAAATAACGGACAAGATGCACATGTTTTTTGTAAAATTCACTTTTTATCTTTATTTAAAGATGCATCTACATGTACATATCAACTCTATGTCACTTTCCTAGGAATAAGTCCTATTTCAATGCTTTAAACTAGTACATGGACAAGATTAAGATAAATATATTTAAATCATTCCTTATATGCAAGCTTTTTCTGATTAGGATCTCCCCCCTTAGTTAAAAAATTGCTAATCCCAAATCTCTTATTTTTCTTTTTAAAGCAGAAAAATTAAAAATTAGAATAAAAGCGGCATTCAAAAAGTCATATTTCAGAAATGCCATGAACACAAAACATTGAGACTTCTCTCCTGAGTAACATCAAGAGTCAGTTTTGTCTCAAAAGGTTTAGAAATACAAAGCAAAAACTGCAACAATAGAGTATATTTAAGCTTTTAACTAAAATAGTTCAGCAAATCAGGAAAGATATTGAAAACTTTACATATTTTATATTAATATCTAGTTACCCCAAAATCTTAAGAGCTAAGAAATTCAGCAAGATTATACTAGCCAGGAAAATATTTGATCCCCAAACCAGTAGCTGCATCTTAAAGCCACAATAGCATATACTATAAAGAATGCTAAAACACTAGGCAAAATGAAGAAAATGGAAATGTACATACTCAGCTTGATGAGTTATTGGAATATCAGCTCTATTTGAATAAACAAAGTAATTTAGTAAACTTTCTGGTTGAAACAGGTCTGCCAGTCCTTCCTTATTAACATTAATTAATGGTATCTCTGGGCTACTAAAAGCCTGTATAAAATTGCTTTAAGATCTGCTTACAAACTTAGGAAGAACCTCATAAACCATATTTCTGCTTTGCATTTTCAAAGGGAATCTCCACAGTTCACTACAGAAATATCCAATACAAAAATATTCCATTCTAGTGTACAAGATTGTAGGTAGATGTGTGTGCAAAATCCGCACGCACATACACACACATATACATACACACACATCCATTTTCCTTATAATTATTCAGTATTAGCATAGAAAGTCTGAACCCAGATTCAGACATTATGCTAAGGAATAATAAGATTTCCTTATTTATAATTTAGTGCAATGTGTAAATACATTGTGTTGCATAATCTTAGCTTAAGGCTATCTCCAAGACACCATTCTAAACATCCTCACAATTCTGCTAGTTGTTTATTTGTCTGTTATTACCTACCTACCTGCAATGCAATGAGTAAATGTGTTTAGTCACTCTTAAGATTTCCAGTGGCTGAAAATGTTAGAAACCTTAATCAGAATGAAATAATATTTATCAATATTTAAGACTCAATTTGACTTATATTTGGCAACTTCAAAAATGGAATTCCATAAAAGTGAAGCAGGTTTTGCAGTATACAAGATGTGACATACAGAAATTAATTTCTGGCATGCTTGGTTCTATGAAGCAGGTAGGGCCTTTTCAAAAGGGAGGAATAACAAAAGCATTTCTTTCATGCATGAAGGGGGCCTCAACTAAAGTATAATTCAATTTTTGAAAATTTAACATATTTTGTTTTATTTTCCAGTTGTTTTTGTTTTGGTAGTGGTTAGTTGTTGGTTGTTTTGTTTTATATATTTTTTTTACATTCAGGAAAAAAAGAATTATTTTACCATTTCTAGATTACTAGACTACTGACTTCAATAGCTTTCAAGCCCCAATATAATGATTTGTATACAGGTAGTCCTCATTTAACAATTGGTCATTTAAATAAAGTTATCAGACCCCCCCCCCAAAAAAAAATAGCTATTTATGAGTCAGTTTCCGAGTACCAATTGCTGTACACAGACACCCCATGGTCATATGACTCATTTAGGGCACTTGGCAACTGACTCACTGCTCCTATAGGAATACATTGATTTACTTAATGACCACAGTATTTAATGATTACTGCAGTCAATTAATGACTGTGGCACTGGCTGAATGACCACTGCAAAAGAAGTAATAAAATTGGGTCTGATCATGTGGATGCCACAACTTAGAACTGTCATGACTTATGATGGAAATAAGTCATGGTCATAAGTGGAAGATTACCTATAGGAATAAGAAAATGGAGAGGAATTATTAAATACATATTCTGTCCCAGGCTCAAGAGTTATAAAAATGTGCTGCTACAAAGCATAGAAAAATATATCAAGAATGAGTGAGCTTGTGCTCACTGAGATGGGATTAATCCCTAATTAGGCTACCCAAGACTTTAATCTCAACTTCCTATTAGGTAACTATAATAAAAAAATCCACACAAAAGAAGGTCTACACTTTATTTTCAACAACTCCATTTTGTTGGTTCCTTAATACAGTATTTATGAAAGCCACACAAGGACCACGTTACAAGCTTCAGTTGCATGAATACCGGCATAGCTGAAGTTTAAACATTTTAGAAAATATGACAGCAGTTAGATTGTTTTGACAGAACTAATGTAGATATAAGTGATGACTGAATTTTTTTTCTAGAAGATATATATATATATCTTCTAGATATAATAGAAAACCAAATGTCTTGTTTCAATTAAATTACCTACATGCTACAGGCTGCCTGAAATAAAGCAATTATAGACGTGGGCTTTTTAATTGCTTTCCCTCTACTGGGTCAATGATTTTCTGTTGAAATGCAGGGTTATAAGGCACATTTTGTACTAAAAAAGGGAAATACGCATTTATGATGTAGAAGAATACACATTTGTGTAAGACTGCATTCCTTTGCATATTTATCTGGGAGAAAGGCTTCTTGAATATAGTGAGGCCAATTTCTGAGCAGACACATAAGATTTCGCTGTTTCAGCTTAACTAAGCTATGTACAATTGTGTTTTTATAATCTAAGAACAAATTCCATGCAGAAAGATAAAATTCAATATAACAAAGATAATTGTACAAAAAAATATAGACATAAACTGTTCTCATACCGTCTGCCAATTTCATCTCATTTTCTTTGTACTCTCAATCTAGTTCACTAATTAAACTTACTTTAATTTGGAATCAGATCCAAGACTGACAGAGTGTTTTAACACTCCTGTTCAACCTGGATATTTCTCCTACCTTTAACAGCACGCAAGACTGTGGCAGCTTACTTTATCATAAGAATTAGTTGCTGGATGTGATCCAGCAGCAGTTTAATATCTTATTGTCATCATGTGGATGTTACTTCATGGAAAGCTTCTTTACCAGCCAGCTTTAAGCCTACTTTGTGTGAATCTGTCACCCAAAGATTCAATGTAAACAAAAAAAACCCACTGAATCACTTTGCTTAGCAGGTGAAAAGCCTACATAAAACATATTTAATCTAGCAAATCTAAGCTTTAGAATTGTCTGCTGCCAGTGATGTATGCACACCCTGTGTCACTGACCTTGGGAGAGACTGCTCCCATCCAATTGGTTTCCACTGTAGAAGTTCTTTGTTTTCTTTGTCTGACTTTTTGAAGGTTTTCCCTGATCTCTTTTGTAGTTCTTATCACTGTTCTCTCCAGGCACCAAAATGACTTTAACAATACTCCCTTCCAGATGGGAATTCTTTAAATCAGAAGCTAAAGTACTTTAGGAAATCCCTTTCCATGGACAAAACACTTTCCAAAGCAAGATTCTAAGCCTTTTGTCCTGTCCTGAACAAAGTATTTCTGATTTGTAATGGAGGGGGGGGAGTGTTGTTTTGACGCAAATATAGCCTGTTTTAGTCCACTAAAGCCAGCATTCAGCCACATCCCAAACTAACAAATAAATAAAAGTTGCACAACCAGCCATTACTGCTTGTTCACTAAACTTTTATTCTCTCAAACTCACAGGGAGTTAAATTTCAAAAACCAGACTCAATGCCATACAGTATTGATAGGAATTAAGAAGATAACAGCAAGAGACATAAATCATAAAGTAATCCAGCATGCAACTCTGCACGCTCTGCCTCAAAGATTTAATTTATTTTATTGATTTCAATAGATTTTAACCATGTGTTATTGAGCAGAAGACTGCTTTCATCCTTTAGTTTTACAAAGACTTTTTTGAATTTTCTATGTCTATATGTCTATGTCTGTAATCTTAGGCATATTTGCTTTGGACTAAGCCTTAGAACTTTCTTTTGAATGAAGAACTTAAGAACATGAATGTGCTGCAAACATTTTTCTTTTGGCTTCTGAGAGCTCAAGGAAATAACTCTTCCAAAGAGAAAAGTACTGATTACTAAGAAGTCAAAGTGCTCCCCTGAAAGTAGAAGAAATAATCAGGTCAGTATGCACTTTTCCAAAAAGATGCAATGCTAGGCCAAATGGGGTCAAGAAATTTATTTCAGTACAATTCATTTAATTCTCTAAGATATATCAATTACTTTACCCTACTGTATAATGCAATATTAATGCAATATCAGGGGTTTTCAATTCAATGTATAAAATGTGAAGGATGTGTCATAATGTACACTGAAGATGGTATTTAATTTCGTGGTATGAGGTGCAATGACAATAAAGTAAAGTAAACTATAGCTACCAGGATTCTATAGCTTCAGCACAACAGCAAATTAAATGACCTCTAAGCTCCTCAAAAATCAATGGGCTTCAGTTTACTCAAACATGTGTTGGAAGGGGAAGACTAGGTATTTGTTATTTTTGATAGATAGTAAGGACTTTCTTGCTGACCTGCATTAAGCTTGAGATTACTATCATTGGTGCCTTTATAAATATGATATGCTTCCATCACTTTTTAACATTTATCACAGAATCAGAAATATTGTTTTTAAAAATGCAACTTTGGTGCTTAAACATGTTCTTCCTCCTCTCTCCTTATCTTTTTTCCTTTTGTGTCATGTCTCTTAAATGGTTCTTGCCTTCAACCTTACAAATTCACTACTGATCATTGTTTGGATTTGGGATAAATATTTAAAATAGAGACTCTTCAAAGAAGAGAAGATAGTATAAATGCTATACAGGAGAGATCTTAGTCACGCAGCATTACACACTGAAAATATTTTATTTTCATTTGAAAGGTTAAACTTAAAGGAACACCGAAGAGGAGTTAAAATACGTATATATACTTTAGTTTTACAGCATTAATTATATGGAAAGAAACAATAATGCATTACTGTCAGAATTCAAATATTTTGAGTATGCTATTTGCAGCTTTCAGTCACCTATTCCACTATTGTTTGCACAACACAAAAGATTTTAATCAAGAGAAAAAATAGAAATATGCATGTAGTTTATATAGGACTGAGTATATATAAGAATGTCCAAAGGTATGGTAAAGTAAGTCAAGATGGTGGTTTTGCCTGTTTTTTAATGTGCGATTTTTTTCTTACCAATTCTGCAGACATCACTGTGTTCATCTTTTTTAAATGTATTCATCTTTTTGTCAGAAAAAATAAACCCTTATCATTCATTTCACTTAAACCCATGTATTGCTTAATACTGTATCCAATGTTTAATTACCTATTCCATAGAATCTAATAAAGTATGTAAATGGCCACAATCAGTGAAGTTTAATCCTTGTCTTTGTTTAATTGTTACGCCATCTTTTCTCCAAAGATCTCCCCCAAAAATTATCTTCATTTTCTATTCATGAAAATACTACGAAGTAAACTATTTATCTATATTCCTTTATTATTAATTAATTATACTGGTCAATAGATATGTTTTCTGGGCAGCTTACAATACAATAAAATTATAAGAATACATTGCAGCATTTAAAAACATCAGTAGGAAAAAATAACAACAATCACCTCAAACTTTCAAGCAACACAATTGATATGATAATATATCAAACTTTTTAAAAAATATGTTCACTTGATGCTTGGAGTTGTACAGAAAAGAAATATTATTTCCCTAATACTTCTAGCTAGATCTTAGTGGAAAAATCCAGAGAAAGGATTTGAAGTCTTATTTCTGGATTTTAGTAGTTATTATAGCAAATAGAATACGTTAAAAAAAACTGTAAGAAACAACGTTAAACTATCTACTATTGACCTCACTCCATTTCGAAGTGGTCTATAAGGGGCATGCATAAGTGCACAATCATGCCTACTGTCCCTGTCCTATTGTCCCCCATTTATTCGTACCTATTTTCTATATTCATACTCACGTTTATTCTTATACCTATTATCTTGTAAGCTATTGACAAATAAAATAAAAATTTAAAAATCATTTATTGGGCTTCATAGCAGAGATAGCTCCAAACCAATGCTAGCTATTGTACAATGCTAGCTCTGTTAAATTGTATTTCTATATAACTTAATCATATTTCAGTTTTAATTTTATTAATCAATTTAATTATTATTCTATTTTGACAATATTTGTTCATCTACAACAAATTTCCCAACCTTAGCAAATTTAAATGTGGAGTTCAAGTCCACAACTCTTAAAGTTGCCAACACCGAGAAACATTGATCTACTCTACAATATAATTTATCTCTGGAGCTCACTTGGAAAAAAACCTGCTAGATTTATTTTTGAAGTACTCATAATTCTTGGTGTGGTTAAGTTCAACTGTTAAGATAATTTTATTTAAATAAAGTGCATATTCCATAGAACACATCTTTATGGAGCCTGTTTCACACTGGCTTGTTGTCAAAAAATCTCATATCCTCATAAACCACAGGGTAATGAAGTCTTACGGTAACCTCAACTCTAAATCTGAAATGCTAAAAATGCTCCATAGAACATAAATATGGAAAATTATTCAATCAAATTGCCTTGGACTGGTATGTAGGGCACTGCAATCCAAACAGAAGGCACTATATAAAAACATTTTTATTTCATTTAAAGTAAAAACATATTTATTTGATTATCTGAAGTTATTATGATTGCACTCCCTACATTCACTAAACCTTGCAGTTGGATGGTTATATATATTTGCAAAGTTTTGAGGGACACATGCAGCTCTGGTATCCCTTGTGCATCTCTGCCTTAAAAACAGAAATCTTCACCATACCAAAAGAAAAAAAAAAGATGAACAAAGGCTGTGTAAGGTACAGATCAGTTCTTCAGGTTAAGGGGGTGGGGGCGGAAACTGTCAACATCTTCAGACCCATACTGATCATGATTACCCTTTTTTAGCTATTACCCATTTTCCATAATCATGTACAAAACTAAGAAAGGAAGCAAAAATATCCTGAAGAGCAGGAGATGGAAGGCTAGCTGCATTGAGCGATGTCTAACTTGAAAGTATAGTATTTACCCTAGGAAGTTTTTTTCCTTAAAACAATCCCTATCAAGTGAAGGGATCTACATTCACCTTGCATTTCCTGATAAGAACAGAAGCTCTTAAAAACAAAGCGCTTGAATGGGCAGAGGTGCAAATGACTGCAGTTCCTGAAGTCTGGGTGCCTTTACAGATGAGCCAGAAGATTACCAATTCTTGGATGGAGCTGCTTTCCTACTGCATTTTAGCCCTTTTGTACACAGGATTTCTCTTTCTCCCTGACAGATACTTCTTTCCATACATGCTATTACTGTACCACCCTGTTTTGTTACCCTTTTTGTTACCCTTTCTGTTTTCTTCCCTTCCTTTCAATAGTTACCTCTTAGCACATTTCCATTCAGATTATTTTCTCTCAGAGGAAAGAAAAAAAATGCATGCATGCATATGTGTGTAAATTTAAGTAGGTATTTGTATATTATGCACACAGGAACACATGTGCATCCATATAAACACATACACTTTTGAAGTTATATGTGCAAAAGAAAATGTTTTGTATATGCATAAGAATGAGTAATGTTATAAATAAAGGACCTTATTTAAGAGGCAATTAATTTTAATCAACATTTATTAATTTAATTACTATTTTTATCCTGGTCTGACAGAATTCATTCAGATGAACTGGAAACTCTAGGTTATTTCACAAGATTTTTGTCTATTGGTTCATTAATTCATTCTGCCTCCTTTTTCTTTTGTGAGGTGAGTGGCCTTAAATAGACTCAGGTTTTTATAGAAATATGACACAAATATCTTGACCTCTATTGAAAGCTGAAAAATATCCATACAGATAAATATCAGTTAAATATTTATGGTCAACCAAGTATACTACTACATAATAATCCTTCTCTCACCATGCCATTCAAAAAAGATTTATTTTTAATTCTCTTTTATGTCTGACAATCCTGTTTAACTGCTCTACTGAGTATGCATCACTTACGTATTTTAAAAATGGCAAAATTGGCAGAAATTTCACTCTTTCTTTTCCCTCTCATTTTCAGTTCAGTTCCTGTTCTAATCGTGTTTGTTGTAACAGCACTAGCACTTAAACTTATATACATATATTCACTGTGCTTTCCAACCCTCTCTAAACAGTTTACTCAGTCAGCATATTGCTCCCAACAACCTGGGTCCTCATTTTACCGACCTTGGAAGGATGGAAAGCTGAATCAACCTTGAGCCAATGAGACTCGAACTCCCAACTGCTGACAGTCAGCAGTCAGTAGAATTAGCCTGCAATACTGCATTCTAACCACTGCACTACCATGGCTTGTAAATTGAATTAGAAGTTGTTTTTTCCCAAGCTGCATTCCTGAACACATACTAGAAAAAATGAAGGAAATGAATAATGACTAGGTAATTATTATTCAAAATGGTTACACGTACTGTAACTGCAGTAAAGCTACTTAAACCTCCTCAAGAAGTTTGGGGTGTGTCACTGACTCACAGCACAGGGCTCTTCCAACTTTATTATATACAAATATTTTCCACCAGTTCGCCTTCCAGCTTTTATCAGGCCACTAGAACCTATGGCACCCATGCCAAAAGTGGCACTCAGAGCCACTTCTCCCGGCATGCAAGAGGTCGCCCAAAAGAACCCCACAGCACATGCGCATGTGACCCCCGCCAGCCGATTGTCCGGTATCTGCCATACATGAGTGGGGGGAGACACGCGTGCCTGTGCAGAGGCATGCAGCGTGAGGCGGGGTGCGTGTGCATGCACAGAGGCTTACACTGTGGAGGGCTGCACGCATGCGCAGAGGCATGCGATGCGCACACAGGAGATCACGCACATGTGCGCAGGGGCGGGGGAGTCGCAAGCGCATTGCATCATGGGTGCAGGCACGCAAGCGAGCACATGTGCGCACACTTTTAGCATGGAAAATGTTTGCCATCACGGCACTCTGCTGTTATTCCATCAGGATAAAGAAAATACTAAAAAGCTCAGAGATATTGTTTGCTAAAGCCATTACTTACTATCTCTACTTCCCATGACCCTTCCTACAAGGAGTATGTGGCAAGAAGATTTCCTCAGGTTTTATCTCTGAAACCATCATCTCAGGCATCTTGAGAGTGATTGGCTCAGTACCACACAGGGTGCTTCACAAATGGTAACAGATAACAACCACGGTGAACTGGATGCATAGTTCTTAATGCAATCAGAATGTATCTTTCTCCTCGTGTTCGTTAAATAATGGTTTTCTAGTGGTAATTTTCTAGTAATTTTACTTGGAAAAATGGGTTCAAAAATGTGGAGGCACGGAAGGTGGACTAAAAATCAGAGGACCAATATCGTGACACTGAAATATGCTTAAAATATTTTTAAAACTGTACATTTAATGGACTTGATCATTGTCTAAACTATGGCATATGGAAATACTGCATTCATGCTGCTTATCATTATATTTTTATGGTGTAAGTGAAAATGTTTCTCCTTGTCTTTATTATGTACTTTCAATGGGAGAGGAATAACTATTGAGTAAAAGCTTGTGGAAAACCTTAGGTAGAAATAAGCAAATTTAAAATCTCACTCATGCTTTTGATCCTGACTGGGTACCCAAGCAGCCTTTTTGTCTTGATAAATTTTCCTCTTTGAAGCTAGAAAGTTAGTATTGAATATTTTGCAATAATTTCTGAACCTTCCCAAAATTGTTGGATGCACAATAATATTATGCAAAGAATACAATTACATGCAAATATGTTTATTTTTAATTATCCTTACATTAATCTTTCCAAAACCTAAGTCATCCATATATTTTTTAACTTCAATAGCCAAGCTACCTGAGAATCCGCTGGAGTGAAATCATAGTATATCTCTTATCAAACTTCTGGAAAACAATTTACCCAGTTTTAAATCCTAATGTACAGAGAAGCAGTACTTAATCCTGGAAAAACAGGATTATGCAACCAATCTGTTGTAATCAGCCAACAAGCAGATCACTACTACCTCCCTTTCTCAGTATAAGTATCAAAATCTATGATGTTCTAAATTTGTACTCAATATAGTAGCCAATCTCACAGCAGCAGTACAATTATTTTTATATCAGATTACATTTTACTAGAGTTTCAGTCTTGAAACCACACATTGTATAGAAATATGTCCCATTTAATAGGTATAAATATTACAAAAATTGGAAACTAAGCTTCTAAAAATACCTTTAAAAGCATACTAATAACTTTTTAATACCACTTATTCCAAATAAAAGTTTTTAAGACAGAATAAATACATCTCTGTCGACATGCAACTGTTAAAGGTCTTTAAATGGTGGTGTTATTTTAATTCATTGACCATACTCAATCATTGCCACAAAAACACAGAGTTATTGGACATGCTATTGCAGAGTGAGCCAATTGGAAGAAAATTGTGCAATATACAAGAATTAGAACCATAATCCATTCTGGCTTTAAACTAAGTAGAGGAAGGCACATTTTTTGCTTTCGGTTTGTTGAAGATACCAAGAAATCTTATTATTGGTAAGTTAAATAAGAGCTTCTCTATGACTTATCAAGACACATGATATTAAGGCAGAAGTTAAAATGGATGAGCATTTTAAAAAATGACACTGAATTGTGATTTAGGGACTTTAGTAATAGAGGTTTACTAAAGAATTAATTACTGGAAAGAATTAATTATTGGTGATCATTTAAACTGTAATTTTAACATACTATTTGCACAATACCACAGAACTCAGATCTATTATTTATTAAACATTTTATCCAAAATAGGTAATCTCCAGGAAATTGACCATTATAATAAAATAACAAATAGAACAGAAACGACAAAAAAGAATGAACAATAAGTATATGTGCAGCCTATTTACCCACCAGATGGATTTGTAGCTGGCTCACAAATGTACTCAACAAGTAGTTCTTAATGGTACTATATCTACATAGGGAAGTAAGCAGGGGGGGCGGGTTCCACAAGGTTCTGTCTTAGGCCCAGTACTCTTCAATATCTTCATAAATTACTTAGATGAGGGAATAGAAGGGGAACTCACCAAATTTGCAGATGATACTAAGCTGGCAGGAATAGCCAACACCCCAGAAGACAAGCTCAGTTCCAAAAAGATTTGACAGACTTGAACAACGGGCCCCATCCGACAAAATGAATTTTAATGTGGAGAAAAGCAAAGTTTTACATTTAGGCAAGAAAAACCAAAGGCGTAAGTACAGATTAAGTGAGACCTTGCTCAAAAATAGTAACTGTGAGAGGGACCTTGAAGTCCTAGACCTAGAGAATAATCACTTGAATATGAACCAGCAGTGTGTAGCAACAGCCAACAAAGGTAATAGAATCCTGGATTGTATAAACAGAAGCATAGAATCAAAATCACATGTAATATTAGTACCACTTTATAAAACTTTAGTAAGACCACGCTTGGAACACTGCAACCAATTTTGGTCACTACACTACAAAAAAGATGTTGAGATTTTGGAAAAAGTTCATAGAAGAGCAACTAAGATGACCAAAGGCCTGGAAACGAAAGTATATAAAGAATGGTTGCACGGGGACTTCCGGTGGCATTTCCATCGAAGACGGATCACAGACCACGATCGTGCATGGCTTTGATCTGTGCTTGCCCTGTTGGAGGGATCCCGAGGGATCAGAACCATCTGACTCACCTTGTAGGGGTGGGGGAAGAGAGGGAGACCACCAGCTGGGTTGAGGGGAGCCACATCTCCTCTTCCTGGTTTGGTACTTACTCCCCTAGAAGACAGAAAGAAGCGGAAGTTTAATGGCTACCCTGAAGACGGGAAGCTGCCGGGACCTAAGTTTGTGCTGGAGAGTGGAAGTGTGAGCGACATGTAACTGGATAAAAGACTTTGAATTTTTTTTTTTTAAACCCCGAAAAGTGGAAAGGAAGAGTCCTCGCTTGGAAGAATGGTAGCGGCGAACAGAGAAGAAGAGGAAAATATAAGGTAAAAAAAAAACAGAAATAAAAGAATTATATGAAATCAGAGATTAAATTTGAACTAATATACAGAATTGGACATTAATTAGGCATTGGATAAAATGCTGGACTTATTTGGAATGGATAAAAATTAACATTAATACTAAGGAAAAGAGAATTTTAAAAAATGTGAATGATATAGACCACCACCTAATGATTAAAGATTTTCCTCTTTTATGTTTTTATGGAGAATTACTGGTCGCATAAATATTTGAAAGAGAGAAGAAATGGAATAAAAGATTATTAATACAACAAAAAACCCCGGAAGCTTTTTTTTTAAAGAGGGGACTATAGTAAAATATAAAGGAATACAATATTTTGGGACTGCTGGAGGTTGACTGTGACAAGAAAACAGAAGAAAGAGAAAGTGAGAGAAACGGAAACTTTTGGCAAGGACTATAATAGAAAAATTTGATCTTTAATAAAGAAATGGAAGAAATAAACAAAGAATTTAAGTTGGAGCTGCAAACTGTGAGAGGTATGTTAATAGAAAGAATGAAATTGCTGGATACAATGATTAGTAAAGAAATGGCATTGCACCTTGTAGAAGAACAAAGAAAGCTCAAAGATGACGAGTCGGAAGAGGAAAACAACAGCCCAGATGAATATGGAGAACAAGGATAATTGCCAAAGGATATAAAAGGATTTAAAATAGAGACATTGACAACAGAGACAACAAATAAAAGAGATAAGGTTCCCAAGACTAAGAAGAAGAAGAAGGAATTATATAAGAAGAAACTCCAAAAAAGAGAACTGGAAAGGGTGGGGGAAAACATGGCTGACAGGAAGAGGGGAATAAAAATAATACGAGAAGGAAAAAAAGACCGGGGAAACTTAGAAAAGGGAAAGCTGGCTAAAATTAAAAGAAATAATAAAGCCGAAAAATTTAGAGATAAGAGTTAGGGATTCTATAAGGGGGATACCACATGGGAATGTATATTGGTATTTAGTCTAAAACTTGCTGGGAAATATTTTAGAATTGTATGTATGTATGTATGTATGTATGTATATGTTTTCTTATGTTTTCGCGGGTATTTATATGTATGGTATTTAGGTTTCTTCGGGTATTTTCCCAGGTAATATTTGTGCTTTTATTATAGCGACGTTTCGGCAGAATCTCATCTGTCATCCTCAGGCTTGTGTATTAGGTTCTTTTTAATTTTGTGTGCCAACTTGTTACAACTGCCAAGCCTGGCACACAAAATTAAAAAGAACCTAATACACAAGCCTGAGGATGGCAGATGAGATTCTGCCGAAACGTCGCTATAATAAAAGCACAAATATTACCTGGGAAAATACCCGAAGAAAACTAAATACCACACACACACACACACACACACACACACACACATATGAATTGTAGATGAATTATGCTGTTATAAGCTCTTTCTTTAGAAGATTAAAAACGGGAATGGAAATGAACTAAAATATATAAACTTTGGCAAAGTGGAAAGGAAGAAAAAATATGATTATTAATGATTATAAGTAAAGTGAAGATAAAATGAGACATATTAGGAAGTTATTTTAGCGATTTACTGGGGGAGATACTTTAAAATATATACATTTTAAAATATACAGTTAATTATTTAATGGATTTTAGAAGTGTACAATGAGAGTATTTTATTATGATTAAAGTGGGGGAAAATACCATGTGGATCCTAAATATATTGGCTTTATTTTACTTTTACTCTTTTTAGATTGTTTATTATATATCGGCTTAGAGAAAATTAAGGATAATAATGATGTGTAATGTAAAATAAAATAAAATGGAAATAATAGGGGATAAAGAATTGAAAACCTATGTGTGGATGAAATGATATGGATACTGAATTAATGAATTAAAATATGAAATACAAATTTATTTAAAGATGAGTGAAATGGATAATGATATGAGATGATATTATATAAGATTAATGGAAATGAAAGTATGACTATGTACAAGTGTTATAATCCGGAATCATGTTGCTCACAGGAAGAGATATGTAAAATTAAAAAAATAATAAAAACTTTTATAATAAAAAAGAATGGTTGCAGGATTTATGTTTGGCTGATCTAGAGAAAAGAAGAACTAGGACATGATAGCAATATCCCAATATTTGAGTGGCTGCCACAAGGAATAGGGGGCCAAATTATTCTCTAAAGTACCAGAAGGCAGGACAAGAAACAACAGTTGGAAACTAATCAAGGAGAGAAGCAACCTGGAATAAACTTATCTGAAATGGTGTAGACTAGAGTTTCCTGCTTGAGCAGGGGGCTGGACTAGAAGATCTCCAAATTCCCTTCCAGCTCTATTCTATTCTTATTCTTATTTTCATCAGATACAAAGACAGAAATAGCTGAGTGTCATATCAGAGAAATTTTCCCAAGAATGAGGTTACTTTGCAATAAACAAGTTTAGTAGTATGAAAATAATCCAGTAATCCAAAGCAGAGGGGAGATTGCTCTGTGGTGTCTTAATACTTGCTATAACCCTGTTCCCAAAATACACACTTTAAGAAAAGATAAATGTATGCATTGAGGGATAAGGTTGTATGTACTACTGAAAAAATTAACCATGGGAGTGCACTCCTAGCTTAGCCTGCCTTTGCCTCCTATTTTCACCCATATGAACCATGTACATGAGGGAACCCTTACTTTTTTGCAGCAAAATTTTTTTTGAAGTGTTTTATGACACTTTAAGTACACATTATCAATTCACAAAAGTATGCACAATGATACAATTGTTACTTTTCAAGGAATCACAGCGTTTTTTCATTAAGCAAGAATGGTTTGCAAAGGGAAGGTTGTAGCACAACCTTGTCTAGTCAATAGGTCAATTCATGTGGAGTTCTACACTACACATTTATGTCAGGGAACAATGGCAGCTGAATTCCAGAAAGAAAAACACACCACGCACAAGGCACTCTTCAGGCATTCAACTTTATATATAGCAGTCCTAATCACATAAGGTGTGCTGCTGCTGTAAATAAAGGGGAAATGCTGCTCTGAAGTTCAATCAGAAAAGAGCTGGAAAGGGACCTTGGAGGTTTCCTAGTCCAACCCCCTCCCTGCTCAAGCAGGAGACCCTCTACCATTTCAGACAAGTTGACCCATTTATTTTATTTAAAATGTTAAGAGATCTGCTCTAGAAGGAAGCTAGGCTGCAAAGGTTTTACAATTGATCCCGGCATCGGAGTCGTGATAGAAAAGGGAGCCCACATAACGCAGGGCAATTCAGACCAAACGTACATAATGAGTCTACAAGTGACTCAATCCCAAGCGTCAATAATAATTTAAACGTGATCAAATACCGTATGAACCGACGTCACCAGGTAGCCCCACCTCCCCCCGCTGACCTCGGGTAAGTTCCTCAGCGCGGAGTCTGAAAGAGCGGTGGGCCTGGTGTCTGAGCGTGGGGCGGGTCTTGTGTACCACGGCCAGGCTACGGGCCGGGCGCGTGGGGAAAAGGGGCGGCGCTCCTGGGGTGTCGGGGTAGGGGCGGCGAGGCTGCTGCTGGGCTGAGTGGGCGGGGTGCCGCGGTGGTGGTGGTGGCGGCGGCTGCGCGTTGCCTGGTACGTCAGCGGCAGGATGGCTGTTGCTGCCGAAGTGGCTACAGTGGCAGCAGCAGCAGCAGCAGCCTCCGTTGGCGGCTTCGCGGCCCCGGCGGTGGCTGTGGGGCGGGAGGTGGCGTAAAATGGCGTCGCTGCGGGAAGGGGGCAGGTATGGCGTGTCCTGCGGTAGAGTCACGCAGGACAATATCACGGTGCTGCATGTCAAGCTGACCGAGACCGCCTTTCGAGCACTGGAGAACTACCAGGGGAGCAAGGTGAGAAGAGCCCCGGGTAACCTGGTCTTAGCCGCCGAAGTAGGCGACGCTTCGCCTGGATAATGGGGTCGGTGACCCTCTGGGTTTCCCCTGGAGTTCTAGAGAAGCGCGGAGAGTAAAAAAAAATAGAAAACTAACTAATGGAAAGAGGCAACAACCTTTCTCCAGAGGCAAAGCCTGACTGACTTGCCTCATCGGATGGAGCCTGGAGGGAAGAGAATGTTGAGGGGAAGCAACTGCGGGAGCCACTTTTCGATTCTCTTGAAGAGAAGGATCTCCTTCGGCTTCCTACTATGGCTGCCCGATAAGTCCAGACCCTTAACTTTTCCTAAAGTCTGTTTCTCTGTTCTTCGATTTTTCCTTACGATCTCTTTTTATTTTTAATTTTTTAAAAGAAAACTTTTGCGGGATACAAAGTTTCCCGAGCCGCAGCTGCTTTCAGGCAGGAAGATACTGAGGGTGACGCTGCCTGGGGTTGATGCCATCTTATAAAAATGGCATTTACCCAAGAAAGTCGCCTTTCTGGGTGTCGGTGCCAGCTTGTACCTCCGGAGCTAGCCGTGACCAGTGCCGTCCCTTCCCAGATGAAACCGATTCTGCTGAGCTGTCATTTATTTATGGGCTTTGCTCTTCTTCTGCCACTGGCCTGTCGCTGCCATTAGATGTCTGTGGGATAAAATAGGTTGTGGGGACATTGGGGGACTCTGTTTTCTTTTTGTTTTTATGAAACGTGTTTGATGGCTGAATTTTTAAGTGACAATTCTAATACTGACAGATTTATTGCACATCATTATAATGATGTCAGAAATATTAAATCTTCCTGCCATCCGGACTCCCTTTCCCCATAGGCTTTTTTCTTGCTCTCTCTCTCTCTCTCCCCCCATCCCCATGAGAAATCTGAGAAATCGAAATGGGGCCAAATTGTGTCACTTATTTCAAGTGGCATTAACAGCTATTCAGGTTTTCAGTGCGATATATTTAATTTGAAAAAAGATTACATATTAAGATATATTAGCTTCATATATGAGTGTCTGGGGACACTTTAAAAAAAATTGGAGATCAGATTAACAAAAAGTGACCTGTAGGATCTGTGTTAATCTTTTGTAGAAACAGGAGGCAGGAGAGTTGCTGATCTCTTTTATTATCTTACTGCAGCTTTCCAGTGGAAACTTGAGCCCTCATTTGTGTTTGTTCAAAGCACATTAGAGTTCCTGTGTGCTACTCTGTGTCCAGCAAGAAGGATTAAGCTCTAATTAACTGGTATTTTAACATGGAATTTCAAATTAAATTTGCTTTCCTTTCTTTTTGCCTAAGTTCCTTTTGTTACTGGCTTTCTCTGAATGTTCAGAGAAATCTTGGGGGATTGTTGAATTGCAGAGATTCTAGGTCTAGGAAGAAGGGAAGGTACTGATCAAACTTTCTTCTTTTATTTTTTAAATACTTCAGTCATTTGCCAGCAGGCTTCTCCCAAAAGAGCTTTCCCTTTAAACCTTCTAAGAGCAATAGATAAGCTGAGAACATAACTAAACCAGACAGAATTTAAATAACAGGTTCTTGACAGATGGCAGGCTATTCCCCCATTCTCCGCCCTGTTTTCTCCTAGCTGTTCTTGCAGAAAGATGAGTCAGACATGGTTTTCTGAGAATTGACCTCTAAATTGTGCCTTTTTGTATGACTAATAGTTGTTTTTCATAATAAGCAATCTAAAGTAGTGAACAAAATAAGCCTCCTTCAATGAATCCGGCTCTTCTGTAGTTGTGTGACTGGGTCAACTTTCTTTCCCCATTCAGCAAACTATAGCCACTCTGGGGTATATATGGAATAATTACTGAGTATATCAAGCTCTTTCCTTTGTTAAGCATGAGTGGAAATTATTACTTCTGCCAAATAATCCTTACAAATCAACTTCAGATTGGAGCTTTAGCATATGTTTGTTGAAGAATTGAAACTGTAGTTATTCTTATTTTACCATGAAACTTGTGTTCAAGAACAAGGCAGTTTCAGAAAATGCTGCTTGTTGTTCATATTGCTACCACATTTTCTTCCCTTTATTTTTTTTTTAAACTAGAGCAGTTTAGGTAGATTTCTAAATCAAAGAAGAAAATCAATTCTTAAAATTTACACCATTACAGATATTTTTAGTTTCTTCTATTTCAGCTAAATGAAATATAACATAAAAGAGTTTTTTCCCTCTGTCTTAAAAAAACAGTTAATATTTGTATCAGGAAAATCTAATCTTATTACTGCATATTTGATTAGCTTTAAAATTACTATCATTTCATTTCAGATTAAAAATGATTGTCTTCAAATTCCTTTAACGTTTCTATAATCAAAAGTATTCTGCATTGTCATACACTTGGAATTATTTTTTTGAAGCAGTTTATTTTATAGAAAATAAAATATTGAGAACTCTTCATATATATGAAATAACAAATCTACTAAAAGGTAAAAATTTTAAACAATATTTTTAGTATCCTATACAACTTTGTTCTGAAATATACAGTTTGTTAAACAATTAATTCAGTTTTAATTGTTAAGAATACATCCTAAAGCAGGAAAATAATTTATTTTATCTGAAACAGTGGCATGGGTTCCACATTTATGAGTACATAAAATGCTAATCTCAGTTTTCTTTTATGGAAAAATAATTGCATTTGTCTTGTAAAATTTAAATGATTAATTTAAAAACTGTAAGGATGATAGGGAATCTGAAGTATTAGAAATTTTACTAAGTGTACAATCTTTTCTACATTGGGAAATAACTTTAATGATATTTCAGTCTAGAACATATTTCAGAGAATGCATATATAAATCTATACTGTAAATACAATATTTCTAAATATTATAAACAGGTTCCTTAACTAGTTGAAAAACAGGATGACGATCTAATTTGTCTTATAAAATTGTATTAAAAACTGAATTTTTCAAGATGTAATTTTTAAAGAACTTGTGATATAAATGAACACACATTATTTAGACAGTTATCTATAGAGATATCAACTAGTTCTTGATAGCTTAAAATGATTAATTTCTAAGTAATAGTCAGATTTAGCCTTGCTTATATTTGAAAAGATAATCTACATTATTAGATTGACTTTTCCATTGACTGAACTAATTCAGCAGCAGAATATTCTTAAACATATAATAGAATAGGAAAGAATAATTCCTATAATTAAATGCTATATATAGTAGGAATAAATATGAACTAATTTTATTTATTTGTTGTATTGCATTTATTATGGTCATCCAAGAGTCATAAAAGTCTTAATTTAACACTTGTAACCAGACATATGTATAGCCAGATCCCAATAAATAAATTATTTAAAACAATATAAAAGCTTAATATAAATTCCTTAATTTAATAAGCATTCATGCTTGTTATTAATATGGCACATTGTACTTTAAAGAGATTTAGATGTTAACTGAAAGGGTAACATTCAAAATAAATGCAACCACTTTTAATATGCTTTATAGCATACTATAATATAGCATAAATAAGATAGAAATTGAAACTATCACATTATTATCTTACAAATGGGCAGTATTAGCTATAAAGTGCATATATCATTTATAGAAACTCAAATTTTTAAGCTATGTTGAAATGTCATCTGTGTAATGATTAGTAAAGTAAACTAATACTAATATTAATCCATGATAGTTTGTCTTATATTTGACTGTCTCTCCTCAAATAAAATTTTAATTTCATTTAAATATAATGATGAAAGTAATTGGATCAACTCTTTTTATGTTGCTAATCTGTGATCAGTCTTGCTATATTAGTATCTAAGCATACATTAGCACTATTCTAATTAACACTATTCTAAATAGTGTAATCATTCTCTGGAAGATAAGCCTCAAAATAAATGCTGTCAGAATTTGATGAATATTAGGGCTTTTTATCATCTTATAACTATCTGGTAGTTATGGTCAATACAAAAAAATACATATACATCTGATTTTCTACCTTTTATCCTGGCACTGATTAAGTTTCTACGTAGATTTCTGGGACCAAATTCAGAATTCTGTTTGAGCTAAGATCCCTAAGTAGTTACAGACCAAGCTATCTGAAGACATGTAAACATGTAGATCTCTGTACTCAGGTATTCAAAACTGTTTTAAATGTCTTAAGTGTAAATGTGATGTGCTTATTCGGGGAAAGGGTTATTCTCTCCCACTGAGTATACATGGGATGAATATCCTGCATTTTAAAATAAATGGTGAAATTGTCATTAAATGCAATGGGCATGTCTTGCAGCATTTCTGATTTTCCAGTGTAGGATTAACTGTTCACTCACTATGCATCCATTATTCTATCTGCAGCCCTCCATTAATGTTGCTAGCTATGGTAGGGACAAATCTGTGTTTACTTTTGATTTCAAGTTCGTATGCAGGTGGCTTCTCTTATCACTAACTAAGGTAACTTCAGTCACTCTGCTCAATTTCCACATATGGCCATGATCATTATTAGTCAGAACAGAGAAGCTTCCAAGGAAAAGGACAGGTGTTCAATTGCCCCTATTCAATCTGGCTGAGCCCTAGAAGTTAAGGGAGATTGAAGGGAAATATAAATGTGCACAAGAGGGGGGGAGAAGGAATTATCCCCCCCATGAGTTACAATACCTGTATTCCCAGTTTTTTTTATTAAATCTCAAGCTCTTCTGGAAGCCATTTTAGCAGACAAAATGTGTAATCGCTATTCAATCAAGCCTATTCTATTAATGATTGACATATGCAGTCAGGAGAAGAAGTTCATAGTTAACTTTTTTAAAAAAAATTGCCTTGTGGGCAGGGTTGGCTGCCTGTGATTCAGAAATCTGGATTTTTGTTTTACTCATTAAATAGATTTATATAGACTTGTGATTGAGCATTAAATTTTCTAACAACAAAATCTATGGAATAAAGGCAAGAATCTGTATTATTTGTACATTATTTAAAAAGGTTGTTTTCTGAGTTTCTACGGGTTTTATAAAAGTATCCTACAAATAGATGCAAATAGGGTTAGCATTTTTTTACATACATTGCCAAAAGCTGGATGATGCTTGGGAAACATAGTTATGGCAGTTCTGCACATAATCTACTGCAAACTACTGCAGTGCTGTTGTCCAGTTTCCTAGTGTTTATGTGATGGAATGTAATCCAGAGTTGAAGGAGGGAGGGGCTCTTTCCCAGTTTGGAATGTCTGGGAAGCAGGAAGAGGGCAAAGATGGCAACCACTCCCCCAGGAGTTCACAGAACGTATCTAATTGTTATTGCAGATAGTTGCTGTAGTCTGACAAGATTCTGTTAATAGCTGAACAACAATAAAGAACTACTCAGAAGTAACTCTACATATCATTCTTGGTTCTTTGGGCCTGATAGGTTGGGTACATACATCTATATTTTCATTTTAATTAGTTAAGCATGTAGTTGAACAAAGAGAATAGAAATTGATCGAAGGAACAATGCAATTTTTCAGTTCTTGAGTTTTGTGGAAATGTCCATGTAGCTTGGTTGGCAAAAATACAGAATTTGTTTGCCGATGCTTTCTTGCCAAGGGTTTTTTTCTACTTCCCAATCTAACCTGCATCCTGAGTGTTTCCTGATAGTCTCCTGTCCAAATATGAGTCAGGCTGCCTGACTGAATAGAATTTATTTGTCAAGAGAAGCCAAGGTCAACTACTTGCGCCCATCAGCCTGGATTTCTTTTATTTTGCAACATTTTTAGAGTGGTTTAAAATAGCACAATCACTTTAAAATGTAATATTAAATAGAGCTGAGCAAAAGTGTGTTTGAAAGCTCTGCTTTGCAAAATGTATTGTATTCGTCTGATTGAAATATCCCTCCTTAAAGGATTAAAGAAACTGCTTTGAAATGGTTACTTCAAAAACTGATTCTGATTGTCTGAACATGGTTGTCCATGCACAGACAACACTTTTGTTGATGTACTGTACAAATCTAGTACTAACTGTAAAAAGGCCACTTGTCTTGAGATTGGGGCAGTATGCTCTAAATACTAGTTCAAGGGGAACAATAACAGGAGCTAGATATTTCTTATCTGGTTGGCTTCTTTGAGTTTTAAAAAAGCTACATTTTTATGGGCTTTTGCCTGATCTAGCAGACCAGTTATGTTCTTAAATTTGCATAGGACTAAAAGGTTAATTTATTAAAATTTGTCGTATAAACAAAAAGGACTAAAGTGTTAATTTATTAAAATTTGTCATATAAACAGCATTTCTTCTTTGCATTCAAATTAAAGTTGAGTAGAATGAGATGTTTTGGAGCCTCAGAAATATGAGACTGGGAGCTTCATGGAGGCTGTGTACAGTCATAGATTGTCCACTTTTGTTTTGGTATCCCAATTCAACTCTCTCCACTGACAGAGCTGCAGGAAGAAGTTCGAAGGATACAAATATATTTTATGAAGTTTTTTTTCTATAATAAACTAGTTAAAGGGTTTTACTAGTTTGCTGTAATTGAAAAACAAATCTACATTTTCTAATATTGCTCTTGAAGCCAAGCCAGATGAGAACACATTTTGGCTCATATACTCAGCACTGAACTACGATTTAGCGTTATATATATAAAGCCGACCTTTAAGTAATGAAGTCTCTACTGTCCATTTTCTTATCTCTGTCAGTGGTTAAATAAAGTTGATTGAGTTAAATTCTATAAATTGACCTTTTTGTAAGATAGCTTATAGTATAGCCGTGATGGCGAACCTATGGCATGTGTGCCAGAAGTGGCACGCAAAGCCCTCTCTGTGGGCACGTGCACCATCACTAGATGCTCTTTTAGTTAGAGTTAGGGTTATCTAGCTATCTGGCCTTTGCGGGCACTGGAGTGCAGTAAGAAAAACAGCCCAAAACCAGGTCATTTTTCAGACTGTGTTTGGAGCATTTTCAGGCCATTTTTCAGGTTACTTTCCAGCCGTTTTTCAGACCGTTTTCGGGCTGTTGTTTGGGCCATTTTCTAGGCCACTTTTGGGCCATTTTCTGGTCAAAAAAGGCCCCAAAATGGCCTGAAAACACCCCTAAAAATGCCTAAAAAACAGGCATGCGCACATTGGCCAGCTGGTTTTCAGGTTTCTGGTGCTCTGGCACACGCACATGCATTCCAGTTTGGATACTCAGTACTGAAAAGGTTCGCCATCACTGTTGTATAGGTTTGAAGCTAAGGAGAGGGGAGATTACTTTTTAAAATAAACTTCTTATAATTGATGTTCCCTAATATTATAAATTAATTTTAACAATACTAAAATATATTTTAAAAATCATTTTACAGCTATTGAGTTATTGATTGATTGATTATTTTTCTGAAATGAATTAATTGAGGACTACTGTGGATTATTTTTTAAAAGAAATAACTAAATTAGTTAATTAGTTTTTGTTATTTCTTATTTGGGCTATTTAAATTCTTCGAAATAAGGTGTTCAGAATATACAATTGTTTTAATTGTTAAGGAAGCTGTTTTTTTCAAGCTCATACAGCTAACATTTTGCCTAGCAAAGCAATTAACGATGGGGAGACAGACAGGAATAGCTTCTAAAACTGCTGTAGGAGTCAGGAAAAAGATGTAGCTGTGTTTACATTTTGAGAAATTTATTTTTTTCTTCAATATATTTCATTAATATAAAAGGCAGCAGAAAAATTATGTATGCCACCCAAAGTGCATTCTAGAGGGTAGTTATAGAAATCAAAATTTGTTATATAGAAATCATTTGCTATTTCATAGTCTGAGCTTTGTGTTAACAAAAATTATGGTTCAGGGACAAATTGATTCTTTAACAATTAAATATTGTTGTTTTATCATTTTTTGCATTGAGTGAAGAGCATGACTTTTAGTATTTTCATAATAAACCATTCTTTCTATTTTATTATATACATATAATTTCCAGCGGTTTGATTCACAGTTACTGGTTTCCTTTTACCACAATAGATACTGTATATGCAGTTAGGTAATTAGAGAGAGAGAGAGAGCTCTATTTCAGTTTAACAAGCCATTTACTATTTAATATTTTAAATGCTATTCATTGTGTGAGCATTCTAAACTAATAATATATCATGTGTCTAGCAACTATTCAAATAGATCTTGAATTAGTTAATATTAATAGCAAATCATGTAATGTTCTGCTTGTTTTTTACATTCAAACTAAATGAATTAAATTTTATTTGTTTTGCACTGGTACAGTATTTCTATTTTAATTAGAAATATAAATAATGTTATTTCAGAAATTCCATATCTAAAGTCTATAATATTAGAAATTATATATTAGAAATTATTTCAATATATAATTTCTTATGGTATCTCTTAACATACTTCTGTTAAATATGCAATATTTACATAATCCTTTATAATGTTTTGCTAAAATACCTTTACTTTTTAAGTTTGTAATTATTTTGCTTTTTTTCCTTTAGAATTTAATTCCTTCTCGACCTTCAATACAATTTCAAGGGCTTCAAGGGGTATGTATATTTATTAAGAAAAACTTATCTACCTATAAGCAGTTTATATTAAGTAATGAGCTACGTCTGTTTTAAATTATTTAATGCATTGAATAAGCCATGTATTGTATATTTGAAAATATTTCCTGATTTATAATCTTATTGTGATAAATGATAAGTACAACATTTTATTCATTTATTAGATTTATGTCTGAATTTTGTCAGATACTAAACATAATGCTTCTCATTTACTTCCAAGAGCCCTCTAAGGCAGTGGTCACCAACTGGTAGGCCGCGAGAAAATTTTGGTGGTCCCCAGAGAAGTGTCACCCCCAGAGCACCACCCAAAGCAATTAATCCTGGCTGCTTGGGAACACAAGGCTGCGTCGCCCACATGGCCCGCAGAAACCCTCCCCGCCCACTCACTCCTTACCTGGCAAACTTGCCTGCTAAGTTGCTATTTTTCCTTCTATTTTTTCTCCCCGACCATCAGCTGTTCTGCTGTGCCGGGAGATTTAAATTAGCTAGAAAGCAGGCAACTGTTGCATTTCTTGCTTTCTAGCTAATCTTTAGATCTTTGGCTCTGCTTAAGCAGAGCCAAACCTCCCTTAGGACTGAAGCTTCTATTACTCAGTGCAGGTAGCCGATGGCAGATAGATCTCTGAATGAATCAGTGATTCTGTGAGCAACTCAATCTGCCTGCCTGCTTTGCCTGATTTGGGGTAAAAGTTGCTCTTTTTTGTAAAAAATTCAATATTTACATACATGGTTTGTTGTGAGTTAATTTTGTGCATATGAGTTTGCTTGCAAGCAAATTTTATGTGACAGACTCAGGTAGCCAATGGCAGAAAGATAGATCTCTGAATCTGTAAGCAACTCAATCTGCCTGCCTGCTTTGCCTGATTTTGGGTTAAAAGTTGCTTTTTTATATAAAAAATTCAATATTTACATAAATATTTATAATATTTACATACAAGCCCTGCCCAGCCAGTCACATGACCACCAAGCCACACCCACAAATTAGGCCCCGCCCAAGAACCGGTTGTTAAGAAATTTTAATCCCACCTCTGCCTCTGTGTGTGTGTGTGTGTATGTGAGAGAGAGAGAGAGAGAGATTAGATCTCTCGATCTCTCTCTCTCCCACCAACGTTAGCAAGCCATGTCAGTTAGAATTCATATTAGCGACCCCTGTTTTAAGGTGTGTTCAGTTAAGAGTGTGCGACTGGCCCAAAGTTAGCCTAAAACTCAGAGACATCTGGCTGACTTTATTTATTCAACTGGTTCATGAACATTATCTTATCTTGGTAATTTCTTGTTCTTGTTATTTTGGCAATTTTTAATTGATTTTTGAATGAAAATAGTGTGTAAGTTTGAAAATTGGGAGGCAGAATGGCATTGAAAAAATTAAAATTAAAATTGAAAAAATTAGTCAATTTTTTTGGAAGTTTTGCTATGTAATTTTTGATAATTGCTGGATATATCATTTCATGCTTGCTTTCTAATATTTACTATTTATATAAGCTTATGCTACATCTTTTAAATATTTTGTTTATAATAAGATATCTGTTGAAATATTGATCCAGTTGGACTATGAAAAAAACTGCATGTTACGGTTTGTATTATCCATATGGAAATTTTATCAGCCATATTACTTATTTTTTGACAAATATTTAAATATATAGGAGAAAGAAGTTAGACATTAAATTAAAGGCAATACGGACTCTAGTTATGTATGTGACCAAATCTTCTTGTATTTATTTTTAATATAATATTTGCAGTTTTATTTCTCTACACTTCTCCCTCACTGGCTAATATGAACTGAAGTAATACTTTAAATAGAACATAGACTGATCAAATTATGTGGCCATAGTTGTACTTGCATGTTATAAAATGTTATAAAGTAATAAAAAGTATTACCCATGGGTAAAAATACAGTAAAATGTGGGATATTCATGTTTATAGGTGTCTATAAATATCAGGTGTATGCATATGATGGTTACCTGGTTATTCATTTCTTGTCTAACTGTCTCTTAGCTACCTGAATTTTCTTAATTCTTTTTCGAAATATGGAATAGAAGATGAATAGCTTTTTTCTACAAGGATGAGATGCTTTGAATGTTATGGCTATGATTAGTAGAAGAAAAATAAAAAGCAAAATAAAAAGTACACACATACACAAAAAATCCTGTATTCATGAATTTGTTTTTAATGATATCTGTAACTAAATTTCACATTTATTTTATCCTCAAAACTGATCTGACTTAGTTATTGCTTGCCTGGAAAACATTCAAATCATTTTGGGAATTTGTACTGGCTTTTATAGCTGTACAGTGCTTTATATTAAGTTTCAGAATTGATTTTGAAGGCAGAAGGGTGTGAATGTAACACTTGTCTGCAGCTCTTTAAAACAGCTGTGTTGTTTCCCAATATCATGTGGCAATTAAAGAGGACAGCTTCATGATTTGGGGAAAGGTGCAGCTTTTTAAAAAGTTGAAGACCACTCTTATGAGTATTCTTCTATTAATTTTGAAACATCTAATTATTTTCAAAGAGTTGCACAGCGCTGTTGGCTTGGACTCTATAATTAATAAGGCTCATAGTAATAGCTATAATTATTATTATGAATAAGCCTCACAGTTTGTATTCTTATTGGAACTGTTAGAGTGATTAATTTGTTTCAAAAATTGTGTTTAGTATTACAAAAATAGTCTTTCATGCCCCAGATTGGTCTGATGCTAGCCCATTCTAATAGTTCCTGGTTCCAGAGTATGATTTTAGTAAACGTTTTCTCATTATGTAACATGGGAAAGAGGTAAAGTGCCTATCTTTTTTTAGCTTGAACTAGGAAAAAAAAACACGAAACATAGATTATTATGGGGTGATGAACTATACCAAATTTCATGGTAATCAGTATAGGCATAATCAGTATATACAGTATACCTATATCAGTATAGGTAATCGGTATATTTGATCCACTTATTTAAAATACAGTTTGTTAAATTGTTAAAGTACTTTGCACATGATGAAATTCTCTGATAACTAGTTATCCGGAGATGAAATTTGTTACGTTTCATAGAAATAAGCATGAAGAAGAGTTGAGTTGCATATCCTTTTGATTATTGAAACTGCTCACTCAAACTGTTTCCTCAGTATTTATATGCCATTCTTGATCTGCATACCCAGAAAATTTCAGTCATGGTGACCCTTAGCAGGGCCAAATATTGGCTGTTTAATTTTATAGAAGAGTAGATTGTGTATGAGAAGAGTTAAATATGCAGCATGACAAGCAGAATATAAGTAAGCCAAAAGGAAAAGTGGTCACCCCACTCTGGTATATTAAACTGTATACATTAAATACTGTAGGATCAAAACTGAATGAGGCTACTACGCTTATGGAGAGAAATGATATTAAGAAAACAGGCATGTAGAAAGATGTCTTTCATAGAGAACAACTAATCAAAATAATTTATTATTTCAGTGGGGTATATTGTTTAAAATATATTGTTTAAAATAAGGTGGAGAATCTTCCCACTCCTTATATCATCATTTGTCCAAAAGGCTACAATAGATGTAATCAATGGTGGATTAATCGCAATGTTCATATAAGCTAAATACATTATTTCCCCTTTTCCCCTTCCCATCAAGTCCTTTCACAATCAACTTTCAAAAGGGTTTTTTGAAAAAAACTTTTTTAGTTCTACCCAAATCAACATATTGGGGGCAGAGTTCTGGAAAATCCTTTCAAGTAGAACAAAGTGTGTTTCTGGATCTTTCTGCCCCAGATTTTTCATAAATTGCCAAAAGTTTGGAATTTACCCAAAAGAGAACATGACCATAATTCTTATTCTAAACCAATATAACTGTTAAGTCATGGCAAAGAGCAAAGTGAAATCAAATATCAGGATAAGAGTGAGAAATATTTAATAGGCATGCTTATTAAAATTAAAGATATTCTAACATAATGTAAGTTCTAGACTGCAAAGTACTGTATGTTTGATTTTTCAGTAACAAGTAGTTTTCTCTAGTTTCCAAAGTTGCTACTACAGTAGGAATAATATAGTTGATAATGTAAGGTCTACATTAACATGTTCAGATATTAGTTATATAATAATACTGAGAAGGCAATATAGAAATGTAATCCGTATTGATAATTTATTAAAACATGACTTTTTGGTTAGCCACTTGTTAAAGCATTTTGGGGGGAAATCTTTCTTTGCTCCTATTTATGCAGCTTAAAGATAGAAGCACTGTAACTTCTATCCCTATTTGTGAATTCAAGTTATTGTTTAACCAGAGTAGCATATTGATCAGCCATCAATTGAGCAGACCATATTACTCTTGTCTTTTTTTATAACCAGTAGATTCAGAGATAATTAGTTTGCAAAAGTTAGGCTAAAAATAGTACTTGTAATTTATAGCATCTTATTAATCTAAAGACTTTTAGAATGTTGACATTCAACATGCTAACATTCAGTGCTTTATTTTTATAAATAAGTTCACATTGCAATTTCTCTGCTCTCTTGCTAAATGGATTGTTGGTGCTTGGTTGCTTTGTTGATATTCCTTATCAAATCTGGAATCATATTATGCTGTCACTCCCAATCATAGGTGAATATGTTTAGTTTTTATTGCCACTTCAACTGCAGCTATTCTTTTTTGTATCTAATAGAACCAGTGGTGGTATTCTACTGGTTCGGCCCGGTTTGGGCAAACCAGTAGTAAAAAATCAGCTACTGGTTCAGCTGAATTGGTATTTCTTTTTTTATTCCTCCAAATGATCAGCTGTTCAGACAAACAGCTGTGCCAGGATCCCCCTCACTGTCTTACTGCTTCGCCCAGGAGGCTTTCCAGAGACCCAGGAGGCAAAAAAAAATGGAGCACGGGGTGGGTACTGTACAGCCCACCTGCGCTGTGTTTTTTTGCCTCCTGGGCTTCAGGGAAGCCTCTTGGGAGCAAAAATGGCCTCCGACCATGCAAAAAAAAATGGAATGGGGAGGGCTGCAAAAAAAGAAGTCATGCCCACCCAGTCATATGGCCACGCCCACCTAACTATGCCCGCAGAACCAGTAGTAAAAATATTTGCATCCCACCCCTGAATAGAACAGTAAAGGATATTATCTATACTTGCAAATAATGCTCTTCTGAGAACATTTCTTTATGGAAACCTTTGGAAAATATATTTACAGGATACCATTTCTTTCTTTGTGTATGCAATGCTCCTACTCCTCACATAGATTACTCATGATAGCTACTTATCTTAGGATCAGCAGCAGCAGTTTTTCAGACAGGCTTTTCTCAATATTACCTGAATATTGTAAAGATAGGAATTTTTCTTTTAGGTACATAAAGCATGTTCTATGTTATTGAGGAAAAGCCCCTCCCTATATAATTATGTATACAAGTGAACTACTTATAAACTGGCAGTCATTTCTTACTTGAACACTGATAGTTCAACAAAAGTTTCAGACACTGAATGCAGGAGGCTAGCTTTGCATGCAGATCAAGCTTGTGAAACACATAGGTATTACTTACCTCAGTCTACTCCTTATTATTTGCCTTCTTTGAGGCAACTATTTCACATAGGTCTTACAAACAATGGAATCTTACACCCATTCATGTCAAGTAAACCATGAAGTAACATACAGGCATGTTCTTCTGTCTCAGCAATTTGCTTGACTGATGGCTGCCAATTTATTCTTGGTTGACTCTTACTTTGACTATGGGAGTGGTTTTAGATTAGAAAATTTTGTTAGGCTCTCTGCTGAAAGGAAGAGCAGAACATTTGGCATTTTTAAAAAATTCAGCATGATATTCTTCTGAATATATCTTTTAAGATTTTTGTGGGGGGGCAATTGCTTACTGATACATATGCGCATATTTAAAAGGATGGGTTATGAAGGGTGATGTAGGAGTAGCAGCTTTGGCTTGGATTCCCTGTATTGCTTGATATCGCCATTAATCAAATGGAAGAACTAATCCAGAGATCTGACATAAGATATTATATGTTATCAGCCAACTTAATTTCTTCTATGGGTTTGGGTGTCTGTACTTGGGCATAATAATGTCTGGATGAGAAGTAATAAGAAGTTCTGGCAACAGTGTCTCATATTCTCATCATCTCTCAAATTTTTGCAATATATTTCAAATAGGACTGACTTCTCATGCCCCCATCGGAGCCCAATTCGAAGGAGAAGAAGGAGTTCAAACTGGGACTGTCCAACAGGCATGTTTGGAGAGGCCAGGGGCTGAGGACATTGCTGCCCTAGGCCCCTCCGGCATTGGGGGAAGTGGTTGATAAGACAGAGAGCTTCCTACCTTCACAGACACAGGGGAGGATCAGCTGCTGACAGGCAATGGTACTAATAGGCAGCAGATCTCCTCTGATGAGAAACATCTGTCTCCTCCACTTGATCCAAGGGCACGGAGAGCGGAGCATAGGACCATTCTGGAATGGTCTGCCTCCAGAAATACGCACTAATATGGATCTGAGAGCTTTCAGACGTGCATTAAAAACCTGGCTCTTTGAGCAGGCCGGCCTAGGCTGACATGGGATTTTTAATTTAGTATTTGCGTTTTAATCAGGTTTTTAAAATTTGGGTTTTAATTAACTTATTGGGGGAGGGTATAATTTTAGACAGCCTAAATTATTTAATTTATTTTTAACTTTTGTATATTGTAATGGGGTCTTTGGTTGGCTGTGCATCGCCCTGAGTCCTTCGGGAGAAGGGCGGTATATAAATAACAAAATAAACAAATAAATAAATAGGCAAGCTCACAGAAGGTCTGCAGGCTACTTGGGAGAAGCCCCATTCCACCTCACGCTTGGAGTCGAGTAACTTAAGGAGAAGCTGTGTTAGTCTTTGCCAGGAACAATTGTTTGTTTTGGATTACACTCCCCCTGGCTTTGATTCGTGTCTTTTTGCCTTTGTTTTGAGGACTGCTGTGTGTCTTGCCCTAGCCTTGTGGACTGCTTTTGCCCTTTGCTGTACTTTACCTTCAGAATTGGCTTTGCCATGTAGCGTGTCATTTGTCTTATGCCTGGATTTTGCCTTGTGGACTTTCCTGGTAATATATGGGCTGTTGTTTGAGGGACTGAGGGGGACTGCCTTCAGAATAGTGTGGACTCTTACTGATTGTTGGAGGGCCATTTGTTGAACCACTTCTTGAGGATAATAAAGGACTCCCTAAAGGTCTGCCTTGCCTTGACCACTGGGTCATAACTAGACTACTTAGAAGTCGCAGTTGATACAAAATGTAAAACTCCTCTTTTTGGCAGGTGAGAGATGCTACTCATATATAACACTAATGGAAGACATTTTCAGTGTTTTTTTACCTATTTTTTAAAATATTCTTACCCTAAACACCTGTATATAGAGGTAATATTTTCTTATCAACCACAATTGGGACTGACTTCTCTGTTGTTAAGTGGTGCAGTTGTTAAATAAAATGTTACATGACCTCACCGACTTACACAGTCCCAGCTGTTGTCATTAAGTGAATCACCACATATTGTGAACCACAATATCATGTGATTGTGACTTGCAACTTCCTAACAGCTTTCCATTGACAGTGCTTGTTGGAAATCTAATGTGCAGGTTACAAATGGCATTTGTGGGATACTACTACTATGCTTCATAGCCAATAATCTTGGAATTGTATCTTTTTTTTAGTCCATCAAAAGAAGAGAAGGAATACTGTATATTACAAACACATCCTTATGAAAAGCAGGATATAGGACTACTGAAATGTTTAGTATCTTTAGAACTAGGGATAAGAGTCAACAAAATTACTTGAATTATTTTCTGTTTGTTTAAGTCTTCTCAGTGAAAGAGGCAGCTTACTTGCAATATTTCTAAATGTAAAAATAATATTGTTAGAAGTTTTATGCCCAAAAGACAATTGATTGATTTTAATTATTAAATGTTTGAATTAAATTCCATGTCTTTCTTGGACTCAATGGATATGTCAATGACAGACTAAAATTTCATTTATTATATCAGAATCCTATATTGTAAATTAGTTGTAAATATGAAAAAGTATCTGGTTAGTTTCATAATTATAACATTATAGATAAATATTTGTGTTCGTTTGTGTTTCAGCTTGTAAAGATTCCCAAAACCGATGTCTCAAATGAAGTCCATACCTTTGATTTCTACCTGTCAAATGTTGGCAAAGATAATCCTCAGGGAAGCTTTGATTGTGTCCAGCAAACTGTTTCAAGGTAAAAGATTTACTAATGGTAATAAAAGTGAAATTGTTTTTTTAATTGTTGCTGGTATCTGTAGCCTTGTTGCAATGAAGAATGGAAAAAGAATTCAACTCAGCAAATATTAAGTATAAACTCTAGTTCTAAAATTGTTGTGGTCTTTTGAAAAATACAATTAGAGAAATTGTCTTGTTTAGATCTTATTATGTTGTCAGTGGAAAACGCCAGTTCTACCTCCAGTCCTCCTTTATTTTGTACATATAACAAATTATGTTGTCTACTTTGGAATTCTATTCATTTGTAATAGTACACACATGGGCTGAGGGATACTCCACTAAATTCACAGTGAGAAAGAACTATTTTATTTTTCAGGCTTCTAGAAATGGAGAACAAATCCAAGATGAAATAATTATATGATCAAACGTGTGTGAGTGTGTGTATGTGTGTGTGTGTGTGTGTGTTACATATATTAAATGTAGACTTAAAAACATCTGAAAATTAAGAGAAAATGCTGTAGTTTTAAATTTTGAGGTTATCAGATTACCTTTTTTGGAATCTAAGAATTTTTACTAAGATGAACAGAATCAGAACATTGATAATTAAAAAGAGATAGAAAGGAAGGAACTAATATAAAAGCAAATATAACAAAATCAAAAGCTAACATGGTAAGTTGGTTGTTTACATAACTTCAGGAAAAATATAAACATAAAATCCATATTCAGTATTTGTTTCTGAAAGATACTTGTATAGATTATTATTTTGTTAGATGAAACCCTTTCTTAGGCATCTAAAATGTATTTTAAAATGAAGATTCATTGCATTTTGCTCATCTAATACTGTTCCTATATCTTTCAATACCTTTAATTCAAAATTGATTGTTTATATAACTTCAGGAAAAATGTAAAAATTGTAAAATCCATATTCAGTATTTGTTTCTGAAAGATTCTTGTATAGATGAAGGGATTATTTCTGTTAGATGAAATCCTTCATTAGCACCTAAAATGTATTTTAAAATGAAGATTCATTGTATTTTTCTCATCCAATACTATTCTTATATCTTTTAATACCTTTAATTCAAAGAAAAATATATTAGACTACTTAACTTGATGCAGGAAGAATGTAAAAGTACACAGGCACACTAGAGACCTAAAATTCAAAACTGAGAGATTTAATTTGAATAGGAGATTTAAAGGCAACATGATTAAATCTAAACCAATTTGAGACTGGAATCAGAAAGATTGGTATATAAGGGAAGATTGGGATGAAAGTAGAGAATGGTAGATTGGTATACCCTGCCAAATCATTTCAGGGATTTCACAATTATAAATTCTTCAAATATTTCTTTTGAAGCTCTTTTAACTGAAAAATAACAGGTTGAAGAAAGTATGTCCGAATAACTTTCAAATAGTTCAACAAAACAGAGAAATATTGAAATAAATCAGAAAAAGATCTATTCTTTTTTTCTCCAAATATTGTTTAAAAATAAAGTCTTATTAAAGTTAAAGTGTCTGCCATCTTCTGACTGACTCTACTATTCTAAGTTGGTAGCTTCTGGCCAGAGTTTGTCGGTAGAAGTAATATATTATGAGCTAATTATGAAATTAATTCTGAAAAAATGACGTATGTGTTACCACTATTGAACAGGTAGTCCTTGACTTACAATCACAATTGGGATCATAATTTCAGTTGTAAGTCATGACAGCCATAAAGTGAAGCACCTATGTGACCAAACCCAATTTTACAACTGTTTTTACAGTAGTCATTAAGAGAATCACTGTCACGCCTTTGAACCATGGTCATTAAGTGAATCATGCAATCTTAGTAATGCAAATGCATTTCTCCGAATGGACTTTTTTTACCATGAATTACTGCAATTGATCATAAATGTGAGCCTATTAACAAGTGCCTGTATCATGTGATTGAGGGAGGGCTGACATGTGATAACAGCCAGAAGTGCTTTAAGGCCATAAAGTACTATTTCTGAGACTGTTGTAACTCAGGAACTATGGTACTAGTAGATATAATTCAGCATGTGTATGAAGAAATAGTCTATGAAAGAATGACAGTTGAAAATGAAAGAGCCAAAGAATTCCAGAATAGTCACAAGCCTTAGTGCAGGTCAAATAAAGAGATTTGAGAGTTAATGGAGGATAGATTTAAAGAGATTTGAACAAGATAGGGAATTGCACAAGAAAGGACAAATCCAATCCAGAAAAGAGCAGAAGAATCAAGTTGAGTCAGTTTTTTTCCTCTCTTCCCCATCTGCTAAATGGATTCTAGCAGAAGATAAGATAGCAATAACATTTAGACTTATATACCGCTTCACAGTGCTTTACAGCCCTCTCTAAGCTGTTTACAGAGTTAGCATATAGCCCCCAACACTCTGGGTCTTCATTTTACCAACCTCAGAAGGATGGAAGACTAAGTCAACCTTGAGCAGGTCAGAATCGAACTCCTGGACTGAGCAGTGAATTAGCTTGCATTATTGCATTCTAACCACTGCATCATCATGGCTCTTGATGGCCTACTCTGAATCAAATTTAACTCTTGGTGATCCCATGCATACACCCATTTTGTTACTATTATAAGGCATTTTGTTTTATCTATCCTGGTATTGGTGATCTTACATCCGAGGTACAAACAAGTTTTCCTTAATTTTTATGTGATCAGCAAGTTTCTATCATTTTTATAGAACTCTAGCAGAATTTGAGGCACAGACAGCAGAATATCTCTCCTCTAAGTTCATTGATAGAAGTTTTGGAAAAAATAAAACAATCCACAAGACATCCTCTTATATCACTGAAGTCTCCCCTTCTGAATTAGTGTTTGAGATTGCAGAAGTAATAAGCATAAGAAAATCTATCAAATCTCCAAATCACTTCCCAGTCTTTCCAAAGTAAATTCCTAGGCTTTTGATTTGCTTTACTGCCTCACTATAATATGAAGAATTTATTATAATGTAATTGACTTAATCTCCTTTGAAATAAATCACTCTTTAAGCTTCACATAGGCATCTTTCAACAGTTATTTTGTACAGAAAATTACTTGACCTTGAAGCAATATAAATATTACTATTATATAATAGAGTGTAGAGAATGTAAGTCATAAGCATCCTTTAGGGAAATGAATATTTTTAAATTTTAAATGTAGAATTAAAAATATGAAATCTGTTCTTTAATCCAAAACCAAAAAATCCTGAAATTTTACCAGCTTTCTGGTAAAGATCAGTCAAAATAAATATCTGTGACCCGCATTTGTGAAAAAAGCTTATTTATTTATTATTTATTATTAACATACATCCCCTTTCCAAATGGTTGAGATGACATAAAGTTGCAAGTAGATTAAGAAATTAAAAAATGAGCCCCAAAAGTAACAGTGAGAAGAAAATAGCAACAATGTAGTTGTGTTCAGTTCAGTCTAGTTTATTTTTAAGGACAAACAAAATAAAATACTTTCCAGAGCAAAGTCTTGATTTTTCCTCATAAAATATTGTGATGATTACTTAGTATTATGTCACTAAATAACATGGCAGTTACTCATAATCAATCTATGGTTCCTCCAGATTCAGAAAGGAATACCAATTACTTTAAAATCAACAACTGGAATAACTTTTTTGAAAGCCTTAGCAAGTGAAATTGATTTCATTAATATGGCTTAGCTTTCACAAATCATTTTATATTTCATTTGATTTAATAGAAAATTACTTCATTTGGTTTAATTTTCTAGTTTAACCTATATAGATATTTTTAAAGATTGCTGAATTTTACAGATTTTCCTATATTATTGCAAAAAGCAGAATAGTGTCTCACAATTGATAGTTATCATTAAATGTATAGAAAGATGTTGAATATTATTGGGACAATTCATTTTGCATATTTGTTGCAAATAAAATTGTTTTTTTCCTTTATTGCTTAGTACTGGATCATCACAGCTCAATTGCTTGGGATTTATACAGGATAAAATTACTGTATGTGCAACAAATGATTCTTACCAAATGACGAGAGAACGTATGACCCAGGCAGAAGAAGAGTCTCGTAATCGAAGTACAAAAGTCATAAAACCGGGTGGACCATATGTAGGTATGATTGTTTTTTTTTCTTTTCTATTATTGCTTAAATTCTAATTATTGCATCATTTAATACCCAAAATATAGTATAAAGTTGATTTTTTTTATTTTCTTGTCGTTCTTTTCAGTTACAGTTTCAGTAATTTAACATGTCCTTTTGTAAATCCAAGATAAAGCTTTCTAAATCATTCTTCCAATTTATTATGTATATGTCTCTAATTATTTTTTAAAATAATTATTATTTTAATAATTATTAATATTTAATATCAAATGAGTAATAATTATGTTGGAAAGAAAATTCACTGGTTCAGTTCGAAGCTGCAAGGATGCTGGAAACAAAATGGAGGGTGGAGGCTGATTGGAAAGAAGGTCCATTTATTGCTGAACAGAACCACCAGGGTTTGTGGTTCTGGGCAGCTGACAAAATGGAATTTAGAATGGGTGGGATTTTATAGCTTCTGGATTCCTGTGAGGGTCATGTAGTGGTTATGTAGAGGTCATAGCTGGCTCTATAGGCAAAAGAGGAAATGCAAATCCTAGGTGGATTACCAAATCTACATTTCTCAAAACTGTCCTCCTCAGTTTCTGCATGGAGCAGGGAAACTGGGGCTGGTTTCTGCCTCCCGTAAGATTTTTTTATTTTTCCTTTAGGAGACATACTATATCTGCCTTTTTAATATTTCCCAAAATATTTCATTGTTCTAAGAAGGGAGGGCTTCTTACAATTATTAATAATTATTTAATTATCCAGACATCAACTGGCTTCATTTTTAAATCCATTGTGCCATCTTTTTTCATGTAGCTTTTAAATTCTGGCATTTTAAAATCTATTTTCAGATCCATGACATTTTTTTCAAAGTCACTTTTGTAATCTGACATTTGTTTGAAATCCAAATCCCCAATTCAGATCAGCCTTAATCTCTCTTTTATCCAATAAAATCTATTTTTCTGCATTATAGTATCAATTTTGTAAATAATTTCTAAGTGTACTGTTCCTAAGCAGTGTTTTAATTTCTTCTGTAGTCAAATGATATTTCTTGAATTGAAATTACAACAGATTCTGCCAATTCAAAGCCACTTTCAAATCAATGTTTGAAGCCACAGTCATCTGGTATTTTCTTGTGGTGGTTCACCTCTCCTGTCACAAAATTTTGTCTTACTATTCTTCTGTAATAGGATAAAAATGAGGTGACAAGTTTCCAACTCCCACAGTATGAACTATGCACACATTCTATCGCTTTTACTCTCTTCCTTCTCTTTTGACATATAAGCAGAAAAACTCACCAAATAAAAAGTAAGAACATGGATTAGGGAAGGGGACACACTTTTTTCCTGTCTCCCTGGTAATGGCAAATTCCCTGGTGGAGTGGGAATTAAAACTTATTATTTCAAGACTTGCAGTAACAATTTCAGGGTAGGGTGGTGACTAAATGGCATTCTTTGTTCTGATTCTCAGTGTTTTGAGAATAGAAGTGGAAGACAATTGTGGATTGTCTTAAAGAACTTTTGAGAGATTAGGGAGCAGAAATTTGTGTCCCATTGTTCTTCAGCTAACCATCTATTAGCTCATGCATTCTTAAATTACCATTTTTGAAGCACCATTGAACTATTAAGAGACCATAACTTTTGGCTAATAAAATAGCTGTTGATAGTTCTACTCAATTACATGTTGCTGTCACTGAAGAATATAATTTCATAATTCTGTTTCATCACTGGTTATACAGTACTCGAAATTATCAGACATGATTACTTGTGTCTTGAACAATGAGAGTCATGAAGTGAATTTATGATTTACATAAATTAAACACGTGACATTCTAAACATAGTTAAAACTGTATGTTCCTGCATTTGACTTAGATTTCTTTTTCAGTTTTTGTTGGGAAATAAATTTCAGGTTTGTTGGAAGTGTACAGATCTAAAAACGTTGTTTTTATTGCTTGTAGGTAAAAGAGTACAAATTCGAAAAGCACCACAAAGTATTCCAGATGCAGTTCCTGAAAGGAAAAGGTCTACCCCCATCAACCCTGCAAATACAATACGGAAGACCCATACAAACAACAGTATTTCACAGCGGCCTTATAAGGATAGAATAATTCATTTATTGGCACTAAAGACCTACAAGAAACCAGAACTTCTTGCCCGCTTATTAAAAGATGGCGTTAGCCAAAAAGATAGGAATTCTCTTGCTGTTATTCTTCAGCAGGTGAAATTTTATTTACACTTCTGCTTTCTCCTAGTTCAAAAATTGTATTTGCTGAGATCAAAATGAGCTTGTGGTTATATATGCAACTTTTTAATTTGGGCATATTGAAATTCATATAGCACTGAATTAAGATTTGACCTTGCATATTATGGCTGTATATCTTGATTCTTTTTTGCTATTTATCCCCTATTCTTCCTTTTTTACTCTGATATTTGTACACCCTGAAATGAAGGATAGTGAATGCATTATAATAAGATAAATCGAATACACAAACTTACTTTTTCCAATCTTTAACTGTTTATACTTTCAGTAATGATGTTTCAATTGTTAATGCATTGTAATGCATTTAATCTCCACGTAAAAGATATGGGTTTCTTTTTAAAAACCCAAATCACCAGATTATGATTAGAATTTTTTTTTCTAAAATCCTCACTTTAGAGGCCTGAGTAACAGGTTTTTGGAAATCCATTATCGTATCTATTCTTAAGAATGATTGGTGTCTTTATGAAAAATAACTATAATCTCTAGAATTATCCTTTTTACGTCTCATATCTATTAGTATTAAAATGTCCATCAAATAAAAAAAAAATTAGTAATTTTTCTGGGGTGTTTTTAATTTTTAACTTTGTGGGAACAAAACCCTTCCTAATTGTGGAAAAGCAGCACTGTTGCCTGTAAGGCAACATTTCTCATATGAAAGGTTTATCAGTTGTTCCATAAATCGTTTATAAAATCCCAAAACAAAAAGTTTCACATTCTTGTAATTGAATTTTTACCCTTAAAAATCTATCTTGATTACTTACTATTAATTGTGATTTTAATTGGGGTTTAACATGTAAAACTACTCCGTTGGGATTTTTTGGTGTTGCCAAAACTAAGTTATCTGCCAAGTTTTTATAAATGAAGTATTTCACATCTTTATTTCTAATATGTGTTTCTTGTAAGCAAATTATAACTTATTTAATTTCTTCATGTAGTGAAATACATACTTTCCTTTAGTGAATGGAATTTGCCTCATTTATATTCCAAGTTAAATTCAAGTTCAAAAGAAAGAAAAAAGGGCATCTATATTCCATGGTTAGATAAATCTGGGCTCGTATACCAGGTTCCAAATTGTCTTTTTCATTGTCTTAAGCATCCTGGGGTTTTTTGTTTTAGTCAATTGCTTATCAATATTCTGTGTACTTTCTCTTTCTCTTGCAACTCTAAATTCTTCCAAAAATTCTCTGGTCCTTTGAACAATATTAATCAAAATCTTTCTTGTTGAAAAATAAAAGTTATCCTTTCTAATTTTTCCCAATGAAGTTTTCAACTTCAGTGTTTCAGTTAAAAAAAGAATACTCTTTTCTTTTATGAAAAATTTGGATCGGAATTTTATTTAAGATGATTATCTCTTCATTGTCAATTTTCAGTTTTGAGATGGAATGCTGTTGAAAACGTCTCTTATCCCTTTCCTTATAAAGTGTACTAAACATCCTTGGCACCTTACAAAATTATCCATCTTGTCCATTTTTTCAAACTTTCTTTCAAATGATGAAAACCTGTTTAAAGTCATGTGAATGAGACAACTTAGCTCCTTAGTTCCTCAAACATTTAATTAAAATAGATCTAACTGGCATTTCTCTTTCTCCTTCAGCAACTACTCAGTGAATGGTTTTCTGATATCTCCTCAAACTTTGCATGATGCAATTCTAAAGCGATCAAGAAAACAAAATAAAATAAAATAAAAATAAAGCGAGGAAAAAAGTGAATTGCAATTTTAATGTTATAATTATCAGTAGTTGCCAGTAGATGTCAGCCAAAGTGTCTAAAACTAAATCAGTGCACAATGCACAGACTGAGCTAATTACAATATTCCTAATCAAGGCCAATCCAGTCAGGTAAAGTAGGACAAGAGATACTATGGGAAGACAGAGTCCACATAAAAATATTTCTATTTCATATTTCTACACCATCCATCTCCGTCAGATTATGAATTAGTAGTAGTTTAAAACTAGAGAGTCACCAACAAAATAAACTTTTCTTTTTATAATTAAAGGGAAGCCTGACTTTTTTCTCATTAATTTTCTGATATCATTTTGGTTGCCCTGCTTTTTGAAAAAATTTAACAAAGGTTAATTTAATATATCTCTTAAGATGTAATAGTCCAAAAAAAAGGGGGGGGGACACAAAAAGGAATACTTATCCGCTGAATAACTATTATCAACTTCCAAAGATTACAAGTCCAAAAATGATCTAGAAATGTGTGTCAGTGGACTCAAATGTCCACAAACAAGCTGCACCTCAACATTGAACAACATAGTATTCCTTACCCCCCAACTATTCCACTCATGAACTATTTACTAGGACCTCTGTTTTTGCAATTCATTCTCAAGGAGCAGCTGTCCAGTGATCACATAGATTAGGTTCCAGCTCCCTACTTGGTCCGGAGTGTAAAGAATCCAATGACAGTTTGTAGGAAGCACTGAAAACTGAAGGGCTGACTCCACGCTGAGACAAGCTGAAGCTGTTTAAGCCACTATGCCCACCAAGTTCAGGCTCACTTAATTCATAATGCAGAGTCAACGTTGAATTGCCCTCTTGTTTAAAATCTAAACCCAACATTCTTGAGAAATATTTTAGTAATCCTCCCAGGTTAGGTAGTCTTCCAAAAATGTGACCCTGCAATAGATCCACAATTAATAGAATGGCTTCTTTCTATAATCCTATTAGTTCTGGTTTTCTATGGAAAAACATACTTAAACTACAGTGGTGGATTTTATGTTCCTTCTTTTTTAGAAATCTGTTTCTGATAATACAGTTTTAATTTACCAATTAAATATTTAATTATGGGCCATAATCATAAAAATTATTTATTAAACTTAAAGATATTAAGTGTGATTTTTTCAGATACTTTATCTTGCGGTTAATTTTAAGTGTTTGTGTTTTTATCTCTAATCTGTAGGTAGCCAATTTGAATCCAAAAGACAACTCTTACACTTTGAAAGAATATATTTATAAGGAAGTTCAAAAAGATTGGCCTGGATATAATGAAATAGATAGACAGTCACTGGAATTAATACTTTCTCGGTAGGTTCAAATCCTCTTCACATCCTCTGTAAATATCCGGAAAAATTAAATAACTTTACAACCTTGATTTAGTTTAGGGCATTTTGATTTTCTTTGTAATACTGAACATGGATAATCTTTACAGAAAGCTACATTCATCTCAGAATGCCACCAGCACCAGTAACCTGGGGTCTCCTTTGAGGACTGTCAAAGAGGCTGCATCTTCTTCCCCTTCTCAGGTATTTCCCTTGTCACTTTATTTCTATATCTTGTAATAAGATAATATGTAACAAATGTTGAGGGCTGGAGGAAACATCCATTGGAGAAGATCAATGTGTGACTGATGGAGGCTTGCTCTGAACTTTGGGTCTTTTGTGTACAGTCCTGTTGCATACACAGGTTGGATTGAAAGACTTGCTGCTGGCTAACATAGGCAGCACTGCAGAAGAAGCACAAGTAACTTGGCTTCACAGAAGGATATATGTTACGTTTTCAAAGTATTAACTATTACATCTGTAAATCAGTTTCACTGAATACCGACAAATAATAATAGCATTTCTCTTTTTGATACGATGATGAAAAATATTGGTTTTAGAGCAATTTAGGATGAAGCACACCTACCAAAGCTCATCCAAATCAGCACAACAGAAATATTTGCAAGATTTGGTAATCCCACAAGAATTTAAACACATAGATAAGCATCCTCACAACAGTGTCTCTGAAGTATTCTTGCAGATGAATTTGGGCTATCAGTTTATATCCTGACCTTAAGGATATAAATCCTTCCAAGATGGCATTAATATAATACTTTTTTTTTAAAGAAAAGTAGTTGGGGTCCTTTCCAGAGGCTGATCATTATGATGAATAGAGAAAAATGAGCCTACTTAAGAAATGTACAATATTTCAGAAGGATTTCGGTAGTTTATTCTTTGTTCCTTCTTTATGGTGTATACTTTTGTTTTTGACTATTTCTATGAAAATGAAGTGCCTCATAAAAGTATCTCTAAGCTAGTTGCATGGAAAATTTCTGAAGGATAGATTCAGAGACTTGGGAATTTAGATAATAAAACTTTTTTATGCTGCTTTTATGCTGTGACCACAAAGCCACAGAAAAATTTTAAAACAGCTTTGGTGATGGATATGAAGCCAGCAATTGAAAGAAAAACATTCATTTATTTCCAAACAAGAACTCACTCTTCAAGTCCTATAGATTCCATCAAATCTCTCCTACGATTCTTACTCTTAGAAAGAGAAAACTGGGGAAAAATCACAGGAACAGCTGTGCTACATGTTAATTCAGTTTACTTTCCCAAAACACTATAATTATAGTTCCTTTCATAAAACAAAAGAACCCTACCAATTAGGAACTAGAGATATCAATCACAAATTATACTTGATGTATTTTCTATATGAGGAATCTGGAGAGGAATTTCTGCAGTCCAAGTGTGTCTTCAGATCACTAATGAAACCTGGGAAGGCTTCAGACTCTGTTTTGAAAAAACTATCTGTCAATCTTTAAGTCCAGTTAATATACAGTATAATTTGGCTAAATGTCATGCTCACCACTACATACTTTATATGTGTTAAAAGCAGTTTTAAGGACAATACTGTTTCAATTGGAATAGAAATTGTATAATTACAAATGAGATTAATTAAAGTAGCAAAGTCCCCAATTTCCATTGCTTTCCAAATAGATTTTTGTTTGACTTTTGGAATATTTTATTTGATACAGTATTTATTTATTAAATTTATACATTGCCTATCTCATCAAAGGCAACTCTACACACGCACAGAGAGAGACAAAGACAGAGGGAGAGGGAGAGTATTCTTTAAAACTGATTTATTTAGAGATGTAATCCAAAGCTATATCTTATATAGGAAATATATCCTATTTCCTTCAGTGTCAGGAACATGTTTTGCAACTTAGGTATTGCCACATCAGTGTTGCGTCAAATGATAGCTGGCTCTCACGGCATTCCATTTTTTGTGTCAACATGAGAGCCACAAAATGAAGTATGTGTGCATGTGTGCATCTGATTTGTCCTCAAATATTAAAATTCTTATTTCTTTAGTTTTATTATACTATAATGAACCTTTGTTCAAAAATAATTTTAATTGAAAAGCATAGTATTACTTTTCTTTTTATTTGAAACCTTTGTTACAAAGAACAAGGTATACTCAATACTTCACGTGAGTTTATGAGAGCATATGTAAGTATGCTGAAAATTTAAATATAATGTTCCTAAAACTTCAGGAAATTTCTATATCAGCTGTTTATGAAGGAGTATACTGGCATAAATCAGAAAGGCACATAAGAATAGAGGGATTTGTCTCTTTGGTCTGCTGGTTTCACTGCCTATTATGCCACCCTTGAAAAATAGGACTGAATTCTAAAGTATAAAGCTGGTAGAAGCTTCTGCATTATCCTGAAATAATCCCTGTGCCTACCTACTGATCTAAGGCTAACCAGTTTGCTTCAGTTGCCATGTGCTTGCCATTAGTTGTTTTTCTAGATTAGCAATCCCACACCAAAGTATCTTGAAGCATCAAGTAGCTTCTGAATTAATAAATAACACACAGCTGAGTTTGTATCCTTATCTTCTTCAGCAGAGAGTCAATCTTTGTTTTTAAAATAAGATCAGCTCCACAGTCAAGTGTGATGATTTTATTCATGGCTTAAAGAAGGACTGAGCCTAATCAGAGGCTGAAAAATCAGTTCTTTGACTCTTAAAAATGTTTTTAAAGAGATGAGATTAAGTAAAAACTATGTGTTTTAAGTTTTGTGAGCTGAACTTATTAGTATTAAAAGTGATAGAAGATTTTTATATATAGTATTTTACCTCAGAAATTTGATAGTAAAGCCTGGTCCCTAACTCTGTATTACATGGACTATTAATTCTGGTTTTTTATCAACTGGAAAATTACCATGGCATTATAAATGTAAAACTTTTGTCCCCTTTAAGGCTGAAATAGTGGTCGCATTTTAGTGCAGAAAACATATTTCTAATGTTTATTGGTGACCTACCAGACACTGTGTATAATAATGGAATAACCAAACTGAGTACTTGTATCTACTTAGGACCCTCACTATCCATTAAATATAATCAACTATATCCCACTCTAGCAATCTGCTATAAATGACCATTCTTTAACTAATATCCTTTCTACTTATGCTTGATTTTTATCATTCTTTTTATTCCTCATCAGGGTAAAATGACTCGTAATTGCAGTCTCTACAATTTAAATTGAAATTTTAATATAACGAAAACTAACCTATCATTTTTTTTGCAGAAACGTCTTTTGGATTCTGACTTTATTGATCCGTTAATGAATAAAAAACCAAGGATATCTCATCTTACCAATAGAGTTCAACCAACATTAAGTAGCCATCTGCCTACTTCTGGTGAAAAAAGTGCTGAAACTTCTCAACCACCACCACCTCCTGCAGTTGCTGCAGCACCAACTGCTCCACCATTTGTTTCAACTTGTCTCCCTGTTTCAAATCCTCCCCAGACTGCAAGTTCTAACTCCAATTCCCCAAGCACTCCCGAAGGTCGGGGTACCCAAGACCTGCCAGTTGATACCTTAAGCCAGAATGGCAATATTTATGAGGACCAGCATCAAAAATACACTTCCAGGACTCCACTGGAAATCCCAGCACCTTCTGAAAGTCTGTCAGTGTGCCCAAAGTCTACCAATGAAAAACATTCATTGCTATACAAAAAGTCCAAAAAGAAATCAAAGAAGCATAAGGAAAAGGACCAAATAAAAGACCGTAATACTGGGAATGAAGATGAGAAAATGAGAGACTGTGAAAGCCAAGAAATAACCAAATTGAAGAATTCCAGTCAGAAAATGAGTGAAGGTATTGTTTTTGCATCTCACTGTGAACGGCAAGGGAGCTAGGCCACATTATTACATTAGCATTACTGTGCAGTTCAGATCTCATCAGGCTCAAGGTTGACTCAGCCTTCCTTCCTTCTGAGGTGGGTAAAATGAGTACCCAAATTGTTAGGGGCAATATGTGGACTCTGTAAACCGCTTAGAGGGCTGTAAAGCACTATAAAGCGGTATATAAGTCTATGTGCTATTGCTATGTGAGGGCTCTTTGCACATATCTGTATCCAGGAAAGATTAGGGATAGGTTATTGATATCTCTGATCTCACTTGGTTCCAGTATGCAACCATTTCTATTGTCGGGAGAGGGGGTAATAGAACACATGAAGGTATCACTCATGTTGTTGCAATAATTCATAGGAATCTACCATGTACTTACTGATTCCTGAATTTGAGAGGCTAATCAGAACAAATTCCTGTGCAAATCTGTAGGAATGGAAATGTCATATATGAGCAAAGGTTATCTTTTTAGTCAGTTAATTGTACCTTATAGAATAGAATAGAATAGAATAGAATAGAATAGAATAGAATGCTTTATTGACTAAGTGTGATTGGACACACAAGGAATTTGTCCTGGTGTAAATACTCTCAGTATACATAAAGAAGGAACATTCGTTAAGAATCAAGAATCATAATGTACAACACTTAATGATAGTCATAGGGTACAATCAACATCAAATCATACTAGGAGACAGAGGATACAAGCAACAAAGTTACAGTCACAAGTGGGAGGGGATGGGTGATAAGGAGTGATGAGAAGATTAACAGTAGTAGTAGTGTACACTTTGTAAATAGTTGAACAGTGTTGAGGGAATTATTTGTTTAGCAGAGTGATGGTTTTCAGGAAAAAAACTGTTCTTATGTCTAGTTGTTCTGGTGAGCAGTGCTCTATAGCGTCGTTTTGAGGGAAGGAGTTGAAACAGATTATGGGTTAGGGTTATAAAATGCTGTTTAAAATAATTTAATCTTAATTATTTTAAATGGTTGCATTAGATTATTTAACTAGTGAAGTAACCATTCTAAATAATGGTGGGAATGATCTGCAACCATCTTTTGAATTTAAACTTTCCATCCCATAAACAAATCATGTTCATTTGCTATATAATGGGAAAGAATAGGAATAATTGTAATATAAATTTTAACAAGATTTTAAAAAATTAGCAAAAGATCCATAACGGTTTCCAGTCACAAATAAATGTAGTTGATCTTTCTCTAATAAAACACGTTAATTTTGACACCTTTGCTAACTGTATCATCTTCAGCAACTATTCTTCCACTGTGGATATTTCAGAATGTTTCCATGTTTTGTTTGTTCATATAATAGTCAACATCCAGTCGAAAATTCACCTCCACTCTCAATACTAATTAAGCAGCAATCATACATAAAAGTAATTTTCCATGGCTCCTTTTCTAATTGACCATCCATTAATTCCTGCAAGAAAATTTCTGGTTTAAGTTAAATGTTAACTTTGGAACAATATATGTATTAAAATTCAGAAATTTCTGGGTTTTTTCTGAGTCCACCAAACATCATAAAATGACCCCTCATGTTGTCCACAGTTTCAACATAAATTTGAAGTATCTTTATGCATTCTAGACATTTTTTCTGAATGATAATTTTATAAATGGCCTATAATACGTTATTTTATAAAAATTGTCTTCTATGTTATAACATAATGTAAATTTCAGTCCATTTAACTACATACAATATATTCCCACTTTTCCATCACTAAATAATATACAAAGTCCATGTATTTCTAATTCTAAGTTCCTTTTATTTCTCAGGAGCAATATTAATCAGTAAAAACATCCCCTATGCAGTAGTTTACAAGTTTTGTTTAGTTTTGGTGCTTATCTAAAAATAAACATTCACCCAGAACCATGTTTCTTCCCAAGAGAAAGTGAGAGGGGTTTTGAAATCAGAACACAAAATAAGCTTCTTGTCTATTACAGTTCCTAATCAGAGGAGAGGCCTTGAGACAGATTCTGTTTGGGTTTTTGAGATATTTCTGTGTAACTTGGAAAATCCAAATTGTAAATTGATTTCTCTGATGTAAACTAGAAACCTGATGCATCTTAAAGGCAAAAGTTTGTCCTCACTAATTTGTACTGCTATGGCACAACTATGACCACATTTAAAACATAGTTTAAAATTTCTTCTAATAATTTCTAACAAGCCTTTAGTCAGATAAATGTGTAGTAATACACATGATGATAATAGGGGTGACTATGGGTCATATTTTAGAAATGCACATGCATGCATTTCATGGTGGAAGAAAATCAGTTTGGAGAAACCCAAGTGTAACATTCATTACATGGTGACTTTGGTCAGTCATTCCCTTCTAGCCTAATTTGCTTCACAGGATTGTTGTTGTGGGATGAAATTGGGGAGAGGAATACTATATATGCCCTTCTGACTTCATAAAGGAAAAGTAGGATGTAAAGTTAATCAATAAAATTAATTTCCATGTAATAAATTAATAGCTGGAACCAGTCCTGCATTCCATTTGGTTGATTTCTTAGTACAGGGATCCCTAATCCCCGGACTGTGGCCCATTACAGGCCTGGAGCTGTTCAGAACCGTGCCAAAGGTGCAGGCAAGTGTACGCACACACCTCCCCACTTGTGCAAGCAGTGGACGCAAATGAAGCTGTGAGCATGTGCTTGCCTGCCATTTGCACAGAACTATCCCCTCTCCACCCCCTCCCAAAGCTGGAAAGATTGGGAACTCTGTCTTAGCAAATAAAATTGATCTCAAGATAGAACTTAAATACAGCATTCTACTGATAATTGTAACAATCAGCTTTGCATTGTAGTGTTTTGCTAAATATTATCTTCTGCTTTTTCAGAAAGATTCAGTGACTAGAAAAAACCAGAGAACAAATGTAATAGTTGCTTACTAAAAATTATTGAACACCAACAACTTCTAGCGACTAAAAATCCTGAATTATGAGCCTTTTAAAAAGAAAACTCTGCATCAAGTGAAAAATTATAACAAATTATTTATACAAATGTATCACTGAATGGATATAATAGGTCTTTTATTAACTGGAGCTCCCAATATGATTGTCTTAGATAGGTTACAAATACATTGATAGTCTGTTGTTTAATAATACAAAATAATACTCCAAGCTATCAAAGATAACTACAAACATACACTTTTAAAGAAAACAACAGATCTGCCTTATATAACTTAACAATGTAATTGGTGTTTACTTCTTCCAGTATTTAACATTTCATGATATTGCAACAAAATTGAAACTGTTACACATCTCATTCATACAACAGATTATTTAGAATCCAAACCATTATTTTAACCCTACCACTTTAAAGATTACTGTAATGGATCTATGTTATATTATGCATTCTCAATTCTCTATATTACTTGTTCTGTGGTAAATTGCATGACAATCTAGCATGATCATAATTTTATGTTATGCTGTAAGAGGGAGAAGAATACATGACAAGCAAAACACTAAGCATTCCACTCATTATTGCAGTTCTGCTGGAGGTTTGTGTAAAATTCCAACATATGTCCAATTTTTGAATAGCTGGGAAGATGCTGTAATTTATGAGAAGCTTGTCTAATAGATTAGGATATTATATGCAGGCTGACATTATTTCTCCATTTGTATTTTTGCCCCTGGCTATTTTGCCAGATAACTTGCAGTATAAATAGTTTACCAAGGAAAGGTGCTCTTGATTCTCGCTTAAAGCTAATCCGTAAAAAGGAGTAGCGTAGTAATCAAGTTTGACTTGGAATATTATCAAAGTCTAAAATTTCTATTTTTATAGGTGTTAAAAAGACATGCACTGCCACTACAGATCCTTTGTCAACAAGTGAACTACCAGACTACTTTGTGTAAGTGACTAATCTTGGAGAAAGGGGTGGGACAGTAAAAAAAAATGTTTATGCAGCATTACCTAGAGTGATGAACATTTAAAATGTAAGAGTTACCAGCATTTTTTATTTTTATTTCAGAGCTGCATAAAAATGTTGTGCAATTATGCAATTTTTGTTATATAGAAAACCTCTTAATATACATGGCACCTATCTCAAATACTATTCCAAATTGAAGTGCCTGCTTTTGTTACCACTGGCCTTTACAAAATAACTATTCATTAAGGCATTTGGACAGCTTGCCAAGCAAATAAAGTTGGCTTCTGATACTACCACCTTGACGCTAGAACAGAATTCTGTCGTTTTTCCTTCCAATGTGTGTCCAGATATTTGTAGTAAATTGTTTTTTATTATACAGAAAGAGCTTTCAAAAAAGAAAATCTAATAAAACTTTTGCAAATAAATTTGGAATGTCATTTTCTGCTCTTCCCCAGTGATTTGTGTTTTTAAGTAGCTCAAGTTGGCAAGCCGGCATAATTTTGCTAGTAATTTTAATGTGCTCTTGTCCAGCTTAGCAATGGTAATGCTACTCTAAGGACCTTTATCCCTAGAATGACAGTGTTTGTATATGCCTAGCATATCAGCTACAATTGGCACTGAATCCTGAGCTTTTTTTTCCGCTCCCATTTGGAAACATTTATCTTGCATTTATATAACATTTTAAAGCTTGTGTAATTCTAATAAATTTAATGGCAGTGATAGAAGAGATAGATAAAGAGCTAAAAGTCCCGGGAACTTTGCTTTATCCCATACTGACAGACTGTTGCATGTTGCTTTTTATTTCTTACTATCTAGTTTTTCATCCTTGCAACATTATGCATATATTTTCTGAAATAGGCCTAGGATAATGTTTTTGTTTGTTGGCATTTCTAAATGGAGTGTACTAATTTGGTGTGTGTGTGTGTGTGTGTGTCATAATGAGAGCTGCAGATAAATAAAGTCCTGAGTGTTCTGATACAGTTGGATAATTATTTCCTTTGCTTTAAATAAGTTGGGCTTTTTATTAATTTTGTTGACCTAGTGTATTCATGAGAAATATTTTTCAGAAGTTAAGTTATGTTCAGTTATATTATGTTTAGAAAGTATAAAATTCACAGAGGGATTAAACAGTTAATTCTCTTATTCTTGGAACCTTATTTGAATCATCTCAACTGTTAGCTTTATTAAATGGCTTTGTATGAAGCCATGGAAAGAATGAGATATATCTAGTGTAGAAAATAAAATTTAGTTAATAATGACCATGCAATGAGTGTTATGGATTAAGGAATATAAGTGTATTTGATAAGGTTTTGAAGAATTACTGCAATATTTAGGATTGGGCAATATTATAAAAACATTGTTTTTTTATTTGCAACAGCAAATACATAGCAATTGTTTCATTTGAGCAACGTCAAAGTTACAAGGATGATTTTAATGCAGAATATGACGAGTACAGAACTTTGCATGCGAGGATGGAAAGTGTAACTAGGAGATTTATGAAACTAGATGCACAGCATAAACTACTCTCTCCAGGAACTAAGGAATATCAGGTAAAGGTTGCTTTTTCAACTGTTAAAACTCTCTTCATTAAAGTCTACCTTCTGGCTAAGATAGTAATATTGGGTTATGCAAATGTGCAAGTAGTCAGGTTATTTTTGCTTCTTTCAAAAGAATCCATAGAGTGGATGAATGAACAAAAGAATGAATGATTCCTAAAATGAAACCTTTATAAAAATATTTATTGAAGAATTATATTATTAGTGATTCCTACTATGGTAGATTTTATTTATTTATTTATTATTTGTTGATTCATTTATTTATTGTGATGTTGTAATCTTGCCTTTTTTCCTTTAAGGTTGCTGCAAAAGTGGTATAATTAGATTGAATTGTTTATTTATTTATTATATCTCTGACAATACTTTTAGTAGTCAAAACACTATTACAGTAATGAGTGCAGATGATGAAACAGAAAACAAGTCCTTTAGTGCTTAGGAATAAGTGCAAATTGGTTTTTATTTCCATTCTCTTTATAAACTGGAACAGTTATTATGGTTTAATTTAATTATTTATGAACAAAAAAAGAACGGGGCAGCAGAGAAATACAATTAAGAGGAAACTATCCTATTTAGGTGTGCTTAGCATGATGGGCAGAAAGATATTTGCATTATCAAATTTTCTGATATAAAAAAACCTCTTTGTTACAGAAAGGCAGTATCAGTAACACATTTCTCATTGTTAGTAAGATTTTTCCTTGCTGTTATATCATGATAGAAAAAGGAACCAATGAGAGATTTCTCATTTGGATTTTTAGACTTTAGATGTAAAACACTCTAACTTTGAGGAAAGAAATGACAATTTTTTGGTAGAAAGAAGGGAAATGTTTTGCATACATCATCTTAGATCTTCATACTGCACATGTTTTATACACTGCCTGCTTGCTTGGTTCAAAGAAGCTGTTAATAATTAAAAGTTATGTAATTTTATTTATTCAATTCCAAAAAATGCTTTGCTGCACAAAGGGGTGTGAATATAGCATCTGTCTACATACCATATATTGCATCCTTTCCCAGGATATTGCTGTAAAATCCAAGGAAAAAACTTGGATTTTTATGCCCATGTGTACACCTTTATGGAATCAGATTCAAAGTGCTACAGATTTAGCTGAACTTTATAGCCATTGAATTATTTTTGCTTGTAGATTCTTCATGAGGAAGTCCTAAAAGAATATCGGAAGATTAAACAGGTTGGTGCAATTGCTACTATTAAAAATGATACATCATATTTTTTTAACTTAGCATTGTTATAGTCTAATTTGTATACCTGTATAAGTTTAATTTTGTTTGATCTCTCTCTCTCTCTCTCTCTCTCTCTCTCTCACACACACACACACACACACACACACACACACACACACACACACACACACACATATGGTATTTAGGTTTCTTCGGGTATTTTCCCGTGTCTTAATAGTTGTGCTTTTAAAGTTATAGCGACGATTCGGCAGAATCTCATCTGCCATCCTGAGGCTTGTATATTGGACTTTTTCTTAATCGTGTGTGTCAGGCTTTGGCAACCATTTCAATTTGAATTTGGTGCTGGCTTCGTGTTTTATTTGAATGGTTTTTTCTTCATCCTGATTGGCTGGGAGTCTAGATCTGTGTTTATTGGTCTTCGAGTTGCTGTGTTCTTGATTGGTTGGAACATTGTGTTTTATATATTGGGAGTTTTCAATGCAGCTTGGTTTCTTGTGAATGGCTGACAATTGTTTATTAGGAAGCTAGGTTTTATTTGGGTAGCTGGCTGGGGCATGTTTGGGTTGGAGGTATTGTGGGGGGGCTGTTTGTGTCCCAAGTGTTTGTTTGGATTGTGGTATAGAGATTTTTTTGTTTGTGAGTGCAGGTTTCCAGATGATTGATAGTCTGGTGGAGTCATCTCTTCTATTCATACTATTAGATCTTTTATCAATCTCAATGGCTTCTCTGATGATTCTGTAGCAGTGGTTTTCTATAGTAGCTAGGGTTTTGGTGCCATTGAAGTCAGTGCTATGACCTGTGGCTTTCATATGTTGGATTAGTGAGGAAGTGCGTTCCAGCTTTTTTACTGCATTTTTGTGTTCTTCAAGGCAGGTACTTATCCTTCTATTGGTTTGTCCTATGTATGTAGCAGGGCATGATGCGCAGGGTACTTCATATATGCCTCGGTTTTCTAGGTCAATTTTATCTTTGGGGTTTCTTAGGATGGCTGTTATTTTTCTGTCTGTTTTGAAGGCAGTCTTGATGTGATGCCTGATTTTGTCTGTTGTACCTTCTTATGTAGGGCAGGACGGCTGTTCCATAGATCTGTTCATCTTCTGGGTCTCTACTGAACAAAATTATGTGAAATATTTGTTTCACATAATATTTGTTAATATCTGAAGGGAATCAAACCATTACATTGAAGGCAAAGGGACTGAGAATGAGACTAATGAAATTGCATATATCCAGTTGTCCCAAGTATCAAAAATTTCAGTTAAGGCATATAATTGTATGTTGTGGAAACAGATAAAGAAAATGCGAAAAATAGGAAGGCTTCCCCAATTTTATGTAAGTGACCACAAGCAGATCTTTGATACAAGGAATATAAACCTAACAAAATGACTCCTGCTAAGATATATTTCCAAACAAAATTTCTCTTTTTGTGGGAAAACCGAGAAATAGCCACATTTAAATCACAAGTTAAAGAATGTAATTTAAGCATTTAATTTTGTTAAACCCTTTTTCTCCAGTGATATTTGGAAGCATTCAACATTTTTGCATCATGCTTAATGTTTTAATGTTTTTCAAATTTTACATAACATATCATATTTTGAATAAATGAATGCATGTAGCAATATGGAAATAGTAATGTATGACTGTCTTCACTCAAACACTAACCATTACTTCTGTCCCAGTTAGCATTAACAAAGTGAATCATTTTTTCAGAAATCCAAGATAAAAATATTTATGGAAAGATGCAATTCCATCTATAGATACATTAAATCAAATAAATCATTAGTATGAAACCATTAAAACTTTCCTGGATGAAATTTGACTAAATATATACTGCTTATCCCTTTCTTTAAAGTAAATTTCAGAAAATGCTATTTTTTTACTATTTTGAAATTAATGAATTTATCTTATTTCTGTATTTCTTGTTTGATGTGTGAAATATAGATATTTTTAGCTGCTTTGGGAGTGTTTATTAAAAATAAAAGCTATGTAATGTGTTTAAAAGAATGATGTTCTGTCAAAAACTTACCTTATTTTTATTTGCTGTTGCAGTCTAGTCCCAACTACCATGAAGAAAAGTACAGATGTGAATATCTTCATAACAAGTTGGCTCATATCAAAAGACTTATAGGTGAATTTGACCAACAACAAGCAGGGTCATGGCACTAAGGCTCTGGACCAGAAGATGTGAATAAACTAAAGATTATTTATTTAAAATTCCATACAGCTTATTCTAAGATTTTAAAATAAGTGAACATTCTCTAAGGCAGGAGCATTAGCAGTCTGAATTTGCTGTTTTGTTGATGGTGAGGATGTTGCTTCTCTGCATAGTTGAAACTGCTTTTTTCTGGTCCCCTTTTCTTTAATTCTTACTTGTTTATCCATGGAAATCATTTTACCATTGGGTAATGGGGATCCAGACTAGTTCTGAGATAGTACATTTTTCAAATGAAAAATTGTAGTTAAAAAAAAGCTTTTCAATAACTATAGGTCTATTTTCTGAATTATTTTCTTCTGAATGCAAAACTATTTGCCTTAAGTGGTACAGAGTTTTAAAATTTGCACAAAATAAAACAAAAATGATACATTGTTTGGGGAAGGTTAAAAGGTGGTATATAACTTTTATATAGTATATATATATACCTATCAACAAGAAACACTTATTCCTGTGATTTCAACCCCCACTACAGTGATTACCTTATGGTGTTTTCTTATGTACCTGAAATATACTTAATTAATTTTACCATAAGTACACTACTTCCCTCTGTGTAAAACTGGGGAGCGTTCTGTGGCCTAATATGTGTGTGTGTATGTGTGAAAGAGTATGGGGGGGGAGAGAGAGAGAGAGGAAGACAGAGAGAGTTGCATGCATACACAATATGGGGGCAGAGATGGACATAGGCCAAATGTTCAGGTTGATGTAACTAACAAGTGTTAGTACAAGACAAATTTATCAGTTTTCTTACCAGAGATGAATTGATATTCTAAAAATAATTCTATAGTTTGGAGCAAAATTATAAAATTAAACATGTAGGTGGCCTATTTATATACTGCTATAAAAGTATTTTTTGAAGAGAAATATGCAATGAAACTATTGCCTACATGAAATGTATATTTAAAGATTTTTTCCTGAGGATCAGGAATATAACAAAGATGTATTTAACTACAAAATACTGTGATCATCAAACAGCACAAACTTTCATTTCATGGTGTTAATTGGTTTAATTTAATTAAACCATCATTTTATCATGTGGGAACATAAGTTATTTGGTCAAAACTTAGACTTATATTTGTCTTTTCTTTTTGTCTTAATATATTTCTTTCAAAGTGCTGCCAATTGAAAAGGGAAGCATTATGTTTACAAATCTAATTTTTTTAATGTTTGCCAAAAATTTTGGTAGTATCTTTAATAAACTTGTCTTCAGCATCAACTCTGTTGTCATGTATTGCTTACTAGAATATGTTACAATAGAATTTGAGTTAGTGTATTTGAGTCTTTAAAAAAAGTTTAGATAATAGAGAGGTAGCACAATTGTAGCCATTATAGTCGCTCATGTTTGAGAAGAAGATAGCAGACTTCATAATATGCCAGCTCTGAGTTTGTACCATATCCTCCAGTGTGTTGGGTACACAGAAGAACTCAAGAAGTGGAACACCCACATAGCCATCCAAGCACCTGGCTCTGCCCAGGGAATACCAGTGCCAGTGGAGATTTAGACAGGTATGTCAGGACACTTTCAGCACAGAATCGTTCTGCAGGTATCTCTCCACTTGTGCCATTTCTTGAGGCCTCCTTTCTGGGTAGGATGAGGATTCAAAGTACTTCTCTAGTATATTTCACTGGCAAGAAAATAACATGAGGGAAAATTTGTAGCCCATTGTTACAAACAAGAATTGTATTTTTCTCCAGTGAACACCTTGTTAAGAAATTGCAATTTTCACATCACTTATTCACAATAGAAAATACAAACTATTTTCTCTTCTTGTTCTGTCAGTTCCAGTGGCCAGACAGTTTGATTTAGGAATATGTTTGATGTAGGTATCCTTCCCTGATCTACAATATGCCTGTTTTTATACTTTATTTTGTTAAGAAAAAAATCGATATGTAAACTGCCTAGAATAACCTGGGTGATTCAATTGATTCAAATTGATTCAATTGATAAATGCATATGTCTATAGGATTATGAAAGTACAGGATGCCTAAATAAGTAGGATAATAGCACAATCTGATTATCAGATTGGCAGTATTCCTGCATTGGTATTAGTGTACTATATCATTGTAGAGATAAAACTATATTGACATTTCACTGAATTTCTTGTTGAACTCAGTCCATGTAAGAAACTCCAAATTAATGTTTATTTAGGTTAAATTTTCTTTGTAATCGGTCATTTTTTTCTAGTTATCATTTGAGTCTTGCTGCAGTTATTGCTTTTAAGTTAGTAGTCATCATACTAACTACTAAAAACCTAGATTTGTAACAGTTGACTTTGAAATTTTGGCAAGTCCATATGGGCTCTTTGCATCCCTTTCAAATTAGTTCTGGCTTGTATTCTTATACCATTCTTAAATTTTGATGATAGCAGATTTACTACTAGCTCAGCTTCACAGATTGAAAAAAGTTGTAATTCCTTTTGCAAATATGTTTATATTTATGGATAATCTGTTTTGCCCTTAAAATTTGTGGATAATCTGTTTTCTCATTGGTGGAAATATTTTTCTCATCCCAATTGCTGACTTCACTTGTAGCATTCTGATCCCATTAAAGGGAAAACATAGTTTAACATTTTCAAAATCATAGCAACTCTTATGTTCAGTCACCCATCCAGATATTTATACTGGATTTGGCATTTTTATCCTGCTTATTGAGCCCTATAGCCCAGGTGATGAAAACAGGTAACATTCACAAACGGCTTAACTTTCCCTTAGAATGCTTGCAGTGTTAATTAATTTGCTTTGTTATGAATCTAATTTTTATAATTTATTGGTTATTGTTTTTTCAAGTTTTTTTTACTATGAATATATGGCCATATTTGCCATGAATCTATTAATTCAGCACTGAGTGAATTAATTAATGCACAGACACTGCTACACAATATATATAAAAACCTTGGAAAATAATATGAACTCAGAAAACTACAGCAAAAGGACTACCCAAAGGACTACTCCCAGTGTTATGATCTGGGAAGGGGTACATAAGCAGCACTAGTGATATGAAGGGTAGAATCCCCTTTTATTGAACCAACCTTCCCCAAAATCCCCACAGTAAGCCCAAGAGCAAGACTTTAACATGTACGCACACTTCAAAGCAGTTCCTTGAAGTGAGAAGGGACAGAGAGAGAGCAGCACAGTTCTGAGAACAAAAACCGTTCAGGACACTTGGTCACGTGTACCTTCTTTGCACAGAGAGTTCACGAGGCTGTGGCACAAACTGGAGCCAAGCTGGGTTTCTGCAACCCCCACACGGCAAGGCAAACAAGGCAGAGCAAGGCAAAGCAAAATAAGGCAGTGAGTCACCAATAACAGGCTTCTTGAATCGTGGCAAGTGTTGCTGGCAAGTACTACTCTTGTTCCCGATAAAAGCCCCTCCCCCAGCATCTCCTTAAACCCCATTCTCCAGGTGAGCTGTGAAGAGGGGTGGGGCACTCTCCTCCCAAAGTAGTTGGGTCATCCTACGCTAACTCTGCATTCGCACTCGAGAATCGGGCGGGGGAGGCAGTTGCTCGTCTCTGGAACTCTGCACCCTCTCTTCCTCTCTGGCAATCCTTTTGAGGCCCAAGGGACCTAGGCCTGCCTCGTCCTGCTCCTCTGGTTGTTCCTCCTGGGCTGTAGAAGCTGCACTCTCTTCCTCTGTTGGCCCCAGCTCCATCTTCTCCTCCTCCTCAGAACTGGGCTCCCATGGGGCCATAACACCCACTGGAACAGCACTTTATACCTAGTGTACTGAAATGCCCCTCTAGACACTTCTAGAGCAGTAGTCAAAATACCTTGAGCCAATGGAGCCAGAATTGAAAATGGCAATCATGCAGCAATTCATTATACATTTGCTTGGAATGTGCTATTTTATTTCATTTATGCTTTCATTTGCATAAGTGACCAGATTTCAGGTTTTTTTTAAGAGTGATATATAATAAGGTTGCACTGTATTTTGATTTAATTTAGCTGAGGTATTTTGAAAGACATGAAAGTACAACGAGAACGTACTGTATACACAGTCATTGAGGCTATTACACTTGCTTCTAGGACTGCATGCTTGCTATTGAAACCCTCCCTACCACAGCTGCATTGTTGAGAAAAAAAGCACAGTGCTTTCATGACTTGCTGACACAAGCCGTGTTTGTTCACCTGCACTTTCAAAATATATCATCCAAATTAAATCTAAAGCATTACACAGTCCTAGTATTTATACAGGAAGGAGAATGTGATTGATCACTTGCTCTTACTCATCAGATAATGTTACCTTTGTCTCTTGCTATTTCCATCTCAAGTCCCTAAATCCTGAACGTTGCACATACAAATTGTGATGTTTCATGTATATTGTTAGGTTAATCCTATGAAACTCTTATCTGTCTGCTTCATAATGAAAATACCATACTGGGTACTTACCGTATGGGAAAGATAAATAATTTAATTACTTATTTTAGTGGTTTAGAACAGTGGTTTCCAAACTTTTTCGGTCCACCGCCACCTTGGTGCTACAAACTCATCCTCAGTACCCCCCACCCAGGGGTGGGATTCAAATTTCTGTGCACGTGGCCTAATTTGGAGGTGTGGCTTGCTGGTCACGTGACTGGGTGGGCATGGCCAGGTGACTGGCAAACCAAATACAAGTCCTCACTTAATGGCCAGTTGTTTAGCAAGTGTTCTAATTTATATTGGGCCTCCCCAGAGCTACTTAACCTGTTTTTGGAGTTTTGACAGCTTTAGATCAGGGGTCTAAATCCCACCCCTGCCTGTGTGTGTGAGAGAGAGGGAGAGAGAGAAGTTGGGTCAATCTCTCTCTCTCTCTCCCACCAACGCCAGAAAGCCACCGTCAGTCAAAACTCATATTAGTGGTCTCTGGGATTTAAAATTATGAGTTTGGTGGTCCCTGAGGTCCAAAGGTTTGGTGACCCCTGATCTAAAGGGGTGAACCTGAGAGAGGGAAAGAGAGAGAGAAAAGAAAGAGAGAGAGCAAGAAAGAGAAAAGGGAAAGAAAGAAAAAGGGACGGGGGATGGAAGGAAGGGACGGAAACAAAAAGAAAAAAGGAGGGACAGAGGGAGGAGAAAGATAATGAGATATCTATTCTAGTCCAATCACCTGCTCCAGCAGGGTTAGAAGAGAGTGTGTATGTGTGTGTTCTCCTTGTAATTTACCAGTACATTGTAGTTTTGCCTTCTTCAGAATTGGCACTGTAATTCATTGTGAAAAAGTAATTTTTAGGGTGGAGATCTGGTCCAATGGATCCTGTTTAAAGCTTCAACAAAATGTGGGAGCTTCCTGGTAGTCTTGACCATGTTTCGTCTACAAAACCTTTAATAAAAGCCAAAGAGGTTTCAATGTGCTGGCAAAGATGTTTCAATGTGGAAAAGGGCCTCAGTCTAAACCAGGCCTCATTCAATCTGATGCATAAGGTCTCTCTCTCTTTCTCTCTCTCTCTCTCTCTCTCTCTCTCCCTCCCTCCCTCCCTCCCTCTCAGACTGGCTTTGCTTTACGTTCCTGATGTGCCTGCCGGGCCAGCGCTTCGAACATGGATGGATGAATGGTTGGATGGATAGAGAGAGAGAGAGACAGGCAGGCAGGCAGGCAGGCAGGCAAACAGACAAACCTTTTGGATAGGACAGATGGACAGACAGACAGAATGCGACAGCGGCGGCACTTTGGGAAAGTGATGGCGGTGGCTTTTCCCAACGTGCTGCCGCATTCAAGGCACCGGTTCCGGAGCATTACTACAGTCAATGGGTTAGCCTGCAGGGCCAGCTGGCGCCTCGAACGCCCCCCTGTTACCTCTTAGCATCCCCAAGGGGGCTGGCAGAGGGGTGCTAAGAGGCAGCAGGGGAGTCTTCGAGGCACCGGCCGGCCCTGCAGGCTCACCCATTGACTAGCACCACTTCGGAGCAGGTGCCTCCAATGCGGAAGCGGTGGCACGTTATGTATGCCCGTGTTCGACGCGTCCCCCCCGCCGCCTCTTAGCACCCCTCTTCTGGACCCCTTGGGGACACTAAAAGGGGTCAGGGGGGCGTTCAAGCCGCCGGCCGGCCCTGCAGGTTCACCCATTGACTGTAACACTGCTCCAGAGCTGGCACCTCAAACGCACCCCTGCTGCCTCTTAGCGTCCCCAAGTGGGGTAGCAGAGGGGCGCTAAGAGGCAACAGGGCGGTGGCACATTGAACGCAGTCGTGGCGGCACATAACATGCCACCGCTTCCACATTGGAGGTGCCGGCTCCGCAGTGGTGCTACAGTCAATGAGTGAACCTACAGGTCTGGTGTCTTGAATGCCCCCCTGCCACCTCTTAGCACCCCCTGCCAGTCCCCTTGCCTCTTAGAGCCCCCCTAAGGCATCCCACCGCCCCCCAGGGGGCAGTACTGCCCACTTTGGGGGAACAGCTGGTTCAGAAGAAAGAATTTTAAAACTCCAGTTGAACTGACACTTCTAATTCATTTATACAGTCAGCTTTGATGTATTGTGGAAATGATACATCTTATTACAAAAGAAAGCCAAAAAAAAATCATAAGGTAACTTTCCTGTGTTGTCCCTGTCAGCTAGTTTCCCCTTCTGGACAACTCAGCAGAACAGAAAACCACATTATGAAATCAGTGAAGAGGTACATCACATTTGCTCACATTGTGTAACTCATTTTATTCAAAAGCAAAACTTTGTTCTACAGAGATTGGTTTTTTTCTCTTCTGCTTTGGTCAGATCACAACTAGAATATTACATCCATATCTAGGCACTGTATTTTAGAAAGGATATTGACAAATTGGAGCATCTCCAGAGGAAAAAACCAAGATAATCAGAGGTTTAGAAGAAAAGTATGAGTTTAGCTTGAAGAAAAGAAGACCACAGGGAGACATGATAATCTGTCTCCATAAATCCAAAGAATTTTCAAGTTATAGACAGGACAGACTTGTTCTGCGTTGTTCCAGGAATTTAGACAAGAAGAGATGGTTTTAAATTATAAGGCAGGAGATTTTGAGGCACATCAGGAACAGTTTCCAACCATAACAGCTATTTAACAGTGGAGCAGACTGTCTCACGAAGTGGTTGACTGTCTTGGACTGAAAATACTTGAACTAAGACTAGATGGCCAATGACAGAGAAGCTGTAGTGTTGCATTTTTGCACTGGGCAGGAGACTGAACTTTCATGATCTCCTAAAGATGCTTACCCAGCATTACATTCTAGAATTCTCCAAGCACAAGATAAGACATAGTTCCTTTAGACAATTGTAATCAAGAGCTATATTTATATACCCACACAAAATATCCAAAATATTTTGGAAACAAATTCTAAAATGCTATATTATTACAAAGCATTATCAAAGTTGAATGAACTTTGCAATTTAAAGCAAGGTTGATTTGGCTTTAGAAACAAACAAAAAAAGCTTAAGGTAAAAGTACCATAGAAATTGTACCAGTGTTTGAATGCCAGCTTCCCATATACAGCTAATGATGACCAGAACTGACTGCAGAAAAAAGGCTATTCAGGAATGTTAGTCTTCTCCTGAAGAGACTATTTTATCGGAGCAGAAGACTATTCCCAATGTGCTTTTTCCAAGCAAAGTGACTTGACCCTTCTTTACCACCTGCCCTTTGCTCTGAATTCAGCAGCATCATTTGCTTCCTCAATTGTGGAGGCAACAGTGTATTATGTGAGGGTCAGAGTCTTTGCCGCTAGACTGAGGGACCAATGAAATTAGTTCTATTAAGATTTTTGTGTCAGCCTTTTCTCTAGCCTTGTTCCCACTCAGAAAGGATAAATCTGGGCCCTGGAGAATGGTGAAGTCAATAGCCAAGTAAAGGTCTTAACTGGACCTACCTAAGACTATTTTATTAATACAGCTAGTCCTCAACTTATGACCACAATTGAGCCCAACATTTATGTTGCTAAGCGAGAAAGTGTTAAGTGAGTTTTGTACCATTTTATGACTTTTCTTGCCACATATGGCTCTGGAATACTGTAACCATCATAAATATGAGTCAATTGCCAAGCATCTTGAGTATTTGGGAGGACCTAGGTCCTAGGGAATCCACTGTTCCTCAGACGACCGGATGTGAATCCCTCTTTGTAAAGTGTGGTTCCGGGATTCAGATGGGCCTATTGATCACATACCTGGCTCCCTGCTATGTGGCATCGGCCCTGCCTGAGCTCCTTGAGGTTATAGCCGGCCTGGCGATTGAGACTCCCAGGCTGATGGTCATGGGGGATTTCAACCTGTCTTCGGCTGGCGGGACCTCGGGGATTGCTCAGGAGTTCTTGGCTTCCATGATAGCCTTGGGTCTGACCCAACTAATTAGGGACCCCATCTTGGATCTGGTTTTTGTCTCTGGACAGTGGCAGGATGATCTAGGTATAGGGGACGTTGTTATTGAGCCCCTATCATGGTCTGATCATTCGCTCCTTAGACTGGACTTCTAGGCCAAACCCCCTCGTCGCAGGGAGGTGGAGCCGATACGATGGCTCCGCCCCAGGTGTCTGATGGATCCGGATAGGTTCCTGATGGAGCTTGGGCCGTTTCCCGGTGTTCGAACACATGACTCGGTTGAGGACCTAGTGGCCACCTGGGATAAGGTGGTGGCTGGGGCCCTTGACTGAGTCATGCCCTTGCGGCCTCTGACCTGAATTTCCTACTGGACAAGATCATTCAGATCCAGGATGGGTTGGACTCTGACTGGGCAACTCTGGATGGGGGGGTTGGGGGCAGAATTGGGGGAGGTCATCTGGGGAGAGTTTGACCCTGTGACCCCCGACAAGGTGGACAGGATGCTGGGTGGGCTTAATGCTACCACCTGTTTACTGGATCTGTGTCCCTCCTGGCTGGTATTGGCCACTCGGGAGGTGACACGAGGTTGATTTCAGGGTATTATTAACGCTTCCTTGAGTGAGCGGTTTCTGCCTGCCGCCTTGAAAGAGGCGGTAGTGAGACCCCTCCTCAAGAAACCGTCCCTGGACCCAACTTTGTTATCTAATTATTGTCCGGTCTCCAACCTTCACTTTGGTGAAGGCTGTTGAGAGTGTGGTGGCACAACAGCTTCCCCAGCACCTGGATGAAGCTGTCTATTTAGATCCATGCCAGTCAGGCTTCATGCCCAGATACAGCACGGAGACGGCGTTGGTCGCGTTGGTGGATGATCTCTGGAGGGTCCGTGACAGAGGTTATTCCTCTGTCCTGGTCCTGTTAGACCTCTCGGCGGCTTTCGATACTGTCGACCACAGTATCTTATTGCGGCGGTGGAGGGGTTGGGAGTGGGGGGCACTGTTTTGCAGTGGTTCTCCTCCTTCCTCTCCGACCGTTTGCAATTTGTGTTGGCAGGGGGGCAGAGATCAACCTCGAGGCCCCTGATCTGCGGGGTTCCTCAGGAGTCGGTGCTCTCGCCCCTGCTGTTCAACATTTATATGAAGCCGCTGGCTTTGGGGTAGAGTTTCATCAGTACGCTGATAATACTCAGCTGTACATTTCTACCCCAGGCCACCCCAATGAAGCCGTTGAAGTGATGACCCGGTGCCTGGAGGCTGTGCTGGGTTGGATGGGGTGGAACAAGCTTCAACCCAACCCAGCTAAGACCAAATGGCTGTACTTTCCGGCACCCCGATACAGCCAGCTAGTTCCATCACTGGCTGTGGGGGGGGGGGGGAATTATTGCTCCCACAGACAGGGCACGCAATCTGGGTGTCCTCCTGGATGTACGGCTGTCATTAGAAGAACATATAGCGGCCATCGCCAGGGGGGCTTTTTATCAGGTCCGTAGGATCTACCAGTTGCGGCCCTTTCTGGATCGGGATGCACTTTGCACGGTCACTTCTACCCTCGTCATCTCCCGCCTAGACTATTGCAATGCTCTACATGGGGCTCCCCTTGAAGAGCAACCGGAGGCTCCAACTGGTGCAGAATACGGCCACGCAGGTGGTTTTGGGGGCGTCTCGGAGCTCTCATGTTACACCATTCTTGCGTGAGCTGCATTGGCTCCCGGTGGTCTTTCGGGTGCATTTCAAGGTGTTAGTTACCATCTTTAAAGTGCTCCATGGATTGGGACATGGGTATTTACGGGACCGCCCACTGCTACCATCAATCTCCCATCGGCCAGTGCACTCCCATAGAGTGGGTCTCCTCGGGGTGCCACCGGCTGGATGGCTGGTGAGCCCGAGGGTGCGGGCCTTCTCTTTGGGGGCACCCTCCCTCTGGAACAAATTACCCCCGGAGATGAGGATCATCCCTGACCTTCTGACCTTCCGGTGCGCATTGAAAACTTATTTATTTCATCAAGATGGTCTGGCCTAGGGTTTTATGGGGTTTTAAATTCGGTTTTAATTGGTTTTAGTCCTTATTTTTAAACCCTTGTCTCGTTTTATTATTCAGCCACCTAATTTAATCTTTTATAATTGTTTTTAATTATTGTGTTATTATTGTAATTTTTAATGGCTGTATACCACCCCAGGTCCTGCGGGGACAGGGGGGCGGTATATAAATCTTGTAAATAAATAAATAAATAAATCTGACCATGGGGATGTTGCAGTGGTCATAGTGTGAAAAGTAGTCATAAGTCACTTTTTTCAGTGCTGTTGTAATTTCAAATGGTCACTAAGTGAATTGTTGTAAGTTGAGGACTAACTGTAATACCAACAATAATTGGGATTCATCATGACCATGCATTTTTTAGGCTGGATTTAGTTCTTCTTTGGTGATGTACGGTAAGTAAGTTTAAATACTTTCTCCCTATTCAGCCCTTTCCAAATCCAGCATCACCAAGAGAGAAATAAGAAAATGGTGTCATTTTTCCTACTTTTACAGGTGATTTTTTTTTCCTGAACAATTTCTGCAAATGATATTAAATCAACACTAGACCCGGCCTATATTCTGAGGTGTGGTTGCCCTATTTCCCTTAATTAACCTTCTCAACCATAGGTTTTTACAACAAAATCAGAGAAAGGAACACAAGGAATCTTACATATTCAAGGATATTATGCCAGGAGTCATAGATTGCTACTTAGGCCATTTATTGATACTAAAATGTTTCAGCAGAGATGCTGCCTGTATAGAATTGCACGATTTGTTAGTCTTAGCATTTTGAATAGTCACAGCACAATGTGGAAAGTTAACATTAGAACATGTTCCTATATTTCATGGAAGTAAGGAAGCAATGCCTTGTTCAGAGCAAAAGTCAAATAAAGAGATCAGGCCAAATTACAGTATTTGGAAAAGCACAGTGGATTCTTCAGTGGATTAAAAAAAAGTCAAATCAATCAATTTAAACTGTGTGTTCAGATTGCTGGCCCAATAATCTCTCTGCAGAGAACATGCACACACAAACACGCAGATACACTGGCAGAATTCTCTGATTAAAAAGGCACTGGTAGAATTTTACTGCAAAGAATTCCAGTCCAAGCTGGAAGATACTTCACTTCAAAAAAAATTGGAAACATATTTGAAACTATAGATGTATTTTATGTTGTTTGTAGCATTGACTGATTGTCTAATATGATTTTTAGAATGTTACATTCATCAGTTTTTTAGGAATAACATTTTGGTACAAATGGTACAAATAACATGCTAATAAATACCGTTTTAAAAAATGGCACACTTCTTCAATATAAAACCAGAATGGTACAGTATGTAAAGTTTGCTTTCTGTATAAAAGTATGCAATTTTTTTCTCATGTAATTGCTATCCCATAGCTGGATTCGTATATTGCCTGCTTCCAATTAGATCTTATTCACAGTAAATTTTGCATTGTTTGTGTCCATCTACAATATTAGTGTTTTGTATAGTAAAGCGGAATCATACAAGATTCCATATAACAGTATTTGTGGAGCATAAATTCCAGAGACATTTTACCCACTGTAGCAACAGTGCTGTTTCACAATCTGCTCTTTGTTCAGTGAAGTTTTCCAGAACTTTTTAAAATGCATATATATTTGTGTCTAGTCTGCTTTAGGCTATACAAATCAAAGATTACTTACTGGTGCCTGTTTACCTCTAGCATTGCCTTAGAGAAAAGTGTAGAGGACTTAATTGTCTTTTCATAAAGCCTAAACAATCAGGACTCTAAACAGCAAAGAACTTGGTGCATACAGTACCGCTCACAGATTAATGAAGAACTGGCCTCATGCAGACAAGTCCACTGGTTATATGTAATCTCTTTTTTCACCTGAAAAAGAGGTTTGTTCATCTTTAGAACAGAAGAACTTTAGCACAAGAAATTGTATTCTTGGAAAGTCATTTTCAAAAACAGATTTTTTCTTCTATTACTCAGTGCTTTCTTGCAATATATGCCATTTCCCCCGTGTAAGTTACAACAGTGTATGAAATAGGGCAGAAGCTCTTGGAGGCAGACAGTGTGGCTGGCTTGACTAGAGATCAAGAACAACTTCAGACATCTTCCTGAACTTCCCTAGTTGCATTTCACAGTCACATTAATTGCACTATGCAATTGCTTAATTGCACTGATATATACACAAACTGATGGAGAAAGAAGAAAAGAAATTAATGGGGACACAAGACTGTAATTCTAACTTGGCTTAGATGAAACTTGACTTAATACCACTAACTGTGACAGGGATTTTAGATTTTAGTGGACAATTCTTTAGACTTGAGTCAACAGTGTGCGGTGGCGGCAACCAAAAAAGCCAGTGCAATCCTAGGCTGCATTAATAGAGGGATAGAATCACAATCATGTGACGTTGTAGTACCACTTTACAAAGCCTTTGTAAGACCACACTTTGGAATACTGCATACAGGATTTAGGGTGACATAATAGCATTGGTCCAATATTTGAGGGGCTCTTACAAAGACAAGAGGGCAAATTATTTTACAAAGCATCAAAAGGCAAGACAAGAAAAAATGGTTAGAAACTAATCAAAGAGGGAAATAACCTAAAACTAACGAGAAATTTCCTAATGGTGACAGCCATTAGCAATCAACCAATGGAACAGCTTGCGTGCAGAGTTGTGGGGGGACTAGAACAGGGATCTCCAACCTTAGCAACTTTAAGCCTGGAGGACTTCAACTCCCAGGGAGTTGAAGTCCTCCAGGCTAAAAGTTGCCAAGGTTGGAGACCCCTGAACTAGAAGACCTCCAAGGTCTAATCCAATTCTATTATTCTATGTTCTAACTATGGGGAAGCAATTGAGATACTGTGTCAAACCTTTACCTTCACCTTCCCTCCCTTCATTCTCCTAACTTCCTTCTGGTTTTCAACACTGAGTAGCTGAAGAGAAAGACTCTATATACATTTAGCTGAAAATAATTGTAATCCATGGAATTAGGAATGCAGGAAATGGTATAATAGGAATAAGTATAAACATGAGTAAGAATACAGGAAATAGGTACAAATAAATGGGGACAATAGACAGGGATGGTAGGCACGTTGGTGCGCTTATGCATACCCCCTACAGACCTCTTAGGAAAGGGGTGAGGTCAACAGTAGACAGTCTAAGGTTAAAGTTTTTGGGGTTTTGGGAATTAACCACAGAGTCAGGTAGAGTATTCCAGATATTGACCACTCTGTTGCTGAAGTCGTATTTCCTGAAATCAAGTTTGGTGCGATTAACCTTGAGTTTATATCTATTGTTTGCTCTTGTGTTGTTATGGTTGAACTGAAGTATTCATTGACAGGTAGGACATTGCAATGTATGATTTTATATACTATACTTAGATCGGACAAGTGCTAGAGTCCAAGTCAGGCTTAATTCTGCTATCGTAATGCTTCCTAATAACAGCCCCATATAGCTAATAACTGAAAAAGTAAATGAATGAACATTAGTCCGGTTTCTTTATTCTGAACCAACTGGCAGCAGCTTGCCAGTTTTGCCAGGCATGCAAACTACATATACCATTAACAACTCCCAAAACCAGAAAAAACAAATTACCCAAAACAATAAGGAAGCTTCAATCCAAAAAGAAATCACTTTGGCAGAAAAACAAATCTGGTCATATTGCCAACTTCAAAAGCCGATACAAAAATTTATGCCACCAGATAAAAACTGAATCCACCAATTATCACATTAAACAAGAAGAAAACCTTCTACGCACCAATTCCACCTGTGTTTTCTACAATTTTATAAACAACAAACTAAAAGACTCAAGGTCCATCCCACCCTGAAAGGACCTAATGGTAAAGACTGCAATGACGACACTATTAAAGCCAACCTCTTTAACACATTCTTTGGCTCAGTATTTGTAAACAGCAATGGATCATGCCCAGTATTTCCTAGTTGAACCACAGACAACTACAATGATCTAATACATATCGATTTTACAGAAGACAATGTTGAAAAGTCACTACGCAATCTAAAGCCATCTCTATCTATTGGACCGGATGGAATATGTGCCTACTTCTAAAAAAGCTATCCACTGCCATAGCAGAACCTCTAAGCATAATCTTTGAAAAATCTTTCAGGACCAGCTCCTTGCCAAAACTATGGTCACAAGCCACGGTCATCCCCATCTTCAAAAAGGGAGACCCCAGCCTAGTTGAAAATTACAGACCAATCTCTTTATGCTGCATCACCTGTAAAGTCATGGAATCAATTATTAACCAATCCATCATCCTCCACTTAGAAACAAACAACCTACTCTCTAATAAACAATTTGGTTTTTGGGAAAAAACTATCAGGTAATCTGCAACTCTTACATTGCAAAAACATATGGACTACACAACTCGATCAGGGCAAAGCAATAGACGCAATCTTCATAGACTTCTGCAAAGCCTTTGATTCAGTGGTACATGACAAACTACTTCTAAAACTAAAATCTTATGGTATCTCTGGACACCTGCATAACTGGATAGAAGCATTCTTGTCAAACAGACAACAAATGGTCAAAATTGGACAATCCTATCGAATTCTACACCTGTCAACAGTGGTGTCCCCCAAGACAGTGTTCTAGGACCAACTATTTTCATACTCTACATAAATGACTTCTGTGATCATATCAAGAGCAAACTGTGTTCTCTTTGCTGATGATGTAAAGCTATTCAACACCACAGAAAATACCGCTACCCTTTAAAAAGACCTTGACTATGTATCAGAATGGTCAAACAAATGGCACCTTCAGATCTCAACAAATAAATGCTCTGTCCTACATATTGGCAAAAAAAATCAGAAAATAAAATGCAGGCTGAATAGTCAAGACCTTGTTGATGACCCAAATCTCTAAAGGATCTTGGAGTACTCATCTCAAATGACCTAAGTGCTAGAGCCCACTGTAACTACATAGCCAAAAAGGCTCTAAGAATTGTTAACCTAATCTTACGTAGCTTTTTCTCTGGTAGTATTACACTAATAATTAGAGCATACAAAACATTTGCTAGACCAATACTTGAATACAGCTCATCAGTCTGGAACCCACATTACGTATCTGATATTAACACAGTTGAGAAAGTCCAGAAATATTTTACAAGAAGAGTTCTTCACTCCTCTACTCGTTGCAGAATACCTTATGCCACCAGACTTGAAATTCTAGACCTAGAAAACCTTGAACTACACCGCCTTCAGTCTGATCTAAGTATAGTATATAAAATCATACATTGCAATGTCCTACCTGTCAATGAATACTTCAGCTTTAACCATAACAACACAAGAGCAAACAATAGATACAAACTCAAGGTTAATCGCACCAAACTTGATTTCAGGAAATACGACTTCAGCAACAGAGTGGTCAATGTCTGGAATACTCTACCTGACTCTATGGTTTCTTCCCCAAACTCCAAAAACTTTAACCTTAGACTGTCTACTATTGACCTCACCCCTTTCCTAAGAGGTCTGTAGGGGGCGTGCATAAGCGCACCAACTTGCCTACCGTCTCTGTCCTATTGTTTCTTTTATATTTTATTTTTCTTATATGTATCCATGTATTCATAATGATGTTTTACTTATACCTATTATCTTGTAAGCAATTGACAAATAAAATAAATAAATAAATAAATGCAGCCCTCAGGCAGAGAAGAAATGGCTCCATGTTGGGTAACTAAAGGGCAGGTGTGTCCATTGGCTCACATTGTGGTGATCAATCTGTGAGCCTAGAGCTGTTTCTTCTCAGCTTAAGGACATGAAGGGCCCAGCAAGATCAACAGGCTGCTGCCCTACTTTCCTGCTGCTGTGTATGGAAGTAAAATATTTTCAATTGCTCTGAGCACCAAGTGAGGCAGTGCTCTCTTTTCCCTCTCTCCTTCTCTCTTTTGTTCTACTTAGCCTCATTTCTTACACCTTCTAAAATGGGTAAGAAGCAATGCTCCATTGGGGGAGGGTGGAAAGAAGTCATTACTATGAGAGAGAGGCATATGGTTATCAAGTTCTCCAGAGTTTAATTTAGCTCTCTAAAGATGCACGTCTGCACTTCTGTTTCCTCTGGGTCTGCCAGGCGACAAGCTGGCAATTAAAAAAAAAAAAGCAACATTTAACTTTTCAATTTCTTTCATGTGGCTTTCTGTTTTTTAAAAAAGAAAAAAGTCTCTTAAGCCCTCGGAATTTACTCAACATATCTCCACTGTGATATACTTGATGAATGAAGGGCGTTTTTGCTCCATTATTCTTCATTTGTAAATAATGCAGGCTTTCATTTCAAACTCATTGCAAACAAATCTTTTTTTATAATATAAATATGAAGTTAGTCATTAGTGTGGTATGGGTAGGCTCATACTATATATATTTACATGGTAAACACGGGACCATACATTTAATTGGATTTTAGGCCAATAGCTCATTCATCCTATCCAAATAACTTACAGGTAAATAATAAAAAACTTCAAATCCAATATATATTATTTTATGAAATACACTTTCAAATTCTGATAAGATTCAGGGGAGACCAATTTAGAGCCCCAAACTACAGTTTAGGCTCAAGAAATCTGAAATCCTTGTGTTATCCCATTAAATGTAAGTGGACAACACTGTAGTAGGAAAATCATTATTTTTTTTTTTATGTGACAGAATGTATTTAGCCGGTTAAATTACATGCTACTAATAGTCTAAGAAAAAAACAATACAGAAGGGGAAACAGCCTTGAAATCAGAGGTGGTATTGTGCCAGTTCTGCCAGGTTCTGGAGAACCGGTAGTGGAAATTTTGAGTAGTTTTGAGAACCGTAAATACCACCTCTGGTTGGCCCAGCCCCCATCTGTTTGCTGTCTCCCGAGTCCCAGCTGATCGGAGTCCCAGCTGATTGGCTGGTTCTTCTTTTGTTGCCCTGCACAGGAGAACAGAACTGGAAAGTGGGTTAATGAGATGGTGAGGGAATGGGGATTTTACAGAATCCTTCCCCTGCCATGCCCACCAAGCCATGCCCACCAAATCACACCTACAGAACTGGTACTAAAAAAATTTGAATACCACCACTACTTGAAATGCTGCAATGCTGATGAAGCCTAGGAAAAAGAAACTGTTGGCATTAAAAGAAAATAAAAAGATCGGCACATGAAATGTACCAAGCGTTAACCATATCTAGATGGATGTTGTAGAAATGATTGGAGGTGCTAGAAAATTGAAAATAAAATTCTGAAACATTGGAAAGAATGGATAGAATTTAACCACAATGTTTCTGAAAGTCAGATATGACTAATCAGATAAACAGATAGGAAGAAAATTAATTTTGCAGGCCTTGCCCAAGAGAAGCAGCCTGATTATCCCAGCTCTAAAAAACATTTTAAAATCAGAATGGCTGGATACTAAACCAAAGCTACAGAGACTACTTTATGGTTTAGTGCAAAGCATAAACCCCATTCTACAATAAATTATAATAATCTCATTACATAATTAAAGACTCCAAGTCCACCCAGTATTGTGATTGAATTAATAACTGAAGCTGGTAAAGGCATTTAGCTGGTATTACCACCACCATGTTTTATTGGATAAAATGCAGTGCTTTTGCATTATCATCTAATTGTACTGTCAGTTCTATTGGATGTGCTTAGATCTACGACAGTGTCATTGGCATCCACTATTTTCTGGACCCTCTTTGAAGCCCCAGGAGAATAAAAATGTTGGTATTTTGTGAGATATGATATCCCTGCTTGTGTAGGTATTTGGATCACTACACTGCTGTGGATCTTGTGCTCTGTTGGCTGTCATGGCAATTCTTCCCCAAATGCTCCCTCCTTTCAAACATGCTTACCTTTCCCCTTTCCCTAAAGGACTGGACACAACAGCTCAAGACGACTTCAATCCTAAAATAATGCTTACCAATGTGGTAGAACTGTACATTTATTTGCTGACCAGGATTATGAGGGCGCCCCCTCCCTTGGGCTTCTTGTCAACATGAATTTGCATTTTTGTATCAGATTTGCATCTTCCAGAAGGAAAAGTCATCTTTCTTGGTTCTCCACCTTTTCTCCTACCTTCATAATAAATCCTAACTGGAGATGGGCTCAAAGTTACATGATTGGGTTTAAACCTGCTACAAATAAAATCAAGTTCGTTTTTCATCTGTGCATTCTTATGCACTTGAAACTGTCCCTTCCATACAAAAGGAAATTATTGGCAGCTTTGGAAGAATGTGGAGGGGTCCAAATAAGTGCAAGGAGCTGGGAACCCCTCAAAATAGCAAAATAATCCTACAAAGAACAAGAATTAAAAAAACACAAATAAAAATATGTGTCTATAGTTTGATATCCTGTGATTGATAGGACCTTTAAGGGGAGGTAGCCTTTATAGGGAGGTTGACAGCTATATGCAGCTGGACCCTTTTGTAAAAAAATGGGGGGGGTATGTGGAGGGTGGGAGAGAAATTCCTTAAGGAATTCATTCTGTTTAAAGCAAGACCCCATGCTTAGTAGATAAGCAATGCTGGTTGAAAAGGAATTAAAACTGAGTGGGTCAAAATGAGAGAATAAGCGGGCTGATTAAGCAGATAGTGTACATCCTGCACTGCAACAAGTTGTGGCAAGAACCACATGTTTCATTGATTCTTTTACTGCTTTCCTGTGTTCGGGGTCACCTATAATCAGGGGTCTCCAACCTTGGCAACTTGTGGACTTCAACTCCCAGAGTTCCTCAGCCAGCTGGCTGAGGAACTCTGGGAGTTGAAGTCCACAAGTCTTAAAGTTGCCAAGGTTGGAGACCCCTGACCTGTATAAAGGTGAAAATCAGGTTGGCAGAATGTTTCTACACATAAGAAATTAATCAAGGCAGCAGTATCATAAGATCTTTTAATTAAGTAGTTCTAAATCCTGGTCACATAAGCCAGACTTTTTTTTTTGGGGGGGGGGGGGGGGTTCACCTTCTTAAGTGGGAGGAAAAATCCTGCTGACTTATGAACTGTTCCAGTAGTCATTTGAAAAACCCTGGTGCCAAGCAAGTCTCATCATGTGGTGATTAATAGGAAGTGTTTTAGCAACAACCAAGTGTTAGAAGATTAGAAATGTTAGAAGATTCAGCTGTACATTTTAGGACCATTTAAATATAGTAATTGGAGAATTACAGTCAGTCCAAGAAGCTTTTCTCCTTACTGAATGGGATCGGCATAACTTCAGGGCACCTCTTATTTATCACACACATAGATTGTCTACTATGATATATACACTGCTTTCACTGGTCATGATATTACACCACACTCCACAAACTAATACAAGGAATTAAAAAAAATGGGGCCCCAATAACCTTACAACCTGCTCATATTTACTGCTGTTATAGAACCCATTTACTAGAAGGTAACCTGAATACAACAGAAGCCCAGTTCATGACTAAGGGACTTCTGGCTTTTATCAAGCTTTGGTATGGATGGAAATGAAGATACACTGACTTGAGGTCCTTAGAGGAAGACAGTTTTTTTTTTGTAGCAACCCTTGATCCTGCATTCTATTACCATATGGAATCTGCTTCTCCATAGCTGCTATAGTTCTCCCCCAAAAAGGCTAAAACAAGCATTAGGACAGAGAAAATGTGGTAGAGAATTGGGATGTAAGCTTGTGCTGTTTTGTCTATCGGCCAAGTCCTACAAAAAGGCAGGTCTTTAACCTTGCCATGTTAATTTCCTTTTTTAAAAGTATAAAAGTGATGTGTACACCACAGCTGAGTTTGCAAATCATGCTAGTCATGATTTATAGGCTAGTACAATGTGTGAAATTAGCCCACAGTGACCTATTCAGTAAACCATTGACTGTGGCTTGTGGTGAACACAGGAATTCTAAATGCCATGAAAATAGTAAGTATAAGCTGCAGTGATGTCACAGGCTGATGCAACATTCAAACAGCATAATGTGTAGCATGATTCATTTGATATCATTTGATGTACTGGTTCCCCCCTCCTCCCCTCCCCCAAGGATCCCTGTGGAATGCAGTGACTTCAGGTCACACACATTTTGTTCCATTAGGCTGGTCTTCCTAGTCTGGCATCCTCTTAAATAGTTAGATTAAAATTCTCATTATTCTCTCAATCAGCACATTCATTGGCATCCTATTGGGTCAAATTAGAGTTGTAGCATCACACAACTGAAGAGGACCAGTTTAAAGAAACCTACACTAAACATTGGATATTGCCTGTTGGCAACCATGCAGTCATCATACTTAGTTCTTAATTAAGGAGTACCTGTCTATCTATATCTCTCTGTCTATCTATCTATCTAATCTATCTATATCTAGTCACTGTTAAGTCCTGCTGACTGACAGCTGTTGTTGTTTTGGCAATATTTTTGGAAGTGCCCCCGAAGATGCTTTTTTTAAGAGGCAACTGGACTTTCTGTTTTTCTCTGAGCTGAAGAAGCTTCTTGGATGAGAAGCAAAACGTCTTCAGAGAAAAACCAGAAAGTCCAGTTGCCTCTTGAAAAAGCACCTCTGGGACAACCATGACCTGGATGACTGAGAATCTCCATAGACATTTTGGGAAGTGGTTTTGCCTTTACCTTCTTCCTAAGGCTGGGCTAGAATGACTTGCCCAGCTGACTTTGTGCCTAAGGTGGGACTAGTTCTCATGGTCTCCCAGTTTCTAGTCTGGTGCCTTAACCACTATGCCAAACTGACTCTTTAAACATAAATAGTTCTCTATAAAATAAAACATAAATAGTTCTCTATAAAATAAAACATAAATAATTCTCTATAAAATAAACGTTTGTATAATGTGTTTTTAAATTGAATGTCCTGTGTGGATTGTGATTGCGATAAATTGTACATACAGACTGGAGACGTAGAAATTGTGGCTGTACTACAATTCCCACCATTCCTCATTATTGCTAGTCCAATTTACTATTTTAGCCATTTCCAAAGGTTCAAATATATCTTTCAAATTCAGAAGAGCATCATTCCTAGTTCAGATGAGTAAATTTCCTTCCTCAGCAAACCCAACCTCATATCTTATTTTCTTGTGCTGCTGCTCACCTCCCAGGGAGGAGACCAGTCATTAGAAGTAAGCATTAGCTCGTTAAAAACAGGGCATTGCTATAAAAGCAAGGAAGCTGATGACGAACAGTTGAGCACATCATTTATGAAAGCCCAACCTCAGCTTGGTATTCAAACTTGGTAAATCAGGAAATTTCAGTGAATGAGTAGGACAAAGTATTGCAAAGCCTGTTTGTAATTAGCTACTGGCTTGAATATAGCCTACATCATCCTGGGATATGCACAAGGTTGCCGCAATTATGATCCCTTTTTAATGATGTTATCATTGTAGATGATGCTTGATCTCAAATATTGTGATACTGCATCTTTTGTTGTTGCTTGCAGTCCTAGGATTGTAACCTTTGTAAGGTTTGACAAATGCACACAGCTTTAGTTCACCTTGCTCATTCCATCCCATGGAGTAGGAGGAGATAACTTTTCAAGTGAAACATGAGGCAATGGTAGATGAAACCAGGAACCATTGTCTGAGAAGAAAGAAGATCTTTTAAATAGAAAAATATTTAATTTTAAAAAGCACTCATCACAATTTCTCATGCTTTCTGGGAAATTCTGGGAGTTGACACCAGAGGTGGTATTCAGCAGGTTCTGACCAGTTCTGGAGAACCGGTAGTGGAAATTTTGAGTAGTTCGGAGAACCGGTAAATACCACCTCTGACTGGCCCTGCCCCCATCCATTCTCTGCCTCCGGAGTCTCAGCTGATTGGCTGGGTCTTCTTTTGTGGCCCTGCACAAAAGAACAGAGTTGGAAAACAGGTTAGTGGGGTGGGGAGAGAATGAAGATTTTGCAATATCCTTCCCCTGCCACGCCTACCAAGCCACACCTACAGAACCCGTAATAAAAAAATTTGAATCCCACCACTGATCCACACTCTTAAAGTTGCCAAGCTTGAGAAGCACTGCTCTAGAGTAAACCCACCATGATGTTACAGTAATATCAATGATCATGGTTGACTGCAATAGCTGAATCCACAGATTTACAATGCAAATAAATAAATAATGGTAATATAAGCAAGGTTTCTCAGACTGCTACAATTAAATGAAAATGAAACTATTAAGTACATTCTGTCTTCTGTTTCTCACTAGCATTGAACTCATTGTTTCTAAAAGAGTTAATTAAAAAAACCTATCCCCACTGCCACAAAAAATACTTTTGAGTCACAATTGCTCTATCGACACATCCCATGCATACCCCCAATCCTTTCCAAACTGCTTTGCCCTATTTGGCTGGTTCCTAAAGGCATCCTATTGCATCATCATGAATAAACTCTCGGGTGTGGGGGGGTGAAATGCTATCTTTCAAAAGCAAATATTGCACACATCATGAAAAGCAAAAGTTCAGTGGATGCAATTAAACATAAAGAGATTTTGCAATTGTTGTTTAAGACAGAAACAGAGGTTAACACTGAAGTGTTTTAGAAACTTGGTGGTTTTTTCCTCCCTCTCTGTATTCCACAAACACTGCAAAACTAGAATTTTGAGGGCTGTGAGGCCCAGAGGATCACTCTGGTCATGATCTGAAAGAACAGCAGTAGAATTTGTTTCTACAGCAGGATCAGGGTTTGTGATGGGGCTTCTTAAAATCCAAAGCCGTATAAGAGTGAGTCCACAATATGTTGTTGTGGAGAAAAATAATGCCTTCCTGTCATTCAGGAAGTGTATACTCTTCAAGGATATGCTAAATTAATTTGAATTGCATCTTATTTATTATCAGCTTGCATTTTTTTATGCCAAAGAAACCCAAATTCCTATACAGTGATAATACTTAACAACTATAGACAAAGAATTGGATAACATTTAGTGTATATGTTTATGCTTGTTTGTATGTGTGCATGTAAACAAAAACTCATACATCTTTTAATTTGGTTTTATTTTTCATTCTATTCTTCATTAAACAAATTCAAAAGGCATATCTAGTAATCTTCTATCAATTGTTTTTTCTCCCAACTATTCTGAGTAAATTATTCTTAGGTATAATGTGTCATTTATTGTCACCAAGTGGCATCTGAAGATGAAACAATCTTATTCCACACTCCGTTTCCTTTATTTAAATATACATTGAATAACTTGGCTAATTAGGATACATTTTAGGGTTCTTTTAAAACAAAAATCCATAAAAAATAATTATGATAGTAGGATAGAAGCTATCAAACAGACACAAAGTTGTATAAAAAACATTTTGTCAGTTTGCCATATGAATATTAGAAAGTTGTGTTTTATTTTATTTTTTTCTACTATTTTTTTTCCTTAGACCAGATGACACTTTGTTAATGTAGCACTTCATATCCATGTGGGAGATACAGACAGGCAGACAGGCAGACAGACTGACAGACAACAGATACATACATGAGAAAGATTGGGCCCGCTCAAGGTACAATATTTCAGGAATCAATTATGAAAGCAACCTTATTTGATGACTGTTTGAAGGTTCATTTTCGAGTGATGAAATACTAAGATGTCAGAGGACCTCTAAAATGTTTGACCTTGGTATAACTCAAAAATAAACATTATTTATTTATAACTTACTGATTGTTACCCTAATGTTCAATGATATGTGGCTTTTTCCAAAGTTTTGCTCTGCATTCTGATTCCATTAACTTATACCATGCAATATATTGCACATAAACAGAGGAAAATGGTATGATTTTTCTTTCCTACATTGATGGCAACTTCATTGTTCATTAACACTGGTATACATCATTGTATATTGATTGTTCTGTTGATACACAGACCTGTCTCCAGGCTATTGATAGACTGGCAACAGACTCACATGTGTATGAATCAGAGTTCTGCAAAGACATTTTGAAGTACATAATCATTTCAGCTTCAATATATAAATATTTAAAGAGAACGTTTCAAATTATTTTAATTGAAATCTTCAGGATAAAGATATCTTGCATAGTGAAATAACTTGATGTTTTCTAGGACATACGGAAACTGAAATCTCAGGAAATAGAAGGGTGTGTGTGTAAGGAGAAAGGCAATGAAAACTGTATGCAGCAAATGATATTTAAGTATCTCATGAAAATTTGCCTGGAGCCAAATTCTCTCAACATAACCGTACTTAACCTGACAGAACTATTGTAAAAAGTAAAACAGGAAGGTGTCTATGGAGCTTCTCAGTCATTCAGGTCATGGTTGTCCCAAAGGTTGTTCAAGAGGTAATTGGATTTTCTGGATTTTCTTTGAAGATGTTTTGCTTCTCATTTAAAAAGTTTCTTCAGCTCCAAAGAAGCTTCTTGGATGAGAAGTGAAACATTTTCAAAGAAAAAACAGAGACTCCAGCCTCTAGAAAAAGCACTTTTGGATCAAATAGAAAGGACACAAATAAGGCAGGGAAAGCACTTAAAGTATGGCTGCTAACATTTCCCCCAAGTCCTTTATCAGCATTGACTAGACATTTGCATATATGGATGCGCTGCAAAGCTGAGGGGACTGCACATTCTCCTGCCTGGATCATTTGACCGGGTGGAAGAGGTTTAGACTGGAGGAGGCAACAATATTTTAAGTTTCTTGCCAACTGCCTTTCCCACAGATAAACATTGAAGGAATTTGAAGGGAAATTTTCCTCATCTGATTCAGCCCAATTTGAAAAACTTGACCTTTCTTTTACTGTTCCCCCCAACCAAGATACAACCATCAAATCTAATCATATTCTATTCAGTTTTCTTCTGCTTGATGAACTGACATCTCCTCCTCCTTTGTTGGATTGGAAAGAATAAGAAAAACCAATTAAATGTAACGAACATTGCAAGCATGAACATGAGCCATGGTGGCACAGTGGTTAATGCAGTACTGCAGGCTACTTCTGTTGACTGCCAGTTACCTGCCATTTGGCAGTTCAAATCTCACCAGGCTCAAGGCTGACTCAGCCTTTCATCCCTCTGTTGGGGGCAATATGCTGACTCAGTAAACCATTTAGAGAAGGCTATAAGGCACTGTAAAGCGGCATATAAGTCTAAGTACTATTGCTATTGCAAAAGGTTAACTGACCGAATAGGCTGAAGTGCTAGATGACAGTTTTCCCAGAAAAGTGACAATGTTTTGTTTTCTCCTGCCAGTAGCAGACAAATAATCCTAGCTTGGGTGTTGAAAATCCAGCCTTGGCACATCACTCAAGGATTCTGCAGTTTGTTCTTAAAACTAAAACGATTAATTTTGGGGAAGTCACATTCTTTTTGGAAGGATAACAAAAGCTCCAGGGCCTATCACCCCCAATTTAAATAGATCCCATCGCTTATAAATGCCACCTAAGCCCTTAATCCCTGCTTAATTTGACTTGAATCTACTAGATACTTTTTCTTCTATTATTTCCCCCCAAAAACAATCTATCAGCCTGTGTCTATAATATATATGGTAGTGGAAAATTATGCAAACATTTCAAGTGGATGTGCTTGCAAATGTTTACAATACTCATAGATTTCCCTGAGATCAGTAGATACTAACAGATGTGAATGTCTGTCTAGGGCCCTTAATGGAACATACAAGTAGTGGGATTCAAAAAATTTTACTACCGGTTCTGTGGGCATGGCAGGGGAAGGATTCTGTAAAGTCTCCAGTCAGAGGTGGTATTTGCCAATTCTTTAAACTACTCAAAAATTCCACTACTGGTTCTCCAGAATTGGTCAGAATCTGCTGAATACTTCCTCTGGAACATACCAAACATTACTAGTGTCAGATCAGGAGCCCAATACATTAGATTACATGAAACATGATTGCAACATTCATTTTATTTATTTTATTTCTATCAGAATATTCTGCTCAGTAAAACTGGGTGGAAATTGGTCAAACTAAAGCTCTTCATTAAATTGTGTAAAGCTCTTCATCAAACTTTGTAATAGGTCAGCATTAGACCTTTTAACAATTGCAGTATTTTCTGTATTGATAAAATTAGAAAATGTAACACAATAGAACAATGCTGCCATCTACAGGGCAAGATGGCATTACATAACATAAATGGATGGATTAAATCCTGATAAAATTTCATTAACAACTCTTCAATGCATAAAAATAATCTATTAGGTTTATTCATCCTGCCTCATGCAGACCATGCATAAAGAGGAAATTCTTCAAGTTTCCTGGTCTATATATGCACCCAATTTGGGTTATAATCATGTGACCTTGTTGATAATTTGGAATGCACCAACATTCTTCTAAGCCAGGAATGTCAATACAACCTGTAGAACAGAGGTCTCCAAACTTGACAAGTTTAAGACTTGTGGATTTAAACTCCCAAAATTCCTCAGCCAGCAGCTTGAGTTGAAATCCACAAATCATAAATTTGCCAAGTTTGGAGGCCCCCGCTGTGGAAGGAGGCTGTCCTGTACAGTGGTGGGATTCAAATTTTTTTACTACTGGTTCTATGGGCATGGCTTGGTGGGTATGGCAGGAGAAGGATACTGTAAAATCTCCAGTCAGAGGGGGTATTTGCCGGTTCTCCAAACTACTCAAAATTTCTACTACCGGTACCCCAGAACTGGTCAGAACCTGCTGAATACCACCACTGGTCCTGCATGTGCCTAAGAAAGATGTTTTTAAGTGACCCTTTGCTACTGATTAACTGATTCATAACAAGGTAGATTGTTCCTCAAGAAGATTCCACTAGAAGAATCAGATGTTCTCTTTCTGTCCACTACCACCAACACTATCTGCTTCTTTCCACTTGACATGCCCTCTGATCACCAGGTGGAGGAATGTAAATCTAAGTAGCCTCTGAAACAGAACTTTGATAGATCTTGGGTTCACAAGCTTCTTGTGTGTGTTCGTTTTCCAATGGATGTGTGAAAGAGAGAACAAAATAGCTATAATTCCCAGTCAACTGTTCAGATGGCAAAGTTGGCTGGAGAGAATCAATTTAATTCTGAATAGATCCAGGACTGTTTGAAGTTAAATGTATCCCTTTACAAATATTAGACAGTCATCTTACTTGTTTTTCTGAACATATAACATTCTAATCACCTCATAATCCATTGCTATGAGATCTGGGCCACTGCATGCATGGAAGAAATATGTAGAGATACTATCAAATGGTTATTATCATTTTGTGAATCAAAGCCCGAATTTAAAGAGTAGTTCAAAGTTATGCAGGAAAATTATTCTGGAAGTACTTAGAAAAAAGCTAGATAATGTCACCGAGGCAACATGGATAATTACTTTAATAGAATACAAAAGATGATTCCATTATAAATTTTACACAGTATGCACCACATTCATATAGGATTATTCTGTCAATTGTTTATATTGTAAACAATATAAACTGGCTTATATTGTAAGCCAGTGAATGTTTACCGGTAAATAAACCCCATTAAGTTTGATAAAATGTATTGCACATCCTAGCAGCATTAAAGTTCTGTTTTAAAATCTTGAAGTTTTATTTATTTATTTATTTATTTATTTATTTATTTATTTTTGTCAATTGCTTACAAGATAATAGGTATAAGTAAAAACATAGTTGTGATTAACCATTTTATGGGCTTGCATAAGAAACTGTGGGCTGCTCTTCTGCAGGTCCTGTGCTTAGATGGTTTGCCTCCGTTTGTTTTCCTCTTTACTGTTTCATGGATACTGAATAGGCAAGGACAAGTCATGTTGCACAGGGCCATTTTCTCTTATCCTGTCCTCGCTGACAGCCAGCATTCATCCAGACTTACTTGTGCTTTCTAAATAACACAACAGGATTGTGTATAGCTTTATATTTGTACAGTATTCTTAAGCATACCTGTCCATTCCCAATTTTTCAAGTGATCATTCACGTTCATTCTAACATTTGTCCCCTTCGGTTTCACAGTCTGCCTGTGTGCACTGAGCTCTGCATTCTGTATAGTCTGCAGAAGGTCTCTAGCTGAGCTTTGCAAAGTGCATGCCAAGTTTCAGTCAGTATATTTTCAACCATCCTCTATCAACTTTCCAGCTAGACCTGTTCTTTGTTGTTGGGTTTTTTTGGGGGGGGTTGTTGTTGTTGTTGTTTGCTGTGTAGCAGAAAATTGCAGGGCGATTACAATTTTTTCTCAGTAATTGGGTCTGGGGGTAATGTCCGGGATACTTCTCTTGTTTTCATAAGATTGGTTTGGCATGATCTGTTCTTCACAAACCCGTGCTGACTGCTAGTTAAACAAGTAAACTAATAACTAGCAGTCAGCATGGGTTTGTTAAGAACAGATCATGCCAAACCAATCTTATTTCATTCAACACAGTGACTAAATTAGTAGACCAGCAAAATACTGTGGACATAATATATTTAGATTTCAGCAAGGCATTCGACAAGGTAGACCACAACCTACTTCTTAGTAAGCTAGAAAAAAGTGGAATAGATAGCACCACCACTAGATGGACTCGCAACTGGCTGACAAACCGTACTCAACGAGTAGTCCTTAATGAGTCTAAGTCTACATGGAGGGAAGTAAGCAATGGGGTGCCACAAGGTTCCGTCTTAGGCCCAGTATTCTTCAATATCTTCATTAACAACTTAGATGAGGGAATAGAAGGGGAACTTAACAAATTTGCAGATGATACTAAGCTGGCAGGAATAGCTAACACCCATGAAGATAGGCTCAAGATCCAGATGGATCTTGACAAACTGGAACATTGGGCCATATCTAACAAAATGAAATTCAATGTAGAGAAAAGTAAAGTCCTACAATTAGGCAAGAAAAACCAAAAGTACACATATAGACTGGGTGAAACCAGGCTCAATAGCAGTAACTGTGAGAGGGATCTTGGAGTCTTAGTGGACAACCAGCTAAATATGAGCCAGCAGTGTGCAGCAGCAGCCAAAAAAGCTAATGCAATCCTAAATTGTATTAACAGAGGGATACAATCAAGATCAAGGGAGGTACTAATACCACTCTATAAAGCCTTAGTAAGACCACACCTAGAGTACTGCATCCAGTTTTGGTCACCATAGTACAAAAAAGATGTTGAGACACTAGAAAAAGTACAGAGAAGAGCAACCAGGATGATTAGGGGACTGGAGACTAAAACATATGAAGAACGGTTACAGGAACTGGGCTTGGCTAGTCTAGTAAAGAGAAGGACCAGGGGAGACATGATAGCGGTCTTCCAATATTTGAGGGACTGCCACAGAGAGGAAGGGGTCAAGCTATTTTCTAAAGCACCTGTAGGCCAGACAAGGAATAATGGATGGAAACTGAACAAGGAGAGATTTAACCTGGAAATAAGGAGAAACTTTCTGACAGTGAGAACAAACCAATGGAACAGCTTGCCCTCAGAAGTTGTGGGAGCGCCATCACTTGAGACTTTCAAGAAGAGATTGGACAAGAGAAATGGTGTGGGGTCTCCTGCTTGGGCGGGGGGGTTGGACTAGATGACCTACAAGGTCCCTTCCAACTCTAATTATCTGTTATCTGTTATTTGTCTAGATAGTCTTGTGCCAAGTGATGTTTCTCCGTTGCTGGTTTTCCATTCCATACATTGATATTGGTCTGATGACTATTTGATAGGCTTTGAATTTCAGGTATAAAGGAATCTTCTAGGGCACTAATAAAGATATAAATTTAAAAAAGGGGGCTTATTTTGTAGAGGAATCCAACTTGTCTAAAACCCTTTCCTTTTTTTTTATTCCTTGCTATAATTGCTCATCTATATAAGGCAAAGAGAAATTACTGCATGCCATCTAATTAATTTTATCAAAGTCTATAGAAAGAAAAATATATTTAGAAATTGATGTGAAACATGCATTTTGGTTTTGGGCTCTGCTTCTCCCATCTCTTCTACTTATTTTCTCGTTCCATCAAAAATGCGTAAAATAAATGTTATGTTACGTATCATTTTTTTTCTGTTCTATCCATTGTCACTCACTGTAGTACCAGACTAACTTGATAAATGTAAGCAGGACTCAAACCACAGCAAGGCAACAAGGCAACTGAGAAACCAGAGGGAGGTGTCAGCAGGATCCCTTGAGAATTGCAAAACCACAGAACACATTTAGGGAACCAAATCCACAGAAAGCTAAATGGAAAGTTACACATTGAAAGAACTAGAATGAGAACTGAATGTACTTATTATGCATTTTGGTTTCAAGTTTCAACAATAAGTAGTTGCAATAGCTACACTGACATTCAACAATAAGTTATTTATAGCTGTGACAAGTCCTTGCAGCATTTTAATCATGAGAATTATGAGAACTAAAATTGCTCCATTGATAGATTGGCATCTTGTCCACATTCTCTGAGAAGCTCCACCTTCCCCATTCGGCCTACAGAATATTCATTCCTCCAGAATAAAGCTCAACAACAGGCCAGTCGTGCTGGGGAAAAGAATTGTTTTTCTATCAGCTGTGGTCTAACTAATTGTTAATAACAGTTGATGCATATTATGCTTTTTTAGAGGGACATGGCTCAGTGGCTAAGACACTGAGCTTGTTGATCAGAAGGTCAGCAGTTCGAATCCCTAGTGCCCTGTAACGAAGTGAGCTCCCGTTACTTGTCCCAGCTTCTGCCAACCTAGCAGTTCGAAAGCACATAAAAATGCAAGTACAAAATAGGAACCCCTTTGGTGGCAAGGAAACAGCACTCTGTGCACCTTCGGTATTTAGTCATGCTTGCCACATGACCACAAGACGTCTTCAGACAGCACTAGCTCTTCAACTTAAAAACGGAGATGAGCCCCATCCCCTAGAGCCAGAAATGACTAGCATGCATGTGCGGGGGAAACTTTAATTTTTACCTATGTTTTTATATTTTAAAATTATTTGAAAGGCCTTCATTGTGACCTGGGCATTGTGGATTTTTATTTATTTATTTAAAAGGTTTCTACCCATTCAGAGAAGAATTTGCAAAATGAGTGGCAAAAAACAGTAATACCATGGAAAGGGAAAATATAAAATATATTAAATATTAGTGAGTAGACTAAAGAATGCATTACACTTATGCATTACACCTTAATGATATATAAAGAATAACCCAGTTTTAGAAACATACTTGGAAAAGATAGCTAAGCATAGCAGATCATTCTCCAAAAGCCTTTTAGCTAGTATACTAAAAGTATATACAATGTTACATAATGCCAAAAAGAATTGTAAAAATAAATGAAAAATATTTTACTGTGTTTTTAAAATATGTAGCAAGAATAGGGTGGTTTATTGATGGTACTCAAATAAATTCTAAGCATTATCAATCAATAATTTTGTATTACATTGTAATTTGTATATTGTACTGAAAATGAATAAGCAAATTGAAATGACCCTTTGTAAATGAAAACTAAAGAAAGGAGAAAAAAGCTACCATCTTGAATGTTTTAAATCCTCCTGAGGATAGCCCTAGGTTAAGGGAAGTAAACATAGATGTAAGCAATCCTTCAGATATACTTGTTGTAAACAAAGGAAACTAACAGGCATTCATATTTATCTAAGATAATATTTTTGTCATGATCATGTAATAAAATAATCTCAAGTATAATTATTTCAATTTAAATAAAGACACCAAGTTCATTAATATTTCACATACTTATTTTGAAATCAGAATTAGTAGATTAATTCTGACATGATAAAAAAATCCTTTAAAGTAGAATGCATTAAATTTTTTCACAATCCCAAGTAGGAAAGTTCAACCACATCCAAGATCAGTAATTATAATATATACAACCAGTGGCAGGATTGAGTCAAAGTCCATTCCTCCCCACCCAGTCCTAGTCTCTGGACACTGGGTCAATATATAGTAGTCCCTTCTTTACTTTTACATTTCCAACATTCATTTGAAATGCCTTCATACATTCTTGACAACTTGTCTGGAATTAAATACCAATGATACATCATCTTATAGAAGTTTTAAGATACAATTTAATGTAAATTTTAAGGCTTTCTTCCACATATTCTCCCATTGTTCAATAATAATGTATAATAATGATTATATCCAAAGTTCCTTGCCTACTGAATCATACAATGCTTTACTTGTTCATTTTTCAAATTTAAATTCAATAACATTTTATAGAGTTTAGCAGTAATATGTTCATCATTAAGATTTTCCATTCATTTTTAACGAAGTTAAACCCATAATTCTTTTTGTCTAATTTAAATCTTTCTTTCAATCGTAGATATGTAAACCAATGGCAGACATGATCTTCCTTCTGATTCTAGCTCCTCCTTAGACTTGAGGATAGGGTCACCCAAGTTGAAAGATATTATTTTACCATAGGTCTAATAGTTCAGCCTTGTCATCTCACATGCTTCTTTCTCAAAAGGCGAGGCAATGCCTGATTGATATCTACATTAGCGTAAGAGCCAAATGTCTCAAGCCACACTCAAAAAGTAGGTCGAGGAGAAAAAGTAATGGCAATTGCATTCTCATTTCTATTTAACCAAATTAAATGTGCTAATGCACAATTATGTGCATTTCATCATTTCCCTTATCTGTCATATAACAAAATACAATTTAGAAATTACATATTATAATATGTACATATTACAGGTAGTCCTCAAATTACATTTAGTGACCATTCAAGGTTACCACAGCACTAGAAAAAAGTGACATGACCCTTTTTCACACTTACAAACATTGCGCCATTGTCATGTGATCAAAATCCAGAGGCTTGGCAAGAGACTCATATTTATGATGATTGCAATATCCCAGGATCATGTGATTGCCTTTTGGGACCTTCTTACAAGCAAAGTCAATAGGGAAGGCTGATTCACTTAACCCCCGTGTTATTAACAACTGCAGGGATTCATTGAGCAACTGTGGTAAGAAAGGTCATAAAATGTACAAAATTCACTTAACAAATGTTTCCCTTAGCAACAGAAATTTTGGACTACCTGTACAATTTTACAACTTTTGGAACTCTCTGGAAATTGCATCAAACTTTTGACTACTTGCTATCCTAGACTTATTGTTCAAATTGGCTAAACTTGCATTTCAGTTGCAGATGAAGCATGCTTTTTCAGATCTAAATTAAATGGAGAAACTCTATGAATAAATACACCCCAAGATTCTGAAGGAACTGGCAGATGAGATCTTAGAACCACTGAACTATATCTTTCAAAGATCCTGGAGCACTGGGGAACTGCCAGAGGATTGGGAAAAAAGCTGATATAGTTCCCATCTTCAAAAAAGGAAAAAAAAATAGATTCAGGAAACTACAGACCTATCAGCCTGACCTCAATACCAGAGAAGATTCTGGAAAAGATACTCAAGCAATGAATCAAGGAACACTTAGAAGCAAACAAAGTAATAACCAAAAGCCAACATGGGTTTGTTAAAAATAGATCATGCCCGACTAATCTTATTGGATTATTTATCAAAGTGACAAAATTAGTGGACCAGAGGAATGCTGTTGATATAATTTCCTTGGACTTCAGTAAGGCATTTGATAAAGTAGACCATAACCTACTACTAGATAAAATAGAAAAATGTGGGTTAGAGAGCATCACTACCAGATGGATTTGTAACTGGCTGACCAACCACACTCAACATGTAATGCTCAATGGAACTACATCTACATGGAGGGAAGTATGCAGTGGAGTACTCCAAGGTTCTGTTTTTAGGCCCAGTATTGTTTAACATCTTCATCAATGACTTGGACAAGGAGATAGATGGGAAACACATCAAATTTGCAGATGACACCAAGTTGGCAGGAATAGCCAACACTCCAGAAGATAGGCTTAAGATACAGAAGGATCTTGACAGACTTGAACATTGGCCGCTATCTAACAAAATGAAATTCAATGGTGAAAAAAGTAAGGTTCTACATTTAGGCAAGAAAAACCAAATGCACAAGTACAGTATATGTTGTATCTTGCTCAATAATAGAAACTGTGAAAGGGATCTCAGAGTCCTAGTGGACAATCATTTAAATATGAGCTGGCAGTGTTCAGCAGCTGCCCAAAAAGCCAACACAGTTCTAGGCTACATAAACAGAGGAATAGAAACAAGATCACATGAAGTGTTAATTCCACTTTATAACACCTTGGTAAGGCCACACTTGAAATACTGCATTCAGTTTTGGTCGCCACGATGTAAAAAAGATGTTGAGACTCTATAGAAAGAGTGCAGAGAAGAGCAACAAAGATGATTAGGGGACTGGAGGCTAAAACATACAAAGAACACTTGCAGGAACTGGATATATCTAGTCTAATGAAAAGAAGGACTAGGGGAGATATGATAGCAGGGGCTGCCACAAAGAAAAGGGTGTCAAGCAGAGGTGGTATTCAGCAGGTTCTGACCAATTCTGGAGAACCGGTGGCAGAAATTTTGAGTAGTTCAGAGAACCGGCAAATACCACCTCTGACTGGAGATTTTACCGTATCCTTCCCCTTCCACACCCACCAAGCCACACCCACAGAACCGGTAGTAAAAAAAATTGAATCCCACCACTGGAGTCAAGCTATTCTCCAAAGCACCTGAGGGCAGGACAAGAACCAATGGGTGGAAACTAATCAAGGAGAGAAGTAACTTAGAACTAAGGAGAAATTTCCTGACAGTTAGAACAATTATTCAGTGGAACAACTTGCCTCCAGAAGTTATGAATGCTCGAACACTGGAAGTTTTTTAAAAGATGTTGGATAACCATTTGTCTGAAGTGGTGTAGGGTTTCCTGCCTAGGCAGGAGGTTGGACTAGAAGATCTCCAAGGTCCCTTCCAACTCTGTTATTCTATTCTATCCTAAATCATTTCCACTGCAGAAAATATCTATCACAAGCCAAGTTCTGCAGCTGCCAACAGAAGGAGGTTTGAGCAAGAGATTCTCTATTGTTCTCAGCCTCATTTGATTCTGATTTTGAGACAGAGGAACAACTGAAGTCTCAAAAAGGAAAATGGGGATGTCCAGTGCTGAAAACTGAAACCGTGACATTTGCCTTAAATAATTTCTGACCAGCAGCCAAATATGCAAAATAAACTTAGCCTACCAAGGGACAGTATCCCTTTTCCTCTCACACTTAAATCAGCCTGGGAAGAAATTTCCAGTAGCAGTTAGCTGATTATTTAGCTAGCATTTCCTTATGAATGAATGCAAAAGATTTGATGCTCCAGGTATGAAGCAAATTCTTTGTAACAGCCTAATAGTCTCTCTTCTGATCAGGATTTTCCCAAAAGGGAGCAGGTAAACAGATAGCCACCTACAAATGTAGTAAAGTGCCATTGTACATTTGGGTGGATGAGCAATAAATTAGAACCTCTTTAATTTATAATCTAATTAGTCATAGTCATAGATGCATATATTTTCTAAATCAGGCTACTAGTTTTACTCACAAAAAGTTTCACATCAGCTATATTCAGTTTAAAAACAAATGTATTGCAGGTTGTTTCTACTACCAATTCTGATATGATGAAATAACATTTCATTTATTAAGCTCTATTTTTATCTCTGCTACCAAATTGCTTATTGATGGGGTATGTATTTTATGGGTGATATTACATCATACATCTTGATCTGTCACTATTCTCAAACTAATCTAATATTTCCAATTTCACTTTAATATTGTGGGATATTGCCTTTTAATTTGGCTTTTATCTTATTTTTATTATATGGTTATCAAATTGTTATTGTCATGTTTCTTTAGCTGTGAATTGCCAAGTATTTCTAGAATTTTTCAATATACAAAGGCTGGAATAAAAATAATAAGTCCCCTGTTTAAAATTAAGATTATAGCGTTCTTCCTATTGGTTTTTTGTATTAGAAGTAATTCTGCGATCATGTATTGCTCCTGAATTAACTTGGGTTGCCTATTGTAATTTGTTTGATCAGTAGAAGAGACTCAATGCCGATGTATTTTTCTGCAATTGTGTTTGCATAACTTTAAATTAATTGTGTTTTTCCTCAATTACCGCAAATGGTACCCCAGGTTAGACAATATATTCAGTCATAACTAAGCACAATTTCACAATTCCTAACTTTACACAATATTCTAGGCTAAATGTAACTGGTTGCTTATGGTTCAGTATTTTGTGCCAATACAGCAGTTACTGTGGAACTGTAGTCAAACAATCCACTGTATGACACAAATATCATAAATCTGTATCTATATGGGTAGATAAGCTATATCTCCTTCCAGGAATCAAACTGCAACATCTCACAAGATGAGTACTTTAAACAATCTAGCAATCTAGACCATGTTTATTCAATAGATGAACTATAGTATAGTCAATGTGATTGATTGCTCAGAGCATGTGTTTTAAATAGAGATCGGTAAAAGCCTGAAGGACTTTTCCCCTCATACCTCTGCAAATCCTCTGATGGCACTTCTCAGGTGTAATAGGTAAAACTTCCCACTGTGAAAATTGCAACTTCACCTAGACTAGTGGTGTCAACCTGCGGGCCGGATGCGTTATGTGCAAGCCATGCCCATCCCAACTCTGCAAAGACAAAAAATCATCATGATACAACATGTGATGCACCCGTGACCTAGACTTGGTACAGTGTAAACCTTCACATAGATTAAAAACAAAAATTCTATCCTCAAAGTACATCATCCTGATTATCCCTGTTCATTTATCTTTAGTGCCCTGCCCACTATGATCACTACTCCCTTCTTCAAATATTAAGGTAGATGCTGGTCATCAAAATTTCTCATCCCCACTTTACAATGTAATCCATTGGGTATTAAAATGTGTGTTGTAGGAGAGCTGTATTAGTTTGTAATAGCAAAAAAATGAAAAGAAGACTGGTGGCTCTTTTCCCAACTGATGGATTTTAATCAAAGACATGCAGCATGTGAAAGTTTATGCCTTTCCAGAAAAAAAAAAAATTCCTTAGAAAAGATGGTAGCAGACCTCTTCAGAAAAGTGGGCATTCTAGAAAGACAGTTGTTGGTTCCAATCAAGTGGCTTTTAATTCTATAGACATGTCCAGAAATATTGCAGTTGATAAAATAAACGTGTAAATGTATTAAGGTAAAGGGGCAGAGTTTTTTGGTTTCATAGTATATCTTTGACTGTATTTATTGGGCAAAGTGATATTCCACCCTTCCAATAAATGCCCTGTGCTTCTATGCATGGTTTTCTGCAATTAGATTACCCTTTCAAACCTTCATCCTGATGAGCAACTGTTGGTTGCTATAACAGTCTCTCTTAACAACAAACAGTAAAGCAGGCAAATCCAAACAAAACACAGCCAGCAATAATTAGTTGTGCAATTTGTTAACACTCAGTGACAGAATCATTTCACATCCTGAGTGGGAAGCGCCTACATATTTCTACTAAGCAATAGTTAAAAGACTAAGCAATCACTGTGCATATTTCTTTAACAATAAGAAACAGAGAAGTAACTCCTCCTACAGGATGTTAGCTCCCAAAGGAAGAGGCTTGAGACTCATATATTCTGTAGTGCAACTGAGTTTTTGCTTTCTGTTTTTATTCCTCTCAACCTCAGAATTGGGCTCTTGTTGCTGGGAATTACGAAGAATTTTAGGATGGCCCAGCAATTTGTAGCTAGTCATATTGCATCTGATAAAGTGATTATATTTGGAAAGAACAGCTGCCCTTACTGTCACCGTGCGCTAGATCTTCTGAAAGAACTTAATATCAAGCCTGGGCACTTGGCATTTATTGATCTCACAAGTCAAAAGAATATGGATGACATTCAAGACTATCTTATGCAGTTAACGGGTGCCCGAACGGTAAGTTTCCTTTAAAAACAGAGTGAAAGAGTAAAAATAAAAATAAGTTATATCTGAGTGAGATCATGTGTTTTGCCTTCTTAGTAATATAAGGTAGAGATCTGTGTTTTCATGTGGCTGTTTTTCAATAATATAACCCACATAATATGCTCTTTAAACAGTTGAACTGTTGGTACAATATTGCTTTTCCAACATGCTGAAATGTGGGTGAGGAAATAGCTGAGTAATCTGCAACAAAGTCACCAGTGAAATGTGATAAATCTCAATAAAAGTTGAAATTGCAAAGGCAAGCAATACTGAGCTCTCACAGCTGTTAAACAGTAATATGGGTTGTTCATAATCTTTTAGCCTAACAAAGCTCAGAAAAATGGATAATATGACTTATGTGCTCCTTGTGTCTAAACATAGCTTGTTTCTTCATCTGGCTCCTCAGAATGTAAAGTGCTCAGAGCAGTGCTCCCTTCTGTTTTTGCTAAATCCTTACCCGGCATCTTAGACTGGGAGAGGTAAAATTTGAATCCTGGATCTGTTTTTGGAAACAACACTATTTAGGGACAAGAGTGCAATGCCTTTTTGAAGTCATGGGAATATAAATGACTAGACAAACCATGGTCCATTGGTCATTCTTTCAGAGATAAACTGAATAACCGTGGGTGAGGGGAGCAATGGGAAAGGGAGTAACTTCTGACTTCCTGCTGGCTTCCTGGTTAAGGTTGCTTATCGGAAGTTGGCAGAGAATGTCAGAAATCATTCCTCTTCCTCCTTAGTTAACCTATGGAATTTCCTGCCCCTTTCCTGGGAGGGGGGAAGAACAAAAAGACTGAGGACTATGAGGATAACTGCATTCCCAATCTCTCCAGGGAAAAAGAGGATTCACCTATTGACTGATAGCATCCCCAGTCAGCCCTACCTTGCCAGCAGGCATCCAAGTCACTGCCTTGTCTTTCCCTCACTGCCTACCACTATTAAGCTATTTCTAATTTAGGTCTCAATTCCAAAGCAGTCAATCACTCTTGCCTGTTGGGCCTTACCACCAACCAATTCCACAGCAGCTAGAAGGGGTCAGAAAAGAGGGCAGGAATATACCTCTCCCATCTTCCTTTATACTGTGTATCTATCGGTTTGGGGAAAATGTAGCTGGAAGAAGCAGCGGTGCTGAAGCAGCAACAACTTTGCCAAATTTCAATCCCATGATAGTAGTGGGTTCTGGGTTTTGGATACATTCTTTAAACCAGCCCATTTGTGGTGTGTTGGTTCAAAAATTGTTACATTGTGATGCACCTATTTGTCTAATTGAAGGTTACAAACACAAAGTTTTAGTAGTATATAAACCAATATATTGCTTTTAATTTTTGCAAGACATACATGCCTATTTTCTCAGTAGTTATTCTGGGAGTTCTCTAGTGGATGCTACACTGATGAAGGCTGAGGTACATTTGCATATCACTGAGTAAGTGCAAGTATCATTTGGTGAGGGAAAATTGTGTTGCTTTTTCCTAGTCATAATGCACATTATTTAGAACGGTTGAGAAATCTTCTACCAAATAGGGTTTTGGTTTTTTGTGGAAAATATAGTGTATTCACTCCATAATCTTGGAAGTCCTACAACTTATCCATGACTAGTATGCAGTAAAATGGAGAATTTGAAATATTCCCATACAGCAGACATACTTAATAGAAAAATATCACATATCTATTCTGAACCACCTACATTGCATATAAGTAATGTATTATAAAGATGAGATTCCATATAAATTTATTTCATATTGCAGCAGAGAAAACAGAAAGCTGGATTCCTACTTCCTGTTTACAGCTATGTAACTAAAATGTTTCTTTATATGCAAAACAAGGGCCAAATAGCTCAATAGTATTGACTGTGAGAGGGATCTCAGAGTCCTAGTGGACAACTATTTAAATATGAGCCAGCAGTGTGCAGCAGCTGCAAAAAATACCAACACAGTTCTAGGCTGTATAAACAGAGGGATAGAAACAAGATCACATGAAGTGTTAATACCACTTTATAATGCCTTGGTAAGGCCACACTTGGATTACTACTTTCAGTTTTGGTCACCACGATGTAAAAAAGATGTTGAGACTCTATAGAAAGAGTGCAGAGAAGAGCAACAAAGATGATTAGGGGACTGCAAGCGAAAACTTATGAAGAATAGTTGCAGGAACTGGGTATGTCTAGTCTAATGAAAAGAAGGACTAGGGGAGATATGATAGCAGTGTTCCAATATCTCTGGGGCTGCCACAAAGAAGAGGGAGCCAAGCTATTGTCCAAAGCACCTGAGGGCAGGATAAGAACCAATGGGTGGAAACTAATCAAGGAGAGAAGTAACTTAGAACTAGAACTTAGAACTATTTCCTGTTAATAATTTCCTGTTAATAATTGTTAGAACAATTATTCAGTGGAACAACTTACCTCCAGAAGTTATGAATGCTCCAACACTCGAAGTTTTTAAAAAGTTGTTGGATAACCATTTGTCTGAAGTGGTGTAGGGTTTCCTGCCTAGGCAGATAGTTGGACTAGATTAGAAGACCTCCAAGGTTTCTTCCAACTCTGTTATTCTATTCTATTCTATTCTATTCTATTCTATTCTAGATTTCTCAGCCTTCAAAACACAATACATGACAAATAGTCCTTGGGCATTTCAGCCCCTCCAGAGAATAGTCCCAAGTAACTAATGTAAAATCAACTTGATACCTTTTTTACTCTCTCACTTAATGGTTGAAGTATCTCTTCCCTTTGCTTGTCCCAAGAAGGAGGCACTGTAGAGTGAAAGAAGCTAGTTTCACTTAATAAATTACTGCATCTAAAAGGCATAGAAGCAGTGTGAGTGAAAATGGATCCACCGTCCTCCTGTGCAAGCCTTGTAAAATGGAAGCATCTTTGGCAAATTATGGTAATTCTTAACTTTATTCTGTTTTGCGTTTATTGTGGGGAACCCATATATTTATAGGAACACAAGTTAATTTAAAATCAACAATTTATGTTACAAAATAGAATGCCATAAATGAAAAAAAAAAAAAAACTGACACCAGTTAACTAGAGCAGAGTCCCAAAATCAATGCCTTCCAAAAGCATGGATCACTTCCTTGCAGTGGACAGCCCTAACATATTTAAATAATAATAAAATCTCCAGGATTTATCTTATTGGCATGACATTTACTCATAGCTAATGATGTAGCTTCTAGCCTGTTCCTTTTCTTTACCTTGTTATTTGTTATTCTAACAGCAATACTCAAAGTTTGTTTCATGACAAGACAGAAGTCTAAAGAGGTTTTGCTACATTTTGCTTGCCTTCTAGGTTCCTCGAATTTTTATTGGGGAAACATGTATTGGTGGTTTTACAGATCTAGATGCTCTAAACGATAATGGAGAACTTTCCGTCATGCTAAAAAAGATTGGGGCCCTGTGAAGGTAAGTATCTAAATGTGGTTCCAATTAATATAATGGGATAGAGGAAATCAAGATTCCCTTTAAGAAAATTATCATCAGAGAGAGGTTTTGTACCTATAAGAACTTGCAAAATCCCCATATACAAATAAGCAGCATGTTAGTGGCTGCTTTTGCAGATAGCTTAGTTAGTGTACATAACTACACCCAATCAGTTGCATGAAGGCAGAGTTGCTTTGACTAGCATATACCTTATTATAAAACATGACTGGTCCTTGACTAGCATAGATACTTTTTTTTACTATCCTGCTTTTGCCTTTTCTTGGAATTCTTCAATTGGCTTCAATGCAATCCCCTCCAGATGTTAGCCTGATCATTCCATTACTCTCAGCCAATAAGATTTATGGGGACATTAAGATGGCAGTAGGCTAAGTGTACTAACAGACAGTATTCTACAGAAGCATGTAGTTCCTGGCATCCTGTAGAGCAGGGCTTTGGCACTTTTTCAATAAAGAGGCCAATGTTCTTTCTTACATCTTCTAAAAGCCATGTATCTATGGAGATTCTCAGTCATTCAGGTCATGTTTGTTAGAGACAACTGGACTTTCTGGTTTTTCTTTTAATATGTTTTGCGTGTCATCCAAGAAGTAAAACATCTTCAAAGAAAAACCAGAAAGTCCAGTTGCTTCTTGAAAAAGCACCTTTATAGAAGCCATGTTCGATGTCATGACATCACTGAACTGGCAAAGGTTGACTTTTTCAGTTTCTTCTGTCTCTCATTCTCTCTCTTCATTTGGGAAAGATTTGGATGTTAAGGTGGCAACAATGGGAGCTCTAAGTTTTGCAGAAATTGAGGTATCTATTTTGTCTCCTAAATCACTATAGCAATTAGAAGCATTTGCCTCATTCATAATGAGGTTCACAATTTTAAGTATGCAGTGAATGTCCCAAGCTATTAAAATATTAAATATGCTTGAACTATTTGAACTTATAGCATTAGCAATGAGAAGATGCGCCCCTGAGATGAACAATGGTGGGCCTTTACTCCAGCTTTGATTTATTCACTCTCCCAAAATTAATAACTTCTACTGAGAGTTACAAGAAGCAGACAAAAATCAAGTACATCCAGAAGGAGAGTTTAAAGCAGGAAGAACAATCAGACAGCTGGACTTGAAACCAAACAAGAACTTCTGAATTAGGATTAAAATATTGTTACATTTCAGTGCAGAATACGAGGTGCCTAATTTTGCGTTTTCTAATAAATATTAAAATTTGGTAATCTCAATTTTTCACATTTCACAGGTACTTTGTCAACTAAATATATTTGTTGATACTCTTCTCATATTATTTGGTTAAAAATCTGTAATATAAAGAAAACTTGCTGACAAAGTAAGGACATTATTACACACACACACACACAAATATATATACCATTTGCATACAAAATTATCAAGTTCAGTTCACAAACGTAACAGTCGTTATGTTAGAAATTAAGGAAAAATTTATCTGAGTCACCCATTATATCTCAGCAGTTTAACATAAGTACATTGAAATATTAAATACTTGCCTTTTCTCCTTCTCCCTCTCCATTCTTTTTCCTTTTTATATTGTGATTTTTGCAAACTAGAAAGCAATTATTACCTTGTCTTCATTAACCTATAAACTGCTTCGGCAATCTTTAACTCAAGATAAGACTAAAAAATACTTTAATATCAGTGTTTCTTAAAACAAAGCTATATTTTAACATTCAGCTCATTTTTTAACTTGCTCATTTTCCTTTGTGTGGAAACTAACTTTTTTTTTTTACTTTCAGAACAATAACTACAGGATGGAGTAACCCTGCACCTACAGGATTTGGGATTAGATTAATTGCCTGTCCCTCATCTTCACCCATTATGTATTTCTGAAAGGAGGCAATAAATTTTTTTTTGCTTACTTTCTAGCTTCTAAGACACAGCTTTACCCTCCTTTGATATCCTTAGTATGTCTATTTCTCTGCTAATAAAGTACACATGAAGAGAACAAATTAAAAACGTTTTTTATTGTCATTTGAACAATTGGTTTATCTCTACTCTCTCTGGGAAAGTTCATTTTTTCTGTTCATCGTTTCAATTTATGTAGCTGTCCACACGTGACTTTTTGTGCTTTCTCTCTTTTTGTATTTGCTTTTCTATCATTTACAGCTTTCTTTGAATCCCTGCAATTTTTCCCCTCCCCCTTTTATCCCTTACTTAAACGGCTTCTTGCACTTATTCCAAGGTTTGAGAGCTTCTCTTGTAAATCAGGTCCCATATGATTCTTCAGTCTTATGGTCCAAATTATCTCTCTCTGATTCAGCCAATGTGGATGGCACATAAGGGACAATGATTTTGTTTTTTCATCCCTAGAACTATTTTATGACCACTTATGATAATTGGGCACATTCTAAGAAATCAACAGTGAACAAAAACACACAATGAGCATAGAAATAAGTGTCCTAGATTGATGGACCTCTGGTAGAATGTTTGCAGATTCAGTAATAAAAACTAATGAAGGTTGAACATCTGGTAGCTGTTCCTTCTTATAATGCCGAGGGACACCTGAGATGTCAATCAAAATTAAGACAAAAGTGCTTTTTTGACATTCTTTGAGAAAATTTGGGGTCATTATTGAGAAAGAAGTAGTTAAGAAATGCTTAAGTAATTAAGAAATTCTCCAGCCATTTTCCAAGGGCAGAAAAATGACAGCAGCATAATTACAGGAAAAATACAATGGAAAGGGGATTCCCTTATGATTGCATCCTGTAGGATTTAATAAAGTCCAGGAAGCCAGAAAAAGGGCAGATCCTAGAACAATTATTGCACATTGACTAGCATGCAGCTCTTTGTTAAATATGTGTGAAAACAAACCATTCCAGTCATAAGAATTTCTGTTTTTTAAAAAAAGAATGTTTAAAACAAATTACTTTTGGTCATATATATATTTGTCCATCCTTAGTAAATGACATATAAATCCTCTTGACATTGTTTACTAAGGCTGTGGTATATCAAGAAGTATACATTTTAAAAGGGGTGACTTCAATTCTGAAAGTTTAATTTTGAAAAAAAAAGGTAAATTCAAATTTATTACCAGATGTATATCTTGCACCCATCCTGAGAGTCTAAGTAGATCAAGGGTTATAAAATTATAATCCAAGCACCATTAAATGCAATGATAAGCCTGTTACTACTTTAACTGACCTTTGAACTGTAGTACTGGCATAAATTACTGTGTATATTATGGACAGCCAGAGTAACTCACTTATATTGCTTTCAAAGGGGCTAAAATAAATTTACTTGGGTCAATTCGTTAACTATTCTGGATTGAAGGCAGGATAATTTCAAATACCCATGGTAGAAGTAAAAATAATAATAATAAAATAAGAGAGGAGAATGTCACCATCTCCTATTTACAAGCACAACAGAGGAACCTAGTTGGTCATCATGCAAAACAAAATCCTGGACATTTTCATTGCTGATATGAGAGGGAGGGATGAGAGAGAGACACACACACATTGTGACAAAGAGTCTATTTACCTTTCCTATACAGGTGTACTCATTAAGTTACAACTGTAATGAAACCTGCCAAGATTGTCTATGGGACGGTTTTGCAGAAAATTGCAAGTAAATGCTGGTTTTGGGAAAAACCATTACATGATTACAGGACATGCAATAAATGCAAGCTGAAGTGTAGTTATGTGATCCTTGGGAGAAGTGGAGGTCAGAACTTTGAATCCAGGTCATATATAGCCCCAGGGCTGTTCTTCAGAACTTTGAATGGTTGCCATGCAACCAGTCACAAGTCAAGAATTACCTCTACACCTTATGAGTTAGTTAGCCTTTTCACCACATATTTGTTTGATTGAATGAAACTTTGTCTTTATGATTAAGTTTTGAGGTCTTTTAATATCACCGGACAGAACAGTTCACAAAATATGCAATTTTATAGGCTACCATTCAATCTATGCAACAGGGCACCTGTCATTTTCCTTTAAAGACATCCCTAAAATCATTTAAACTGAGACCAATGTCAGGATTGGCTGAAAAGAATTTTATTTTTTTAGAAAAACACAGCTCTCACTCTCTCTTAGGCCAAGGTAGGTAGCAATGGCAAGCTGCTTCTGAACTCTTATTGAAGAATACTGCAGGCCAAGGCAATGATCAGGAATCAACACTGGCTTCAAGGCATTAAAAAAGGAAATATAAGGCTGCACAGTGCTTCATTTGTGGCTATGAACAATTACTATAGATTATGTGGGAGCACAAATGAAGCCCTGCGTCTCCAACTCAGAAAGATTGCTGCGTCTGTTTCCAGCCAGCTGTTGCATTCACTTTTCTGCACATTACCACATACATCTTCCTAGTCAGAATCTGCAGCTTTGTATTGCCAATCAAATATTACAATTAAGCATATACAACATGTGATAATTTTTCTACTTTAAATGCTAAGATCAAAACAAATACAGACAGCTTAAAAATGTTTAGACTGCAGCTATTTAATGGATAATCACATGAAATAAGCACTTATTAAAAATGTCATGTTACAAGGAATTAAATAGCATAATTAAATATGGTGAATTTAAGAATCTGTTAACCTGTAAAGTTATTACATACCCAACACATGCCAAAATAAAGGGGCTTTTTTTTTTTTTTTGCAGTGAAGCCACAATCATTCATGTGATAATTTTCAACAAACATTTCAACTGCAATTTTAAGGTTGCATCTCTGTAAACTTCCACACTGGCTTGATATTGACATTTATTCATCAAAAAAACAGTAACAGTATGCGAATAGAAATGCTTTTCTTATAAAAATAGATTTTAAAGGAATGCTTTCAATATGTGATGTCTAGAGATTACTACTTATCAATTATTCGGTATTAATAAATATAATGCTATCAGAAATGTAGAAGCTGCTGCAGATTATATTTCACAGTAGACATAACTGTCCATTAAAAAAGTTTAAGAAATATAGTAAATTAATTAATTTACTATAATCCTATGAATTTGAAGGACTATGGATAGCTGTCATAATCTGAGAAGAGATTATAGTGCAGTGCATGTGCACCCCAAAGAAACTATAAATACTCTGTCATTTTATGAGCTATTTTGCAAAAACATGCCATTGCCATCCAAGAATTTGCAGGTTACTAGTTATGCATATCTGCAGGTGAATTCAAAGATGTTCAACAATACAATATTCCTATCTATGTAAGAATTCATTAACATAAAGTATTCCATACAGTATGTGGCTCCCCATTCTGCCCCTATTCAGGCTTGTAACAGCATTCTTTAACTCTCTTTTTTTCACAAGTTGCAGAAAAATTAATATTTTTGCTTCATACTGTAATCTTACTTCTGTCTACTACTGCTGCATTGGAATGTTAATATTTTGAGGATGAAATATGTCATAAGTATATACTTTTCAACTTGCAGATAAAAGGAACATTTACACTAAATCATAATCTTAAAACATTTGAATCGTTTGAAAAATTATGCCTAAATTTACAAATAAAATCACTAAATACCAAATCAGTTTGTGATTTATTGTTGTTTTAGTACACAGAATCTTTGTGCCTCCTAACTTAACAAATAGGCATTGTTATATGGGAATTTTCATTGTTATTGTATTGATTTATAAAAAATATATTACCATTTTTAAATTAAAGCAAAGGAACATATTATAAATTGATTTTAATGTATCTATTTCCATGGAACTTATAATCATACAAAAATGCTGAAAATGTTTTTAAGTTTCCTTAATAAACAATTCACTACTAGAAATAAATTAATTGTAGCATCCTACTTGGCATTTTAAAAACAATACAAAACATTATATAAACATTATTTATAAGAGCTATTATAATATATATGGGTGAAGCAGTGCATTGCCTCTGAAAGTGTGTGGTCAGATAGTTCCTGATTCAAATGTTGCTTCAATTAACCATTGGAACATTCTAATGCCACCTTTGTACATGTGGAGGATACAATGTGAAGGTCATTGCAGATCTATGTGGGTTATAAAACATACACTTAACCACATATAAAGATAGAAAGTACTACAATCTTAGTAATAATGTGCACCTATTCAAAAATGGAAGATATGAAATCCTCAGAAACTTGGCCCAATCAGTCCCATTGACTAAATACAATGCAGACCTACCTGGGAAAATTGACAAGGATGCCTTAATGGATAAAATATATCTGGGGAAAGTTGTTGTGCAGCATAGCCCCTGGCTGAGTTTATTAAATTCTTCAGTGAAATGAGAAGGGAATTATTTATTTATTTATTTCTAATACTTTATATACTGCCCTTCTCCCGAAGGACTCAGGGCGGTGTACAGCCAATCACAGACCCCAATACACTATACAAAAGTTAAAAACAAATTAAATAATTTAGGCTGTTTAAAAATTTTGCCCCTCCCCCGTAAGATAATTAAAACCCAAATATTCAAAACCAATTAAAACGTAAGACAAAATTAAAAATCCTATAATCAGCCTAGGCCAGCCTGCTCAAAGAGCCAAGTTTTTAATGCCCGTCTGAAAGCTCTCAGGTCCGTGTTGGTGCGTATCTCTGGAGGCAGACCATTCCAGAGGGCGGGGGCCCCCACAGAGAAGGCCCTACTCCTGGGGGCTGCCAGCCGGCACATAGAAGCCGACAGCACCCGGAGAAGGCCCTCCCTGTGGGAACGCACAGGTCTGTTGGAGATCACCGGCAGAACGTGGTCCTGCAGATAACCTGGTCCAATGCCATGGATCGCTTTAAAGGTCAGAACCAGAACCTTAAAGCGAACCCGGAAAACCACCAGCAACCAATTATAGAAAGGACTCAGTGGATTAATGTGCTTATGCCCCAAGAACATAAAAGGTCTGGATCCATACGATTAGAAAATGTAAATTTAGTATTTCATTCTTTTTCCCTTGGCCTCTCACATACTAAATAGAGGAAACAAACTATAACACAGCTTTCAGGGATGAATTAAATATATACAAACACACACAGGCCACTGCTTGAATTTACACACACCTTTTTAGGAATAATGTTCTTTTCAAAATTGTGAAATTATGAAATTATTATCTACCTGGGGGAAGAATTTAAAATTGTTATTGTCAGAATACTATAAATGCGTTATTTTTACACAAAAAAGAAACTTAAGAAAAGACTCTTATATATGCAATCATACAGGAAACAACACCAAAGTATTTTTCAAACCTAATTTTGTTTTAATACCCAGAAAAACCATACTGGGACTCTTACTATACAAGATTCCTCAGTGAGGGAAAAGTTTAAATAACTTTCTGAGGAGATTTTTTTTCAGAAATTTGATGCAGATTGGGAAGAGGTACATTTTTAATTCCAAAATAGAATGTTCTTTTTACAAGCTCCGTATTTTTACAAAATATAAAATTTCTAAAAGCTCATAAATAACTTACTAAAATCTTCAAAAAAATAGCTTAAAAAAGTGATTAATGAATGCAGAATCTCTCCTTCAAGTTCCTGGAGTGCTAGATACATAATAGGCTAACAAATATTTCAAATTAGTTCATATTCCTCTAAAAACCTTAAAATAGTATAGAATCAAACCTAACAATACAACTGAAATTCATCTTAGTAAAGGCATATATTACAATATGTTTCACATGCTTTAAAACAGTACTGTAGTTATTCATTAGCAAGTGCAACATTTAAGCTAAATATGAAATTTCAGTTATAAGATTTCTGAAGCACAGTTTTCAATCATTCATAAAGATCATTTTTTATTTTACATTATTAGACAATGACATTTCCGAGAATGAATGTAGTTCCTGTACTCCGCAAGCTGTCTCAGGTACATACTAGAAGGCCATCTGTGCATCTCTATGAAATTGCGTTCTTCCACTGAAGAAAAAAGACAAAATATTGTATATCTTTTTAGTACCAGAAATCTAAGACATTTTACTTTGTAAGCCAGAAATCTGTGTGATTTACCTTATCAAAGTATGACTGATACTTCCTCAGTCTGACAAAACAACGTTTAACTGAAGTGACCTGGAGTACACCCACTCAGCCTGACTGTATTGGGATGGATAAAAGCAATTGAGACAGGTGACTCAATCAATAATCAAGGCCCTGTACCATGAAGGATTTTACAGGTAATGACTAACCAGGGGTGGGATTCAGCTGGTTTGGGCAAACCGAATGTTAATTTTACATCCAGTCTGGCAAACCGGTAGTTCTGAAGACCAGCTGGCCCCACCCCACTCTGCTCCTCTCCTCCCTGGAGTTCCCACGCACCTGGTTCTGACTCCCAGGTAAATGCAAGGAGGCTTGTTAGGCCCAAAAGGGGGCGTAAGGGGGGTGCAAAGAAAGAAAGAGAAAGAGGGAGGGATGGAATAAAGAAAGGGAGAAAAGGGAGAAAGAAAAAGAAAGAAAGAAAGAAAGAAAGAAAGAAAGAAAGAAAGAAAGGAAGGAAGGAAGGAAGGAAGGAAGGAAGGAAGGAAGGAGGAAGGAAGGAAGGAAGGAAGGAAGGAAGGAAGGAAGGAAGGAAGGGAAGGAAGGGAAGGAAGGAAAGGAGAAAGAAAGAAAAAGAAAAAGGGAGGGGAGAAAGAAAGAGGGAGGGAGGAAAGAAAGAAAGAAAGAAAGAAAGAAAGAAAGAAAGAAAGAAAGAAAGAAAGAAAGAAAGAAAGAAAGAAAGAAAGAAAGAAAGAAAGAAAGGAGGGAGGGAGGGAGGGAGGGGAGAAAGAAAGAGAAAGAAAGAGGGAACGAAGAAAGAGGGAAAGGAGAAAGAGGGAAAGGAGGGAAAGAAGAAACAGGGAAAGGAAGGGAAAGGGAATAAGATATGTATGTATGTATGTATGTGTGGATGGATGGAAGAGGGAGGGAGGGAGAGAAAAAGGCGAGGAAGGACCACAAACTCTAGCACTAGACACAGCTTCAGAGGAAGCTTTGAAACAGCACAGCAATCCAAGGCTGGAAGGGACCTTGGAAATCATCTGGTACAACCCCCTGCTTCAAGAGCATTGTTAAAGTGAGTTTCTCTCTTTTGATCCACCCAGTCTCATGACCACATAGCCATGCCCACCCAGTCACATGACCATATAGCCCTGCCCACCAAGCCATGCCCACAGAACCAGTAGTAATTTTTTTTGAATCCCACCTGTGACTAACACCTTGAACTGCAACTAGAAGCTGACTGGTAAGCAATGCAGCTCATGTACCAGCTATGACTCATGGATATGAGAGGCAGGCACCATACATATTTAATAAATTATTACTATTAGTGTCCATTATTGTTTGTGCCTTTTGAACCAGCTGTAGTTTCCAGATGACCATCAAGGGGAGCTCCATGAAGAATGTATTGCAATAGTCCAATCATGAGATGATTAGGGCATGAGTGACCATAATATTAGGCATGGGTTTCCCTCAAAGTCATTCTCCCCATTCATAAGCTTTTTGGCATCTCCCCTGCAACCTTTGACAGTTTTGAAAAGATCTGTAAATCTTAAGTATCCAAGAAATTGTTTCATGCAGTATTTGCAGGGCAAGCCTCTTTTCTACATTTAACTAAATGTACATTTAACTAAATGTAAAAAGACAGATTCCACTTGGTGACAAGACAGAATCCTACCCTCTTGCTAAAGAATATCAATTTATATATTCATTTGATATGAAAAACAACATAAGTTGTCTCTTTAAATAATAATCAAGTTATTTAAGAAACAAGTTATCAGTTACCTGAAAGATCTTCAAACTCAGGTTTCTGACTGAAGATTAAGTAATTAGAAGCAATAAAATGAAGCAGCCAATTTGAAAGACAATCCGAGTTATGAAACTGGAAAAAAAATTAAAAAATAAAATAGTATTGGCAAGGAGTTTGGGTCAAATACAGTAACTAGAAAAATCTTTAATTTGTAGAAAGATAGTGGTGGTCTAACAGTTGAGATACTGGGCTGTTGACCAGAATATAGGCAGTTTGAGATCCAAGAACCATGTTACGCTGACGGGATGATATCCCATTCTTGCCCCTGCTCCTGCCCACCTAGCAGTTTGAAAGCATGCATATGTGAGTAAATAAATAAGTACCATTTCAGTGAGAAGGTAACAGCTTTTCATGCATATTGACCTACAGTCATGCCAGCCACATGAACACGTCTTTGGACAATGCTGGTTCCTTCGGCTAAGAAAGGGAGATAAGCACTGCCCCCTAGAGTCAGACACAACTTGACAGGGAAAACTTTTACCTTATTTTTTATTGTCCATATATATTTCTAATATTTATCTACATCTCTTCGTGTGCTGCATTTTGTGACTACAGTAAGTAATTAGAGAAGCAACTTCATATTTTTTAAGTTGCCTGAAATTGGTGAAAAGTCTACACCCACTCCTCATTTAGTGACTGACCAATCAAGTCCAATGGTTGCTAAGTGAATACATGACACAGAGAAAGACACTGTGCAGATCATGTTGCTAATTCAGATAAAGTTCTCTCATACAGTTATACCAGCTTTACTTTCACTTCAGCACACATTGTCAAATGCATGAAATTTGATCGGGAAATGATTTTTTATTATAATTTATCACCATCACATCACCATTAAACAAGGTAGTTAAATGAGAAATAGATGTATTTGAGGACCAAATTTTGTGTTGTATTAAATATACCTGTTGCATGAATCTTCTTAAAATTATAAGTGGAAACTTCTAGGGAATGTTATCATGATTTAGAACATAGTGAGGGTATTAATCTTCCCATATCTTCAATCCCAATGAAAATTGCACCTGGAAAAGTACTGTTTAGTTCAGATCAAATTTGAAAAGTAAATTGATTTACCTGAACTAATTAAGAAGCTCCCTGATTTAACTTCTGGCCAAATATAAATTTTGATTTTGAAAACTAAAGCTGATTCTTTAGAAATCAATCAATGGCTATAATTTTTCCTTCTTTTATAAAAGTGCATATAATTTGTTGATATAACAGCCATTGTAAGATGAAACCTTACAAATCTAATACAAGTAAGTAGAGAAAATATTGGGCTGGGCCTCCAAATCTTGTTTTTTAGTTTTCCTTTCAAAACAGGACATTTTAATTTTTTGTTCACGGAGAAAGAAAAGAAAATGGAAAATTCTGGGTTTTTAAAATAAAACCAAACCCATAAAATATTTTCTAATATTTTTTTTTGTACATGATATAAAATATTTGATGTAAAGCCATATACATTTGGAAACACTCACCAAATAGTAGAAAAAATGGTGTCAGAATAATAAAGTTTTTAGATGTTTATAAAATTGATAAAGATAAGGGATTGAAAGAAGTTGAAATTGTTAATATCTAATTGGGATAATTCTGGTTTTTTAAAAATGGGACTATTTAGGCAATGTCTCATAGAGCCATATCTGTATTTTAAGCTTTTGTTTCTATGTTTCATCAACTTTTTAAAATTAAAGCTTTCTATATTTCCTACAGTTGGGATAAAATACAGAATACATAACTTTATTACAATTTTTTGGTTTCTTCCGTTTTAGGTGTTTTCTCTGTCTGCTACTCCTAAGGAGACAGAAATGAAGGCATGCCATATGTCTTAGAATTCAGCAGCATGTAACTCTATTGTACTAGAAATTAACAATATTTCAATTAAACTCAATTAAGACATTTAATTATATTTAAATGTTTATGCTTTTCAACTTTATACAGTATGTCAAACTTGCTTTTATGACCAAACCACTATATGCATAATGCATTCTGTAAAGTTACAAGATAACACTGTATCTGCTTATATCTGATTTAAAAATAAATGCTTTATACATTTAAATTTTTTCACATTAGCCAGAAAATGTGTTTTCTGTTGCTTGAAAATATTGAGAATTTTATATCTTTAACTGCTGGCATTAGCAATTTACATAGTAAGTGTGACAGAAGAAACCATACAAGACACTAATTTCATGGGAAATAATGTAGCATTATGAAAAGAATTTCAAATTAATTTTAGTATTAATGTCTTTCTACAGATCAGTTTTTTAATAATGAAAAAGGAAATGGTTTTCAGCTATTCTCTCCCCCCGGAATCGAGTTTACAGTTGGTCCATTAACTGCAGTTTAATATTGAACAATCAACAAGTGGTATATATTCCATTATATAAAAACAATCTTTACTTTCAAAATGAGTCAGCCTTTGTTAAGTACAGAAAAAATATAGATAAACAATATATCAACAGGGAGTACTTACCTTTGCTTTCTGAAGCAAGGTGACCACACTCAGGCTCGTAGATGTTAACTCTCTACTAGGCATGCTCTGGAGTTGTGTTATTATATAAAGCTCACAGATGTGCTGGAGCCTTGAAACCTGGTACATCTCAGCACATATTAAAAGTGACATGGCTTGCAGAATGCTGGCTGATTAAAATATCAAACCCAGATTAAAACTCATGGAATAATTATATACCAGTTTAAACATCGTATTAGTTTGTAATTCCTATACTACAGATTCAGAATTAGCTTTTTAAAACACTCCGATACTAAATATAATCTGTTGTAGGAACACTTGAGATTTGATTTCTATGAAATAGATCTTCATCCCATCTCTTCAAAGTGGCTATGTCAAGGATGAATGCAATACATGTTTAAATATGTTGCTTTCACTTGTTCATACCCAAAAACATACCCATCAAAGTCACTTGCAAATTAAGAAACACAAAGTATCATTCTTGATGTAAACACAGGCTGTATAAAAACTATTTTATTCAACATACATGCCTTTTAGTCTCCTTATGTCTACTGGAATGTGTAAATGAACCAAATTTAAATCCATTTTATTTAAATCAATAATGTTTCAAACATTTAGGAATCTCATTTTAAAATAAATAGAATTAAGCTTTAAGAATTACCTCTTTTTTTACTACTGTTGTTAATATGTTGCTAAGATATTTTACCATCATTTAATAATAATATGTTCAAATTTATTTATATCCAAATGCAAAAATTGATATATTCATAACTCTCTGAAAAGCTAAGACTTTCAGTCCAAGAATTCCTTTTTCAGCTATCACAGTATTTAATGTTATTCAAAGCTTAAACCCACTACAATTTAATATTTGCATACCTGGACAACAGGAATCTGTATATAGATATTCTAAAAAAGATAGAAATGTATCTTTAGAAATTCCATAAACTGGAACCAAAAAACTATTTGATTCAACATAGTTGCCATTAAACATAGCAGCCATTACTTCACAGCGAGCCACCAGGACTGCTTTGTGAGCTGGTACTGTAGCACCTACAAGGAAACAGGTTGGATGAAAACAATACTGTGGGAGTCAGGCATAAGAAATAGTAATAATTATTTATAATTATTAATTAATTATTAATGTATCTGCTGCAAAATATTTATAAATGGCAAGATTGTTCACACATCAACGTTTCAAGAAAAGCATCACATTTCAACTCAGAATGAGAATAAATGTAGTTAAACTTGATTCATGATAGTATATAAATTGCCTTCCCAAATAACAGACTCCAGCTATTTTGGGACTGCAAATTTCTAACCAGCAGATCCCATGCAATGCTGACTGGGAAATCTGGGTATTACATTTCTAAAATATCTTGAGGGGATATTTTGGATTGTTTTATTAACACTGCAATCATATACTGTAAGTTTCAATGTAAATTTATCCTAGATAAATCCTAGATAGGAATTCAGATTTAATGGAATCTGTATCCACAATCTGTTTAGCATAAGATATTCTGATTTGTGAATCTATTCAAACTGCCTTTATATTTAATTTAATTAATATATTCTACATGATGAGTGATCTTATTCAATTCATTTTGTTTTAGTAAATATACTTAAAATATATTTAAAAATAAATCATACTATGGTTCAAAATTTATTCCTAAATAATACTGCTCCTGTTCAAGTGTCTTCAATCCAAGATTTGTACAAAATCAAATTGGCTGTGGAAATGTCTATTCCCATTAATGAACACAGCAACAGTGCCCAACACAAATTCTCTTTCTTTAAAAGGACATGAAAATAGACTGAAAGACATTTATTTTGCAGGTGCAAGGGAAAGCTCCAATTAAGCAGATTATTTCTTTGAAAATGAAGTTGCCAAAAAGCATTTTGACATTTGATCTATTGTTAAGGGGAAAAAAACCTTTCAACATTTCCTAATTTTTAATGCATTATTCTGCAGCAATATATTCTGGCAAGGTATTTATCTATAAGCACATTCATTCATGGTACTCACTAATGACTACTTAAGTGCCATCATCATTTATTCATCAAGGACAGAACAATATTTTGCATATCACATAAAAGTACTTCCAATTATCGCCTCATATATTCAGCTGAACCTTATCATTATAATGGTTCTGGAAGTAATATATTGTCATGGATTGTCCCATCCCCCCCCCCCCCCCGCCCTCCTCCAGATGCCAGTTTGGAGGAGGAGGGTGGGTTTGAGTCTACAGCGAAAGGCATGGAACCAAGTATCGGACAGGATTGGAGCTCAGAGAATTCTAGCCTGAGGGAGCAGCCTCAGCTGGGTTGATTAGACCAGCAAAAGTCTGAGGCTAAGGGACATGAGCCTTGGCTGCAGCAAGTTGGCCAGGAGGCTCCTGGCAGGAGTGGGAGCAGTTACTACCCATTAACAATGAGAAGAAGGTGGAGTCCACACCTCCTCCTGATCCAAGGACACGTAGAGCAGGGACGAGGCAGGAACAACACTACTACTAGTACTACTAGTAGTAGCTAGACTACTCATGAGGAAGCAACCTCGCCTCTCATGAAAGGCTGCATTGGCATTGCCTACTTAATCCTACCTTGAGGACTTGAGTATTGTTGCTGGAGCAATGTGCCCAGTTCTGTGCCTTGTGTGCTCATGCTGTATATCCTGACCTGTGTGACTCGTGGACTTTCCTGGACTTTGTGTGTGGCCATTGGATTTGGTTGACCAGTGACTCTTGCTGTACTGAGCTTGGAATTTGGACATGCGCAATGGGGATGCTTTCTGAGGACCTGTTTTGGGGAGGGGGTTGAGTAAACATCTGTAGAACTTTTGCCACACATGGAGGGGAGGGGAGCAGCACATATATTTCTTGCCAACAATTCAGTCATCATAAATAATATGCAGTTTTCATTCATTTGTGCACTATATTCTATCAGCCCCACAAGGTAGAACAAACCGGGAAACCAACTGAATAGTAATACTAAATTACCTTTATTGAGATAAAAGAATATTTAAGTCTGATTGTGTTGACCCTCCCCACATTTCCCCTCCCTACTTCTTATACTCAGTGAATCAGGGAGGTGTCTGCTTGAATCACTTTTTATGATGTTTCTCAAGGCTTGAAAAAGTTTCACTCCCATTTGCCTAGATAGCAGTTCTTGCCTATTTCTATCACGAACATCTTCTTTACTGTCTATATATTCTTAAGATATATTAAAAGAGAGACTCCCTTTTTAATTTCTTTAAAGAGGAATTGCTTTAATATACAAATGAATAATTGTTTTCATCATTTTTGTGAACTATGGCACTCTGGTTCATATCACTTTATTTCTCTTTGGAATTTTGAAACAAGCAATGACACCCATTGTTCTTCCACTTCCTACACAAAATGTCCAAAGATTAATATTTAAAAGCAAACTGTCTCTATTGCCAAGTTATGTCACTGCATTTCAAAGACCTGTTTGTTTTCAATTTAGGTTATGGATTCTTTTTATATAAAGGGATAACTAGAAAATAATTTCTTTCGACACAAATTCAGTTTTCTTGGCAAAAAAAATTTTTTTTGGCGACTGCTTCCTTCCCAGGACTGAAAGAGCCTGACTTGTTCAAGATCACCTAGTTGGCCCTCTAGTGAAAGGAAAAAATTAATTTCTGATTTTTATGTTAACATTGTTTTCCAATTAAGCCAAGAAAATGTTGCCTTAAAGGTTCAGGAGACACATTAACATTATTTTGTATTATTTAAAGAAAATATGAAAAAAACAGTGATACTTTATATCATACCTTGTATTTTGAACATGACATCAGCTAATACTGTGGTGTTAAAGAAAAGTCTGAGAGAGCTGTTACATAAATGTAGCGGTCTTTTTGACAAATAAGTTCTATAACTTTGTGAACCATTAGCCTGCAGAATAAGAAGATGGTTAAATACATATTTTTTTAATGGAAGCTTTTAAAAAAATGCTACTGCTATTATACCAAATGAAATCAAATTTATCTTTGGTCCTTCCATTTCATTGTTTTATAAATCTCAGCTCTATAACACCTGATCTCTAGAACTTCTTTAATAACTTTTCTACTATCATATTTTGTCTGTAAACCATGGGAGGCACAACCTCAGCGGACAGTTATGATACAATATCTATTGCAAGAATCAACCTTCCAAGGGAGAAAGACAAAAACAAGCAGAGCCCAAGTCCTAAAAAGATAGCACAAGGAAACTTGTAGGAAGACAGTTGGGAGAAAGCTCTTTACTATAGTAGTATTATTTCTGTAAAGTGTAGTTATTCTTCCAAAAACCTATCTCCCTTGGAAAATGAAAAACAGAAGAATTTGGCTTATAGGGAAGAATTTAGTTAATAATGTTATAATACCCATGCTTTAATTGGAGTTTTCCACTCCAATTAAAACAATTCTCTTTCTCTCAAACCAAATTACAATTTTTAGTAATAATGACTAAACATGTGTACAATCTCATCCCACCTTACTTTCTTCAGTATTTTATCCAACTGAATTTATATTTCATTTTTCAGATTTTTTTCTTTCATTAGGCTGTATTCCATAGTCCAAAGAATAGTTTTGATGTATGACTTAACATATTTTTTCTAATATAATATATTAATATTAACAACATCAGATTTCCTCAAAAGCGTATGCCACAAAATATTAGGTTAAATGTATCAATAGTTCTGTCCAAATTATTTTAATTGGTTTTATTATTTACAAGAATATGTTAACTTATACATCAAAAGTGTCTGTTCTATTGACTATGGGATAAAGAAAAGAGGATGCCATTTGCATTAGTCTCAACTTACTTCACAGCAAATTGGAATTATTTGAGAAAAAGTGGAGTGATACCAATACTTCAACCACATCTATACTGATGTTTATTTCAAAAATTCATATTCTTTCCTTTTCACATTAAGCTAACATGAAGTTGTAAAAACTCGATAGATTATACTTCTATTTCCAGTATTCAGTAAACAGAATAAATGATCCTTCCTTATCAAGCAAATACTTCTCCCCATCAAAAAACTATCTGTTTACCATTATCTATGCAAATCTCAAACTTTTAATTTGCTTTTAAGAATCTTAACAGTGCTTTCTTATTAAAAATATTAATACTTTTTCTAAATAAGTATAAGCCTCATGATTGAAGGATAAAAATCTCTTTATATCTTTTCTTATAATAAAAATGAGATTTTAACTTGCCGTTCCTGGAATTTTCAAGATACATTTTACTCTCTCAAGAACAAGTTCAACATTCCCAGGATTCTTCAGTTTCTTTTTAATGTGCTCTTCCAATAGGTCCCATTGAAAAGCACCTAAAGATATGAAACAAGTACTTTTAAAATGGGATACAAGACATCACTTTTAGCACAAGATATCTTTATTACCAATCTGATATGTATATGATCTCCTTTAAACATTGCAGCTCTGTTGCAAACAGTATTTAATTTGTATAGATTCCTCTGCATTGTCTTTCACTGAATCTAATAAAACACAAATTTTACCCATTTACCCATAGACATTTCACTGATATTGTGACTGAGGGCACTGTCACCTTGCCATCATTTTATTCAGAAGCAGCAATTATCTTCTTTTCCACCAATTCAGATACTCAAAATAAGAGGAAAACATAATTTCTTTCCCTTGGCTGTTTGCAAATCTTTTACCAGGAAAAAAATCAGGAAAACAAAAACCTTCATTTCTATTCTACACAAAAAGGAGAAAAGAGAAACAAACCAATAGACCAATAGTATACATACTGGATAAGATCAATGGAGTCCTTGGCACTCTCTAAGCTTCTCTAAACTCTAAGTTTCATTATCCAACTAGGTAACATCATCAGTGTTATGAACGTGAGGTTTGCTGCCTGTTTATATACACTAAGTGACTTTGCCAGTATTTGTGGGGATGGGATGCAACTAGTCTTCAACTTATGATCACAATTGAGACAAAAAATTTTTTTTTTGCTAAGTAAGACAATTGTTAAGTGAATTTTATGACCGTTCTTGCCTCAATTGTTAAATGACTCACAGTAACTGCTTACTAACATGGCTGCTAAGTGAATCTGGCTTTCCTGTTAACTTTGCTTATCAGAAGATCACAGAAGTTAATCATATGATCCCAGAATATTGCAATTGTCACAAATATGAGTCAGATGCCAAGCCTCTGAATGTTGATCACATGACCTAACCATACAGCAATGTGCCCACTCCCGTATACTCCGCACACAACTAAAAAAACGTCTAGACAATGGAGAGAAGGACCTGTACATTAACTACCGTGCTGACTGTATCAAAAGTAAGTCACACAACCTGCAACTCAGCTTTAACTTTCAACCACAACCCTACTTCAACCAATCCACCATCACCCAAGACTAGGCACGCACGCTCCTAATTACCTCAATTCCAGCTACAGCTGGCCTTAAATATAAGCTACTTAATGCAAGAAACCTTGTGAATAAAATAACTGAATTTCTCCTCTTACTAAATATGGCTAAATTTGACATCATATTTGTCTGTGAAACATGGCCCAACGCATCTCTCCCTGACTCCATTACCATAGTAAGAGACTATCATGTTTACCGATCAGATCGTGAAATTCGTAGAGGAGGTGGTGTTGCTATCTTCTATAAAAAGTCCCTACATCTAAAAAACATCCAAGTTACCCAGGAGCTTGCTCTTCCTGAGACCATCATCTGCAAACTATCCTTAAATATCACAATTCGATTTTTACTATGTTACAGAGCACCTGATTATGACATCGAACATGTAAACAAGCTAAATTCACTACTAACATGGGCAGCATCCTGCCCACATGCTTTTATCTTTCTTGGTGACTTCAATCTACCTCATATTAACTGGACCCTAAACGAATGTACAACTGAACCCATACATGTAACCTTCTACAATGCTGTTACAAATCTGGGACTGGAACAACTAGTAACCAACAATACTAGACTTAACAACTGCCTCGATCTCATCTTCTGCAATAGTTTGAATTTAATTTACGGAATACAAACTAAGAACCCTTTTCTAACAGTAACCACAATATGATTGACTTTTGTCTCAACATACACCCACACAAAAATCATCACAATGACGTAATCCCTAATTATAACTTCAAAAAAGGCAACTATGATCTTATAGACAATGATCTCTCAACCCTTGATTGGCAATCTCTATTCATTGGATGCAATACTGTTGAAGACCATTACAACATATTTTTACTTGAAGTCAAAAGTGTCATCAAACCATATGTACCAATAACAACTCCCAAACAAAAAAACTGATTACCCATAACAATAAGGAAACTTCAATCCAAAAAGAGATCACTTTGGCGGAAAAACAAATCTGGTCACGTTGCCAACTTCAAAAGCCGATACAAAAATTTATGCCACCAGATAAAGACTGAATGCACCAATTATCACATTAAACAAGAGGAAAACCTTCTATGCACCAATTCCACCCGCGCTTTTTACAATTTTGTAAACAACAAACTAAAAGACTCAAGGTCCATCCCACCTCTGATAGGACCTAATGGTAAAGACTGCAACGACAACACTATTAAAGCCAACATCTTTAACACATTATTTGGCTCATTATTTATAAACAGCAATGGATCATGCCCAGTATTTCCTAGCCGAACCACAGAAAACTACAATGATCCAATACATATCGATTTTACAGAAGACAATGTTGAAAAAGCACTATGCAATCTAAAACCATCTCTATCTATTGGAGCAGACAGAATATGTGCCTACTTCTTCAAAAAGTTATCCACTGCCATAACAGAACCTCTAAGCATAATCTTTGAAAAATCTGGATAGAAACATTCCTGTCAAACAGACAACAAATGGTCAAAATTGGGAGTGTCCTATTAAATTCTGTACCTGTCAATAGTGGTGTCCCCCAAGGCAGTGTTCTAGGACCAACTTTCTTCATACTCTACATAAATGACCTCTGTGATCATATTAAGAGCAACTGCGTTCTCTTCGCTGATGATGTAAAGCTGTTCAATACCACAGACAATACTGCTACCCTTCCAAAAGTTCTTGACTATGTATCAGAATGGTCAAACAAATGGCAACTTCAAACCTCAACAAATAAATGTTCTGTCTTACATATTGGCAAAAAAAAAATCAGAAAATAAAATACAAGCTGAATAGTCAAGACTCTGTTGATGATCCAAGCTCTGTAAAGGACCTTGGAATACTCAACTCCAATGATCTAAGTGCTAGAGCCCACCAGACTTGAAATTCTAGACCTAGAAAACCTTGAATTATGCCGTCTTCGGTCTGATCTAAGTTATGGTATATAAAATCATACATTGCAGTGACTTACCTGTCAATGAATACTTCAGCTTCAACCATAACAACACAACAGCACAAAATAGATACAAACTCAAGGTTAACTGCACCGAACTTGATTACAGGAAATACGACTTCAGCAACAGAGTGGTCAATGTCTGGAATACTCTGCCTGACTCTGTGGTTTCTTCCCCAAACACCAAAAACTTTAATCTTAGACTGTCTACTATTGACCTCACTCCTTTCCTAAGAGATCTATAGGGGGCGTATATAAGTGCACCAATGTTCCTACCGTCCCTGTCCTATTGTTTCTGTTATTTTTCTTAATGTACCCATTTCATGTATTCATAACTATGTATATACTTATGCCTATTATCTTGTAAGCGATTGACAAATCAAATCAAATCAAATAAATAAATAAAATAAATGACCATGAGAATGCTGCAACAGTTGTAAGTGTGAAAATCGATCATAAGTCACTTTTCAGTGCCACTGTAACTTCAAAAGGTCACTAAATGAAAGTTAGTCAAGAACTACCTGTATTTTCATTAATAGTTCATTGATTGTTTTCTGCTTGATTGTTTGCCTGAGGTTAAACCTAGGTTATCTGGATGGTGATTGCTGGAGAAGATATATGCTGATCCTTTTGTTTGCTTCTTCTCTTTTTTGTTGTTTCTTTTGAATAGTGCATAAATGTAGTTTATCTCTATATAGGAACTTTTCCAGATGCCACAGAATCTTCCTAAGCTTCAGAAAAGTAGAAAACTCGGCAAGGACTATGTTTTTAGAACTTTCTGTATTGGAGTAATAACATTTTTGAACTGAAAGATCTAAATATAATCTAGTTTTACTTAGTTTCTGCTGTGAATAGGACTTCTTTGCTCAATGTTTTGTATTTTAATTGTTTGTACCAGAATTGTACATTAAATAACTGAAAAAAATAGCTCAGGATCCAGGAAAAGGGGTGACACAGGTTGTTTCCAATTGGAACACAGAAGTACAATTTTTGTAAGCCCCAGCCCCAAATGAGTTTCGTATCACTTCCACTTATATTGTAGCTAAACCAGAAATAAGTCAAAACTTGTTTTCCAGCCATCCAGAATCCTGCCATAGAAGTTCCTTCAGCTGACTACTTTGGCCGTATTAGGATTTTGTCCTTCATCATTCTGTTTCTCTGTTTAGGTAAAGAAATATCTCTGAAACAATGACCCAATGAGCAACATTCTTTTAACCAAAGTACCACAAATAACTTCGAGAATCCTTGACTCACCCACAACAAATTTTATAAACCACTTTATGACATAAAATAATCATAAAACATTTTATGACATAATATGTCATAAAAATATTTCCTGTGGTCAACTCCTTGTGTTTCATTGTGCTATACAGTTCAACATGAGGTACTTTCAAGGCGGATACATCTCTGAATAGCTCCCTGAATTTTTAAGAACTTCAGTACATTAGAATATCTGTCATTGTTGAAGGCATTAAGGATCATGTTATAGAAGACTTTCAGCAGACTTTGAAGAATATCACATCAGGTAAGGAAATATCTCTATGATGGCCCAACAGGCTATGAGTTACCTACTGATTTTTAAATGATCAAAGGAAATAGAAAATATGTGATATTCTTCAAAGTCTGCTGAAAGTCTTCTATAACATGATCGACATTCAGGTGTCTATGGTCCCACATGGTTATAAATCTCCTTTCTGGAACTGGCAGTACAGAGAAAACATTTTTGTTCTGTAGCAGCTTACACTGAAAAAAAACTATCCTCACAAGTGCATCCAGTTGTCTTCAGTATCAAATTCTTTTGTATTTCCATATTCTTCTTCTGATGCAGACTCAGACCTCTTGGAAAACATGGGCTCCCAACTTAGGGAATAAATCTAATAAGAATGCAAATGGAAGTTGGTGGGAGATCTTTGTGCTTACAGAAACAACCCTACGTAAAGAAGCTTTTTATTAGAATATTAGGGCACAGTATATCTACTATTTCCTTTTTTAAATGGACTTCTCTGGAATAGTTTGGTGAACTAGATGCGCATGTCTCCACCTGTACTCTGAAGTGATACTGCCAAAGTAAACGCTAACTCAAAATGCATAGGCTTCCATATTAATAAAATAATATGTACTCCCCTCGCAGTAAGTAACCTCTTCTTTGTTAACAGACAATAAACAGCTAGAACTATTATGAGAGGATACCTGAATAAATGAAGTGCAGAATATCTGTCAAACAAGAGCAGAAGAATGAGTCTTTAACAATGACTCTTACTGGTGAACCACATGATGTGCCATGTTTTAATATGGGAAACAGAGTTTCCTGAGTGGCTGCAAAGAGAGACTGAGCAGTTCTAATGATAGAAGAATCCTGAATGTCATTTGGGCTCTTCACATTAAAAAGCAACATGAAGACATGGCTAATAGAGCATAAAACAATCCTGTGTGCTTTTGCTACCTCCTTCAAGTCTTCAGAGTAAAATATCACATCAATACACTGGCAGCAGAACAACAAGTTATGTAAATCAGAGTCATAATGTGAGGCTTCGCCTTTTAAGATAGGCATTTTTTCTAAAAAAAAAGAAAGAGCCTATATTAGAAAAGAATTCATGAATAAACTGTTCATAAAATTATTACAGTTGAAACTCTACCCTTTCCCACATAAAATATGATAAGCCACATGGATTGGATTGTCTTGGTGACTGCTTTTATCATTTGTCTATCTCCCCATTTTACATATTTTCAAGATACAGTATACTAAAGTTCACCAGACCGACTGCTTTCATATAGTATAAACACTAAGTTAAAATGTGACTGTCTGTTTCACAACTTAGTTTGCTCATTAAAAAAGAACTTTATCAGGATTTTTTTAGTAAAACAATTCTGCTCTTAGATAGTAGGCTTGGAATATCCAGGCTACAAAAATATATAGAACTACATGATTTGTTGAAATAGTATTTTATAATATGAAATGTTGTTTCAACAAATTTCATAATTTCAAACATGGAAGAATTATGCATTATTTCAAAATATTTGAATTAATGGTTTATTATAATAAAGGCATGTTCTTAGACTACTTTTGAAGTCACTAGGTAAAAATGTAATAATTAAAGCAACTTGACCAGAAAAGAACTCTGTGAAAGAGAAGGGGGAAAATCCATTAGCTACTAGAGCATTTGGCAAGCTATGAGCTGCTGCCTCATAGCTTATTATAAATTTGTGCTCTAACTACATTTATTCCGAAATCTTGAAGACCTTTATGCAGAAGTTAAATCCTCATAGACAATAGCATTAAAAGTATTTCCAGCAGAAAACAGCACTATAGAGCTCAGATTTGCTATTAAGAACATAATTTCACTCCATATGCAACAATTATATTTCAAATCTAGTTTTCCATATTTGTATTATATTCAGAATACAAAGAGTGTTTGTACTCTGAATAATGTCACAGATATTTTTGTTGAATTAAAGATGACGTAGTTTACAAATGCAGTACAGTTGCTCAAGGTTTTGTTTCTTTATACCTTCTAACAGTTTTAAGAACCCTAACAGTTCTTAAAATAAAAAGAGCTAAGATGTTATCTGGGCAGGTGAGGAAGAAAACTAAAGTTGTCATCATTGTTCACTTGAAGGAGAGACAGTCGACGAACTGAAGTCATGAATGGAGGTTAGGCAACAGAATTCTCACACCCTTTTTCTGCAACTTTCAGAAACTTCTCTGTCTGCAGAGCTGTTATTGTAATCCCTAAAATAGGCTTAGTATTAATATCCTTAGCATAAACATACCTACTTTCCTCCAAATCCTAGGAAAAAAATAACTCCCATGTATATGACATGACTTTGATCAATTTGCCTCATTATTTCACCCATTATAATCTATGCTGCTACCAAGCACAAAAGGATTGCTGAATCCTGTATAAAAGGGAAGATCTAAGCCAGGGATGGGATCCGACTGGTATAACTAAAAGTTATTTTGCTCTGCATCACGCGCATATGCATGCGAGTCATGCGAGTGCAGTTTACGGCCTGCTGAGCTGCCTGGATAGCTGAGTAGCACTCTATGCAAGTGCACAGTGGTTGGAAAAGCCCTTTTTTCTGCTTTTTCAACTGCAGCTGTGTCACGCAAAGCAGCTGCGGTTGTAAAAGCAGGAAATAAAGGTCAGGTAAGAGCCTGGGTGGGCGTGTAGGCCAAAACAGCAACAAACATAGAACCGGTTCTATGTCTGCTGCTCTTCAGAATTACCGGTTTTGCAGAGATGGATAGAACCGGTAGAATCCCACCCCTGATCTAAGCCCACTTCTTTGTACCAATTCCATTCTAGATAAGACTTTGGACATAAAAATCAGATATCTCCTCTTTCTTTGGTGCCTTCGAGTCAGTCTTTGTGCCTTCAAATCAATCGTCCCATAGGTGCTTTTTCAAAAGGTAATTGGACTTTGTTTTTCCTTGAAGATGAGAAGCCAAATATCTTCAAGAAAAAACGAAGTCTAGTTGTTTTTTGAAAAAGCATCTTTGGGACAACCATGACCTTGGTGACTGAGAATCTCCAAAAACCTTCAAGTCAGTCCTGGCAACTGCCTATATTAGATTCTTTAAAATTGAGATGAGTGGACAGAAAATGACATATATTTCATGATACCAACTTATTGTTTTGCAATTTTGTAGTCAGATACTCTATGTTCATCCTAAAAAAATAAAGAGAACTTTGAGATATCCAATTGATATTGGGAAATAAAACATAAAATAATAATTATCTGCTCATAATTCACCAAAAGTTTACCTCATACTAAATGTATGTGAGCATTATCTGGACCTGAAAGGTCACCATTAAAAATTTTACATCAACTTCTTCCTATATTTTATATAATCAGATAACATTATGCCCTATGTAATTGATGGGAAACATGCCCATATCCAGACACAATACTAATAAAGACAATAAGGACAATACTATTATTTTAAAGGGAAAAAGCATTCAAACGGATGTTCTAGTTTCCATCCTGTTACCATTTTATTCTTTTGAATGCTTCTGGAATTATAAACCACAGAATAAGGATGGTATATGAGTAGAGACAAGCATTTTGTTTTAAAACCGTCTTCAAGGAAAAAAGAAAGAAAAGACAAACTCTATAGGTAGTCCTCAACTTATTCTAACAATGAGCTCCTGTCATGAAAAATGTTTGGTAATGCTGCATTGTCCATGACACCCTATCAAATTTCCAAATATTCTCTTTGGCCCAGAAAGGTTGGAGATTCCATTAGAAAATACAATTTTACATTCTAATTTCATAAGCTCTGCAACATTATACAATCCACTGTAACAGATATTGGAAGGCACCTGGCTGATCAAGCTGAGGTGGCTTAACTCCATGACATTTATGGCTTTTCTTCCTTTTCTTCATTTTTTCAGATGATTTCTGATTCAAGCTTTGTATCATAAAATATTCCAGCTAAAATCAAACAAACATGTATCACTCAATTTTGTAATCAAACTCATTTAAGAAGATACAATTGATCAGTGTCACCCATATTTCTAATTACTACTGTTGTGCATCTAAGTACTCTGGATATAGTTTTCAATCCTGCTTAAAACTGTTTAATTTATAAATTTTAAGATAAAATATGGTATATCTCGTATAAAATGATGGAATAAATAGTTTAGTCATGGATGATTAATAACTGATAAATATATAAGCATATGTTAGAATGACAATGTGAAAATTGATATAAACTGTGAGTAATGACTACAAAAGGATAGCACAAAAGATTTGCAACCAACTGACAAACTGTATGTATACAAAATGGAAAATGGTTTTATGTTTTTTATTTTTTGTATGTGTATGTTTGTTTTAAAATAAAAACTCTTTTAAAAAACTGTTTAATTCTCACTAAAACCAGCAGAAAGTAATCTAACAAGATTATATATTTGAAACAAAAATGCAACTGACCGTAGAGTACTAAAAGTGTTAGAAAGTACTTTTCTATAGTGTCAAGTATGTTTGAGCAAAACTGTAGGGAAAATCCTCAGGAGTAGATTTCAAAATTTTTAGCAAAGGGTTCTCTGCCCGGTTGCTGGGTGGGCGTGGTCATGGTGGGTGTAGCCTAGTCGGCCTCCTGCACCATGGTGGGGTGCTGTTTTTCCCCTCCCCAGGCTCTGGAGGATTTCTTCGAGCCTCCAGGAGGATGAAAATGGCATCCTCAGGCTCCGGAAGCTCTCTGGAATCCTCGGTCTTCCCGAATTTCTAGGAGACCTGTTTTTCTCCCTCCCCAAGCCTCCGTGCGTGCCCTGCACTTACCTGCATCCAAAATGAATCACGTAGGGACTCCTGTGAGGGGCGGGGTGGGCGGGGTAGGGCCATCCAGGAGTGGGATTTGGGGGTTCTCCGAACTGCACAGAATCTTAGCTAGGGGCTCTCCCAAATTCCTGTGAACTCCCAGCAGCCCACCCCTGAAAATCCTACTTCCTGGACCAAATCATGTAATTTTATTTTCTACGAAATCATATAAATGCCCAGCTAAAATTGCCACTGAGAGAGCAATCGTTTGTGGGGTGCCTCAGGGGTTGGTCCTCTCCCCTCTTCCGTTCAACATTTATGTGAAGCCGCTGGGAGACATCATCCGTGGTTTTGGGGTGAAATGTCATCTTTATGCTGATGACACTCAGCTTTACATCTCCACCCCAAACCACCCCAACGATGCTGTGGAGGTTATGTCCCATTGCCTGGAGGCTGTGCGGAACTGGATGGGCGGGAACAGGCTTCGACTCAATCCTTCCAAGACTGAGTGGCTGTGGTTTCTGGCGGCCCAATATAGTCAGCTGACTCCGTCGCTGGCTATTGGGGATGAGATCCTGACCCCCACAGAAAGGGCTCGCAATCTTGGTGTCCTCCTGGATGTATGGCTGTCTTTGGAAGATCATATCACGGCCGTCTCCAGGGGGGCTTTTTATCAGGTTCGCCTGATATGCCAGATGCGGCCCTTTCTTGATCGGGACGCCTTACGCATAGTCACCCACACCCTGGTCACCTCCCGCCTGGACTACTGTAACGCCCTCTATATAGGGCTCCCTGCGGGGAGCACCCAGAAGTTCCAACTTATGCAAAATGTGGCTGCGCGGGTGGTTATGGGGGCGTCGAGATACTCCCATGTGACACCTCTCCTGCGCGAGCTGCATTGGTTGCCGGTAGCCTTCCGGGTTCGCTTTAAAGTATTGGTTTTGGCCTTTAAAGTATTCCATGGCATCGGACCAGGATATTTACAAGACGGCATTCTGCCAGTAGTCACCCACCGACCGGTGCGCTCCCACAGAGAGGGTCTCCTTCGGGTCCCGACGGCATCTATGTGCCGCCTGGTGACCCCAAGGAATAGGGCCTTCTCCGTGGGGGCACCCACCTTTTGGAATGGACCCCCCCTGGAGCTATGGACAACCACTGACCTGAGGGCATTCAGACGTGATCTGAAAACCTGGCTCTTTGAGCAGGCCGGACTGGGCTGACTTCAAATGGGATTTTAAATGAGGGGTTTTAGAATTGATTTTGGCTGGGGTATGGTAATTTTAGTTCATTCTTAATCGGGGGTTTTAATTTTTTAACGGCAGCCTCATAATTTAATCTCTTTTAGTCTTGTAATCTGTAATTTATAATATATTTTAGTTGGCTGTTCACCGCTCTGAGTCCTTCAGGAGAAGGGCGGTATACAAAACTATTTAATAAATAAATAAATAAATAAATAGCAAATGATCACAGTTAACCTGAGATGACAGTGCATGCTGCCCTCACCTTTCACTGTATCAGGTAGGCAGAATGACATACTGTATGGTATAAGGTCTACATTTTCCTTCCAGATTTAATAACACAACTTTCTAAGACTATTATTTATTTATTTATTTATTTTATCATATTTTTATACCGCTCCCTCTCCCAAAAAAGGGACTCGGGGCGGTGTACAGCCTACTAAAAACATATAAATACATTATAAATACAATTAAAAATATATTAAACGCGATTTTCCGGTTGTATCCCATCAGAACCAAATACAACAATATAAAATCAGGGATCATAGATAAAAATTAAAAGTTAATTACTAAAACCCAATTTAAAACCAGAACCCATTCATTCGGCCAGGCCAGCCTGCCTAAAAAGTAGGGTTATAACTGCGCGCCGGAAGGTCAAGATATCCGTCATAGCTCGTATCTCCGGGGGGAGATCATTCCATAGGGAGGGAGCTCCCACAGAGAAAGCCCGAACTCTTGGGGCCGTCAGCCGACAGCGGCCGGGCGGCGGTACCCCAAGCAGGGCAACCCTGTGGGAGCGTACTGGGCGGCGGGAGGTTGATAATGGCAGCAGGCGGTCCCGTAAGTACTCAGGTCCCGAGCCATGGAGCACTTTAAATACCATCAGTACCACCTTGAATCGAATCCGGAAGGCCACAGGAAGCCAGTGCAGCCTGCGGAGAAGCGGTGTAACGTGGGAGCTCCGAGGAGCACCCACAATCACCCGCGCGGCTGCATTCTGGACTAACTGCAACCTCCAGAGACTCTTCAAGGGGAGCCCCATGTAGAGAGCATTGCAATAATCCAGGCGGGAGATAACAAGGGCGGAAGTGACTGTGCGAAGTGCGCCCAGATCCAGAAAGGGCCGCAACTGGTAAATCAGACGAATCTGATAAAAAGCCCCCCTGGCGACGGCTGCAATATGTTCTTCTAAAGACAGCCGTACGTCCAGAAGGACACCCAAGTTGCGCGCCCTTTCCACGGGGGTCAAGACCTCTCCCCCCACGGCCAGCGAAGGAACCAGCTGGCTGTATCTGGGCGCAGGAAACCACAGCCACTCGGTTTTAGTCGGGTTGAGACGAAGCCTGTTACGACCCATCCAACTCCGCACGGCCTCCAGGCAACGGGACATCACTTCGACGGCTTCGTTGGGGTGGCCCGGGGTGGAGATGTACAGCTGAGTATCATCAGCGTACTGATGGAACTCCACCCCGAAGCCATGGATGACCTCACCCAGCGGCTTTACATAAATGTTGAACAGCAGGGGCGAGAGCACCGACCCCTGGGGAACCCCACATCGTAGGGGCCTCGGGGCCGATCTCTGCCCCCCCGTCAACACAAATTGCGAGCGGTCGGAGAGGAAGGAGGTGAACCACCGCAACACGGTGCCCCCCACCCCCAACCCCTCCAACCGCCGCAATAGGATACTGTGGTCGACAGTATCAAAAGCCGCTGAGAGATCTAACAGGACCAGGACAGAGGAACAACCCCTGTCCCGGGCCCTCCAGAGGTCATCTACCAACGCGACCAACGCCATCTCCGTGCTGTGCCCGGGCCTGAAGCCCGATTGGAGGGGGTCGAGATAACTCGCTTCATCCAGGTACTGCGGGAACTGACGTGCCACCACACTCTCAACAACCTTCGCAACAAAGCGAAGGTTGGAGACAGGACGATAGTTAGATAATAATGCTGGGTCCAGGGATGGTTTCTTGAGGAGGGGCCGCACCACCGCCTCTTTCAAGGCGGCGGGTAATAGCCCCTCTCTCAAGGAAGCGTTTATAATACCCTGGAACCAGCCTCGTGTCACCTCCCGAGTGGCCAAGACCAGCCAGGAGGGGCATGGGTCCAGCAAACAGGTGGTGGCATTCAGTCCCCCCAGTATCCTGTCCACGTCCTCCACAGTAACAGGATCGAACTCAACCCAGTTGACCGCACCGGTATCCACCCCCGCCCCCCCGCCCGGAGATGCCCAGTCGGAGTCCAGCTCGTCCCGGATCTGAGCGATTTTATCCTGCAGAAACCTAGAAAACTCCTCAGCCCGTCCCTGCAAGGGGTCCTCCCGCGCTCCCACCTCCAGTAGGGAGCGGGTCACCCTAAACAGGGCGGCTGGGCGGTTTTCCGCGGACGCAATAAGGGTGGAGAGGTAAGATCTCCTCGCCATCCTTATCGCCACTAAATACGTCTTAATATAAGATCGTAATAGTGTTCGGTCACACCCAGAGCGGCTGGCCCTCCAACTGCTCTCTAGGCGTCTTTTCCGGCGCTTCATCTCCCTTAGCTCCTCAGAAAACCAAGGAGCCACTTGGGATCGGCACCGGGTCAGAGGCCGCAAGGGCACGACCCGGTCAAGGGCCCCAGCAGCCACCCTATCCCAGGTGGCGACCAAGCCCTCAACCGAGTCGTGTGTGTGAGCTTCGGGAAATGGCCCAAGCTCCGTCAGGAACCTATCAGGGTCCATCAGGCGCCTGGGGCGGTACCATTTTATATACTACTGTAATAAAATAGTAAAAGCTTATCATAACAAAATAAAAAATTTATATAATTTATAAAATTATAATTACAATTCTATAAATGATATATAAAAAATTTGTACGAGTCAAGTCACATGTGTCATGAAAGCCATATTTATTATTGATTTTGCCTTGTGGCAGAACTAGGAATAATTAACCATTGTGATTTGTAAGGAAAGATAACACCAAAATTAGTGCAAGTGGGGTATTAATATGCTTATCCTCAGAGTACAAGTTTTCACAAATAATATTTATTACTACAGATTTTTTGTGTGAGGTATAACTGTAATAATTGTTATATGTTTAAAAAGTGGCAATAAAAACCATTTCATTTTTATTTTACCAGCACTTAGAAATGTTGCAATTACATTTGTTATAAATGGGATACCATGTGATTACAGAAAAATATAATTGGCACACTTTACAAGTGATGATCCCTCATACTTTTTAAAAAAATAGTTTGAGGAATACATCTAGAATAACTTTCCTTATTATTTTAGCTTATTGATTATCCCGTTTTTGATGTGAAAAACTTCATACCCATTGAAGCCCCTTTTTAAAGCAGGTGAATCAACAAAGTTTGTGGCATAGTGGTTAGAATGCAGTACTGCAGGCAAACTCTGCCCACAATCTGGAGTTTGATCCTGATCATCTTAAGGTTGACTCAGCCTTCCATCCTTCTAAGGTTGGTAAAATGAGAACCCAGACTGTTGAGGGCAATATGCTGATGTTGTAACCTGCTCAGAGAGTGCTATAAAGCACTATGGAGAAGTATATAAATCTAAGTGATATTGCTATTGCTATAATGGCTCATATTTGAAAACATTTTAATTAGAAAAAATCAATTTACTTCCAAATTAAGATTAGTGAATCTACTAGTAGCAGCACATATTATTACTCATTTGAGACTATTGTTTATGTTTTTAAGACACAAATTCATTTGTAAATGTCATTTATTCCATGACTGAGTGTATCTCACCTAAGTCAAATTAATTTAATGATTGTATTTATGTCTAATATTGATTTAACCAATGATCAACTGGATTTATTAATAGAAGTGAATTCGCTGTTTTCTCTGTTAGACCCCATATGATGTGGTGGCACTGATCTAGAATAGTAACCTCAGGTCATTAGATTCTTAAGTACCTCATGCTATTCTTTTAAAAATGTATTTTAGAATATTAAATATAACAATCACGGCTATAATGTCTAAACAGATTTCTATCAGATGACTAGCACTCTCTTTCTGTAAGATACTGCAGCGTACTGAGAAAAAATATTAATCATATTTCCATTATACTATTTATAGTTATAAAAATAGTTTGGATTACATATACTGAGATAAAAAAAATTTAAATCAGCTCTCTCTGAATTATCAACCTTCTGAAGTAGTAGGTTTGCATTTTTCAGCAAAAATGCTGGCTGAGAATTGAAAGTTTGAATCCATATGTATCTGGAGAATGCCAATTTGCAGAAGACTGACTTATCAAAATATGGGCCCTGATTGTGTGTCACATAGTTTCACAATTGTTCTCACTAACATCTGATCTGAATTCTGGAAACTCAAAAAAAAAAAGTTAAAAACTTTGCATCTTAACATACTTACCACCCCACCAAAATATTTTCCTATGTAAAAATCATTGAGGCTATGCAATTCCAAGTAAGTGGCTCCTAGTTCTTTAGCAAGTTGAATTCCTTCAGAAGCTGTAACATAGCTACCTCTATCTGAGATACATAAAGGACAAGTGCAGGGGACTTCTGTGAAAACAAACAATTCATGAAAAATAGTTTAATTACATTGGTTCTTATTCAATGATTCTAAACTCTATCATGTTAGTTATGCATTAAACCATGGAGTATTATATCTCTAAGGACCAAGCAAGAATTATACAATTATTTTAACTTGAAGTTTTATTATTAGATATTTTTCCTCCATATATCTTTAAAATTCTTCATGCTACTTAGATTTATCTGAATAACAATTGCATCAAAGTTTTCTATGATGCTGAATTGCTTGCCACCTAAAAACAAATACGATTTACTGTTTACAAAATTTACAAAATTACTATTCTTGAACTGCAGGAACAAAGCTTTTTTTTTTTTGTAAGAGACTGAAATCTCATTCCTTGGTCTCCTTTTTGGATTACTTGAAGTGGAATATAATTGTCACTTGTATTTGGCAACGATTTAAAAAATAAACAATTAATAAGAAACTATCATGGTTATTATTTAACTATATATTATTATAACAAATTAAGAGATATATTTAGAATATGCTAAATAAAATTTCACTTCTATAACAGTTTTTGTTTTCTTTCCCAGAGCCTTCTGTAATTCCCCAGAATGGGACTGAAAAATTTATGGATTTTTTGGAATAATAAGGGATGGAACATTCAAGCTTCTCAGAGGTTCAGAGAATTGTATTGCTGAAACAGAGAATATCTGTAGCTCGAGGTTGAAATGAGGGGTCCTCAATGTTCTCTGATTTTGGCTGTATTCTTGCAGATGTTTCATTAATCAAAGTAGCGCTGAAATCCTCTATTATGGCAGAAAGACTTAAAAGATATTAGAATCACTTTATATACACTGATCAAAATGGATTTCTGCCTAAGAGGCAAATAAAAGATAACATGAGAATAATCTTGAATACATTGGAATATTATGAAGAACACCCAGAGAAGCAAATGGCCTTAGTGTTTTTAGATGCACAAAAAGCCTTTGATAATGTAAATTGGCAATTTATGTTATTGCAAATGGAAGAGATGGGTTTTGGAGAAAGATTTATCAAGCCAATCGAGGCAATATATCATAAACAATCCACAAAAGTAATGATAGAGATTTGATGATAATATTAAGATTAAAAAAGAAACTAGACAAGGATGCCTTCTGTCACCACTGTTGTTTGTATTGACTTTGGAAGTACTAAACAGAAACATCAGACAAAGCAAAGAAATAAAGGCAATAAAAATAAAAAAGGAGGAATACAAACTACAAGCATTTGCAGATGATCTGGTCTTTATATTGGAAGAATCACTTGAAACAGCGTCCAAATCAGGGATGGGTTTCTATTGGTTCTGTCCACCTCTAGAACCGGTAGCTCTGAAGAGCAGCTGACACAGAACCGGTTCTATGTCTGCTGATATTTTTGCCCACCCGGGCTCTTATCTGATCTTTATTTCCTGATTTTTCAACTTCAGCTGCTGAACAAGGCACAGCTGCAGTTAAAAAAGCAGGAAAAGAGGGCTGTTTCAAAGGCTGCTTCTCTGCACGCAGCGTGCTGATGATGATTTACAGGTGACGATTTACAGGGGCTGCTCGCAGCCTGCAGGAAACCACATCATAAATCACCAAATCTCGTAAATCCCGAACCAGTAGTTAACCCTGTCATATCCCACCCCTGGTCCAAATTGATAGAAAAGATTGAAGAATATGGACAAGTGGTAGGATTAAAAATAAATAAAGATAAAACTAAAATTTTAGTCAAGGACATGACTGAAAAACAAAGGAAAGAATTGACTGAATATCCAGATCACAAAAAAAGTGAAATATTTGGGAATACAGTTGATAGCAAGATGTGGAACATTAAAGGAAGATAATTATTATAAACTAAAGCAACAGATTGCGATAGATTTGGAAAATGGAAAAATCTACAATTATCTTTAATAGGGAGAATATCTACAATTAAAATGAATATATATCCTTGGTAATATTGGTATATTAAACTATAAATTAACAATGTCAACAACATATAAAGAGGATTTGTGTAAGATGTTTTACAGGTGGCATTTAACCCCAGCAAGAATAGCAAAGATGTTCAAAGATAAATCAGCAAAGTGTTGGAAATATCATCAGATACCTGGATCATATTACCATATGTAGTGGACATATGTGAAAGCTAAAAGATATTGGACTAAAATACACATGATTGGAAAAAATGACAAAACAGCATATAGAATTAAAACCAGAGACATTTTTATTGGGAATTTTATCTGAAGGTTACAATAGAGAATTGACATACTTGATTATCAATATATTAACTGCAGCTAGAATTGTATTTGCCCAAAATTGGAAAAATGAGAACATTCTGATCGAGAAGGAAGTGATTAAGAAAATAATGGAATGTACAGAAATGAACAGATTAACATTAGCAATTAGAGAGCAAGAAGAAAAAGAGTATTATAAAATATAGGATTTATTCTATCAGTGGCTAAATAGGAAAGTAGGAAATTGAAGTATAATATAATAGTAATATTATGGTATAACTGATTATCTTTAAATAAAATATAACACGAACAAAAATTAGTAAGAATTGAGATGAGCTCCAAAGAATAATATGTAATTGAAATTAAAGTCTAATGATGGTATAGTAACAATAAAATATGAAAAGTTAATTAATGCAAAATGAATGTAAATTTAAGAGGAAAAGACTATAGATATTGTGCACAAGACAAATATACTAACCGAAACACTGTACAATTGAAAAGTTTTATTTGTTGTTTTGTGTATTATGTTTTTGTGTTTATGTTTGTTGTTAAAAAATAAAAAACTTTTTACGGTATTAAAAAAAAAAGTATGGCTGAAATGAGGGGTTCTTGGTATTCTCCAACCTTGGTTGTTTTCAAACTAGGTAATATCATCAGTTACCAGTAAGGAGTGTGAAAAATCCTTATAGCACAGATGATGTTAGATAGTTTGGTAATGAAAGGTACAACCAAGAAAGAAAACAACCAAGTCCATAGGGCACCAATGCCTCCTCAATCATGCTCTGTTAAGGTTCCAACCACAAAATCACATTTAAAAAAAAAACAAGGAAGACAGAAATTAAAACAAAGAAATATCTATTTATTATCTTTTCCCAAGGGATTACTTTCAGATTATTAAAAGTTGGTCTTTGAGAAAGAGTGGAAAAAAAAGGCATCTTTGAATTACAATTCTGGAGAAAAATACTGATAAACTGCGAGAAAGAACTAATCAATCACAGACCAAATGCTATAAAGACTGTTCTCTTGAGTTGATAAGCAATAAGTGGAAACCACATACTTCAATTTGCGATGTGAGTGGATAATTGCTCAAAAAATTATTATGCTTGGCAAGGCTGACATAAAGAGAAGGAAGAGAATGATGCATGGAATTAAAGAAATTACAACAATGTCTTTGGAAGTTATTACTAGATACAAGTCAAGATAGTGAATATTTATTCATTAAGTGACTTGATGGCACAAGACATCTGAACCTTGTTTTTAACTGGTTCTCTCCTGCTCTCCAATTGGCTGAAACACAAGGGCTATAGGAAGTACTGGAAATTTGAGACTTTGTGTGCATGAAAACATTTTATTGCTTACACAAGGTTCTTTCTAGACCCAAGCCTATGAATATGAGCCTATAAATGGGGCTTCCCTTGAAGAATATTTAGACTTCAATTAATGCAAAATACAGTGGTGCACACATTTGTATATCTTATTAAAAAGTACATTTTATGCTCTGTGAGCTACATTGGTTGCCAGTTTGCTTCCAGTCCAATTCACAATGTTTGTTTTAACCTTTAAAGCCCTTCATGGCAGGGCTTGGGTCATCTGAGGGGCTGCCTCTTCAAATTTATATCTGCCCAACCCATCAGGTCTGATAGAAGGCACACTGCAGGTTCCATCCACAGAGCTTATGCTTGGTGAGCTTTCTCTACCTTTGTCAATAGGACTGGGTCTCAGGAAAGGAGTGAAATCTTACGATAGCTCCATCACTGTGGCTGATTCACTTTCCCCTGTGCAGTGTTTTTTTAATGATCATTATTTTACACTTTTAATAATGATTGTTTTTATGTATTGTTTTAACGAATTGTTAACATCTCTTGTGGGATGGGCAGCCATATAAATGAAATAGACAGACAGACAGATAGAATGTCTCTTTAGAAGTAAACCCATCTTTTCAATTAAATTCACTCTTAACAGGATTATAATCTAAAGAATAACAAATAATGCCTATGTATCAATACATGCAACAGATATCCCACTGGTTTATTATTAATATTGACAGTTCTTGCTCCTTTAAAAAACCACACAATTCATTTTACTGAAAGATTATCTGTGTCACACAGAAATAAGCATCCTTTTTCATTTAAATTTTTAGCTAATGAAAACTTTGAAATATGAATTATAGTCCTAAGTGAATAGGCTATCGAACACAATCAGGTGAATTCTGAGCTGAAAGCTATCACTCAGCAAAGGTATTGTGGTTAATATTATATTACAAGAATATTCAATATTTATTGCTAGCCAGTCAATAAGGCTTGCAGACTGAATAAATAATCTCTGGAAAAAAGATATTCTTACAGATGAACACGCAATTATTTATGTGTCTTTGTGTGTGTGTATCAATAAAATTACTAAGATTTAAGATTAACTTAAATGCTTTTTAAAATGTATAATTGTACACACCTCTTCACAGTACACTCAAAATTAGCTCTGTATCCACTGATTTTAATAAACTGCAAATGAATTCCACTTGATAATCCTTCAAACAAAAGGAAAAAATTCTCATCTATTAACAATGGTAAATCACATTATAAATAACTAATTATTTCAATTAGATTATCAACCTTTCTAAATAAATTATGTCCATGTAGGACAACAGCAACACAATATAAACAATATTTATAATTATCTCTATAAATACACCTATTAACACATCCACATCATTATTCTTCAGAAGTACTAGTGATAACATGAATAATGATTAAGATTTATTTCGTAGTAAATTTTCATTCTAAATCAAATATTAATTTTTAATTTTAATGCGACTCTGGTACTGTTTACTATTTTTTTTGCACTGTCAAAGAACTTCATCACAGTGCAAAGCTGCTTTCTTCCAAATCTGAAAGCGCTTTATTTTTTTCTTCACCACTTAAAAATTCTCTGCAAAACATAAAAGCCTATCAAATTTAAGAATTCATGCATTATAAGGCTAAACAGTTTTAGATACAATATACAGCAATATAATAAAAAAAGAATGCCCCTGCATAGTGATTATGAAACAAAACAACTTTTGGAGAAATATTTCCATTTGAAATTAGAAATCCCAAATTACAAAATTGGAGGGTATTATTTAAGCAGTCAAATTCAGTCCTGTAATCCAGATGAAAATACACCACAAGCAATTAGTTAACTAGCCGCCACCTAACACACTCAATAAAGTAGAGACTACACCTATCTGAATAACTGGTTTTACTGTTAAACTGCTCTCAGTTAGAAAACTTTTTCTAATTCAGTCAGATTGTATCTTTCTGCCCTGAATTGTTCTTTGACACTATTTCATATATTTGGAGATTATATCCTCTTTATCATCTTTTTTAAGACTAAACATACCAGCTACGTAGAACTATCTTCATAGTCCCCTGATCATCCTCAATATCATTCTATTAACTTGTCACAAATTCTCTGAATTTTTCTTCTAAGTGCAACTGTTCAGAACTGAGAGCAACCTGAGCTGGGTCTGACTAAAGCAAAATAAAATGGAAACATTGCATTATTTGAACATTATACTTCTGCTGATGCAGTCTAAAATTGCATTTATTTTCTTTGCTTCCACATTACACTACTTTATCACAAATACAATATGTACATGCCTCATGCTCTACTGCACATTTGACATTTCCTTCCTAAGAACTTTGTACTTGTCTCTGTTAAAGTTTATTTTGTTACTTCCAGCCTAGTTTTCTAACTTATTTTGATCACTTTCAATGTTGCTGCTAATGTTTTAGGTATCCCAGCTAATTTTGTGGCATCTATAAATCTGATAGGGATTCTCTTAAACTAAATTGCTTAGAAAAATATTGAAGATATCAGACCTAGGATTGATCTGTATAGCACCTGCTCAATATCTGATTTCAGTATGATGAGCATTCTCTGAGTATAATTTCAAACCAAATGTATAAGCATATGTAACTACATTGTTCTTACAACAGCTTGTTTTGAATTGCTCTGTTGAAGTCAAGATATATAATGACTACAGCATTTCCATAATCTATTAAGAAAATTACCTGATTAAAAATGAGGTAAGATTAAGTCTGACATCCCAGCACCCCCCATGGTCTTATGATCACAATCTGGGTGCTTGGCAACCAGTTGATATGTCCACTTGTAACACATGAAATCACATGATTATCATTTGCAACCTTCTTTGCCAGCTTCCCCAGAAAGATAATGGAATGAAAACAGCAGGAAAGGCCGCAAGTTGTAGAGTAATTCTTCCCCACCCACATGATACTCTCTCCCAGGTTCTCTGTGCTTATGCCTTACTGGCACTCACATACCTTGTGCATCCTCTCCAACCCATACCCCAATCTCTTACTCATGCTTCTGACACATACCCTTCAACCTTCTCAACTCACACCTCTTGTGCACCCCTTATAATGTTGTGCACCCCCCTAGCCTAAACCAAACATCTCATGTAGTCTCTTGTACCCCAATTCACGCCTCACCTCTTGCACATTCCTTTACATCCTCCCTGACCTGGGCCCTCGCCACACTCTTGTGCATCCTTCCAACCCATGCTGCATCTCTCAAGAATTCCTCACATCCTCCCCAAACCCATGCTAAACCCTCACCCACTGTCCCCAATCCATGCCCTCACTCTCCAACTGTCATGATACCTCTCACATGAACGCTTGCAAACTCCCCAACCCTCACAATTTCTCCCTCGCACCTCCATAAGTCATCTTGCTTCCTCCCAAACCCAGCAGTAGCCACTTACTTGCCTGCTGGCCTGGGACTTGCAAATTCCTGTCAGTTTCCCCATTGACTTAAGCCAAGGAAGTTGCCTTGCTTAATGGTTATGAAATTTGATTAACAAAAGCAACTCAGACCGCAGGAATTGCCAACTCTAAGTGATACAGTCATGCTTTACAAGTGCATTGCTTAGCGATCAAAATTCAGGTCCCAACTGCAATTGTAAGTCAAGGTCAATTTATATCACTTAATATAAAAATTGTCTAAAATTATTAAATAATATTATAAAGAAGCTTAAGAGCCAAATATGTTTTATGATCAATGCACCACACAATACAACACACCATTATATATGTTAATATATAATGGAAATTATTAAAATTAATTTTCTTACCAAAGATTGCTAATAAGTCTCTCTAGATTAATCAGTATTAATTCTAATGTGGTCTTTTGGTATTAAGAGTTTAGATTGAGAATTTCTGCTGCAGAATTCTTAAATCTCAGCTGTGGTAAATACAAAAATAATATCTACCCTAAGAAAAGGCTTTGTTATGGATATACAATAATATAGTGGATGATTTATTGCAAGTGTGTAAAGTGCAACTTATACACACATTATTTAGAAAATCTTTTCTAACAATTACAAATTATGTGTTTCTTTATTCTACTATGAGTTCATGAATCACTAAAGTTATACTAGTTTTGTTCCTATACAAGTTCAGAAAGGCACGCAGGAGCTCACAAGGAGGCAAGTGAAAATATGAAATGCCAAAACATCATGCCACAAATCCTATGACTTAAATATAATGAAAATATTTAAGTATGATACAGTAGACTTTGCATCATGATATTTTATCATTTTTCCATCATTAATTGTAATTAGTCTTCTATGGAAAAGTGATACTTTCCTTGCAAAATTTGCTCTTCATAGTTGTACCAATCAAATTTTCAAAGAACCACATTCTTCAGCTTCTAACTCAGAATATTGCTAATGCTTTTAGATTGTTTTTAAAATGAGCATATGGTAGTCCTCGAGTTACGACCACAATTGAGCTCAAAATTTATGTTGCTAAGTGAAAAATTAGTTAAGTGATATTTTACGACATTTCTTGCCACCATTGTTAAGTGAATCACTGCAGCTGTTAGTAACATGGTTGTTAAATTAATCTGGCTTCCCCATTGACTTTGCTTGTTGCAAAAGGGATCACAGGATATTGCAACCATCATAAATATGAATTGCCAAGCATATGAATTTTGATCATGTGACCATTGGGTGCACATGTCATAAGTGTGAAAAATGATCATAAGTCACATTTTTCAGTGCCATTGTAACTTTGAATGTTAACTAAGTGAACTGTTGTAAGTCAAGGACTACCTATATAGCATGATACTGTTCCGAGTTATTCTCATTTTTTTTTCTCTTTCAACTGGAACCCATCAAACCAGGTAAAATGCTTTCTGAATATTAAGTTCAATTCTAAGAAGTACTAACTATACCATGAGTGGTCTAATAACAAAGCTGTCTGATCACGATTCATCCAACACTTAGCATAATACTGATATCTCAGCTGTTCATAACATGATTTCTAGCACATACCGTTTTGTCTTGCACCAACAGCAGAAATTATAACTGGAACTGAACAGTGACTAAGTGTTTTCTTTATCAGTGGTGCATAAATATCTTTTACTTCTTGAAATGAAGACTTGTCATTTACAGAATATTTAATCACAATGATATCTGCTTCTCCAATGAGGTTCCGAGATGTGTACCAGTCACTTTCAAAAATATCCTATATAAAACAAAAAGATGGAGCTAAATTCCCCTTTTTATTGATCAAGAGATCAGAGCACACAACTGTATAATAATTGAAAGTTTACTAAAATTTAGGATACAACATTTGTTTTGGGGATATTAAAAATATGTAAAGCTATCTGCAATAAATCAATTTGTTCAAACTTCATCTTGCTTTCTAGGTCTTGCTTGTAGCAAACTTTATCTTAGTATGTCCTTTTTAGTTATGAGTTTGTATATATAGGATTACTAGATGAAATTAACAGAGTTAATGGCTGTAAAGGATTTCCAATCCAACTGTTTAAATTTTAAGATAAATTTTCTATTCAATTATTGATATATTTATATATAAAATACATGCATCAAAACTACCACTCATTTTATTTAATTATAGCAATATCAGTTCATTCGTGCAGTGCTAATACATTTTGAAAGCAGAAGCATTTGACTTTTAAAACGTTATCCTTCCTGTAAATTAAGGAAAAGGTATAATTAAAAACTAAATAAACTGCTTCACTGGCAGTTTGTTCCTGACCTGGATTTACTGGATAAATAACTGCCATTAGTTCTTCATTTCTGAAGATCAGTAAAAAAAACTATTAGAAATCAATTACTAAAATTCCTTATAAATACAGTGTTCTTTTTTAAAAAGGCTGTTCGAACCTCCTTTAATGATTGAAGAGCAAATAGCTAACTAAACTAAACATTTTACAAGAGCAATTAGAAATACTTTTTCTGAGATGCTGAATGTGCCAACTTAAATTTTTCTACATTTTTCCAGCATTGTACCCTTTGACTGCTTCGTTATATTCCACCTTTTATTACAATCTTTACAATGCTTTTAAAGTTCAGTTTAGAATCACGATACATTTATTCTTATGAGAATTTGAAGTTCAGCTGTTTTTCCAGTGACATTCTGGGAAGTTCACTATTTTAGAAATGAAAGATCAATCCAATGTTCTTATCTTCAGCTGATGAAAATTTTAGACCTACTATGAGTGAATTTTCTCCTTTTTTTAGGTTGTAGTATCACAAGTTGAAGGACTTTAGAAATCACACAATTTGAAAACTCAATTAGATTATCCAATATTTTAAGTAACTGAGAAGAAAGGGAACATAGGCTAAGTTCAGAATGCTCAGAGGTTCTAAGTTCCTGCAAGTGGGGATGGAAAGGAAAAGGCAAAAGGATGCAGGCACAATATTAAGAGAAGATACCAAAAAGACAGCAGGAATAATAAAATATAGTTTGACATAATGAATATTTAGAAGTTTTATACCATGAATACCATGTATACGCTTCTCAATCCACATTCTGAACCTAACAAATTAGCCATTAGGAAATATTAGTGTTGAATACTAGATTTTTACACATGCAAGATATTGCTCAACCAATGACAGATATTCCTAGATATTGTCTCTCCATTTCAAAGATTCAGAGATCCTTATTCACATACATGCAAAAATTGCAGGGTGGAACTAGAATTATTAGAAAATAGTAAACATTCCATCTGAGTACAAATTAACATGATAAATACCACAAGCAATGTCTGATTTATGTGTATGTAGAACACTTTACAAACTGCTGCAAAATAATTACCTCCATAAAAGGTTAATCTCAGGTGCAGCTTATTCCTGAAGTCTTATATAAGAAATATGTAAGTAATGGTTGAAATGAACATTTGAGACAAAAATACAGGATCACCAGGATCAATAATCTTCAATTATCTATAATGTTTGCATGTAAATGTATGAATTTAAAGTTAGTATGTAAACTTAGGGCATATTTTCATAATTACTTGGCACAGATCACCTTCAAATGTGCCTCAATTACTCTTCTGTCCCATTAGAAGTCTTGCGCACTAAATTGATTTTTCCCCAAAGTTATCTATGCACATTTCACATACAACATATTTCATGGATGGGGTAGGGAAAGGTTGAACTGAAGCTGAATATCGATCCAGTAAATATAGATCTTATATGTCATCATCAGAATAAATTAGAAAAAGTAAGCATGTATTTTAACTAATTCTTTGTGTCAATTAGGTATTAAACCTGTCCCATTTCTGGATAGGAAGCCTTAACCCTAAGTGAAACTTCTATAAAAGAAATCCTTTTCGCTCAGACAACTGCAGTGGTTATAATACTGTAGTGTTATATAATTCTACTATTCAATAATGCCTGTGGCAACAGTGTGAAAAACAACACTGTGCTGAGAATGATAAGAACTGTCTTATTACCTATCCTTCTTGTTTAGCTTACTTTCTTAAGTTTTCCTGACCACCCTGCAGGCATTGATTACTTCTGCTGTGCTGTCATGGTATTTTAAAAATACATTCACCCTAATATTCCTCTTAACCTCTTAATGTCACAGATTGGAAGCATATCATTTATATTACGTAAAGGATTATTTTATCATTTAAAATTAAAACTCTACGAATATCATCCACAACTATCAGATAGTTTCAGGGGATGGATCCTATTAAAAATATGCTATCTATCAACAATGACTAAGATAAGCAGCATTTCACTTATAAGGATTATATTACCAACATCATCTGACAATATTGATAAACTTTCATAGAAATGTAGCTTTCTGCTATTTCAGATACAGGATTTAGTTCTTGTATTTAAAATTTAAACTAAAGGTTACTTATTCACATCCATATAAATCATTGAAAATATTGAAAATATATGAATCTAGTTGCTTATAAGAGTTCTAATACTAGCATCGGATACATAATTAAAAGCTATTTTTTGCATGATTAAGAAAAACAACAGTGTCAATTTTTACAAGTTTACATTCATGCAGTATAAATAATATTCTAAGCTGAAAGTTAAACAATTTGCTTTTAAAAAAAGATCCAAATTAAAATTTAACATTGAAAAACCATATTATATTCTATTGGTTTCAATAAAAAGAGTTTTATTCTATGACAAAAAACTGTTTCAACATAGGAATAAAAATACTTTTTATATTTTAAGCTTGTCAAATACCCCAAAAATGTATTCAACTGGGAGCAATCTGTAAAAGATTAACTCTTTTTTATCCAATTTAACTTATTAAGGGCTAAATACTATTTTAGCACTTGGCCCAGATTGTAGAAAAACTACAATTCTACACGATTGCAGTGAAATAAGCCTAATAGAAGACTCTGAGAATTAGGTACTTCAGAATAAACATATTGAAAACTGATCTATAACTTTTTTTTAACTACATTCTCTTACCCAGAGAGGACAGTCATGTATCACCAATCTGACATTTCCAAAAACACAAGCTTGATACTCGGTGAATGCAGGATTTCTAAGGTAACTGGCAGAGTTTAATAACAAATTACTGTCAGTCTCTGAAACTAAAGCACTTCTTCCAAGATAGGTCCAAATCAAACTCTTCTGCTGATCATCCTCGGAAAATCCATCTCTTTCATTCCCAAAGGCTACAATGTGAACAGACCTACAAATAAATAACATTTCAATGTGTTGCATTAAACATTTATTAAGACAAAATTAAGAAAATATAGGGCGGGGAAAAGAGGAAAACCAAATTATATTTTAAAAATAGACATACAGACGGATGTACACTGATACAAATACAGACGCATAGATATATTTGATTTTAGAGGATTCCTAATGCTAAAGGAACAAACAATAATCCACATACATGATTTTAAATCCAGAAGCACGAAAGCAAATTTCCTTGGAACTCTACAAAAGCTGCTTGCATTATAAATCCAAAGCCGTTTGAATTTATTCTTCCTCCATTTCTGTTTCATTCACCTAGTCGCAATCGCTGAAGCTCTGTGGAGTTTCCGTTCATGTCTTGTTGAGCAATCTTGTCTCTGTAAACCAGAAAGAGGGTTAGCTCCGTGACAATAGCTTGCTTGCTTGCTTACTTGCTGTGCTGAAGATGAAATTAGCACATAAACTCAGCAACCAGCAGCCTCAAGCTCAGCCATTGCCTCGTGACGTCACTATTCGATACCAACAAAGACTATTAACATCCGCAAAAGGAAGAGTGCTCTGTATTTCTGCACAGCCTAATACAATCAGGTGAAACCCACACACATAAAACTACAGCTTTGGGAATGGTAGCATCTCACTGAACAGAAGGAGACTATGTGATATATTGCTGCTGCTGAAAAGAGATGCATAATAAATCCATGAGCTCACTGGCAGCCAATCCACTTCCAGAATTGTCATATGCAAGAAGTCAGGCAGATCAAGTTAAGAGAGATGTCAACATTCTAGAAAAAAATGTCCTCAATTTAAAATCCCTTCCACTTGCACAAGACAGTAGCAGTTTTTAAAACAGCAGGAATACACAACGTTTCAGATTTCACAAGCAAAAGTATTTTAACTAAATCTTTGTATTAATTAGGTATTAAACCTATCCCATGTCTAGATTGGAAGCCTTAACCCTAAGTGAAATTTCTATAAAAGAAATCCTTTTGGCTCAGACAACTGCAGTGGTTATAATACTCTAGTGTTATATAATTCAGTAATGCTTGTGGTAACAGTGTGAAAAACAACATCTGGTGAGAATGATAAGAACTGTCTCATTACCTATCCCTCTTGTTTAGCTTATATTCTTAGTTTTCCTAACCACCCTGCAGCAGTGATTACTTCTGCTGTGCTGTCCTGGTATTCCAAAAATAGCTAACATTAATTTTTATTTAATCTTAAAATAATCTGTTGGATGTATTTTTCAAAAAGTCTGCAATGATTTTCTCATTTCCTCATTTTCTGTGATCAGTTGAAATAAATGTCATTTTGAAATATGTCATTTTGAAAAAGAAAAAAAATGAGCATTTTAATTTCAGCATTGCCCTGCCCTGGGCACTTCTATAAAATAATAATATTATAGAAATATAATTGTCAATAAAACTATTGAGGGAATATTTCAGTTACAAACTCTAGTGTTTACATGAAATACAAAGGAAAAGACCTTTTGAACATAGTAGTTAAATCTGTATAGCTAAAATGGGTGGAAACTATGCAATATTATTTCATTTTTCCCCAAATTGCTAAAGTACAGTTATTCAGCCTTAAAATGTAAAACAAGTTAGGTTTACAGTAATTTTAACAGACAATAAAACATATTTTTCAACTGATTTATTTTCCAAAATTTCAAATATTTATTTATTAAATTTTTATACCGCCCCCTCTCCCGCAATGGGACTCGAGGCGGTGTACAGCCAAGATAAAAAGCCCCACAATAAATAGAATTTAAAAAAGATTTAAAATAATTAAATTAATGGCTGACAAAACAGTAAAAACAAGGTAGAAAAGTTAAAATTACCAGAAATTTTTTTTTAAAAAAAATTTAAAACCCTAATAATTGGTACTAGGCCAGACCGGCCTGTTGGAAGAGATGGGTTTTTAGTGCACGCCAGAAGGTTTGCAGGTCAGTAATGGCTCGCATCTCCGGGGGTAATTCATTCCAGAGGAACGGTGCTCCCGCAGAGAAGGCCCGCACCCTCGGGGCCACCAGCCAGCATCGTCCAGCTGACGGCACCTCAAGGAGGCCCACCCTGTGGAAGCGCACTGGCCGGCAGGAGGCCGATGGTGACAGTAGACGGTCCCGTAAGTACCCGGGTCCCAAATATATTATTCAGAAAATAACTTAATTTAATGAATTTAGCATAATATACAAAAGCAATTATATTATTTAACCTACTGTCATTGTGCAACCAAAGCCGCATTTTCTAGCTCAAAAGGTAAATACTGACAAATTTGGGATTGCAAATAACAAAAACAAATGTAGAGGAGAAAATCTGGTTAACTCAAAAAAGCCCAATAAGTACTAAGAATATGCAACGTTACTGATTGTTGCAGGGCAGAAATGTAACATGAGGAGTTAAGGAAGGAATTGTATTTTTGATGAAAGAATCTGGAATTCTAATAAAATAAATGTTAATAATAAAATAACTCCAATTAAAGATAATCCACAGTAGTTTATTTTTTGTCCCACTTTTGTAAAAACAAATTCTGGAAAACCACTGTTTTACACACTAAATATTCTCAAAGATTTCTGGAAAGTTTGGGCACACATACAATTATCCTCAAATAGAGCAAAACAAAAAACAAAACCCCTGCAGGTGAGCTATCATTATTATACTTTATATCCCCTCTGAATTAAGGCAGCCAAAGAAGTATATCTTTATTTGCTATTTCAGTACTTAGGTCCTTTTATTTTATTTTTTCTTTCTATTTAACCCAATTGGGAGTTGAGTTCGGAGTTAACGGTGCCAATTCCAGGCCAATAAACTGTCAAAGCTCTAAGGAGGGTTAGGTTCCTACAGCTTTTGAACTAAGACATGCCCATTCTAGTTGATGTTGTGGGCAGGGAATGTTATATAAGTAAACCTAGTCATCTTTGCTCACCATAATGGGATCTGTAATTTCCTAGAGACGAGAAAATGCTTTGAAAAGTAAAAAAAATAATAATCACAGCCTCAAGCTTCATGTTCGTACAGGCAGAACAAACAAACATATGCAGTTAGAACTTAGCATTAAAAAACACACACTGCATAGATTTTTGACCTAAACAAATATCATTGTGATCTCTTTCAGGGACTATATTATAGTGATAAAATAAGATGTTAAAAGACAGAACTTAAGGACCACAAAGCATTTTTAAAAGAAATTTATTTCAGACTTTATATAATAAAATCAAATTCATGGAAAAATAGCAATCTTCTATTTTCTTTGTTTGAATATATGGTGTTTAATTTCATTGTATGAGATGCAATGACAATAAAGTAAATTAAACTAACTTGAGAGCACTTATAAAGGAGTTGTGCATAATTCTAAAACAAATCTACTAGCAGCATCTTTATTAAATACTTTTTGCATTTAAGAGGATACTTTGAAATAAAAGAAGTCATTTTGAAACCCCAAAAGTGGAAAGGCACAAAATATCAATGTTTGACTCACAGGCAGTGATGCTTCATCACATTTTAATCCTCTGACATTGCAATTATTTATGTTAAACATAATATCTGGCTATTGTAGAGTTGTGTCCATAATTTGTTGCAGATGACCTGAAGAATGACTTGCATACAATGAATATTACTGATGTAAAGTTAGGGAAGTTTTATTGGACAACTGCTTTTCATGAATTAGATTTTAATGGGAAAGTGATTACTAGGCTCTATCCATCCATCCCTCCAGCCAGAAAATAATGATAGTGCCAGTGGCTTTTAACATTGAGTACTAGGTAATCCTATCATATAAATTAGAATCATAGAAACGATTTTTTTCCTGTGACTACTTAGGAAGATGAAGCATTAAAAAATCTGCCTGATTATTATTAATAATAATTTATATGTTGCCAGACTTCCCGCAACATTTTTTTTCATGGCAGGTGAAATACTTTACACAGAAATGAATCACTGCCCCACTTCCTTTGTTTAAAAAGGAAGACAAATTGGATTGGAATGTTTATTCTATTTCGAGATACAACATATTTCTATAGTGTTTAGATTCACTTGTATTTAAGAGGATATGTCTCAAAGCAATTGATAAATCTACCGAAAAGAGAAAAACAGCCTTAGGAAATTCTATCGGGATTTTTTAAAAAACGAATATATATGCAAAGCTTTATTTCCTTGTTATTTTTAATTTACAGCTCGTGTTTTAATACATGTCGCCCTTTAGGGGAGAGATGGGAAGATGGTGGCTGCCTCGGTAAATGGGACCGGCGACAATGTGGATTCTCAGCTATTCCTACAACACGGTAGGGAGGGAAAAATGCCCGATGCTTCCCACGTCAGTTAGGTATCCTATAAATAATTGAGCAATAAAGCTCGGTCAGCCTGAGCTTCCTCAAAGGCCGCGCCCGCCATGGCCCGCAGGGGTGAAACGCAGCGGTCAGCGAGATCGGCAGCCACCACAGCCTCGCTCGCCGCCCGCGCTGCCCCCTCAGAAGCGAAAACGGCTCCTCGCGTTCTCCGGTTGCCTTGGATACCAGGCGGAGGCCTTCTTTCCTGCCGCCTTCGGCCGTTTGCCGCCATTCGGAGGAGCGCGTGCCGCCGAAGACCGGTTACGGTGGGGTGGCATTTCGCCCCTTCTCTTCCCTCTCCGGGCCGATCAATCTGACATGCGCCGAGGGAAGCCCCCGTGGGGGGCCTTGATGCTGCGGTGCGGGGTTAGCTGCCGCCAGTACTGGAGAACCGTGGGACAGCCGGAGGGGATAGTGTCAGAGCAGGACACGGATCATCATTTCGTGCATCGAAGCACCATTCCTACCATGCATTTCCAGCCCAGCTTGCCCAGGTTCCTCTGCCATTCACTATGTTTCATGGAAATTGGCGGAGGGGGGGGGGGGGCGAGGGGAGTAAGTGGACTCCGAATACATCGAAAACATCCTTCCTTCTCCTTTTCCAGCCATTGCAGTGTAGCTGGACCACTCGATTGTAGGGGAAGGCACTTGGATGTCGCATTTCGCACACATTCAGTGAGTGTAACCCAAACAGTACTATTTAAGCCGTTGGGCCTAGTTTGAAAAACAGCATGCCCATTGCCGGGAGTAGAGCAGCTGAGTTCGGGATTTGACAGAGACCTGGGATAGCTTCTACTTTTTCTAATATATCTCTCCTATGAAGATCCTCATACAAAGCCCAAAGCCTCTTTCTTCATATTGTCAATGAAGCAAAAATATCCATGTTCAGGTCCAGACAAAAATAATCTTCAAGGAAGTTCTCCCGGAGAATCCAATGAGGCAAGCATTTGTTGGGAGTAGGAATTACTCAGTACTACTTGGCCTGCTGTTTTTTTGAGGAGAAACGGGATGAAAAAAATTATCTGAGAATGACAGGTGCTGATATGTTGCCTGAGGTGTGTGTGTACCTAGTTTTGCTAGTACGTTATCTGAGCTAGTAGGCATTATAGTGACCAAGCAAGAAAGCCCTATTTCATCAGTGCATTTCAATGCAGCCTGTTACATATTATATGCCTGCTGAAATATAGACTGCTGGAAAATGCCATGGTTTGATTTGCTTGTCACCATTTCACTGATAGGGATGGAAGTGGTAATGAATATGTGTTTACCCACAAAAAGTATAGGATCTTGGAAAAAGCTGCTGAAAATGGTTTTAGGTTTGGCACTGTATACATGCAATCCATGACTGCTGAATTGGAAAAATTACAAACACAGGAAAAGGAGGCTCAGATTTAGCCCAAAAGCATTGCCCATAAACATATTTAACAATATGAAATTCAATGTAAAGAAAAATAAAGTCCTACACTTAGGCAAGAAAAACCAAAAATACACTTATGGACTGGTTGAAACCAGACTTAATAGCAGTAACTGTGAGAAGGAGTTTTAGTGGACAACCAGCTAAATATGAGCCACCAGTGTGCAGCAGCAGCCAAAAAAGCTAATGCAATCCTAAGTTTTGTTAACAGAGGGATACAATCAAGATCAAGGGAGGTACTAATACCACTCTATAAAGCCTTAGTAAGACCACACCTAGAGTACTGCATCCAGTTTTGGTCACCGCACTATAAAAAGATGTTGGGTCTCTAGAAAAAGTACAGAGAAGAGCAACCAGGATGATTAGGGGACTGGAGACTAAAACATACGAAGAACGGTTACAGGAACTGGGCATGGCTACTTTAGTGAAGAGAGAAGAATCAGGGGAGACATGATAGCTGTGTTCCAATATTTGAGGGGCTGCCACAGAGAGGAAAGGGATCAAGCTATTTTCTAAAGCATCCGAAGGCCAACAAGGAATAATGGATGGAAACTGAACAAGGAGAGATTTAACCTGGAAATAAGGAGAAACTTTCTGACAGAACAATCAACCAATGGAACAGTTTGCTCCCGGAAGTTGTAGGAGCGCCATCACTTGAGACTTTCAAGAAGAGATTGGAATCCCATCTGTCAAAAATGGTGTAGGGTCTCCTGCTTGGGCAGGTTGTTGGACTAGATGACCTACAAGGTCCCTTCCAACTCTGATTATGTTATCTCAGAAGAAAACAGCCATTATATGACTAAATGGGCAGAATTTCTTTTGTTCTAAACAAGGAATTACTGAGTACAGACACTAGGAAAGTGTGGAGTGACAGTAGATTTTATTTACTATTTACATTTAAAATAAGTTTTGTTTTTATAAAGTGACTCTGTATAATAAATTATTAATAAAATGCAAAAGCAAGTTAATTATTAGTAATAAAAAGTTAATACCCGATTAACCTAAAAATATCAAGCAAAACACATTAAAAATCCAGAATATTTTGGTAAAATATTTAATCTGCTATTATGTATTTTATGGAATTAAATATTTTAAACATTTGAAATATTTCATATTTCTCATATTTTCTATGAAGGACTTCCTATTTTCCCCTAAAAGTAGAATAGTCAAATTCCACCCTATAAAAGTAAAATAGTCTGAATGGATTCAAAAATTAATTATCTGAAAAGAATCAAAATAACAAATATTAGGAAAGCTTGATCTTTCTGCTTGAGTTTTTAATTATAAAAAGTTGAATTTATATAGAAAATTCTTCAAATCATTAAAAGTTACTTCTGAAATAATTTTTATAAATGTTTGAAACAAAGGTTGAAATGTTTGGAAGACAGTCATTTAAGAACAACAAGTATGGAAATATTTAATAGAAAAGAATATATGTAGCTCAGGGTTCTTATGCTCTTTGTGTCTGTCTGTTTGCTTGCACTTCATTACCCATATAGGCAATGTCCTCAGTGTGATTTATGTATAGAATTTGCCTTGCCAGTTTTGTTGGGGTAGGCTTTTCTCCTTAGCAGTTTCTTGATTAGGGTATTGTTTTCTGTTTTTCATCCATCACTGTTCTTTTGTGATTTGACCCTTCTTGATTAGGTCATTGAAGGTCCTCTTGATTTGATTGTCCAGTTTATGAATACCAGAAAAAAAGAAACAGGCTACATCTATCAACAAAATGGATACCTATGGAACTTTTATCAAAAAGTGCCTGACCACTTAACCCACTACAGCACAACTAGCACAAGCCATGAAAAGGACAATACTATCACACATCAAAAAGATATCGAAAACAGCCAATAGACTATTATAATTACACAGTATAACCACAATACACAAACCAACTAAAGCCCTCCAAAATATCTTAAGTAAACCAAAAGACCCAGTTGCCCAAGAAAAAAAACCAGGAGTTCTCTACATTATACAATGTAAGAACAGCTGCTGTGTAATGACTATGGAGATTCCCAGTCATCCAGGTCATGGTTGTCCCAAAGGTGCTTTTTTTTTTGAAGAAGCGTCATCCAATCAGAGCTGAAGAACCATCATCCAATCAGAGCTGAAGAAGCTTCTTGGATAAGAAGGGAAATGTCTTTAAAAAAGAACCAGAAAGTCCAGTTGCCTCTTTCAAAAAAGCACCTTTGGTACAGCAATGTGTAAGATGAATGGGCAGACTAGCAGAGTGCATTCATGAATGGCAAGACACAATGAAACACTTCAGTCTCACAACACTCAACCAGTTTCAACTGAAAAACTGTTAGCATCTTAGATCAAGCCAAATTCAAAAATGCTAGTAAATTCCTGGAAGCTTGGCATTCTGACAAATCAGTTATCAGTAGACACATGGAGGCAAACCATACTGTATTTACACAATATTCAAAAAAAATAATTAAAGCGAAGAAGGAAACAAAAATACCAGAACATAAGTCTACAGCAGTCCAGACTCAGATAAGCAGGGATTAACACCAGACAAAACATCAAGTAAAAAAAAAATATCCTAGTCAAGGAACTATCAAAAGGGGGGTGGAAAAAACCACACTTTCATCAAAACTGTCAGGACAGTTCTATATATAAACAGTGTATAAACAGGGAGTAAATCTCCTGCTTACTTTAACCAATTATGTTACCTAGTTAGGTAATAAAATATTTGCAAACAAACAACTAAGCTCAGAATGCAGTAAGGATTTCATAATTATCAGTAATTTTATCTAAGATCTGTTTACATATAAACCTGGATATTGATTTTCTACTTAAGATTTATTAAGTTAGATTTTATGAAATAATAATTCTTTACAAAGATCTATTACAACACAAATAGTACAAATATGTCTAACTTAATTGTAAGACTCGTTATTAAATACTGCTGTTTTGGAATCAGTAGAAAAAAACAGGTACTTATTCATATGGTTATACTGAATGGATTACTCTGCTATATCTAGTCTGCATCTCTGTCTATCCTAGTTGGTGAAAACATCTAGGGAGCTGACAGGAGGCTGGGTTAAGGTAATCATCTGTGAGTGAGGGATTGCTGCCATTTTCCTTGATGGAAGTAATATGCCCTTCAAAAAAACCTGTAAATAAATAACAGCTAAGTTCATATACGGGATGAGAGAACTGATATGAAATGCCAATTTATAATTTGTTAATGATACCATTTTCAGGTTGCCTATTCCTAAACTGGAAGACACTATCAATAGATACTTAGCTGCTCAGAAACCACTATTGAATGATCAACAATACAGGTATAAGAAAAGACATTATATAATTATATAATAAAAGAACAGATATAGCAATTATATTTTAAAAATATAAATAGATAAAAATATACAAAATACTTGTTTCTCTGTAAATAGTTGTGTTTGGTATTCTAAATTGTCAACTCTTTGTTTTGTTAGTGGATTTTCTCTTGCTGGCTCTGCCTAGAGGAGATATAATAGAGCAATGCTGAATTACTGTTTTGTGCACACCACACAATTTCCCCCCAAAATCCCAGATTCAGCCTTCAATATCTCCTGATTTACTGAGCAAAGTTATTGTCTGGAATTCTAGACAGTTGTTTACTAAATCAATGGACTAAATAGCCATATTCATACATACTGTAGCACTAGGTGAAAATTCTGTAGAACACTGGCTTATCATTTATGATCAATAAGAAGGTATTGTTGCATCTTTCCCAATTGCTCCAACTTGGTTTATTTCACTAGCAGGAGAGACAATATAATTATAAACTAACTGGTCTCCTCAACAATCTTAGAAACTATAGATATTGTATCTATATTCTGGTTTCTAAGGAGAGTGGAAGACCAGAAATTCCAGTTTACAGCTTTCTTTTTCTGTTTATTTTAGCTTCTTTGACTAATTGGTGTGGCGGGGGGGCAAACAAAATGATCAGGTAACACTCTGCATATGAACATAAGCCAAGATCCTTTGAACTATTGTTACATTGTTACCTATAAAATGCAAGCAGTATTAGTTAATTTTTCCATTGTGCCATTTTTTTATTTTTATAAGCTGTCCTTTCAGTGAAATCTTTGGCATGAGTATATGTATACTAATCCACAGCAGTACTGTATAGCCTAAAGTGTGGTTCCGGGGTTCAGATGGGCCTATTGATCTGGCTTCCTGCTATGTGACATCAGCCCTGCCTGAGCTCCTGGAGGTCATAGCCGGCTTGGCGGTTGAGACTCCAGGCTTATGGTCATGGGAGATTTCAACCTGCCCTCAGCTGGCGGGACTTCGGGGATTACTCAGGAGTTCATGGCTTCCATGACAGCCTTGGGCCTGACCCAACTAATTAGGGACCCCACTCACGTTGGGGGTCACATCTTGGATCTGTTTTTTGTCTCTGGACAGTGGCAGGATGATCTAGGTATAGGGGACATTGTTGTAGAGCCCCTGTCATGGTCTGATCATTCCCTCCTTAGGCTGGACTTCCATGCTGCACCCCCTCGTCACAGGGAGGCGGGACCGACAATGGTTCCGCCCCAGGTGCCTGATGGACCTGGATAGATTCCTGATGGAGCTTGGGCCGTTTCCCGGTGCTCGCACACATGACTCGGTTGGGGACCTGGTGGCCACCTGGGATAGGGTAGCGGCTGAGGCCCTTGACCGGGTCGTGCCCTTGCGGCCTCTGACCCGGTGCCAATCCCAATCGGCTCCTTGGTTTTCGGACGAGCTGAGGGAGATGAAGCGCCGGAAAAGATGCCTAGAGAGCGGTTGGAGGGCCACCCGCTCCAGATCTGACCGAACACTATTGCGGTCCCATATTAGGACCTATTTAGTGGCGATAAGGGCAGCAAAGCGTTCTCACTTTTCTGCCCTTATTGCGTCCACAGAAAATCGCCCAGCCGCCTTTTTCAGGGTGACCCACTCCCTTTTACATGTGGGAGTGCGGAGGATCCTTTACAAGGGCGGGCCGAGGATTTTTTGAATTTTCTGCAGGACAAAATCACTCAGATCCGGGATGGGTTGGACTCTGACTGGGCAACTCTGGACGGGGGGGTGGGAGTGGAGTTCAGGGAGGTCATTTGGGGAGAGTTCGATCCTGTGACCCTTGAGGACGTGGACAGGATGCTGGGTGGGCTTAATGCCACCACATGTTTACTGGATCTGTGTTCCTCCTGGCTGGTATTGGCCACTTGGGAGGTGACACGAGGTTGGTTCCAGGGTATTATTAACGCTTCCTTAAGTGAGGGGTTTTTGCCTGCCGCCTTGAAAGAGGCGGTAGTGAGGCCCCTCCTCAAGAAACCGTCCCTGGGCCCAACTTTATTATCCAATTACCATCCGGTCTCCAACCTTCGCTTTGTGGCGAAGGCTGTTGAGAGTGTGGTGGCACGACAGCTCCCTCAGCACCTGGATGAAGCTGTCTATTTAAATCCACGCCAATTGGGTTTCAGGCCCGGGTACAGCACGGAGACGGCATTGGTCACGTTGGTGGATGATCTCTGGAGGGCCATGACGGGTTGTTCCTCTGTCCTGGTCCTATTAGATCTCTCGGCGGCTTTTAATACTGTCGACCACAGTATCTTATTGCGGCGGCTGGGGGGGTTGGGGGTGGAAGGCACTGTGTTACGGTGGTTCTCCTCCTTCCTCTCCGACTGTTCGCAATTTGTGTTGACAGGGGGGGCAAAGGTCGGCCTTGAGGCCCCTGACTTGCGGGGTATCTCAGGGGTCTGTCCTCTCGCCCCTGCTGTTCAACATTTATGTGAAGCCACTGGGCGAGATCATCCATGGATTTGGGAGTTTCATCAGTACGCCGATGACACTCAGCTGTACATTTCTACCCCAGGCCACCCCGACGAAGCCGTGGAAGTGATGACCCGGTGCCTGGAGGCTGTGCAGGGTTGGATGGGGCGAAACAGGCTTCAGCTCAACCCGGCCAAAACCGAGTGACTGCTTTCCGGCACCCCGATACAGCCAGCTAACTCCATTGCTGGCCGTGGGGGAGGAAATTCTTGCCCCCATGGAGAGGGCGCGAAATCTGGGTGTCCTTCTGGACGTATGGCTGTCGTTAGAAGATCATATAGCGGCCGTCGCCAGGGGAGCTTTTTGTCAGGTCCGTAGGATCTACCTTTTGCGGCCCTTTCTGGATCGGGATGCACTTCGCACGGTCACATCCACCCTTGTCATCTCCTGCCTAGACTATTGCAATGCTCTCTACATGGGGCTCCCCTTGAAGAGCATCCAGAAGCTTCAGTTGGTGCAGAATGCGGCCACGCGGATGGTTTTGGGGGCTTCTCGGAGCTCCCATGTTACACCACTTTTGCGTGAGCTGCATTGGCTTCCGGTGGCCTTCCGGGTGCGATTCAAGGTGTTAGTGGTCATCTTTAAAGCGCTCCATGGCTTGGAACCTGGGTATTTACGGGACCGCCTATTGCCACCATCGGCCTCCCGTTGGCCAGTACGCTCCCATAGGGCGGGCCTCCTCGGGGTGCCATTGGCTGGATGATGCCGGCTGGCAGCCCGGAGGGTGCGGGCCTTCTCTGTGGGAGCACCCTCCCTCTGGAACGAACTACCCCCGGAAATGTGGACTATCCTTGACCTATTAACCTTCCAGCGCGCGCTGAAGACCCACCTATTCCATCAAGCCGGTCTGGCCTAGAGTTACTTGTAGGGCTTTTAGTTGATTTTAAATGGTTTTTAGCTTTCAATCCCTTTTGATTGTTTTATTCTTCAGCCATTTATTTAATCTTTTTAGTTCTGTTTTAAATATTGTATTTATAACTGTGTTTTTATTCGGCTGTACACCGCCCTGAGTCCCATTGGGAGAGTGGGCGGTATATAAAATAGATAGATAGATAGATAGATAGATAGATAGATAGATAGATAGAGTCTGTAAAATGTGTTTTTTCCTTCTTCTGTTTATTTGTGTCTACTTCCTGGAAACTGCCTAGACAAATTATGCAGTTTTGTTAGCAATGTTTTTTTTCAGCAGTGGTTTGCCATTGTCTCTTTCTTAGGTCTGAGAGAGAGTGACAGGCCCAAGGTTAAGTAGTTGGCTTTGTGCCTAAGGCAGGACTACAACTCAGTCTCCCAGCTTCTAGACTGAGGCCTTTTAACAGGGACCCCCAATCTTTTTTCACATCAGGGACTGGTTTTGTGGAAGATAATTTTTCCAAAATCTGAGGTTAGCTAGAAACACTGAAATCTCACAAAACTGGGCAATTTCATGGTATATGTTTTTTCCCATTTGATTGTGCACAGCATCTGGAAAAGTTTCTGACCACTAATATATATGGAACAAGAATATTTTATTGTAATTAAATAATAAATAATAAATGTAGTTATAATTATACCAGTTATATTATAAATGATGATTCAAGTGCAATATCATCATTAATCCATTTGTAATTTTTAGACATACTGTAAAAATTGCTACAGAGTTTGGAAAAGGAGAGGGGAAGATCATACATCATGATCTTCTTGAACATGATCGGATTAATAATCATACAAGTTATATATCAGGTTTGTTTTTAATATTCCTGATTATTCTTGAGTCAAACTTAACATTATTTAAGTTTGTTTTATTTGCTATTTATTTTTATTGAGCAAATATATTTTGTTTTTGATGATCTGGCTTTATAAGTATAGTATCTGTTTTGAAACTCTAGTTTTTTATCCAAAACTTAAAAAGTAGGTTATGCAATGGCATGTTCACTCATGATGAAGGAAACAGGATGGTAAACTGTTTCATTGGAGTTCCATGGCCCACACTAATTTGATTGTTTCCTAGAGTAATTTAAAGGTCATCTGCAAGTAAGCAATTTGGACCTTGACTGGGCTCCTTAATGATTTAATTAACCTCCATGCTTAATATCTTTTGGAAATCTTCCCCAGGACTTTCAAGAACAGGCACCTTATTTGGAGACTGGCATAAACCCCATTCTAACAGGGCTTTGGAAGACTTAATTCTCCAAATCATGGGTGCCATTTCTTCAGCAAATAGCGCAGTTGATTTTGTGAGACCTGGGGAAGAGCAGAAGGTTTCTGAAAAATTGTGAAAATGGGGCATGCAGTTTGGAGAAGGAATGGTGCGCACAGCCTTGGGAAGAAGCCTGGCATGGCCAGCAGCTGCTTGCAAACAATATAGTCAGGCCAAGCATACCGTGGTTAGCAGCAGGAGTAAATTAGCAAAGGTCAACTGCCTATGATAGCTTTGCACAATGGTGCTGGGATGGCTGGCCATGGTATGAGGCTTGAGGCAATATTTCTTAGGTGCAGGGCAGTGCTGGAACTGATATAGAGGCCTGGAGACAGTAACAGCAGGGTGAGCCTGCTGGAGGTTATGGGGCTCTACTTCAGTCCTGATACTGCCATTGCCAAGTGGCACTATGCAGGACAGCTAAAAGGGCATAGATTGGGGGCAGAGAAGTAGATGGAGGGAGTTACAGTCTTAAAAGCACCTCTGGGCAGCTTCTTAAAGATACAGTAATATTTATATTCCAGTCAAATCAATTGCCTTTCAACTATATCCAGATTAACTGTATTTTATTAATGCCATCTTGTGAGTAAAGTAGAAAAGTTGCTTCCCATTACTCATACTGATATACCAATAGCAATAATGCAATTATTAATAATATTAGTAATAACACAAACTTAAGAATAGCTTTGCATTTGTTATCAATTTGAACATCTTTTGATCTGAACTCAAAATCATTCCTGGAAGATTGTGATACAGACAGATGTTTGGATAGAACTACCTAGAGTAACAAATTAAGTTAATGTCAGATTAAAGAAACTTGTACAAATATGAGGATGTGCCATTTTTATTTAATTGATTAAAAGTGACAATATTACATGGCATTAGTTTGAAATTAATCCGTTTTTACAAGATATTTAAATACAATTAAATAAAAATAATATATCAATTTAATTAAAGGTGTTTCCAGTATGGAGAGTTCTTATACAATTATGTCAGAGAAATCAAGGTTATGATAGAATCTTAATTGTTTATAAGAAATGAACTGATTTAATCCAGTGAAAGTAATGGAAATGGAGTGCTGTATTGGCACTATGATTAACAAGCTATGTTATTTATATTCAGGAGATGCTGAAGGGTCATATGCCATACATCAATTACATGGTACAGAAAGCCAAACTGAAGGGCTCAGCAAAAAAACTAAACATTATGTATTCACTAGAATCCCTAGCTTCTTTATTTCTGATTTCATAGATCATAACTAAGAGCATATTCAGATATAAATATTGGAGATGTTTGTTTTTTAAATTGGTATATTAAGGAAGAATGTGCGTTTTACAGAAAGTTACAAAAATAAATGCAGCTTTTCTGGTGTTTAAAGAAAATGTAGAACGAAGCAGATTTGAAGGGACCTGTTTGATTTTCCATAATACATCTATACAAACTGCAGTCTTTCAAGTTTATATATTAAATATTTAAATGTATTTTGTTAACTGAATTATTTTTATTTTTGTAGGACCCTGGTTTGACATGTATCTTTCTTCGAGAGATTCAGTTGTTTTCAACTACAACCCTTTCATTTCTTTAAATCCTGATCCCAAACCTGGATACAATAATCAAGTAGTTAGAGCAACCAATCTTGTTGTTTCGGCATTAAAGTTTCTTAACACCTTGAAGAATGACTATTTACGGCCAGATATATATTATGTAAACCGCAAATGGGGTCAAAGCAAAATGTTCAAATATTTCATCCGTGCTCTTCCATCTACTCTATCCTGGTACGGAGCATATTTAGTGAACGCATATCCTTTAGACATGTCACAGTATAAATCTCTCTTCAATAGTACCAGGATACCTAATTTAAATAAGGATACATTATTTACAAGTGAATTTGCAAGACATTTGTTGGTGATGAGAAATGGTCATCTTTACGTTTTTGAAGTACTGGATCCTTTTGGTAACATTCTACATCCATCTGAAATTCAAGCTCATTTAGCGCAAATAATATTTGATGCTGATCGCTTGCCTAGATTTGAACTTTCATGTCTCACAACTGAAGAAAGAAATACTTGGGCAAATGTAAGGCAGCAACTTGTCCAAAATGGTAATGAAGAAAACTTGAAGAAAATTGACAGTTCGGTCTTCTGCCTTTGTTTAGATAATGCTTCCCCACAAGATGAAATTGAACTCACTCATTGTTTTCTTCATGGATATGGTTTTAATCGCTGGTTTGACAAATCCTTTAGTCTGATTGTCACTAGTGATGGAAATGCGGGAATAAATTTTGAACACTCCTGGGGAGATGGTGTTGCAGTTCTGCGTTTCATTAATGAAGTCTATAGAGACAGTACAGAGCATCCAGCTCTTGTGCCAGAATCCAGTCCAGCTTTGTTTGTTACAGCTTCTGACAAGCTTGAATTTGATCTGAATGATTCAATAACATCTGCAATAAATGCTGCACGTATGAAATTTGATGAAACATTGAAAAGATTTAGAGTAAAATCATTTAGATATGAAAAATATGGGAAAGCATATATAACGAATAAAAACTTGAGTCCGGATGCTGTGTTTCAACTTGCTTGTCAAATGGCTGTCTATCATCAGTATGGAAAGTTTCTTCCTTCTTACGAAGCATGTAGTACTGCAGCTTTTAAACATGGTCGCACTGAAACAATTCGACCAACATCTGTGTACACTAAAAAGTGTACAGATGCATTTATTGCTGAACGAGGAAAGCATAGCATTCAAGATACGAGAAATATGATTGAAGAATGTTCAAAGTACCATAGACGCTTGCAATTGGAAGCTACACTAGGTTAGGTCTTTTCAATATTTTGTTATTTTATTTTAGCTAAGTCTTGTGATAAAGTCTAGGAATAATATTTACGTAGACTGTCAAATAACTTGTGTCATTTTACTTAATGGAATAGGAAAAGAATGGGGTTTCTGTTGTGGGATGTACTTTATGGAAAGGATAGTTAGAAATTTTCACATAGTTTAACTAGTTCTTAGTTCCAACTTTGTTATAGTTATAGCATTGGTATGAAGTTATAGAGAAATATAGAATGTAGCAACATTTTTTAAACTTTAATTCTTTCATTTATAACTGTCTTTCTTCTAAATAACTCAAGTCGTTACGCTTCCTAGTTGAATGGGGATTTGAATCCTATTCTCCCTATCTCTAATCTAATACCACTGCTACACTATTTAGGCTTTTTTAATTATTGGAAGAAAAATGCTATTTTGCAAGCTGCTAAAGAATACATTTTTTGTTTCCTTCTGGGCACTATAAAGTGGATTGCTAGATATTATCTTTTTCAATTTTTTTTCAACTTCTGCCATGCTGGGATTTCCTGGTGATCCCAATCCAAGCACTAATTAAATATGACTGTCAAGATTTTTTCCATATCAGTCAAGAAACTGCGATAATGTCATCAAGAATTGAGCTTGACTTGAGGGCTATTTTGCTTTTTAATTATATTAACCAATATTTACTACAGGTTGTTCTTGTTTAGCAACTCTTCGCAGCTACAACAATGATAAATAAGTTTACGACCAGTTCTTACATTTACAACCTTCAAAGATCTGTAAAGTAAAAGCCAAAATAAAATAATAACTAAAGTTATGGTATTATTTAACAATAGCAACTGTTTCATTTAACAACCGAGTGGTTGTTAAACTGGGACTACCAATAGCATCTATTTAAATGAGAAAATGTCATCTGTCCAAACGGAGGATAGCTAGGGCACAAAATATTTTGAAAGGGGATGTGTGATTATTATTTTTTATTAAATAAAGTTGTTTGTATTAGAGAAGGACTTTGGGGGGGGGACGGGGGGACGACAGCAATAAGCCATCGTTGGATTACAGTTCTATTTGGGAATTCTACAATAGAAGGAAGGAAATCACTCATAAGCATCATATAAGCTCAGTAATATCTGGATGATCCTAAACTCTGTTTTATGAGATAGATGGCCATATATATATTTAAAGTAATTTAAATCTTGGTATATTTGTTTTACAAGTAGGTATTTCTAAAGTAGCATTATCTTAGGAATATAGACTTAGATTTTTAACATGTTTTTTTTTAGACTGAAGAAGAATTATTTGAGAAGCGTTTTTAATCAACTGTATAGCAATTATCTTTTTCTTGATATGGGTTCAGCTTATTAGGATTAGCCATGAAAGTTCAGTATTTATTAAATACTGTTGAGGATAAATATATATATAATTCAATAAATATACCATAAAATTCAAGCTTCTAAGCAATGTGAATGGAATGTCTTCACTTTGGGGAGTAATTATAAGCCATTACTTAATGAAGTCCATTTTCACAAACTATATTGTAGTAGGATTTTAAATTTAACAAAACTAAATAATTTGAGCTGAAAAAAACCTTGCCTTGGCATTTATTATATTTATGGTAATTTTTCCTTTTATTTTCTATTGTGCAATAGCAGTATCCAGACATAATGGATTCTCACCATTGTAAAAGCCAGTCTGCATGTTACTAATAGTGTAAATGAGGTCATTCTGCTATAACATTCAATACTAAATCTATAAGATCCACTGGTATTTTAGTTTGGAAAAGATTTGTGACCATTTTATACATTGCATCTGACATACACGATAGTAATTCACTTTTAAAGAGGCTTTGCTTAACAACCATTCATTTAGTGATCATTCAAACTTACGACAGTGCTGAAACAAGTACTTACAAGGTCCTCACAGTTCCAGCCATTGTCTCACCCTGCACAATGATGACACACAATGTCACATGATCACAATTCAGTCTCCATTTTTTACCATTGTAGTTTCCCAGAATCATACAATTGCAATTTGCAACAAAGTTAATGGGTAAGTGGACAGGAAGTTGAAGCTGCAATCACATGAGGTCCTCACTTAAATGACTCATGTGATTCACTTAATAAGGGCAACTAGGGACTGGTGGAACTACCATAACTAAGCAGCACGGTCATGTAACAAATGAAACAAAATGTTAAAAAGTTATGATATTTATGTAGTTACTTACCAAGCATCTCTAAATTATATTAAAGTAACCAAAATATCTTTACAATCCCAAGGCATGTCACAACTTTTGAGCACCCCTAATTGGAATTTGAAAGTTGACAAATCTGACACGCCCTAAAATTGTAATATAATACTTTACAGTTATTTAGTTACAGAAATTCCAGTTCCAATTACCATTGTTGAGCAAGAATTACCTCTAATTCTTAAAACAATATATTAATTACTGACTAATTAATTAAACTTGAAAACCTAATTCAATATTCCTTTTTCTTTTCTGTACTGTGTATATCATGTCACAATAATACTAGTTCTTCTTTATTGTGGTCTCTGTGCAAAAGGCATAGGTGTTCTGCATTTGCACTGAAACTCTTATCTGGAACCTTCTTTAACTGAGATTTTAGCAAAAAGTGAATCCATACAGTTCATGCTCCTAGGCCAAAGGTAACAAAAATTGGTCCACCAATCCCTCTCAGGGGGCCCAAAGCACTCCTAATTGGGTAAACATAGCCAGAACTAAGACATTTTGCTTCCTCCCCTTCCCTTTTGGAATTTAAGGGAAACAAGGAGCAAATGGAAAGAACATCATTATTTAAATGGAGTAATAAGCTGCACTGATACAAGCTATTTCTTTTCAGAGAAAAGCAAATCAAATGTTACTGTTATTGTTATTGTTACTGTGCTTTTTCCTTTCTATCTTGACATCAGTAAGTCAAGCCAACAAAAGCTACCTTTGCTAAGGGATAAAACAGACCCAAGTAATACAGTATTGGCTGATCCTTTTTACCAGCTCCATTTGCCACTGTAGATCATTCCAAAGGTACAGAACCTCTAGGATTGAAGTAATCCTTTTGGATAAACTGATGTGGTCATCTGAACAAATCACTCATTATAAACCTGACAATCTTTGCCCTAACACAGCCATCTGTTCAAGATAACTAGTAGCTGCATTCAGAAAGCCTAATCCCCAGAACCCCATCTGTCTTAATTTGTGGTACCAACCGAATTAGATTTATTTCATACAATCTCCATTGATTCTTACTTTGTATGTTGCCTATGCTCAAAGTCCTTGGTTGCACAGCCAGCTTTTCAGGCTGACACTCTGAAATGTCTGTTCATCTGAAGTTTATATACATAGGATAGCATCAGTCCTATAAGACTTTTTCCATTGAGCTAAGGATTTGCAACAAATCCAGCTTCAAAGAAATAAAGTTGGATTCCAAGCGATCAAGCATGCTAAATTTTCTCTCGGAGAAAATAGTTTCTTTTCTCTCTTATTTAGCATACCACAAAAAGGAGCTAGGTATCATTTTACTCTCAGACTTTGCAGCTTTCCAAGCAACAAATAAGTATTGATAAGTACTGCATGTCTTGACTGCACCTCTACATTCCTGATAGAGATCATTCAACTTTGAATCTGTACTTGGCTATCACAGAATTTTCACAGGAAGTTCAAAACTGACTAGAAGGCCTAATGTGCCAGGACATTAGGCATATTACAAAGCATATTACAAAGGATTTAAAAATATATTTTTAACAAATCTTTTAACATAATGATTATATCAAATGACCCTCTCTTTCATTTCAGGCCGCCTCATTTTCTAAAGCCTTACAGGGTATTACATTGGATATTTCAGTATTGATTAGAGTGACTGTAATTATCCAACAGCAGGGACCATGTGAAGATGTGTCACACTCTCCTGCCAGTCAAACAATGCTGATTGTTTTTTTGTAGGAAAAAACTCCAGTTCCAATCAAGCCTGTTCTACTATCCCATCAAGACTAATTTTTATTACTTGGTAACAAAGCCAAAAAGAGAGAAACAATACTACATCTTTATAAATTCAAGCTTTAAAATTTAGGCAAATGAGTTTGTAAAACAACTTTCTCCTTTCCTATCTAAGAGATTTATTTGCATTGTAGATCATCGATATAATAAAGATGTTTGCTTCCATCTAGTCTTTCACTCATATCGCTAGAAGTATTTGCTTTACACTGCGGAGCATGTCTCTCCAGTTTCAGATGCTCCCCAACAAATGCAGAGTGGTGCCACATCTCCACCATTTGGGCATTCAAATTTACATTGATCACTGGCTTATAGCTTCATCTCATCTATTATTAAACAAACAAATAGGTCCAATGTACTCAGTGAAAATAGACTGGGACTCACAGTTTATACAGCAAAGCCTTTCTGATCCCTTCTTTAATTTGACAGTATATATTGGCATCCAGTTGGATTTTCAGGTAGTATGCACTTTCTAGAGTTATCACTAAGCCATTTTTCTTTTATCTTTTACCCATAACATAGGTCAACATTCTCAGATTTGGCTTCTGCTGTTCAGTGCTTACTTAGAATCATGGTGTCAACCGTATTGGTTGTATAGCATACTAGACTTTGGAAGCAAATACTGAGAAGATTTGTACATTGTTTTTTAAAGCAAAGTATCTGTTCTTTGATGATAAAAGCTCCCTCCCAAATGTCATTAGTTTTCAGCCGACTGCCTCCATCCTACTCCAGTGCACAAAGTTTAGTTGATAGGAAACACCTAGAATAAAATTATTTACATAGCTCTGAATGTTCACTGTGATTGCTGTTGTAGTCAAGGGAAAATGTCTTTTTTTAGAGATGGGAAGAAATCCTACCTTTATTGAATCCTAAAGGTCATCATAATTATCTTTTGATGTACTTCACTAAAATGCTTTCAGATTCTAGCAACAAAAAGATCCTCTGGCTTTTGTTTCTTTCTCTATTGAATTTATTTCAGGGTCTCTATCTTCAGCTCTTACAGTTGCATATTCTCTTGATTTTGAATATGGGAAAATGCATGATCCCTGTGTTTGTTATCTTCATTTGGGAGTCTTCTATGAACAAGACTTATTAAAAGGATATGATGGAATTTCTTGTAAACACATTATGACTTTTTAAACACTTCTTACATGTCAGAAACAGCCTAATGTTTCATCTTATGTCTCCAGGACAGTCAGTGTCATGATGGAATTTTTCCATCATACATTTCTAATTCACAAGGAAGCCATTCAGCCATTGGCCACCATACATCTATATCTCCTTAAATTAGGTTTCTTTGTAATAATTATGTTAGCTTAGTCATGAGTTGTATATTCTTAAAACAGATTCCCTTCATTTCTGTAATTACATCTTGATCAGATGATATTACAAATGGACTGGATTTTCTTTTCCAAAGGTGAGTTGGAATTACCTTTTAAATAAGCTATTAATGCACTCTTATTGCAATCTTGTCTCCATCCCAAGAGCATTCTTCTTTCACTAGATGTGCAGTGATCTATGACATTTTGTTTAGGCAACATCAAGGAGTTCCATTCTTCTCTGCCTTTAATTTTTTTCTTTACGATATTATGCAATCTGGTATAAACCCCTCATTGCATTATATTATTGGTTGGTTTATCTCATATCATTTGCTGCTTCTCTATGATGTGAGAAATGCCAACATCAATTTATAGAGTTCTTTTTGTGGGATTTGGTTGGACCTCTATAAAGAAACTATTTGGTCCAAACAGTTGACATTTGTAAGACGCTACCAAGTAGACTTTTGGCAAGAGTAAATGCCAGTTGTGGGAAAGCAGAATTATCCTCTGTACTCTCTTAACTGTAGCACTTGACCCATAGCCTTCTAAATTCTCTTACTTATTATCCATGTATGGGGTGCCCAGAGACTATGATGAAGAATAGATTGCTTAACAGTAACTATAGTTCTTTGTCTTGTCATCCATGCCACAATTTACTGAGCCACAATTTTCCTTGCTACAGGTGCCTGCCTTGGTAGGTATTCCTGATTTCTGAACTGAAATGACAATCTCTTGAGAACTGAGGGAAATGCAGGAGTTTCTTCTAGGAGCATGCACAGTAGGGATACACTTTCTGCCAGAAATCCCACCTACAGAAGATTTCTGGTTGAGCTTGGTGCAGGCACAGAACCCATGTATTTGTTGGACAGATGATCACTCAAACAACCATAGTTACAGGTAAGCAGCTAAAATTCATGTCGCCATTCATTTTTATAGTTGGTTTTTGAATGTTTGGTGAAAAATGGACAAAAAGATATTTTCATAAGCATCCTTTATTCCTTCTGACAAAATTTACACTACTGTTTGTGTGTGTGTCTCTCTCTGTGTGTCACTGCCAATTAGGATCCCATGAAAAATTCTGAAGTTTTCCGATAGTTTTTATTGTCATTTATAAAATAGCTATTTTATATTTTAAATAATATGGAAATACTGTATAACAGGGAAGATGAAAAAGTAAATAGAGAACAGAATGAGGAGAAAATTAAATAAAATAATAACATAAAATACTAAAAGCAGAATCCTTGTACTGATAATACAGTGCTTAATTTCAATTTATTGTATAAGTCACAAATATTTGGATTTATATATCACACATTAAATCATATCCCAAATTATATAAAGCCCAATGGCTAGATTCATGCAACAACTTAAGCAAAAGCATACAAATTAATTCATGTACACTGTAAAACTATTCAGTCTCTTTTTGGAGAGTTATAATATTTATATTTTAACATGATAAAGTAGGATAAGTTTTCTTGCATAGCTATTGGAAATAAGAAATAATATAAAGGAACAAACTTATTCAGATTCCACAGTCGACCAAGCATGAAGCACTCTGAATTCCATGACTTCAATGCAAGAAATGTTAATTATGTACAGAATTTATTGGTATTGATGGGTCTTCAGAGTGAATATGTATATGGTTAGATGATGCTTGATTTCATCATGTCCTGCACAATGTGTTCATAGTACAAATATCCTACTCACTCTTTATAGTCAATGAATCTGCCTCTTTTTTATCCAGGTCAAGGATTTGATCGCCACTTATTTGCTTTGAAGTACCTTGTTCAGCGCAGAGGTGGAACTATTCCTGATATTTATACAGATCCAGCCTATGCAAACATAAACCACATTAACATTTCAACCAGTACACTAAGCACTCCAGCAATTAATCATGGTGGATTTGGACCAGTAGTGCCAAATGGTTTTGGGATTGGATATAATATGTTTGATACCTGGATAGGATGCCTCATTACTAGCTATTTGGAACAGGAATTAGATGAACATCTGACATGTCTTCGGAGCACACTAGATGATATATTTGAAGTCTTAGAAGAAAGACAACTTAAATAGTGTTAACATATTTTGAACTTACTACATAACAATTCAAAAACAGCTGATATTTAAATAATGCATATATTACTATGAAGAGTAATAGTAGATTAAGTAGCACAACAAAGCTGTTCAAAATTGTTCAAAATGAATACTTTAAATCTTAAAGCAGATTTAATGACATAATACTTAAATCTTCATTATATTCTGTAATTTCTCTTTTTTTTAAAAAAAAATATATCAATATTTTCAGTTAATTTTATTAATTTTCTAGAGCTCTACATGCCTAATAAATCAACATTTGCTAAAAAGTATAAAAAGTTGAAATTCCAAAAACCAGCAAAAGTAAACTGCTATGTAAATTATTTATTAGATGTGTTTTTATTTGACAAAGCCAATGCACAATGATTTTAAAAAATAAAATGTTGCGGTGACATGGAAAGCTGTGCAAATATGTTTTCTCATCTGAAAAGAAGATATTAAAATAAAGTGACTTTTTCCTTTTATATTTGCTTGCTGAAATTACTTCATCTAAATGAGAATAATCAAATATAGTATTGGTGTATTATATAATGCAGTGTGCTATACCAGTCATTAATAATGAAAGTTATTATTTTTGTAACATTGAAAATCTCCACAGATACTACTTTTTCTATTTGCCCTTCAGATCTAAGATATTTAATGTATAGTTCAGAATCATATGAGAACTATATATTTCTCTGAAAATAACATGTATTTCAAACTTTTATTACAATATTATTAGTTATTACAATAACTAATCTGCACATAATGTAATGCTTGAGAGTCTGTAATCTCATGTGAAGACAAACACAAATAGAAGATACAACGGAGAAATGTAGGAAAGAGAATTATGAAAATATATTTTGGGGGATTCTAAAATCAAAATATTTTTATACAAAATGGAATGGAAATCAGGAAATCTTCAGTCTGATCTTGAGAAATCTTGAGAAATAGAAGCTTGCATTTTAAAATTCAAGAGTATGAAATTTGGAGCATTTATTTGTCCTGAATTTTGAATAACCCAGAAATATTGCACCCCCATCCCCATTGGTTTGAATTTTAGGTTTGACTCTGCTAATGATTATAAATCTGCTGAGGTTGTCCCAGTTTTCAGGTTATCTCATACATTCCTTCATTCCAGTATATTGGAACTATTTGAATGTCCTGTCTGTTAAAATGAGGCTAATTTGGTATACATGAGGCACACTGATTGCCCCAGGTTGTACTGTGTTTGAGAGATACATTATGTTCTCATAAAGGTATCCTGCCTTGAAGGTAGAGATATGCATATGTATGGGATGGTGTCATTTGTAGCTTGAACCATCCATTTGATTGGAAGACACCATCCTCTAACTTAAGTAGTAGTAGCAAGCATCAAAAAAATGGCTCTTAGGCCAATTGGCTGGATATGTGGGGAAATTGTCAGGAAATTTGCTGGACAAGGTATGAAGTCTAAGAATATTTTCACCTTAAATTTTCAAATGTTTAAAAGAAATCCAGCTTCTACCAAATATACACATTCACATATACATAATTGTTGAATTTAGCTAAGATAACCAAACTCGAAGAGAAATGTCATTGAGCAAGAAATTTCAGTAAACTGCCTATACGTTTAGAAATATGTGAGATATGAGCTAAGTTCCCACAATATTTTTCCTTACAGAAATTTCTGAAATCTTTAGTCAACAGTAAAGGAAGTTAATGAAGCTCCATGGTCCTGCCAAAGTATTAACCTCTTGAAAACAGTTAGGAGTCATACCTGGTTAACCTGACTAAAAATTGACTATAAATAAAGTTTATACATATAAGAAGTTGTCCTTAAGCCATACCACTATTTAGTCAACTCTTGATGGCAACAGGTTTCTTATTTCTCCAAATTATTGCTAATCAAGATTCTTAAAAGAGAGAATTTCTTAAGAGGGAGAATCATAGAATCATAAGGTTGGAGGGGTCCTTCTAGCCCCCCCAAATGGGAATAGACTCTTCTGGGACTGAGCCACTGTACAATGCAGAAAAAAAGGAAGGAACATTGATACTGGGCATAGTCACCACATAGTCTTCAGAATATGGTTCAGATTGGATAGGATCCTGTGTTCATGAATGTGGCCTAACAAAATCTGAAGGGCATTTTGATTTCCAATGCTAGTTTAGCAAAATAACATGGGTTTCCCACTATAGTAATATTGATTGATACCAACTCAGTCCTTAGCTCTACTATTGAACCCATTTTTTTACAAATATGCAACACTTCATATTTGAAATCTAATTTTGAAGATCAGGATTTTATTATTTTAATTATTGTATTTCAATTCAGCTGGGGTTATACAGAGAGCCATCTTGGAAGTTGTAGATGAGATTAGGGATGAATTTCCAAATCTATTGAGGCTGACACGCTCAAACCAGGTAATATTTCTTAATTACTGCATTTCCTCACTATCTGAATGTTCAAACATTTTCAGAAAGTGCTTTGTTACATTGTATTTTGTATATGTTACAAAGTCTCAGCTTACATTACAGTGAAAAATTTACCATATGAGAGTAAAGATATTCAGTTCACTAAATACATTTTAAAAGCTGTTACAATACTGCATATGTCATATTTAGTTTAACTTTCTTTAGCATGAGTCACCATAAGTTACAGAGCAGTGGTGGTATTCAAAAACTTTTACTGCCGGTTCTGTGGGCGTGGCTTGGTGGGCATGGCCATGCGACTGGGTGGGTGTGGCTTTTCTTTTTTGCAGTGCCCACTCATTTTTGGGAACTTCTTAGCCACAGAGGAGCCTCTGGGGGGGGCGATTTTGCTTCTCTAAGGCTCCTTTGGGGCTCAGGAAGGTAAAAAACAGAGCATGGGAGGGGCATGCAGCACTCCTCCAAGCTCCATTTTGGAAGCTTCCTAGCCTCAGAAAAGCTTCCGGGGGGGGCATTTTTGCTCCCCGAGGCTCCCCTGAGGCTCAGGAAGAAAAAAAACAGAGCATGGGAGGGCATGCAGTACTCCTCCAAGCTCCGTTTTGGGAGCTTCCTAGCCTCAGAGAAGCTTCTGGGGGGAGTGTTTTTGCTCCCCTGAGGCTCCTTTGGGGCTCAGGTAAAAAACAGAGCATGGGAGGGGCATGCAGCACGTTTTGGGACCTTCCTAGCTTTCCTAGTCTCTGAGGGGGTGTTTTTGCTCCCATAAGGCTCCTCTGGGGTTCTGGAAAGCAAAAAATGGAGGTGGGGCCTGAGCTCTTCCCTCCATTTTTTGCCTTCCTGGGCCTCAGCAAGGGGAATCCCAGCACAGCTGATCTTATCTATAGCTGATTGTCGGGAGGGGAAAAAAAAGCAATACCTTAGGCCAGTGGTCTGCAACCTATGGCTCTAGAGCCACATGCGGCTCTTTCAGCCCTCTGCTGCGGCTCCCTGTCAGCTGATCCCACCACTGGCTGGCCCTGCCCCTCCCCTCCCCATTACTCCTCGCCTGGGCTGAGAAGGTAAGGGTGATGGCAGGGGATGGAAACTCGCTCCATATTCCAGAGCAGGAGGTGACTGGGTGGAAGTGAATGATGTCGAGTTGGCCACGCCCACCTAGTCACACCGGGTGTTATGGGCTCCCAAATTATTGGCTCCCAAGGTTTTTTTTTCTGTGGGAAATGGGTCTAAATGACTCTTTGAGTGTTTAAGATTGCAGACCTCTGCCTTAGGCGAATGTCAGGCAGGCGGGTGGGGAATGTCAGGCAGGTGGGTGGGGTGAGCGAGTATCGGGCAGGAGGGCGACCCGGTGGAGGACGTGGCCAGCCAGAACTTACTACCAGTTCGACGACCCATGCCAAATTCCTGCTACCGGTTCACCTGATCCGTTGTGAACCAGCTGAATACCACCGTTACAGAGTCATATAAGAAATAAGTATGATTAAAAGCAGCAAAAAGAATATTTTAATTATTCATGATGCAGGTATCCATGTTGTACCTTTATGTCATACTAAAAATGTACATATATAATTTATACTAGAATAGAGGTGATCTTGAATTTATCTCTGTCACAGTGGCCAACTTGTAAAACAGCTTGCAAAAGAGAGAGAAATGAGGGAAATAGGTAATTGTCTCCTTACTCTCCCCTATCTCCTTGCAACATTTTTTATCAGTCATGTTGGTTTGGATGGTTGCTGCAACTATGTTTTAACAGAACAGAATGGATGGGGTTTTTTATTATGAACTTCCTGTGAAATAAAACCCTTGACAATTGGTAACCAATTTTCACTAAGCAATTATCATGCTGGCTCAAGATGAGAAAATCTATACAAAAGCATGCGGGAGGGAATCAAGTTGGAAAATGATGTTTTAGCATATGACAGTATTTATTATTAGTGTGTAACACAATTGCGAAATTGCTTTCATTTTCATAAAACAATATGATAAATGTAATAGCATACAATGCTGAATATAACAGGCACAGTGATCCACCAACATTGGGCCACCAGGTAGCCAATCAGACTTTAGGCTTAAAATTCTTCAAACTCTATTATCAATTTATGGTTCAGTATGTTGTTCAAACAAAGTAACTGGCTTGGATAACCCACAGTTAGCTGTAGTTAGGCAGGTAACATGAATGGAGTTGCTCAATTGCAAGGGTGAAAGCTGTTGTTACAAGTAGACACATTTTAGTCAAAATATCTGCTTTCTTTGTAAAGTTTAACTAATGTTGATGTTAGTTATACAATGGAAGGACATAGATCTATTTATCCCTTTATAAAGAATATCATAATAATGTTTATCATAAAAGCATTGCCAAGACCCAAGCACAGGAGAGCTTGTAAAGTTGGAGATATCAGACCTGGGCTGCAAAGACCCACAGGATCACTAAATGTCAGTAAAAATAAAGAAACTCTTAATTGAAGGTGTTGCTTAGTTCGGTAATGCAATGTCTGCAAGCAAGCAACCAAGCTTAGAAAGTACCAGGAACTGCACAAACCGCCCTAACCCTTTACTTCCATCTAGCCTTTTGCACCTCCAGTCTGGTATATCTACCCAATGATTTCTAAAATAAAATTGAAGTAAGGCAATCAGATAGACATGTCAACATTTGAAGAAAGATTGTGTTAGCTTTACTGAAAATAGGAGATTGATCTGAAGATTACAGATCTTTTGTTTTTGATATATCAGGATGTTTTTGTTTTGAAGTATTTAGTGATGTTGTGTTGACACTGAAGCAAGGGCTTCAGCTGTGACTTTTGCAAAAACTTAAATCTTACAGACTCCTTTGATTCCTCAGACATTAGTCTGCAAACTGCTCCTGAGGGTGAGCCCTCAGGAGCAGTGTGCTGCAAGGGGGATTGTACAAAAATAATCTCCTCCTGCTCTTCCTCCTTTCACTGAGCAAGACCTTCTGGCCATAGAACAGCCAGCCTATGGCGGAATGTAGTCTGGATTCTCAGGAGGTGGAGCTGCATTCCAGAAAACCAAGAGATAGCAAAATTTAGATTCTGCTTGGGAGAATGAGGGTCAAGATAGCTTCTCCCTAGAACTTCTCAGAGTATACCTTTCATGATTCAAGCCGTTGCTTTAGTTTGGAAAGATGTCTGACTATAGGTAAGGAAGAATATTTCCCCAATAGAGAAAAATGCTTTAAAGTATCTCTACTTTTCTTTATTTTGGGGGCCTGACATAGCCTGGATTCCATTTATATATATTAAAAGCAAATCATATTCATATTTTTAAAGAAGAAAACTTTCCAGGCAGTGAGTGCACTCATCAAATTTATTGAAAAGTGGAAATGATTTATGAATCACTAGAACATGAATTATTAATATTATTTCAATAGCTATGTGCTTGGCTTGCATTCACTGCTTTAATTTTTTAGTGGTTTATATTATATTTTTATTTAGAGACAAAACAAAATGATTTATATTTTTATGAATGTTTGATTTGTATCTGTACTTTCACATTATTTTTAACAGTTTCATGAGTATTACTAAATTCATAGCCTGAGGATTGTGAATCTAGTAACACTCATGGATTGTGAATCTAGTAATACTCATCTTTCTGGAGGACTGGACATATTCAAATAGATCCTCAATAGACTTGGTATATTCAAATAGATCCTCAATTTCACAGTAGGCCAGAACATTTTTTTCTTAATTATTTTTCTTCCCCTGAGCTACCATCTGTATCCCCCTTCTGTTTTACTTTTTAATTAGTTCAGTGGTGACTAGTTTCATCATACTTGTTGCCACCAGAGGCAGCAGGGATTCACCTCAACTTCCAAGTAGCCCAAATGGATAAGCACATCACTGATGCCTGAGTTTAAACAATAAATCAACTAAATCATATTACTAAATAAATAAGAGTTTCAACATTTCACCAGCAATCTAATCTTCAAAAAAGAAGGTCCTGTGAAAAAAGTGGGTAGTTTGGGGTAAAAAATATAAATGAAGTTGAGGGGGCAAGTTTCAACCCTGGTACTTGCACAACTCTGTTGGCCAAACTATGAACTGCCTTCTCCCCACATGCACCAAAAAAATGCTGAATTTGTTTTTCCCTAGTGGGAAATAACCAATTTATAAAACAAGATGGTAAATTGTAACCTTTTATTCTGTATAGCACAAAGAGTTGTGCTCTTGGGACTAAATCACAAATTAGCATAGCTTTTATGCATCTTTGGAAAACATAGGCACATGATAGTTAGCAAGCAATAGGCAATGAGGGACAAAGTATTCACAGCCTTGCTAGAGAATGACCCTCCCAGAAGAGGATTCATTACTAACATATTATAGCCTTCCTTCTGTCCCTAGCTGATAAGGCTAGTAATTAAGTATGCAAACTAATTTATATGTGACAGGATAGGGAAAGTTAACTCTGACTTAACTGCTGGCTTCGTACAAATACTATGATAAGGGTATCACGTAGTCTTCCCGGAATTTTAGGTCAAGGCTGTGAGTTCCAAGAATAAGAGGCCCAAAGAGAAAACATCGCCTTGGTGGTGCACTGGTTAGAGTGCAGTACTGCAAGCAACTTCTGCAGCCAGCTGCTTGCAATTTGGCAGACCGAATCTCACCAGGCTTAAGGCTGACTCAGCCTTCCAATCTTCCAAAGTGGGTAAAATTTTCTGAAGGACCCAAATTGTTGGGGGCAATATGCTGACTCTGTAAGAGGGCTGTAAAGCACTATAAAGCTGTATATAAATCTAAGTGCTATTGCTATTGCTATCTAAGGGCAGAAGTGAGAAAAATGAAGGCTTTTGTTTTGTTTTTTCACAAAATGGAGTTTCTCTGGCTAAAACTAGCTACATCAGTCCCACAAGCAGGAGAAGGCATGTTAACCACTATGCTGTTGAAGCAGAAGGATAGCAATATAGGCAGCAGAGTCAAGACACTCTCCTGGAAAAGTGCAAGAAAATAAATTTCACTTTAAAGCAGGTTGTCCTGAGTGCATATTTATTTGTATTTATTTGATTTGTCAATTGCTTACAAGATAATAGGTATAAGTATAAACATAGTTATGAATACACGGATACATATAAGAAAATAAAAGAAACGATAGGACAGGGATGGCAGGCACTTTGGTGCGCTTATGCACGCACCATATTTATATTTATATGACCCTTATTTGTTTCTAAAAATGAAGTATAAAGAATAAACCAAGGCAAAGGTTTTTTTTTCTCTGACAATGTATAACCTTACAGCATAAGTGAGAGGCTGTGTTTGTGTTCAGATCGCACGTGACAAATGGAATTAGGTTATGTGAACTTGTCTCCTTTAGAGAAGTCAGTGGTTCAGCAGTTCAGTGTAATAAACCTTAAGAAGATTCCTTCTGAGCAGGGTTCAGAAGCCCAAGAGGAAAGACAAAGACCAACAGGAAGGGGTATTCCTATCATGACAAATACTACCCAATCAGAGTAGAGGCTTCTGCTTGTTATGCTGCCAAATGCAGGGGATAAACTGATTGTTAGCCTTTCTTCTGTCAGGAAATGGAAAAGATATCTTTTGAGACAATGCAGGTGAATTGAGGAAGAGATTGTATGTTACAGTCCCGTCTAGAAAGATAACTGACTTGTGTTTGCACTAGTCCAACAGGAAGTGTCTCCAGGCTTCCAACTGTGTATTATTTATCTACAGATGGGAAATAAAATGTTAACAAGCACTCCTTTGTTAAAAATTAAGCCACTGTGTGTTCCAAGTAAATACAACCCTTTTCTATTCTCCCGTTTCCAGTTCAATTTTCCCCTCTCTACTGCCAACTATTTTCCATGGATGGTTTCTGTTTGTTTTTTAATTTTTTTTAGCATTGACCACTCCCTCCCAAACGATAAGATTTGGTGTATCTGTTTTTCTAAAACGTGCTGACATTTCCCTCCTGGTTATCAGTGGATGAACATGGGATATACCCTTCTGAATTGCACTAATAATCTTAACAGCATTTAGTGGATGAACCATAAATAAATTCATGCTTAGTCTGTAACCTCTTATTTAATATAGTTTATTCTGCTTTTCAATGGTAATCCTATGTAAAAAGGCTAACAGGATTAGTAGAAATAGTGATCCTATTCAATTGAAAGAATAACTGACATTATAAATAGAATAAAGCTTTTTGAAGTTGTAATATTAGAATATAATAATTAGAATGTAATAATAGAAATATAAAGTACTTATTTATAAGCAGAGTATTTTAGTATCAAATTTTACTGTTTTGAATGGAATTATTATTTTTTTATTCTTCCCATTAGGCGCTCTCTGTGTGTGTGTGTGTAAATATAGTCAACACATAGGCATGTAACTGCATGTAAGTTATCATCCAACAAATTGACTATTTTTATTCTAAATCTAAAAACTTTATATTTCTATTTCAGGAAACAGATCGCAGGGTGCAGAAATCTGAGTCTGTTATCACCCGGGCATTCTATTCAGCTCATGGAGCGATCATTATGAACGGACTAACTACATTATCACAATCTTCAAACTCCATTGCAAAAGTCTTACAGCCACAGCTTGCTAGAAAATTAACAGAGCTAAATATCTTATCACGACGCCTTTTGATAACATCAAATATTCCCAAACAGCCTTTGTATAGGATAAAAGTAGGTAAATTCAGCTATCCCTCACAACTTCTTAAATAAATTCTGTTCTGAAAGTGCTAAAGTTAAATATATCACTAAGCAACAGTTTAGCCCCATAGATTCAACATAGCATGTGTCAACAGTGGTGGGATTCAAAAATTTTTAATACCGGTTCTCTGGGTGTGGCTTGATGGGGGTGACTTGGTGGGAATGGCAGGGGAAGGATACTGCAAAATCTCCATTCCAACCCCACTCCTGGGGGAAGGTTACTGCAAAATCCATTCCCTCCCCACCCCATTAACCTGCTTTCCAGCTCCGTTCTCCTGTGCAGGGCAACAAAAGAAGACCCAGCCGATCAGCTGGGGCTCGGGAGGCAGAGAATAGATGGAGGTGGGGCCAGTCAGAGGTGGTATTTGCCAGTTCTCCGAACTACTCAAAATTTCTGCTACTGGTTGTTCAGAACTGGTCAGAACCTGCTGAATACCACCTTTGGTGTCAATCCAGCCCTTATAGTTTACATTTTATGACCTTGATTGCCAAGATAGATTCGGAGTTAAATAGACCTATATTTTTTAAAAATGCTTTCATCTAAAAATTATATGGAGGATATCTTGGCCCAACTTAGTTACTTGATCACTACATTCACACAATGCAGGTAATCCTTGCTTAATGACAATTGGGACCAGCAACCCCCATTGTTAAGTGACACATTTGTTAAATGAAGCATCATGTGACTAAACTGCAATTAACATCGCTCTGGCTGTGATCATTAAGCAAATAATGTAATCTATGGTCATAAGGGAAGACATCCTATAACTGTGACTTGTGATTTTATTGCTAGATTCTACATTAACTCTGTTTCTCAGAAACCAGCTGTGAAGTGCAGAAATGACAACCATGTGACTGTGGGAATGCTATGATAATCATAACTGCAAGGACCAGTTGTAAATTTATTTTTCAGTGCTGTCGTAATTTAGAAGGGTCATTAAATAAGACAGTTGTTAAGCAAGGACTACGGAATGTTAAACCCGATTGCTAATTAATGGCTTACTGAATGGTTGAATTCACTTGCTAACAAGCTGAACAACTTGCTAAATCACTTGAAAGTGATCCCCAGAGAATCAGTAAACTGCATTGTCTTAGCCAGATAAAACTCCCAAGTCTATTTTCTCCTAGCTCCATCCATCCTTTTTTCTCTACCAGGAAGAGAAAAAAAATAGATGAAAGAGCTGCCTCTTGTCCTTTAATTAGTATTACCAGGAATTCAATATGGAAGCCCCCTTGCTATAAAAGACAGCTTCATATGTTGTCTAACAGTTTGTTACACTATTAAGGAACAATAGCTTAATTCTTCTACCGAAAACTGTGGGATTTAAAATTGAAGTGATCACACCCACTATATTATAAAGTGAATGAATGATTTTTTTCTCTCTCTGTTTTCTCTTTTCAGGACAAAAAAGTCTTCTTTTATGATATCATTTCCTACCCAGCAAAGGCTGCCATTACTAGCTTAATGTGTGCTTCTTATGCAGCATTAATTTTTCTGGTGGGTTAATAAACAACTGTTACTCCAGCTTTTGTCATACAAAATAGCATCTTATTCTCAGCAAGTAAAATCATAATAAATAATTATAGAATCTTACCAATAAACCTCATATCTCATTTACCAATGAGAAAAAAATGAATTCAAACATCACATTAAGCCACAAAATGGTTTGGTTATAACTTAGATCTGCTTAGTGAGCTGGTAAGAATGAATAAAACAGTTATAGCAGTATGTCTTAAGAAATATTAAGATACAGCCCATACTTCTTTCAATGTTCTGATTGAAGTCATAAATATTAATTTCATTTTAATTTTTAATATTATATTATTACATTTATACTCTGCTCCATGTGGGTTACAAAGGCAACTTATAAAATATAAAATATGGCAGAAAATTTTTAATTAAAATTAAATCAATTAAAATCAACAGTTAAAACTTGGGTGAAAAAAATTTCATTGATTTAACACTAGAACCGACCAAGTATAGAACAGTTTGCAGATTATTATTACTAACTTATTTTACAGTCATGAAAACCCCACAAAAACATGAACATTAATTTGATTTGTATAATAGATCAACTTTCTATCAACAATTACACTGAAAGTAGCTAACATTAGAACAAAACAAATGACAGCACTACAGTCTAAACTAAGTTGTCTCATCTGATCCAGAATCTCAGCTAGTTCTGATATTTGACTGTTCCCCTAGTACAGTATATAAATTTACTTGTTGGTTCTACAAAGAAGTGAGAGGCTATAACAACCCACAAAAATAGGAATTGTTCCATCTATTCAATTTTTCATTCCTCCTCCTTGTAGGCTTAAAGAAGGAAAAAAGAAGAGGGGGAAGGTGAAGCCACCACTATCCCCATCAATAATGCCTCCAAACTTGATCAGGCCACTGCATTTTTTAAATGCATTTTTTGAGCTGTGAATGAAAAAAAAGAGGAAGTGACAGCCAGTCACCACAGATGATGGTAATTTGATATAGGTAAAAAAAAGTCAAGGTGGCAGCCACAATCACATAATTAAAGGCTAGCTTTTTTCAAGATGTGCATCACCCATTTTGATGCTTTGATTCTGCATCCCTGGTTGGTCAGGGGGAACAGTTTCAGTTCAGTTCTATGGTACCCGATCACCAGGCTAAATATAGATGTCAACCTCCCCTGCTTATTTTTGTCATAGCTTTATCTTTCCAGTGATTTATTATTTTGCTGTAATTAATGCCCAGAGTCACCTTATGGGGGAGATGAGCAGCATACAAATTTAATAAATAAAATTAATACAGTCCAGCCAGTACTAAAACTACAGGGAAACACACTCTCCTTAAATTAGGAAAAATGTACTATGTCAGATTCTCTAAAGTTAATTAAACAAAAGTATCTCTTTCTATGTGAACAGGCAGTCTCCATTAACAAATTGCTGGCAAAAATAAAAGGCATCGTTCAAACAGAAGACACTTCTAGGGAAAGCAGCAGTGAAGATGTGGATGAAAATGGATTTCCCAAAACCCCTGAAGCAACTTCCCCCCTTCAACAAGACTCTTCAATGTTTCCTATTAAAGCATCACAAAATAGTGGAAGCATCCATACTCTACTTGCAGCAATGGATCAAGAAAGCGAACAATAATGATTCTTTTTACGTAGAATAGACCCAGGCTTGACTTTTCAGCCTATATCCACATTGTTTTATTAAATACACAAATATATGAACATGGTTCTTATTTTCCATTCAAGAAATGCCAAGTTTTTATATGCTTTGAGGCTGTGCAAAGCATACAGAAGATACATTTTGCAAAGGCAGAAATCCAAACAAAGTACTTTTTTCCAGGCTGATATTAAAGCCAATGCAACTTCTGTAAGCCAGGGCATGACTGCTTTAGAAGCTGCCCAATGGAGGAAAAAAACTGATTTATGAATAAAGGACCTGTCAGGTCTCCCGTAAAACTTTCAGGAAGCTTTCATCTCAAACAGAGAAAAGTATTATTATTAAATAAAAAAGGTACATTAAAAATTGAAAAAAATAATCACATTACTTGGGCAAGGAAAATTGATTTTAAAATATTTTTATAACATCCATGGATTGGTCAGAAAACAAAAACCCAATTAAAGTTAAAAAATGAAGAAGAAATAATTATAACAAGATGATCATTAGAAAACCATTTGGGAAATGCTGATGTTGTCCAGAAAGCTTGCAATTTCATAGCTTTCTTTGTCTCTTAACTCTACTACTAAGCATATACATTTTCTCACACTCATTTTTTAAAAACTATACTTAAAAAAAAAGAATTCCATAACTTACAATTCCAAAGAAAAGGCATTTGGTTCTGTTTGGATTCTCTCCCGTTAGAAGCCTTATTTGCCAGACAACTAACAACATACTGTGTGGAAGGCATGTTGCTCTGAAAAAGCCCCTCCTACACAACTGTGTGTGCCAAGTTGCTCCAAAGCTACTGTGTAAAGAATTCTTTGTTACTCACAACCTTTTTAATGGACAAATTCTGACCATTAGAAGAAAAGGGCTCTGTTTGCAGCAAGAGGAGAAAGAGGTCTTGTTTGCAAAGATCCCAGTCTTGATTAAGCGTTACAGATACCATGTGACAGCTCCTTTAACCAGGCCTAGGAACTCCATTTCCTACAGGGTCTGTTCCCAAATCCACCAGAAGTTTACAGTGCTGGTGCCACAGTAGATTCCTCTACCCAGCCTGGCCTGGATTTTAACACATGTAAACAAGTGGTTGGTTAGAAAGAAAATAGGGCACAGTACATACACCAAGCAGAAATCCCTACAAAAAGGCTCCAATATGCTCCCAGTGAACTGTTTAGCGGAAAGTTATACTGTAAATAGTTTGTTACATCTTAATAGTGTATACAAATCTAGCACTGAAGCTCAAAGTAAAGCATCTGTTTACTTTGGTGTACATACATAACTATGAAATAACTAGTTAATTTTGGTAGTCATTAAAAGACCTTCTGATGCATAGTAGCAAATTACAACCCACCAAAATATAAATTAGCACTAAAATGTCTGTTTAAAATGGTATTTCCAATTAAAAATACAGAGCAACAAAACACATACATAGATATCTTGGAGAAAAGCAGTAGGATTCAGGAGAGTCAGTTTGAACAAATGCAGGGACAAATGTGGATTAGAATATATTTTCTCCTGGATACTGGAAGATTTCTTCTCATAACTTCTTCCCAGACAGCTGAGATTCAAAACAAGAAAAGTCTTCCAAATTGCCTGCTTCAAGTAGCAGAGAAATGTGTTTGCACAGGAATTCAGCTACTGACCTGCATAGGTTTACCATATTAGTGATAGAAAGGATTACTATAGCCTACAGGTCTACTGTGTGTATGTGTCCTAATCCCTCAAAGCTTGCTTTCCTAGAAGGGCCTGTAAAGAGTTTCTGGTTAATGCAAATAACCTGCTTGACTTTCATTAAGCAGACGTTTGTGGCCTATCTGCCTTACTAAGAGGGACTGTACTGCAAAATACTTGGTATATTACAAACCATTAAAGCAAGTCAATATGTACCATTGTGGGATGAAACTGAGTACAAGATAAAGGATGAGAGTCTCACAACAAAAAATATTTCTTTATTTAAAGATTCCCAATAGATAGCATAGAAAAATAGTATCTCCGTTTGTTTACACTGATAATGCTTTTAAATACATTTATTTACACTGATAATGCTTTTAAATACATTTTTCATACAAGGGAATCCATTCCATTGCAAGGAAAGTCTGTTTTGGGGGAAATAAGACATTGTCGCGATGGGGTCGTGATGGGTTGGACACGACTTTGCAACTAACAACAAGAACCCATTGTAATTTTTAAGCTTCAGGTGAGCTGGTATTGTCATCCTGATGCCCTCTTAAGTGTGTTAAGAGTATTTCTGTAACTCTAAAGAAAAGCAGAAGGCAACGCATCCAGCCTGGCCAGAATGAAAAGTCAACAAAATTTCAGGACTGTAATGGAAGAGAGGTACGAGGGTAGTTCATATCCATTTGAAAAGACCCCATGTCTTGCTAGACTGGGAACCACATGGAGAATAATTGGAAGATCAGTGTCTCAGGTACATTATTTAGAAACGCTTGTTTTCAAAGACACTTCAACAAGGAAGTTAGTAAAGTTTTCAATCTTTTTAACCAGCTTGAAGAATCAATGGCAGGCATCAAATTCATTGGGAAACATGCTAACATTAGCAATCGTTTAAAATAATAGTACCAAGGTATAGCATCCAGAGACCAAGCCTATATCTAAATATAAAAGCACCATTTGTAATACATCATGGGATGGAAGAGTACCTCTAATAAGCTTAAATTGAATGGTTTCAAGGATGCAAAGCTTTCTAAAAGTACAGATCTGGCTGTACAAAGCTTTCTAAAAGTACAGACCTGTAGAGAAGCTGGGAGGCAACTTTGAATATAAAGCCCTTTCAGGGATATAGTCTCTTCTCTTCAAATTAAAAACAAAACTCAGAATAATTGAGGAGCTACATTGAACAACACTTACCAGTTATCAAAAAGTTCTCCTAAGGATACTGAAAGGATACTTTTCCTCCAGGAAAAGATTGAAGGCAAATGAGGTCCAGGCAGAAGAATAATTTCATGGCTTCAAAATCTAAGGGACTGGTTTGGACAAAACTCAGCACTTTTTCATGCGGCTGTTGATAAAAATAGGATTAACATCCAATGATGGATATGGCACAAGAAAGATACTAAAATCTGAGGGAAAAAATCCCACTCCAAGATATTTATTTGCAAGGGTATACCTATTTGATAGCATTCTCCTTAATTTTCTTATTATGAATATTATGATAATGTCACACAAATACTGTGAATTAAATTTTCTGAACCTAGTTTTTACTAGTTTTTCCTATGAGCATAAAGTGATAAAGCTCTCAGTTCTTTTCTCATTACTGAGAGATGACACAATCATGATCTCCTCTGCACATAAAAAAGCTAGGACCAACTAATAAGGAGAGGTGATGAATGGGGAAGACCCTTGCTTAATAATATGTAAGTCAAAAAATAAAGGAGCTAAAATACATCTCTGCCTCACCCTCTCTGAGCAGGGAAAGTCCCCATTCAGTTGTGTCTGACCATTGGCCTCTATGGATCAGCATTCTCCACGTCTCTCTGTCTTGCACTACCTCCTTCAGATCTGCCATGGTCATTCCATCCCCAGGAAGAGCATCTAACTCTCAAGGTAGTGTTGGAGTGGTGGAATTAAATGAAAAGAAGCAACGTTTCATCTATTAAGATTCTCTTAGTTTTTCTCACATCCTCTCCCTGGGAATTAGCCCAAAGGGATTGGGCTGGAAAGAGGAATTCTCAGTTAAACAGTTGATGATGGTTAAGATGATGGTTAGGAATTGATTAGTCCATTCTAAACTGTGCCTTCTCCTCCACTAAGATGTTTTCACTTGCAGCCTGGTTCAATAGTTGTAAGTACATTTATTATTTAGTTTGCTGGCTGATGGGTCAAAAATGGCAGCATAAACTCGTTTCTTGTTTCCATTGGATAACAATGACATAGCTCCATTTTTTAGGAGTGTATAGGACAATCAACCCTAACTCACGAGTCCTTGTTCTCCCTTAATGAATTTTAGGGGGATAACCTCTGCTTCCATGTCTATTTGGGGTTTTAGTTGTGAAATGAGGTCCTTGATCTGAGTGTGGACATAGGAGGCTGTCAGGAAGAACATTTGAAAAGTTAAGTCCCAGCTGGACTATTTTGTTTTGAAAATATTCTGGAAATAATTTCCCCAAGATGCTGCAGATAGTGAACAAAAACCTTTTTCACTGAGGGAGTTTTACTAAGTGAATGTACTACCAAGAAAAACAGAATGACTTTTAGATAACAAGACCAGAATTTATAAGGTAGTTCTCGATTTGCCACAGTTCATTTAGTGACTGTGCAAAGTTATTTATGACCATTTTTGACACTAATGACCATTTCAACATCCCCATGGTCACATGATTTACAGTAGATTCAGATGTTTGGCAACTGGTTCATATTTTTGATGGTTGCAGAATCCCGGAGTCATAAGGTCATTTTTTGTGACCTTTTAACAAGCAAAATCAATGGGGAAGCCAGATTCACTTAACAACTGTGTTATTAACCTCACAAGTGCAGTGATTCACTTAACAACTATGACAAAAAGCTTGTAAAAAGGGGCAAAACTCACTTAAAAAATATCTCACTTAGCAACAGAAATGTTGAGCTCAACTGTAGTTGTAAGAGTTGTACTTATATTCAACAGTTTTTTCACTCACATTCCTAGGAAGCAAAATGTTATTCAAAAATGTTATTTTTCTGCAATTTTTTCTGTTTTGTATTTTTCAGCGTAATAGTCAGACTCTTTGTACTCCATTAAATCTGAAAGAGTCACATAAACATTTCCGTTGTCCACAGTGACTCTGTGAGTCCTTTGTTTTGCTCCTTTTGATTTCCACTTGGGTACTGCAGATGGTTCTTTGGGATTTATTGCTTGATACAATCCTTCACCTGTATTCAGAGTTATTTTATACTTATGCCAAGGACAAATAATGCATGGTTGTCCATTGATGTCCTACAGACACAAGGGAAGAACAATTTTTTTTTAATAAACATTAAATAGGCACATATATTGTCTACCTACAAATATTCTCTGATCATTTTTAGTTAATTGTATTTGCAATGTTCCCGCCCTTTGATGCTTTCATTTATATGAAATTATTTGTTACCGCATTAGCTATCATGTTAAGTGGTATTGTGTTTACCTACCTCTATTTCACCAACATGTAAGGGACCGCCTGCATCTATTAAAAGATAAAAAATATATTAAACCAGAGCTATTAGTTATAGTGGTTGTACCTTACTTCTAGTTTCAGAACTATTACAGCTCTGAGTACAAATGGCTGGGGAACATAGATAGGTGTGGGATAAAGCATGCATTCCCTGCTTACAAGCTTCCCAATTGTACCTCACTGTTCAAGAAGTATACAGGACAAAATAACCCAGCAAGGGATTTGTTTTGTTCTCCCTAAGTGTAGTTACTTTAATAATTCTATAAGTCTCAATGTACATCATTTTTAAGTTCTTACGATAACAGCGACAATCCAGAGCATAAAAGTGTCCACCATGGTAGAAAATAACAACTTGTCTCTCGTGGACAGTGGCTGTTGCTCTCTGAAGCCTTTTAATATCTTCTTCTCTACCAACATAAACTGGATTAGACACTTCTTTCCTTTTAGATGGTTTGACCATACTGCTTTCATTAATATCCTGCAAGAAAAAGAATTACATTAAAAATTAACATGAACATAAAAACAATTGGCCTAAGGGAAAAGTCCAACAGTGCACCATAAGAAATTTGCTCTCTTCTTCCTCATAAGGTCTTCCAGTTCTTGCTGAAAAACGTTTTGGAGGGTCTCCCAACAAGTTGTAGCAGGTTTTGAGAAGGCTTTTTGGGGAGGACTTTCCTATCTATTAAGATGTTCCCTTGCAAAATAAATGGGATTGGGTGCCATCATCACTGAATTCACTTTAAAGCAGACTTGTAAACATGTGATCCTTTTAGATGAAATCACAGGGACGACCCAAGTTTCCTTCCCATGTGAAATCTGCAAAAAAAAAAAAACCACACAAACAAAAAAAACCCCAAAGGAATCAAGTCTTTGGCAGTCAGTCAGTCACACTGGTCAGCTGTCTTTAGCTGAAAAGCAGAGGTGGTCCACATTCTGCAGATAAGATTTATGTGTACATAAATCTATTGTGAAACAGAACTGAAAGAAAATAAAATAAGCATTATTCATCCAAGAGTGGTGGTGGTTAATGAAATAAAATTGTTTTAAGGTATATGACTCTGATCCATATGGTGAGTCTCTGAATGTAATTAACGTATTGAACCAGTTCAGTGCCAACATGCAGTTATCTAAAGAAGAATTCTCAAAGGAGGAAAATATATTGAATATCCCCTTGCACCAAATGAGCAAAGTTAGCATAAAATCTACTCAGAATCAGTCCCCACTAACCAAAGATCTTCTGCCAGAAACTTCAACCTACGCTCACCAGCACATATAACCCAGTTTCTATGAAACAGTGCTGCTAGGATGCACATCAATAGGCAGAGAGAAACCAAAGTGCTCAACTGCAAGGAAGAATGCTGGAGAAAGACAGGCTTAATGTAGCCAGATGGCTGCGGAACCAGACCAGATATAATGGGCATCAACTCAGAAACAACAGGGTACTGATAGCCTCCTGCATAAAGTTATCCACCTGAGAGTAATTCAAGGCCCCAACAATGTATTATTTAACATATGCTTTAAGTCCTGTTAGAAGATATGCTCCTAATCACAAGCAGTGTTGAGAGGATACTGAAAAAAATTACAACAGGCCCCATTAAAAATAAATTGTTGAAAACACTGTTTTGTGGAATTCAGGAATGGGCTTAGCCCAGCCATCAATAAATGCTAATCAACATTTGTGGCATTTGAAGCAAAAATAGGTTTATTAAGAAATATATTAAGATAAAAGCTTCACTTGTCTAAATTACACATTCAAGAGAGGGAAATAGACATAGTGGATGCGTAGTTCTTTTTGTCTTTTAGTACAGAAACTCAATTAGCTAGATCAAGTTTGTTCTTAGAAGATAAGTGACAGTTACCGGCAAAAACAAACCTCCTGTACTATCTGACCTGTTTTTTTTACCAGCAAGCAAAGATGTGCTTTTGTGGCATATGAACATGTGTAGTGACATCTCTACTCAAGCTCCATTTATAATAGTGTCAAATCCAAGTGTGTAAAGGAAGGGCCTGTGCAGCATTACTATGGAGTGGAGTTTGCCATAACTTATCCTGCTTTCCTGCAGATAATCCTAACTGAAAAAGATTAATTTGTAGGTGACTGATAGTCCTCTTAAATACTCCTCTATTTCAGTCAATCTATGTTAAATCATTACTAATAGGATTGTGTAATACAAGAGGACATGGCTTGCAAATGATGTTACCTGAGTCGATTTAACAAAGTCAAACTGCATTATGACTTTATACATGTGTGTAAACCCTGTTCTTCAGAAAACACCTCCTACAGGAAAAGAACTTCAAAGTTGAAACGGACTGCTATTTTTTTTTTCTTATGGAGAAACACATGAAAGATTTACATTTTATTAGCAAACAGGGGAAGCGGTGCCTTATCTGGCAAAGGAAAAACTGAAAAGAAGCAGGGGTTAGCTGGGAAAGTGAAGATTTATATTAGAAAGAACAGACTAAGAACTGTAAGCAGTTTATATATTTTGTTATACCAAATAAACAATACACGTAGTCCTCGACTTACAAGCACAATGGAGCCCAAAATTTCTTTTGCTAAGTGAGTTTTGCCGCCATTTTATGATCTTTCTTGCCATAGTTCTTAATGGAATCACTGCAGTTGAGAAGTTAATTACCTGGTTGTTAAGTGAATCTGGCTTCCCCATTAACTTTGATTGTCAAAAGTTTGCAAAAGGGGATCACTTGACCTTGGGACACAGCAATGGTCATAAATATGAACTAGTTGCCAAGCATCTGACTTTGAATCACACGATCATGGGGATGCTTCAAAGGTGAAGCATCAACTGTTAAAAATGGTCATAAATCACTTCTTTCAGTGCCATTAAAACTGTGAACGGTCACTAAAGGAACTGTTGTAAGTCAAGGACTGTCTGCACTATTGATGTTTTATTTTAAAAATGGCATTTTATAAAGAATGAACATTATTCAATAAAGCAATATTTCTAAGTCTTAATCCAAGTGACATGAACAGGCTTTTACACAATAAGAGAACAATTGAAATAGCATTTTCTTAATGTAAGCTTCAGCAAATAAAATACAATGCCACACACTAATCAGTCATACACAGTGGACTGGAACCTTATTATTCATATTAGTTGGTAAAGAGACCAATAAATCATATTATAGATAACAGAGGATTTCAGCTACAGGGAGCAGCAATCAGCTCTTGCCAATGTCTATAGAAAATCCTATTTGATATTTAGCTTGCATTTACCAATCCTCAATTTTCCTGTGAGTCAGCCTTCCTACTGCCAAACAGCCTCTTAAAAAGAGAAACAAGCAAAATAGTATGTGATGTACTATGAAGGAACTGGCTGAAAGTAAAGCTACTGGCACAACATTAATAGCTGCAGCAGGCTCAGAATACAAAGATGTGAAATCTAAGGGGAGAAAGTGGGGGAGAAAAAAGGAATCTTTAATGGCTGGCTGCTTCTCTGCTATGGCCTTCAGGCTCTTTTATGATCCACTGTTGATCCAAACTAGCTTTCACCATGTGGTCTGGTTATGGTGAGTTATGATTATGATTGTGGTTAGGGAGCATTATTAACTCTCTCCATCAAATAGGCAATGGGCATTGTGTCACCTTCGAAAAGGTTCAGGCCTGATGCAGACATCTCTCCATTTCTCAGATTGCCACATAGTGTGGGAGAGGGAGGTGTCTGGAATGTCAGCCCAGATGACAACAACAGACCATCTTGTGGGAACCAAGGTCATCTCAACAGGTGCTGGCCAAAGACTGAGGAGAGTTGCCAAGCAAATGCCAGAACACATAATTGGACAATGTGACCTGTGACCATGAGGGAGGGAATTATCTTTTATTTAATTAGACTGAAATCACGGGAAATATTTAGAGCCGGTTTTATTTTCATTCGTGCTGAAATGATGTTCTCAATAAAACAGCTCTCTGAGAAAACTGAAGGACTCGGAGTGCTGAATGGTTGGATTCATTACTTGGAACCTTGACACATTGCTCACTTATACCTTCATATGTTTATATCTGCATTTTTAATTAATCTGCTACTTAATATTTTAAAAATACCTATCCTGCTTTAAAACAGTAAATAAATGAATTCTATACATATCCTCTTGATAGACAAGTAGTCCTTGACTTATAACTGGCCATTTAATGACTGTTTAAATTATGATGCCTCAGAAAGGGTATTTTAGGGCTCATAAACCATGTCTGGCTATTGTAAAACCTTGCACCAACCCCTGCTGTGGTCACAGGACTGAATTTTGGGCACTTGGCAACTGGCTCACATTTACAACCAGTTGCAGCACCTCAGAGTTATGTGATTATGATTTGCAATATTTTTTTTGCTGATATTCAGGTTTCTTTCCATTTAGGAAAATAGATTAATCACCTCATAATTTGCTTAATGACTGCCATAAAAATGCTTCAAAAACCAGGTCTGGTTTTGACTTATGACCGCAGCAATTTATGAACACGACATATGACCAAAATTATGTTCAGGACTAGCTGTACATCTGTCCTGATAATGTTCCTTGCTTTAGTTTAGATAATGGAAGTACAGTACTTACAACAGTTCATTTAATGACTGTTCGAAGTTACAATGGCACTTTAAAAAGTGAGTTATGACCATTTTCCCACTTACGACTATTGCAGCATCCTTGTGGTCATGTGATCAAAATTCACAATAAGGCAAATTTCTGATGTAGTTTCTTATTAAAGTCTGCATTATGGATGTTAGCATCAGGAGTTTTTTTCCAAATTATTAGAGATTGGCATAATTACCCTCCAGTTACCTTTTTATATTTGGGGAAAGTATTGGAGAATGTAGTAGTTCATCTATTCTAAGCATTATTCTGTGGGTTTTTTTTTTTTAATTATTCAGTGTTTGACATCATTTTAGGCCGAAATAGCCTTAGTTTCCATGTTAGATGAGTTACAGTAAAAGATAGGTAGGAAAATGATCATTTGGCATTTAGCTTTCATTCTTATATCAGTGTCAGAGGTGTGGAGGGGAGAGGTGTGGAGGGGGAGGGGGAGGGAGAGGGAGAGAGAGAGAGAGAGCATCTTTAACCCATCTTAACTCCTGGCTTTGCCTGGTCTAATCTATGCAACTTTCTTAGCAATATCTTTGAAATGGTTTGCTGTTGCCTTCTTCTTAGAGCTGAGAGTGAGTGACCGGTCTAAGGTCACCCAACCCAGGTGGCTTTAGTGCTTAAAGCAGACCTCAGTCTCTCAGCTTCTAATCCAGCACCTTTACTACATCAAACAAGGTTCTCTGCTACTCATGTGCCTGCCAGTAAAAGTGATTTGGCAAGATATTTTTCAGCATTGATTCTCTCCTAGTGAAACTGCTTCAATTGATCTATCTCAAACCTGAATCTAAATATTCATCCTGACTTATAAGTGAATTATAATGCCTTTGTTATATAGGGCTAAGTGTTACTTTTTAAATTTATCATTACTTTTTATTTACTTATGCTTCCTGGCACACTGTCTTATAAATATGCCACATTAAAAGTAAAACAGCAATGTGAGCTTATATGTGCTACTATTTATTCAAAATAAACTCTCCTTCAAATTTGACTCCTAGTTACCTAGTTAATGCATCTGTGCAGCTTTCTTGGCGGCAGTTCTGAAATGGCTCACTATTCCCTTCTTTGGGATTGTTTTCAACTTCCCAATCTGTAATTCTGTACAGGAATCCCATCTCTATTAAATATCCTTTACTTCTGCTGATCACACAATTATTATTATTATTAGGTGCCTAAGTCAAGTGTTGGCAACTGTCTGGACAAGAGCCTGCAGTTTTCTAGGCAATTTCAGAAGTGATTTGCAATTGCCTGCTCTCTAGGGCTAGGTTATCCAGCTTCCTTTGGGCCTAAGGCAGGACAAGAACTCATGATCTCCTGGTTTCTAGCCTGATGCCTAACCTCTATACCAAATTGGCTGTCAAAGCTCATTATTTTAGGTTTAAATTATAACTGGGTTGAATTGCAGATGTACAGTAGCTAGAAGTGGAGCTAGAAAAAACATTTATTTGGTAGAGAAAAGTAAAGTCCTACACTCAGGCAAGAAAAACCAAAAGCACACTTATGGATTGGGTGAAACCAGGTTCAATGGCAGTAACTATGAGAGGGATCTTGGAGTCTTAGTGGACAACCAGCTAAATATGAGCCAGCAGTGTGCAGCGGCAGCCAAAAAAGCCAATGCAATCCTAAACTGCATTAACAGAGGGATACAATCAAGTGACGTACTAATACCACTCTATAAAGCCTTAGTAAGACCACACCTAGAGTACTACATCCAGTTTTGGTCACCACACTATAAAAAAGAGTTGAAACTCTAGAAAAAGTGCAGAGAAGAGCAAACCAGGATGATTAGGGGACTGGAGACTAAAATATATGAAGAACGGTTACAGGAATTGGGTTTGGCTAGTCTAGTGAAGAGAAGGATCAGGAGAGACATGATAGCAGTGTGTCAATATTTGAGGGGCTACCACACAGAAGAAGGGATCAAACTATTTTCTAAAGCACCTGCAGGCCAGACAAGAAATAATGGATGGAAACTGAACAAGGAGAGATTTAATCTGGAAATAAGGAGAAATTTTCTGACAGTGAGAACAATCAACCAATGGAACAGCTTGCCTTCGCAGGTTGTGGGAGCTTCATCACTTGACTTTCAAGAAGAGATTGGACTGTCATTTGCCATTTGAAATGGTGTAGGGTCTCCTGCTTGGGCGGCAGCAGGGGGGGTTGGCCTAGATGACCTACAAGGTCCCTTCCAACTCTGTTAACTGTTAATCTTCAATTCCTCCGTTCTCTAAATATAACAGTTGTGTAGCACATACATACATAGTTATTTATTTCAGGCTGTGAAATTATGATTCTATCAAGAACTGGAGTATTAAATCCGGGTTGCAAATATCTGGATAATTCCAAACGAAGAGGAACCAAGGATTTCTCTTCGGCTTAAGTTTAGCATCGGCTAGTGGTCGGAAGGATTTTTGCGGCCCAGGGAGCTTAGATGAATAGTTAAGATTTCAACTCAAAATATAGCAGTATCCCAAGATTTGGAGAATAGCAATCTAAGGAAGGCCGACAGTGAGATGTCACATAGAGATATTACTTAAAACTCCTGTGATAGGGCCAAACATAGCAGGATGTTTGTTTGTTTTAAATCGCCCTATTACGGTCTGCCTCGCCACATCCTGCTTACTCCCATCACACCATCTTCGCCACCTTCCGGACGTTCTTGCCGCATCCAACCTGCGCTTATCCGTAGTTGCAAAACCACAACGCCCAACAGCCTTCGCGCTTGCAGAAGACCACAACTCCCTGCAGGCGCTGCGTTCAGCCCTTTCTCCCATTCATTCTTCTCTTTCACGTGTTCTTCTTAAGGGGTGGGGGTGGGGGTAAGAGAGAGAGAGAGAGAAAGACTTTTACTTAAGGAAGACCAACCTGCTCCATTTCACCCGTCGAAAGGGATGCCATTCAAAGCTGGCTGCGAGTCCTGCGCTGGAAGATAATGTCCCCGAGTTGTTTTCCCCCCCTGCTGGTGCGTCACATCTTGAATGTTACTGGCGCTATAAGCGTCACGTGACAAAACCTGGCTTGCTGATTAGTGTTTCTGTATGCCTTGTGTTGCTTTGGAGGAAATTTACACGGGTCTTTCTTGTTTGCAAATCCCGTAATAGTTTTTTTCTGCCTAGCCTGGTTTATGACAAAAGCAAAATGGTGGATTTTTGAAAAATGCCACAGAGATCTGGGGTTGGCCAGATCGAGAGGGAGAAATGTTAGGAAAAGCCTGGTACGAAGAAGAGACCCTGCTGCAGCGTCACCCCATTTGTAGTTAGAACAAGAGAAGTTTTTTTTGGGGTGGGGGGTGGGGGGGAGTCAGCCTCATCAAATCCCGAAGAGGATGAAGGATACGCAGGTTTTATAAAACGCGGAAAAATACTGCGACCTTTATATTGGCCAAAGCTTGTCGTGTCTTTGAACTTCTAGCGTTTTTGAAGCGGTTTATTGCAGCATTTGGCTTTCACCTCCTATTCTGAATCTTATGTTCTTTCTCAATATAAAGTTGGCATACATTGGACCATGTATTCTATCATGGCTGAGACTAGTATATAAACTTGTCACATTTTTAATACTATAATTATGTTATTTAATTAAAATAGAAACAGCATAATGCAGCAGACCTGGTTCTATGCGATAAGCTATACATTATAAATATAAAAAATTATGTATGTTTCTTTAGGGAGCAGTAAAAGCTGATTATACAAATACAGCTTTCCAAACCAATGGAAAATGCAGAGAAAGTTCATTTTCAACTAAGCATTCTTGTTAGTAAGCCAAGTTAAGCAATGCGTGTAGAGCTTGTAGTATATCAATGTATCAGATTTTATAATGTAGTATAGCAATATGTCAAATTTACTCAACATACCCATTACTTTATTCTGTTTTGAATATGTAGTTACAATGCAAAGTGTAAAAAAGCTCCAAAAATTAAGGGTTAAAAATGAAAGATAAGAAGAAAAACAAATGCAGCACAAGCTAGTTTATATCTACATATTTAGCAAATTGTTTCCGTCCATAGATTTCTGTCCTTAAAAATCATACTCATTTCCCTATACCACTTCATGAATTGTTTTGATTCTTTAAACTTATCACTTATTGATGATCTCATCAATTCCATCTTATTACAACTTTTGGTTTTCCTTTTTTTTTAATCTAACCACTTTGTATACTATTAGTTTTGCAATTTGTTCTTCAATAATTCTTTCTGTATTGTCAAACCACCTCTAACCACTTCTTCTGAATCACTATTGCGCTCAGTCACGTTCATTAATCACCCATCTATTCGTGGCCCCATTTCTTCTGGTTTTACCACACATATTTAAGTACATATTTAAATATATTTCCATTTATTTTGTTTTTGTTGACATACTTAATTGTCACACTATATAGCAAAGTCAACAAATGATTTAACAAAAAATTTCTTCATTTTTTGCAACAAGTATATAATATCAATCAGCATTTGCACATCTTAAAATTTCTTGCAATGTTTCCCTTATATCCTGTCAAACATAGCTACTTTGATCTTTAATGTTTGTTTTCCTTTTCATTGTTTTTGCATCATACATTTAATAAATCATTTGGATTCTTAGCCAATCATAATCATATTCATGCCCTCACAAACTGTCTTCTAAAGTCATCATAATTTTCATAATTTTTATTTATATTTCCCCTTTTATTATTTTTACAAATAACTCAAGGCAGCAAATATAGCCAATGCGCCTTCTATTTTCCCCACAACGACAATCTTCAAACATGCTTTTCTTCCATCATATGTTGTTCTTACAATATTCAGCAGCCAATCTTTCACCCTATATTTTGAAAAACATTCAAGCCTATTCCTTTTATTTTATACTTCCTCTAAATAAAAAAAATATACATTGATTCAATATATAGTTACTAAATATGTTATTTAATTTGTTACATTATGTAGCAAGTCCTATTTGATTTCATTTTTAAGTTTGAATCTAACCCAGTGCTTTAAGAATTGAATGCTTAATCAGTGTTTTGTCCTATATTAATATTTATTTTGCTCTAACTCCATGCTAAGACATATAACAGATTAGCTAAATTGCTCTAAATCCAAGGAATATTTCATTTAAACAAAACTTCCTAAAATTTCTAAACTGTTTTTTTTATTCTTGTGTTATGTTTCTTAATATAATAAAACCTGAAGTCAATTTTGAAATGTTTTTCTGCTTATTTTGTCTTTCATTTAATGATGGCATACTTGTATGAAAGTTAAAGTATAGGAAGTCTTTGATTTGAGATGAAAATATAAGTGAATTAATATTGCAGTATTCTGTTGCTTACCTTCTTTCTCTCTGTGTCATTATTTGTTTATTTATCCCAAAAACATTTGGTGCTTTACAGAAAAGAGACATAAGAAATAATACATAATAAACCAAGAAGAAAAGTGAGAGATGCAGAGACTAATGAAAGCCTATAATTAAATTAACTAAAGAATAAAGAATAATCAATCAAGACAGAATCATGGCCCAAATCGCTTCCCATCAATTTTTGAGCAGCTTTTGCAAGGATTGGCTTGAAAAAAAAGGATTCGATTGAAAAGCAATAGTAGCAAACCTTGTCCCCCTCTCCCAACATTCTAAAGTAATATCCTTCTATTAGATTTCTGGTTACATGGAACCATCCAGGCTAATTCCACTGGAGCATGTGAACTAGCAGATCACAATCATATTCTGAATAGCTAGAAAACATTACTCTGGTTTTATTCCAGTTTTTCAGGTAGATTTGAATAGTGTTTGCCTAGATAAAACTATTGCCAGTTCTTTGCCATTAAAATACATACTTAGAGCATGACACATACTTCTCAGTGGGATACAAATTTTATTTCAAATTACAAAGACAATAGGGCCATTATGAGTTGAATGAAACTTGGAAACAGGTTCTTTATCAATTATGGATAGATGGCTTTGACTGACATAAAAGGACCATACAATTCCTTAATCTTGTCATTTTTATTAAATGGAATACTAGGAAAACCAAATTACCTTTTTGTGCTTTTCTTCTATTGATTACAGACTGGCATAACAATCATGCACCACTATGTACCCCAATTAAAGGCCAATAGACCAGTCACCCTTACTAATGCTCTTTTTCAGCCTCTTCTAAAATTTTAACAAGAGAAAGAAGTAGCAGCAACCATTTTTAAATTTCCTTTTTCTGGCAACTGCTGAAGAGGACTATTTCCAGATATGTGAATGGTCAATGGAGATAATAGTGATGTGGTAGACTTACAAAACTGGGAATCAATATTGCTAGTAAACTTATTTAATATTATACATAAAAATTGCCATGTTCAACTATCACCAGAAATAGTGATAGCCCATTCCAAACACAACCTGAAGCAGTCTTGTTATCAAGGTAAGAAACTATCCTACTTATCCAAGAATGGCTTCAAGCTTCTTGCAATATAAACAGAATAAATTCAAGAATTTCAATCCTGACTTTACCATAAATTGGATTTGCATTTGATACATAGCAGTCATTTGAACTTTTTTGCAACAGCTTCATTATTAAAGCTTTCACAGCCTTGGAACTTTTTGTACCAATTTCTTGCTTAGCCAGTTTAAAAGCAGCTTAACAGACATCTCGCATTCAAGCCAGACCAGGGCATATAGGTTAAAACCAACAGTGAGCAAGGATTTATGCTAATTGAGCCAACATCTTGATATGTGTTAATAGATTTTACTTTTACAAAGCTCAAGATACATTAACAGCTTATTTTTATATATGGCTGTTTAGAAGTAAATTCCATTCAGTTCAGCTGGTCTTATTTTAACAGAATGGGATTTCAACATTTTCATCCAAAAGCTTAGGACCTTGTCAATGTATGTGTGTATATTCTATTGAAAAAAAAAAAACGTAACTTGCTAATTTTTAAAAGCAAATTGTATCCCAGACAGTTATGTTGGTTTTTTTTAAATCAGTTGGTACTTTCCCCCCTCTGATAAGCTCATGAAAACATATGTGATTCTGTTTCTAGTGAAGGCAACAACAGGTTTCAGATGCACGGCCATATTTTGGCAGATACACCACCAAGCAAGCAAACAAGCATCGTGGAGTCTGTGGAGGAAAGGGGGAGGGAGGGTTAAGGGGATGATTTCATTCAGATGTGAAAGACAGCTTTCACAAAGTGTGCGGAGAAACCTGGTTCAGGTGGGTGTGAAAGACTGCGATTGTCACTGAACTGGAGGTGGGGGGAGGCTGAGAGGTGGGCAGAGCACAGGCGCGACGGCTCTATCTCTTGTGGAGTGCCCACCCACGGTGAGTGCCAGGTGACAGGCAGAGCCCCTATATATACAGCCGAGGCACGTCCATCCACATACAATCCACGCGGCTGCTTTCTAAGAGTAAAGTTTGTTCCCAGTTTTGGCGGCCAGAGGGAGCCATGGCTGATGCGCTCGAGCCAGACAGCCAAGCTCCGGGAGCCAACTTGTCCAGCCTTCAGCATCCCGCCTGGAACTTGAATCTTTCTTTGCCGTCTCGTTGGGCTTTGCCCGGACAGCCTGCGCAGACCATCGGGGCGGGCGCGATCATGCTGCTGGCGTTGGTGGGCAACTGCTTGTTGCTGTATCGACTCCGCTGCGGAGGGTGCTGCTGCGGAGGTCGGTTCAGGAGGCGGCGGAAGATGGATTTCCTCCTGGCGCACTTGGCCATCGCCGATCTCTACGGCTGCGGGCTAGCGTTGCTCTCCCAGCTGCCTCCAGCAGAGGACGGGCGCGTTGCAGATCCGGGAGACGCGGGGTGGCCGGCCGGAGACGCCACCTGCCGCTTGTTCCGCTTCCTGCAAGGCTCGGGGCTGCTGGTGCCGTCGCACATGCTGGTTCTTATCGCGTTGGAACGACAGCGCTTAGCCAAGGGCCCTCTGCCTCCGCAGGAATCGCTGCCGCCTTTCGTGCTCGCCCGGAGTGCCCTCGCCGCGCTGGGCTGGCTCGTGGCGTTGTTGCTCGCCCTGCCTCAACTCTTCGTTTACAGACTGGTCCCCACGCAAGCCGGAGGCCGTTGCCTCAGCATCTTCCCTCAGCTGCCCCGATGGCACGGACAGGTTTACGCCGTGTACGAAGCCATCACGGGCTTCGTAGCTCCCGCCTGCCTCTTGGGCAGGACGTGCAGCCGCATTGTCGCCACCCTCGACGCTTCTGGCGGCGAGGAGGAGGAGCCGTCACAGGAGGGCCTCGGCGGCAGCGCCGGACTCTCTCGGCTTGAGCTGCCTGGGGTCGCCGGCCCCAGCCCGCCGCTTCTTCTGCGGCTACTGCTGATCTCCAAGTGCGCTTCCCGCTCGCCGTCGGCGCCCCGAAGCCTGCCCCGCGCCCGAATCAGGGCGCTGCAGCTGACTTTGGCGCTCGCCGCGCTCTTTGCGCTCTGCGGTTTCCCGCGTTTTATTCTGGAGTTGGGCTTAGCTTTTGCCTCTCCCGAGGCCGCCACCCACGAAGCCCGGACGACCCTGAGCAATATGATGGCAGCCACCAACAGCGCCGTCAATCCCTACGTGTGCCTCTTGTTCCACAGCTACCAGCCCTGGGCGCGGCGGCTCCAGCGCAGCCTCTGCCGTTGCCCCGATGGACAACCCAGACGGCAAGCTCGCCACCGGCAGCGACTATCGCCACGGGCGGCCGCGGATCGCGCTGAACTTTGGCTCTGCCCTTGCCAGACTAAGACGCCTGCCATTGCAACAGCCATCCAGCTAGAGAAGGAGGAAACCCGGGCTGTTGGCGAGAGCAGATTCTAAGACCGAGGGCCAACTTTGAAGAAGGCTGCATTTGCCCTTAGTCCACAGAAAGCAGGTTAAAGAAAGGAGAAGGGACCTTTTGGACAATTAGGATGGTCTTAAGTCTGGGCTTTTGACACCATGTGTTCTATTCATTTAGGAGTAAAATAAAAGATTCCAGGGTGCTTGCTTGCCTGCAAGCCATGTGTTCAAAGGCTTTACCCTGGAAAAAAACAGAAAGGAAAAGACACTCTGCACTTGCTCAAGAGCCCACTTTGAGCTCTGTAGTTCTTTCCAATTGCCTATCCAGTTGTAGGATTTTAAGTCCAAATAAAAATCACATTACCATTGTAAATGAATTCTATTTTTACTGCTCTGGCTCTTATTATAAGCGTTGATGTGGAATATCAGAATATTTCAACTGGGTATCTTCAGCCTGTCTGAGATTTTGTTCATGTTACTATATTGTCAATGTTCAAAGCAAATGGGACTAGTCACTGTTCGCTCTTTCAGTAATTTGCATCCAAAATTTGTTGGATACAACAAAAGTTTATCTCTATACACATGGGAGCTGTTTAATTTGTGGCTTTCACTACATTCAGATATTTTCCCTTGTATTTTGTAATATTTATGGATGTACACAAACCAGAAACTCTTGTTTGCTTGTTTTGTGCACATAACAAATACATGTAAGGTTAGTCAGACAATTCTGGGTTGGTCATAGAGCAGCCAGACAGAACACTATAGGACTTGTGATTATCTGACTTTGTCCAAAAGTATGAAAGCATCTTATTGGCAAGGAGGAAATGTTGCTGCATCTTGGCCTTGTCTCCCTTTCTCTACACAATTTGTGGCTCAGCCCATCCACCAATCTCTTTGAAGCCTTTACCACTATGCTGCTGTACTTCTGTCAGCCAGTCCCCTGGCTCTCTCCTCATCATTTCATTCTCTCTTTAGCTCTTTCCAATTGCCTGGCATTTTCTTTGCTATCTCCCAACCCAGAATGTTTCTGCCCCAGAGTATTCTGGGTTTGTGTTCAAATCAAACACACAGAAATCCAGTCCCTGCTCAGACTAAGCAAATGTATGCCAATCTACGTGTAGACCATGAATACAGCATATACCTAGTTTATTTTTCATATTTCCAAACCGAGCTAAAGAAACAAGAGGGTTACTTTTGTTGCTATGCAAACAGATTGTATTATTAATGACTTCCATTACTTTGCCATATTGTATGTGCTAATTGCAAATAAATATCCAATATAAAATGAGTCATAGTTTATTATAATAAGAGTCCTTTCTGTTCATTGTAAGGGGCTTTACTTAGATATTGATCTAGTTATCTAGTATATATTATGAATCCCAGTAAAGGTTGCATTATTGATATGTGTGCATATGTAAACAATGACAAAAATCAACAGATATAAATTGCAGAAACTGAAGGCTTTCAATGTTTATAGAAATTCATCTCCCTTGCAATTAAATATTAGTAGTGTTACCTTAGCTACCGTATTAACATATGTCTTGTATATAAGCAACTGACATTGGCAATTGCAGATAGTGTAACAGTATTTTTACTTCTGAAAGCTAAGGTTGAAGGAAGGCTACAAGATTTAGGCAAATCTTTCTTGGAAATATGTTTTCTTTAGCTTAGACTTACAGTCCTCTACATGTCTATAAAGCAGTATCAAAAGGAGTTCATCCTAGTTATTTTTTTTAATAATTTGCTTCTGACTATAACATGGCAAGTTAATATTCTACTTATAACCCCACTACCCCAAAGTTTTCCATAAGAGGTACAGTACAACAAACTTTTGCACAGTGTGCTCTTAACCAGTCTTGTTCTCTATCTTTTCTGTTTTAACTGCTCTATATCAAATGGTATTAGAATGGCTGCAATGGTACATCAAAAATAGAAAAAACAGAATATGCAAAATGGATAAAATGAAATCCAAAATATGGAAACATGTTTGTACTGGAAATGTACCCCAGAAGGGTTACTAAGGTTGATTGAAATCAATTCCAAAGGTGCTTTTCAAAAGGCAACTGAACATTTTTGTGGTTTTTTTCCCTTGAAAACGTTTCACTTCTCATCCAAGCTTATTCAGTTCTTCTTTGTCAGAGAACTGAAGAAGCTCCTTGGGTGAGAAGCAGAACGTTTTTAAGGGGAAAAAATATAAAAGTCCAGTTGCCTTTTGAAAAGCACCTTTGGGACAACCATGACTTGAATTATTGAGAATATCCACAGACATTAAAATGAATCATTGATAACAAGTACTGATCAGGACAAAATCCAGCTTATTAATGTTGAAAGCAGTGTCAACTACTTATTCAATTTAGAGGAAAAATTACACATTTTATATCCAAGATAAGATTTTGGGAAGTAGAGAAGGGATGATGGCAGTTCAGAAAGATCAGGAATTATTTTTCTCATAACAATGAAATTTTGGGGAGCGGCTTTCGTTTCCTACTCGCTTTCCTTTCTTTTTGAAAGAGAGGACTCACAAACCAATGATTTTATTCCTCATGTTCAAATAATTATTAAATCCAATATCATGTGAATTCAAATTTCTCCAGCCATCTAGCCTTGGAGTCCCTAAGATGGCATCGTGTGTATCTGTGGACTTGTAGATATCTCCTTTGAGGTCTATCATGTTCCCAATTCCTCATTAATGTTAAAATAATTAATTTTTTAAAGAAAAGTAGCTTTATTTTGCTATAAATCAAAGTGCTGTTTTCCATTATTTTATTTCAGAGTCCCATTGGGTGCTACATGGAGCTCATAAATATTTCCAGAACATAAACACCGCACCCAACTGCAGTTCAGTATGTGGCTTGGAAGCATTTTCCTTCCACCCATTAAATGGGATAAAAATAAGCTGTGGAGTGGGTAGATACTATTCAGAAAGGAAAGAAGGGCTGGAAGCATTCCCAACCATTTGCATGCTATAAATGAACACTTCTTGGTTGGCTATTTCCTGTACAACAGTTGTTATGTGAAATGTGCATAAAATGCAGTCCAAATTTCAAAAGTGTCCACTACTGTCTCAAAAGGTCGACAATTCATCTTACAGAGAGAAAAAGAAAACCCCAATGAAATTTGTGGTCTAAAGGAGAAATACTGTTGTTCAGCCCACCCAAAAAATCAAATACTAAAATTTGTGTGATATATAATTTGCAGAAACAAAATATCAAGATGGGAAAAACCAAAGCAACAAGAATTGAAAGCCACTGAAACCTCTCATTGACTATAGCTTAAAAGGAGACAAAAAATTCTGAATACAAGCAGTTTATTATGACAGAGTGGGAGAGGCAAATTCAGCAGAGAAAGGAAAGGGAAGGGCTTTTTTTTCATTTTGAAAGTTGTCCATCTCTTCATTACTCTAACAATGTTTCTCAACCTTGGAAACTCTTTTAAGATGCATAGATTTCAATGCCCAGAATTCATACTGACTATATAGATATATCCATGTATTTTTCTTGATAATAGCAATTCTTCTAGTTTTTTTACTCTGAAGCTAGCCTTGTGATTTCTTGATGGCCTCCCATCAAAGTGTTAATCAGGGCCTACCTTGTTTAACTTTGACTACAAACAAGATCCAGTCAGGGAATACTTTCTTCAGAGACCTTATGGAAAGACTTTTGTTACCTAGAAAGTAGAAAGCTTTGTTCACATCCAAATATGTACATATGTTGGATGAGTGAAATCTTACTTTTCTATTTTCTGAGTGTTCCTACTGTAATGACTGATGTACATCTTGTTCATATGTCCCATATGCCCAAAATGTTACATATACTAGTTTAGATCCAGCATAATATTTGAATTGTGGACTAAGTGAAATCAATGAGATAAGTTGATCATTACTAAATCAATGTCCTTTTATATATAAGCAAAGTTAACTGAGTACTGATAATATAACAGTTGTTGTGGACAATAATACTATCTGTGGCTTCTGGTCATGCCTCATACCAAGCTCCAATGTAGCTCAGAATAAAATGCTGCTGGAGAATATTTTGTTCTCATGACCCATTTTGAGATCCTGTTGAACATCTGATTAGTATGAGGGTAGTGCTGGTGCACTAAAATGGCTTCTGGCCCTGCATGGTTGTTCATAATGAAATTAATATTTTCTTGAAAATGACAAAAATCATATAAAGAATTGCTCTTTAATAATTTCATCCAACATTTTGATTGTTCTAAACATGTCTGGGAAGCAGTTTTTCACAAGCTATCATTGCTCAACGGGTGGCCAAATGTTTTCATGCAACCTGCCACAGTGTAAAGTACTTTATCTTGGAAGACTTACTTATGAGTCACTTAGAGCATTTGTTCTCAAGTAGAGATAAAATGCTTAGGGGGAAAAAAGGGACAAGGGACAAGAAATTGGCCTTTTCAACTGTTCCAAATCATATATGATTGAAAGGCTGTTCTTAGTGTACGATTTAGTCTAAAAGTCTAGTTTTGGCACAATATGCTTTGTGGAATGATGCCCTCATGTTTGCTGTTTGCAGAATTTGATGTTATAAGTCCTGATATCCACTTAATTTGGCCTTTCTCAACTGTTCTACTGCAATAGGCTGCAGAGCTGCTATGGGATTTCCCCTATCTTTAGCAAGCGGTCATATTCTCATCTCAGCAGGTCAGTAAAAGTATAAGGATTGGTTCACAAGATCATTTGTATTACCCTCTTGCCCCATGGCTTTCCTTTTAATGAGTTTGTCATATTACTTGTGAGCAATGCTAATTTTTTTAAATTAAAAATAATATGCATGATTAAACGATGATGTTACACACATATTTTATTTACCTTTGGTGTTCCCAGAGGCACTTTTTATAATTATGTTTCATAATCAAAACTATGAATCCTATTAGCTTTGTTCAACTATACTTAACTTCGTAAGTGCACTATGAAGTTGGCTTATTTATCTAAACCAGCCTTTGGATTAATGTTATTGGACTGAAAATTACCAAGTCTCAGAAATTATAGCAAATAATGCCCTGGGAGCCAACGTTAAGCTATCCTCTTAAATCACTATTTAGACTAATCATACTTTATGTTATAGATTCACACTAAAACATCAGGCTGGATTTATACAACACCCAAACCAAACATTGTTTTATTTGCTTGTATCCATATGCATATGTAATGAACTAGCTGCAAGCAAACAACCAAGCTCAGACACCACCAATGACTCAAATTGTATGCTTAGTTATAGGCCACCAGATGGAGAACCTCAGTCAAAAGGACATGGAATATTTCTTATCATCCGAGTGCCATATTGTAGGAGTAGAGAGGCAAGAGCTGATAAGATTTTTTTTTACATAAAAAAGCCCTGAGGACAATCAAATCATTGGGAAAGTAAGCAGAGCAAATGTTACAACATGCATGATTATGTGATTGTATAAATGCAACAACTTAAATATGTTGTTAGATGTTGGGATACACTGATATAATGGCATCACCATTTGCCCAATTACACTGCATCTGTGGTGTCATTATCTTCATTACAACACAACTGATAGCATCATGTTATCCATTATCAGGTTTTAGAATAGAACAGAATAGAATTCTTTATTGGCCAAGTATGATTGGACACACAAGGAATTTGTCTTCTTAATTAGTTTTGAATCTGACTAATGCACCCTGATTAAGGAATTGGTTGATAGGGTGAATTTATAGGGAGATGGGGAAGCTGGGAACAGTGGACAATTTTGATTTTATGTTCTCCTTTACAGCAGCAAGATATAATTATTCAATACAATGTATGTATGTTATCTGAAACCTTACTAATTCATTCATTAATCCATGTGTCAATGGCATGTTGATATTTCTTTGGGTTCTTTTTCCAGCTCCAATGCCATCTAAGGTTAGCTATTGTATCTGAATAGTTCTGCCCTAAACTTTGCTTCCAGCTAATAAATTGCTGTTTATTATATTGTTCAACAGCAGTAGAGACTTTTGGATAGTTAATTACATGATATAGCTTCTTGTTCAAAGATTGTGTGATTGCTGGAAACTTTGTGGCTACATCCATTAGTTCATCTGGGTCATTTGAAAGATCTATAACAAAGAAAAACAATAGGTTAAGAGAAATTACAATAAACACTTCATCTTTGCAATTCCTCCACCAGTTATGTTATCATATTAGAATATCAGAAATCGGCACAAACTCTGCAGCAACTACAGAAGAAAAGTATGCCTCTGGAATTCAACAGGATGCTTATTTGTTGATGACATCGAATACATAGGTTGCTCCATCTCCTATCTGAACAGAGATGAAGTATATGCCTACGCTATCATCAGTTTGAGAGAAGTCACTTGAAAAGGATTTTAAATGGTATGTATCTGCTGCACAGGTATGTTATATTTGCAGAGGAAGCGGGGGGGGGGGGGGGGGCGGGGAAGCTATGCTCCTCCACTTTACACTCAGTCTTGCAGTAAATGCAAGCCTTTATAATCATAACGCTTTTCAGTTTTCTGAGTGGGAGTGGGAGTGGAAAGAGTGGAGGATGGGAGAGAAGGAAGGAAAGTTCTCATTGAAACTTCACTGGCATTTTACAGCCTCCCTTTGAAAGTAAAGATGGGGTGGGCAAATAAGATTAAAGAGGAAGAACACTTCGATGCTCTCTCAGCAGGGTGAATTAATTCTGTAAAGGTAGGCAATGAAGCTGAGGACTTGCAAAGCTGTGGAAAAAACTGAAGATGTTTTTTTAATGATTGAATTGGTCCTCCCTTCGCAGAAGGGTTGCCTCCCAAGAAAGGGAAATTGTTGGGGATATAAAGACCTTTGAACCATTCCCATTAATGAATAGACATAAACATAGAATAACAGAAGGGACCTTCAGTGTCATCTAGCCCAATCCCCTGTTCGAGCAGGAGAATCTATTCCAAATATTAATCTCTACCTAAGATCAAACTCACAGCCTCCTGATTGTTAGGTGAGAGCTCCACCTCTAGGCCATCACACTGGTTCAATATTTTTTTATTAAGGAATCACAAGTTACTTAAAGCTTAGGGGCTGCGCCCTATGTTTCCTTGAAGGGGCACATGTCTGCCTGTACACATTACTCATGAAACCCACACACACCGTAAAAAGAGTGCACACAAAATTAAGTTATTTTGCCAATCCTTGTTACTACAGTTAAGCTAAGGCAGCAAGCTTGTGCACGTCATAGGCCTAGGGCTTTATGTGGCTATAATTATTATTATAATTTATATAACCATAAATATAGCCACATAAAGCTCCAGATTTGTGACCTGTGTAATTATAGCAAAAAGGCTTATTTGGCACCTCCATACCTAGGACTGAATGGAAGCAGCCTAGGACAGGGCTTCCTTCTCAGCCTAAAGCAACACCAAGTGATTCTTTGGGGGGGAGGGGGGGGCAGCGGCTTTGTGTCTTTTACCCAGGACATCTGTCATGAGACCTTTCTCATGAGTGGAGCTGATCTGCTCTGGACACCAGAGCCCGCTGCACATGAATTAATATGAAATAATGAAATAACATGAAATAATTAATGAAATAATTGCCTGAAAGCAAGAATTTGTGGGACCAAAAATACTGCTTTGGACAGGAAGGCGGTGCAGAGTAGTGAGGATGGCAGAAAATATCATTGGTAATTAACTTCTTTCTATCCAGGACACAGTACATAAGCCAGGGGTATCAAAACTCAATTTCATTGAGGGCCACATCAGGGCTGTGGTTGACCTGTTTCCCCTTTGCACTGGGTAGACCGGGCCAAAGCCATGCTGGCCTGATGTTTCCTTTTCACATTGGTAGACCAGCCTGAAATGACACAGGCCAGCCCCTTACATTTTCCAGGACGGCCCCATGGGTCCGATCTGACTATATCATGGGCCAGATGCAGCCCACGGGTCTTGTGTTTTGATACCCTTGATGTAAACGATGCTTGAGTAGGATCCGCAGGATTGTCTGGGACACTACACATCCTCTTCACAATCTGCTTTCCTTGTTACCTTCATGGAGGAGGCTTCATTGCAGGGGTGGGATTCTACTGATTCTACAGAACCCTTTGTTAACTTTCTAAGGAGTTTGGAGAACTGGTAGTTAGAAGCAATCTCCTTTTGTTTTTTTCCACCCTTATTACATTCTTGGCAGACAGCCCAGACTTACTGTCTGTGGAGCTTTTGTGGCTTGGCTTTCTTAAAGGGAAAGGGTTGTTTTAAGATTTTTACACTGCTGTTGGGAGGAAATACTTCCCTGGACAATCAGCACTTCAAAGAAATAATTGAATAATGAAGCAAAGCTTTTAGTGACAGGGAATCAAGATGAGTGATATTCAGCAAGGCTTCTTGGCTAGCTAGAAAAATTGACATTCAAATGTGAGTTTACATACTCTTTCTGGTTTTCGGTGAAGGTTAATTCTATGCTTGGTGAAGTTTAATTCTGCATTTATTGATGGGATAATTTTCCCTATTCAGCTTCAACAAGCAATAGCTACTGTTGTGATTTAATTATTTGTATTGTGTTTGAATTTTTTCCTGCCTCATGGTTTCTTTCTATCTGGGGAGGGGGGGTCTTCCTCACTGCTTTAGTACTATCTGGCGCTATCTTTTTGGGGTATACTTCAAAGAGGCAGGATGCAAGCTTGGCACTGATTTTTTTATTGCCTTTCTGGGGGCATGTGACCTTTCCTTAAATCTAGATGATTTCCTTAGGATATCTTGTGAGGTGAGTGAGACCAGCTTTAAGTGGTGCAAATGGATCTAAGGATTGCTTTTCCTGGGTGTGCTTTTTCTGGAGAGCTTAAATGATCTCTCTGCTAAAGAGAGATTTATGAACAAGATTTGGCTGCTTGATAGTTATCATTGCATTTTAACTATTTTCATTCCTCAAGGTGCTCTGACACCCTGCCTGATTTGTAACTCCGGCTTGCAGGTATTTTTAATCTAATGATTGGTATTTAGGGCAGCTTTTTGCAAGCAAAGAAGCTTTTTGTATTTTTGTACAGGTAATCCCTGACTTACAACAATTCATTTAGTGACCATTCAAAGTTACAATGGCACTGAAAAAGTGACTTATGACCATTTTTCACACTTATAACCATTGCAGCATCCCCACTGTCATGAGGCCAGGTGAGGAGAAGCACCCCTTGACATGAATGATGTCGAGTTGCCCATGCCCACCCAGTCACATGACCACCAAGCCACACCCACCAACTAAGCCATGCCCACAGAACCGGTTGTTAAAAAACCTGAATCCCACCCCTGCTTCATTGTATCCAAAGCAGAACATTTAGATTTAGTTGCAATTTTGTTCCAATTAGCATTAAGCTTGTGAATTCTCAAGTTTACTCTTTCTGCTATGCATTCAAAATGGACATCGATTAATATATATATGTATGGTGCAAGTATATATTTATATATGTATATAGCATGTGTACATGTGTGTTATGTATATGTTTGGGTAGATATACACTGCTTTTTGAGAGCAGGCAACAGAATTTCATTTTCAGTGTGGGCCTCTGTGCTCACAGTAAAAATATGACAATAAAGTTACATCTTATACACAAAAGTAATAGAAAATGAAGAAGCTAAAGTGTTATGGGACTTTAGAATTCAAACAGATCAGCACCTAATACACAATATCCCAATTGTTGGTAAGAACAACAACAAAAATTTGCACAATGAATATTGCAATGTCTTGGGACAGCAGAAAAATATTGGGAGAAATTCACAAAACATAAACACCTGCAAACAGAACTAGAATGACTACAACAAAAGAAAAGAGAGATAATAGTAATAGGTGCCTTGGTTGCAATTCCAAAATGTCTGTAGTACCATTTGAACAACATCAGAACTGAAAGTATCACCATTAATCAATTGCAAAAGGCAGCTTTGCTTGGAACAGCTTACATCCTGTGACAATATTTGTAGCACCATTAAACATCCACATCTTCCAAGTTCTTGGAAAGGACTCGACAAATAGACAAAATAGACAAAAATGCCAAATCTGGTCTGAGCTGTGCAACAAACCATAATAATTCTTAGATTGTTCAATATGAGATTGAAACCCACATTTATAGATTCCAGGAGACCACAATAGGTATTGGATACTTAAAAAGCACAGCTATCTTCTCGTCTCCTACTGTGGGCAGTGTTTCTTGCATTCTTTGACCTATGTTCTCTATTGTACAGTATGCTGAATTAAAACTGCATGTTGACTTTCATTGATATAGATTTTTTTCAGGCCTTTCTTTATAGGACCTTAAATTTTAATCAATATTCTTCACCCCAGATGTGCATCACTTCTCTGTTCTTTTGCTGAATGGAACCAAGGCATAACACAGATGCATTATTTCACAGTTTTAGATCTTGTGCTAGTACAGGGCAAGGACTGTGTAGCTGAGCCTGCATAATATGGAAGTGAATCAGTTTATTTTGATCGTTCAGATCACATCCGAGAATAAGAATGATATTTTCATCAAATGGTAAACCTACCAAACAACTGAGGAGATATGGAGTGGCTGTCTGAATAAGCAATGTATTTCCACTTGTCAATTCGCAGCATGTAGGTTGAGGAATTCACATTGCAGCCATGAAACTCACTCAAAATCCAAGGAGGACGGCGTCTTCTAGATAGGGCTTTATAATCTCCCTTTTCTAATGTCAAAGGCATCAGTGAATATCCACTGATGTTTTTTGGAATGGGGATACTTGCAATGTCTGGAAAAAAGTGTCAATTTGAAAGAAAACAATTAGAAACCTGAAATGAGCTGAAATAAGAAACAAAATGTATGAGAAGAGAACAGAAATTATACCATTTCAACCACTTCAACTTTTTGCTATTCTGGTAATATTACTGTGCCTCTTTTCTTTATGTCTATTTTATGTTCCAAATAGAAGTTAGTGGCACTGTTCTATACTCAGAGTGATAATCCATTATTTTGAATAGAGCTATTCTGAGCATAGGACTGATTTTTAAATGTTGTTAACATTTGGTTGTCAGAAAAAATTAAAGTCTATAAAGATCTCAGTTCTACTGAGTTAATGAAATGCACCCCAAATGTATTTATTGATATGCACACAATTGTCTGCTGAGTTTATATTAATATGATCTTAACACTTATTCAAAAAAGGCATAATATTCAATTTCTGTTATTAGAAGTTAACATATTTTCAGAAGATGGTTGCCAACATTGGTTCTATTCACTGGTGTACCCATGGTTCAATATGTTAAAGTTTCTGAGTAATTATCATTATTCAAGTTTAGAAATTGGCACACACAACCTTTTATATTCCTTATTCCTTAGTCTACACAGAAGTCTGCAGTAATCACTATTTTTACCATTATGTGGACAACTGAGTAAGAAAACAGAATTTCTAACATTGTTGAAAGGAAAATAGAAGAAGAAAGGAGCATTAGGTATGTTCACCAATTTGAGTTATTTATAAAAGTAATAAAAGCAGTAATAAAAACATACGTATGTGTGAATGAATACATTCTGCTGGTTGGAGAGTTGATTTACAACACACATATGGTACTTTTTGCCTCTGTCTCTTGTACAAAAAATAGTTTGACTCAACAGCTATTGTACTCATTTTAATATCTATTTGCAATTTTGAAAAGTTCAGTTCAAGGAACATACTTGCTATAAAATTACTCAGAACTGAAGCTACATCAGAAGCTCTTTTAGGGTGCTGGCACTAAATGTATAAGCATCATTACATGTTTAAGGCATGAAATAGAGTGAAAGAATATCTTATAAAACAAAACAGTATGAATAGATAAAATGTACTGCATATTAGGGAAAATATGTATGTTTTAACAACCAGGATGGCTGAGAAAGTAACATTAATCATTTGTTTTATTACTCATCTAAATAAATTAAACCCTGGTGATTTGTGTTTTTATTTTTATCTTTTTGATTACAGGATAGAACAATCAGGAGAACATATGGGAATGAACAGAACAGGAAGGAAAGCAATTTAAAAATACAAACTTCAGGAAGATTGGGGGGGGGGGGGGGAATACAGTTGGAACCAAAAATTGCTAACTAAATTGGAGGGCTAAAGATTTGAAAGTTATGGTTCACCTGATTAGTAAAGCTCCTGTCAGAATGTAGTCTTGAAAGAACTATTTTGCAGCATGAGAAAGCATTCTCAATTTTTGAACAATTTTTAAATAATTACTTCAAAAGTGTCAATCTATTGAGAAGACCTAGCTCTTATTCCAAATTACAACTAAGCCTTGGCTTACGACCACAATTGAGCTCAAAATTTCCATTGCTAAGCAAGATGGTTGTTAAGTAAATTTTGCCCCATTTTATGACCTTTCTTGCTATAGTTGTTAAGTGAATCATTGCAGTTGTTTGTTAGTAACTTGATTGTAAAGTAAATCTGGCCCTTGTTGAGAACAACCAGAATAACCATTCAGGAAGCATTATTCGCGCTTTTATTGCCTTTACATCCATGATACTTAAGGAAATGGTATTAATCTCTACTTTAAAAAGAACACTTTAAATCATATCTGAAGCTTGGATGATAGAAGCAGAAAAAGAAGGCAATTACAAGTCTGAAAGGCTTTATTAGCATATTAGATGTTTTGTATCTTCTACTAATACCATAGTGAGGCAGAGCTAAGGGCTCATCATTTAGACAGTATGTAACAAAAGAGTTTGCTTCCTTGTATAATACACCAGCGTCACAGACTGCTAGAATTTAGAGGCAGGAATGCCCTCCATTCTCCTCCCCAAGTTTATAGGCTGAATTCCAAAGAACTCCACATTCACTTCCCAGTTGAAAATCAAAATGAATGTCTAATCACAGTGCAAGGAAGAAAAGGAGGAAATAAGAAGAGATATCATAGGAAAACAGGTCAAGTAAGAGGGGAGTTGTTTCCAACCAGAAACAAGGATCTTCAAACATCAGGTCTGATGGGTGACCACTAAAAGTTTCTTAAGACTAGATAGTGGGTTTGGATAAAGCAAGGTGTTCTGCGAAGGGCATCGTGGCAAGCTGCAAGAGTTGCTCCTTAACAGAACAGTAAGAATGTAAAATGATGATTCTGGTTGTTACGTCTGGTAGTATAAATTCTATTACCCCCCCCAGGTACACTGTATGTAGGACAAAACTAGCTGCATTCTGGATTTCTGAAGCTGTGCCTGAATATCATTTTACAGCAGCTTCAAAGAGCCTACAAAATCTCCATCTCCATGGTATTTCAGTTTCTGAGACAACTGATAGCACAATTGTTGTGGCAACTGAGAATGTACCTCACTAGGAGGAAGGAAGAATGTGAAGCAAGGTATTACAGGAACACAGGTCAGGAAACAGGGTGTTTTTTCTAATTGGGGAGGGGACGTAGAGCTCAGTCTTATATAGCGAGAGTCAATGTAGTTGCTTAATTAGAGAAGAGCCAGGCTTTCTTAATTTTCTTTCTTAAGAAAGTTAAGACTTTCTTTTTAAACTTTAACCTATTTAGGGCTTGGCATTTTTTCTATGGATAGGATCTGACCTTTTACTAAAGCTATCAGTGGCCATTTATACTCACTGAGACTGATCCCTACCAAGTAGTTGACAGCATATGAACCCCAGGTTGAGAATCTGCTATGTGTTTTCCTCTTCACCCTTAGAATCAGAGAATCACATGGTCCATAGCATTTTAATAAATTCCATCATTTAATGTTATTAAATACTGCTAGCCAACACAAAAACAAGTGAGATGTATGTACATTTATTCTTAGGCGTTCTAGTTACTCTATAACTAGGAAGAGATCCACTACCTGCCAAAGATGGGAAGCCGCTCTTGAGGAGATTGCAACCAGAAACACCAGTTAGTGCCATGTCTGTACTAACGAGGGGCACTGGGTCAAATGAAAAGGTATGAAATGCTTTGAAATTTGGAAATAATAAATAGATCAATCCTAAAACAATTGTGTCAATAAAAGCAATTGGACTGAAAATTAAAAAGTACAAGTGAATATAGAGAAAGGCATTTTCTGATGCACCGTTTTTGCCAGTTTACATCATGTGAGCACCAACCACTGAAAGGGAATTAGTTGCTAGAGTGTAGATAATTGCATTAAGGATCATTTTCCCTAAAATCCAAAAGATGTAGAAAAGTATAGACTTGTTATTCAGACTCTTGGTTCAGCCTCATTCTCAATTACCTTCCTTTCCCTTCACTGTCATTACGTAGTCAACTTTAATTGTTTAAGGTCTTGGCAGTATCCTGATAATTTTGTAATTCCTATCAACTAGGATTGTCTCACAAAATTAACCCAGAAAAGACAGGCAGATGAAACAATGGCAACAATAATAGCAAAAAAAAGTCAAACAATTCCATAAATATTAATTTTATTGCTATAGGATAAATGTTGCTTACCAAGCATGGTAGGATAGATATCCACAAGGGACACCATATTTGATATGGATTGTGACTTAATATTTGGACCCATTATAAGGAGGGGGATATGAGAACTTGCTTCATACATGCTCATTTTATAAAATTGTCTGTGTTCCATCGCAAGTTCTCCATGATCCGCAGTAAATATTACATAAGTTCTTCCAAGCAGTCCTGTTTCATTTAGAGCAGAAAGTATCTCACCTATAAAACAAGACAAGGTAAAACATGTTAAGATGTTAATTAAATAGCACTGATGTTTGCAAGCATTCTGAGGAATACTTCCTTGCTAACAAGAACATTTAGTGTTAAGTGATCAACAAAGTTTCTCCCTGAAAGTTCTAAGTTTCTTTCAAAGCTTAACAATATCAAATGTAACTGATTTCCAAAACTCCATAGTTGAAATACTATTTTGTAAAACTTAGATTTAATATCTATGGAATTGGGGGCAGCCGGGCCGGCGAGCGCGCCTGTGGGGCCTCGGGGGTCCCCGTGTCGGGGTGGCAGACAGGGGGTGGGCAGCCGGGGGCCAATTTTATCGGCACGGTAACTGGGAGAGGTAGGTATGCTAGGGGTGGAGGGCCATATCCGGTTAGGGGATCGCGCTCCCGATGTTTACAAGCGGTAGCGCGCTCCGACCCTCCCTACCCATCCTGCAGTCCTGGTTGTCCGGAATCTCAGGCCCTGAATACCCGGCTGCTGTTGTGCAATGCCAGGTCCGTGGTTAATAAGGCTCCCCTGATCTGGGAGTTGGCTCAGGAGGAGGCCGCGGACCTGGTAGGTGTCACCGAAACCTGGTTGGGCCCAGAGGGAGGTGTCCCTCTGGTTGAGATGTGCCCACCAGGTTTCCTTGCATTTCACCAGCCTAGGGCTCAGGGAAGGGGCGGTGGGGTGGCGGTGCTTATAAAGGAAGTCCTTTGTCCTAGGGAGGCCACTGTCCCTCAGACGGCTGGCTGTGAATCTCTTTTTGTGAAGTGGGGGCAAGGGGTTCAGATGGGTCTTTTGTTGACGTACCTGGCTCCCTGCCACGTCTCATCGGCCCTACCCGGACTCCTAGAGGTAATAGCCGGGCTGGCGGTTGAGACCCCAAGGCTCTTAGTCATGGGGGATTTCAACCTGCCATCGCTCGGTGAAACCTCGGGGTTGGTCCGGGAGTTCTTGGCTTCCATGACGGCCATGGACCTGACCCAGTTAGTTTCTGCCCCCACTCACATGGGAGGTCACATGCTGGACCTGATTTTTGTCTCTGGGCAGTGGTTGAATGACTGTAATTGGGGGGATTTAGTTATTACGCCCTTGTCATGGACAGATCATTCCCTCCTTAGGCTGGATTTCTGTTCCGCTACCCCCCACCGCAGGGAGGCGGAGCCACTTAGATGGTTCCGCCCCAGGCGCCTAATGGATCCGGATCGGTTCCAGAGGGAGCTTGGGCCATTTCCTGAATCTCTGGCTCTCAGCTCGCCTGGAGACCTGGTGGCCACCTGGGAGGGGTCGGCCGCCGGGGCCCTAGAGCGAGTTGTGCCTATGCGACCTCTGACTCGGCACAGATCCCATTTGGCTCCGTGGTATACGGAGGAGCTACGGGAGATGAAGTGCCGAAAAAGACGTCTTGAGGGCATTTGGAGGGCGAGCCGTTCTGAGTCTGACCGAACACAGGTGAGATCTCATATTAAGACTTACCTTGTGGCGATAGGGGCGGCGAAATCTTCGTATTTCTCCGCCCTTATTGCATCAGCAGAAAATCGGCCTGCCGCCCTGTTTAGAGTGACCCGCTCTCTACTTGAACCGAGAGCGCGGGATGACCTCTTGCAGGGTAGAGCGGAGGAGTTTTCCCGATTTCTGCATGATAAAATCGCTCAGATTCGGGAAGGGCTCGACTCCAATTGGGTGGTCCCGGGGGAGGTGTCCGGGGCAGGTCTTGAGAGTGTTATCTGGGGGGAGTTCGATCCTGTGACCGCTGAGGGTGTGGACAGGTTGCTGGGGGGTCTGAATGCCACCACCTGTTTATTGGACCCGTGTCCTTCCTGGTTGGTTTCGGCCGCCAGGGAGACGACACGAGGCTGGCTCCAGGGGATTGTCAACGCTTCTTTGAGAGAGGGGTTGCTCCCTACCGCCCTGAAGGCGGCGCTGGTGCGCCCCCTCCTCAAGAAGCCTTCCCTGGACCCAGCTATTTTAAACAACTATCGTCCAGTCTCCAACCTTCCCTTCGTGGCGAAGGTTGTTGAGAGTGTGGTGGCACGTCAGCTCCCCCAGTACCTGGAGGAAGCAACTTACCTCGATCCGTTCCAATCGGGCTTCAGGCCTGGACATAGCACTGAGACGGCATTGGTCGCGTTGGTTGATGATCTCTGGAGGGCTCGTGACAGAGGGTTCTCCTCTGTCCTGGTCCTATTAGATCTCTCGGCGGCTTTTGATACTATCGACCATAGTATCTTATTGCGACGGTTGGAGGGGTTGGGGATTGGTGGAACCGTCCTCCGATGGTTCTCCTCCTTCCTCTCTGACCGTTCGCAATTCGTGTTGGCGGGGGGGGAGAGGTCCACCTCTAGGCCCCTGGTTTGTGGGGTGCCTCAGGGGTCGGTCCTTTCTCCCCTCCTGTTCAACATTTATATGAAGCCGCTGGGCGAGATCATCCGTGGTCTTGGAGTGAGGTGTCATCTGTATGCAGATGACACCCAGCTGTACATCTCCACTCCGGACCACCCCAACGATGCTGTGGGGACTATGTCTAGGTGCCTGGAGGCCGTGCGGGACTGGATGGGCGGGAACAGGCTTCGGCTCAACCCATCCAAGACCGAGTGGCTGTGGTTTCCGGCGCCCCGATATAGCCAGCTGACACCTTCGCTGGCTATTGGGGGGGAGGTTCTGCCCCCCACAGAGAGGGCTCGCAACCTGGGAGTCCTCCTGGATGTACGGCTGTCGCTTGAACATCACATCGCGGCCGTCTCCAGGGGGGCGTTTCATCAGATCCGTCGGATCTACCGGTTGCGGCCCTTCCTGGATCGGGACGCCTTGCGCACGGTCACTCAGGCCCTTGTCACCTCTCGCCTGGACTATTGTAATGCCCTCTACATGGGGCTCCCTGCGGGGAGCATCCGGAGACTCCAGTTGGTGCAAAATGCAGCCGCGAGGGTGATTATGGGGGCATCGCGTAGCGCCCATGTGACGCCTCTCCTGCGCGAGCTGCATTGGTTGCCGATGGCTCTCCGGGTTCGCTTTAAGGTTCTAGTTTTGACCTTTAGGGCGACCCATGGCATGGGACCAGGTTACCTTCAGGACCGCATTCTACCAACGTTCTCCAACAGGCCGGTGCGTTCCCACAGGGAGGGTCTGCTCCGGGTGCCGTCGGCCGCTATGTGTCGTCTGGCGGTGCCAAGGGGTAGGGCCTTCTCTGTGGGTGCCCCCGCCCTCTGGAATACTCTGCCACCGGAACTTCGTACCGGCACGGACCTGAGGGCCTTCAGGCGCGCGTTAAAGACTTGGCTCTTTGAGCAGGCCGGCCTGGGCTGAGATAATGATTTTAAATTTGATCTCCATTTTTAACTTTAAATTGGGTTTTAAGGGTAGGGGGGGGGTTTCCTAATTTTAGTCTGCAGCTGATTCAAATATTTAATTACTTTTTAACTTTTGTATTTGTGGGGTTTTTAGACGAGCTGTTCACCGCCCTGAGTCCCTAGGGAGAAGGGCGGTATATAAATGTAATTAATAAATAAATAAATAAATAAATAAATCCAAAATCCTAATAATGAAATTAAAGACCTGTCTCAAAATTTAACTCTCGGGAGATTAACTCTTAGGACCAAGTTATTTCAACCCCCCCCTCAAACTTTACAAACTGTATCAGAAAATTCAGCTTCTTTTAAACATAGCTTTATATCCGAGCTGATAATTAAAACAAAAGGATCGATGTTTCAGTCATTCTAAAATCTTGGCCCATAATTATTATGTTATAAATAGATAATTAGTAAAAGTGAACATCATCATACCAATTTAAAAGCATATATTCTAATGATAAGATTGTTTCACAGTCGTAAGAGCAGATTATTATATTTTCTATCTAACACTTCATAGGGTTATGCTTTGCATAATATTAATAAGTATGTTTTTCAGTGTACAGAAGTTCTTAAGGTGCATTTTAGCTGGTTCAAATGATGCAATAATGAATAATGAGCTCATAATGAAACACATCAATTAAATATTTCATATTACTGAACCTTATTTTAATATGATCAATTCCTAAAGCTAAGAACAGGACTAATTAAAAACTATATAAATAGAAGTTAACTTCTAAATAACTGTTTAATTCATATCTAATTTATTTCAAATGCACAATTCATAACAAGCACAAAAACTGATATTTCTCTTGAGTTTCTAAATGCCATGCTGATTTTAAAGCAAGTTAGAATAATTGGAGGCCCATGAAAATCTATAGTACAAAAGGAAATGTTGATAATATATAAGCAGTTTCAGTCAACGGGATTATAGCCAAAGCAGGACATTGTATGTCACTCAAGTCACTGAAAACTTAATCAAATTCTTTTTGGTTCATTAGATTTCACACGTTTGTTTGTTTTCCTGCCTAATTTTCACATTTTTTAATAAAACGAGGCTGATATTTTTTGAATTCCAACTTAGAAAGCAACCATTTTAAGGCAGACTCTATGCCATTATATAATTTCAAATATCTGAAGAGATTTTTCCTGTTACCTAATAAGTGAAGCCATATACTAAACATAAGAACTCATAATCCTAGAAGTAGTTGAAGCCACAAAGGAAATAAAAATACAGGATTCCAAACAAAGTTTTTCCCCTGAAGTTTCTCCTTTCATCAAATTCCTTTCATGCAGCCAAGGAGCACCATTACAAGTGATAGGGAACCATCACCAACTGTCCTCAGCAAACAGTATGAGCCTATGTAAATACCAAGAACCAGCCCTGATGGCAGAGATGTTTTTCTTGACCCAAAGAAATATCCTTATAGAGAATGCAACTGAAAGCACTCCAAAATATTAAGAATTTCCTTTGCTCTAAAACATGGGTGTCAAACAGGATTTCTTCTAGGGCTGGATTAGCATTGTAGTTCTTTATGGGCTGGCCGCGGGGGAGACATCGGATGGATGCCTCCTGCAGCACTTTGCTGGCCAAAATGGGGCACAAGAGGGCTGCATGAGGCCCCTCCATGCCGCATTTTCAGCCTGGATGGTCTCCTGCAGCACTCTGCCCCCCATCCCGGTGCCCTGTTTTGGCTGCCAGAGGTACACCAGGCCGGTCCTTTGCTATTTCCAGGCTGGTCCCACGGGTCAGATTTAAGCATCCCCATGGGCCTGATCCATCTTGCGGGCCTTGAGTTTGACACCCCTGCTCTAAAATAACCAAATAAATCACAGATCTGGTAGGTCTATGTAAGAACATTCCCAGATAATAGCTTTGATATCATCATGTATAGGACTTGTTATAATGCTGAGTATTTTAACATGGATGTATTGTATTCTTCATGAATCTATATAGGCAGATACCTAAATAAATAAAGAATAAAGGAAAATGCAATATAATACTTTCAAGTACATTTTTTTTTTTTGGGGGGGGGAATCTTCCCACAAGTAACAGTTCTAAAATTTCTGACAATGGACAAAAATTGCACTAAGATCAGGATAATAAATGTATCCATTATGAAAGTAATAACTTGATATCACCTACCAAGCATGGCATCTGTTTCTGCACACATGGCATAATAATGTGCTCGAATATTTCTGATTTCTTCCTGTGTAAATTGCCCACTGCAGTTCTTGGTGTAAGTAGAATAATAATCAACTGGGTGCATCTCTGCAAATGGAGGCCATTTTGGAATCTTTATGGCATCATAAATCACCTAATAACAAAACAGAAATGTGCTATATTTTATAAAATAGCTGTATTGTGCATTTGTAATTTTCTGACAATTTTCAAGTAGGTGCCAAAAGCAAGCATGCTGATTGAAAATGAGATTACAAAGAAGATTTCTCTCCCTAGATTGGTAGTGCACAGAAATGAAAAACTGAACTTTTTCTGAGAGGTCAGCTGCTGGCATTACTAGGACCCTGCAGAGCTAAATCATCCTTTTATATGTAACATTTTTAGTAGAAGAGATGAAAAAGTGATGAGACAGTTACAAAGAGAAAACAGTTGTCTGGACTTTCTTTTGAAATATGTGAATGAATAGGATAACAGCAAAAAAAAACCCTTCGTTTAAAACTGCTCCTGCAAACTTTAATTTAGTTACAAACCTAGATATGGTGGGAGTGTCACTACACAGTTTGATTTTTAATCTGTATTCTTAAAACTAAGTGTTCAAAAATACTCTTTTTGCAATGTTACCCAGTTACAGATTCTTGTTACTCAAAAATGTTACTAAGGACAGTTGTTCCTTCCTTTGAGGCTTACTATCTATTTTGACAAGGGAGTGGGTGGGGGGAAACAAGCAAAGGAAAACAAAAGGAGGGGCAAAAGAGGAATCATATGCTTTCTGCTAAATGATGCCTATTGAAACCTAACTGAAGAACAGCGTGAGGAATAGGAGCCCAAAGAATTGGCCAAAAGGAGGATTTGGGGGAAGGTGTCTAGTCTGATATAGTGGTCCTCAACTTATGACCACAATTGAGCCCACAATTTATGTTAAGTGAGAAATTTGTTAAGTGAGTTTGCTTCATTTTACGACTATTCTCATCACATTTGTTAAGTGAATCACTGCAGTTCTTAAGTTAGTTACATGAATCTGCTTTCCCCATTGATCTTGCTTGTCAGGTTGCAAAAGGGGATCACGTGACCCAGGGGCACTGCAACCATCATAAATGTGAGCCAGTTGTCAAACATCTGAATGTAAATCACAACACCATAGGGATGCTGCAACCGGTCTTAAGTGTGAAAAATGGTCATAAGTCATTTTTTTTCAGCACCGTTGTTAATACTGAATAGTCACTAAATGAACTGTTGTAAGTTGAGGACTACCTGTACTCAGTGGCCTGGAACATCAGTGCAAAGAAATCCTACAAGCACTGCTGTGTCTATTTCGGTTTGCATGTCCTTTGAGAGACTCTGTCTCTTTTTTTTATGCGAGTGTCAAACTTTCAGAGATTGTAAACTGAATATTAAAATTTATTTTCACAAGATATTGCTGGTTTAAAAGAAGTTTTGAGATGGGCCTTTTGAAACTTATTCTCATATCATGTAAATGCCTCTATAATGCATTCTCTGTCTGCAAAATCTTCCTTGTTTATTGCATCTCATGTATCTGAAAACAAACCACATGGTTCCAAGCTGAATCCAGCTAATATATTGCCTTAAAGACCATCTGCTTAGCAACACAGTGTACTATGAGAGCCTCATGTTGATGCACTGCTCTAAGCTGAATCACCAAAGGAACAGCAAAAAATGAATTCAGGTTTAGCTCTATTCCAGTCGAGATGGAATTCCATAGTTCTCCCATTCCAACCAGTGGAATGGCTTGCCTTCAGACATTGTGGGTGCTCTATCACTGGAGACTTTTAAGAAAAATCTGGACAGCCACTTGTCTGGAATGGTATAGGGTTTCCTGCTTGGGCAAGAGGTTAGACTAGAAGACTTCCAATGTCCCTTCCAACTTTATAATTCTGTTATTCTGAACTGTTATTCCACATGTCAGCAGAACAGTTAGCAGCATGTAGCCGTATGTACCAATAGCAAATTGTGTTATGGAAAAAAAATACAAAGACATTGTTTACATTTATATCATATGGGTTGCATTGTACTGTCATGATAGCAATCCTACAGTTCTAACTCTGCTCAAGTTGCTTCAATTAGACAGTCAAAACATGGACCAATCATTTACACTGGAGGTGGCACCACAAATATATAAAAGTACTGTGTTTGTCACTAGGCAACCTCATAGACAGAAAACAAGATGCGGTACTGATTGATTCAGTATGGCTCCAATATATTTAGATGAATCACTATAGCAGCTAAGAAAAAACAGCAATAACCTGGAGGAATAAGCAAGTCATGGGGGCAAGGTGGGGGGAGACTTGGAGGAAAGATTACTTAGCCCTGAGACAAAGACACTCAAAGTAACCATGTCTTGATTTGTTTAGAATAAAAAGGGACAGAGAAAAACTTAAATAGGCTTTTTGCGACTTTCTGAAGTAATCCAGATTGAAGTAACTGATTGAACTCCATTATGGGTATGTACCCTTCCAAAATAATTTTAAAAATCCTTCTGAACACTGCATGAGAAGGCATCACTGAGCTATCATTAAAGCAGTCTGGGTTTTTAGTCTTCCAAAGGACCTTGAAAAATAGTTGCCACTGCTTTAACAGTCATAGAGTTGACTCAAAGTAGTGGCATTTTTCTTATACTCATGCAGATATCTGGAAAAGCTAGGGTACTTGAATGAATAATAGAGAACTCATGCAAAGTCCAAAGCATTTCTCCAAATCATTTTTGAACCTTGTAGGGACCTAACATACTTGTAGAACAACAATCCTAGTTCTTCCCAATTTAAGAATGTTCAGAACTGAGAAACACTAGCAAAAATAGAGCTAAATTTACATTGTATACTTCTGGGTTAAACATAAAAAAAATACTCCAGTTATGAAAATGCTATTAGAGAAAAATATGTAGTAACAATTATTTAATGGCTGACAGCTCACTAAAATTCCTGTCCTAACTATAAAAAAAAAATGTTATGTGAGGATGCTTCAGTGGAAAAATTGTTTCATTACACAGCCGCAGTACCTTTCAGCAGCAGGAGCCATGGCAACAGGGCTAGAGAGTGTGGTAGCCATTGTAAAACATCTGGGAATAATTCACTTGGAATACAAATGAACAGGAGCTTTTGATTCCTCTTCATGAAAATAATAGCACTAACTGGTTTTTATTCAAGAAAACAGCTGGATTTTTTCAGCATTAAAATAGAAAATGTAAAACGTAAATGTAAAATTATATTTTCTGCCCAAGCAGACAGCAATTTCCATAAAAAGAGAAGGCCTTGCAGTTTCTCTAAGTAAGATCAATCTAATTGTAGCTTATTATACATAACAAGAAACAGATTGGCAATGCAAAATCTATAATAGTAAACATCATAATTGCTCAGTTTATAAAATGACATTATCACATGCAGCTCATACTAACTGTGGCAGCTGGTTCCATTTTTTATTGTGGGAACATAGCCTTAAGGGACTACAAGATCAGCAAAGTTTTTCATCTCAAAGATTATATGGGCATCAATCACTAGTCAATACAATGTACCCATTGCCAATTTAAATCCTCTAAGATTCAAGCACACACACACTCACACCACTTTTGAAAGAAAATGCTGTTACTACTATGCTTACATGATGTCTAACCATTCATAATCCATCAAATGTGGAACAACTATGTTTTCTGGTGAACAACCATATTTTCTGGTGAAGCAAAATGTATTGGCCATACTGACTCCCCCATCCTCCTCCAGTTTTCCATTAGTGACTTACATTAGCGACTTTAGTGTGGAGGCTTTCTCCAGACAGCAATCTTCCTATACAGCTCTTTAACTTGTTTTACACCAGGGGTGTCAAACTTGCGGCCTTTGGACCGGATGCATCATGTGTTGGATCCGCCCAGTTTAGTGAAGGGGAAAAAAATCCTGATACGTCATGTGACACCGCTGAGACACTGCGAGTTTACACCCCTGTTGTACATAGTATATGATGATGGTTGGATCCAGATTTAGATGCTTTTAATAAGATTGTTACCAGTTTTTTTCCAATACTGCCTTCAATCTCCTGATGCTGTTGTATTATTCAGCAAGTAGCACTCATAGCAAACTATACTGCCAGGTATTTCAGAATCACTGGTGAAATAATTATGCTAAAATATGTTGCTAGAGCAGATGAGCCCTACTGTTGTGGCCCAACAGCGGCCAACAGAGCTGGCAGCAGATTCAGACAGTGAGGAGTTTGGGGAGGAACATGGGCCAGCCTTGGAGTCTGGGGAAGGCTCTGACGAGTGCTCTGCGTCAGAGGCAGAGATGGGGCCAGGGCCATCTGATCGTTATCAGCTGCCTTCGGAATCAGACATCAGTGAGGTAGAAGAACAGCTAGAGCCTGTTCCCAGTGTGCACATGCACAGAGTTGCCAGAAGAAGGGAACAGCTGAGGAACAAGAGCTGACTTGGGAGTAAAGCCACAGGTGGATGGTGAATGGCCCCTCCCCTAGAGAATAAAAGAGGACCAAAAGGGGAGTGGAGCTTTGCAGGAAATAATTAGTTCATTCCATAATGCTTGCCAAGTATTGCGGCATCTGAAAGATATTGACCTGACCACTCTCCAAGCCTGATAAAGGTCTGTAATTGGGAACTATCTTGAAAGACTGTTGGCCGAGTCTTTGTTGGAGAGGAAATTCATTGTAAATTAAATTAAAAAAACTTGGCTTCGTACTGTTGGGAAAGCCTAAGTCAGAACACCTACTTGGCTTCCAATAATTTATCCCAGGTCATTTTAGAAATGCTGGCTTACAATCACCCCAGATCTTCATCTAGGCTAAGTCCTTTAGCTAACTAAGGGATTCATTGAGTCATTGAATCCAACACTTTTGGAAAATATCAGATTATGGAAGACTGATCTAGTAGCATGGTTAAAGTCCCTCGGCCAGAGAAGCTCACTGGATAACTTTCGGCTAGTTATTATTTCTCAGTCCAAACTACTTCACAGGATGTTGTTGTGGGGAAAACTTCAGAGAAGGCTTTATACACTACCTTGAGCTCCTGAAGAAAAGGAGTGCCATAAATCAGTCAGTCAAACATGAATAATAAATATTACACTGAAGTTGACTTATGTACCAATAAAGAGTAAGATGACAAAGAATTATTAAATCTTTTTCATATGCTATGTATATACATACCTTTTGCAGCCAATATGGAGATGTGAGAAATGTGGATGCCCCATAATTTTCTCCTGAGGATGGTGAAGGATATGGGTGAGGCAAATTTAGTCCGAGGTACAGAGCAAAGGGCTGTGATAGTTTAGTTGCCTTATTTTTTATCCAATTTGCTACTTCTTCAGTAACCTTCCAATCTTTTTGCATAACTCTTTTATATGTCTTGTTGCCTATGAGTTTAGCCACAGGTCTGCCTTCTTGCTGAAGCAAAAAATCAACATTTCTGGTCCAAGCCTCCACACGGTTACTGAAAAGAAGAAGAGCTTTCAAGGTATGCTTTTGAATTGTAATTGCATGCAAATTTACCCAAGATTATGATGCTGGCTTGTTTTTATTAACTATTGCTACAGTTTAAAAGATTAGGCTGTACACTACAAGTATATATCACCAAATTGCACACTATTCCTATGTTTCTCACAGTAGCTATAGAAGCAGAAAGTAAAGATAAAAATGTATGAACCTGAAGCTAGTTGTGCTTCACAGAATCACAGAACTATAAAACTAGAAGGGACCACAAGGATGATCAAGTTAGGCTTTCTGCAACATTCAGTAAAACCAACTATAGCAAGGTTCTTCTTTGTAAGAGCAAATGCAGGCCAATATATGCTAATTCAGTTCATGCAACATGCTAAAGTAGATGGTGTGCATTGAATCATGGGACCGGCTGTGATTTTAGAGAAATATTTAATCTATCTATGGCTACAGCTCGAATTATCTATGGCTTTGTTTCATTACTGACCTTAGTCAAATATCATCCAAACCTGACTAACAGCCAATAGAGACTTAAGCAATTATTAGTTTCCATGGAAACAACATAAACTGAAAAGTGACTGTAAAACAAAGCAATTTCTGAAGATTCTGTCTCAAACTTTCATCCTGCATCCATATATACATTTCCCATTCCCCCTCACCCTGGCCAAAAGTGCTAGGCAAAGTATTCATCTTCCCTATTATCCCTATTCTGTTGTTGTTGTTTTTATCAAGAATTGAACAATCTCTACTCCAATGAGGGTTTTCTAGTTACCACAACAGTCAAATGACCTACATTTCTGCTAAAAAGTGATCTACTGTATTTCATCACATCATTCAAACCAAAACCCTTAAAAAGATTTCTGCCAGCTTTGTTAGTGGCAGCTTCCCACAGAATTCCTAAATATAGGGATTTGCATGATTGGTTGTTATTCTATTTAAAAAAAAATATTTAGAATTATCCTTTCTGGAATAGAAAGACATTTTCCTATATTTATTTCTATTCTGCTTGATTTCAGAATGAAAGGGTTGCTTACAAAGCAATCAAAACAATAGGGCAGGATACGCAAAGGATACACACCATCCAAGGCCCTACAGCTTTACAGTAGGACAAGTTAAGGGAAAGGATTAGTGGATTCCCTTGATTTTGTTTCCCTTCAGTCTGATAGCATTTACCTATAAAGAAAACAACCATGTAACTCTCCCTACCATCCTTAACTTGTTGGGGCAGGGCTAAGCGAGTGTAGATAGATGATTTGAATAGCAGCTTTATTAATTAATTCTAAATCCATTTTGAGATTAATATCCACATAATCATTGTTTTTTTAATGAACAATATCAAGCATTTTTATAGGCTTTGTCCAATACACCTTTTAAACATGTATTACAAATTACCAAAAAATAAAAAATACAAAGAATAAAAAGTGTAGAAAATAAAATAATTAAAAAGTATATAAAAATAATTTCCCCCTTTATTGCAAGTATATTAGTAAGTTGTCACCATTTCTCAAAATGCAACAAAACCTCTCTACTTTGCCTATCTCATTGCTTAAATTGCCTTGTTTTTTATTTCTTATTAGCAAAAGACCATTAAGTCACCAGAAATAACAAAATATCAATTCTAATCTTGATCAAATAAGCCAACTCTATACTCCTTCTCTGTACTTTTAACAATCTCAATTTTTAATCACTTCAAATAATTTCAGAACTTGATTTCATTTCATTATTTGTGTCCCTTGTCAAATAATCCTTCAAGAACTTAATAGCTCTTTTGTACATTCAATAAGAAAAGGTTATCTAAATCACCTTTTTTGTCTGTTACTTTATGTCCCTTTTAAATATTAAGACATCAGTCAGTTTCATATGTATATCTAGTATATCATCTTTTTCCATATCATTCTTTTAACTTGTCATATTTAAATATATATTCAAATCAATTTCAGTCTTATCCAATACAGCTTGTTCTTTGTCTGTGACATCACTAATACACTCTATAGTATCAGATATTATTAAAATCAATTTCTGATGCCAATGTTCAAAGATATCCTTAAAAATATCCACCGTGAAGGTATTTTGCTGCATTCTTTGATAACAAGTCAAACTTAAGTATTCTTCGTCTTTAATATTTATGTTCTTCTAGTTCCCTCTAGTGTCCAACCTTCAAACTCCCTTTTTATATTGATTTTTTTTCCAAAGAACTCTTATCATCCAAAAAATTACGGGAACAATTCTTAAATTTAATTTCAAATTTTTATTCCAAGTCAATCTAATCCCATTTTTAACTCTCAATACTATTTTGCTGTTTATTCCAAATGCTAATGTTTTTTCAAGTTCTTAAAACTGTATTTAAACTCCTTTCTCTAAAGCTAAGGAAGAGTTTTCCTAGTGAATGCAATAAAAACTTGTAGTTCTGAAGGGTCTTAATATTTTCAAAGCAATAAAAAATAGATCCAAAGATAATTAAGAAATGAGTCCTGGTCAAGCTTTTTTCCAAGGGTTGCGTTATGAGCAGCTGAGAGTTGAGCAATATCATCAAAACACAGTCATGGGGCTCACCAGAAGTCACATTTAAACTCTGATTTTTACTTCCCTGAAATTCTCAAGAACTGCATATGGCTCTAAAAAGTTTGTTGATGTTATGCTTTCATTATTTATACCACTATTCCTACTACCACTGAGCAAATAGATATAACAGGCTGGATTCTATCAGGCAATAAAATTACAAAAACTTTGTAATTTTTTGTATTATTAGGACTAACCTAATATCCAGACAAGATTTGACATAAATAATACATAAAGTATGAAGTTGGACACCAATAGCAACTTTGAGGAATGTGAAATGCCAAATTAGTACAAAATATATGAGAAGCATATTCATACATACCTCCTTCATTCGCTTCATACTTCATGTTTCATATAAGGCACATTTTTAAAAGGTAGAATGTTTACTGGTAATGCCACAGCACTAACAGAAACAAACCTCTAATTCACAGTTTTGTTTAACTATAAAATAGAAATCATTTCATGAGTCTGGAGTAGAGAGGAACAGTTCATCACAGGAGTTATTCATTTTAAGAATTATATCTGAAACAATTTTTATAGTGAGCCATTGACTATGAGACATTTCGTTTACATGTTGAAAGATAGAAGCACTGAAAAGCATTTAATCAATAAAAAGAACAATGAAATTATTGAGATTTCATCAATAAACCCCGGATATATATTTCATTCTTTACTCACCTTAATGAATGATGTCCAGAAGTATAATCCAGTTTTCCATATTTTTTAGTATAGTAACCTTTGTTTTCCATAAGGTCCATCCATGTAGTATAATTTGGATCTAAGCCCTTGAAGTTGTTCCAAGACTCAGTTAAGTGAGTGAAAAGGCCACTCCACATAGCTAAAAAAATATTAATAAAACAATTTGTTTATACAACTGTTTTCTTCACCTGATACAATTTGGAAGGCAGCCCATAAGGCAAGTGACTTGTGACTTTGAAGATAATTTTTTGCCACTTCTATGGAACAATATTATGCAAGCTCACTGTGAACTCCTATAGCCATGATAATAAACCTGTGGGACATGTGCCAGAAGTGGCATGCAGAGCCATTTCTGCCGGCACGTGAGCTGTCAGGTCCACTGTGCATGCACACACGCCTCTCACCAGCCAGGTGATTGTTGTGTATCTGCTGCTCATGCGCAGGGGGTGGGGTGCACATGGAAAATGCGTGCGGAGGCGCGGGGCACACAGGGGCCAAGTTATGAGTGCAAGCACATGTGCGTGCACACACGGGTGCACGCACGCACTTTTGGCATGCAAGGATGAAAAGATCAGCCATTACTGTCCTACAGCATGAAAATCCATCAAAATATTATCTCTCCTTTCTCAAGGAAGGAATATACAATAGTTTCTCTGTAGGTATTTTTGTTCTGCCATTTATTCAAATATTACCTTTTTTTGTATAATTTTACCTGCACGGGATGGACAGCAAATGGGAGAATTGGTGTAGGCATTAAGAAAGAGACTGCCTTGCCTCCTCATGAGTTCTATAAAAGGCAAAACTACTGTTTCATTTTCTGGGGAAAATGTTAGCCTTCCATCCTGCAGGGGAAAAAAATGACTTATGAGAATGCATTTGGGGATTAAGGAGTATTACAAATCACTGGCTAAAACGCGCAGTTTATGTATTATATTTATTTTTAAAATTATATATTTTAGGTACATTTTAGGGAGAGAAGAGAGCCAGTTTTATGTAGGGGTTAGGGCACCAGGGTAACTAGGAGATGGTGAGTTCTAGTGCTGCCTTAGGCAAAAAAGCCAGTCAGGTAACCTTGGGTCATCCACTGTCTCTCAATCTTAGGAAATCCCTTCTGACTGAAAGGAACAATAACTTTATCACACCATCATTTAACCCTAACAGATCAAAAATTTAAAATTTCTTGCTAGAGTTACTTAAAATATTACAGAAGGAATTCTAATAGATAATATTTTCTGTTCTGCCTACCTCCTTTAGATATTGGAACTGAGAAATATCCTGTTCTTGTAGCTTGAAGGGCTAACAGTTCTGATTATTTAATGAACCCAGTCACTCATTTGTTCGGCCTAAGAAAGACACTGCAATTTTCTAAAATTTTACATAGTCTACACTGTGTTTTAAACATGATGTGTTTTTGGAGATTCTCAATCATCCAGGTCATGGTTGTCCCAAAGGTGCTTTTTCCAAAAGGCAACTGGATTTTCTTAGCTTTTTATTGTTTGAAAATATTTCAAAGTGAAATTACCGTAAGAAAGTCCAATTGGATTTTGGAAAAAGCATCTTTGGGTTAAATATTGTGTGTTTAAAAAGCTTTTGTCTTTCAGTAGGATTCCATGAGACCAATCTGACATGTGCTCACGCAATTGTCATTTTCGCTAGCAACTTCATAACTAAAAGTGTAATAGACATGTCTATTTTTTTTCTAACCCTAATCATCTTCTTGCCATTATTTAAAAACACAGAAAAACTTGCAAAATCTCTCAACCTATTATTTTATTGTGTTGGTAGACCCCCTAGTGTACACAAAGAACTGTCTGAAATGTTTGCACCACTTGTTTCCTCATTTTCATTGTTCCTATCTTGGAAAGCCATGGTAGCTTTATGCAACCTTTACTTGGAAGTGCATTCCACTGGTTCAATGTGAAAATGTTCCAGTAGGATTGCAGTTTACATAGTGAATATACTCAAATTATTTGGATAAAATTTAGCTACTGAGTTCACATTCAGTGCTAATGATGCATTAGGTTTCGGCTTCAAATGGGAAGAGACAGAAAGGTGAAGTAGGCCAACTCTCCAGAACATGGGACTCCCTGATGTGAAATTACATCTTCCACTGATCTGATCCTACTATGGCCAAAGGAATTACACTCCCAAAATATCTGGAGGGCATCACACTGGGGAAGAGGTCAGTAGCTGAAAATGAGTCTTGTGTCATTTTTCCCTTCAATCAAAGTCAGTAGAAAAACAAAATTGTCTAAATGGCCTGTTAAAATAAAACAAAATACTTACAAAAGAATCGCACATCACCAGCACAACATTAGGCTTTCCACAAGTACCACAGCTCTCTTTACGATGGAGCAAAGGCCTCGCCTTTACAGGTCCCCAAGAAACAAATCCGACCAGCAGAAGGCACAAGCTAACTATTATACAGTTTGTAAAGCAAGCAGAGTTTCTCCCCCTTTTCCCCATTTCTTCTTTAGGTTCAGAGCAAAGGCTCCAGCCCCTTCCTTTCAGAATTCCTTCTCGCAACTCTTTTTCATTTCGCAGATCTTCACTTGACTGGGCCTGCCGGATGATTCATTCCACAGCTCGTGATCTACTACTCCCATTATACATATTGGGAAAAATTAGTTATTAAAGCCAATGCCTTTGGTAACTGAATGAGCTCAAGCGGTCCAAGGTTATGAATATGCAAAATACTCGTCCTTTTTTACTATGCGAAAGGCGGGGAAACGGGAAGTTAGATAAATCAAAAAATGAGGAGCGAACCAGTGTAATGCGACGAAGGAAGATACGGTGTAAATATTGGACTAGGGATCACTGTCTGTGAAGACAGGAACTAGCCATAGGTTATAATAAAATTAGGAAATCAGAATACTTGTGCAGTAATGTCGTTCTGTCCTCGCCACTTGATAGGATCCAATGTGCAAGAATATATGCTTCGTGTAGGAAAAAAAATAAATTCACAATCCTCAAAATGAAATTTTGCAGCATAATCCCCCCATCCACAAACGATTGCGTGCATTTCTCGCAACGCAATCCAGTTCATGTGTGTTTCAGCAATAGAGTGAAGAAAATCAGTTGAAAGGAAAAGTGCATTACATCCGGTAGTAAAAGGGAATGTGTTCTCCCCAAACAAAGTGAAAAGTTCGAAGCGCGTACAATGAGACTAACTGCGTGGAATCGAACGGAAACGTCACCACCGCGAATGCTGAACCGAACAACCTCGCGTGGTTTGCCCTCTGACGTCTGAGGGAAAGGGAGAAGAGGTTCTAAAAAATAAATAAATAAAAACTCGGCGCGCCTGCGCGGTTCCCCCCAATTTCAGGAAACCATTCTCGGTGGCTGCTGATACCGGTAGTTGTGTCTGGGCGCTGCGACAGCCGGTGAGTGTGCCCGTTGTGCGGCCCCGGGGCGAGGCTGTTTCTTGAGCCCTCGAGCGCGCTTCTTCTGCCCTTGTGCCAGGCTTCGGCTTCTTTACAAAAGGAAACGCGATGAATCTCGCGTTTTACACTGATTTGCGATTTCGTTGGGGGAAAGCGAAACGATCGGGCTCGCGGCGCGGTTCTGAACGCCGCTTCCCACCCCCCTCTTCCATGTGTCCGCGGCTCCCTTTTGCTACGTGGCCTTTGGCCTGGTCTTCTTAGGGTGGTCCCAGTCAAGGCTTCTTTTGCACCGGTGCCATGTCGCATTCCCCCAACGTTTACTACAACGGCGATTCCCGTTTATAATTCTCCTGTCTTTCCCCATCATTTTTCTTTCCCAAAAAGTCTATTGAGAAAGAACTTCATAAAATATGTAACTGGTAAAGAGATTTATTGTGCAGCTGCCCTAATACTGCTTATTGCAAGCAAAGCAGGACATTTCTGCAATAGAAACTTCGTCTGGAAGATCCCCAAAGAAGCATGCTGAATCCTCATTCTTGTTTATAAACTTTACATGTCGGGTACATGTATCACATTTGCCGTATATTTTTCAACCCGTTTCTTATATATTTTCCTTCCGTACTTGTTTTCTGATAATTATTTTAGACTCACTGCAGACAGAGACATTTATTTTATATGTAATTGTGAAGGACGTTATGGACATTTTTAAAGTATAGCTATCGATGACTGGTGACCTTATGTGATTATAGCTGTGTTTACAAGTGTTGTGAAACAATTATAAATTCAGACGATAGTAGTTTAAATGTTTGCCGACATAAGATTCAAAGAAATTCCTAATTCTCTTCATATCTGCAACATACTTGTAATTATGCTGTTTTACATTGTAGGTTGCTTTTTACAAACAGTTAAATATTTTGAATACTCTGGCTGGAGGGTTCCCGCTGCAGACCATTAAAATAATACTTATAGAGAAGGTTTACTTGAGAGAGCTCCTAAAATGAAAGACATACGTTATTCAAAATATTTGGCTGGGTTGAACTGAGAAGCAACGTAATTGTGGGGAAATATAAGCAGGATGAAATAATGCTTTTTGTTTATTTTGCCTTTTCTTTCATTGAACTAAAACAGTTAAAATTTCTTTAATTGCTATTAAAAGAAAATTATATTAGTGCAATATTCAAGAGTTTCCACAAGTTCTGCAGAATTCCACAGATTCTGCAGAATGAGGGATAAATGGAAAAGCATCCAAAGTGGAGAGACATATGACAAGTACATGTCACAATGTAAACTGTGGGGTTTACCTAATTGTACTTACACCTGACATTAGGATGCAAATATAAAAGGCCAGGGCTTGGGTTGTGTTATTGCAACAAAAGTTTTGTTATTTTTAACAACACAATTATTTTTTAACTCCACAATTATTGTGGAGCCTGTATATACTCTCTAGAGTCTAGTTGTATTCTCTTATGCATGCAACAGTATGTCTTTGTCAAACATGATTTTTTAACCTAGGTACACTGCTGAGTAAAGTACTATATTATTTTACAAATATACATCAACTGTCTTCATATGTATCAGTAACTTTCTTACATTAATATTACTATAGCCATGTCAAACAAGGAAGTGAAAGCAGCATTGAAAAGTGCCAGAGATGCAATAAGAAATAAGGAGTATAAAGAAGCATTGAAACATTGCAAGGTAATCAATAGTCAAAAATCATAAATTGTTTGCATTAAAATGTTACAATATGTTCATAGTACTATAACCATCTCTAATGCAATTTAAGGGGTGTCTTCACTTGCATGGTTATTCCTCTTTCTCTTTGCTATGTGTTCTTTTATACTATTTTCTGCAGCAGTACGCTTTGGGATTTGTTTTCCTTTTATAATTATATAAAACTTCCTGATCCTATTAGGCCAGGGTTTTATTTAACCTATTTGGTTGAATTATGCACAATCGCTTTACAGATAGCTGTGGTTGGGTTCATACAACATATTAAGCCACCGGGAAGCATATGGCATTATAGTATTGTTTAGCCTCATTTTTGAATCCAACCACTGAACCAGGTTGTTAGTTTGTTTAGTTTGTTAGTTTGTTGTCTTCAGAGACTGGCATTTTATATATAATGAAAATGCTGGAAATTGTGCCATCCAGAACATATTTCTTGCTATCAAGATTCTTCCACAGTTTTAGATGTCATAAAAATTAATCTGAATTTTTAAGTAAGGCAATACACAGTCAAAGACAATAAATCTGGGGTAAGACTTTTTAAGCTGTTAAATCATTTAATAAATGTTTATCTGAATTGCAAAAAGGGTAGCTTGATATTTTCATTTGAATTTCTGTTTAATAGGCAGTATTGAAACAAGAAAAAAATAACTACAATGCTTGGGTATTCATTGGCTTGGCGGCAGCTGAATTAGAACAACCTGAACAAGCCCAAGGTGCATATAAGAAGGCTGCTGAACTTGATCCTGGGCAGTTGCTAGCATGGCAGGTATATATGACATTTTCCATACAAACATGTTTATGTGAATGTAAACATATTGGTTTATATGACTAAGTTGTAGATCTTCAGAAAATACAATAGTATCAGAGGTGGTATTCAGCAGGTTCTGACCAGTTCTGGAGAACCGGTAGTGAGAATTTTGAGTTGTTCGGAGGACCGGCAAATACCATCTCTGATTTTACCGTATCCTTCCCCTGCCACGCCCACCAAGCCACATCCACAGAACTGGTAGTAAAAAAATTTGAATCCCACCACTGAATAGCATGTTGGACTCAAAGGTAAGGAGCCTTATGCTGGACTCTTCCTGATTGAATGTCACAAAATAAAATCCCCTTTTTTTCCTTAACTAATAGCTCATTTGCAGATGTGTAGTATATATTATTTAAGATGCTTTATTTTCAGCGCTCAGAATGAGTAGCAGAGCCTCAAAACACAAGGCTTTGTCCAGTGGAACACTATGGGTTTTTGGTCAATGACAGCTTTCGTTCCTGTTGCAAATCAGATTATTTCTGTTACATGAGAAACTGTTGTCGATACCTTAAATGATTATAGAGGTGATCCTCAGTTTATATCCATTCATTCGGTGATTGTTCATAGTTACGGCATTGAAAAAAATGGATGTACAACCAGTCATCAAAGTTTCCACTTGGGAATGACTCAATAATCGCAATCATGATTGGGGCACTTGGGTGTCTGCCTCCTAATTATAATGTCATAAGGAGTCAGAGTCACCTGATTGCCATTTGTGACTCTCCCTGCTGGTTTCCCACAAGCAAAATCAATGGGGAAGTTAATCAGAGGCATCACAAGTTGCTCCGGTAAGTCATTCCTGCTTTCCCTCTGACGTGCAGCATCCCTGTGTATGGCCTGCACCAGCCATCCAGACCCTCCCCCAAACTTCATGCATTTTTGGGGGCCTCTGCCAGCTCTCCCTTGGTTTTCCCCACAATCTGTTGCACCCCTGCATTCCTTCCATGGAAATCCTTCTCTTTCTATTTAATGCTCTGTGTCTTTGGTTTACGATGGCAACCAGAAATGCCTAGGATTGCTGTTGCTAAATGTTGCAATTATGTGATATCAATTATGACTGCAGTCACTTAGCAACAGCAGTCCTAGTCCCAAGTACCATTGTGAACCAAAGGACTACCTATAATCATATCTTGTTTGTAAAGAATTTATATATTCTCAACATGAATTGTTTTAATTCATTTTCTGTTAATTAAAAATGTTATGTTGGAAGGTATAGTCCATAAAAGTTGATAATTGAAGTGACATTCTTCAATTTCACCCAGGGTTTAGCAAATTTGTATGAAAAAAGAAATACAGATGTCAAAGAAGACTGGATTAAGGTTTACGAGAAGCTACTAGAACTCTATGAAAAGTAAGAAACAGTTAAAGATTTTTTTTTGTCAGTTGTTGATGTTCTGTCATATTTATTTAAAATATTTTTAAAAATGAGATTTCACTCACACATTCTTCAGTTAGTCTGTAGGCATTTCTCTCTCTGTCTCTTTCTCTCCCTCTCTCTCCCCCTCTTGTTTTAAGAACATAGATGGTTTCAGCAGCAAAACTGTGGGTTGTTAGTAAGTTTTGTATTCCTTCACTTAGGAAACATCTCCCCTTCCCATTCTTTTTTTTCTTCAGAATTATCTTGGAAAGAGGCAGCAAACAGCCCTCAATGTAATAAACTTTCATCTACTCCAAGTGATTTTATAGACACTAAGTTCTCATTCAGAATGAGTGAGGAGAAGAAAGAAAGAAAACAATGCTAAAGGATAAAGGGTTCTTGTAAACTTAAAGGTGACCATATAGTAGTGAAGGGAAGCCATGTCTACTAGCTTGAGAAAGACAAAGATTAAAAAGGATGATGTGGATAATACTGGTAAAAAAATTAGTAGAAGCCCAAAGAAAGATGGAGAAAAGATGACAGAAAGGTAGATGTAAAAAAAAAAGTTAAAGGAGTCTCTGCAGATTTTATTCCACTAGTCATTGTCAACTATAGGGGGAGGTGCTCATCTCCGTTTCAAGGCTATTGAGCCAGTGCCGTTTGAAGACATTTCCATGGTCATGTGGCCAGCATGTTGTCACACAGCACTGTTATATTCCCACCAAACTGGTACCTATTAATCTACTCCCATTAGTATGCATTCAAACTGCTAGGTTAGCAGGAGCTGGGGCGAGGACGGGAGCTCAGCCCATCACATATTCTTGGGTCTCAAATCTGGGCTTCTGGCTTTCCATCTGAAAAACCCAGGATCTTAACTACTGAACCACCATACCACCCAAAGGAAGATGGAAAAAGTAAGACAAAATAAACTAAATATACCCTACATCAAGGGTCTTCAAACTTGGCAAGTTTAAGACTTGTGGACTTCAACTCCCAGAATTCCTGAGCTAACATGACTGAAGGAAGAATTCTGGGAGTTGAAGTCCACAAGTCTTAAAGCTGTCAAGTTTGAAGACCCCTCCCCTACATAAATCTAAATCAAGGACAGGAAGCAGGATAGGACCGAAAAATGCAGAAGTGTAGTTACCTTAAAATTGTTATTTTTAAGCATTTTCCTTAAGTTAATTACGTAATTAATAAATACATCTTATTTTTTTAAGCACTGATCAACAGAAATGGTGTGAAGTATGTAAAAAGCTTGTGGAGCTGTATCATAAAGATAAACAATATCTTCAGGTTAGTTACTATTTTGCTAATGTTTATTTTGGTCATTGTAAATGGTCCTTTTTACAAAAAATGTTTTTGGATAGATATAGGAAAAGCCAGCTGATTTTATATTAGTAAATATTTGCTTGTATCCCTTGAGTTTCCTCAAAATTATGAGGTATTTTAAAGTATTTATGGGGGGACAATGTTTGAGTGAGTAATACTCTTAAAATTTACTTTGAAATCGTATGAGAACTAAGCTTACTCTTGGATGCTGAAGCATTAATTGTGACAATGTTTTGCTCATGTACTATGTCCTTCTGAGGGTTCTAGTGTGATCAAGTCTAACTATAACTCTACATGTGTTTGTTTAACTTGATTAGATTACTTATTAGACCCAATATGCTGGTAGTTTGGCTTAGCCTGGGCAAATTGTTTGTGTTCTGAATTATATTATATTCCCTTTTCATAATTTCAGAGCTTTGCTTTCTGACAGGCTGTTTATCTGATCCTCCAGATTTTAGGTTTCCCTTGGTTTTATTAATTTCCCTCTTAACTGTATTTTGGTTTTGGTTTTTGACCTTGTGGGTCTGTCATGGAATTTTTTCACAGTATCATTAGCATTAAAAACATTTCAGAAATTTTGAGGCAAACATTTTTTGTCAATAGTGCAGGATTTGTTCTCAATTTTACTTTTGTGATTTATAGGTCAGTCATCCTCATATATCACTGAGGAAGCCATTAGGTAAATCAGAATTTTTAGAAATAAATATTTCAAGGACACCTTGAATATTTCAAAGACATAAATGTTTCTTTAGTACTTGGTATATTAGTATGCCAGCTTGTGAATAACCCACATTATATTTGCTTTTGATTGCTTCCATTAATGTCAATTTTCTATTCCATTGCCTTGAAATATGCTGATTGTTTCTTCTAGAGTGCTTCTGTGCTGTTTGAAGTATTGCTTTTCAAGTATTAATGGAAGTGGATTTTTAAAAGTTTTTCTCAAGTACTCATTGTTAATATTTTACCTTGTAATGCTTCACCATTGTTAATATCTTTTTTTATTTGTTTAATCAAAAGTAATCCATTTTCAGCTATAATTCCTACCAACATTAAATATTCACTTTTGTAGTTTCAGCTAGCCTCTTTTGATGCTTCTTGATGAGTTCACATAACTAACTCATTATCCCAGTTAATATCTCAGTTGCTAAAAACATCACTTCTGTTTCCATACAAGGAAGAAAGACATTAACTTTTTATTTTCATTTTAGAAACAAAAAAGCATAGTTTTTTAATTAAAAAAAGAAATCATGAGAAGAACCAATACATTCTGATATTAAAATTTATTCAGGAGGTATTTTGTAGAGTATTTATCTTTAATCTTGTGCTAAACTCCAGGTGATTACATCTATGGAATTTTCTTGGTAGTTTTACATGTTATTTATCAATGCCTTTTTCCAGGTTTTCTTCCTTCAGTTTTCAGTTTTAGTCAACAGCTGGAATTCCCAGATGATCCCTAATTCAAATTAACTAGGCTAATACTGCTTAACTTCAAATCACTTGCTTTGATTACAGCTGACCTGAATTGAAATGTTGTTGACGTTTTCTTGATAGGTAGCACGAAGCTGGCACAAACTAATAAAAATAAGAAGAGAAGGAGGTGCAGATAATGTTGAACTTCATCAGCTTTGGAAGAAATTGGTCCAGTTGCTAGAAGAGGGCATACAACTTAAAGATAATGAAATAGAGCAGTTGGTAAGCAATTGGGCTGTCGCTTAGATATAACACTTACTGTTTTTGAATCCTTTATAAAAATGCAGCTCTAACTTGGAAGTATAATTCAAAATTTTTGTTTTACTATGGTAGTAGGAAATTGACAGTTTGAGTAGTACTGTAAATAAGTACAATTCTGAATTCTAACTTACTAGTAAATCCTTTGACTAGAGACTGCTGCAAACAAACCAGAGAAATCTGTTTGAGATCCGTTAGTTTTCTTGCTTGAACCAGGGTCTAATGATACATGAATGTATACATACAAATATGTATATGTCCCTGTTTTCCCAAATGTTAGCAGTAGGCCTACTTGAAAGAGGTGAATTCTGATGATTGTGTAAAACTGATTGACACATATTTCGGCCAATAGGAAGTAAAACCTCTAATCTGTAGATGTGGAACCTGCTGATGTGTCAGCTTCCTTCGCCCACTATCAGATTATCTAAACAGAGCTATTTTTAACATTTTGACATGCTGTTAATCAGTAATGTATTAATAGTCAATTTAATAATTAATGGTTGTACCACACTTTGTAATTATTTTTAATGATGAAGATAAAAAATTATCAATAATGTAAAACACACTTCTAATTCCTGATAGTTTTCTTTAAAGCTTTATTAAAGAATTGCTCTGTGAGTGAGATGGATAGTCTCTAAATCTGATAGATAAATAAAAGCAGCAGTAGCAATATGTGGGCCTCAAAATGTTGTTGCATTGCAGCTCCTATTTGTCATTGGCAATGCTGGCTAAATCTGATTAAGGAAGAACAGAGAAAAGCACTGTTTGCCTAAAGAAATTCCTAAAGAAAAACTGACTGGCTGGCTTGAAATTTAAAGTGTCCTATTTCCCTGCTTGCTTTTTTTAAAAAAAGTTGTTCCTTCAAGCTTTGCCCTCTGGATATTAGAGGTGGGAGTGGATTATTTTGAGAAAAGGAATGGTTGGCAAGGAAATAACTGCCAACTTTTTCATTTCTTTCTCCTTTAAGATCTAGCCACCCATTGGTATCTGTATGCTTAAAAAGCAGATCAGAAATAATAATCCAACTACAGATAATTATTTCACATTCATTTTTATTTCCTAACTATTGATGGAATAGAGTTTAATGATTTTCAGATGATAGACATGCATAACACTATTGGAATTTTGAATATGCCATAGTGGAACGTAATGAAAAATAATAACGGGTGGACTTACATGATACATTGAGCCCAAATAAACCTCATTAGGGCTGAATATGAGTTTCAATATGCCACCATTAGTTAAAAGCTTGCTAGTTTTTGGCTTTATTATTTCATCTTACAATGCTTACATTGTTTTTTTCAGTTCCTTAATGCTTTTGAAGAGGCAGTCAATTCTTCAGAAGCAGTTCCAGGTGAAGAGCACAAAAAGCTTTACAGAGAATTCCTTCAGGCTTTATCAAAAGTAAGAATACTACTGAAATCTAAAAGTGCAACTTGACCTCTTATCTATTTTGCTAATCGTTTTTCTATTTCTATTAAAAGTTTCCTCATGAGTCTTCTAGAATGAAAAAGGCCTGTAAAGAAATGATGATTGTCTATCCTAACATGAGTTATCCCCTGGAAGTTCTTTGCTTACACTTCATTCAGTCAGGTAATTTGACTAGTTTCTTAATTCTATTTTAATTTTTATTAGTTTCTTCATTTTCTTTCTCTTATGCCTGCCATTGTTGCAGTTGATGTTCTGTTATCACGTATCTTGAAAATCTTCAGCTCTGCTACATTATGCTGATCAAGAGATTGCAAGATGGAATTGAGTAAAAAAAAAAATTCCTACATAACTTCCTTTGAAGATTTGAAAGGTTGAATTTAATTACAAAGATTGATATGGACTAAGACATCGTAATCTTAATATACATGTATATTAAAGAGACTGAGAAAGGCCCTGAAAGTAGTTTTGTATCTATGCCTTAGAAACTAGAATATTTTTGAAGGAAGAAGCCCAGGAAAAGGTAAACGGAAAATTATATGGCATATTTTAGTGTGGCCAGATTTTAAAAAGTGAAATGAAAATTCCTTTCTGTGTATTAGGTAACTTGACTGAGGAGGCCCTTGGTTGTTGTCAGAAACTTTTGGATATTGATTCAAGAAGTGGTCCAGCTCTGATCATTTTAGGGATTCAGTCTGTCCAAGAAAGAAATTACAATGACGCTGAAAAAAAGCTTATAGAAGGTAAGTGATAAAAGAAGAAAAGTGGGTCAATAATCTAATTGATTGAACTGAAGTGGGGTCTCATCATTTTTATAAATATCCCATGTGTCTTAGGCAGACATAATTGAATTTGGCCTAATCTTTTTGAACTGCATCTATGATTGCCATGTTTTTCTTATTTTCCTCTTTATAGTCCATTGAAATTGCTGCTAAAATGACAGCTTGATCATCATAAAATTATTTAATGGCCAATTTGACCAATAGTATTGTATTGACTTCTTTTGATATTTAACAACAAACGCAAGATTATTTTGAGTACAGTAATTCTCAAGTTTCTTTATTTAGCATATAGCATGTGTTAGCCAGCGATTACTGAGGCGGCTGGATGCCTTTGAAAGGAATTTTTTTGGGCGGTGTTAACTTTACCCGTGGGATGCCTGAATGCCTATAGGCATTTGGGGGAGACTCCTTTCTTGTCCCTGCGTGGTTTATTCCTCACGGGAATCGAACCGTTGAGCTGCTGACCTCAGCAGTATGCAAGTCCAGCATCTTACCATGTGAGCCCCCCCAAAAAAATTCTTGAGTATGAATTGAGTGTGGCAAAGACCATCTGTTATTTATTTATGATATTTTAAATCAGACTTTCTTGCCAGGTTTGCAGCAGTTCAACCAGTGTCCAGTAGGATGGTGTAATTTAGGGAAGGTGCAAATGAAAATGCATAAATACCAAGAAGCTGTTCATTCCTGTAATCAAGGTAATTGTGGGCCAATATAAAATGTTATTTATAAAAATATAGACTGCTTTGTCACAAAACATTTCATAATGTGATTATAATAAATTAGTGAAAAAGATTGAAAGTAATAAAACGATACTTTCAAAACCAGTCAAAACATGAATTTCAAATTTTACCCTAATCTTTAGCAGTCAGAGCAATTCTAATAAAGAGGTTTTCAAGTCAATATTGAGAAAAACTGGGATTTGTCTGAAAAATAATTTCACAATGTCAGTATTAATAACTTAAGTCTCATCAGCTGTAATTGTTCTTACAGCATTGGGGACTTACACATTTTTATGGTACTATATTTACATATGTGAATATTACTTCAGATTTTCTTCATTTTAAAAAGAATTGGTTTATTGGATTTTGTTATATTAAGGATTTGAGATATATGAGTATATTTTCTTGATTTTTTAAAAATATGGTAAATATTTTACACAAATTATTTTTAAGTCACAAAATTATAGAGCCTTATCATTGATAACTTTCCAATTAGAAATATGAGATTATTTAACCTTTAAGCCTATACATGGTCATGATTGTCATGCCCCTATTGGAATCTGATTCGGAGGGGGAGGCTGAGCAGCTGACAGGGAGTAGGAGTGTGGCTTCGTTGGCTGTGGAAGAAACTGGGGAAAGGCAAAATCTGGCTGAGCGGAGCAGGGGAGAGGTAGAGCACTGTACCTCTAACTTAACCTCTAACCCGTGAGCTGTACGGCTGTGCACCACTCCGAGTCCTTCGGGAGAGGAGCGGTATATAAATAAATATTATTATTAAGGGAGAGGGAATTCGGAGGAAGACCCAGGCCCACCCCCTCTTCATCTAGGGCACACAGGGAGGAATGGAGAAGGGAACAACGTGAGTTGCGTGGCTTACAGGGAGGAAAGGGCCCTCATTCCCTTCATTAGCTGCAGCTGGGAACACAGTGTTTAAAAAGGGAAACTGCGCGCAGCAAGTTGTTGGGAGCAAATCGTGAATTATCTGGTATCCTTGAGGCTTATCTGTGTTCCTGACATCTTCCCAACTATGTGTGTTTTGCTGGGCTTTCAAGTCTGCAATTCCTTCTCCTGACCTGTCAAGTTAATTACTGCAGCGTGGTTTGTTTGGATTTTTAGTTACAGTTTGTGTGTACTTTGTTTTCGGACTGAATTTCTTCCACTTAAAGACTGTTCCTGGGAAAGTTTTTCTCTAGCCAAAGATAATTTGGACATTGGGGGCAAAGTTGGAGATAATAAAGGGACTCTTCTTACTTTTTTGACTATGTTGCCTTTGTGCCATGCCCCAGGTCATCACAATGATATAGAAACTGAATTGTTTTCCTGTTTACAGCTTTAAAGAGTCTGGGACAACTTAGTGACCCAAGTTTCATTCAGCAACAGAAAAATATTGCCCAACATTTCAGAGCAAGAGCCTTCATTAAAATTCCAGGTGCTAACTATGCTGATGAAGCCATATCTTCCCTCAATCAGGTATGTGAACAGCTTAAAAATGGCTTTTATTAAAAAATATTAGAGGCCTCAATTGTACTCTCCCAGTTTATGAAACTATATTAGCTTGTTAGTCAATGACTAGATCTGGATTGCTCTTTGGTCTTAATTTTTTTGGGAGAATAGAAGCACAAAGCAACCATGATAGCGAGGAAGAAAATCATTCCAATTTTATATTATTCATTATCTGGGAGATGTAGCCCAGAGTTTATTGGTCTGCGTGTTGAATCCCTTACTCTGTATTCTTATGTGCATGACTGCATTCCCACTCACGCTAGTACTACTGTGGCTAAATTTGTAGATGAGACAACAGTGGTGGGACTCATCTCCGAGGGGATGAGTCTGCCTACTGAGATGAGGTGGACCGGTTGCTTTCATGATGTGGAGACAATAACTTGGTCCTCAACACCAATAAGACCAAGAAGCTTACAGTGGACTGTAGAAGGAACAGATCAGACATCCAGCCCTTGCTTATCAATGAAGACTGAGTGAAGCAAGTGGCCAGTTTTAAGTTTCCGGGTGTTACCATAAAAGAGGACCTGACCTAGGGTGCTCACATTGCAGCTCTGGTCAAAAGGGCCCAGCAGAGATTATACTACCTGAGACTTCTCAGAAAACAACAACTGAATGAAAAATTGCTGGTGACCTTCTACCGCTGCATCATATAGAGTATCTTAACTTACTGCACCTGTGTATGGTTTGCCAATTGCACAGTGGCAGATAGGATAGCACTCCAAAGGGTTAACGTCATTTCTCAGAAGATCAGAGGTTGCCCTCTCCCCTCTTTGGAAGAGCTTTATAGCTCCCACTGCCTTAAGAAAGTTCAAAACATTCTCAAAGATCCATCTCATCCTGGGCACCCTTTTTTTGAACTATTACCATCTGGCACATGGTACAGGATAATAAAAACAAGGACAAATAGGCTGAAAAACAGCTTCTTTCCCAGGGCAGTAACTCTATTTAATTCTACTGTATAGTGCAATATTAATGCAATGTCAGGGGTTTTCAATCCAATGCACAGAATGTGAAGGATGTGTGTTTGTGTTTATTTTCATAAACACAGTGTATAGTCATAATGTACACTGAAGATGGTATTTAATTTCATTGTACGAGGTGCAATGATAATAAACCAAACTAAACTAAATTGACAGTTTTCTGGTTAGTGTTCTGTCCCTTTATTTCACTTTAGAAGAAAGCACAATAAAATTTGTAACTCTTAATTGTAATCTTATAGTTTGTCAGCATAGGACTGGACATGTCAATTCACATGAACTGTTTTTAAAATTATGATTACATGCTTCCTTCTGGCATGGTATTTAAAATGTTAGAAAATTCATGCTGGCTGCAGTTGTAATCAGCATTTATTAGTTAGATTCCATAAATATAGTGAATATAATTTTCCATGGAGCCTTTAGGAAATACAAGGGAATTTTACCTTCAAAAGAATTGGATGTATATTATCCGCAATGTAAATCTTTTATTCCCCCAAAGTAATTGCTGAGTTCTTAGAACAGCCAGCCAGTCTCTAGCTAATGATTCAGCCTCTGAACCTTAGCAAATTGCAATGACTTATAAGATATACTTTATATTCCTTTTCATAAAAGTCATCTACCATAGATTGTTAGGATTACTTAATTATTAATTGATGGTCAGATTTTAAGGAGCTGTAAAACTTTTCCTTCATGCTCAAGCATCTTTCTTAAACTGCTATTTGTTTGTTAAGCCATTTTAAAGCTAATATTATTATCAAGTCTTTCTATCAAAGGTATCTTAAGAGAAATGAATATATACAAGTCCTAAAATAGGCTCCTGAACAGAATCTCTGGAAGACAGCCAGAATGACACTAACAGAATGCTGAAGGGAATGAGATTAGATACCTTTGACATATTATTTACTTATCTGGATAGTATACAAGGATAAAAATATAAACTATAACATAAAACTCATAGCATCCACAGCTAAAACAATAAATCCAATCACAACAAAAACAGATCAACAATAGTAAAGGTTGCCTAACCTCTATATTTGTCTATACTTAGACAAATAGGTAGTTCTTCAGCATCTTGAGAAAACCTAATTAGATGAGAGCCTGATTCAGCTGGATTTCTGGGGGGAATGCTATTGTCCCCCATGATAAGCACTGGCACAGTGGGCTGAGCAAGGACAATTGGAGATGGCAGGTCCCACAAATGGTATCCACATGATTAATGGATATGTGAGTAGTTCTTAAAAAAAAATAAATGGCAGGATTGCAGCATTTGATCAAAACTGACACCATGTTGAAGAGGTTAGGAGATTTTAATGATCATAATTATCCATTGATATGATTTCCAGACTTCAAACCTACTATTGACAAGGGAAGAAATCTTTCCATACTTGCTCGTGGATAATTTTCTTCAGATGTGACTATGTGTTAGGGTTTTGTTTACCCTATCTTACTGCCCATTCTGGTGCTAGGAAGTGATTATTTTTTTCTATGCATCCAGTAAATTAAACGATAAAACCTTTTTGCAGTTTGCTGAGAAGTTATGTAAACTCTGCTGAAAATAATATTCTCAAAGTGTATAATTTATTCATAGTAAAAAACAGTGTAGTATTTTGGAAGTGCCAATATTATTATGTAAGAGATTTGTTATGGACTTGGTTACACTTGTGATTAATGTACCATTGGAAGACATAAAAGAGCAGATTAGGGCTAGATTGTCATCTAATGTGATCATAAGGATTTAAAAATGACTCCGTAGGGTTAGGGTTAGGGTATGTCAATAGTCAATATATATCAACCTGTGATATGGCTTTAGTTTTCTGAAGTTTGAAACTGTATTTCTGGTTTTTAGATCTTGGATAGAAACGATCCAAAGCTTATAGCTCTTAGAGGACAGGCCTATCTAAAGAAAGACCTTACTGATGAAGCATTGAAGGTTAGTATGCTCTTCTTTTAGTAAATCCACTTTTTATTTTAAATATGACATTGATGTGTACAACACTGAGAATTTTACATTGTACTACATACAGATAGCGCAAGAGCTTCAGTTGGCACATCCAAACCTGGCGGAAGCCCACTTCCTTGAAGGATTGATATGTTATAGGCAAAAGGAATATCATCAGGCAGAAATGAGGTACATTCATATTCATTCTTGGGGGCTAGAGAAAAGGCACAATCTAAATATTTAAGTAATTATTTTTCTTAGTTTTCAGAGAGCTATAGCAAAAGAAGCTGAAATTGCTGAATTCCATTTTTGGCTGGGCCTCACTTACTGGTTTATGAATGAGGAGACAAGAAAAGATAAATCAAAAGCCCTCACTCAGTTTCTGAAGGTAAAATATGAGATCACTTACTACTTCACACAATTAGTAATTGTTTCCCTTTCTTCAAATCTATGAATATTGTCTGCAAGAGTAAATAACTTAGATTAGTCAACAGAAGACACAGAACATTGGAAAAGAAGCAAGGGGCCATTTCCTTTCTCTTGTTGGTCTCAGCAGCAAATGAGGTTGGAATTTGAGATAAGGGCATCGCTGGAAGGACAGTACATTGAAGAATCCCAGGAGTGATACAACCCGGGAATTTTTTTTGTTAGTGTGTCTCATCCAGATACGAACCTGGTAGGGATAAACTAGTTGTGAATTATGTACTGTAAACAGATTTGGCTTTGGAGTAAAACCCTTGGTCTACAGATGCAGAGTTTTAAAAAAGGTGTCATAATGCGTATAATAAAATGGATGTTATAGGAAGCAACCGCTTGACATATTTTTTATTTCTATTGTATACATAAAAATTGCTTTATTGCAAATGCAAATAATGAATACTAATATTCTGATATTTGTTTAATAGGCAGCAAAACTGGACAATTTTCTGGGAGATGCTTTCCATTATTTAGGTCAATATTACAGAGATGTAGCTGGAGATAAAAACAGAGCTCTTGGCTGCTATAAAAAGGCTTTTGAAAGAGATAAAACAGATGGTGTTACTGGAGCAGCAGTAGTGGACTTGAGCACGGAGCTTGGAGACTTGGTAGGATATATATCTCATTTGTACTTTTTAATCAATAATCAAAAGAGCTGTATATAGTCTATATAAAAAGCAAGGTTTCAAAAATATTTAAGTGTCTTATGGTGGAGAATTACAAAATTTATAAATAAATTTATTTTAGAGCTTCCAAGTTACTTCTCCTCCCCAAATGTTTTCCACAAATTTAGGTGATTTCAGAATACAGTAGTCCTCAACTTATAACAGTTCATTTAGTGACTGTTAAAAGTTACAAGGGCACTGCAAAAGTGACCTAGGACTATTTTTCAGTTACAACCTTTGCAGCATCCCCATAATCATGTGACCAAAATTCAGAGCCTTGGTAATTGGTTCATATTTATGACCTTTGCTGTGTCCCAAGGTCATGTGATCACTTTTTGTGACCTCCTAACAAGCAAAGTCAATGAAGAAACCAGATTCACTTAACAACCAAGTTACTAACTACAGTAATTCACTTAAAACTGAGACAAAAAAAGTCAAAATGGGGCAAAACTCACTTAACAAATGTTTCACTTAACAGAAATTTTAGGCTCAATTATGATCATAAGTCGAGGACTACCTTGTATAGAGACATTGGGCATAATAATCTAAATATCTACGACACAAAGGAATATAGCAGGCGCTTCCTACACTTCTGCTGTGTTTGTTCCCCTGTCTTTCAGATGCAGTAATAAGGCCCCGAGTAGGCTGTATCACACTTTCACTCACTCAGACTGATTTTGCTATCCCATTTGCTTCCTTTACTCGTTTTCTCTAAATTTGCTCCTGCTGGGGATTTAAGTACTATTTAATATATATTAATATAATTTAGTTAGTAACTATGTGAACAATTTATAGAAAATCTGACTGTTACTGGAAGAGGTTCTTTGTGTGAAATCTGACCTTTGCATTATGTTGTTGCTGTTACAAGCAAACCTGACATAGACAAATAATAAGATTTAGGGTTTTTTTTTAACCTGGCATTTTGTTATTTTTCAACCAATAGTGGGAGCTGTCTGGATGAATGTTTTTTCACATAATTTTGATAGCAATGGAAGGCATAGTAATTTCACTTAGATATTATAACAATTTGACAAAAACTGGGAAAGCCAACTTTATTTCCTTAGGCAAATTGTAGTTGCTGTTGGCATATTCTCTGCAATGTGGCATATGGGTTTGTAATTATGGATACACAATAGGAATGAATTACTATGGGCCATTGTTGGGAAATGCTAGCACTTTTGAATTTAGCAATATTTTTAGCATTAATCTGAAATTAAAGTCAGCCGTTTTTCCTGTTCAGAGGAGTTCAGTGTAGCTTCTAGATAGGCTGAAGCTATGTGTGGTTCACACAAATGAAATCTTTTAGGGTTTGCTTTTAATTCCATAGCAGGAAATGTAAGGAATATTCTTTGTTCTGTTTTTCTCAATAATTTGCCCCGTAACAAATCTTTCATAATATTTTGTTTCTGTGTTAGGAAACTGCCCTTGCCATCTTGACTGAGGTAACAGAACAAGCAAGTGCTGGGAGAGCAAAATGGGCCTGGCTTCGCCGGGGACTTTATTATCTAAAAATGGGACAACATTCACAAGCAGTGGCAGAGTAAGAAATCCCACAAATACCATTTCATTTTTTTTGCAGAAGGCAAGCTTAGCTGTTAGCCTGATGATGTCTGAACACGTTTCTTTTCATTTTTTAAAAAAACAAACTCTCTTTTTCTCTGTGAATGTTTTTATTTGGTGCTGTAATGTAATCATTAGAAGTCTTTCTTTTTACATGAAACATTACGGCTCCTTTGTCTTATACCAATGGAATATTATGGAACAGTTCATCTAGGCAAGGGGTGTCAAACTGGATTTCTTTGAGAGCCAGATCAGCATTGTAGTTATCTGCGGGCTGGCAGTGGGGATAGGGAATGGGGGAGGAGACGAGACGGATGCTTCCTGCACCACCCTGCAGGCCAAAATGGGGCGGGGAGCCATGTATGCCCCCCATGCCTTGTTTCCGGCCTCCATGACTTTCTGCAGCACTCTCCTGGCTGAAAACGGGCCACGCAGAGGCCCCATGAGGCCCATTTTCGGCCTCCCCAGCCTCTAGCAGAACTCTGCCAGCTAAAAATAGGCCCCACGAGGTCTCTGCATGCCCCTTTTTTGTCCTCAGAGCGCTACTAGAGGCCAGAAGGCTGAAAACGGGCCTCACAGGGTCTCTGCACAGCCCATTTTGGCCGGCAGAGGAATCTTGGGCTGGTCCTTTGATATTTCCAAGCCTGTCCTGCAGGCCAGATTTAAGCAGCCTATGGGCCGAATCTGACCTGCGGGCCTTGAGTTTGACACTCCTGATCTAAGCCAAGGATGTCAAACTTGCATCATCACATGACGTATCGCAATTTTTTCCCCCTTCACTAAACTAGGTGTGGGCATGGCCATCCCATGACGCATCCGTCCCGCAGGGTGCGAGTTTGACATGGTCTAGGCATTGAGAAAATGCTTACCCTCTCCCAGAGACTACTTCTAAATATTAGTGGTCACTGTGTTAAAATTTGGCATGGCATTGCAGAAGCAACCAATGTTATCCTGTAGTTTACTAACCGCAACCTATTGCTACCTCTTTAGGTAATTGCATAATCTAAACCCCATAGTGTTTGTTAAGGTAAAAGTGTGGTACCTTGAAGTTTTTTTAAAGAAAAAGAATATTGGAAATATATTCTTTTTATTTTATTATTTTTAATATAGTTTATATATTTTAATTATTATTAGATGTAAGTGTTTACAGTTCTGTATTGTCTGTTTGTTATAAAGATGTTTGTACTGACCAAATGACATCATCATGATGCTGTTTTCTTTCATTACAAAAATTAACTGGTTAGCCAAAACAATCAATTAATGTTTGGTTAGTTTTTGCAGAAATACCATAATACGTTTTGGTGTTGCCTCAAAAAAATGGTCTATAAATAGTTTTTAAATATCATGTTTCCTTACAAATGTGAGAAATTTTATTTGGTGCTCCCATTTGCCTTTAACAGAGTCTCAAGTATGGAATATTGTAAATAAAATATTTTTAAAAAATACTTGAATAGAAGGTTGTTTATGAACTCATTACTGTGTTTTCAATGTATCTAGTTTGCAGGCAGCTCTGCGAGCAGATCCAAAAGACCCCAATTGTTGGGAAGCTCTAGGAGAGGCCTATCTGAGCCGAGGAGGCTACACAACAGCCCTGAAGTCATTCCGAAAGGCAAGAGAACTCAACCCCAAGTCTATATATAGTATTTATAAGGCTGCTGCAATTGAGCAAATTCTTGGAAAATATAAAGATGCTATTGCAGAATATCAACATATTTTGGAGAAATCAAAAGATTATGTCCCTGCACTGAAAGGTAGTTATATATATTTATGTGCAATATATTTATTTCTAAGTTGTTACTTCAATATAATTTCCCACTCAACATATTTCACAGCCTCCATTCCTTTTCTCTAACCATTTCTAAAGTTAATAAAATATGTGATTTTTCAAAAATTGCAGGAATAGCTGTTTGGTTCTTGAAACATGATTGCCTTAGTTTCTGTTGAGCCACCTAAACATGGGAAATTAGTAAATTGCTGGTAAAATCACTTCCTAAATGTTTCATTTAACTCTAAAATAATAATTCCCTTTTTCTCATACTGTATTTCAAATGTAAAATTTTAAGAAGTTGAAGATATTTCCCCCTCAATTTCTTTTGTGCATTTAATTATTGATTGCCACATTTCTTGTTACTATGCACTCCAAAATTTTATTTTAATTAATAAACATATCAAATATTTTCCAGCATTTGATACCTTGTGCTTAATGTATGTTTGCTTGTAATATTATTACACCTTAACAATCTTTTTTTAAAAACAGGTTTGGGAGAATGTTACCTCATGATGGCAAAGTCTGCTCTTGCTAATTATCTGGATGGGAAAGCTTTGGACTATATAGAACAATCACTTGATTTTTTGGCACGGTTAGTATTCTTCATTGTTGACTTGAAAGATACCATATTTTTCAGTGTATAAGATGCATTTTTCCCCCTGCAAAACAGTGGGTTGAAATGTCCGTGCGTCTTATACAGTGAATATTGCCGAAGTCCTGTGCACCCACCAGCCCCCACCCATCAGCCTCTGCTTCCCAGCAATTTGTCTCCTTGCAGCAAACAGCATACAGCCTGGTCAGCTTCAGCACAGCCTGATTAGCACAAGCAGCTGATTGTTGGTTGGATCCTGATGATCAGGCTGCAAGGGTGCGCGGAAGTGGCAATAGATGATAGCAACCCCTGCAACCTGAAACAGTTGATCGTAGGGAGGCCAATCCAACCAACAATCAGCTGCTTGTGCTAATCAGGCTGTGCTGAAGCTGACCAGGCTGTTTGCTGCAAGGAAGCAAATTCCTGGGAGGCAGAAGCAGATTTTTTTTGCTTGCTTTCCTCCCCAAAAACTTGGTGCGTCTTATACTTCGGAGCATCTTATACTCCGAAAAATATGGTACTCTCTTTTTCAGTAAATGGCACACAGTCTATCAGCTCTAACTCCATAAATATAAATTACAACTTAGTTTTTCCTCAGTCAGAGGATCAGACTACAATGTAGAAGGGACCAAATAGGTGTTGCTGCTACTTTACTTTATTAGAAGCATTGTAAATAGAGCTCTGTTACTTGCTTAGATGTTCTCTCTAACGCAGGACTGTCAAACTCACGGTGCGAATGCATCACGTGCTGGCCACACCCTGGCCGGTTTAGCGAAGGGGGGGAATATACATCACATGACACCATGACAACATGAGTTTGACACCCCTGTTCTGACAGAATAAAAAGTCTGGATTCAAACTGTTGATTTTTAATCAAATTAACTACTAGAAACTCATGGCCATTCTGAATCATGATCCACTTTCTGATGAATATTCTTAATATTCAATTGACTAATCAATATATTATTGCATTGTGATATTAATGAACACGACCATGGTTCTCTTGATTTTGGCCTTTTCTTATGAGACTATATATACTTAGTCTCCAGATGACCACATGTTGATCAATAGGTTATAGCTTTATGATTTTGTATGCATTTTTTTCTTTCTTTCAGGGCAGCAAAATATCGTCCAGAAGTGTCCTGCCTTTGGAAGTTGCTTGGAGATGCCTGTAATTGTGTATGTGTTATTTCACCATCCAAAGTGAATGTGAAAGTTTCAGGTTACCTTTTTGGCCAGAATATGGAAAAATGTGTGCTGCAAAAAAGTGATCTGCTCAGTCTTGGTGGAAGGTAATGGACCTTATACAATCCTACAAGCTTATGTGTGAGTGAGGGGTGGCTTATTCTCTTCTAAACCTGTCCAGGCATTTCAGTCAACAGGGGAGGCCTAACAAAGATTTCCAGAAGTCTGGTTATCTGGCATATAAGAAAGGACTTTCCAGATTATGGAATGCTTTCCCTTGGGAGTTACTTTTGCCTTCCTGTCTCTTAATATTTAGGAAGTGCAAAAAGTGCATCTTATTTATTAAGAGATTGTTAATTAATCATGAATTATTTGTTGTAACTTCGTTGATTTTATTATGGGATTTTTTTTGTATTTCTTTTAATTGTTGTAAGCTGGAGTACTTGGGTAAGTAAACAGAATGGTGGATTATAAATTTAATAAATAAATTAGTTTTACACTGAAGAATGGAGCAAAAATTGTAATGTTAAAAGTCGTAAGGGTTAGGAATGAATGTGGCCAATAACCTGTAATCAGGGACATTGGAGAAGAAAATAATAATCATGGAATATGGGAAAGAAAAGTGGTACACATTTAGTTGGAAAAAGAAATACATGTTTGAAGTGAAGTAGTTACAGTTCCGATTTTATTAAAAATGAATGCATGATTTGAGATTCTTTAGAAGCAAAACGGCCCGTATTTCATTGCACCAGTATTGCCACATGACTAAGATCTATTCAGATTTCTCAGTGTCTACTTGTTTGCATTGAGCAGTGTTGCTATCGGATGGGAAAGTTTTGTAACAATCCTTTAAAGCACCGTTAAATATATATTTCTGTTTCCCTCAGTTTTGCTAATACAAGTAATTCTGTTCATTGGATGATCCATGTTTCTGCAGGTGTTATGGCCGAGGACTGAAACTGATGTCTTCACCAAATACATGGTGTGATCTTGGAATAAATTATTATAACCAAGTGCAGCATCTTACAGCCACAGATAGTAACCAAAATGAAATCAGTGAACTTTTAGAGAGATCCATACAGGTAATTTCTCAAATATAATATACAATATTAAGGCTACTGTTTGTAGTATCTCCAAGCTATAGATAAAGTACCATGTTCCTTAGCATAGTATATAACATTTAATACAGTGTTGAATTAACACAGTGTTGAATTACAATACTGAGGTCTCAGTTTTTTCCAGTGCCTGAAAAAAGCAGTGCGATTAGACAGTAAAAACCATCTCTACTGGAATGCCCTTGGTGTGGTAGCCTGTTGCAAAGGTATATTTAAATGTAAACCTTTTTTTTTTCTTCACAATTTAAAATTTTACCTATTACAGAGGATGTTATAGAAAAATCTGTGTTTTTTAGGTGTTGGAAACTATGCTCTTGCACAACATGCATTCATTAAATCTATTCAAGCAGATCAAATTGTAAGTACCCTTGATAGTTGCATCTATTTTAAAGGAGACTACAAGCATCATAAATTCATCTTTTGAAAGCACTTTTCTTTTGCTTAGAACGTTGTTGCCTGGACCAATCTGGGAGTTTTGTATTTAACAAACGGAAAAATAGAGGTAAGTGCATGTGTTTATATAGATGATTCTGAACATTCATGAAAATGATTTAAATACAAGGAAGCATGTGACATGTAACTAATAAGGAAACAATGCCAAATGTTGCACTCCCAATAACTTATTGGAGCACTTAAATATTAATGTATACAATTTGGGTGCTGACCAATATTTATTTAAATTTTTTAATCTATCTTTCCTGTATGATCTCAAGGCAGCTTACCTGGAGAGTTATTGTATCAAAATAATTTTGTGAGGTAGATTAGGGTGAGGGAGAATGGCTTCCCATAAGAGAACGCTGACCCATGAGAATAAGGATAGACTTGAAACTGGATCTTCCTGGTGTACAATGTCAGTACTATATAATTTATATATAAATTGTCAGTGACAAACAGAATCATTGAGCATATCTTTCTACAATTAGATCTCTTGCATGATCTAATTTTTCCCAGAGATGCCTCAGGAATTACTGAGAAGCTTCAGCAACAAAAACAAAAGAAATTTATGTAGCATTACATTTATCAATATAGAATAGAGGTAGTTCTTTCTTAACATCTCTCTTAACTGGAATTTCTATCACTAAACAAAGTGGTTGTTAGTGGAAATGTCACATGACTGCATTGCTTAGTGATGACAGCTTTGGTAATCTTGGCTGCAGATGTTAGGTGAGGATCTCACACTTCTGTCCTGCACAATCCATTTCACTTTCATTTCAGGAAGGCCTGGCAAGTTCCCTTCAGCAGAATGAGGCTCCATTGCCCAACCTCATTTGCCTCTACTTCAACAACCCCACACCTGCCGATTTCCCCCTATCTCTGCATTTTTTGACCACCTTTCATGCTGTCACTACCTAGCCTGCTGTCCCCAGCTGACATTTGCTGCCCTCTTTCTTTTGCTGCTCGCCTGGGATCCAGGCGAGCCCCAGGATATGCATGGGAGGGTGGTGTAGCTTTATCTGCCAAAAGCCTGGCCAGGGAGGAGAAGACAGTGGGACAAAGCCAGCGGAGAAGTAGTGAGGTGGTGCAGGCAGCAACTGCCCCAATGAAGGTGGCAGCTTTTGGCATGTTAGTTATTGCTAACTAGTGCTGATCTGAAACTTTGCAATCCAGGTATGACAGCCATGGAACTTTGGATGAAGCCTACGAGTAGAAAAAAAAGCATATACGTTTTGGTTTAGTGGTTAAGGCAACAGGCTAGAAAGTGAGAGACCATGAGTTGAAGTCCTGTCTTAGCCATGAAAACCAGCTGGATGATCTTGGGCCAGACATTCTCTCCTAGCCCAACCCACCTCATAGGGTTGTTTTTGTAGGGAAAATAGGAGAAGGAAGGTGTGTGAGATATGTTCTCCACCTTATTGTAAAAAATAAGAAAAGGGAGTGCAAAATAATTAAATAAACCAATAAATGTACAGTACTTTCTGTAGTCATTTAATACATATTTAATCCTTTTCACCCCATTTAATAATTCTGTGTTGATTTTATGTAACTTCCAGCAAGCGCATGAAGCTTTCAAAGTAGCCCAGTCTCTGGAACCCTCCCATCTAACCTGTTGGATTGGACAGGTAGAGTCTATAATCTCTAAACTTTTTCGAATGCATATTTATGTAGCAACATTATTAGGATTAACAGCACATGTTTAATACAGCTCCTATTAAGAATCAAATTGCCAGTATAGCAAGTTGCTTCAAGTAATATAAGCCTTAGTTTATTCCTACACTTGCTCTTGGTGGGTGGTAGTTAGGAAAAGAGATGGAGAGAAACACTGGTGTATCTTTAAATTTAATATACAGTAGATAGAACATTTTTAATTCAAATTCAAGATAGTTTCTTTTCTAGAAGTAGTTGATTTTTACATGCTGCGCCTTCAGCAATGACAATATTTAGTGGTATTTTCAGTTTATGATAAGGCGTTTAATGCCTGCGGTTATTTTTTTCAGACACTGGGGAAGCATTTACTAAGATTGGAGTTGTTATTCTGCAGATGTAAATAAAACGAGCTAGATTCAAATAACATTTTGCTATATTTCATTTTTAACTTCTTGTTAATCAGTTTGTGGTGAGGAATAAACTGGCTATGCTTGAGGCATATCTTGTCAAAGCAGATAGATTTGAGTTTTCAATTTTATCTTTTTCTCTTGGTAGGCATTTGTTGCAGAAACTGTTGGCAGCTATGAAACAATGGATCTCTTCAGACACACCACTGAACTCAGCATGCATGTAAGCTGCTTTAATCAGATGCATTATATGGCACTTCTGAAGCAGAGCTGTAATTTCGATTCAGTTACTCCCCTCCATATATTTGTGGTATTAGCTAAATCAACTAGATGCCTAACTCCTGGGCATATGCTTAAGTAACAATAAAATAATTTCCTAATTAAGCAATTGTTAATTCCAGTTCTTCTCCAACAGACTGAAGGTGCAAAAGGCTATGCCTACTGGGTATGCTCAACTTTGCAAGATAAAACCAACAGAAATACTGAACTATATAAGTACAACATCCTTCAGATGAATGCTATTCCAACAGCACAAGTAGCTTTAACTAAATATACAGGTAACCTTTTTAAAAAGATTTGTTTTAACCCCTTCACTCAAGATGGATGGCAAACATATATAGTACTCGTTTCTTCCTTCTATTTTTCCACAACAACAACCCTGTGAGATGAGTTGGGCCAAGAGAAAGAGACATGGGTCCAAAGTCAACCAGGTGGCTTTCATGCCTAAAGCAAGATTAGAACTCACAATCTCCTGGCTTCTAGGCCAGCCCTTTAGCTGTTACACCAAATTGGCTCTCTCCATCCTATGTTTAAAATATTAAATGATTTCAATTAGATTGGTCAAAGTGGAATCTAGTGATTGTTGTGCGGTTTGGAACAGAAAAAAGGAAGCATGTTTGTGGCAATAGCAATAGGGCTTAGACTTATATACCACTTCACAGTACTTTATAGCCCTCTAAACGGTTTACAGTCTCAGCATATTGCCCCCAACAATCTGGGTCCTTATTTTGCTGACCTCAGAAGGATGGAAGGCTGAGTCAACCTTGAGCCAGTGAGACTCAAACTGCCAAACTGCTCGCAGCCGGCAGTCAGCAGAAGTAGCCTGCAGTACTACATTCTAACCACTGTGCCACCATGGCAACTTCCAATGAGTTTCAAATTCATTTCTGCTTCATGTAAACTCAATTGATAATTTATCCTTAGCCATGATTGTTTAGTACAACCTCAGGGAACCTCTCCAATATACATTTATGTTCCTGAGACTGGAGAAGCAGGGAAGGGCTACTACATTTTTTGGTGTGCCTTTAAATATCCCAGAGGCAGAGGTTGGCCACCACTAGGAACAAGGCAATGAGCCAGCAGAGAGGCTCCTATATTGTATGGCTGAAACCTAGAATAGTGATATACCTTTTCTCCCTTACTAATTTTACAAATATGCTAAAAATAAAACCCAGACTTGGAGATATAACGCAATCTTCCCCAGTCTGGTACCCTCCAGAGCTATTGGGAAACCTATTAGTACTGACAATTTTAAAAGCTGTAATATCCAAATACGCTGGGATAATAATTGTTCTAAGGCAAAGGATAATGTGTAAAATAAGCTTTAAATGTGCATTCTTGAAGCTAGTTCTATCTGAGATTATCGTTTTCTAGATTAACCTACAAATGATGCAATGTATAGTTTATTTGAAAGTTTTCCTTTTCAGTTCTGTAAATGGTTCTGGTAGCATGTTTTGGAATCTAAATTTCAGATTATTTTTGTACACTCTCCTGTTTCCTTTTTTCATTTTGAATCCCCTCCCAGAAAGAATCCAAAATGATGCATGTGCTTTCACAATGCTTGGTTATTTGAATGAATATCTTCAGCTGAAGAAACAGGCAGCAGATACATATCAAAGGTAACCGTCTTAAATACACATTCGAAATATCAATGGCAACTTCAGTTCGATGTTTTCCCCAGTAAATACATGCCAGAAGTATATTAAAATAAAAATAATTTTTATTGGTTTGACCTCATAGCAATGTTAAGACATCCCAATTGCAGAATTCCACATACTGCAAGTTTCCATGCTTATTTATATATCACTGAAAGATGTTTAGATGTGAGAAAATTAAATTAAAAGAGTTGAAAGGCAATGCAGATCATGTTCAGTGGCTTCTGTTTGGCAAAAAATAATATAGTTAAGATTAAATGTTTTTTCTTCTTGTATTAAATTCTATCTTGAAAATTAAGAAAGCAATAAAAGTAGAAAAAGATTAAAATAATTACAGTTGTTAGCTAAATCAAGGAGAGAAGCAACCTAGAATTAAGAAGAAATTTACTAACAGAACAATTAACCAGTGGAACAACTTGCCTCCAAAAGTTGTGAATTCTCCAACTCTGGAAATTTTTAAGAAGAGATTGGAAACAATTTCTTTGGCTGCTATTTCTTTTCAATAAAATATACCTTGTACCAAGACACATAAAGGCATTTTGGAGCAAAATCTGGAATTTATTCCATATTCTTAATATGGCACTTCTAATATAATAATTTTTAAAAGCTACATTAGCTTTAACTTTATTGTATAATAGAAAGTCATACTATTCAAACATTAGGTCATACTTTTCTAGTTCTAAAATTTTATTTCTCCTCTTCGTTAATCCTTTTGGTGAGACTTACATACCTAAAATTTAACAAATGCAATGATAAAGATAAAGCTCTAGATACAAAATCAGAACAGTGTCTTTCTGTAATCAAAATATAGAAATTTTAATTTCTCAAGCATTTCATATGAAAGTTATTGATACTGAAATATTTGGAAGTCATATTTATGATTTTTTTTTCAGGGCAGTTCTATTGCTGACAAATTCTCATGACAGAGAAAGATATAATATAGTGATGAGAAATTATGGAAGATCGCTCTGGTAAGTTGCAAACTAACTATATTATTATTCTTATCAAATTAAGATTTTCAGTTCTAGAAAGTATGTAGTAAATGAAAACCATGTCTCTTAAATCAGGGGTCCCCAACTCCTGGTTAGTGGATTGGCATGGTCCACAGCATGCCAGAAACAGGGCCACACAAACAAGCGAAGCCCCATCCGCAGAATGCAGGTAGCATATAAAACCACGTCGTCTCCAGTCTATGGAAAAACCTCTCTCCATGGAACCAGTCCCTAGTGCCCAAAAGATTGGGGGCCACTGTATTGTGGAAATCAGTTTAGGAGCTTCCAGTCATACTTTTGCAAACCCAGAGTCTCCTGAAATCATTTCACAAAAAATTGGCAGCAAATAATTTTATTTTATTTTTTTGGTGTAAATATGAAGTAAAATAGGAACTCTCATTTTATTAAAACTGAAAGAAAAAGATAAATTATAAAAGAGATATTTAAAATTACACCCACTCACTGGCTAATGATAATAGCGCTTATTGATTGCGCAAAGCACAAATTGCTTACTGTTAGCTCTTAGGTAATCAGTTCCTATAGTATGTAATGGAGAAATAGTTAACATTCAAACACATTGAGATGTAAGGTTAAACTCAGTTTGTTAAATTTTATCTTCAGATATCTTTATAACCAAACAGTTCACTTCTGAACTTAAGTTTTATACCATTCATCACACTATCACATGAATTTTTACCATTCATCCATGACATTTATACTATTTCCCCGAAAATATGACTACCCCAAAAATAAGTCCCAGTTAAAATTGTCAGCCAAACGGATGCATTTTAGTACCAGATTTCCCTGAAAATAAGACCTAACCAGAAAATAAGCCCTGGTGTGTCTTTTGGAGCAAAAATTAATAAGACGCAGTCTTATTTTTGGGGAAACACGGGTAGATCATCGCATCTAAAGTAAATAACATTGCAAAATTGTTCAATTATCAAGCACTATTCATTAGGGGAAAATTTCATCCCCAAATTTTGATTTTTAGTTGAATTTATATGTGTAATTTATTTTTTTCTAATTGGACTTAGTCCTGTTTTTTTTAAAGTGCTCTTGGCCAGTGTGATGATGCCATCAAGGCTTATTTGGCAACTCATCTGATAGAATTTGATGATATTGTAGGAATTGCTCTGTCTTACTTCAAGAAAGGAGATTTCCAAGAAAGTCAGAAAGGTAAGTGTTTCCATTGTACCTTATCTTCTCTGAAGAATCTGTTGTGAAAATCAATATTTAGATTTTGTGATGACGGTAAAGTATTAAGATCACAAGCATTTAATCCCCAGAAAGAATAGTTATGAATTAATTTCATCAAAACTTCCTTCAAAGTGCAGCTTAGTCATATTAACAATGTGAATTATCTCTGAAACTTTGCCCAAATTAGCTTTGTTTCCTAGGACTGAGCTGCAGTTTGGTTCCATGCTTGTTTATTGTGCTGACATAGATTGTTGAACTGGGGTCTATCAACTCTAATAGGCCTTGATTTCTATCAGTGGCAATTCTTAACCTACCTGTTTCAAAATCAGATATAAGCAATAATTTAGTAGCTCTTCACTTACAGCCATTCTTTCAGTGACTGTTCATAATTACAGTGGTACTAAAAATGGACTTAGAACCCTTGCTTAAAGTTACAGACATTGCAGAATCCTCCTGTCACATGATCAAAATTTGGAACATAGTAGCCCCACTTGCAAGCACAGGAATGCTCTGGGGGGGGGGGGGCACGATCATATGTGTGTTCATCTCCTCCTGGGCAAGTATTTGATTACAGTTTCTGCTTGCCATTGTTTTTAATTTCTCATTTTTATTCCTAGCTTATGAAAAAGCACTTGCAATTGCAGAGTCTGAACAAGATAAAGCATATATATTAACAGCCCTTGCAATAATAGAATACAAACAAAATCGAGTGGATGTTGCAAAGACCCTCTTATTTAAATGGTAAGGAGTAAGTGCAGCCGTATTTCTCTAAACCTATTAAAAGTACTTTAGAATCATCCTAATCCTTTGTAATAAGCTTAGAGAACTGTATGCAAAATGGGATCCTTGCTGACTTGAAGGAATTCCAGGTCTGCAGAAGCAACTTTCAAAAAAAATGAAAGATAAAACAGGAAATGTCTCTCCTCAGGAATTGCACAATGCAGTCACAAAATGTAAATTTATAGCTTGGCAGGAATTGAATGCACCTGGGGGAGGGGAGGGGGAGAGGGAAGTTTGACAAGCTTTGAAGAAGAAAACTTCTTTTACAAGGCTTGCAATTATATTCCTGTTTCATGAGTTCTGTTTAATAACAGACTCATTGATGATGAGTACCTAAAAATGTGAGAACACTCAGAATAAGGTGCAGAGTTGGAAAATAGTTCTCAATCATACAGAAGTACAGATGTTTGTGAGTATAGATGGGAAGGAAACCCCAAATTGGCCTGACATGGGATATTTTAGCTTTCCCATTCACAGAAAGAGGGAAAAAGAATAGAGTCAAAATACTATCTCTCTGACTTTTGATCCTCTAGGGTTTAGTTCATAGTTGAGTATAGTTGAGGATGAAATATGCATGAGTTGGTTATAGTACCTGCTTTTTTTTCCACAACTCCAGTGACGCACCAGCACTATCGGATTTCTTTTCAAGCTGATGGAAGCATGAATAAAATCAAGCTTTGGACTGAGACCTAATGCACCAATTTGTTCCCTATTCCCATCTTTTTCATGAGGTTAATTTGGATATATGATACGATTGCCTTAAAAAGAAAAACAACCTAGCATGTAGTTGCATTTGTAAATCATGAGAACAATTCATTCATTAGCTCACTTTTCAATGAACGGTGATATTCCTTATTACAAAGTAGATTGCAAAGGCATTTCTCAGTTACTGCCAAATTACCCAGCTACCTGTTAATATGACTTTACTGCCTCCAATTTTTATTAGCCAGCCATTTATTAAACTTTTTCCCCCCTTGGGATGTTTTGTAGCTTTTATATGCATGTCAAATAATGGTTTCTGAAAGAAATTGTTCCGTGGAAGAGAGTTCTCAGGGGAAATCATTTGATTAGTTATTTGACATATAAGCAGAACCTAAATTTGAATGTTACTATCGTTAGTCTTGGATCATAAACGTCACTGGTGTAAACAGATTCATAGATTAGTAATTGCCAGACCCAGCAAAATAAATCTGTACTCTGCATTGTTTTTTAGGATTAAAAATTCATCTAAACAGGAAAACCTGTTCTTACTGAGTCAGACCCTTGATCAGAGAACTTTAGAAGGATCTTCGCGACCGGGCAGCAAATCTCTAAAGCCTCTGTGTGTGGAGATGGGACTGATTTCTTTCAACTAGGGATATTAAGCCCAAATGTAGGATCTTCTAAATGCAGAACAAGCTCCCCAACCCCATCCCACCCAAACATTTGGCAGTGCTTCATAAGCATAAAAGTTTTAAGGTGTAAGATAGCATTTTGAATTGTAAACATTGTGCTGAGTAAGCAACAGACTCTTCATATTATACTTTAAGGCTATGCTCCTTGGAGTAATACATTCTCTGTTGCATTTACAGTTCTATATTACAGGAGCCTAATATGGAAAGCCTACAAGCCTTGTGCAGTTTAGGGCTGATCAAGCAGGATGCTACACTTGCAATCGCAGCACTTAAAGAACTGTTAAAGCACACAGGGAAAAAAGACAATGTTTATAAGAGGTGCCTTCTTGCATCTGCTGTCTATGCATTACAAGGCAGACACCTGGCTGTTCAAAGACAAGTTTCTAAAGATGTCCACAGGTATGTAAAATATAAAGCAATATAAATATAAAGCAAGCAATGTTACTTTTGTCTATCAGCCATTCCCCAAAGAAAGATGCACAGTGTTGAAATGCTCTGAGTTTACTTGCAAAAGCTGTCTGGGGGTTTTACATTTGAACTGTGGTAATGTAGAGGCTTGCAGTTTGAGATATCTTCAGAATAAAAGTAGATGTAATTAGATGACTACTCTCCCCCTCTGGTGTTAAATAGGATTTTTATTCAGCTAATATGAACTATTTTTCACACTGATTCTATTATTTAGGGGAAACTATGAACGTTCTCAATTTAGGTAACATAAGACAGCTCTATTGACTAAAAATAGAAATCAGGATGTTTGAACAAAACATAATCTGCTGATACTTCTCTGTTAGGTGTACTTTTAAATGTTAAATATAGTAACATTTGCAGGTATTCCTTAGGCTATGGTGGCAACTGGGATTGGATTTCCATCACTAAGCAATGTGGTTGTAAAGCATGACGTCATGTATTTGCATCACTTAGTAATGGCAGTCCTGGTTGCTATCATAACTCCTTTAAGGAACTCATGTGACAGCAAAGCAGGTTGGTGGGTGAGAGCTACAGGCAGGTATAGCAAGCAGGCACTATGGATTGTGGGTGGGTACTACAAAGTGTGGATAAGCAAGCAGGTATTGTAAGTAGGTGAGGATGCTGCAGGTGGGCTCTACAGAATGTGAATGGGTGGATGTGGCAGTGATTGTGACTTCTTGCCAGCTTTCCCATTGACTTTGCTTGTGGAAAGCTGGTAGGGAAAGTTGCAGCAAATAGTGACCAAGGGATGCTTCAACTGTCATAATTGCAAGTCAGTTTCACATCACCTGAAATTGCTGAATAAGTGGGTATAACCTGAGAACTGCATATAAATGAATTTAGAAGCAATTGATTTGTCATATCAACTATTACATTGAATTAAATTACTGATAATATGTGTGCAAAGTTCAAATTTGGAGATTCACATGTATCAAACATATTTTTATAGCCAAACTAAACACCCACCTGTATGACCCCGTTGTGCTTCATTGATGGTATCAGATATGAATGACTATCAGTTTTCCGATTAGCAAAGGTTACTTGCTCCACATTATTTTAACAACATTATTTTAATTTTAACACATTATTTTTTCAAATTGAACCACGGAGAGTTTTTAAAAATGCACTTCTAGCAATATTGTTTTGAAATTTAATTCTATTTAACCCATTTATTGTTTTTTCAATTGGTTCCAATATATATTTTCACAAATCTTTTCCAAGATACTACTTTATTATATTAAAAGAATTATAAATATAAGTTAGAAACTTCTATATTAAAAACAGTTATACAGAAAGTATGTTTCATCATTTCAGTGTGTGTTGATAGATTCTACTATATAGAAAACTCTGATTTTTAACTCTGCCATGGTCTCTTACCTAAGCAACCCAGATAATCCTGCCCTCTGGTCCCTGCTGTCAAGACTGGTCCCACGGTACGTGCCACAAAATGCCAAGGTAAATATGCATAGATAAGAGTGCAGTACATACATGCTGAATTACAGATTTATTAAATGGGCATATGGTACTGAAAGGAGTTTTCAAAGTTAGCATCAACATTATGGTTCAATCATTTTGACAAGCAAATATCTTCAACATGTTCTACTTTCAATTGTCATATTGTTTTTTTTAAAAACATAAAAGATAACTGCCAACATAGCAGCTTGCTTACTTGTACTCTTTTGTTCTCATAAACACATAGACACAAGTCATTATTATTATTTCCTGCTAAGTGGAAATGTTCTTTGAAAAGAAATGGAAGATAGGTTGACAACCATCTCAGAAGACTGCACTGTGAAAGCTGTTCTTAGCTTTCCATAGATTCATTATTCATCAGCTGCCCAGTGTGATGAATCCTGCCAGTTGTTTTGCAGGATTTTTTTTTCTTTTGCAGTAATATTTATTGCATTTTTATTTACAATGTTTTATATTGCTTCTAAGCTGCTTTTGGGGGACAGATATCCTGCAAGTTGGGTAAAAGCAGATATAATAAGTAAATATCATGAGCAAAACAAATTCTGACAGTGGATCCTTCCACAATTATGTGAGAAATGTTAATGAGAAAAGATTGAGATCTGCTGAAAATGGCACTGCTTTTACGCTCTCAAAAGTTCTCCTTAGCTGAAGTGCATGTATGCTGATTCATGGAACTCTTTAGTAAATAGCAGATGTGCTGGTGGAAAAGGTAATTTATTTTGAAAAGCACGTTCTCTTCTATTTCTGGTGGCAGCTTCAATCCTCTGCAAGAGTCGCTTGTTGTACAGTATGTGCATTTTGTAGTTCCTGCAAAATTTATTTTATCTTCATCACCATTTTCTTAAGGGCTAAGGTTAAATAATGAGTTGTTCTCACTAGCTAAATAGATGTTAATTCAGCTATTACCATATTTTTCGGATTATAAGATGCACATGCCCCCCCCCAAAGTCTATAAGACTTTGTCTGTGTGTGTTATAGAGCGAACATTGCCAAAGCCCCACCCCACCGACCGACCCCCACCGTTCAGCCTATGCCTCCCAGCAATTTGCCTCCTTACAGCAAACAGCCTGGTCAGCTTCAGCACAGTCTGATTTAACACGAGCAGCTGATTGACGGTCCAGGCTGAGGGGATTGCCTCCACCCATCAGCACCGTCACCACCCAACACTGCTGCCACCTATTGCCGCCTCCGCGCATCCCATTTTTGGCCTCTGCGCATCCCGAAAATGGGACGCACAGAGGCTGAAAATGGGGCACATGGAAGCCGAAAAATTTTTTCTAATGTACTTTCGGCACCAATACTTAGGCCCCTTTCAAACACCGACCATTTCACCCTCCTCTCCACACCATCACAAATGGTTAATGGGCAAGCACCAAAAATGGCAGCTATCATGTTCTTCATTACTTGTTTTGCTTTTTGTGGTGAAGAAAAATGTAAACTACCTCCTCCCATGAACTACTGCATAAAGCCATTTAGGAGATGAAAATGGATGATTCTACCAGTGGGAAAAAATTCAACTAGTTGTAAATCACCTGCTGCAAAACTATAGATAATGTTAACTTCATCATGTATGAAATCACTTGAGGATACAAAATCCACCAGTACTTCCATGGAGTCATGGGGATTGGTGGGTGAGATGCAGTTTTTCCTCTTAAAAGACCTTAGTTCTCCTCAGTTCCACTGTTTTCATTTCAGATTTATCTCATGTTAACAAACATATATAAAGGAAAATATTAAAAAATGGCTTCATTTTGTTAGATTATTTAAATCTGTATATTTGACCATTTTTGCCAAATGCAGCGGAATTATTCTGATGTACTGTTAGTCAGTTTTGTAATATTCTGAAATGTTATTCTTAATGTTTGCTCTTACAGGGTGGCAGGGTGGCAGGAAGTATTGCTTGTATTCTTGATCTAAATCATGGGAAGGTGAGTGTTTTTGAAAATATTACCTTGGAGCAATACTTTCTATTTTAGAAAGTCAAAATATGCATTTGCTCTATATTCTTTTGCTCAGAAAGCCTTGCTGAATACCGCAGTTAATCAACTGGCCACAGGATGTCACAAAGCTGAAAACAAAAAGAATATTCTAAAAGCAGTTCATCTTTCCCCAGGTGACACTTATATTTAAATCGAGTGCTACTAATTCTTACTCTTAAATTTGACCCTCATCCAGGGTCTTTTTCAGAATATATTTTAATAAGTGATTGATAGATTCAAGACAAAAAGGACAAATTACACACTAATTTATTTCTTTATTGATTATGTGCATATTTTCTCTAGCAGTTCATGACAGCAGATATGGTATATGTTTTCCAGTTTTAAAAATCCTGTGCAGCATGTTGTATTATGAGATAACGACTGCCAGAAGTCACCCAGTGCACTTTGGGACTGAATGGGATCATTTGGCTGGATTTCTCTAGTCCTAGTTCATCACTCTAAGCACTAAGGATCTCAACAGTAATAAGCATCTAAGAACCAAGTTTTTTTATATGACTTAGGCCTTCAGACTGTAGTGATTTGTTCGTTTTATACTTTAGGTTTTATGTTTTGTGTACATCCACTTGTTTAATTATTTAACAGTTTGATGGTCTAATTTGAAAGTGAGATCTTCCTTGCATTTGTATCTTTTCAGATGATCCTACAGCTTGGGCTGTACTCTTGGCTACCTGCCATGCAGAAAACACAATTGTTCATCTGCATAATAAGCAACCCAAGCAGACACATCTGGAAAAAATGATTGTCAATGCAATTTCAGCTAAGAGTAAGGCTGCTTTAGTTCTTAAAAAAACAACTATTCTTACTGCTGTTTTTAACTTTAATGATCATTAATGAAAATATTGGTACATTGGACTGCAGCAAAGTCTATGCAGTATAGATAGAAAAAGATGTTCGTTTAAGGATGATTATAGAAATTGTGTAAAACCTAGAGATGTGTAAGTCTCTTTAAACAATCATTGCAAACACTGTGGGGAAAGAAGCTGTATAATTCAGTTGGCATGCTAAAGAAGGTCTAACAGTAGAGTGTCAGAAGGTTGACATCTGTTCATTGTACAGTAAAAGTCTTGTCTAGTCTAAGGTTTTTTGACTAGAGAAAAAGACTATCTGACTTAGGGCCTTCTAGCTCTTACATAAAGTGGATGCCAGGTTACAATTACAATGCTGCAGCATCTCACAATCCCCTAACTGCCATTAGTAATCTTTTGTCCCAGCTTCCTACAGGCAAAGTAAATGGGGAAGCTGGCAGAAGTTTGTAAACAGCAATTACATGATGTTGCACCTAACGATGGCATGGGATTCACTTAATGACAGCAACCAGAAGTGCTGGACTTTACATCACTAAATGGTGTGGTCACATTTTATGACTGCAGTGCTTAGCAACAGAAATTCTACTCCCAAATACCATTGCTAACCAAACCTGCACTTTCCTTTATTCCAAAGTCTTCTTGCAAATACAAAACTCCTATAACAAATGGCATTCTAACCAGCCCCTTTTCATAAATCACAAAAACATTTATCTTACAGTGAAAGAAACAACTTAGTTACATAGTGAAAATGTAAGCGCTTAATTCATCCAATGGTGATTCGTCTTTCCTGATGATCAAATATGTCAGTGGCTCATGTAACACATTACATGCCTATATCCTATCAATTATTTTGGAAATTAGTACATTTACTCATACAAATTAGAAAATTTACTCCCTCATACAATTATCATAAAAATAGACTTTGTTTAATTTTTTCCCACTGTTGATTGTAGCAGCAAAATGTTTTAATCCAAAAATAAAAAAGTTCCCAGAGAGTTGGAATCTAAGGAGTAGAAGATAACGTAAAATAGGGGATCTTAACTATTAATTTTCCAAAGCCAAAATTTCTCACCATGCTAAATGTTTTACAATTTGAAACATAGTTATATATTTTTGAAATGTGGATTGCTTTAATGTAAAAACAATTATTCATATTGATATCAGAATAGCATACTTTTTGTTATAAAGAATTGGGATTAATACATGCATGAAATAATGCATGAAATAATAATAATACATGAAATAATGCACCTCATATGTTTTGTAGCTAAAGACAAAGAACTTCCAACTTCCAGAGCTCAAGAAATTGAAGAATGGTCTCTTTTCCAAGCTATTACTGGTTTAAATGAGGCAGGTAGAACTTCAGAAGCTGAGGCTCTCTGTGAAAAGGTATGATTAATGTTAAGATGACTTGTACTACAATTCTTCAAATATAGGTAAAGTTACTCAAAAAGCCTGATCAAGAGGGTTAAAAATTACTTCAGATATTGTCCATATCAGAATATCTCAGTGAAACCATGTGAAAAATGATGGTGCATATGCAGCAGTTACAATACTGGTTTTGCTTACAGTGGAAAGGCTGAGATTCACTTTAAATTTGTTTGATTGTAAATATTGAAAATATTTTGCCTTTAGTTTACCAGTCTTCCACATTCTTTACTCTTCTCACTAGCTCATTAGGTTCCTTTTGGGATTATTGTAAATTAAAAAGCAGCTGACAAATTTAGTAAGGTGCAGGTGCTTCTAATATATTTTATGATATTTATAATATGTCCAATATGCTATTCAAATTCTTTTGGTGGATTACAAGTCATTCAAAGCATGAACACAGTTTTAAAAATACCCAAACAAAACCAACAGCATAAAGAAATAGCATGAAAAAAAAAGTACAGTTTTGTAAAAGTTAGAAGTTAATTGAATTGCAATTATTCATGCATCAATTGCCAGTAAAACTTGCTTGAAGTTATAGCTTCGCTACATGAAACATGGAACCAACATAGCTGCTTGATTAAAATGTGCTGAGAATCTTATTTTAAGCATCATGAAAGTATTTTGATTTCCACCAAATCAGAGTATAGAATCAATGGTTTCTTATCTTCTTTTTGCTCACTGATAATTGAAATAACTGGATTCTTTGACTTATTGAAATTGTGATGCTAGAATAACAGCTCTGCTTTTTTGTGAGGTGTTTTGAATTATTTTTTTTGGAACTAAAAGCATTTTTTTGCCTCTAGGGGTTAAAACAATTTCCTGAACAGCCAATGTGGTACCTGCTCTTAAGACAAGTTCAATGCAAACCACTTTTGCAGTCTCACAAAGAGCTTCCTGATGCCATTTTGGAAGAGCTCCGAAAGGCAGTTCTCTCCAACTCCACATTGATTACAGCTTGGCATGTAAGTTTTCCTACATTTATCCATGATTGGGTTCTCTGTATTATATTTCACAACATGGGGACCTCTTCAATCCAACTCAGTGTGGCCAAATTAGGAATTGGAAGCTCATAGACAAGCATGGTTTTCAACATGGATCTTTTCAGCAGGCATGTCTACCCATACATTGGGAATGTATTTCTCTAATCCTTGCAGACAGTATTGTAATCAAAAGCTGCTGGTCTGTGCATTTTGCAACTGCAGCAAATTTTAAAATTGGACTGCTTAGTTGCCCTGTTGTTTTTACCATCAAGACACTGGAATCAATAGAGCTTGACATAAATACTGTCAATAATTTTTAATCCTGCATCAACACAATGGAGAAGCTGGTGGCTTCTCCGGGTGATTTTTAGAATGCAAGTAGTCTTTGCATAGTTGTCTTTAATGCACTTAGTTGTTTTTCTGCACTTAAATGTACTTGATGTTTTGCCCAGAAAACCGGACTCTTTCATTACTGGAAGCAAAAAAATGTTTTGACATTATGTCCAAAAAATAAAAAAACAAAGAATAAGCTATGTAATGAATTTTTGTCTCAGTATGTCTGGATGATACAAATTTTGGGAAATAAATTAGTGTTTATTATCTAAAAATAATTTTTAAGAATTATATTAAAAAGATAAAACTAACTGAGAAACGTAATGTAAGAATAAATACATACACACACATATGCATACATACTATGTGCATGTGTATTATTCATATATATTTGTGTGTGTGTGTGCGTGTGTGTGTGTATGTGTATGTATATGTATATATGAAAAAGGAAGTGGAAAAAAAAATTCTCCAAAAGAGAAAGTAGAAAAAAGAAAGTTCATCCTTTATCCCCAGCAAACATATCTCTTATCTCTTAAATTACAATGCACAACTTCATTCCATACCTCAGTCTATTGCCAGACCTGTCTTTGAGGAAGAGCCAGACTAAGTGCATCCATCAACCCATTTAATATGGTAAGAAAACAGAAAAAGAATCCTATACCCTAGAGCGAGTTGTGCCTATGCGACCTCTGACTCGGCACAGATCCCATTTGGCTCCGTGGTATACGGAGGAGCTACGGGAGATGAAATGCCGAAAAAGACGTCTTGAGGGCATTTGGAGGGCGAGCCGTTCTGAGTCTGACCGAACACAGGTGAGATCTCATATTAAGACTTACCTTGTGGCGATAGGGGCGGCGAAATCTTCGTATTTCTCCGCCCTTATTGCATCAGCAGAAAATCGGCCTGCCGCCCTGTTTAGAGTGACCCGCTCTCTACTTGAACCGAGAGCGCGGGATGACCTCTTGCAGGGTAGAGCGGAGGAGTTTTCCCGATTTCTGCATGATAAAATCGCTCAGATTCGGGAAGGGCTCGACTCCAATTGGGTGGTCCCGGGGGAGGTGTCCGGGGCAGGTCTTGAGAGTGTTATCTGGGGGGAGTTCGATCCTGTGACCGCTGAGGGTGTGGACAGGTTGCTGGGGGGTCTGAATGCCACCACCTGTTTATTGGACCCGTGTCCTTCCTGGTTGGTTTCGGCCGCCAGGGAGACGACACGAGGCTGGCTCCAGGGGATTGTCAACGCTTCTTTGAGAGAGGGGTTGCTCCCTACCGCCCTGAAGGCGGCGGTGGTGCGCCCCCTCCTCAAGAAGCCTTCCCTGGACCCAGCTATTTTAAACAACTATCGTCCAGTCTCCAACCTTCCCTTCGTGGCGAAGGTTGTTGAGAGTGTGGTGGCACGTCAGCTCCCCCAGTACCTGGAGGAAGCAACTTACCTCGATCCGTTCCAATCGGGCTTCAGGCCTGGACATAGCACTGAGACGGCATTGGTCGCGTTGGTTGATGATCTCTGGAGGGCTCGTGACAGAGGGTTCTCCTCTGTCCTGGTCCTATTAGATCTCTCGGCGGCTTTTGATACTATCAAAAGATACATAGTATCTTATTGCGACGGTTGGAGGGGTTGGGGATTGGTGGAACCGTCCTCCGATGGTTCTCCTCCTTCCTCTCTGACCGTTCGCAATTCGTGTTGGCGGGGGGGGAGAGGTCCACCTCTAGGCCCCTGGTTTGTGGGGTGCCTCAGGGGTCGGTCCTTTCTCCCCTCCTGTTCAACATTTATATGAAGCCGCTGGGCGAGATCATCCGTGGTCTTGGAGTGAGGTGTCATCTGTATGCAGATGACACCCAGCTGTACATCTCCACTCCGGACCACCCCAACGATGCTGTGGGGACTATGTCTAGGTGCCTGGAGGCCGTGCGGGACTGGATGGGCGGGAACAGGCTTCGGCTCAACCCATCCAAGACCGAGTGGCTGTGGTTTCCGGCGCCCCGATATAGCCAGCTGACACCTTCGCTGGCTATTGGGGGGGAGGTTCTGCCCCCCACAGAGAGGGCTCGCAACCTGGGAGTCCTCCTGGATGTACGGCTGTCGCTTGAACATCACATCGCGGCCGTCTCCAGGGGGGCGTTTCATCAGATCCGTCGGATCTACCGGTTGCGGCCCTTCCTGGATCGGGACGCCTTGCGCACGGTCACTCAGGCCCTTGTCACCTCTCGCCTGGACTATTGTAATGCCCTCTACATGGGGCTCCCTGCGGGGAGCATCCGGAGACTCCAGTTGGTGCAAAATGCAGCCGCGAGGGTGATTATGGGGGCGTCGCGTAGCGCCCATGTGACGCCTCTCCTGCGCGAGCTGCATTGGTTGCCGATGGCTCTCCGGGTTCGCTTTAAGGTTCTAGTTTTGACCTTTAGGGCGACCCATGGCATGGGACCAGGTTACCTTCAGGACCGCATTCTACCAACGTTCTCCAACAGGCCGGTGCGTTCCCACAGGGAGGGTCTGCTCCGAGTGCCGTCGGCCGCTATGTGTCGTCTGGCGGCGCCAAGGGGTAGGGCCTTCTCTGTGGGTGCCCCCGCCCTCTGGAATACTCTGCCACCGGAACTTCGTACCGGCACGGACCTGAGGGCCTTCAGGCGCGCGTTAAAGACTTGGCTCTTTGAGCAGGCCGGCCTGGGCTGAGATAATGATTTTAAATTTGATCTCCATTTTTAACTTTAAATTGGGTTTTAAGGGTAGGGGGGGGGTTTCCTAATTTTAGTCTGCAGCTGATTCAAATATTTAATTACTTTTTAACTTTTGTATTTGTGGGGTTTTTAGACGAGCTGTTCACCGCCCTGAGTCCCTAGGGAGAAGGGCGGTATATAAATGTAATTAATAAATAATAAAAATAAATAAAATAAATTATTTCTCAGGTCAGTAAGGACTGCATTAGATACTAGAATTCCTGGGCACCTGTCAACAAGTGAACAATAGGACTCTGGAGCTGTGGCTGGGGAACCATGGCCTAGCCCTGTAGGGTTATTGGAAGAACAACAACCAAAGGGAGGATAAAAGCAAACTCTGTTCAAAAATTGCACCATTGTGGCCTGCTAATTATAAATCAGAATCAGCTAAGTGGGAATACTTAAAATGAATGTTTGAATATTGGAAAAGTATTTATCCAGACTCAAATACATTGTAGAAACATTATCAAAGCCATCAATACTTGAACATATATGTACAACACATTGCTTGAATTATTAACTGAACACAAGTGGAACTGGACAAAAAACAAGAAAGCTAATGACTATTCACTATGCATTACATTCCCCCCATGGAAGTGTCTTTGGACAACACTGGCTGCCTTGGCTAGGAAATGGAGATGAGCACTACCCCCCAGAGTCAGACACAACTGAACAGGGGAAACATTTACCTTTTTCTTTTAATCTGTTTGGCAGAAATAGAGATCAAATGATTGAAGAAGAAAAGGATGCATTGGCTGATCACATAAAAGGCAGCCAAGAAAATAATTGATGCAAGTTAAAAATTGGAGCTTACTGAATGTGCAGGAAACAAATATGTATATAGAAAGAATGTAATAAAAATAAGAACAGAATGTTGGCAAGGAAAAAGCATGATGGTTAACTTCTATAAACTATCGAGGAGAAAGTGGAACTGGAACATTAAAGAAAGAAACTGAAGACTTGATTTGGTTGCTCAAGAGCAAGATAATCAAATAAATCCAATCAAGGCCTGAATTGAAAAAAATGCATTCAAAGTGCACATTGTACAAAGAAGCCAAATATATATATATATTCAGCTCATGCAAGAAAGTTACACAAACTGTTTCTGAACAATGACGTAACACAGTCACCAAAATGATTCATTGGAACATCTGTAAAAATTAATATGTTCCAGTAATGAACAATTGGTGGGAACATAAAGTAGAAAAAGTAGTTGAAAATAAGCAGGTTAAAATATTGTAGGATTTCTGATTACAGACTGATAAAGTCCTGGCTAATAACATCAACAGATTTAACAGTAGTTTGAAAGAAGAAAGTGGATAATTGATTTGCCAATACTTGAGGACAATGGAATAGAAGACAAAGAATTGAAAATGACAAAGTAAAATCGAAATCTAAAGATGATGGCATAAGTTAGCTGTGATGCTCCCAATGATTATTGGATGGCACTTAGGAAATCTGTGTATTGACAAAATTTCCATCTGCCAGCTAGAAAGGCTACAATGTTTGGATATGGATGGATGGATGGATGGATGGATGGATGGATGGATGGATGGATGGATGGATAGATAGATAGATAGATAGATAGATAGATAGATAGATAGATAGATAGATAGATAGATAGATAGATAGATAGATAGTATGCTGTTACATTATGATATCCTAGATTCTTTGGACAAGTTGATGAATATGAAGCCAACATCAGCTAAACAACTGGTTATCTGACCTACCCCTCCCTAAGAGGAATTGAAACAATTTAAAACTATTGGATGCAGATTTCAGAAAAAAAGAAAAATACCTGTGTCTTGGTGTGCATAAAGCACAAAAGATTTCCCAAATATTCTTTGAAATTCTGTAACTCCATCAGGTCCCAGAAGTTGACCAATCAAGAGAATTCTAATTCCCTGTTATGGTACTGGGAACAGAACTTCAGAGTATTCAAAAAGTTATTTGTTTATTACAAGGAACAAGCTCTAGATCATATTTTCAGTACTCCAAGATCAAAACTAAATCCAATGTAATTCTCCTCCTGCCTCAGGAAACAAAGCAGACAGAGAAAGGTATGAACATCTTTTGTAAAATAATTATATGACTTAAGGAGGCACTATATGACCTAAGGAGAAACAAGAAGGGAATTGTGTTTTAAAATAGAGGTCTGTAGCAAATTGATGTAAGATAAACATATAGCTGGGTATATATATATGTATATAAATAAACATATAGCTGGGTTTATTTTTTAATAGTTTAAATTATGAAAATATTAAGGAATTTGGTTTTGCCTAACAGACACATAGAAATGCACGAATGAAAATAGAGCTATTCAGCACCATGGTCAGCTACTTTTAAGTCTTAATTTGAGCAGATTCCAGCTATCCCATTTAACCATCGTATTTGAGATTCATTTGGAATGCAATGCAACAATGATAACGTTTGAACGCTTACAGTTGATGGTAACAAAAACCAATATTGTGTTGTGATGTTTGCTTCCTGGGAATATGTACCTGAATTTATTCGTCCCTTTTGGAAAGAACCAGCACTATCTTTATATATTGCCAATGTTGTTCAGATTCTTGTCAGGAAAATTGATATGAAAACTCTCCAGAGAGGGTGATTATTATACATTTTTATAACTTGCCTTATCAACTACAGCACTTTCCTTTAGAGAGGGAAAGCTATATTTATGATCTTTAATTTCTTTCTTTGTTTTTTTGTCTCAGGCTTCATTGCATGTTCAACTATATACAACTTAAGAATTTTATTGAGATGTGTTTGCTTAGAGGAGATCTCTATGTGAAATTCCAGGTTATTGAATTAAAGATTTTTTGAGATTCTTTTATTTTGTGTTTCAGATATTTTACTCTTTCTTTTTTTTTTTAATAATCTTGGCCGTTTGAAATTTCACTTTTAACACAATGCTTACAGTAATGTTTAAAAACTAGAAATTAAATATAAAGCATGCTTTTTAACATTGGATTTGATTTCTTTTTTTCTCCTTAGTGGTTGGCACAAGTCTATCAATCACAAGGAATGATGGTTGGTGCAGAAATGTGTTACCGAAAAAGTCTAAAATTGGCATCTCAGCAAGGCAACTTGAGTGGGAAACTCTCTAGTCTTCTAAGACTTGCTAAACTTGCCTTGGAAATCTGTATGGTAAGAATTTAAATTCTTAAATGATACAATGAAGAAATTGTAGTAATCTGATACTAAAATTGTTCTTCTCAATTGACCATTATGGGAGGAATCAGAAAATATTCAGGAAGGATATTTTGTCTTTGCAAATTGTATAATAAAGTAAATTGTGCAGGTTTCATCACAAATGTACAGTGAAATAATAGTATTTGTCATCTACAAATAGTTCTTAGAGATCTGCATTAAAAAAAAGATATTCCGCACTGTCATGATTGTGAATATTTAAATTTTACAATTTTAGAAATTCAGTTGTTAACAGCATATATACATGTAGCTAAAATAGCCAGTGATTTGCTTTAATATATCATAATGGAAGTCAGTTCATTGTTCTGTTAGTGGAATCAAAAATAATTTGTTAAAATATTTATTAATATAATTGATAGTGGGGAGTATAGTTTTACATGCTGGGTGACTTATGAAAGGGATACTGATTAGAGTCTCAAAATAATATTCGTGAATTAAGACCTTTTTGTCTATGATATGGAGAGAAGAGTTGCATAAAAAATAGATTTAAATAAATATTTGGTAAAATTAGTAGCTTTGGCTAATCCATTTTACCAAAAGAGCTAGCAAGTTAGTTCCTTATGTTAGAATTCTATGGTACTTTTCATACTAATTAAGTAGTGAATGGGAAAATTGATATATCACTTTGAAACTATTTTTAGTGTAAGACATAATGGTGTTAGATATAAGTAACTGGGTATTTAGGATTTTTTTTCTTTCTTTGTTTAAAGGCTAATGTTTCAAATGATCACTGGCCATCTCTAGTTCAAGAAGCCACAACAGAAGCTATGAAAATTTCTTTCTGTCCGTTGGGTATTCTATTTCAAGCACTTACGCAGTATAATCGCAAGATGGGTTCACGGTGGGTATGGGTTTGTATATTACATAGCATTCATTCATGAATGTTGCTATTTTTTTTTAACCCTAATTCAAAAATATATAGATGGCATCAAATTAAAAGACAGTTGAGGGTTGCTGTCATAAAGTATAAAATTATAATAAAATGCAGTAGAGAGTCTTGTTTGATAGAGGCAAAATCCATAAACTTGTTTTTCCCTTGTGAGTAAGGACATAGTTGTTGCAAATTGTTATGGAAGTTTTTTTGTCATAGAGGCCTTTTAAAACTGCAGAATAAATTGCCTGTTTGGAAGCTTTATAAGAAACTCAAAGAGTATTTCTGGCTGTTATACCGTAGCTTTGCTTGCATGGAAATATTCTTTGAACTGGTGCCAAGAATCTGATTGAGTAATAATGAAGACATTTTCTCACCTGTAAACAATCAATATCTATCTAACAGACTGTTTATCCTCTTGATGGGGGCAGTTCAGTATTTCACTCACTTTTAATGATGTGTTAGATTTATTTTTATTTTTCAGAATATAACTATTTTCTGCTCATTTGTAATGAGAGAAAATCATCCTTACCTGTAAACATGAATTAATGTAAATATAAGCATATATTTGAATACCTAAAATGCTGTAGATTTGTACTTATTTTGCCATTTTCTCATTATTTTTTATAACATCTAATCAGTATTTTACTTTTTCTGTTTTCTTTGTAGAGAAACACGTCGTATGTTAGAGAGAGTGGTATATCAATCTGGATTTCCAGAAACTGTAATATCAGTTGCCCGATGGTATCTCTTAAGACATTTATATGCCAAAGATGATTATGAATTAATCGATGTGAGAAACATTTCCATGTTATATATACTAAATAGGTTTCTCTGTGCTTTATTTGGGAGTTTAATATGTCCCAGTGTTTTTTAGGTGGATATATCAAATACACTAGATTTCATTTGCAAAAAAATATCTGTAATATTGCACTTATGGAATATTCTTTTGAGGAAGCACCATTAGCATTATATTTAATAGCTTTAATGAAGGATTACAAATTTTTTTTGTAGTAAACTGCTACATTTGATTTTGTTGTATCTTTTTTTCAGTTCAAATTGTTGCATTTATAAGTTGTACCATTCATTTTAACCTTTAACTAGAAAGATAGTTAAGGAACTTTAAATATACAGTTAAAGTATGTTAGGTAAAAAAATATTATTTGGAATATTGAAAATAGATTTTTTTCATACCACAATGCATTCATGAATCAAAAGTGCTCATTAATCATATAGTTGATGAACCGTAACCATCAGGTTATTTTAAAAAACAGAGAACATTGATTACAGTAGTCCATGATTTCAACAATTAAAGAGTTTTCCTAAATATTGGATTGCTTATTAAGTTCATTTATCGTGCAAATACAATTCTGAGGAGTTGACCACACATTAAAGCAATTTTTAAAAAACCCAATAACAACTCCAATTCACTGGAAGTAAGCAGGTTTGGGGGCAATCTTCTCTTCAGGGGCAGTGGTATTTGTGACAAAAAAAAAAATAGTTGGATTGCCCTTTCGTTCTTCTATTTTCCAAGAAATACAGCTATCCCCTAGTTCCTTTTTGTTTCTTCATATAATGAATGTAATCTGAAGTAGCAGTGGGGGGAGTGCTTTATCTGCTTACAATAAAAAGGACAGTTACTACCGCTAAGTGCAAGGAGCTGTTGGATTTCCTGCCTTCATCTCTTATATGTTCAGACCAATTGTAACCTGCTTCAGTTTTAAGTATTGAACAGAGTTAAGGTGGGATGGGGACTTTGGCTATCTTGCCACAATCTTTGGAGGAATAAACTAGGAAAAAAAATAGCATGGAGGATAATGCATTACTTAATTAACTTACCCCACTATCCATACATCAAACTATAAGTTGCAAAACTAGAGATGTGCACAGGTTATGTTTTCTTTCGAACCCAGAACCATCTTGTTCTGGAAGTTATGCTTTTGAATTAGCTGCATATCGAAACCCAAAATGTTTTGGTGTTTCTGGATTTTAGCTGAAACAAAATTCAGAGAGATCCCAGAATGATTTTACAGGGCTAGCAGAACAATGCTGAGGTAACCCTAAATGTAACCCTCACAACCTTAACCCTAACCCTCTCCCTTTGCTTCTGAGTGGGCATGTTTCCCCTTCATCTCAGTGCTTCCCTTTGCTTCTGTTGCCTCCCACAACTACTGCTGCTAAAGTCCCAGTGCAACAGATTCTATAGGCCTGTGATGGCGAACCTATGTGTCACAGATGACACATGGAGCCCTCTCTGTGGGCATGTGAGCTGTCATCCCAGCTCAGCTCCATCGCGCATGCATGCGTGCCTTCCCCCTGGCCAGCTGATTTTTGGGTCTCTGCTGCGCATGTATGGGGGGGCAGATGCATGCGGGAGATGCATGCGGGGGGACCGCGGGGTATGTGTACAACCAAGTAGCCTATTTCAATAGCTTGTGATCGATTAGCAAATAATAAAACATCCTTAACTTTTACAGTCTGAGATATTCACATTAATGCATAATTCTTTTTTCTCTCTCTGCTTTCCGAATTCTACAGGCTCTTACAGCAAATGCCAAAGCTAATGGAGATATTCGAGTTTTGGAATTAGACAAGAAACTCTCAGCAGCAGCCTCCTAGCACTAACATTAGTGAGGAATCAGAATAACTTTGGAGGCTTTTGGAAACAACATCTTCATGACAAATGCCTTGACTTTATAAATCACAAATGCTAACAGTCCAATTTATATGAAAAGGAATCAGTTATTAAACTATCCAGGTGAACTTTTATTGAAGTATACAGTACTTAATGTGTGCTTCTACTGAAAAATTACAGTGTATGCTGGTGACCTTGGAAAGCACAAAGATTTTGACCTCTGCTCTAGAGTTAAATATGACAGATTTCTGTCTTCAAAATGGAACCTTAATACATCCATGTGTTAAATAAACTTTGGACTATGTTTATCTTCATAGTCTGCTAAGACCTTGCTATTTCTGTCCATGTCATTTGTTTTTTTTACCATTTAGCAATGCATCTTTCTACAGCTTCGCAACCTTTAACTTGGTGGGTGATGAAACAATAAAATCTGTTGAAACATTATTTGCAACTTGTTTACATCTTACTCTTTGTGCAGAACCTTTTAATTCGGAACTTTATGATTTCATCCGAATTTTATTTTATTTTTTCTGGCTATATTTAATGTTATGTGTCATGGCTGTCTTTGATAGTACAGCTGCAGCAAATCTTTGATTTCAGAAAAATGATGGCCAGAGCCTGAGAAAAGTAGATTTTCAGCTCTCTGGTCTTATTCATTACTTTCACTAGAGTCCATTTTGGAAATAAATATTTTTAGTTTAAATTAGATTCAAAGAAGACATGAGGCCATACTACTTGAGGCTCCTTGTTCATCAAGTTCACGATGTTTCAGAATCAGATAGTTTCAAACATAGCATAAAATAGATGGTAAGAACGAAGTAGGACATGCTTATAATGACAAATGTTACTTAATTGTTCTTAAATTGTTTTTCATATACTAAGGATATAATTTGGAGCCAAAGGGTAGAGAGGTGTATTTTTACTTCAATTTCAAGCCATTTCTATGATTTAAAATTCTCTTGTTTTCCACCGCCACCCAACCTACTACTTCCACAATAAAACATACCAGAAAAAAGGGATTAAGTAATATTCCTTCCACATTAAATTCCATTTTTAATTAATTAGATTTATTATATTTACATCCCGTCTGACTCCCAACTGCTCTGGGAGGGACAGTATGAAAAATATGAGATCTAGTATGCTGACTGGATCGCTTATATTTAACTTTAAGAATTCTTCACACGAATGCATTAAGCTCTTCTTTTTTCCTTTGTAGTGTGGTTTGATAATGACCATCAGTTTGCTTGTCATTAAAGTGAAATTATATTGGTTGTTCTGCTAATCATTGGATAAGTATAGTAATTATCTACATTTAGATAGAATGGACACAGTTCCTTTGAAGAAATAGTTCTTAAATTTAGATATACATATTCAGAACTGTCCTTACAAACATCAATTGTGGAACCCACCTTTGACATAAAGATTGACGGATTCAGTCTGCATTTTATGAAAACAAGAATTTTTACTGCTTTTAAAACCATTTTCCCTACTTGGTTTTGCTGCCTAGTTAGTCCCTGCTTCTTTTGAACTATGTTCCCTGGCCCTTTTTGGGGGGGGCTGTCAAGTTTGAGAAGGTAAAAACCAATTCATAGACACCATCTGCCATTGTACTAGAATAATTCTATATACATTATTTTAAAATCAGTTTTTCCTCTCTACGTTAGAAAAAAGTTTATAAGTTTACTATTATCTTGCCTATAAGATTCTTCAAGTTTCAGTGCTATATAGAAGCAAATATAATCCCCAAAAGATGGGATTGAAGAAGAAAAATGTAATTAATTTCCCCAGTGCTTTACAATTTGAGGACGTTAGTACTGGAATAACTACTAAAAGAATGGCTCCCTCTCAGGTCATTGACCCCAATTCCTCCTATTCACTCAATCTGTTTTTCAAAACTGATGGAACCTCATAATTGATGCTCTATTTTTCTTCAGAGAATGATTTGAAGTGTTGCAAATGAAGTTTCTTTCAGGAAGCAAAAAAATGTTATGCAACAACCTTTGCATTATTCAACCACTTGATTTCAATCTTATAGAAGACTGCAAAACAAGTTCCATTTGAATTTTTAAGAACATTTTCTCCTCAAAAACTGGTGCTAAATTATATCTGGAATCTCGTTAGAAAATGCGTACATGAGAGTTGGTCAAGGAGGGGCATGTTGTTTGCATCTTTTTTCTAGTTAACTATTTTTTTGTAGTTAGGTACTTTGACAAAAAATATTTTGGCATTAAGTGGCTTTAAGAGGCTTGCATATTTATTCCTCAGAATAAATTACTCTGGGCATATGGCTACATTTTTGCAAACTTAGTTTTTTCTTTCTTACAAATAAATAACAATTAAAAACAAAGTGAAAAACAAATTGGTAGCTAGAATACTGCATGGAAAAGTACTCATTTGAATTTGCGGAACAATTGAAATTGTAAAAGTTATATCTTCACAAAATGAGACAAATGTTTTAGGGGGGAAAATTCTTTTTCATAACTGATGATAAAATTACATAGATGAGCTAATAAGGTTGTATAAGTTTCTCTGTTTAAGGGCAGGAAAGATGTTCCTAATTTGAAAACTCCAGGATATAACTGAGGATATTTGATGTAGTGGTTTGTCAAAATAACTCAATGACTTACACAATTATTGCTAAGCCCTTGAATTTTATTTTTTTCAAACATAAATGAAATGTTAATATGATTCTATTTTAACATGTCTGTTCAGAATTATGACGGTGTTTTTGATACAGAGTTACAAGAAAACAAGCCTGATATTGTACAAATAAGGAAGTTAACTTTTTAAACCTCTTTAATATTTTCCCTTGATGGAACAAATGTAAATGGTAAACAAAATGTATTAGTCTTTGAGTTCACTGAGTTTTCGTCGTATCTTTTTCATATCTTGCTTGAATTTCTCTTCTTCAAGTTTTAGCTTTGTTGTCTGTATATGTTTGAGTGCATCAAGAGAGTCACGGATAGATTGAAATCCTGATAAATAACAGGCATCTTTTAGTAAAGTTGGCAAAATGATAATATCACATTTTATGTTTATACAGCATTCCAAAATAATTTTTGACTATAGCTTCTTAGCTTAAGGTCATCATTTGATCTATCATTTTAATGTGTCATTGAAATATTTTATAACCACTTTTTTTCAATTAAGTAAATGAATGGACCAGCTTTAAGATGAGCTAGTTTATTTCTCCTTTGGTACATAATATCATGCCTGAAATCAGACTGAGTAAAAGTATATACATGTTTTCTGGCATGAAAAGGAAGACTAGCAATAACAATAGATCTGAACTCACAATTTCTCTATCTAAATATTTCTGCTAAAAGCTGTTTTTTGTCCTTTGTGAAGAGAAAGGTTTATAAATTGAACCATAGAAAGGAGACTTTCAGTTTTCCTGCTTTTGCAGGGGTAGGCTACTGGGGGTTTGCAGGGGTTCAGGAGAGCCCCTAGCTAAGATTCTGTGCAGTTTGGAGAACTTCCAAATCCCACTCCTGGCTGGCCCCGTCCCCTCTCCCTGCCCCTCCCAGGAGTCCCCACACAGCCCGTTTTGGATGCAGATAAGTGCAGAGTATGCGGAAATGGGTCCATTTCTGGCTTTCAGAGAGCTCTGGAGCGCAGGGAGGCAGATTTCATCCTGGAGGCTTGAGGAAAGCCTCTGGAGCCCGAGGAAGGCAAACCCCCTCCCCCCTGTCATGGTGTAAGAGGTCAACTAGGTCACACCCACCATGGCCACGCCCACCCAGTAACTGGGCAGAGAATCCTTTGTTAAAATTTTGAAGACCACTCCTATGCTTATGGTATGATGGAGAATGATAAAGTTGTGTGGCTATATAACACACATGCAAACACACAAATGCATGTAAGTTTAAAAAATAACCTCACCTGATCTGTATTCATTTTGCATTCCTTCTAGTTCATTCCATATCAGCTTTTCAAACCTGGTAATCTTTGCATGTAGTTTATTTTGATCATTTTTCACCTGGCTGAGTTCCACATCAAATTGCAATGTTTTTTCTGTGTTTTCTATTCTTTTGGAGACATAGTATAACCCATCTTCCAATTTCTTTTCCAGTATTTCCTTTTGAAAGAGTTATTGTGAAAAATGAATAGAATTACTCTATTAATAATGTTATATTTATTCATTCAGTATAAAGGGATGAAATTAATTCTGCTTATCTGTTACATTTTTTCTGTAGATGTTATATCATTTGTATAATTATCTTTATTTGTAAATTTACATTTACAAAAATGATAGATCTCATTTCCCAATTAAATAGGTAACTGACTTTTTAAGGAACAGCCAATAAGTTGAGATGGATTTAAAGCTAATCTGATTTAAGAGGCTTCCAAACTTTTTGATATACTTTTTTCTATGAAACTCTGAAGATGCTTCAGCTTATAAAAATCGTTTGGTACAGTGAAGGGCAGGAGGGTCCAAAGAAATGTTGGATATCAAAATTATTTGCATTAAGTGCAGACCTCGTCAGTTGAGCTTGGAAAAAAATGTTGCTGCTTCTTATTTTCTGGCTCATGTAGAAGTCTGGAAAGAAAATCAAATGAACAACTGGCCATGAAGCAGCAACTCTTTCATCATGTTTAGATCCAACATCATAAAATGTTGAACATTGTAACTAAGATCCAAGCTACTAATTAAAGCTGTGGATAGCAATTAAATCAATGATTTCCTATTTTTTTTAGTTACAAAAACCCTAGTCAATCATGGCCTAAATTCAGATAGGTTGGTTTCTGCAATTTATATTGTTCAAAATTGTGGGTCTATTTTTGGCAATCTAATTTGTGGCTCTATCTGGATCAACACCAGTTTTCCCTATCTACTCTTCAGGAATTCTCCCCATGGTACATTTTGAACAAAAACACTATTTTTAAGATAGTGCTTAATTTGACTGTGATATTTCTTTTCTGTTTCTCCAAATTCTTTTCTTGTCATCAAGTAATTCCAATATTTATAATTCGCTTTGGAAACCTTGTTTTGTGAACACTGGGGAATAAACCCCCACTGACGAAAATGGGCAGTTAAATAAAAAATATAAAGAAATAGTTTTTAATACTGAAAAAAAACAATTATATATACTGCCATATAAATGTACTTCTTATCAAATATTTTATTCATTTTCTATTAGGTTTTTCATTAAGTGATTAAGTTACTAAGCAGATACAAACACAATAAAGGTTAATTAAAAGAAAGATCTCAAGATAGAATTGAAGATTTAAAACTGGAAGGCAGAGCCATTTCTAACTGTTGAGGAGCCCACAGTGATTTTGATTCCAAAAATCAAAGCACTTAGCAAACATTGACTTAAAGCTTCAATAATTTTAATCTATAAAATACAACATTTAAAACTTGCTGCATGGTGCAATAATTTAGAATTAGCAATCATACAGTATGTCTTTTAGATTATTTTATAAAACAACTAAATTGTCTCCTTTTGAAACTAAAGTGAACTGTTCCAGTTTATCACACCAAGGACTCCTCTCTCACAAAGGACAATTTTGAAGAAAGTTATATGCAGTTAGAGAGTCCTGGTCCTGGATCAGCTACTTTCTGAAGCTAAACACTTTGCCTAAGTGCTTGCATGAAGCCAACATCCTTCCTCTTGCCAAAAACTCAAGCTGTAATTCAGATTGCAGTTTGAAAAAGGAGCACTCTGCCATCTGTTAAGAAACTTATTTAATATGGCATATTTTATTGCCTGTGACTGAAAGAACAACATCCATAACGTAGCAGCTTAAAATCCATACATCTCTGACTGTCCCAAGTCCCCAAAGTAACCTTAGTATATTACCTTTCTCTAGAAATATATTGAACACAAAAAGCAAAGATGAATGGGCTTTCAATGTCTGGTAATAAAATCTGATTGGCTCCTATGCTTCCTTCAGGTGGTTCCTTTCTGTACTTCTGTTGTAGGTTCTTTGTGAGATAATCTTCTCACCATCTTTCCCTGGATTCTCTGCTGGCTCATTTCCATTACTCAGCCATGTGAAATCACTGAGAATGTTAACCAGATCTAAACACTTTACTTATCTGTTTAAAATCATTCTGCTCTTCTTTTATAAAAGAGGCTTTTTGAGACAGCATATTATGCTTGTATTCTTTGCATGAATTACAAAAGCACTTGCCAATCTGTCCTTGATTGTAGCAAAGAGCTGGTTTGTGAAATGGACTTGCTCTTGTTCAGATCTCCGCAACTCACTTTCCATCCACTTTCGTTGGTTTTGAATTTGATCTTTAAAATCATTTAAAATACCATTTATCCTAGTATTTAAAGAGAAATTCTTTTTCATTTTCAGGAAAATAAAGCATAAAACATGCAGTTCTTCTATATCATGATCTCACTAAAAAACAATTTGAATAACAAGTGGGTTTTTATGTTAATTTTTTTCCTTTAGTCTTAATTTTCTTATACAATCATTCATGTGGGTAAAAGCTTCACTCAAACATAAACCTATTCAGATTTCATGTCATGAATCAGATTTATTCCATATACTCTTTGGTTTTGCCAATTTTGGTAGTTAAAAATTTTCTGAAGTGGCAACATTGGTGGTATGGTTTTAGTTTCAAGGCTATAAATACTTATATGATATTTGATGATATGTATTCTCCCAACAAGAGAGATCTTTAAAATGTATTTTGAAAGTGATCAAAGCCTTATGCATTTTGAAGCATTGTAAGTCAATTTCTGATCACAGCTTTTACATTGGCAAAACTAAATCTTTTGCAAGAATAGGAAATAAATTGAATATGAGCATCAATGTATCTATGTGTGTGCGCATGCATGTGTCCACAACCGATGAACATATATATGTAAGGCAAGAATGAAGTGAAGAAACAACATTTCTCCAAACACTTCTGAGTTGTCTTCTTATCCTGTTTTTTAAAAACATATTGATTTTACAATTAAATATAAATAGTTATTCATCTCGCATCTGAATTAGTATTTCACACCTGACTTAAAAAAAACATTCAGAAAGCAACAGTATGTGACTTATTAAAGCAGCTGCATCTTTTAAGTTTAAGCAGCCTTTTCAGTAGGGCTTTCACTGAAATAATACCAATCTTAGAAACACAGTTACTTCAATGAGCATAGATAGGTGCTGCCTTTAAGCACTTGTGTTCAAAAACAATTCTTCAAAAAGAAAACAAGCCTAGTACAGCTATATTTTACACTTTTTTATATGTGTTAGGAAAATAAAGATCTGATATCGTTATGTATAGCATGGACGCTCTCCCCACCCATTTTTATAGTCTTTTTCCTTCTTTAAAGCCTTAAAAGTTTTATTTAATATTTTATGTATTTATAAAGCAAATTTAGAAATTGCCTAATTCACTCACAGAATGACTGTCTATAAAAACAAATTTGCATTGGTTGCTATGATTTTCTGTCTTCTTTCTACTTATTCTTTTGTATTCCATAAGACAAGTTTTGTTCTTACAGCTATCAGTGAAAGCAAATAAAAGCACTGTGCAGTTTCAGTTAAAGCATTGCATTAGCTTTGCAAAAAAGATTTATGTGATTTTGTAAACATTTATTCTTGTTGGTCTGTCAGGATTTTTAAAGGCAAGTAAATTAATTTGATGGTGGTCTGTCATGCCAATACCATTACACCATAACTTCTCAGCAAGCACATTAACATAATTGAAAAGCTTTGTTCCCTTACTTGAAGTCCAAGAGCTGCAATTCATGGTGTTGATCGCCCTGTATTGTCTTTAAATTTGAAGTTTGCTCTGAGTTTGAAGACTCTATTTTGCCTAAAAGATGCATTACCTAATAGGAACAACAACAACAATAAAACATTGTGAACTGAAATCCCAGCATTTACATTAAATACATATTATGATTGCAGTGACTAAGAGAAAGGTCAGAATTTCAGATAGACTCATTTTTATAACCTTTTCTCATAATTAATTTTGCTTCATAATAAAAGATTCTCATCAACTATTCCAAAATAATTATTGTCCAGTGTTTGTTTGATTTTTTTATAGTCTTTTTACAGAAATGATCAGATTATACATAGGCTGCTAGAGAGAAAGTGAAGATGAGACCCTTTTCTCTAACATTCTACATTTTCAGGAAGAGCTATACTATGTGCTAATCCATTTGGAATAGTCAGCAAGTAATCTTTTTCCTGCAAAATTGTCCTACTTCTGTCATGTTTCTGCATGAAAGACTTACCTTTGTTTTTACATAATGACTGCCCTGGATAACAATCATTTGCAGTTATGACAGTGATGAAAAAGTAATTTGGCAACCAATCCTTAGAGGGTCTCTAAAACAAAACAAAGCTAAAGTAGGATTGTAAACACAGTCTTGGTTTCTCTTGATGACTGCTTCACTTAACAACCAAGTTTCCAGTTCCACTTGTAGTTGCTAAATAAGTACTACTTGTACCAGTAACTCATGTTATATGGTTATGCAAGCAATTGTTCTGTTTTTTTCATTGGTTGCTGAAGAAGCTTTCTAAGAATTATGGGCAAGTTGGAAAGAACTTCATTTTACATATTCCACATAGAACACATCTGCTTAACCTTTTGTCAACAAGTATGATCCTTTGGTAGAGGAAAAATACAAGATTTGGGAAATTCATATGTTGTTAATAGTACCATGTTTCTCACAAAATAAGGCAGGGCCTTATTTTTTTTTGAGCACCAAAAAAACGGCTAGGCCGTCTTTTCAGGGGTGAATTAATCATCAGCGGGTGGGCGGCAGCGGTGTTCCCGCCAGCACGACAACAGCAGCAGCGCCAGTGGGAATGTGGAAGCGTTTCTGCCGCCGCTCAGGTGTGTGCGGAGCAGCAGAAACGCTTCCACGTTCCCGCCAGCGCTGCTGCTGTTCTCGTACTGGCAGGAACTGTGCAAGCCATGGAGGCAGCTTCCCTGCCCGAGAAGCAGCAGAAACGCTTCTACACTTCCTGCTGGCGCGAGAACAGCGGCAGCGCCGTGCAGGGCACTGTTAAAGGCAAGTTTCCCCCTGCCCTGCCCCCCAGCATGTTTTAACCCCTGCCCTCCCCCCCAGCATGTTTTAACCCCCGGCCTCCCACCCCAGCATGTTTTAAACTAGGCCTAAATTTGGGGGGAGGGGCTTAATTTCATTTCATGCCTAGAAAACATGCTGGGTCTTCCTATTGGTGGAGGCCGTATTGTTGGAGAAACACGGTAATAAGGACATCAGATAAACATTTCTTTACAAGGGGAACAAAGCCCATATTCTAATAGAGAGCTGGATAAATTTTTGTCTGTGAGATAGTTATGAAAGCCTCTGCAAAAGTCCCACCTAAGATTTTGCCCCTTCCTCAAAGCTTTCATGTTCCTTATCAAGAAGAGTTCAATGCACAAATAAAGTCAGATAATTTCGAAGCTTATAGCTGGCCTATCTAGGTTGACCATTCACCTCAAGAACAGTGATAGACATTGACAGCTGTCCAGGAATCAAATTAACAAAATTTTGCCCTTAGTTAAAATATAGATAAGTAACGATGTGAAAATGTACTTAAAAGAACAATTTTTAATATGTGAGCCAGATAAACTTTACAAGATTTTTAACAGCAAGCTACTAGGTACGATTGATTAGTCTGAGAGTATAACCACGTAAAATTTTTTAAGTGTATCAATAACCTGGGAATTTCAATGGAAGAATAATATTAATTTATCCTGAACATTATGGTACAGAAAGTTGGTATATTACTCAGTTTTGAACTCTTAAATATATTATTCACTTTCAAAAATTTTCTGGAAATATGAGATAAACCAGTATGAAACAAATTCCTGTTTCAGCCTACAATGCTGTTATTATACTTCACTAAATCACATATCTCCTCAGAGTGTATAGAACTGGCGTATAAGCAATAATTGCTGAAAGGCTATTATCTACTTCTTACTGAAAAGGTTGTCAAATCCCATTAATGGAAGAATAGCTAACCAAGCATGGGAATATGTCTCAGTGTCTAGAATAATTTCCTATATTTAAAGCAAACTGGGAACGATGAGTCATGATGGCGCAGTGATTGGAGTGCAGTACTGCAGGCTACTTCTGCTGCCTGCAATTTGGCAGATTGAATCTCACCAGGCTCAAGGTTGACTCGGCATTCCATCCTTCCAAGGTGGGTAAAATGAGGACCCAAATTGTTGGGGGCAATATGCGGAGACTGTAAAACTGCTTAGAGAGGGCTGTAAAGCATCGTAAAGTGGTATATAAGTCTAAGTGCTATTGCTATTGCCATTTTTATATTATAATCTAAAACATGGATTTGTACCACATACAAAATATGGATTTATCTATGCATAGAAATTATATTTTTATTTTATAAGATACAGAATTCAAAATAGCTGTTTTGTAATATGAACTGAACTTAGTAATGTGCTGTTTAATGTGAAAATTCATACTGGATTGGCCATGGTCTTTGTTATTCATTTTTAGCTTAAATTCAGTAATGATTCTTAGTCCATTAATGTGATTACTCAAATCTAATTATATTTTAGAAAAGTATATGACCATTTAAAATTCATCTTTATATAATTTTTTCAAAGTGTTCAAATAGAAAAAAATAATAATCCAATTGCATTTTTACTTCAATAAATCTTCTTTAGCAAGAACAGATATAAGAACATAACTCTACCCAGCATTTAACTTTAATTTAAAAATAAAAAGCTTTCTTGGAATCTTAACTTTGAATGTCTAATGTGTGAGGTCTAGTTGAAGGTACCAGACAGCAAAAACAAAGAAACAAAAAAAAAAAAAAACCCATCCACAAGCAATTTTGCTCAAAATCTGAATTACATTAAAAATACTCTCAATAATAAAGCTCAAGTATAGAGTGGTTAAAATTAGAATGTAGTTTTTATCCATTTCATAGACTCATAGGCCAGAAAATATCTTGGCGGTGTTCTAGTCCAATTCCCTGTCCAAGGCAAGAGTCCTTATACAATTCTGGACAAATGGTTATCCAATCTTTTCTTGAAAACATCTAGCAATGGAGCACCTATAACTCAAGCTGTTATATTGATTCTCACTGTCAGGAAATTCATCCTTAACTCCAGGTTGGATCTCCCTCTGATGAGCTTCCTTTCATTGCTTCTTGTCCTGCCCTCAGGTTTTATGGAGAATACATTGACCTTCTCTGTGACCACTGTTCAAGTATTGGAAGACTGATATCATGTCTCCCTAAGCTTTTTCTTCATTAGTCTAAAATGCCGAGTTCCCTTAATCATTGATTTAGCCTCTAGATCTCTTTATCATTTGTGTTACACTTCTCTGCACACTTTTTAGGATTTTAGCATCTTTTTTATATTGTGACCAGAACTCAATTCCAAATATGACCTCACTAGTGCAGTAGAGAGCAGTACTATTACATCCTGTGTTTTTGCTGCTATCTCTCTGTTGATCCAATCTAGGATTGTGATGGCTCTTTTGGGCAGCTGCAGCATGCTGCTAACTCATACTTAAGTGGTGATTCACCTGAACATCTAGATCCCTCTCACAGGCACTATATTTGAGACAGGTACTTTGCCTATCCTTTACCTATAGCCTAAATGCAGGCCCTTACTGTTCTCACCATTGAACTGCATCTTGTTGGATAGGGCCCAATGCTCAAGTCTGTTAAGATCCTTCTGACAAAATCCTTGACTCTATATTATAAAATATTAGCATTTCCCCCCAGCTTAGTGTCATCCACAAATTTAATAAACACCACTTCAATCCCCTCATCTAGTCTATTCAAGGGCGGAGCTTTGGGCCCTGAGGGATGTCCCCCTCTCCCTTAGGTGGCCTTCAAGACTTTTGAAGACGTTCCGCTATGAGGGATCCTGGGATCCGGAGCGATGGTGGGGCCGTGGAAGCCGGAGGAAGGGGAAGAAGCGCGGGAAACCCGGGATTAGTAGTTTTTTAATGGGGTTTTTTAATGGGTTAAAAGGATCCAGGGTGGGCAGGGGAGACAGCCCACACAGAGTTGGGGGCAGCCGGGCCGGCCCGCGCGCCTGGGGGACCTCGGGGGTTTCCGTGTCGGGGTGGCAGACTGGGGGTGGGCAGCCGGGGGTTAATTTTATCAGCACGGTGACTGGGAGAGGCAGATATGCTGGGGGTAGAGGGCCGTATCCGGTAAGGGGATCGCGCTCCCGATGTTTGCAAGCGGTAGCGCGCTCCGACCCTCCATACCCATCCTGCAGCCCTGGTTGTCCGGATTCTCGGGCCCTGAATACCCGGCTGTTGTTGTGCAATGCCAGGTCCGTGGTCAACAAGGCTCCCCTGATCCATGATTTGGTTCAGGAGGAGGCCACGGACCTGGTAGGTATTACCGAAACCTGGTTGGGCCCAGAGGGCGGTGTCCCTCTGGTTGAGATGTGCCCACCAGGTTTCCTTGCATTTCACCAGCCTAGGGTTCAGGGAAGGGGTGGAGGGGTGGCGGTGCTTATAAAGGAAGCCCTTTATCCTAGAGAGGCCACTGTACCTCAGACGGCTGGCTGTGAATCTCTATTTGTGAAGTGGGGGCAAGGGGTTCAGATGGGTCTTTTGATGGCGTACCTGGCTCCCTGCCACGTCTCATCGGCCCTGCCCGGACTCCTCCAGGTGATAGCCGGGCTGGCAGTTGAGACCCCCAGGCTTTTGGTCATGGGGGATTTCAACCTGCCATCGTCCGGTGAAACCTCGGGGTTGGTTCGGGAGTTCTTGGCTTCCATGACAGCCATGGACCTGACCCAGTTAGTTTCTGCCCCCACTCACATTGGAGGACACATGCTGGACCTGATATTTGTCTCTGGGCAGTGGTTGAATGACTGTAATTTTGGGGAGTTAGTTATTACACCCTTGTCATGGACAGATCATTCCCTCCTTAGGTTGGACTTCTGTTCCGCCACCCCCCACCGCAGGGAGGCGGAACCACTTAGATTGTTCCGCCCCAGGCGCCTGATGGACCCGGAGCGGTTCCAGAGGGAGCTTGGGCCGTTTCCTGAGTCTCTGGCTCACAGCTCGCCTGGAGACCTGGTGGCCACCTGGGATGGGTTGGCCGCCGGGGCTCTAGATCGAGTTGTGCCCCTGCGACCTCTGACCCGGCACAGATCCCATGTGGCTCCGTGGTATACGGAGGAGCTACGGGAGATGAAGTGCCGGAAAAGACGTCTAGAGGGCATTTGGAGGGCGAGCCGTTCTGAGTCTGACCGAACACAGGTGAGATCTCATATTAAGACTTACCTTGTGGCGATAGGGGCGGCGAAATCTTCGTATTTCTCCGCCCTTATTGCGTCAGCAGAAAATCGGCCTGCCGCCCTGTTTAGAGTGACCCGCTCTCTACTTGAACCGAGAGCGCGGGATGACCTCTTGCAGGGTAGGACGGAGGAGTTTTCCCGATTTCTGCATGATAAAATCGCTCAGATTCGGGAGGGGCTCGACTCCAATTGGATGGTCCCGGGGGAGGTGTCCGGGGCAGGTCTTGTGAGTGTTATCTGGGGGGAGTTCGACCCTGTGACCGCCGAGGGTGTGGACAGGTTGCTGGGGGGTCTGAATGCCACCACCTGTTTATTGGACCCGTGCCCTTCCTGGCTGGTTTCGGCCGCCAGGGAGACGACACGAGGCTGGCTCCAGGGGATTGTCAATGCTTCTTTGAGAGAGGGGGTGCTCCCTACCGCCCTGAAGGCGGCGGTGGTGCGTCCCCTCCTCAAGAAGCCTTCCCTGGACCCAGCTATTTTAAACAACTATCGTCCAGTCTCCAACCTTCCCTTTGTGGCGAAGGTTGTTGAGAGTGTGGTGGCACGTCAGCTTCCCCAGTACCTGGAGGAAGCTACTTACCTCGATCCGTTCCAATCGGGCTTCAGGCCTGGACATAGCACTGAAACGGCATTGGTCGCGTTGGTCGATGATCTCTGGAGGGCTCGTGACAGAGGGTTCTCCTCTGTCCTGGTCCTATTAGATCTCTCGGCGGCTTTCGATACTATCGACCATAGTATCTTGTTGCGACGGTTGGAGGGGTTGGGGATTGGTGGAACCGTCCTTCGACGGTTCTCCTCCTTCCTCTCTGACCGTTCGCAATTCGTGTTGGCGGGGGGGGAGAGGTCCACCTCTAGGCCCCTGGTTTGTGGGGTGCCTCAGGGGTCGGTCCTCTCTCCCCTCTTGTTCAACATTTACATGAAGCCGCTGGGTGAGATCATCCGTGGTCTTGGAGTAAGGTGTCATCTGTATGCAGATGACACCCAGTTGTACATCTCCACTCCGGACCACCCCAACGATGCTGTGGGGCTATGTCTAGGTGCCTGGAGGCCGTGTGGGACTGGATGGGCGGGAACAGGCTTCGGCTCAACCCATCCAAGACCGAGTGGCTGTGGTTTCCGGCGCCCCGATATAGCCAGCTGACACCTTCGCTGGCTATTGGGGGGGGGAAGTTCTGCCCCCCACAGAGAGGGCTCGCAACCTGGGAGTCCTCCTGGATGTACGGCTGTTGCTTGAACATCATATCGCGGCCGTCTCCAGGGGGGCGTTTCATCAGATCCGTCGGATCTACCGGTTGCGGCCCTTCCTAGATCGGGACGCCTTGCGCACGGTCACTCAGGCCCTTGTCACCTCTCGCCTGGACTATTGTAATGCCCTCTACATGGGGCTCCCTGCGGGGAGCATCCGGAGACTCCAGCTGGTGCAAAATGCAGCCGCGCGGGTGATCATGGGGGCGTCACGTAGCGCCCATGTGACGCCTCTCCTGCGCGAGCTGCATTGGTTGCCGGTGGCTCTCCAGGTTCGCTTTAAGGTTCTAGTTTTGACCTTTAGGGCGACCCATGGCATGGGACCAGGTTACCTCCAGGACCGCATTCTGCCAGTGATCTCCAACAGGCCAGTGCGTTCCCATAGAGAGGGTCTGTGGGTGCCCCCGCCCTCTGGAATACTCTGCCACCGGAACTCCTTACCGGCACGGACCTGAGGGCCTTCAGGCGCGCGTTGAAGACCTGGCTCTTTGAGCAGGCCGGCCTGGGCTGAGATGGTTTTAATTTGGTCTCCATCTTATTTAATTTTAAATTGGGGTTTTAAGGGTGGGGGTGGGGTTTTTAGTTTATTAATCAGCCGATATTAATTTAATACTTTTTTAACTTTTGTATTTTTGTGGGGTTTTAGATGGGCTGTACACCGCCCTGAGTCCCTCGGGAGAAGGGCGGTATATAAATTGAATTAATAAATAATAAATAATAGTTCATTTATGGAAGATATTGAACAGCAGTGGACACAAAAGAGAATCTTAAAGTATCCCACTGCATACTTCCTTCCATGTAAATGTAGTTCCATTAAGAAACACATGTTGAGTGCAGTTGGCCAGCCAACTGAAATCCACCTAGTGGTAGCACTGTCTATCCCCCCTTCTTCTGTCTTACCAAGAAGTAGGCTGTAGTCTACTTTATCTTGCTGACATCTAAGTATACTATATTCATAGCATTTCCTTAATCCGCTAATATAGCCACTCTACCAAAGAAGGTAATCAAGTTTGTTTGGTGTGACCTGATTTTTTTAAACAAACATTTAGAGCAATAATGCTTGGGAATCTCAGGACCTTTTCTGCATTACAAAAAATATCAGGACCTTTTCTGTATTACTGTATCTTTCTGTGTTTTACAATTGTTTAATAAACTGTCATTAGTCAAAAATGATGTTAGATAAGTATTGTGATAACATAGCATCATTTCTCAATCTCCATATTTCAGCACTGTACAATATTAATTGTATAATTGGCTATTGCAATCATTCTGGGTCTTAATTCCATCATAATGCTGCTAAATCTCCTTTACCACCTCTATGAAAAAAAAAACCATCTGTTTTTCTCTTCCATTAACATGAGTCAGCAATTTTAAACCAAATGGAAAAGTTGAATGATTTCTAACATACAGTACAGATAAATAAATTCACTTCAGAGCCACTCACCTTCATCTCAATATTATTCATATAATTGTCCAAGGAAGACTGAACAGCATGAATTTCTTTCTCTAGTTTTGAAACCTCATGCCTGCTGATATTGATATCTCCAGAGAGTTTGGCAATGCTAGCATCGCATCTAGAAAGTTGATAACAAAGAAGAGGGTAGTTTCTGTATTTCCTCCATACTATAAATTCCCTCTTCTATTAATCATTCAGAAGTATATATCCAACAAGCAATTTTCTTCCCTAAGAAAGGATTATGTATTTTATACCTTTACTCATTTTTGATTCTTGAAATCCTTTGTTTCAGATGTGTGACTACTCACTTCTGCTGGCTCCTAAACTCTGCTATAAAATTTAACTTAGGTGCACTACAGTATTTATTTCCCTTTTTAATTTACCCTAACGCTAAGTACATGTGCTCCTTATTTTCCAGGATATTTGGAGACATCTTCACTGATGATGTAAAGCTGTTCAATACCATAGTCAATACTGCTACCCTTCAAAAAGATCTTGACTATATATCAGAATGGTCAAACAAATGGCAACTTCAAATCTCAACAAATAAATGCTCTGTCTTACATATTGGCAAAAAAAATCAGAAAATAAAATACAAGCTGAATAGTCAAGACCTTGTTGGTGATCCAAGCTCTGTAAAGGATCTTGGAATACTCATCTCTAATGATTTACGTGCTAGAGCCCACTGTAACCACATAGCCAAAAAGGCATTAAGAGTTGTTAACCTAATCCTATATAGCTTTTTCTCTGGTAATATCACACTACTAACTAGAGCATACAAAACATTTGCTAGACCAATACTCGAATACAGCTCATCAGTCTGGAACCCACATTACGTATCTGATATTAGCACAGTTGAGAAAGTCCAGAAATATTTCACAAGAAGAGTTCTCCATTCCTCTACTCGTTATAGAATACCTTATGCCACCAGACTTGAAATTCTAGACCTAGAAAACCTTGAATTACGCCGTCTTTGGTCTGATCTAAGTATGGTATATAAAATCATACACTGCAATGACTTACTTGTAAATAAATACTTCAGCTTCAACCATAACAACACAAGAGCACATAATAGATACAAACTCAAGGTTAACCGCACCAAACTTGATTGCAGGAAATACGACTTCAGCAACAGAGTGGTCAATGTCTGGAATACTCTACCTGACTCTGTGGTTTCTTCTCCAAACACCAAAAACTTTAACCTTAGACTGTCTACTATTGACTTCACCCCTTTCCTAAGAGGTCTGTAGGGGGCGTGCATAAGCGCACCAATGTGCCTACCATCCCTGTCCTATTGTTTCTTTTATTTTTCTTATATGTCCCATTTCATGTACTCATAACTATGTATATACTTATACCTATTATCTGGTAAGTGATTGACAAATCAAATAAATCAAATAAATAAAAAATAAAATAAATACAATCATAAATAAAGATGTAACTTTTTCCCGTTTCTTATTCCACTTCTATGGACTTTTCCCAAAAATCTCCAAAGGTTAATGTATTACTGTGCAATCTTCTATGGTTCATAGTCCTTATACTTTTCATTCCTCTTCTATATTCTTTTATATCTCTGAGGCAAAACCAACAAAATCTTATAGCATGATAAGGATTATCAGCAGAAACCTTTATGAATCAGAGTTCATTTTTTCAGATATATGAACAGTGGCTCATTAAATTTAAATATATGTAGGTGGATTGATTATGTCACATTAAGTTTTCAATTCCTAGCAACCACACAGATCTCTTTTTTCTATGTCAATCTATCCTTGTCCTATTCTTTCATGTCTCCCAGTGGTGTACTCATTGCCTCTATAACTAAGTCTATTCACCTGAGTCCATTCCTCCTCTTCTGTTTTCTTTATCTTTTTCATCATTAAACCTTTTTCTAGAAAGCCTGGTCTTTGCATCAAGTGTCCAAAGTAGGAAAATTTGAGCCTGGTCATTTGTCCCTTGAGTGAGAAGTCTGGGTTGATTTGTTCAAAGATCCATAGATTTGGTGTCTTGGCTGACCACTATATTCTATCTTCTCCAATACCAATGTTCCAAAACATCAATACTCTTCTTATTCTATAGAGTCCAACTTCCACTTCCATAGTGTGTCACAGAGAATATCATGGTTTGTACAATTCTGATCTTTGTAGTCATTAGATGCATCATGGTGCTTAAATATCTTCATGCCTGCTCTACATCCCCCACCCCACCCCACATACCAGATTTTTTAAAAGAAGTTGGAACAGCTATCCTGCCAATTTAAGATGACATATCATTCCACACATCAAGTAGATTTAGTTCTCAAAAGCTTATGACACCAAAAACATTCTTTCAGATTTGTCTGACTTTTTTAATGATGCGACATAAACTATGTGAAATTCCCAAAATATTTTCTCAGTAAACTATTTTGATTTTAATTTTAATTTTCCTCTTTTCTGAGTGCCTTGCCACATGGCATTCTTTCTTCTAGAATAGCCTTGCTGCACATTATGTGTTTGTATGTGCATTCGTATGCATGTGTATGCATGCATATATCTATATCAGCATAAGAGAGATTATATGCCCGTGTACCACAAAGTGTCCATATTCTGAAATAGTTTATTTGCTGCTTAAGGAGAAGACAATTTCAAACACATATGAAAGTATTCATAGTAACATTCATTTCATCTGTAAACCATCCAACATCAGAGCGACTCTGGACACCTTTCACTTTGTAAGGATAGAAAAAAAGAAAAGAAAAAAATTGTCTTTAATGTATTTTACTGGTGATTTTTTTTATTCTTGGCAACTAGGCCAACTCAGTCTTTCTTTAGGTGAACACTGTAAGCAGGTCATATGCAAAAAGTGCTTACATGGTTATATGAATCATTTCAATGTTCTTTAGCTTAGCCCAAGAGTAGTTATTCATATTCAGTTCCATTAAAATATATCTTGTATAAATACAAGTACTGATGCTATGACAGGAGTTTGTGCTGATCTTAGAGATTTGTGTTCCAGCTCTTGGTTCCTCTAAAACAAACAAGCAAACTAATAAATATCAGAAGTTGTCCCTGGCTTATCTTCAAATCATTAAATTATACATAAACATTAATTATTGTATATTCTAACAATCATACAGAAAAATTCTATTATTTTCATTGTCATACTACTTCATTCAAGACTGTCCATAGAAATAGTTTTTTAAAAAAACTCAAGATAAGGGTCACTTCAGTACAACCAAACTTCTGCCTGTTTTTTATGCACCCATAGCTTGCAAACACTACTGACTGTATTAAGTATATTTATTTCTGACAGTGTCCTTCTAAGTCCACTGATTTGATTTATATGCCAGTTTCTATAGTAATTTTACTTACAGGTAGACCTTGCTTAATGATCACAATTGGCATTAGCAACTTGGTGATAAACAATCACATGACCATGACAGCCTTACAACCTTCAAACTTCCCCTTCAATCATTAAGCGAAGTGATGCAATTGCTATGCGAAAAATCAAGAAGGGGTCAACCTATTTCCAAAGTACCTGAAGGCGGGACAAAAAGCAATGATGGAAACTAGTCAAGGAGAGAAGCAACCTAGAACTAAAGAAAATTTTCTCGACAGTTAGAACAATTAATCAGTGGAACAATGCAGCTCCAGAAGTTGTAAATGCTTCAACACTGGAAGTTTTTAAGAAGAGATTTGTCTAAAATGGTATAGGTTTTCCTTTTTTTTTTTTTTTTTTGGGGGGGGGGGAGGGGGTTGGACTAAAAGACATGCAAGGTCCATTCCAATTCTGTTATTCTGTTACAATTTTACTTCCACTTTCTTTATTAATTTTGCTTGTTGCAAGCCAGTTGCAAAGTACTTTAATGGTGATCATATAACTACAGGTCACTGCAATAGTCATAAATGTTAGAATTAGTTGCAAAGTTACTTTTTAAGCACCACTGCAACTTCAAATGGTTGCTGCACAAGGCAGTTGGTAAACAAAGACTGTCGGTACATTAGTGGCTGCAGAGACAGCCATAAAATACTTTTAATTTCTTTCAAAGGTAAGGAAGAAAAAAAGATTCTTCAGAGACAAGGACAAAATTCTTGTTTGAATTCTCTGTCTCAATTTTAGGTGCAATATTATGTTTAAGTAAATCCTAAAGAAAACATTTTTTCCTCAAAGCTGTAATGCAGGAAGGAGAAACATATGGGCTTATGCTCACTAAAATTAAAACATGGTTTATCAAGCTGTGTGAAGGTAGCTCCCACCAACATACCTGGCCACTCTTCCACGTAGGTCCCCAACTCCTTGCATCTGTTTATGATCCAGACTTTGCACAGCAAAATTAGTTCCTGATGTTACTTCATCTCTGGCTTTTATTTGCCTCTCCAACTCCTGGAATTTTATAAGCATTATAAAGGGTAGTTATATTACATCACTTGGGAAGGGAAATAACTTATACTAAAACAGCTGGGGCACTTAATTTTGGAACCCAAAAGGCATTGTTAGCAATTTGCTCTGGTAACAATTTAGAATTACATTACAAAATAGATTGCCTTTGCTGGTATTTGTTCCGTTGCCTTACAACAATAAAGTTGGTAGTACCTTTGGAATTTCTTAAAATATGCAAAAGTATTTATATACATATATCACACGTACATATATAGATAGTAAAACCTCAATTTTACAGATGAATAAGGAAGAAAGGATTATCCTTTAGGCCTAAATATTCTAAACTGTGCAAGTCTTTTATACATATATTTTTATGCTTGTGTAACATGATTTTCTTCCTGTTTCCATTCAATTATATCCAATTTTCAGAGATTGCCTGAACAAGTCCCTACAGTTTTCTTGGCAAGGTTCCCCCCTCCTCAAGTGGTTTGCCACTGCTGGTGGGACTAGAACTCACAATTGCCTGGTTTCTTATCTAACCCTAACCACTACACCAAACTGGCTCTCAAGATATTATATATCCATAAAATGGCAAATAGGTATTTTTCATTGCATATGAAAATTGTTAAACTAAGATCAAATGAAGAGAGCACATATATTGCTTTCAATATTCGTTTTCAATATAAAAATATTAAGAATATAAAAAAGGGGGAAATATCTAAAGATCATGAAAAAAACATTTTAAAATGACAGACAGGTAGTAAGCCACATAATGGAATTAGAATGAAGGTTTTTATCTTGGTGCCTTAACTACTAAGCAAACAGGCTGGAGAGTTATGCTATATTAAAATAAGCAAAATATGAATGCTTAAAGCAATATGCACATATGGAAAAGCTCATGTACTCTTCCTCCTTTTTTGTATCCATGAGGAAAAAAACCATCTACTTCTCATATTAAATGAACTACTGTACATTAGTATTTAAACTGAAATAAATGTAGGTATTTAAGTAACAAACAACTAAAAAATTAGAATCATGGTTCAAGTTCTACCTTGTTCTTAAAAACTTTAATTTGAAAAAAAAAATCAGTGTCAGGAACTGTGATTTGTTTAAAAGTAAAGAGAGGTGTCTGGCCTCTGTTGCCAGGAAAAAATGGAAAAAAGGTTGAGCAAAGTGGTCCTAGGCTGGTCATAGCTTATGCAAATAAAATCAATTCAATATACATGCAATAACCCATTAAGGATAACTTCATATATCGTGCTGTTTGGATTGTATAGTTTTAGTACAGTACAATGAGTTTGTGTTAATAAAACACATTTTATTGCATGATTTGGATCCAGACAATATAATTATTCTAGTCTCGCCTGGAGATTTAGTTTTAAAACTATAGTACCACAAATGACCATTATTTAATAAAGTGAATGTATGCAGGAATCAAGACCTCACTAAAAGTCATTGCCTATGGCCAGGTTTGGGAAAATATCTGATTTTGTCCAAGCACAATATTCTGTTACTGACATTATCATTCCTGGCCTACATCAGTGGCTACAAACTTCCTACAATGTAAGTGTACAAAGAAAGAAAACATCATTGCCATGTTTTCCCTAATGTATTTTAGGTACTTATTTATTATTTTATGACTATCATTGAGCTTACTAGTGTTAGGTATTGTTTTGAAAAGTTTTTAATTTTCTCCCATAATCTCAAATATTCTAATACAAAAATATACCTGTTCTATTAATGGTATTTTTATTTATATATGTGATATTTTGATTGATCTGTCTTGCTATTTTCACAGTGGATACATTCATTATGACTTTTAAGGCATTTTCAAACATGCTGTGTAGTATTAATGGAACCATTAGAAAAATGTTGATGTTAATTTATCCTTTTTCCTGATGGCCTCTTTTATATAAGGATCCAAATTGTTCCTGGTTATTATGGCAAGCTCATATGTAAGGGAAACCAATTAAAATTATTTCACTGTCTGAAAATATTTCATTATATTTTTCCCCAAAAGCCCTGGCATGTATGCTTTGTCTGGGGAATCTCTTCATCTATGGACATTAACCAAGCCATTTATGCCAACACAATAATTTCAGTAGGGCATCCCTTCATTTAATTCCATGCCCCAAGATGAAAAAGTAGGACAGGATAGCAAACCAAGATCTTAGGGCAACTCTGTCTGTAGAATACCAGTAGTGGAGGATGGTAGAGAAGAACAAGCATGGCACTTTAAGTCTTTCTAGAACTATCCATCAAAAGCAACTCCAGTTTCATTTCATCTGTCCTGTCTTGATGCATTCGGGGGAGGGGGGGGATGTGGGAGAAGAAATGGGAAAGCACTTAAAATATCCAGTAAACATGTTACACAATATATTAAGCATTATATTAGGCAAGTTAGGCAGCATATGAGGCAGTATAATATTCAGTGAACATGTTAGGCAGTACAGTGAAAATGTCATCTAGAAACTATTTTATCCTACATTATGAGGTAAGAGAATTCTGGACTTTTAAATTTTGAAACTGTAGTAAGTATATGTACCTGCATGGCTGTGGGGATTCTGAATTCTCATAACCTGTGAGCTGAAGGACATGAGCCGTGGTGGCACAGTGGTTAGAATACAGTACTGCAAGCTTTTGCTGACTGCTGGCTGCAGTTTGGCAGTTCAATTCTCACCAGTTCAAGGTTGACTCAGCCTTCCATTCTTTTGAGGTGGATAAAATGAGGACCCAGACTGTTGGGGGAAATATGCTGACTCTGTAAACCACTTAGAGAGGGCTGAAAAGCATATACGTCTAAGTGTTATTGCTATTTATTACTATGTTTCAGCCGTACCAGGATTCTTGACATACAATTAGGATCCTTAAATATTGCTAGAAGGCTATAGTAAAAATGTGGGGAAGGTTTAATCACTTAATGAAGACTTGAAACAGTTTACAACTGCAAACTATCTCTGCATTCCAATGAATGAAAGGGCAAGCAAAATTGAATCAAATGTTATCTGGAAAAAAAACAAACCACCTTTAAGCTAAATTGACAAACACAAAACTTTTCCAAATGCTATATCTATGTATAGAAAAATTTAGGAACAAGCTATATAAATAATTAATCTGTTTTAATCCAGATTTCCAAAGTGGTTATTAATTTTAGGAAAGTGGGAAGAGATCCATCTATGCCAAATGCCTCCATCCATTTAAATGGTGTGATCCTTAAATACCTTGCAGATAGAAAATAGGCAAAAGGTTCTCCCTTCCTGGGAAGAAAAAAAGCTTCTAGGAAAATGTAATATGAATCTGACCTCTTTGAAGCTGAAAATTGCATAACTTCTGAATATTTAATAAATTGCTAGTAACTGCTGATACCTCTATGTCGTGGCTCAGCTTTTTAACAACACTTGTGATTGTCTGGATGTGATTTTCCAATAGCTGGTGAGCTGCTGCCTCCCCTTGCTGAAAGTTCTTATTTCCCTGAAGGTATGAAACAATGCCATCTTTGATCCGAAATGCCTGATCCAGAAGCACAGCAGTGGTACGCTCCTGATTAGATAGTCGGTCTTCCAGGGAATTCACTCTGCTTCCAGACACATTAGGAATTGCCGGTAGAAATGGCTGGCTTGGAGTTCTGTCCAAAGGAATCACATGAGAGAAATAGACAATTAAAGGTAAATCCTTTATTACTGCATCCAGCTATAGCAACAAGATAAAATAATGAAGTACCTTTAGTGACAATTTCTGCCTATAACTCATGTGGTATACGGGTAATGAATGACTCAATATCTGAAAAGCTTTTAGATTAGAAAGATGGAGGAGGAGGAGGAGGAGGAGGATGACGACGACTTCAACTTTGGAAGAATGACAGATGCGTTCTTAAAAAGTAAACACAAGAGTTGTTTTTCCTATTTATTTATTTATGGTCCAAGACCAAGCATAGAATTTAAAAATATATCATAAAATTATAAAAACATATTTTAGTAGTAATAATTAAAAATGTGAAAATAATTTTCTATTCAGCTTCAGCAGAATTCTTATTCTACTGGTTCCAAGATTAAGGGACAAATATATTTCCAACCATAGGAGCACAATGGCTTGTGTGGTTAGGACACTGGCTTGATAAACTGCAAGCTCATGTTTGAGACCCAAGTGCTGCTGTGGGGTGGGGTGAGTTTCCATTCTTCACATCAACTCCAGCTTCTTCTGGGGACATGAAAGGAACCACCAGATGGGCACCCCTCCGAGCAACAGTGATGTAACTGACTAATCTTTCAACCTGGAAACGGTGCCTCTGACACAAGTGCAATGTGATTTCTTATCATCTGAATTCTTCCATGTACATCTCATACAAAAATTTTAATTTATACAATAATGTCTGTATTATTATTTGCCTTGTTTTTTAGAATTGGGCCTAAAAATTCAACAAAGAAATGGCAAATTATTACGCTAAGATTAAATAGCTAGCAAAATGTCTTCTTGAGCCATAATAGCTAGCAATATATTCACCACGAAGAATATAGAGGTAATCCTCCATTTTGCCTCTGGCAGAATACATATCTATCTTTGTTACGCTCTGACATTGAAAACTGAATTCTTCACTCTCTGTATTAAACCTTTTCTTCATAAAGTAGGTTCACATTTGGGAAGTGTATATGCAGTTGCCTACTCAGCAATGATGTTTATGCAACTGCACACAAAATGTGTTTCTTTGGGAAGCTGTGGAAATGTTTTTAAATCAACCTGAGATTTCTTTAGATTAGTTTAAGGCAGTCTGATTCTTAGTGCAGTCCATTAGGATTTACTATATTCTTTTTAATAATTGATATAGCTTCTTTAATATGCATGTTCTGGTTCATGAGCTTTATCTTTATTTTATAGCAACTTTATGAGGTTAGTAAATTCTCGTATAAAATGGTGAGATCATAAATGGTCGATTAATTTATAACTTTCAGCTTAGGCTTCCAAAATTCCTATTGATCAAAACAATTGTTCTATAATCCCTTCACACTTAAATTGTTCAATAACTGCTATATACTTATTTTGTTGGCACAGAATAGAAGGCATTTTTAATTGTTTTTTCCATTGTTTTGGCATTTGAACCAAAACTCTTTAATTTTTTTTTTATGGATTTTTCATCATTAAAATAAAAATAGCAACAATCCTATGAAGACTGATTACGGGTAGTCAGATATGGATATCCAATGGTGTTACAGGCCATCTACCAGTTCAAGGCAACTCGGATACTCTGTTTTGCCTAGTTAAAGGTTACAGACATGAGAGTTTTGGTAGCATTTAGATACCTATATCTGATCTTTTATATTATTTATACAACCATTTGCTTAGTGAGCATTCAAAGTTACAACACAGTGAAAAAATGATTTATGACCACTTTTCACACTCGCAACCATTGCAGTATTCCTGTGGTCATGTGATCAAAATCCCGATGCTTAGAAATACTGCAACCATTTATAATTTATAATGGTTGCAGTGTCCAGGGGTTATTTGATCACCTTTTGCAACTTTCTGACAAACAAGATCACAGGTGGGAATGAATACGTCACTATGCTTCAGATGCTTCTGGATTGAAAGGATTAGCCAGCTATAAGCTGTTGCCCAGGGAATGCCCAAATGTGTTAACAACACACATTCATCAGAGAGGCTCCTTACAGTTTCCTTCAGTTGACAGAAGACTTCAAAGAATTTAAAAGCAGAGAGTGTACCTGTGGAAAGGTACAAGAACCAATACTGGACAGATCCAACGGAGAAGCTGGCACCTGGGTCTGGCAAAAGCTGGGAAGTATAGAAATCATTGAATAGACATGGTACCACAACATCCAGAGATACTCAGAACAAATGGGGCTATCTGGTGGCTTCTGCTCCCTTTGCAATTGTGGTGACATGCAGACAATAACACGTGTATACCCATCCTTTGTATCCTGCTCACCTGAAGACCTCATGGCCATGCAACAGAACACAATTAATGTTTTTAGTTGCTGTTTAACTCATATATATTTAATCTTGTAATCTTATATTTAATCTTGTATTTTATGTTTTAAATTTTATGTCATATAGTATGCCTTATTTTAATTGTGATGCTTCTGAGATGATAAACAAACGAAGTCATTGGGGAAGCCAGGTTCACTTAACAACCATTTTATTAACTTAATAACTGCAGTGATTCCCTAACAATTGTGGCAAGAAAGATTGTAAAATGGGGCAACCTTCACTTAACTGTTTTGCTTAGCAACTGAAATTTCGGAGTCAGTTGTGGTTGTAAGTTGAGGACTACCTATATGTATTTACTTGAATACTGAGGTTGAATCTGCTTCACACATCCTTTTTAAAATCCCTCTTGATCAGAGCCAATACACCCAATCTCGAGTCTGATAAACACTCATGATGGAGAGATTGAAGTATTCTTGTTAAATGACCAACACCCAAGTGTTTCAAAGGCAATAGCAAAAATTTTAATGTATATACTTAGCTTATAAAAACTATTTTGTGCCTTCAATGAAATGTTAATTTCTAGGGTTTCTTCCTTTTATATGTATGTGCTATATATAGTTATTTATGCAAATACTAATGTTTTAGCTCTTTCATACATAATTAAATCTATAACTTCACGTCTTTCATATATTAATCAGTTTCACTCCACTAAATCATACCACTTTTGTTCAGCTCCATTGCATCCTTCCCCTTTCTCTTGATTTCACACACCCACAACAGAAATATTTTTCTTTATGGAGTCATTAATTATTTCATGTTTTTTACCCCATGTATTCATCTTACATTCCAAGTTATAATGTGGTTGTTATTTCAGTTGTTATCAAATGGGCCTCTAAATATTCGCTTTGGTCAACCAAAACTTTCACAAAATGCTTTTTCAGAAATGAGAGGATTAGAGATCATATTAGCAGCTTTAATGTACTCATGCCATGTATAATATTCCCTGCTCATAGTAAAGAAAATACTGAGCTGTTATGACACAATTTGATAGAGCATGCCACAGGTACAATGAAAAATTACTTTTACCCCAAGCATACATTATTTTACACAAGCTAAGATTTATAATCTAAATATTATTTTGCAAATCAATTTAAAAAATAGCCCTTAAAACATATTCTCTTAATAGCTTAGGAGAATAGCAATGAAAGCACAAAAAAACCACAAAGCACTCAGTGGAGGAAGTAACAGTTGGTAGAAAACAGTAATGAGGAAAAAGTAATAATCAGTGGGGAATAGCATTTAAAACATTACTAAGGCAATAACAGTAAATAATCCCTGGGTGAAATGGAACAACAGATACACTACAGTTTTTAAGGAAAAGAGGGTCACTATACAATCTTTTCTCTGAGAGATCTGGATAAACAGTGGCAAGGAAAAAAAAGATTGGTGAAACCATTTAAGTCAGGAGTTCAGCAGGAGACAGTGGAAAAATACACAGAGACTCATATTATATTGTAACCAGGGGTGGGATTCTACCAGTTCGCACTTCTTCGCTAGAACTGGTTGTTAACATTCTAAACAGTTCAGAGAACCCATTGTTAAAAGAAATTACTGGCCCAATCCTGTGAGGAAGGCAGGAAGGAAACATTCTGGTGTTGCTTATAGAAACTGCTTCTCCATTAACCCTTATTACATTCTTGGCAGGACTAGACTTTCTATCTCAGGAACTTCTCTGGAGTTTTTTTCCCTCCTTTGCTGGTACTTTGCTTGTGTGGAGTGACCATTCAAAGTTACAATGGCACTGAAAAAAGTGACCATTTTTCACACATACGACTGTTGCAGCACCCCCACAGTCATGAGAGGCCAGACGAGGAGATGCATGTCTCAATGTGAGTGATATTGAATTGGCTACGCCCAGCCAATAAGATGACCACCAAGCCATGTCCACCCAGTCACATGACCACCAAGCTACACCCACGAACTAAGCCACGCCCACAGAACCGATTGTTAAAAAATTTGATCCCACCCCTGATTGTAACATACATATAGATTGGGAGTGAGGGGACAACATAAAGGATAAAGATCAGAGGTGGTATTCAGCAAGTTCTGATCAGTTCTGGAGAACCGATAGCGGAAATTTTGAGTAGTTTGAAGAACCGGCAAATACCTCCTCTGACTGGAGATTTTACAGTATCCTTCCCCTGCCATGCCCACCAAGCCATGCCCACAGAATTGGTAGTAAAAAAATTTGAATCCCACCACTGATAAGGATGTCACACTTTCCTATTTCTCAAGAACTGGTAATAGACTAGATGTTCATGAAAGGGCATAATGGAAGGCATCAATTCTTCTTGGCTGTGTCATTTCAATATGACTATTGGCATCCTAAATTTATGGTTCACCTGGAGCTGGGATTCAGATTAATTCAAAGGATGGATATTGTTATTCAGTTCCTTTCTCTGATCTAGTCTCAGATGACCAGGAACTGTGTGGCTGTAAGATAATAGGAGGAAATGGACTGGAATGGAGAAGTTATTTGAAAGTACAGCAGTCTCTTTGGGTGTAAGTGCAAATTCAACTTAATGAAGAACTCTAACAGACATTTTGCACATTTCATAGTCTCAATAGTATATCCAATATACTAAGCACCTTTGGTGCAAAGAGATTTCTTTCTGTAAAAAGGAAAAGCTTGCAAAGTATTGGACAGTGAGGTAACATAGATCTGGACTCTTAATTACACAGTTTCCCTTAAGTGGCTCCAGCTGTTGATGGAGATAAGAGCTCAAAATGAGTTTTTTCTTCTCTTTCTGGCTAGAAAAAGGCAGGGGTTTTATACTGTGTCTGGTGAATGCAAATAATTCAGGGGTACCTAAATTGTAATCTCAATCAAAGAGAAGGTTGAAAAAAGTTTCTTAGTTTTGACTGTCTTAAAAATTAATTGTCCTAGAATTATTCTGTTATTTTTGTTTTCAGAATGATCAGCACTGATGAGATCTATAATGCAATGAACCTTTCATCAAAATGTCTGTATGCTAGTTCTATCTCCCCACAATTAAAGTGTTGTCCCTTTAGGCATATGTCATTAAACTCAACCTGAAAGGTCACATTCACAAATGGCAAGGGGAAGAAGGAAAGGAGATTCTTCATAAACATTTCCCTCTAATAACCCTGATCTCACTGAATATTTGATATCAAGATAATGAATTAAAACATCCATACAATGCAAATTTGTTTTTGTTTTTTTTACAAAGCTGAGTTTGGAGAAACTGTTTTCAGGAACAATTTAGGAAAAATCAAAGGGTAATCAAAACTACATTCCTAGCTTTACCTAACATAAGGAGTGAATATTCTTTTTCCTGCTGCAAGAGAAAACTATGGGCTGCAGCCAAAAGTAAGAGTCAACTAATCCACAATAAAAGCGTGTCCAGTTTGCAGGTATGAATCACACTGGTCAATCCCATTTCTCCTTTTGGACAAATCTACATGAAAATGGGAGGGATCACATTAGGCTTATAAAATTCAGATTGAATGTGAACAAATTAATTGTTCAAACATGAAGACCAGATAGTATGGATTTATCCACTAAAATCTCAATCCAAGAATGGAAAGTTGGAAGAACACTAAGAGATCTTTGGGTCCAATCCCTTGCACAGTTCAGGAATCAGTTACTACAATAACCCTGACATATGTCCATCAAATTTCAGTTTAGAAACCTGTAGTGAAAGAGACATTGCCACCTCTGGGACTGTTTCTTGTACAACAATGGCCAACTAAAATCTATTGCTTTGTATTATGAACCATTGTTTCTTATTCTGGCTTCTGGAACAATTCTGAATAACTGCCAGCTCTGACTTCCACATGGCAAGTCCTTCAAATACTTGAAGGCAACCACCATGTCAGAATTAAATCAAATGCTAATAAGTTAGGACATTTTTTGTGATTAAAACGTATCCAGTATTTTTTAAAAAATTCATAGCTCATAGATGCGTTTCCTCTTCCAGTTGAATAAATACTGAATACGTCCAGCGAATTCTGCCTTTATTTTCTTATGTATGTGTTCAGCATTTTATTAAGATGTTACTTAATAGGCTTCTCTTCCCCAATATCCTCAAATAAATGTATTAGGTTCCAAAGAAAAGCAAGTATTGCTTTTTTGCCGACTTTGGTTGATATTAACCATCTCCATTACCCTAAATCAGGGATGGGATTCTATTGATTCGGACTGGTTCTATAGAGCCAGTTGTTATGATTCTGTGCAGTTCAGAGAACTGGCAAATTGCGTCCCTGGCTGACCCCTCCTCTCCCCTCCCAGTCAGTCCTTATTGTGCATGTATCACATTGCGCACATGCCTGACATCGCTGACTGCGTTTTCCCCCTCTCAGTCACTCCTTAATGTATTTCTTTTTTCCCCCTCCTGGTGATCAGCTGTTCCGATGATCAGCTGTGCTGGGATCTTTGTTGTCTTACTGCTTTGCCCAGAAGGCTTCCCTAAGGCCCAGCAGGCAAAGGCGGGCTGGGGGGGGGAGAACTGCCCCCCCGTGCTCTGTTTTTTGCCTTCCTGGACCCCAGGGAAGCTTCCTAGGAGCAAAAACGCCCCCCAGAAGGCTCCTGAGGCCCAGGAGGCTCAAAAATGGAGTGCAGGGGGGTGCTGTGAGCTCCCCCAGGCACTGTTTTTTCCCTTCCTGAGCCCCATGGAAGCCTTCTGGGAGCAAAAATGCCCCCCAGAAGGCGCCCGAGGCCCAGGAGGCAAAAAAAATGGGGAGGAAGTGTGCAGCAAAAAAGAAGTTACACTCACCCAGTCACATGCCCATGGCCACCTAGCCATGCCTACCTAGCCATGCCCACAGAACCAGTTGTTAAAATTTCTGAATCCCACCCCTGCCCTAAATCAAGCTCTGGCATCATCAGGAACCTTCCTTGGTAAAAAAATTATCCTCTAACACTCCAGTCATTTTTGCAGTCTAAAAATGGCAAAAGGAGCATTTCAAAACCCAAAAATGATACCATGATAAAATTACAGTACATGATCTTCTAGGAAGGTAATAAAATGCATTCTTCATTTCCATTAAGTTAATCTTTTCCTGATTTTTAAAATTGCTGTCAGACTCATATTAGAAGAAAACTCAGGACTGCCCAGAAAAAACTAGCTTTATTTTTTTATTAGACTTCATACTCAATAGGAAAAAATTAAGATGCAGGAAAAGGAAAGGAAGAGGAGCATGGTAACAGAAATTCACAGGTCGTTATTCAATTGCCTTATTCTATGATGTATTGTTCTAGCTCATTTACATAGGAGCCATATTACCATGCTAAGATAATTGGATTCTACATTTCTTTCTCCCACAGCACACTTGTCAATAAAGCCTTCCTTCCATATCTGAACTGAAAGATGTTGTCTCTGTCTGTAATGGGAAAAATATTTTTCTCCAACTATTGACACCAATGGAAGACATTTTTTCCTTAACTTCCAAGGTAGGAGAGAGATTTTAGTAGTACGCTGAGGTGAAAATTAATCATTTGCTTCACAAGCATGTATTTTCCCTAAAAATTATACCAGTGTGGGAATTAAACTGATTAAAATCAGTTGGCAGCAATAAAAGCCACAGAACTTCTATAATATAACAATATATCTTAGAGGGAAAAATGTTGATGAAACATATATAGGGCTTGAGAAGAATCTTACCAAGCAGAACCTCCAGTGGTGTTCAACCAAAATTCCCATTCAGATTGAACAAATTCATAGCATTTAAAAAACAGCAACATGGTGGGTACTATATAGGGAACGTTTGGAATTTGGGCATCAGGACCCAACGCCTAGCTTTCTGTTCACAAAATGATGTTCATCTTTGGAATTAAATACAGATACATCTGTAACACTGTCCAGTATACCATTGAAAAATGGAAGGATGCTTAAATAGGGCCTGCGGGGCCAACCTGTAAATAGCAAAGGACTGGCCTATGGTGCCTCTGGCAGCCAAAATGAGGTGCAGCCCGTTTTCAGCCTGGACAGCCTCCTAAAGCACTTTACCGGCCAAAACGCAGGGACCCATGCATAGCCTCCCGGGCCCGTTTTTGGCCTGGATGGCCTCCTGGATTTTGACCTAGATGGTCACTTTCCAGCCAAAACAGGCAAGTGCACCCACCCTGCCCCATTTTGGCTGGCAAAGGTGTTGGCCCGTGAAGAAGAACTACAATGCTGATCCAGCCCTTGAAGAAATCCAGTTTGACACCCCTGCTGTATCCTGATGATGAAAATATCAAATTAGCTAGATAAATGCTAGAATAAGAATGAGAGTTACAAAATCTTCATAATTACATTAGAAATCTCTTTAAAAAATCACCTGAAAATTGGAAGAGAAATTGCTTCTGCAAATGTTTTTAGTAATCGAAGCATTTAAAAAACATCTCAGCAACAGCATCTGCTTTTTAAATTCCCAAAGGAAAATAAATCATAGGAGTGACAAATGTTATAAAAATGCCCTTAGTGTTGGGGACTTGGGTCTTTAACAGCAGTCATTAAAGCTCGCAGTAGCTCTCAAACCACATAGACTTCTGTAAACAAGTCATAATCTATCTGACTGCAAACTGACAGGAACAATGCTAAATTATATTCATTTTTCAAACAGCTTGATCCTAACTCAATTGGGGAATTAATTATACATGAATCCACAGTTCCAAGATCTTAGAAGCTAGAAACTAAATGATTTAATTGCAGCATGGCCCTGGTGCCCTGTATCTAATGGTAAAAAGGTAAATATTGCTTTGCAATAAAAAGATAAAAGATGCACTCAAGTTGTATTCAATTCTTGTTTTGGCAGCATTTAGTAAAATAGCTTGTTACAATCTTCTTTGTGATTTTTTTAAAATTTCCCATTCTAACAAACATCTGTGGAATTTTCAGTGTTTTCCCCATAAAATCCTAACTCAGGTTTAATCTACTCCCATGATGGCGAGCCTATGGCACACATGCCGGAAGTGGCACACAGAGTCATCTCCACTGGCACGAGAGCCGTCACCCCAGAGCAGGTCCACTGTGCAGGTGTGCACCGCCCGCCTGATTGTCGGATAGCTGCTACACATGTGTGGGGGGGCATACAGGTGATGGACACACATGCGCAGAAACATGCATCACGCATGGGGGATCGCATGTGCATGTGCAGAGATGTGTGCGGTGTGGGGGTTGCACGCACATGTGCAGGGGTGCCCATGCGTGCATTGCCTTATGGGTTCTGGCACTCCTGCGTGTGTGCGCATGTGTGCGTGCACACTTTTGTCATGCGAGGACGGAAAGATTAGCCATCACTGCTCTACTCAGATCTCTAAATCAGATAATAGTAATAGCACTTAGACTTATATACCACCCCTATAGTGCTTTATAGCACTTTCTGAGCAATTTACAAATGTCAGCATAGTAGTAGCTTGTTACAATCTTCTTTGTGATTTTTAAAAAATTAACCATTCTAGCAAACATCTGTGGAATTTTCAGTGTTTTCCCCATAAAATCCTAACTTAGGTTTACTCTACTCAGATTCTAAATCAGATAACAGTAATAGCACTTACACTTATATACTGCCCCCATAGTGCTTTACAGCAATTTACAAATGTCAGCATATTTTCCCCAATAATCTGGATCCTCATTTTACCAACCTTGGAAGGATGGAAGGCTGAGTCAACCTTGAGCTGGTCAGGTGTGAACTCCTGACTGTGAGCAGAATTAGCATGCATTCTAACTATTGCATCACCATGGCTCCACATTATTTATGGTGTTTGGGTGATTTAACACAGTAATGAAAATTAACTTCATTTAGAAATATACACCAGGAGACTTAATCCAAAATGCTCATACTTCATTCTAAGCAGATGCAGGAAGGCTAAATAACATGGCTCAGTAGCAATGAAATCCTGCCCAATAGATGCCCCTCTGTTTTCCAGAGTTATTTTCCTGCCACAGCAAGATTGAAGAAAATGAACACTGATTCTACTTTACCATCTGCAAAAAAGAACTGTCTACTGCTACTACTCGGCAACTTTAAGAGTTGTGGGCTTTAACTCCTAGATTTCCTCGGCTATGATTTTAACGTTGGCTGGCTGAAGAATTCTGGGAGTTGAAGTCTACAAGATGCATATGGAAATTCATACAAGCAATCTATGGATTAAGTACATCTGACTTAAGGACAAACGCTCGATACAAATGGGCTGCCTATCACTAACAACGGTGGACAGCGTTTTTTTTCTCGAGCAGAAAAACTGCTGAGGCTGCATGTGTTTAATATCCAGTCTATTGTCAGTGGTTCCTAAAAAGATTGCACAGCTTCAACATTTGTTAACTTGAGGAAAGACAACATTGTCCACCAGTTTTAGTAATAGGCTGTCCATTTGTAAGTATATATTCTAATTCAAAGATGCTTTTTCCAAAAGGCAACTGGACTTTCTTGCTTTTTAACTTTGAAAACCTTTCGCTTCTCACCCAAGAAGTTTGTTCAGTTCAAAAAAAAAACTCCAGACAAGTCCAGGAAAAAGCACTTTTGGGACAATCATGACCTGGATGCTTGAGAATTTCCATAGACATACAAATTCTGAGTTACATACAAATTCAGGCTAAAGGCAAAGTTGAAAACAGAACTTGTTCTTAACCTGGGGGGGGGGGGCTGCTCATAAACATGTAATCTCTTCATTAATTAAAACTAATACTTAATTGCATTAATTCATTGTATTCCTTAAGAGACATACTGGAGCATCTATTGGAGCGAAAAGCTGCATGAGTCTTTGCAGTCAAGGATAAATATTTTAGGCTTTCTGACCTTCTCAAATCAATACCAATATGTTCATAATGATTACAACAATCTTGCACCCATTTACTTATTCATTCATTTGCAGTTTGTACTCTACTTAGCTCAGCTCATTTCCCCCCCTCATGCATTCACTACCATGTATCTTTAAACAGATGCGATTAATCCTTTCTGTACCAGACATCTTCAATGCTAAATTTTGTGGAAAGTGTTTCTTAGTGTTCCCAAATCCATACTTTAAATACATGTGTTCAAGATGTAAACTAATTATTTCTGCTAGGATAAATAAAGATCACAAGGAATGTGATTGTTGTTACAAATTTGAGTGGTTCTAAAAGACCTCTGTCCCAAAAAGAATTAAAATAAAATTGAAGAGAAGTTTTCATATATTATTTAATATTGGAGCAAGTTCATGAAAACATTTATTGCAGTATAAATAGTATAATATAGTTTGGGAAAATAAATAATGGGCAAGTGGTCTGGATAAAATCTAAGAAACTGATTCTGCTAACAGGATATATGCAATTTGGTCAAAAGGGCAGCCATAATAGTTAAACACAGATAAAAAACTGGAAGTTGCCATTTTATTTTTTTTCACCACACCCCCAGAAACACTTCGTTGTGGGTAAAGGAATTTCCTTGGTTATCAATACTTGTTCTGGAGTAGATGAAAAAAAAAAAAGAGGAAATATTATCTTTGAGCAGTTATTTAAATAGCCTCTACCTTTGGATAGCATTCTCAAGAAAAAATAGGAAGCCTCTTAACTGCCATCATAAGAAAGCTATATGGTAAAGGAATCAATGTAGTTCAAACATAAGTCTTAAATAATATTTTGTTTTATAAGCTTTTTAATGTCAAAACTATGTTTTTACATGTTCTTTGCCTCAAAATGACAGAAATTATGCTCCCGACGTTTGGTGGCCCAACCTAGCTCCTCAGAGATACAAACAAACAAGAAGGTTATAGAGTTGTATGTGATTCTGGAATCTGGTTACTCATAGGACATAATTTAATGCTTTACAAATAAGCTTCCCTGAGGCTTGGACCAAATATAACCCTTCTCACAGGTCATGGCTGTGAGAAAATAGGAAACTTATGTTTTCTAGTTGAAACTAATCAACTTGCAAAGCACAACTATGATTAGTTTAAATAAAGATTTATTAATGCAAGTCAGAAATGCTACTTTTAAATTATTATAGTTTAGCTAATTATAATTCGCAATTAACAAAACATGAATATTTCCAATTTTCTTCTCCTTTGCTTTTGTTTTGATATACTTATAACTTGTGATCATTGAAAGGCTAGAATATGATTCACTTACTTCTCAAGGTATTTAACCAACTCTGCAGTGTTCTCTTTTGACATTTTTATTTGAAGTATTATCTGTTATAAAAGAAACATTTTTTTCACATTCATTAAATTAATCATTGTATCCTATTAAGGTAGTAAATGTCACATTATTAAATGGCTTGCAAAAATTTTAAAATAAGTCAGATTAAGGACATTAATCATTTTTAGTTCTGCTTTTCTACAGTGGCAAAGAAATCTTTTAAAACCTTTTTATATGGTATAGCATGATGACATTACAATGCAGAGTACAGACTAGGAAAATAGTACTACTGGTACAAGACCAATATGTGAAGATCTTTCATGTGGAACTTTAATTCTTCCTAACTATGTTCTTAATTGTGAATTTGCTTCAAGCAATGCAAAAGAAACTTGATCTGAGCACAGAAAGTTATCAATTTGATAATAAGTTAACAAACTGAAACATGATTCCTAGACCAGCCACCTGAGTTTTTTGTTTTCAGTCACAGCAGTTTGTTTTTAATTGGCAAAGTATAAAGAAATGTATTTATTCCACCCAATTGATGAAACTGAACTTCTAGGATAACCAAATAACTTCTTTAGATTTAGTTTAGCCATCTTAGACAACATGAGAGAAAAGAATCTCTGATAAAATAAAATTCCTATGTTATGGAATTTCAACACTGACAAAAATCTTGAATAACTTGGTTGAAAACATTTCATAAATATCTTTAGGAACTTTTTTTTTGGTGTTTCTAATCCAAGTGGGAGAAAATTTAAATGAGTGAAATTAGTAGTGGGTAGCACCATTCATCAAGATACAAGAACCCTATCCAGTATACATATTTCTCTCTTCTAAGATAAGAGAATGACCAGCGAGCTTACGTGGAATTTTTGTGGTAGGCAATTGCTTCTATCACTTTTTAGCATCTATGGCTTGAGGTACTGTCTAATGATAGAGATAGCCCTGATAGCTGTTCATTAATATTGGTTGTACTCTTGTAGGCAAAAGTTTGAAGTTACTAATTTGATCTACTTCTGCAGAAAGAGGTAGAATGTGACAAGTCAAACTTCTACCTGAGACTCTTCAGTCAGTCAGATAACTGACCAGAGGTTCAGAAATGTTTGTTATTTTTTTTATTTATTGCTGTAAGGAATCTTCCAAATATTCTGTTCTCAGAATTGGCCTACAGAGTTGGCCTACTGCTATTGCTCACAGCTATATGACATCTGTGAACAACAGTAATAATAAGATAAAGAAACTGGAGGCACAAGGTAAGGAAAAGAAAAAAAATAGCTAAAACTGATTTAAACCAACATCGTTCATTATATTTCTCTAAACTTTCTATCCTGGTTAACCATGGTTGCTTTAACCATCTGTATACTGTACATTGTTTTATATCTTTCAACTCAACTCTTTCAGTTCCATTGACCCACAACTTCCTCAGTCTTTCCCTTATTTTCTACTCATTCACTCTTCATTCATATATGTTTGTGATTCTCCCTTTATGACGAATCACCTCTACTTTTTTTATATTGGTCAATCACTTATATTATTTTCAATCCATATTCACTCAGGAGACATTTGACCTTATCTCTTCTTGTCTTATAATACTCCATACATACAGACAGACACACAGGCACACACACCTCTCATAGGTGCAGTAGTCACACTACATTCAACTTTTATGCATCCCTTGATGAAGCCAACTCATATTTCCCTTTCCTCCCCAACAAATATTCATTTATCCCTTCAGATATAATACTACCCACTTCTAGCAACATTTTTGTATCTTAGAAATTGTTCAATTATTTTCCCATATTTAATTTAATCAACTTTCTGCCAAGTTAGTGACATTTACCTACCTGCTCTAATTTTTCATCATTAATGTAATTGTTTGTACCATTTATTACATAATAAATTATATAATTAGCAATAACATTATTGCTAATGATTGAATGATAAAAGTGGCAGAAACTTTACATATAACTAGCATTTTTCTTAGAACTGTTGCCTTTCATATCACATTATTTATTTTTATTTATTAGATTATATGACCACCCATATCAAATACATAACTCTGAATGGCTAACAATATTAAAAATAACAAAACCATATACAGGATTATGACTAGTGACTATCTATTCGTTGTCGTCTGCAGAAACATTAATAAGAGAAATATCAAATTAATTAATCTCATTGGAAAACCTGACAATCATAAGTAGCAGAATTTTAAAATACCATGAACAGTATGAGGTAACTTAACTATCTTACCTCAGACTAAAGAGAACTATGTCTATCAGTCTAACAACTCTTGTGAACGTGACTGTTATCCAGTTCTGAAAGATGCTTAAAACTGGCATCGTTATTTCCTTGGTGATGTCATGAAGTCAACATTCCATTTTTATGACTTGTGACGAAATTTGGAAACCTGTCTAGTAAAACATACTATTATAGTGGTATTTAATTATGATCCTCCAGATGATACCATATTGTAACTCTCAGAAGATATAACTTGCTTGTCCGGTGATACAGAATGCAAGGAATTGAAGCACAGCATGATCCAAATATAATTTTTAATTCATTTGTTTGTTCATTCATTCATTTTTTGGTTCTTATGCCAGTTGATTCCTGGCAACTTCCTGGACTAATCTCTGAAGTTTTCTTGACAAGATTTTCAGAAGTGGTGGGGCTTTAATCAGAGTGACTGGCCCAAGATCACCCGATTACTGAAGGATGGTCTAGACTTGTTTCTAGACACGAGTCTAGAAACTCGTGTCGTCACATGATGTATTGCAACTTTTCCCCCCTTTGCTAAAATGGGGGTTGGCATGGCCAGTGCATGATGCATCTGGCCCGTGGGTTGCAAGCTTGATGTCCCTGGTCTAGAACTTTCAGCATCCTGACCACCACCTTAACTATTATACCAATGTGGGTCTTATTATATTTTTATTTGGCCTTTTTAATGTATATTTTATGCAACTCATGTGAGGATGAATATACCTAATATTTATGTCTCCTATTTCTTCAACAACAACCTTGTGAGGTGAGATGAGTTGAGACAATGAACTCCTGCTTTCTAGGCCAGCACCCTCATGCAAAACTGGTTCTCTTACATCTCTTACTGATGGTTAGCCCTTAATGGGACTTCTTTTAGTATCTGCATTTCAATATTGGAAATTATTTGTTTATGTTGAAAGAGGAGAAATTAAGCTTTAGTTGTTTGCTTGTTTCCATGGAATTTATATTCTTAAAATATTATTGTAGAGACAAACTCTTTCAAATTAGTGGTTAACCAGCATTACAGGCTACCATTGGTACAGTCATTTTCTCTTAGTCCTAAATTGGAAAATTGAAAAATATCTATTTGCCAACATGCACTGAAGCACCATGTTAGATTATGGACCATAATCTTTAGTAATGAGGCCTTAATTCTGCAATGCATTAAGATCAAATACTAATTTATTAATTATATTTCTAATACCATTGATGCAAACAATTACAAAAAAAAAATATTTTCAACGTTAGCCAAGTATACATACAGTCAAGTCTTCATTCAATATTTCATCAACAGTTTTCTTGGAGGAACATGCTCAAAACAACTAAAAGGCAACTTGAAATTCTAGTTTCCTAGGATAAAATAAAATAAATTGCCTTGTTCAGTTATATAGATAATTTTGTAAAGTATGATTAATGTAATTTAGCACAATGAAACCAAATGGAAAAGCAATTAAAACACAATCAAATGAATAGAATTTTATATCATGATTTTCTAAAACCTTTTCATCAAACATTAGAATATATTTGGCATTCTAATTCAATTATAACCTCTTCTATAGATTACTGTGGTATTTCAAGGCCCCCAAAAGCATCCCATAGCAGCAATTCTATTAGAAAAGGAAAATGAGATTGTATTTTGATTTTAATATTTAGTTTTGTAGAAAGCTATAAATCAGTCACAATAATACTCTCAGAAAAGCCTAACTCAAAGCTGGGGGGAAAAGCTCTTTATATTTCAACTGAATCTAAGATGAATGTCCACTCTAGTATTCTTCTCTATTGCCAGGAAGCTGTTAAAATGTTATTAAAAAATGAGCAATACCTGCTGGAACACTTGATAGAGGACCTATCATACTTCATTCTGGGTGAAATTCAGGAAAGAAAAACTGTGTGATTTGTTTTTGCCCCCATTTATCATGAAAGGTCGCAGATAGATTCCACAGCACCTAGCACTGTTACTAAACTCCTTTTGTTTATTTTATGTCTCTAGGCAACCAAATGCTTACTTTCAGTCCCGGAAGTAGGCAGGAAAGCTAAGAGCTCCTACCAAACCATGAGTGACTGTTTATTTGCTTTTAATTCTGTGTTCTGCATTTTGGTCCTCTGGAGCTGGCACACTCTTCTGTAAGATAACACAGTTGCTTTCATCCTTGAGCTTAGATAGATCCACCATCATTATATCACTGATGATTCGGTATTTTAGGAAGGAAATTCCTATGGCATCCTACTAGCCTGCTGCTAGAAACACCTATCTCTTTTTTAATAATAGAAACTTACACAAGTTATATTATATTATACATATACATATTATAATAGAGTGCAGTGTGTGTATTTTTGTGCATTTATCTCCTGTGGATTACAGCTGAAATTGCATGTTTATCTGGGCAGGCTGGAAAAGAAGGTTTGCCACGGCTCCTAGTAGCCCGCTTAGGAAGTTCTAGTGATTAGGGTAGCTGATTATTCAGTATTTATTTATTTATTTTATTATTAATTACATTTATATACCGCCCTTCTCCCAAGGGACTCAGGGCGGTGAACAGCTCGTCTAAAAACCCCACAAATACAAAAGTTAAAAAGTAATTAAATATTAGAATTAGCTGCAGACTAAAATTAGGAAACCCCCCCCACCCTTAAAACCCAATTTAAAATTAAAAATGGAGATCAAATTTAAAATCATTATCTCAGCCCAGGCCGGCCTGCTCAAAGAGCCAGGTCTTTAACGCGCGCCTGAAGGCCCTCAGGTCCGTGCCGGTACGAAGTTCCGGTGGCAGAGTATTCCAGAGGGCGGGGGCACCCACAGAGAAGGCCCTACCCCTCGGCGCCGCCAGACGACACATAGCGGCCGACGGCACCCGAAGCAGACCCTCCCTGTGGGAACGCACCGGCCTGTTGGAGAACGTTGGTAGAATGCGGTCCTGAAGGTAACCTGGTCCCATGCCATGGGTCGCCCTAAAGGTCAAAACTAGAACCTTAAAGCGAACCCGGAGAGCCATCGGCAACCAATGCAGCTCGCGCAGGAGAGGCGTCACATGGGCGCTACGCGACGCCCCCATAATCACCCTCGCGGCTGCATTTTGCACCAACTGGAGTCTCCGGATGCTCCCCGCAGGGAGCCCCATGTAGAGGGCATTACAATAGTCCAGGCGAGAGGTGACAAGGGCCTGAGTGACCGTGCGCAAGGCGTCCCGATCCAGGAAGGGCCGCAACCGGTAGATCCGACGGATCTGATGAAACGCCCCCCTGGAGACGGCCGCGATGTGATGTTCAAGCGACAGCCGTACATCCAGGAGGACTCCCAGGTTGCGAGCCCTCTCTGTGGGGGGCAGAACCTCCCCCCCAATAGCCAGCGAAGGTGTCAGCTGGCTATATCGGGGCGCCGGAAACCACAGCCACTCGGTCTTGGATGGGTTGAGCCGAAGCCTGTTCCCGCCCATCCAGTCCCGCACGGCCTCCAGGCACCTAGACATAGTCCCCACAGCATCGTTGGGGTGGTCCGGAGTGGAGATGTACAGCTGGGTGTCATCTGCATACAGATGACACCTCACTCCAAGACCACGGATGATCTCGCCCAGCGGCTTCATGTAAATGTTGAACAGGAGGGGAGAAAGGACCGACCCCTGAGGCACCCCACAAACCAGGGGCCTAGAGGTGGACCTCTCCCCCCCCGCCAACACGAATTGCGAACGGTCAGAGAGGAAGGAGGAGAACCATCGGAGGACGGTTCCACCAATCCCCAACCCCTCCAACCGTCGCAATAAGATACTATGGTCGATAGTATCGAAAGCCGCCGAGAGATCTAATAGGACCAGGACAGAGGAGAACCCTCTGTCACGAGCCCTCCAGAGATCATCAACCAACGCGACCAATGCCGTCTCAGTGCTATGTCCAGGCCTGAAGCCCGATTGGAACGGATCGAGGTAAGTTGCTTCCTCCAGGTACTGGGGGAGCTGACGTGCCACCACACTCTCAACAACCTTCGCCACGAAGGGAAGGTTGGAGACTGGACGATAGTTGTTTAAAATAGCTGGGTCCAGGGAAGGCTTCTTGAGGAGGGGGCGCACCACCGCCGCCTTCAGGGCGGTAGGGAGCACCCCCTCTCTCAAAGAAGCGTTGACAATCCCCTGGAGCCAGCCTCGTGTCGTCTCCCTGGCGGCCGAAACCAACCAGGAAGGACACGGGTCCAATAAACAGGTGGTGGCATTCAGACCCCCCAGCAACCTGTCCACACCCTCAGCGGTCACAGGATCGAACTCCCCCCAGATAACACTCTCAAGACCTGCCCCGGACACCTCCCCCGGGACCACCCAATTGGAGTCGAGCCCTTCCCGAATCTGAGCGATTTTATCATGCAGAAATCGGGAAAACTCCTCTGCTCTACCCTGCAAGAGGTCATCCCGCGCTCTCAGAAACAAGTCCAAGGACCCCATCACCAATCACTTGAAAACGAGAAGATATAATTGTAGAAGTATTAATAATAAAGGACCTAACTGATTTTCCAGTAGCTGATCTTCCTTTGTAGCTAAACCTTTGATTCTTCTATTTGTTCCTGAATGCTGGTTGTGTTTTTAAAGAGAGATTTACTACAGTGACGTTGATGAAGCTCTGACAAGAGAGTTGGGACAGCTCCAAATGTTAGTTCCAATGTCTGGCAGCATCAGCTGCCCTTGGCTGATCCCAAAAAGGATCCAACATGATTCACATTTACTGTAGATGGGAGACCAAAGGAAGCCAAAAAGATGCTGGAAGAAAACAGTGATCATGTCTTGCTGTCAAGAAAAGTTCATGGCCGTACCACACTACAGAGGAATTATTGAGCCTGTCACTTGTACTTCTGTCACTATAACTGTCTGGTTTGGCACAGCAGCCAAACAAGACAAATGCAGACTCCAACGGATAGTTAGAACTGCAGAAAAAACAATTGCAACCAGCCTGCCTTCCATAGAAGACTCCTATGTTGCACAGGTCAGAAAGAGGGCTGAGAAAGTATCTACAGACCCCCATACAACCTGGGCATAAACTGTTTCAATTCCTTCTGGATACCTCTATAAGGGATTGCATGCAAAACAATTAGACAGAGTCTTCCCCCTCACCACCATCAGTCTGCTGAACACCTAATTCTCATAGTACTGTCTTTTATATATTTACCCATGTTGTATGGGTGAAGTATTATTATTATTATTATGCTTCCCATCTTCTTTACTATCCCATCTTATTGATATTGTTATTATGATTATCATTATTCTGTTGCTTTGCATGTATGCTGAGAGCTTTTGCAAATTCCTTGTGTGTCAAATCCCAGTTGGACAATAAAGTATTCTATTCTATTTTATGTAGTCATTAGAAACTCAGCTTGAGGGAGATTTCATTTACTGTTATGGTATGCTAAGCTGGATGATTCTTGAGATGGAACCTGCTGTTCATCTAACTGCATGTGTACATATATATAATCCACATGATTACAGAGTTCAGTCTTGAGCTATGGTATCCAAGGCAAATTGTAGTTTGGTCATTCTGTGCATCTAATTAGATAATCAAGGTTGGTCTTCTGCTGGTTAATGACTGCAATAAAGTTACTTGATTTGATCAAGGTTAGTCACAATTTATCTGAATTCAATTCTTTCTTGCTAACTGCAAAATCTGGAAAGATGCAGTTTTCTGTTTTTAGAGAGGCATAAATCTATCAATGTACCAGAAACCATCATTCATATTTTTTAGATCTTAAGTTAGCAAAATTAAATATATACCCTTGCACTTAGAAGAGGAGTGTTTTGGACAGATGGACTTTGTGCACCACGTACCTAATTAAAATCACCGGAGCCTTGGTTTGGGCTTAAGAGTGCCATATATTCTTCTTGAATCTAATGCTTTCAGATTGAATGTGATATATTTAAGTTCTGAAGCAGACAGATGGGCTGTTCAGATTGGATTTTGGTATTTTGAATTCCCACAATATTAAAATTATTGGTTTTTTTTCCCCCTTCCTCATTTGAATGAATGAATGAATGCTAATGAAACTATAAATGGTGTTTTTATGATTGTATAATAAGTTTTTTCTGGGGTAAGTTATTTGCTTCCATTTTAGACTATCTTTTTAAATAAAATATGCTTTTTGGATTCTTTCTGTGTCCAACTTATTTATAAAAGTGTTCATATATTTCCCCCTTCACTTTCCAGCTAGAACCTATTTTGCAACAATGAAAAAGAAAATCAAATAAGTATTATATTTGTTCACTGTCTTTTATACATAGCAAAATCAAATTCTGGTATTTTCCAAGCTTTTTGAAAACAACAAAAAATGAACTAGCTTAGCTTAGCATCTGTTCATAAAATGTTCAAAATAGAGATAATTTTATTATGCTTTTCATTTTTCTGTAAACAAGGCGGTAATGTATTGAATTGGCTTCGTTATTTATTTTCCTGTGTTTGGGTAGCTATAGCCAATGTTTACCTTATTATTATTATTATTACAACAGCAATCTGTAGTAGCACCAGCAGTAGTCTTTATGTACCTTCTTCTATTCTCTCTTTTGCTACTTTTCCCTGTTAGGAACTTTAGAACAAGGAAAATAACAAAAATGTGATTTAAATGAAGTGTCTGGTATGGAATACTGTGTTTTTATAAATGCCACGGTAAGCTTAATGTGATGATTTCAGTTTCTGATGGCTACGTATGACTGGTTTTAGAGTTGCATTCCAAAGAGCAAAGAGAAAAGCAAAACTTAGAGAGTATATTTGGGACAAGAAAATTAATAAAGTTGCTCCCTAGCATTTTTCAGAGTGTGTCAATAGTGATGAAAATAGCTGCTTTAGCTTGGCAAAATTTCTCTCTACAGATGGAGAATAATAAAGGACACTGTTCAGAAGTAACTCTTCACTGGTCTTCCTAGGTTCTTGGGCCTGACAAATACCACATCCTTTCCCCTTCGTTCTTACAAATTTGGCATTTTGCTCATCTTCTTTTTTAACATTCCCTTTTCTAAATTCCATTTCTATTCCTAACACTCTGTTTTAGGCCCATATAATTTTTCTTCAGATTTCATGCATGGTCACTTTTTCTCTACACAATTAGCTTCACTAATGTGAGAGCAAAAAATTTCAAATATTAGCTTAGAATATCAAGCACAGACCAAATAACCAATTATATACAGCCTAGCTAGGGCTTTTCTAAGTACAATTCTTTTGAAATTCCCCCAACTATGACCAGCTTCTTTTGTCTCCATATTATTTCTTCTGCTGATGTATTTGCCATGTTGGTAAGCAGAAAAAGATAAATAAATATGCATTACATTTTCAATATTCTGTCATGAAAAAGAGAATTGATAGGGGCACAATTGGTCTTCTAGCCAAGTCCTTTCATTGTGATTCCTAAGACCTCTTTCCACAGCCATTTTTCAAGCATCCATAAATAATTTTTATAAGCATATTAAGACAACATTGTTTCTTAGAATATTTTTACCCCGTAGATTTAATTTAAGTATATATTTTTGGATCCTGACTTTTCCAGAGATTAGAAAATACTTGAGAACAAAAGGGGATTGGGGTGGGTACGTTCACACATGATACTAGCCAGCATGTTTTAAATGTGGTCTGTTGGGCAAGATATATTGACTTGGACTACAGTGACCTGGACCACACATTTGATGAAAGCCAGAGATCCACACTCACCCATAAGAATTTAGTTGGTGACTATCATTGTTTTGCAGTCCAATTTCCTCTGTCAGGATAAAATTGTACAAGAATGTACTAGATATACAATTTCTGTATCTGTGGAGGAAAGGTTATATAGAAATCGAGCTAAAATCAATCCAGTACATTAAATCATAATTCAATTATGAATTAAGTCAATATATAATAATGGCAATAATATTGAATAAGGAATGGAAAAACTCAAGTTAAAATTCCCTTTATATTAAGTTCACCAGGTTATATTAGGTTGGCCATCATTGCCACAGTTCTTGTGAGGATAAAATGGGGCAGCAGAGCAGAGACAGACTGGAACTTATTCATTCTCTTTAGGGAAAAATAGGATTCAATTACAGCAAATAAAATTTTAGTTCACTTGAATTTCAAAAAGATAAACATACATGGGATATCTCCTCTACTGTAGTCTTCACTTCAGCGGGTGGTAGCATCAGGCTAATATTGGCTCAGTTGGAAGGACAACTTAAATCAATAGACCCAAAAGCCAACCTGAGTAAGACAGCCTAACCAACCAATCTTTAAAAAACAGCAACCACAAATCAGTTCAACTAAGCAGTCCATAATCATAAATATCACTGAAAGCCAGTGATATTCAAAATTTTTTACTACTGGTTCTGTGGGTGTGGCAGGAGAAGGATACTGTAAACTCTCCAGTCAGAGGTGGTATTTGCCGGTTCTCCAAACTACTCAAAATTTCCACTACCGGTTCTCTAGAACTGGTCAGAACCTGTTGAATACCACCTCTCCTGAAAGCCCAATATAACGAAACAAAAGCTAATGTCTTGTGAAAAATACAGAATAGGGACCCACAGATAATAGAATAGGTACTTTCAGTGTTCCCCCTTGTGAATAATGCACAGAACAACTCCATCTAATAAGGAAATTTGGTCCTGAAGGAACATGTAGAACTTTCTAATTTGAAACCAGCACTTTAAACTAGAATAGATTGGCAACCAGAGTAGTAATATTGATGGAGGAGAAGAAATGCTATTTCAAAGTGTGTTGACCCATAGTGAGTAAAGAAATGTCTTCAAGCCTCCAGCAGCAAGATATGCATTTTATTTATTCCAAATATTTTTCTTTCTTATTTTAATCAGAATTCCCCAATCTGTTGCTTTGCAGATATGCTGGATCCACTTCCACAGTTTTGCAGAAAGGCCTTTAACTGTGCTAACTAGCAATTTTTGAAGCTGAAATGCAAAACATTGAGAGAGGAGGCTGGGGAAAGCTGTGAATAGCTAATCTTAAAAATGTATTGCTCAGCTACATGTAGGTCAATCAGAATAAAGTTGAACTTGTATCATCAAAATAACCTGAGAATATGCATTAATAAAGTGTGTGTGTGTGTAATTTTAAGTTTTGGCAGAAGTTAAACTCTGACAGAGAAGTTCTATGCTACCTCCAGCCTTCGTTTAGTCAAAGTAAAAAAACTGCTGATCAGATAAATAGCATGACAATTAATAGCCTGATACCATAGTTATATATCTCAATATTCACAGCAATATGAAGAATGGTAATGATTGAATGTTAGTTGGCAGCAGTTCCATGTTAATGTTGAAAGTTAACATGGAGTGCTTTTTTTGTTCTTTTTGCTTAAATGTGTTGAAAAATAAAAAGATTTCATCTTACCATCTGTCAGAGTAGTTCGATTCTTTTTCTAATTGGATAGAGGGTCAAAGAAATGCCTACAGTCTAGGAATACATGATGTTTGTATCATGTTCTCCAAATTTGTTATTTCTGGAAAGATTTTCATTACCTGCAAGATCCTTAAAAAAGTTACAGAAATTAGAAATGTCTCAATACCATGATGGACCACATATAGGTCATAAAATGTAGGAAACTCCCAAAGGTTTCTATTCATTTAATTTGAGTCTGAATCACATCATGATAAAATGAAGAAGTAAACCAGATGGGGGTTTTGTTTTAGTTTGCATTTATTTCTTTAATTTATCTGTTATCCATCTCACCATCCAAAACAACTCTGTGCAACTTTTAGATTTTTGTATAGATATAGGTAGAAAAAGTTGGGATGTAGCCAAAGATTTGTAGTCTTGGTCATACCATATTTTTGTCTTATTGGAAAGTAAATTTGGCTTGTATTGTATGAGGGACAAATTACATTCTGATCAAAACAGCATTCTGATCAATATGAGTTGGTTACCATAACTTTTTTTTAAATCATTCTTCCCTATAATTTACTATCCTTCTGAGACTTCTGAGTCAGCAGTCCAAACACTTGAAGATGTCTGGTTGGAGAAGGCTGCTGCAGGGCTCCAAAATCTTAATCTTAAAAAGTATTTTAAAAATTAAGCTCATATAACAAGCAGTGACCAAAATTTCAAAATAAATAAATTAATTTATTTACTACTTTACACTGCATGAATTCAAAATGGCTAGTCTTACACAGCATGTTTAATTTGATTACTGAAGTAAATCTTTTTCTATGATTGCACATTTGTGGACAACCCAATTCCTGGAAGATTTCAATGGTTCTTTTACTGGAATTATTAAAATTCTATTAACACACAACCATCAAAAAGTACCACAAATGGAATTATTTATCAAATTGTAATCTAAAAGTTACTTTTCCCTAGGAATCCATATGAAAAGACAATGGATAGATATCTGAAGATACAATTAAACTGAGATTTTTGTTTCTTCATCTTCAACATTTTTTTCTTGCTAAAACAAGTCTAATCCATTATCATCACTAACTAGAACATGTGTGAAAGAGCATGTTTAATCAGTAGAAGTCAGGAAACATCTTAAATTGCTGTATGCTATTATCTGCAGGCTTCCAAATTATTGAGCAATCTTGTCCTCTTTTACAACATTCAAAGATAAAAGCTGAACACTACAGCCTAGAGTCATGAAATGAATAGCTGCAGAATTCAGACAATCAAGGGAAGAAACACAACAAACCAGAATTATAGATCAAAGATTAGAAAAATCAAGAATACCACTTTTTAGAAAAAAAACCCATGCATAAACAGTCAAACAGGAGGAGTAATTATGGAGAACTTTGAGGAGGAGTAAGGAAATGGACTATACCTTAGATCTTAGATACAAGCAAATATAAGAAATTTAGAGAAAAGAAGGTGACTTTTCCAGATGAGTGGTGGTGGAAAATAAGAATATGTATAAAAGGCATATAGGAATCTGATGAGTCTTGAATGCAAAGATGAAATTTATCTGTGCTAATGGGAAGATGGAAAGAAAAACTGGAAAAAGAAATTGTGAAAAAAATAGCACGAAACAAACCAGACTATTTATTATCCATTGTTTCCCAGAACTTAAGGCCATGCAAATTAACATAATTGTTCTCATTTTTTCTTTTGTAGGAGTTGAAGAAACAGATGGGATTTTATTGACTTGGCTCATAGACAAGAACAACTTTGCTATATATTTCCTGTCTTAGTGCTTAAAAATTATAATAATTCATTTACTTTCACATTACAGTGGAAACTTTTTGCAACTAATGTAAGATTCAAATGAGCAGAATGGAGTTTTGAATTTGGCCTCCATCAAATTCTGCATCCTGCAATAAATGTTTATTCCAAATGTAAACTCTATTAGTAATTTTTTAGCCTTCCAGACTATGATAATGCTGAACTCTGACTGCAATGAGTTACTTTATTCAGACTCTTACCACGCTTACAAGGGAGTGGAAAAAAGCAAGAACTATTTTTCTCTTCCTACTTTTTATTTCAAGTTTCTAATTTTCCTCTCAATAGTAATAGAAAGGAAGGTATGTTTGATAGTTTCAATGTTGGCACACGTTTTTCCAGTACTAAGAGTATATTGGGCAAATGGGAAGATCCACACTCATTCACTGATTCTAATTTATTGCAATTCCACTATAAAGTCAATAACCAACCTTTCTTAAATTCCACTGATGAGACTGGTAGAAAAGTATTTTTATTAATTAATTTTATTTTAAGATAATAAGACATATTCTTGTACATCACTTGAGGTCATGTTTCAGTTTGATAGGACACAGTCTCTTTAAAATGCAGTTAGCCATCTTCCTATGTCCTATTAATAAGGTTGCATTAAAGGACTTGCCGTTTTTATTTCTGTAGGAAGAATATATTGTATAACCTCATTGCTGAGGGCAGACTATGATTCAAAAGCTCTTGGACAAGCAGCACATGACTGAAAAGTCAGCCATGGCAGGGCTTCTAATCACTTGAGATTTACAGAGATAGTTTGCCTGGAACTTTACTCCCTGATATTTGCAAGTTAATCATCAGGAATATCAGAAGTTAAAAATAAAAGACTGGTCCCCTTTTTTGTGATGATGTTTGTGCTATCTATGAATAGGGAATATAATTTTAGTTTAAATAAAAATTCTGAATTTCCTTCTCTTCCCCAACTTCCCAAAAATACAGAAGCTGACATCTGTAAGATAATGATGTCTCATTTTTTGTATAATGACTTATTACTCAGAAATGTGACAGCAGTTGGCTGCAAGAGCAACAACATAATGCAACATTAAGTGCCTTTTGGGAATTGTGTAGCAGCCTTGCACCTACAGGAAAAAGAAAGGATGGTTGGAATGGAATAAGGGGGGCCTAAAAAAGTAAACTCTCTTTCACTAAGCCCTAGGCCTCTCCCTTCCTGTTCTCAAACACTGTACTGCCAGATGGAAGGATTTGTAACTGATAAACCAGCAAATGAGCTTGCTCTTTTCAACTGCAGCCAATTTCACATAGTCAGCTAGAGTCATCAGATTCAAAAATACTGATAGTATATCACACAATTATGTTCGTCCATGCTTAACTGAACCATGGTTCACTCAATCAATTCCTTGGATCTACACATGCTCAGCAATCACAATTAAGCCAGCCAAGACCTATACTGGATCTATACATTAGCCCTTGAGATTTAATTAATTCTATTTGATGGATTTTCACAACAGACTGAACCATAAAACAGAAACTCAACGGCCTGGATCCTGCAAACAGAACTTGTCTGTCTCAATATACTTTCTAGACTGCTTGGCATGTTTTGATGCTAGAGGGGCAGGATTTGATCTACTCAGTTCTAGCCTTATCAGAATAGGATTATTTTTTTATATCTATATATGTTGGTAGTATAAGTTAGCATCCCTCCCTAATAGGCCTTCTTGGAAAGGCTGGGTTTGTAGGATATTATCAAGACAACTATTTCATATTTAGTACTGTGTTGGGACACAACCCTATGTGATTAGGTAACAGGGTAATGTGTTCTCCGAACTCAGGTAATTGCCAGGAGAAATTGGTCAGGACAACGTTGTGTAAATGCTGCCAGGGTGACCTAAACGAACACCAAAAGATAAGGTTTCACAGTGATGTTTTGAGACACGCTGCATTTACCTTTAATTTTCTACCTTCTAGCCTTCTGAAGCCGGCAAGCAACTCAAGAGAAACTTTTGTAAATTCATACAACTCGGAAGTTATATCGTAAAGCATTGTTCTTCCACGCCGATGAAGTTTAGTTCTGACAATAGTTTTATACGGTATATTACTTTCTCCGGTCCTGTTGTTTTTGCTGGGGGGGGGGGGGCGGGGGGAGAGATTTTAACAATGCCACCCGATAATCTGCCCCACCCCACCCCTGCAAAGCGAGTCTGCGCGGCCGGTGGGGACAGCCTGGAGGAGGAAAAGTCAGGCGCGTCAGACCGAAACTTCGATAGCTCTTCTCCCTGCCTGCCATGCTCTGAGCCGCGGTTCCTCTCTTCTTGGTTGCAGACGCACCGAGAGCGGGAGCCCTCCAGCCGCTCAGCCCTTAAAGCGGTCGCCAACTGCGATAGCGAACAAGTGCAATCTCTTCCTTCGGGCGAACCGGGCTGAAGCCGCTGTGCGGTGCTGCTCTTCCTGCCTCCGCGCTTGCAGCGGCAACGGGCGACGGGGTTGGTGGAAGAGGCGGAGGCGGAGAAGGGAGGGAGGCGGGGAGAAGAGAATGGCAGCAGCCGAGGAACTCGGAGCGGCACCAGCAACAGGGAGCAGCAAGGCCGGTGAAGGGGAGCCGGCGTCGTCTTTCCAGAGCCGCCTGTGGAGGAGCCTGCAGCTGGGGGGCAAGGGCAAGGGCAGCGGCAAAGCGGGAGGCGAACGCCGCAGTGCGGACACCTCGCCGTCGCTTCCTCGGAGTCGCGCCATGGAGCAGCCGGCCAAGGCGGACTTGTTAGCAGGGGGCGGCGGCGGCGGCAGATGGGGCGGCTTGAGGCGTCGCAAGCACGTGCTGGACCGCGTCTTCTCGTCCTCTCAGCCCAACTTGTGCTGCTCCTCCTCAGAACCCCTGGAGGCCGTGAGCGCCGAGGCCGGCTCTGCTCTGCGCCGCCTCCGCGAGCATCTCCTTCACCATCCTCAGGGCAAAGCGGAGCAGCAGCAGCAGCAGCAGCACGGCCGGGGGCCCGACGACCCGCCCGCTTCTCTTTCCTCGGCGGCTGTCCCCGAAAAGGACCGGGTAGTAGGCGGGGATGGAGCCCTCAGAGCCGAAGCGCGGGAGGAGCCTCCGCAGCAGCCCCGACTCGGGGCTCACCTGTCCCATCAGAAGAGCTCTTCTCTGCCCGGCAACACCGCCTGCCTGGAGCTGCTTCAAGACTCGCCCGCCAAGGGCAAAGCCAAAGGGCCGGAGGGCAGCGGCAGCCCGGCGGGGAGCCCTCGTTCTTCGAAGCTATTGCAGGCAGGTGCTTTACAGTATATCATTGCCGCGGGGGATGAAGGAGATGTTTGGTTTCTCCGCAGGTTTAAGATGCGTGGACCAGGCTGGCTGGGGAATTCTGGGAGTGAAAATGCCCACATCTTATTAAAGTTGCAGACTTAAAGAATAGTTGTTTTCCCAGTAGTTTGTTTTGGGTGGAGAGAAGGGGAATGGGATGCTAAGAAAAAAGATAGAAGTAGTGCAGCTGGTCCTTCAATTTACTATTGAGCCCGACATTTCTGTTTTTAAGTGAAACACTTGTTAAGTGAATTTTGCCCCGTTTTACAACTTATCTTGCCATGGTTGTTAAGTAAAACACTGCAGTTATTAAATTAGTGATGTGGTTACGCAAATCTGGCTTCTCCATTGACTTTGCTTGTCAGAAGCTTACAAAAGGTGATCACGTGACCGCAGGACATTGCAACCGTCAAAAATATGAGTCAGTTGCCATGCATCCGAATTTTGATCATGTGACCATAGGGATGCTGCTGTGGTTATAAGTGTGAAGATTGTCATAAGTCAATATTTTCAGTGCCATTGTAACTTTGAATGTTGCAAGTCTAGGACTACCTGTAACTGAGAAAACTGAGTTCTTAATGGACAATGCAGCTTGTTGACTGTCCATCAAAAATGTTGTGATTAAGCGGAACTATACCATAGGACTGTTTCCAAATAAGTTGCTTGTCTATCTTGTTAGCTTTCCTGCTCTTTCTGTCCTCCTCTGAATTATGTACGTTAAGAGAATGTATGAGCATCAGTCATTTGATTTTTCTAGTACCGGGGTGTCAAACTGGATTTCATTGAGGGCTGCATCAGGGTTATGTTTGACCTGGGGGGAGGTGAGGGGGCGTGGCCAGTTTGACATCACTCATGTCAGGGGCACCTGTGGTGGCCAATTGCTAAGGCAGGACTTGGCTGAGACCCTCCCTCATTCTCATTATCTCTTTCCTTTTCTTCTTTTTCCTTCTCTCTTCCTTCTCCTTTATTCTTCTTTTCCTTCTTGCCTTCTTTTTCCTTCCTTGCTCTTTTTTCCATCTTTCCTTCTTTTTCTTTGTATTTCCTCTTCCCCTTTTTCCTTTTCTGTCCCTTCTTGCATGCTCAAATGCAAAAGGGGAAACATGTCTTCTTTTGTTTTATTCTTAGCTCCCCTGGGCCCTATTTTCTCTGGCAGAGTGCTGCAGGAGGCCGTTGCAACCAAAAGTGGGGCCTGGGGGCCACACACAGTCCTCCTGAGCTACATTTTCATTGGCAGGTACATTTTCCTTTGCTGTTTCCAGGGTGGCCACACGGGCCAGATGTAAGCATCCTTCGGACCAGATCCAACCCACTGGCTTTGAGTTTGACACCCCTGTTCTAGTGCAAAAGAAAAGATTTGTTTGTTTGTTTCACACCTGCTTATTTTCACTCCTGGATATCCCACACAAATCTAGGTTTTCTACTGGATATAGAGAAGAGGATACCAATGGTTTTAGTGCCGCCAATAGAAGAGGCATTTCAACCAGTGTGTTACCAATTACTGCCTGTGAATTTCCCCTGGATGTTTGGTTGACTAATACAGCAACGGAATGCTGACCTTATACCTCTGTCAAGCGTGATAATCCTTACATGTAGGATGTACAGCTTGCTATATTTTTAGCTTTAAAAAGGTTCAAAAATTCAACCTTGACAAAAAGATAATTTGAGTGCCTAACAGTGTGTAATTCACTTGTGTATGTAACATTTAAGGGAAGGGATTAGATAAATACATTTTTAGAATTTGTGAAATATTTGTAAAAGGTCCCTTATTTAGTCAGAGTATGTGGTAGTATATCCAAAGTAATATATATGATCCATCCAAAGAACCAGTGGTAGTTTAGTCAGGTGACTTAGCTTGCTGATCTTTCCTGTGAGATGAAACATTGCACATCTGGAATTCTTGACTAGCTATGAATGAATACACTCTTCAATTGATTTGTTTTCCCCTAGCAGCATAGTGTCTAAGGCTGCCATTGGAAAGCATAATTTTCTGTTGTTTTGTAATCTAGGTACAGGGAGTCCTCAATTTACTACAGTTTGCTTAGTGGCTATTCAAAGTTACCAGAGCTCTGAAAAAAGTGACTTATGACCATTTTTCACACGTATGACTGTTGCAGCATCCCCACTGTGATTTACATTCAGATGCTTGATAATTAAGTCACCTTGTATGGCAGTTGCAATGTCCTGGGGATATAGGATTTCCTTTTGCCAACTTCTGACAAGCAAAGTCAGTGGGGAAATGAGATTTACTTAACCATGTTACTAATTTTAAAGTTGCAATGATTCACTTAACAACTATGGCAAGAAAGGTCGTAAAATGGGGCAAACTTAACACATTTGTCGCTTAGCAACATAAATTTTGGGCTCAATTGTGGCCATAGGCTGTGGATTATCTGTATAGACATTTTGTCTTGTCCTTTGCAATTGAACTACAGCTGAACATTTAGGTTTCTTGACTGGATATTGATTTTTAATTGATTTGAAAGCAATAAGATGGAAATCTATGTTGCAGGTCATGAGTCGCCATTGAAGGACCCTGCAAAGTGTGTTTGGTGCCCTTGCTGGTGAAAGGGCCCAGCTGGAAATGATTGGGCAACCTGCACCAGTCTAACTCAGAATTCCTGAACACTGATTATGGCTACATTCATAAAACAAGCTCTGAATAAAGAAAATAAGTTTATATAATATCTGAGCCAAATCAAATTCATGCCTCTGTGAAATGTGCAGACGTAGCCTTCGTGTTGTTCAGTGCTGCAAAATATTTTTATGTAAGTGCTAACAAATTTCCCAGGTAAAATTTAAATCAGCAGATGCCCTTGGATACTCTGTATTTAAGATCTTTTCTCTTTTAAATATATTTCATCCTTACAACCTTAAATCCACATATTTGTTGCTGATAATGTAGCAGTGCCCAGGATTGCTAGAAGATCGGATGACAGCTGAAAGGTTGCTTTCTGACAGCATTATTAGTCATGCCCTAATTCTTAGCACATTGACTTGGAACTAAGCCCAGTTGATTGCAGGAACACCTGCTTGTAGATATAAATAAGGTTATAGTTTGTGGCATTGTTTTGTTAATGATGTTACCCATTGAGAATTAAATTTTATTTGTGGATCTAGCCATGTATATTTTATGACTGAGTTTTCCTTCTGTCACATTATAACCACGTTTCTCTGTGTTACTTGATTTAGCCTAATTGCTATAATTAAAAAGAAAGCAAATATCAAATATTTTAATGTTTTAAAAAAGCTGGACCTACCGGTATGAGATGGACAGCATAGAAGAGTCAAATGAAACAATTGATATTATTGTATGATATATTCTTTTTTAAATAAATGATACTAGTTGCATTGTCTGTTGTTTGGAATTCCCTGTTCTTACAAACATAATTTATGTGCTGTCCCAGCCAGTCTATGGAATTGGATAGTTACTTAGGAATTATGAGCTGTCCCCTTAAGGGAATGTATCCTGGGAAATGTAGTTCATGTCATGTGGCCACATCTATAATCCTGATTGGTCACTAAATTGACCCTTGATGGGTTGAGGGAAGTTTCATCCATTTTTTGTCTGAACTCTCTAACTCATGGCAGTTTTTTTTTCTATCGTTATGAGATGGGTTAGGAGATAACCATCTTTTACTCTGCAAGGCTGATATATAAAGGATTGGTCATAATAGAAAAACTTTGTCACAAATGTGAGTTATGAAGATACCTGATGTACCAATAAATGTACGTTATTATGGATGTTTTGTGGAATTATCTATCTGCATCTGCGCAGCTACAAGTCCACCTCTGTGCATGAGATAGAAAAATTTATTACCCCTTTTGTTTATTCCTAATGCCTGTGTTGGTTACAAAAATCAATAATAGCAACTGCATTTGTGCTCTTTTTATTTTTGTGGAGATAACTTGATAGCTGAATGCATAAACATCTTGCAAGTCTTTGTTGGAAGCTTTGTATGCATTGTCAAAGCATGGGAGTTGGATTTCAAGTATTAGTTCTCTAAAGTAAAAAAAAAGGTTGAGAAAATTGCAAGTTGGTACATATATATCCATGTAATTTACTCAGTTTTAGTAGGTGTACAAAGATAATATTAATTACATGGCTTTATAAATGAAGTGACTCTGAATGCTAATTATAAGGGGAAAGGAATTCTAAATTGTTCTGTTTTTGGTAACACATAGCAATAGAACTGACTAGATACAATACATTACATGGGATAAAACCCAATGATATATCTAGGCACGGAATGTGGGAGCAACATACATGAAATAACATGCATCAAGAATAAAAATTGAATTTATAGAGTAAAATAATTACTTTTATCATTTGTGAAAGTACATCACTATACAACTTCTATAAAAATGACACAAATTAAATAAAAGGTCAAATAAAAATGGACACAAATTACATAATTTGAATTTTTGAGTGAAAATGAAGTTTGAACAGAAATTATATCTATTATACCCTGTTGAATTGATCTTTGTTGTTACTTCTTAGTCTCTCTTGAAATGAAATTTCCTGGAACTTGTTTTTCTATTTTTTGCTTTAGAAATATTTAATTTAAGAGAAAATATAATTAAGAATTTTAGCTGATATTATAGCTGATATAGAGTAATCTCCAAATCTGTTAATTTGCTGCTCAAATAAATATAACCTAACAATGGTTAACTATGGGATAGTTACAATCTAGTTCTATGGGTACAAGTGAGTTGTCTGAGTGAAACTGGAAGCATATATTATTCAGAATGATATTTCATAAATCTAATTAAATTAACATACTTCATGGAAAGTTAATATTTATTGCAGGATTTTGCTGTAAGACTGTAAAATGAAATGTATTTGGCAGTATACTTATTGCTGACAAGATTTGGTTTCTTAGCTGTAATCTCAGTTTTCCATAAAGTGGCACATGATAATGTAGTTCCAGTCCCAGAAGAGAAGTAGAGTGTCCAAGAGGAGGTCTATGGTCAAGCTGAGAAAGAAATAAGAAAAAGTTATCAAAAGCAGCAAGCTCTGGTCATCCTGAAATTGGCAATGAAATCTTCGCTTAAGACTCATAATTGAAATTCATTCTGTTCTTCAACAATTTATAGCCTAAGTGTTCTTCTAAGCAGCATTCAATTGGTAATTGGAGCAACAATACAAAACCCCCTCATATTTGAACTTGGATTTTTAAAAAAAAAATCCTGAAAGATAAGATGAAAAAAACATGAAAAAATGTTGTAAAGACCCAATGTTCTATTATGGATAATATTACTCTATTGTACTATATTCGAGATAAAACATCTATTTTTGGTATGCTATTCTATACTAAAATTCGCTTCTCGGCCTTTTGGCTAAGATCAAGTGTAGTATACTAAAAGTGCTATTCTAAAATTGCATTGCACATAGAAAATGAACATTGCAAGGAAGTTGTTCTAGGTTCCTTTATTGCATTGATTTACTCTTAGTAGAGGGATTTTCCTCCCATGCAGATGCTTATAGAAGCATTAGTGCTCATTTGTATTTGGCTTTCTCATTTTGTTGCATGTATAAATATAATTAGAAGCTAAAATATGATAAGGGATATGGGAATTACGAATTCAAAAGAGTCAAGTGAAGATCTCAAGAAAATAATGCAATCTTGGAATAAAAAGCTAAATTTACAGTAGAGATTGCATGCATCGTCTTAGATAAGACTGATGGAAGAGCCAGAAGACATGGTTTTGTCATCTGGCATTCAGATCCGGTGAAGTTGGTAGAGCGCCTATAAGTGGTTGTATTTTTAGGAAAAAGAATGATACTGTCCTGCTGTTTATGTTTTTATGATTTCAGTAGTTTTATTTTTAATCATTTTTGTGGTTATGTTTGGTTAATTTTGTATTACTTTTTGAATTTTTAACTTTGTAAGCTGCCCAGAATCATGGTAGGGAGATAGGCAGCTATATAAATTTAATAAATATTTTTTCCAGATAAAACCTTGACTTTATGATTGGCTTTCTTTTTCTGTATCAATTTTAATCAGCACGAACAAGACAAATCTATGAAACAACTTTAACATAACAATTTTTACCTCTATTTTCAGGGTTCCTTTTCAATTTGCTAAACTGTTGCATGCAAAATGTTACAGTTATAAATAGACTTACTCACAAACACTACAGTACAGATGTGCCATTCATTTCATATAAGCAGATAGACTTGGAACTGAATACTGCCACTTCATATTCTGTACATAATCAATATACAAAAAAGTACTTATTTTCTTTCTGGAATATATTCATGTTAGATACTGTAAGTTGATCAGCAATGAATAGAAAGGACATATTTTTGAGAAATGAAACAGTGATAGAGCACTATATTGTTGCTCTTCCATTCTGTGACATAGAATTATATTCTTACTGTACCCAGCATCTATACAAAAACATTTTGACACAGAGTGGGTTTGTCTATTTATTTGTTGTTATAAATTTGGTTTTCATTATGATTATGATATTGAGGTGGGAAACAAAATCCTGTAAAAGCAATAAAATTGTGAAAAATTTCAACACTTATACAAACACAAAATCAGAATACCAAGATAGCAATAACAAAATATAGATTCAGTCTTAGGTGTTAAAAATGTATAAACATATGTATTAAAAGTTACTTGGAAGTAAGATCTATTAATACTAGTGAGACTTTATAATAAACAGGTTAGGATTATTAAATCCAAGGACTTGGGGAGTATAGACAGCAGAGTTATTAGTGTGGATAGATGTAAAAATAGCTTTTTGCGAAGGGGAAGCTTTGAACCAGATTTCTCATAAAAGACAATATGGTGATGTATTTTTACATGGTACAATCTGTAATGTATGTGCTAACATTGCAAACAGACTGGTGGTGATGGGAGGCAATTTCTCCAAACTTAAATGAGTTACAGTAAGTTTTATTTTTGGTTAACAATTCTTGGCTTTTAAAAATCACATTAATTTCTAATGGAGTTGAATGGAACTTGTTTAACATAAATTCCAGTGTCAAAGCTGAGCTGCAATGTTTAGCAATCTTTAAAAAAAAATTTTGGGAAAAGGAAAAAAGGAAAGTTTTTGTATAGACGCTCCTAAAAATGCATAATAGTTTTCCTATTTTAAAAAGTATGCCCAGTTAATTGAATTTTGTGATGTAATTCACAGTTCAACAGTTGTCCATAAAAATATGTAAGATATCACTAAGACAGCAGGACAACTTAATTAAGATAGATTTCAACATAGCACTAACAGTAATTATTCCATGCATGTAACGGTTCAGATAAAAACGCATGTAGATTTTTCATGCTTTTTAAAAGACTATTCTGAATTTTTGAATCAAAGATTATATAATAAAGTTATAGAATACAATACAATACAATACAATACTTTATTGGCCAAGTGTGATTGGACACACAAGGAATTTGTCTTGGTGTAAATACTCTCAGTATACATAAAGAAAAGATACATTCGTTAAGAATCAAGAATCATAATACATAACCCTTAATGATAGTCATAGGGTACAATCAACAATCAAATCATACTAGGAAATAGTCAATATAAATCGTAAGGATGCAAGAGGCAAAGTTACAGTCCTACAATCACAAGTGGGAGGGGATGGGTGATAAGGAGTGATGAGAAGATTAGCAGTAATAGTAGTGCAGACTTTGTAATAGTTGAACAGTGTTGAGGGAATTATTTATTTAGCAGAGTGATGGCTTTCGGGAAAAAACTGTTATATAATAATAAAGTTATAGCTGCTGAATCAGTCCAGATACAAAGCTAAAATAACTAAATAAATTTAAAATAAAATGAAATGAAATAAAATAAAATAAAATGTGCCAACATGTGAAGTAAATAGAAAGAATATATTTGTTCAGACTACTTGTCAAAAAACTGGATTTTAAGGAACAAGATTTGTTCCCTAATTAATTTTACAAATTTTTTCTAAAAAAAGCATGTAAGATCAAGCACAGATGCCTAAATTCAGAATAATTATGATTATATAAGATCAGAATGACAAGTAATAGAAATATTATTACATGTCAAATATTTGCAGAGGGAACAGTGGCTCATATGGGAATGATGTGTCATAACATTACTAAAAATATTTGAAGTCTACTCTTAATATACGGACAAGTATGTTATAAATACAGTTGTACAACTGTTATGAAGTGTTCATCTGGGCATACATTTCGTTTGAATAGGTGAGTGGATCAGTGATCGGTTGCTGATAAAAATCAGGAATGGGAGGTTAGGTTTACCTCAAAGAGATTTCTTGGTGACATTCAGGCTGCATCATCTGTGTAGATGACAATCTTTAATGGTCATCAATGTCAAGCAGTCCAGAATTGCATGTAAAAATGTTCACATTTTCTGGTTATTTGGTTAAAAGGTCCTAGTTGTTTATTTTTCATGTACGTCTGTCTTTTAGTCTAAGGAGCTTTCCATTGTAAATATATTTGAATCCTGATGTCTTTAATAATATCATGCTGACTTCTAACAGCAGTGTAATTAGGATAACAGTCTAGCCAGATGCTGTTGAACAGATTTTTCTATTTTTTTTTTTCATCTTATGTCTGGAAGGCTGCAATTTAAAACTTAAGTTCTTGGCTCATGTCTAGCAATTTGCACTAAAACACTCTCTTGAACTTACTCAGTTCAGTAGAAAAAGCATCTGGTATGATTTTTAATTAAAATATTATATTTGCTGATGTTGGATTTATGATGATATGAATATCAAAGGTGATCAGGCATAGCCAGTTATCTATATTTTGGCTACTAAAGATAGCAAGTTGTGCTAAATTATGAACTGATGATAGTGATGTGTGTGGGGTGGAAATAAAAAGCCTTTAAAAAGGACAATAAATAAAGATCTGCAGAGTGTGAATAGAGATGGAAGTATTACTTAGTGAAGCCTTTTAGTCATGGAGAAAAAACGGCATTGATAGATTATTGATTATGAGCCATCAAGTCATTGTCAACTTTAGCAGCCACATAGATTTTTTTTCCATGACTATTGCTAAACTGGAACAATAAACTTTTCCAAAGCTGCTCTCATTGCTGTTAAACAGAGTTTATCACTTTGTTGCTGGTGTTTCTTTTCTTTTCTTTTCTTTTCTTTTCTTTTCTTTTCTTTTCTTTTCTTTTCTTTTCTTTTCTTCCACCTTTCCCATCTAAGTCTTTACATCGTGTATTCCAGTAGAATAATTGGAGCCTGTTCATTTGTGCTCCAAGTGAGAACTCTGGATTGATTTATTCAGTGCTTGTTTTCTTGACTGTTCATTGCATTGTCAGGAGTCTTCTCCAACACCAAAGTTCAAAAATGTCAATAGGTTTCCTATATTGAGTCTTTCAACTCCAACTTTTGCTTCCATGGAGTGTCACGGAGAATACCATGGCTTGCGGGATTCTGATCTTTTAGGTATAGATACACTATAGCAGTTGAATCAGCCAAGGTACTAAAAGATCACAGCATAGTTACTCATAAAGTTCATAGCTTTTATTGTATATTCATTAATGCTCAGAATGAAAAATAAGAAGAGTTTCAATTTTACTATAGATGAACAAATAATATTGAATGAAGCCTAGTGAAATGATTCCCATGTTAGGACTACAACAATTGAAAGAAGCAACAGAAATCTTTTTATGTGGTTTTCGTTTTCATTTATGTACAATATATTACTTTTGTTGCTTAAATTACTTCTTGTTTTTTATATACATCATCATCATCTTCAGCCACAAACTGGAGAGTCAATTTGGTCTAGTGGTTATGGCATGAGGTTAGAAAGCAAGAGACTGTAAGTTCAAGTCCTGCCTTAGCCAGGAAAGCTAGTTGGGAGACTTTGGGACAGTTATTCTCTCTTAGCCCAACTCCTCACAAAGATGCCGCTGGGGGGAAAATAGGAAGAGAAAGGTGGTTGGATATCTTATAGTACCTTGAGTTATTTGTAAAGTAAAAAGGTGGGTAGTTAACTAACTAACCAACTAAATTAGTATTGATCTTCCTTTTAACCTCCTTCTACATATATACATTAATACATACAATGATGTATGAGATTTTAATTCATTCACTCAATATGACCAAACCTTGATGTACTACTTTCATATTGGTCCTTTCACTTTTGTTCACTTAGTTCACATTCATTCATGTACCATTCATTACCTATCATGTATTGTTTTATCACACACAATTTCTATTTATCTCATCCCCATTTTTTAGATAACTCATTTCCTCTGTATTCAGTTAATAATGCTTTTTCTGACATAGCCAAATCCTTATAAAAAGCAGGCAAAAGCATGCTTGTCTTCGCAACCAAATGCATTGATGTGAAATTCATTTCAATCAAAATATTAAATTACTGTAAATTTGTTAAGTAAATTAAATGATTATTAAATCAAAAATTAAAAATACATGCTATTTCTAAAAAAAGTCATGATAAAAGATAACTTTCCTTTGCATTAAATATTAAGTGCATTCAGGAGCCTGGTGTTGGATTTGGTTCATTTCAGAAATATTTGGAAGTTGCTGAATGTAAGAAACACATTCATGAAGATAATCAGTCATATGCTTTATAGATATTCAGATGCCCAGAAACAGAATAACATTCATATCTTTGTGCATGGAAACATCTTTATTTTATTTTGAGAAACAAGGGGAAATTTTTGTACAAAACGTTTATACATTTAGTTCCCACAAAGAAAAGTCTGAGAACATTTCAAAGAGCTTTTTTAAATCGGAAATAAGATAAAACATGACTGTCACTGCAGATAGAGAATGCTAATTACACAAAAAGATAAAAAACAGAAACTGGTGGCTGGGTACAAAGAGCCAGTTTGGCTAAAGTGCTGGTCTAGAAATCAGCAGACTGTAAGTTCTGTGTCTCTTTTAGGTGGGTAAGCCAAATGGGCCAGTCACCCACACTCAGTTTTCAGAAGAAGGCAATGGCAAACCACTTCCAAAATCTTTACAAGGAAAGTTCAGAGACATCACCAGGTACTCTCCAGGAGCAGGCACTGACTCAGAGTCACAAAATGAAATGAAAAGAAGAGAAAAGAAGAAAAAAAAAGAAAAGAAAAGAAAAGGAAGGAACCTTTAAAATATTTGTATAATGTTTAATGAACTTTTTAGGTGAGCAGTAGTGGCAGTGGATAAGACTAATTTACAGTACACATAATTCAACTTTGGAATTTACTACCACAAGATATTGTGTTGGCTATTGCCTGGCTTCAGAAAAGCATTGCACAATTCTAGAAAATCATGGAGAATAATGGCTATTAGCTCTGATAGCAATGTGACTGATAGCAATGCGAAGGCCATCTGTTGAGAATGGACTAGTGGACATCTTTGTGCAGTTGGCTGACCAATGTGAGAACAGACTGCTGAACTAGTAGGCCAAGAGTCTAATGCAGCAGGGCACTGCTCAGGTTCTTAATGTGGAGAAAGGGTTCTTTTGTAATTTATGAATTCTAGTATGTTCTAAAAATTATACATTTGGTTTCCATCATAAAGTCTTCAGCTCATTGGCTTCACCTTTTTATATGTTGCTAATTTATATGAAATTAAATTAAATTTAAATTAAAGCAACAAATAATCTGGCAATAACATGAGATTTCAGAAACTTTGTTAAAAATAGGTTGATTCAGCATTATCCTCTTCCATGATTAATATAGGTTTGCATAGTTAAACAGTTTTGCAGGGGAAATCTTGTACAAACTTAAATAGCTGATTCAGTTTAAATAATGGATTTATATGCAGTAAATCTTGGGGCTTCTTTACTTTTTGTTTTCACAGCTGAATAAAATGCTATGGAGAGAATAATTGCTTTGCTCAGTGCAGAATTGTATATTAGTGAAAGGGAAAAAAATAGTTGCATAATTATATTTGGTGCTTGTGCATCTCTTTCAATCTCCCTCCCTCCCCTCTCCAATTGTACTTAAACAAGATTGCCAATTCTAAGGTGCCACTTTAATTAATTGGCTTCTTGTTTTAATATTGAGGCTCTCAAGCACCCTTTACAAAACTTGTATGTAATTGTAAGAGGTGAGTCCTGTTAATCTTTGAGACCCCAAAATCACTTATATGGCATATTTTCACAGTACAACATTTATTATATTGTATCAGCTTTCATGAATTATAGATCATATCATTGAGATCCAGGTGTGGAAAGAAAGAGTCATTATGCAGATACAGGTGAGATAGAGTGCAAGTGACTCATCAAATAATATTTGTACTGGATTAAAACTCATTGCATTCTTTAAGAGCTTCTGAGATGGCCTGAAATCTTTTGAATGTATGTGATTTCTGTAAAACCCCTTTCTTCCACCATAGTGGAACTGTCCCCAGTAGAAGAAGAATGATTACAACATCATAACCTTGATTTCCATCCTCAAAAGGAATGCAGAGAGATTCTATGACGTTTGGCAGGGGCTCCAAACTTCACAACTTTAAGACTTGTGGACTTCAACTCCCAGAATTTCCTAGGTAGCTATGCTGAGAATGAATTCTTTAAGTCCACAAGCATTAAAATTATCAAATTTGGAGACCATTGATCTATGGTACTGAAGATAGCTGAGAGATCAAGTAGCACCAGGAGGTAATTGAATTACTGAAGTCTTGAAAGAATGTCAACCATATTGAAAATTCTCTATTGATTCCTTATGATTCTCAGATAAAGTCTTTCAGTGGTAATGATAGTTTACATAAAGGAGAACGTTCTGAACAAATGGTCATTATAGAAGAAATGATTGCTTGTGTTGAAAAGTAAAGCTGCTGCAATAGGAATTGCCGTAACAGTACTTTGGCCTTCAGTCAAACTGTTTATTGTCCTCCCATGGAGAAATACATTTATTTAAAAATGATTTAGATACAAAACTTATTATCATGGCAGGAAAGGAAACAAGTTAAATTGTAATTCAGAATAGGAAAATATATACATATAGGGAAAAACTGTGAAGTGTTATCAGTACTAGTAGTTCCCAAAAATGAGGCTAGAATTTTGCCCTTTACCCTTAGCTTTTGCTAATCTCATTTTGTTGCTGCTGCTAAAGTTTAAAGTTTGTAGTCTGCTAAGTGGTTTATATTAGTTGTAATAATGTTCAATATTACAACTACCAGTAATCTGTATTAATTGTAATGTTCAATTATTTACATGTTTGATGGCATTCCTTTCTCTGACGACTGTAAGTGGATTCTTAAAAAGTACCAATTGTAATGTTAAAGTGGTTGGGAAGGTAAATGTGAGGGATGATAAAAGGGGATATTACTGTATTTTATGGAATTGTAGCGGCAATATTTTTTCTTAGGTTTTCTCAGGTCAGATATATTAACTCTTACATTGAAAATGTAAAAATACAGAGTGAAATGCATGAGTAGAATCTTATTTTGTAATAATCTTATTTCTTGACTTTATTTTTGACTTTATTTTTTCGTTCATCTGGTGCACATTTTTATTCTTTAAAAATGTCGTAATTTATTTTTGCAAATATTAACTGAATGTTCCAATTCATTTTGAGATTATCTAAATGTTTTTAAAATGTATGTTCTAAATATGAAAAAAAATACTGTTAACTCTTAAATTTTGTGTGTTATATTCCTCATTGTTAATGTTATAGACTAAACTGTGCAATGAATGGAATGTTTTTGTATAACAACATTGTATAATTGGGATCTAAAAACTGGAAGGAGTTTGCTGAAATAGGCAATTTCAGATTGATTTTATATAAATACTTGATAATGTTCTGGCTTTATAAATTTATATTATGCTTTCAACAGTTATATCAGCAATTTTTCTAAGTCTGCTTTGTTTGTTCCTTTCTGTCAGTTGTTTGAAACAGTGTATTTGAAAATATCAAATATTTTTCTGAATGGATTTGATTCTGATATTTTCTTATAATTGGTTGCCTTTTAGACTTGTGGTCTGGTTGTGAAGGAAATTAATGATATCATAAGCAACAGCCAGTCCTTTAGAGCAAAATGTTTTAAGTGCACATTTCTGTGTATGTTGTGCTAGTGTCCACTGTAAGCTACTTCACTTTGTTTAGGAGAAAGAAAATAAATGTTACTCTAGATATTTGGATAATTGAAAATTCTGTAATGTGTTTGTGGTAATGTTTCATAGTGTTCCAAGATTCCAATTAGTTTCATTTATCTTGTGATAATTACATTTGTCTCCAGCTGTATTGCTGACTGTTTGGGCAAACTGATCTAAGTGTTTATGATGATTACTATGTGTGCTGTTTTTGATGTAAAATTTGTATTTTAACATCTTCTTAATGCAAATGGCTTTGCTTTACAGTTTTCTTGCATTGCTCTGAGACTTGATTGTGATTTTAGTTTTTTGCAGTATTGCAGCATAGGTGGAAAAATATTTATTTATTTGAAAAACTTAATGAGCCAATTTTGTATAGTGGTTAAGGCATCCGGCTAGAAGCTGGGAGACTGGAAGTTCTAGTCCCACCTTTACACAAAGCCAGCAAGGTAACCTTGGGCCACATACTCAGCCCTGAGAAGCAGGCAATGGCAAATCACTTCGAAAAATCTTGCCAAGCAAAGTGCAGGGATTCATTCAGGCAGTCACTTAAGAATCAACATTGACTTGATGGCACCGTAAAAAAATAACCTGCCCCCATTCAGTCAACTTTGAGTTGTGGTTGAAATCATGTCCGATGCATCGCGACCCCATGGACAACATTCCTCCAGGCCTTCCTGTCCTCTACCATCCCTCAGAGTCCATTTAAGCTCATGCCGACTCCATCCAGCCACCTCATTCTCTGCCATCCCTTTCTTTTTTTGCCCTCAACCATTTCCAGCATTAAGCTCTTCTCCAGTGAGTCTTTCCTTCTCATTAGATGGTCAAAGTATTTGGTTTCATCTTCAGGATCTGACCTTCTAAAGAGCAGTCAGGGTTGATCTCCTCTAGGACTGACTGGTTTGATCCCTTTGCAGTCCAAAGGCCTCACAGGTGTCTTCTTCAGCACCATAGTTCAAAGGCCTCAATTCTTTGGCATAAATTACTTTGAGTAAATTATCCCAAATCCATTTGTCTGGTTAAGATTAGAAAATATAAAAATAATAATAACATACTGTCAATGCATAATCAAATAAACCTAAAAACATACATTATTTTACCTTGACTACTAAAGTAAAATTAACTAATAAGTAGAGTAATAGTCTCAGCAACTCTGCTTCCCAGACCTGATAAAGCAACTAACTTTTTCTGGCTTTCTAAAAGTGAGGAAAGAACTGGCCCATTCAAATATCTGGAAGGATACTATTTCAAGGAGGGAGGTAGCAATTGAAAAAATGTTCTTTGGCATCTTTGGATCACAATCTCTAAATGAGGGTACAGGTAGACACTCATGTTATTGGATCTTGTCAGGCAGGTAGAACACACAGGGAGGTGTTATTACTGTGTTCAGGCTCTGGACCTTGAAGGGTTTTACATGCGGCAGTAATCTAGTAATAATCAATGACCCTCTCGAAGAAGAGATGTTATATAGCATACCAATTACTAGTTGAGATGAATTGGAGGACTTGTCATCTCTTAAATACTGACAACTGTCTAGATGAACAATATACTTCTAAATTCTAAAATGTAGGAGATAATTGGGTTTATGTAGCTAAAAATATTGCAACATCTTGGCATGGAGAAAAATTACTATTGTGGATTTATATGTATTCTCTAATTCTGTTCTATTGTCTATTGTGCTTATACTTTTGCAATAATGATATATCATAATGCTAACAAATAATAAAGAAAAGGCATTAACATACATACATAGCTTGCGATTAATGAATCAGTTTTCCTGTGGACTATTTATTATTTCTGAGGCAATCATTAAGGTCTGACAGTATAGTCTGGTATACTGTACTTAATTTAATTTCAGTTGAGAATTCCTTATTAATTTGGGTTCATATTTTTTAAAAAATCTCAAGTATGATGTGTGCAAATGTTCATACATTTGTTGTATTTATTAAAGATATATTCTGTTTTTAAAAAACATTTCCGAGGCGTTTGTATATATTATAGCATGAGCTTGATGTAGTATAATAGCTTGTAGGTCCCTTTCATTCATTCATCTAATAAAGGCTCCCATGGAAACCACAGAATTAAATCTATAATTTAAATGTAATATAAAAGTGTTTACTAAATAGCTTAAAATAGTAACAAATTATAAAATGAATTTATAATGGCTACTAAGTTGAACTTATATCCAAGATGCAATTTTAAAATAAAGAAGATCAATAATAGCTATGCAAAGTTGAATTGACTGAGATTTTAAAAACCCATTGCGCCTGAAAAATCAATAACATAGATACCAGAAGGACTCACAGAAAAGGCATTCCAGAATTGTTAGGTAATCAATAAAAACTCTGCTCACAGGTTAGTAGACCATGATATCTCTACTGAATGTGAAGTCTGTTTTGGCAGGTCTTCTGTTTGTGAAGCTTGAGTAGGAAAGTACAGGAAGTCCTCAACTTACGATCACAATTGAGCCCAAAATTTATGTTGTTAAGTGAGAAATTTGTTAAGTGAGTTTTATCCCATTTTACGATTTTTCTTGCCACTGTTGCTAAGTGAAAGTACAGTTGATCAATTAGTAAAAAGATTGTTTAGTGAATCTGGTTTCCCCATTGACTTTGCTTGTGAGAAAATCCCAAAAGAGGTATCACATGACTCCGGCACATTGCAACCATCATAAAAATGAGTCAGTTGCTAAGCGTCTTAATTCTGATCACATGATCATGGGGATGTTGCAAAGGCCGTAACTATGAAAAATGGTTCTAAGTCACATTTCTCAGCACCATTGTAACTTTGAATGGTCACTAAATGAACTGTTGTAAGTCTAGGTCTACTTGTATAGAAAATTGTAGCCTTCAAATTTTGTTGCTTTAATTCATGAAGAACTTTGTAGGTTAAAAGTAAAAGTTAGTCTCAGTCTGGAAATAATCCAGGAGTCATTGACTGCACAATAATGATGGAATGATTGTAATATCTAGTATCAGTACTTCCACTAATGCATCTTCTGCCAGTTGAAATTTTCTAGTTTCACCCACTAGAAAGTTATCTGTGATCCTCCAATAACCAACAATTTTTACAAATATTATTTCCCTTATCTTTAACATTTTTACCATTTATAATTTAGAGAAATTAAAATTAATGTGACAGTTGTACTAGATGTGATCCTGATGCTTCCTGGCTCTTTTGTGGGAAAAGTGTAAGCCTTTTGAGCTTTAAGGCTCTTCTGAGCTCATTTGTTTCTCATCATTTAGGAAAACAAATTAATTGTTGAGCTCATGATTCATCATAGCTCGAGTTTGAATAAAAAATTCAACTAGTTTTCAAATTAGTGCTTATGATTAGTGATTCAATATCACTACATAAATAAGGTAATAATATTTATGACACATCTGAATGCAAAGGCTTCTTGCTTTGGTGCAATATAATCTACATTATAAGTAATCTTGCCTACACCACTGTGTAATATTTTTAAATTAGTGAAGATGTTTTAAATCTTCTGGGTTTTTAAAACTTCCTAAAATTCCTTGGGTTGTCTGTATCTCTCTTTACTATAGTATTATATTTTACTTGCTTAACTTTTTAATGACTTCAGAGTACTGCATTATTTGAGTGCTACCATATGGATACTAGTGCTAAAGATTTACATTTCACAAATGAATTCTCAGATTTAGTATGTGTCTCTTTCATAGAAGAAGCATCTATACTTTGTTTATAGTAATAAGGCATATATTGTTGACTCTAGCAAGTTACTGATTTATAGTGGTTGTCAGTAACTTTGTTTATAGTAATAAGGCATATATTGTTGACTCTAGCAAGTTACTGATTTATAGTGGTTGTCAGTATATAGGTAATTTGTTAATAGATTTTCAAATATGCTAAGAACAAATGCTGTACTTCTGAATTGAAATAATTAAAGTTTTTAAAAATACCAGAAAATTAATTTAAAATCTAATTGTTACTTAAATATTATTGATATTTATTTATTTATTTTCAAGATTTATATACCGCCCCCTCTCCTTGGGGGACTCAGGACAGTGTACAGATATTAGAAATATGTTGACGATACAATAGTTGGAATAATTAAAGAATAAAGTTTGGTTGTTAAATAAACGGGATGAGGCATGGATTTAAAAGTGAGGACTAAGAGCAATTTTGACTGAATTTAAAGTAAATGAAAAACCCTAGGCCAGACCGGTTTGATGGAATAGGTGAGTTTTCAACGCACGCCGGAAAGTCAAAAGGTCAGGAATGATCCTCATCTCCCGGGGGCAATTTGTTCCAGAGGGAGGGTGCCCCCAAAGAGAAGGCCCGCACCCTTGGAGTCGCCAGCCGTCCAGCCGGCGGAATCCCAAGGAGGCCCACTCTATGGGAGCGTACTGGGTGACGGGAGATTGATGATGGCAGTAGGCGGTCCCGCAGATACCCAGGTCCCAAGCCATGGAGTGCTTTAAAGATGGTAACTAATACCTTGAAACGCACCCGAAAGATCACCAGGAGCCAATGCAGTTTGCGCAAGAGTGGTGTAATATGCGAGCCCCGAAAAGCCCCCAGAACCACCTACGCGGCCACATTTTGTACCAGCTGGAGCCTCCGGGTGCTCTTCAAGGGCAACCCCATGTAGAGAACATTGGCATAGTCTAGGCAGGAGATAACGAGAGCGGATGTGACTGCGAAGCGCATCCCGATCCAGAAAGGGCCGCAACTGGTAGTCCTATGGACCTGGTAGAAAGCCCCCCTGGTGACGGCCACGATATATTCTTCTAATGACAGCCGTATGTCCAGGAAGACACCCAGATTGCGTGCCCTGTCAGTGGGGGTAAGAGTTTCCCCCCCCCCCACAGTCAACGATGGAATTAGTTGGTTCTATCGGGGTGTCGGAAAGCACAGCCATTCGGTTTTGGTCAGGTTGAGTTGAAGCCGGTTTCGTCCCATCCAACCCCGCACAGCCTCCAGGCACCGGGTCATCACTTTGACAGCTTCGTTGGGGTGGCCTGGGATAGAAATGTACAGCTGAGTATCATCAGCGTACTGATGAAACTCTACCCCAAAGCCACAGATGATCTCACCCAGCTGCTTCATATAAATGTTGAACAGTAGAGGTGAGAACACCGACCCCTGAGGGACCCCACAGATCAGGGGCATTGAGGTCGATCTCTGCCCCCCTGTCAACACAAATTGCGAATGGTTGGAGAGGAAGGAGGAGAACCACTGCAGAACAGTGCCACCCACTCCTAGTCCCTCCAGACAACGCAATAATAATATTGTGATCGACAGTATCGAAAGCCGCTGAGAGATCTAACAGGACCAGGACAGAGGAATGACCTCTGTCATGGGCCCTCCAGAGATCATCTACCAACGCGACCAATGTTGTCTCCGTGCTGTATCCGGGCCTGAAGCCTGATTGGCGTGGCTCTAGATAGACATCTTCATCCAGGTGCTGGAGAAGCTGTCGTGCTATCACAGTCTCAACAACCTTCGCTACAAAGCGAAGATTGGAGACTGGACGATAGTTAGATAACAAATTTGGGCCCAGAGACGGTTTCTTGAGGAGGGTCTTACCATTGCCTCTTTCAAGGTGGTAGGCAGAAATCCCTCACTCAAGGAAGCGTTGATGATAGCCTGGAACCAACCTTGTGTCATCTCTCGAGTGGCTAATATTAGCCAGGAGGGATACGGATCCAGTAAACAAGTGGTAGCTTTGATCTTGCCCAGTATCCTGTCCACGTCCTCGGGGGTCACAGGGTCAAACTCTTCCCAGATGACCTTCCCCAATTCCGCTCCCGATCCCCCATCCAGAGTTGCCCAGTCAGAATCCAATCCACTCCGTATCTGAGTGATTTTATCCAGCAGGAAATTTGAAAAATCCTCAGCCCGTCCCCGTAGAGGATCCTCCTGTGCTCTCGGTTCTAAAAGTGAGCGGGTCACTCTAAAAAGGGCGGCTGGGCAATTTCCTGCGGATGCAATAAGGGCAGAAAAATAAGAGCGTTTTGCTGCCTCTATCGCCATTAAATACATCTTAATATAAGACCATAATAGTGTTCGGTCAGATTCGGAGCGGGTGGTTCTCCAACTACTCTCTAGGCATCTTTTCCGGCGCTTCATCTCCCCCAGCTCCTTAGTAAACCATGGAGCTGAGCGAGACTGACACCGGGTCAGAGGCTGCAAGGGCACGATTCGGTCAAGGGCCCTAGCCGCCACCCTATCCCAGGTGGCCACCAAGTCCTCAGCCGAATCATGTGTTCGAATTCCGGGAAATGGCCCAAGCTCCATCAGGAACCTATTCGGGTCCATCAGGCGCCTGGGGCGGAACCATCGTGTTGGCTCCGCCTCCCTGCAACGAGGGGGCGCAGCCTGGAAGTCCAGTCTAAGGAGCGAATGATCTGACCATGACAAAGGCTCAATAATAACATCCCCTATACCCAGATCATTCTGCCATTGTTCTGAGACAAAAACTAGATCCAAGATGTGACCTCCAGTGTGAACAGGGTTCCTAATTAATTGGGTCAGGCCCAAGGTTGTCATGGAAGCCAAGAACTCCTGAGCAATCTCCGAGGTCTCGCCAGCCGAAGGTAGGTTGAAATCCCCCATGACCATCAGCCTAGGGGTTTCAACTGAAGCCCGGAACCACATTTCACAAACAGGGATTCACATCCGGTCGTCTGAGGAACAGTGGATTCCCTAGGATCTAGGTCCTTCTGAATAATTATTGCAATCCTCCCACCCCTCCCCTGGACCCTTGACTGATGAAAAACCCAAAACCTGGCCGGGCACATCTCCACCAGGGGAACACCCCCCTCTTGTCCCAGCCAGGTATCGGTGATGCCTGCCAAGTCCGCTCTCCCCTCCTCAATTCATAGATGAGGGGAGCTTTATTAATAACAGACCTGACGTTGCATAACATCAGCCAAAGGCCCGGGGTCAGATCATTCGAACAGCCCAGGGAGTGGGACATAACCTGGGGGTCGGAGCATGTCACCCCCCGTAAATAGTGGGGGTGAGCTCCCACAGTATGATATGGCCCCCTGTTAATGCCATATCTGCCTCTCCCGTCAATTGTGTCGATAGCCATCCCTTTCTCCCCCTGGAAAGAAGTCCCCATCTTCGATCTGACCATCCCCGATTCCAAGACCTCCCGGTCGTGTGTGTTCCCAGGTCTGGCCATTATCTTAGGTGAGTTTTCCCCCAATTCTCACCTGGTTGCCCTCCCTAACCCTGATAAAAATTTGGAAATAAATTGGTATAAATGGGCGCCACGCCCAGAGCATTTCCTATGGCTATGCCACCTCTCAGGATCCCAGGATCCTTCCTTAAGGTAAGCTTTTGGAAGTCCGGAGGGCCAGATTAAGGAAGGGGGGACATTCCTCAAGGCCCGTAGGTCAGTAGATGAGTATTTCAATGATTTGGTTGACCGCGGTTCTAGTGTTCGGAGTTGGCGATATAAAGGTGTGGTAGGTTGGTATCGGTCTATATGATTGTTGTGTTTCATCAACCATGACCCTCGCCAATCCTGTGACCAAAACTGTTGATGTTGGGGCTGGAACCTAGGATAGACCCAGGGACGTTTAGTTGTCATCTCCATCTTATCTTGCTATTGTTGCCATCGTCGGTAACAAGGCCACCCTGTCACTTGCGACATTGAGGTCTTTGAGGTTGGGATTGTTGTCATTGTAGTTGTTGTCGCCGCTAAGCAGGGTGATGTCATCCTGGTAATTATAGCTGTTCTTGTAGAGTCATCTGGGGTAGATGGAATAGAGCTGTCCCCATTTGTGGTAGCTGTGGTGTCACCTGTGGCAACCAAAGTGGACGAGGTGAGGCTGTCATAGTCGAGGCAGGATCGTTGCCACTTGTGGTAGCCTGGGCAGCCTGGGCAGCCGTCCAAACAATCTCCCAGACATCTCCATCGCCATCTCAAAAATGTCGGATTCTCCCCCGTTCTCTCAGTCACCCCCACCGTCGGAAATGACCGTGGGGGGTGGGGCTCAGCGGGAGGTTTTGGACTATATCAAATTAATTAAATATCAAATTAATACTATACAAAATAAAATCCAACTCTGAACTGTTCAGAAATATATTATTGATGGTCTTTTTTTAGTATAAAAATAAAATTGTCTTGAATAAAACAACCCTATGCTGCAGATGAAGCACCTGAAGGCAAAGCAAGAAGCAATAGATGGAAAACTAATCAAGGAGAAAACCATCCTAGCACTAAGGAGAAATTTCTTGACACTTAGAACAATTGATCAGTGGAATGATTTCCCCCCCAGAAGTTGTGGGTGCTCCAAGACTGAAGGTGTTTAAGAAGATATTGGGCAACCATTTATCTGAAATGGTATAGGATTTCCTGCTAGAGCAGGACTATAAACCGCCTTCCAACTCTGTTATTCTGTTAAATTGTGCTCACAAGTTGAGGTCTATCTGTATGTAATGTGATGGGAAAGGAATACATACCGTATCGATCAAATGTTTATTGCCAATACACAACATGTGTACAATGAAATTGAAATGAGCCTCCTTGGTGCTAGCCCTGCAAATCTATCATGTTAAACCTATTATTAGGATCCTGAAAGAAAATATATCATGTTTTGTAAGACAACTATTGAATTTCTTATTAAAAACTTTAAAAATTTTGTTTCTCAGTTAATGGAATGAAGGTATAGTTTTTTTCTAATATAAAATTGAGTGTGTCTTCTTTTTTGCCTATATATTAATTTAACACAATTATTTAAGCTGCTCACTACTAATGATAACATTACTATAATTATTGAAAAAGTTCAAAATAAAAATCTTAACATAATAGAATGTTGATATTCACAATAGTGCCCCAAAAAAACAAAAAAAAAACCCTAACCCCAATGGTAGTTGTATAGCCCTGAAGAAAAATCCAAATCCAAATAGGCAGTACCTTTATTTAGCCAACTGCATTTTGCAAAATTATTGAAATCTTTCTAGTATCAAGAAATTTGATAAAGACATGATAGTTATAAAAGTGGAAGCAAAAAATATATTAATGACAAACTTATGTCAACACTGCTTATTAAACATATAAATGTGTGGTCCGTAAACATTTTGTTTTACCTGTTTTAAGTTTTTTATTTCTATTTTGTCATTGTTCTAACTGTCAAAATAGGAAAAGTAAATTATAGAATAAGTTGTTACCTATAGAATGCAATTGATCTTTTGTGGGAAGGTAATAATTCCATAATTTTTATTTTTATCTTACTTTTATGTACCTACTGAAAATTCTTAATATTTATAGGAAAAGAATTGTTAAAATCTGTTACTGACAATCAATGATATTATTATCCTCATGTCCTAGTTATGAGAATAAGGAATTCTAGTTTCCAAACAAGGTAATTGAGAAGATACTAAAACTGTTGTCAGGATATTTTAATATTTTCTTTATGCTTTTTAGAGATTTGGTCTTGCTGGGACAAGTAATGTAGAATTACCACCTGCTGAACCAGGAATGTACCAGTTGGATATTACATTAAGACGAGGTACTAATTTAGCAGTTCGTGATCGAAGAGGTAAGAATATGCTAACAAAAATGTTCTAAAATAGCTAGTTTCCTAAAGACTGAGATGCGTCTGATAAATAGTAATACTGCTATTACATTACTTTATATATTTGTTAACAATAACTTTCCCCTTAACATAAATATGTTTAGCAACTTATAAAATAGACAGCTAGAGTGGACAGTAAATTTCTATTAAACATATTTCCCTTATATCTGGGTTTTTGCAAATTTTATTAGATATTCTGGCCCCAGAATGTAAAGACATGTTTTTTTAAAAACATGAGCAAAATTATACATATTCACTCTCTGACTTGGTCCTGGATTGGGAACCATGCATGGTAATTCAAGACTGTAATCCCAGAATTTATAAATAGTGGAAAATGAAGTGTCTAAAGGGCAGAAGAACCAGTATTGGCTGTCAGTTAGCTGTTGAGTATGTTCAATTAATCGTTTTGTGACTAGATGCATACACACTTTTGATGACATATTGGTATCTATTGTGTTGGAATATGTTATATTTCTATTGTTGAATGTAGGTCAGATTTGTGATAAATGGAGATTAGAAATGGGATAGTTTACTACTGAAGCAATCATTTCTTTTTAGATCACTGTGTGTTCTGCTTTGTCAGTTTAATACCAACTAGTATTGGAAATTCTGTGAGTCTTCGAATAGATATGGGAAGAGCAGAATCAAAGAGGCAAAACATGACGAGAATTCTGTTGCAATTGGTTGGTCGTTACAATTGGAAATCAAGTATTATTTTTTAAAAAGATTGCATTTGGCTTTTTTATTCTTAACTCTTAAAGCTGCTCTGATAAAATGAAAAATCCTTTAATGAGATTGTAGTTTGATTTCATAGATACCATAGGCATATACACATATTAGCTGTTAATATGCTAGGTTTTATGTTAACTGACATTTTGACAAAAGCAGGCATCTCTCTTTGGTAATTTTAATCATATTTCACAGACTTTTGCTTTATGCTTTGGGAATATACAATATAATAATAAGCAATTCAATGAGATACAGTAGTCTGCTCGCTAACAAGTTTAACACATTTTAAATCACCTTATTTACTTTGCAATAGATAACTATCTCAGATAGTTTCAAGCTGACGTAGACTAAATGAAATTTGAAAAGCTTTGCTTTGTGAATTCTGAAAGGATAGGGCTTTCAAACTGTTTAAAACTAACTATGAATATGACAATATTTTAATATAATGTTTGTTAAGGTTATTTTTTTATTCTTTTTGGTTTGTGTTTATGTGGAGCCTCTTGGTTAAATCTGTCAGATTTGGTTAAAAGTGAAGATCAGGTCGTGGAAAATATGTGTTTTCATTAACCTATAGATTGCTGTTCTAACATCCTTGTTAAAAAAAGTTGATTCACCATTTCTGAACACTACAAAAGAGGTATTTACAAAGATAGGTCTGCTAGCAGAGACATGACTTCCCCAGATACTGTTTGCCAGCTTGCAGGTTATATTTGGTCCCTACTTAATATTTAGGAAATCTCTAATGTCACATCTGTAATATTAATGTTAATTGTATTTATCATTAATCTTTGGAATGATGTTTAATTTTGCTTGCCACATTGATTGATCGTCTGACCAGAAATATGTGAGTTTAAATGAAATGTATAAATTATGTGAAATGCAAATAACTTGCTGCTTTATTAGGTAATTACTTTTGCATGACTGTTTTAATTCTTGAGTTCTTTCAGCTGAATTATGAGATTGACTATTCATGTGTTCTGTTTATTGACTGAAAATTGTACTTAATTCATTTTAGCTACTGAGTGATCACTTGGTGTGCAACGTTTTATAGAATACAAGAGATGTGCAGATGAAGAGAAAAGTTTCTTTTTCTATTTTTCTTTTTATAAAAGTGTTGTTTTAATTGTGTAGATGTGTTCATTTTACTTATATAGTATGTTTAATAAAATTGATGAAAAAGGGATATTTATGACTTCATAAAGGTACAATCTAAAATTCACTACATAGGGAAAAACTGGAACATGAAGAGTAAAATTTGTCAAGATTCATAATTAGCATTCTTCTGATCTTTTGAAGTTTTTGGATGTCATTGGATGAGAGTTGATAAAAATGAAAAGTCATATTATATATAATGATAAATAAATAAGTCATCCCAGCAAAATTATTCTGCAAATTATGTGATAAATTATGAATCAGCACTCTAATTCACCCATTTCTAGCGAATAACATTTGGTGTTTTAATATGTAGCCTTGTGAATTGTTTGTCAGAGAGGATCAGATCATGTAATTATGAAGAATCTAAAATTTTGCCAGTAATATTGTCAGAATGATAGTTCTGAGAATCGTAAATGATTCCATGTATACACTGAGTACTGTATATAAAAACTTAGAATTATTAATAGAAGAAATTGAGAAAATTATGGCAATATGTTATTCATTAAGTAAGGTTAATAATCAGTAGCATGATTTCTCATGAAAAATGAACTCTGTAACAAAATGCTATAAGGACCATTTTAAAACAGAGTAGAAAGTAAGATTACAAACTAGTGAATATTTCAACTCTGTAAAAAAGTAGATTTCTTGTTGCACAAACTTAACTTTATATAAAATTTATTTCAACAGAATTCAGCAAGATAGTGGTCATATAATTATATATTGGATGGAATTGATGTAGTCTAAATAGTTTCTCAAAATAATGGACCTGTTATTTGTTTATTTCTTTTCTGTTTCATGGTAATTGATATGTAAGGTGCCAGTTCATTTGATTCCTATGAATTGAAGAAAAGGTTCAGTAACTGTATGCCATCAGAAGAAGTATAAGAAAGGTATAGGAAAAGCTGGGAAAAAAATCTGGTGCTGTTTATAATGCTTCAAGGTTCTTATATAGAACAAGAATTATTCCCATTATTTATTCATTGTATGTATTATGTGATTTGACACATGACATATACAATAAATAATAATGCCATTAATAATACTGTGGTGGTAAGTCAAGGATTACCTGTATGCAACCTAACCAATTCTCCTGGATTTGCATAAGGCCTCTTATTATCATTCTTATTTCATTCTTAAAATCAAATTTTATTCTTCCAGCAATTTGTAAATATATCAACCATGGTATATTTCAACTTATCCTGAATAATTTTTACTAATATGTTTAATCTATGATTTATGGACAACTGTTAACAGGTTTGGATTTAATATTGACTACAGGATTGTGTTTTATGAGCTGATGATTTGTGTAGGTTTGTAACTGTCAAAAGAAAGAATTTTGTTGTCATACTGCCACCATGTGCTCAGGAAAGACTGTTGCTGTTATAGTTGCTTTCAGGTTCTTTTTTAATAGTGAGACTAAAAATACTTTAAAACTATATTTTTAAATAAAGTAACAATTGTCATATTAGAATATAGAATAAAAAAGCATTAAATATTTCGATTAATATTAGAAGTCTGCTTGAAACATTGCTTACTCGAACAACTGACTTCGCATATTTGCATTTTGAATTAAAATGGAAATGAATGAAATATATTAAACACAGGTTATATTTGTTATGGACAACTTACTTAGCTTTATATTTACATGGCATGATACTTTTAATGGTAAATATTGATTAAATCATATCAATGTAATTTCTAAATTTCATTTACCTTCTAAATAATACATGCAAATATATGTCTACACTTTTGCTCATGTGCACATTTTATTGCAGGATTAAATGTTGTAATTGGCTATTTAAATTCTGTGATACATTCTAAATCCAGTGAATATTCTAAATATTCCATTTTCATGTAAAGTTATTCAGAGATCAGGGGATAATTTGATAGATAGCATATAAACACAGAGGTTTAAATTCAGTGTAAAACAAATATAGATATTAAACTACTGCTTCCGTGTTTTTCGTATTGCTTGATTTACCTCAAATATTTTGTTTGTTTCTGTTGTGTAATGTTTAGAATCTTTTAGTTATTGAGAAAGAGGCTAATAAAGGATATTTCCAGTGTTTGGCAAAACAGAGCATTAATCTTAATTTGACTTTTTTTACTTAAGCTGATTATACACTGGAAGATGATTTTGCCTTGTCATTGCCTGATGAAACATTACAAAAATATAAATTGTATTTATGCAATGATTTTTACTAAGTGATCATGTAGCATTCCATGTTGCTCTTATTCACAGTAATGTGCAATATCCATGCAGTGCTTACTTTAAAGTAGAAATTAAGACTCTCTGCAACCATGAATTTTTTTTAAATATAAAACAGCAGATATTTTATTCTAGGAATTGCATATTTTGCTTTATGAATTAATGTATGAGGTCTTAGTTTATTCTCTTTTTCAGGAATATTTTTAAGTACTAATTTTAAAAAAACTGTATAAAATCACTTATGTAGTTTCATGATATCCACCGTATACGGTAAAACCTATATGTATAATAAAGTAAGGAAAATAAACAGTAAACATATGGTAACAAGCAATACATAATACACAGCCTTCCTGTCATATAATTACCAAGTCTTGAGTTTCAAAGAAAATGAATATATAGAATTGATCCAATCTCACTCTTATTTTAATCTTTTAAAAATATTTGTTACTCAAGCCATTTAAAAAGAGAAAACTAGCTGCTTATTGTTTTTATGAGCTCCCAAGAACATCTAGTTTTCATATATAACCTTCACTTTTGTTTCAGGAACAAGTGATCCATATGTCAAATTTAAACTTGGTGGAAAAGAAATCTTTAGAAGTAAAACAATCAGTAAGAATCTTAATCCTGTTTGGGAAGAAAGAACTTCCATTCTTATTGAACACTTAAGAGAGCAATTATATATAAAGGTAAGCTGCATCCAGTTCTCCTTAAAAATATCAATAATGGTACAGTATATCATACTGATCTCATAGCTTAATCTTGTTACAAAAGTATTGTTAAAAGACACAATACAACATCCTTATTAAAATTATAATAATCATCAAAATATACAGTAAAATAAAGTCTTTATAACTTTGATTAATGTTTGGTAAATTATGCCAGCCAGAAAAAGAAATAGTAAAATAGAACTTTAAAGGTGTATTTTATAAAAACGAGTACATGAACTTTGAGACCAGTTAGTTTGCATTATTGTCTAATAATAGTATGCCTCATGTATTTATTTGTGTAAACATTGGCTTGTTAAGTTTATGAAATCTGCTTTTATTAATAAAAGTGCTGTTTGTTCATCTTAGGTTTTTGATTATGATTTTGGACTTCAAGATGATTTCATGGGGTCAGCATTTTTGGACCTGAATTCCCTAGAACAAAATAGGTATTTTATGAAACTAATTGAATTTCATGATGTATTTCTTTCTATTTCAATGTGACTAGGGATACATAGAATGAAAAAGAAGAAGCTGAATGCTATACTACCAATACTAGTTAAATTAAAAGTTCTAGAGTACTTATCACAAATTTATGAAAAGAGAACTTGCCTTACTTTTCCCTCCTCATCTGGTTCTTTTGGTTTTACATCTTTTAAACTTACTTTGGGAGCATTTCAAACTGGAAGAGTATAATGTTTGAACTTAGATGATCAGTTATAGTGGGGTCTCCATATTTGTGGTGATATGTGTCCATCATATTCTTATCCAAATGGTCCCAGATATTTTCTACATAGGTCTGAACACTTGCAGAGATAGAAGCAACAGGCAATAATGGGGAGTTGAAGTGTAGGTAGTCCCTTACCTTGGAATAAACAAGGCTTGGAGTTGGAAAGGAGCAAGCTGGGAATGGCTTGGACCATGGTGGTTGCTTGGCTAATGACCAGTAGAATTAAATTAATGACAGCAAAAGGGATTGCTGGGATTGCATTGTTAAGCAGTGCAGTCACATGATGTCGTATTTTGTATTCTATCACTTAGTGACAGAAATTATGTTCCCAGTTGCCATTGTAACTCAATTACCTATTTACATTGATTTTACTAAATATTGAAAGTTTGGGAATGGAAAAATATCCAAACTTTCAAGTATTTTATAAAAGTTTGTACAGAGAAAAGTTTCTTATCTAGGATAATGTGAACATTGTGTTCCTGTCATTTTAAGATGTCAGACATCCTGGGTATACATTGAGAGTTTTATCCATAACAAAAATCCTTGTTCTTGCTTTACATTCCTCATTGTTTATTTAGTGAAGTAGACAGAAAGCAAAACATAACTCATGACTTCTTAAACTCTTTATCCTGAGGTAGGCAGTCTGTAAAAGCATCAATTTTAGTGTTTCATTTTTCTATTGACCTATTTTTCTAGGCCTGTTGATGTTACCTTGAGTCTGAAGGATTCACATTATCCTGACCAAGATCTTGGGACTATACTGTTAACCATGTTGCTGATCCCAAAAGAGCAGCAGAGGGAAGGGGTAAGGGTATGCTAAATAAGTCATATGAGCAAAACTTCTAAGTTTCTAATAGGTCTATAAATGTCTGAACTTGTATCTGTCAAGAAGCTAATTAAAAGAGTAGTTTTTTTTTCTGTGTATTTAAATGAATGTATGCAATTGAACACCACATTCCAAATATTTGCAGCTAGGGATGAATATTTGTGATGGATTTGATAATAATATAATTGTAATGAGATGCTAATAGAACAGAACATATAGTTAGTATAGAATATATTTCATGCAAAGAAAGTCAAATGTAGGATTTTGTTTTCAAGGTCAACTTACAGTGAAACTCACCATTCAAGAAACAAATATTGAACAATTTCAGAAAAAAAATGAAGTGCCTCACCATTTGTTTGAAAGTACTGTAACATGCACAGGCTAAAAAAGAAGCCAGAAGCAAGAATTGCTTTATTAAGAATTGGTAACAACCTAATCTGATGCTTGGAATAAAAAGAATCATCTTCTTCAAGTATTCATAAGTAAATATCTTTAAACTGATATGTAAGAAAAACATTATTTGGAAATATGAGTCCAACTATCTCTTCCTAAGTAATATTATTCAATATTTTTATTACTTCTCCTTTAGGAGAGAGAACCAGCACAGCTCTGAAAAATGTCCAAAAGTTGTTACCAGATTAAAATCTGTAATATGACAGAATGAAGGGACGTTATTAAATGCTATATGTAACTGAGTTACATTTAAATGGAATCAGATTTTTACTCTGCCTCATCTACAGCTTTTTTTTAATGAGGCATGCAAATGCCAAGCACAGCCTTTCAACAAGATTTAAGGCAATTCTGTCTATTCTGTTTCAGTCCTACAATCATCAAGATACAGGATCAATTAGGCTGAGAGATAGTGACCTACTCAAAGCCACCTACTGAGACTATGTACTTGAATGTGATTCTGGGTCATCCTAATCATAATTCAGCATCCTCTGTATCATTTCATCACTCTCACAATTGTGCAAAATTTTAGAAAAGAAAAAATGGATATGGAATGTCATTCTTTGTTATCTGTGAAAAATTAGTAGATATCTGCCATTGTATACTTTTCAAATTAGTCAGCTTTTTTGTTGCAGTAATTTGGAATTAAAAATTTATAGTATGGAAGAATTTTCATCAGATATTTATTCTATATGTTGTCAAAACAAATTATATTTTAATTACCTGATACCAACATTCTAGTCATACTGTAATGTTAACTTGAAAAGTATCAGAAATAGGATAAAAATATTGAATTAAAATTTGAGTTTGTAGTGCTTCAAAACATGTGGAATGGAAGGGCATTTCATTTCAAGTTTTTGCCATGTATAGTGTATGCTTTTAATAACATACATCACATAATGAATGTAAAATGCCAAAAAGCCAATGCATGGTTGCCTGAGACATAAAGAATCTTGATGTAGGCCATATTATATTGCATAATATGATAGAATGGTTATATGCTAATTTATTATTAGGTTGAAAGTAGCTTTCATTGTAAAAGGATTAATTAAAATTAATATTATGCTCTGTATATGTTCACAGAGACACATTGATTAAAATTGATTTAAGTGTAAGTATTCATGAATTAATGAACATTCAAATAGATTAACTCCAAATCAATCTTAACAAATACATATTAAAGTATTTTGGAAAATTGCAGTATCAAGTACATGTTATAGATCATGTTTTTTATGAATATGTTTCTGGTCATAGAAGCAAAAGAATAACATTTTCAATTGAAGGGAAAAGAATGGAATCGTTGAAGTGTTAGATTAGGAATTTGGAATTGTTAATGATGGAGTTTTAATGTGCTAAAAAGGACAGCAGAAGCATTCTATTTGGCTAAGGAAATACTGGTAGCTGAAAAAAAACTTTTTTGTTTGCTCTACACCAGTTAAAACTTCTCATAGTTTAAGAGAGATGACATGCTTTCAAAATGTTTTTAATTTATTTTAACAATTAAAATATAATTAAAATCTTTTCTGTATTTGGGAGTAGATGCTTAGATTCTTCATTTGATCTCCATGATCTACACATATCACGACAACATGCAGTCTTCTAGAATTACATAATTTATTGATGGGAACACTTCTTCATAGCATGGATATGTAACTCTTGTTGAATCTCTTCGGTTTGTTTTCAGTCTCTGCAGTGAATAAGTATAGCATATTCATTCTCACAGTTGATTCATTCATTCTCTCAATGCTTCTAGAATTTTCACTTCTCACTTCTTTTTACCTTGTTCTACTTTAATTTTAATTTAATGTTTAATTTAAATTAATCTTCCAGACTTTGCAAGCAGCTTCATATACCACTTCATGTCCTTTGTAATTTACACTACTTGTGTAATGATGTCATCACAATTACACAAATTATATGATTTGCATCTTACATAATTTGCATAGTAGCATTAATCAAATTATGTTTTAGTATAATACCAGCATCATGCTGCCTGATATTATTTTCCTCATGATATCAGCAACAGATGCAATCCGTTTCATTTGTGTAATGTCCTTATGTAAATTAAGTGATATGATTTACATTACTGTGATAATGTAGGTTTTCAATTTATTCAACTTATTTCCAAAATTTCTCCCAATTTGTTAAAACAAGGTTTATTGGCATTTTTCATGCATGAGCAATTTTTAGTCAAAGGCTACAAGTCCTTGTACAGGTAGTTCTTTCTTCACATTCATCCATTCAAAATTATGACCATTCTGAACAAAGGGTTCTTACAACTACTACTTGTAGTTGTAGCATAGACCATGGTATTGTTCCAGCCTTTGCAAGCAATGAGAAACCAGTTACTTATGAGTAAAACAAACCCCTTTATTCAAACGGGGAAGGATCAGTCTTATCACTTTGGATAAACAACCTCAAAAGTAATTAGTCACAAATGAAAGTATTTCTCCCTTCTGAAACAGGGCAAGAACAGTCTCTGTACACATGAGAACTCAAGATAGAAACTCCTTTCAATGATTAAGCCAGGCAGAAAGAGTCCCTGTTCACACAGGCTGAGGCAAATTCACTCCCTGTTATTTCCCAGCAGGAAGATTCAGTTGGTATCTCAAATTCAGACAAACCTGGTTCTGGCAACTTGATTAATGTACACTGTAAAATGAATTGTTGTCTGCGACTACAGGCCACTCCCAAACCCCTATTTATTCCCCAGCCAGAGAGGAGCTGGCTAGTGTCTACGACTTCTGTTTCCTGAGAGCTGCCTTATTGCCTTCCATTGCTCTCCTTCCCATGCATACACGTATCTGGGGTGCACCCATCTGTTCCTCCTCCTCATTCAGCTCAGGCCCCAAAGACAACTGCCTACTTGGGGGTGGACAGAAGGCCCTGGTTAAGCCTCTGCCTCTGATTCTGCTTCCTCATCAGAGCCTTCCAAAGGCTCCAAACCTGGCCTAGGGCTCCCCCTCCTCCTCGTCTGCTGCTAGTTTTGCTGGCAGTTGATGGGTCACCATAGGTAGTGTCCCTGTGGTCACATGTTCATGATTCAGGTGCCTGGCAACTGGCTCATAATTATGACTTTGCAATATCTTGCAGCACATAATTACATTTGCAACCTTAACCACAGCTGCCAATAAGCAAAGTCAAAGGGAAACTGGCAGAAGGTTGCAAATGATGATTACGTGATCCTGAGATACTGTGATCATGTGAGATTTGCCAAATGACAGCAACTGCAACTGCTGGAAGTGCTATCATAAGTCAATACAGTCACATGACACCTTATGATCACATTTCTTCACAGTAGAGTTCCTAATCCCAACTACCATCTGTGAGCAAGGACTACCTGTATGTGCTTTTTCTTTAACTTTGTTTCTATGGCTCTGAAGGCTCCATTGTGGCTATACTAATTTTTGTGTTCTTGGATGGACAAAGCTATTGCTTTTCTTGTGTTGAGAGAGGACTTAAACTTTTGTAAGTAATATAATTCCTCTTTTTGCCTATGAGTTTTTCCTTGGAGGTGAACAGTGGTGGGAGATGCTGGGGTATAATAGTGTCTTGTCAGGAAGTGTTTCACCAACCCTCCTAAGATCAGGAAGAAGCTTTGCCAGAGTTGGATCTGGTGTTATAAAGGCCTAACAAAGAAATACAGAGAGCAACCAACTGTACCCTGCTCCATGACTTTGACTTAGTGTCTCCTTCACTCAGCCCTCAAACATCTAGATAACAGACATGGTAACACTGAAGACATAATTGCAGAGGAATTCTGAGATATGCTAGCAAGATTAATATGTGAGAAAACTAGATCAGACAAGGACTATTAAAGGTCAAACATAAGTTTGGTTCATTTAGTGTAGCTAGAACAATGTGGTTGTTATAATCTTTTGTCAGTTTTTTCTATGAAGATTTCCTTTTTATTGCTGTCTTAAATTCTGATGACTTTGTGTTTGGTGTAAAATTCTTTTGTTGCTTGTTCTTATACACTATGAATCTGTCTGATCAAAATGTTACAAGTTTGGGCTAGATTTATGATTTTGAAGAAAAGTTTATTGTTCTAATTGCTCACATATACAAATATTTGTTGCAAGATCAGGACATTCCTTTTCTTCATCCACTCCCTTTCTTCATCTTTCTACAATGCTTGAAAAGTGGCTGGGGACTTCCGATGCATCCCCATTTCTTTGGGAATTGTCTGGATTCCGCAATTTTGTTGTTGGCACAAGGAAAAAAAAGTTGTAAATCATCAATGTTTGCTAAATTTGCTAAAACATACATCCCACCAAAATCTATGACATGATTAAATAAGAAAATGAAAAGACCTCTACTCCAAATACTGAGCCCTGTATTTGTGGATCTTTTACCCTGCCATCCTCCATCCTTTTACCCTGCCAACCTTTCCTCCATCTTCAATCCTGCCTACAATTCCATTGTCCATTCAGATTTAGGTCTCAATTTTAAAGGAAGAAACCTGTAATTGAAGTGCCCAAGATCTTGTTCTCTATACCAGAAACAGAGCTCTTCTCTTCCTCCATCTCAGGATTTTAGTGATAAAAGGAAATCCCATTATGTTGATCCTGCTTTTAGGAAATGACAGTCCCTAGTTTCTCTTGGTTCCACGACCTCTTGTTAACTGATGTGTTCTTCCAGGACTGAACATTGTCCTACACATCAAGCTTTTATTGATCTTGATTAATGCATACTGGCTCTCTGGAGTAGCCCTTTATACTATAATACTAAAAAAATGCAGGTTCAGATATCAGCTCTGATTTATATTTGTTCTTTATCTAGGTTTCATGGTTATAATCTTAACTACTGTTATTAATTGTAAAGAAAAACTCCTTAAGTCAAGAGACTGCTGTAGTATCACTTTTATATATCTCTTTGATCTTGGGATGTTTTTCAGTGCAGTTTTCACACCTGAGTTCCACTGTGTACATAGCTTTGGCTAAGATCATTCTCCACTATCAGGGAATCAGTCTTCTATCTTCAGATGCTCTTCAACAATCTTTCAACTGCTTTAAGTTTGGGATGCTATTCTGGGAACCTAGTTGATGTTAGGTGCATAGCAGTTATTCATCAAAGTGGAACTCTTAATAGTTTGTGCCTTTGAAAAGCAATGCCAGGTAGTTTGTTATATTCACAAAAAAAATACAATACCAAGTCTCTCCGGCTTTTATGCTTCCACTGAATTTTTTTTATTGTAATATGCATGCCAAAAGACAGCTGTATCCATGAAGCCTTTCAGGCTTGACTATTAAATAGTGCTAAGGCATTTTCTTTAAAAAAAATCCTTTAAAAAAAATTAAGCATAAGACAATAGTGCCTGAATTTTTTAAAATTGTTTTTTAAATAATCTAATTCAAATAAACACACTGATTATTTAATAAACGAATAGCAGTAGCACTTAGTCTTATATACCACTTCAAAGTGCTCTACCACACACTTTAAGTGGTTTACAGACTCAGCATATTTTCCCCATCACTTTGAGTCCTCATTTTACTGATCTCAGAAGGTTGGAAGGCTGAGTCAACCTTGAGCTGGTCAGGATCGAGGGAATTGAACTCCTGGCAATGTGAGCAGAATTAGCCTGCAATACTGCATACCACTGCACCACCACAGCTCACACCTGTTCAAAACTGATCTTTCCTTATATGTGGATGCCTATCATAAGTACTTGTTATATTGGAGATTATTCTCTCATATTGCTGAATGCGGTCTTGAATTGCTATATATCTTGTGCTCTGCAGAAGGGTAGCATGAAGTAGGATGCTCCTATTTCCAGATAATTTTCATTTCTTGTTCTTTTTGAAATTTTCAATACATCTTCAGGTTACCATATAAAATTTCTTTTCTTCATTAAATAATAGGAATTTAAATCATAATTTTGTTTTAATGTGAATGTTTGTGGCTGTTTGATTTGTGTCTTTAATTATTTAAAATTTGTCTGATGTTTTGTCATATGCATTACTCATTTAGAAGGCAGTTAGCCTCTATATGAAGAAGTAAAAGGTGATTAAAATGCTCTATTTTATTTGCAGACAATACTAATGAGGAAGAGTTGGAAAAGAACAAGTAAGGTAATTCTTGGCATGTAGCCTTGAAATAACTGATATTTTATAATTTATCACGTTGAACTTCAAGCTGCGATATGTAGCTTATTCTCTGTAAATTTTATTATTTTATTCTCTGCTATATAATTATGACAATGGAATGGTCCTTTAATTACTAAAAATCCTTTATATATACTTTGGTAATAGCTGATATATAGAACTAAGTTGCTTCAGTAGTTAAGGCTAGTCACTCTTTCTTGGCCCAACTCACCTCACAGGGTTGCTGTTGTGAGGAAAGTAAGAGGAGCAAGGAGTATAGGTATGTTAGGTATTTTTCTATTTTGAGAAATATAATATTTCTATTCTTTTTTGAAATGCAGATATGCATGCAACTTGATACATATATTTTAAAAGTAGACAAAAGTATAGAATGGAGCTTTGTTTTCACTGCTTGTTATACGCTCCAAGAAGTTTTATATCCATTTGTCACTGTATAATCTACCTCATACTTCAATAGTTTATTTTTAAAACATATAAAATATTTACATTAACTTTGTTTTTTATAGTAAACTGCCTCCCTCAGTACTACTGTAGCATCTTTTTAAGTTCACTATGCCTCGTAAGATATTGTGGCCTCCTCATTATTAAAGTGCTTCACTATATTTTCCCTCCTTTAAATCATAAACAGAAATAAATACAGAACAAAATCCCCTAATTTTTATCATTCTGAAACGGTTAATCACTTCTGACAGCACCAGCAATTGTTTTGCCTTTTGAAATAATTGCTATTTTCAACCTATATAGATACATAAGGTTACGTTCTAGAACATTTTGCTTCTAGAAATCATAAATTCCGTGCTAAAAATAAGGAACAAGAATCTAATACTGGTGGTTGTTGTTATCATTTGGTACAAGTTTTTGTTGTTGTTCTCTGTTAGCAATCTTATGTCAGTTGATTCTGTTTGTATATGTTCCTATGAATAAGATAGCTTTTGCCTTTCTAGATACAGCTGTGTTGTTCTCTTAATAGTGTTAGAAGGTAGGATAAGGTATCTGACAATTGTTCCTAGATATTTGCTGTTTCTTACCATTCCTTCTGATTATTTAATTTTTATTTGGGATCCAATTCTGGCGAGATGACCACCCAGTAATTGTTGACATTACTGAATTTATGTAATGAATTTAGGGTGGGTTTTTTTTTTGCTTTTGCATCTGATGCAGTGACTTTCTTGAAATAAGACCAATAAAAATACATGTTTGTTTTCAGTATTAGAAAAAAGGTTCATAGTTACCAGTAATTATTCATGAATAATTGTAGTGGTTTATTCTTGGGACATGAGTGGGAGTTATTGCGTTATTTAATATACCTAAGAAGAAATTTTTCTGTTCTCAAATTCAGTTTGCAGTTTGAACAGCTTTTTCAGCTTTTGCATTGACTTGTGAATAGCTGGACTCCTTCAGGGGTGGGATTCAGGTTTTTTAACAACCTGTTCTGTGGACGTGGCTTAGTTGGTGGGCGTGGCTTGGTGGTCATGTGACTGGGTGGGCGTGGCCAACTTGACATCACTCATGTCAAGGGCCGCTTCTCGCCTGGCCTCTCATGACAGTGGGGATGTTGCAATGGTCATAAGTGTGAAAAATGGTCATAAGTCACTTTTTTCAGTGCCATTGTAACTTTGAATGGTCACTAAATGAACTGTTGTAAGTCAATGATTACCTGTACAAAAATACAAAAAGCTTCTTTGCTTGCAAAAAGCTGCCCTAAATACCAATCATTGGATTAAAAATACCTGCAAGCTGGAATTACAAATCAGCCAGGGTGCCTTGAGGAATGAAAATAGTTAAAATGCAGTGATAACTATCAAGCAGCCAACGTTTGCTCATAAAGTGAAACTTTTCAGAGAGGTCATTTAAGCTCTCCAGAAAAAGCACACCCAGGAAAAGCAATCTTTATATCTATTTGCACCACTTAAAGATACCAGCTGGTCTTACTCACCTCACAAGATATCCTACGGAAATCATCCAGATTTAAGGAAAGGTCACATGCCCACCCCAGAAAGGCAGTAAAAAAAAGATCAGTGGCAAGCTTGCATCCTGCCTCTTGGAAGTATACCCCAAAAGGACAGTGCCAGATAGTACTAAAGCAGTGAAGGAAGACCCCCTCCCCAGACAGAAAAAGAAACCATGAGGCAGGAAAAAATTCAAATACAATACAAATAATTAAATCACAAAGTAGCTGTTGCTTGTTGAAGCTGAATAGGGAAAATTATCCCTTCAATAAACACAGGATTAAACATCACCAAGCACAGAATTAACCTTCACCAAAAACCAGTTTTAGACCAAAACTCAGAAAGGGTATGTAAACTCACGTTTGAATGTCAATCTTTCTAGATAGACAAGAAGCCATGATGAATGTCACTCATCTTGGTTCCCTGTCACTAAAAGGTTTGCTTCATTATTCAATTATTTCTTCAAAGTACTGATTGTCCAGGGAAGTATTTCCTCCCAACAGCAGTTTAAAAATCTTAAAACAACCCTTCCCCTTTAAGAAAGCCAAGCCTCAGAAGTTCCGGAGACAGGAAATCTAGGCTTTCTGACAAGAATGTAATAAGGGTGGGGAAAAAACAAAAGGAGATTGCTTCTAACTACCGGTTCTCTGAACTGCTTAGAAAATTAACAAGGGGTTCTATAGAACCGGACAGAACCGGTAGAATCCCACCCCTGGACTCGTTATAATAATACTAAAGTTATACTTCATACAAAAAGTATAAAATGTTTTCTTGACAATTATGCAGCATTATCAATGTAGGAATTCATCAGGATATCATTATGTACTTGTATTTTTTGAGCAAGTAATAAGACTTGGTAGATTAGTTGTGGTTACAATCTGAAGATAACCTGCAAAAATGATTTATGGCAGCTAAATATTTATGCATTTGAACTTCACAAATATCGGCTCTAACATCTCAGAGGATTTACTTTGAACTGCGTTTTGTTTTGCCAAAAAGACACCTTTTCACAAAAGTGTGTCTTTTCACAATTTGTTTTCTTTTGTTTCAGGTCTGTAGATGCCATTTTTTGTGTAATGGATTTACTGTCAAAATGACTCTTTTTTCCAAAATTTAATTCAATATTCAGTGTTAGATTTGAATGTTAGCATCTACCTGATTATTTTTATTTATTTAAATTGTTTATGGCTGCCTACTCCAAAAGATTTTGTATAGTGTACAAAATCAAAAAATAATAAAAAACATCAAACCACACAGACAGCCCAGAGCATACAGTTACAACAGCAACCGAAAGTAACAATTGGAGCCCCAGAAATATATTAACTCCAGTCCTGGAAACAAATCCAGTTTTTAAGAGCTTTTTGGAGTCCTAGGAGAGAAGGCATAGTCCATATCTCCAGAAGGATGCTGGTCCAGAGGGAGGGGAAGTTAGACTTCTTGGTTGTTATTTGAATAATAACTGCAAGTCATGAACTCCAAGTTGCACAATGGTTTCACATGGGAGAGGACTACCTCATCCTAAAACAACAGTGGTAACATGCCCTGTTTGGAGGGCCAAAAAACTACAGTTAGTCACTCTTGTCAGTGACATACAACAAAGTACGGTATGTTCCACACCATCCAATCCTAAACAGATACTGTCTCAATTCAGCAACTTCAATAAAGGAGAAAATTTGTAGATTAGGGTTGAAATGAGAGGTCCTTGGTGCTCTCTGAGATTGTTTTTTTCTTGCAGATGTTTCATTACCCAAACTATGTAACATTATCAATGCTTATGATGGTGATGTTACCTAGTTTGGGTAATGAAACATCTGCAAGAAAATAACCAAATTCAGAGGACACCCAGGACTCCTCATCAACAACTTCACCTGTGTAGTTTGGATTTGAGATATAAAGCTGGGTTTCACTAGTATACTGATGATACCTAAGCATTAATCAGTGAATGATTTTACCCAGCAGTTTCATGTAGATGTTAAATAGGAAAGGGGAGAGTATCAAACCCACAAACCCCACAAGTGAAGAGGCGTAGACATGATCTCTTCAAACATTAACACTGACTAAAACTGACTTTTGAGGAAGGAGGTTAATCACTGCCACACAGTGACTCCTAACCTCCAATAGCCAGGGTCTTATAGTGTCAAAAACTGTTTGAGAGATCAAGGAGCACCAGGATGGATGCACTCACTCCAGCTTCACCATAATCTTAGCTGATATGAAACTTTGTTGGCTTTGTTAATATTTAAATGAAGAAATCCCAGGATTACTGACTAGACTCCAGTTTAACAAGAAATCTGTGACATTTTTATACCATCTACATCGGGGGTGTCAAATTCAAGATCTGTGGAATGCTTAGATTTGGCCTGCAGAGCCGCCCTGAAACAGCGAAGGATTGGCCTGTGGTGCCTCTGCCAGCGAAAATGGACCTTTTACTTTTCCTTATATAATCTTGCATAGGAATAAATGTTCAAGAGCCAATAGAGAAAGTGAGGATTTGGGTAATCCTTATTCATGAATATCAGATACATTCTATTCACACAATCAGGATTTAAGGCATTGTTTTCTGACAGATATTATTGTTTCCAAAAGTGGAATAATACTAAAGACTAAGATGCCATTGTTTCTTGCTATTCTAAAATCTTGTTTTCATCAAATAAGTTTAGACATTTAGACATTTTTGTCCTTTCCTAAACATTTTTTTAAAATAATCATTCAGTTCTGAAAACAAATTACAAAGTCATTGTTTGCTTCTGATTTAGTAAATGACAGTTCTCTTTGCACCTGAATTTTCAGAGCCAGAGTGTACGTCTGTCAGACCTGCACAAAAAAGCTCAGCTATGGAGAGGAATAGTCAGTATCACTTTAATTGAAGGTTGTGGACTCAAAGCCATGGACTCAAATGGGCTGAGTGATCCTTATGTAAAATTTCGGCTGGGACATCAGAAGTACAAGAGTAAGGTAAATTTTGATTTTCTTAAACTATTTTTTAGAGACTGTAGTAGAATTTTTTAAAATATAACTTCAGCACTGTTTTTGTTGAAATCACTATTTTTCTATTATGGTTTGTCGCACGGTCAGCCAGATGTTCAGACTGGATTTGGCATTTTTATCCAACTATTGTGTCTTTCATAAGAGCCTTGGATAGGTAGATATGGATGTTTGATGGTGTTACAGATATTGTTATAAGATGTAAGCTGTTCTATGTAAAGCCACCTTTTGCAATTGACTGGTGGTGATTTTGTCAATATCGATGCTGTCCAGTTGTTTTAAAATTGCACCCAAGGCAACTATTGCCATTGGTACTATCTTTGCTTTTTTGCCACAGTTGTTCCATTTCTATTTGTATACTACTGCAATAGTGAAATGTTGATTAGTCTTAATACTATGTAATGTTGGAACTCTACATTTAAAGCTAGTGACTTACTAAATGAAACCTCCAAATACAATTATATGATTTTAGACCTGGCCTTAATCAGATACTTCAGCATTGGGCTATATTCCACAAAATATAGGTAAATGTTGGGTACTGTAACAAGAACTAGAAGAAGGATGGTGAAGAAACAGAAAAAGTGCAGAGGATAACATCAAAAGTAATGTAAAGTTTGGAAAATAAACCTTGTGAAGAATGATTAAAAGAACTTGATTTGTTTAGAACATAAAGCTAAAAGGAAACATAACAATAGTCTTCTAATATTTGAAAGGCCATCACAGAGAAGAGCATGTGGATTTGCTCTCTATATGCCTGAAGGTAGGATAACAATCAAATAGTGGAAGGTTTACAGAGAGAAATCCAAGCTCAAAATAAAGAAGAAATTCCCGACAGTTATTAAGCAGTGAAACATCTTGCCTTTTAGAATCATGCATGTTCTTGTCATTAGATATCTTCAAACAAACATTGGATAACTGTTGGAATGGCCTTAAGATTTCTGCTTTGAGTAAAGGATGGGTCTAGAACAGGGGTTGCCAATCTTTTGGACCTCAGGGACCACAAAACTCATAATTTTAAATCCCATGGCCACTAATACGAATTTTGACTGCGATGGCTTGCTGATGTTTTCCCAGGGTCTCTGCAGAAAACAGCAGAGACCCTGGGAAAATCTCAAAAAATGTCTGTAGGAAAATTCCCCACCCCGTTTTCCTACCGATCAATCATTCTTTAGTTGGGATCGCAGGATACCGTCTCCAGCTCCATTCTCAGGGGAGAGAGAGGGAGAGGGAGAGAGAGAGAGAGACTGACTTTTGGCTTCATGCAAGGAAAGCAGCAGAAGTCTTTCTTTCTCTGCCCCAAACTCTACCAGAAATGAGTCTTTGTGAGACTTGTCACACCGGCGCAGCCTCTAGGAGCAGGATGCCTTGCAGGGTCCCAAAGACTCATTTCTGGTGGAGTTTGGGGGAGAGAAAGAAAGACTTTTGCTGCTTTCCTTGTATGCAGCCAAAAGCAGAAGAAAGAAGTGGAAAGAAGCAGCCCAGTGGCCAGGCCAGGCGCGTGGGGCATGTGGGCCAAGTTCCCCCCCTGCCCTTTCCCCCTCCCCTCACTACCTTGTGTTTTTCGCAGTGCAAGCGCTGCAAGCCTTGTGTTCCTGCGGACCATGTGGGCAGCACAGCCGTGTGTTCCCACACAGCCTGGATTAATTGCTTGGGGGGGCTTTGGGGGGGGTGACATTTCTCTGTGGACCATCAAAATTTTCTTGTGGACCACCAGTGGTCCCCAGCCTACTGGTTGGTGACCATTGGTGTAGATTCTAGTGGTTGCCAACGGGTAGGCCACGACCCACTGGTGGGCCGTGAGAAAATTTTGCTGGGCCACAGAGAAATCTCACCCCCAGAGCACCCCCACAAAGCAATTAATCCAGGCTGCTCAGAAACACAAGGCTGCGCTGCCCACATGGCCCGTGGAAACCCTTCCCACCCAATCACTCCTTACTCAGTAAACTTGCCTGCTAAATTGCTATTTTTCCTTTTTCGACCATCATCTGTTCTGCTGTGACGGAAGATTTAGATCAGCTAGGAAGCAGGAAATGGTTGGATTTCTTGCTTTCTAGCTAGTCTTTAGATCTTTGGCTCAGCACAGCCAAACTTCCCTTAGGACTGAAAGTTTGCTTACAAGCAAATTCAGTGCAGACTCACGGCAAGCAAATTTGAGAGACTGAGCTAGCTGATAGCAGATAGATAGATCACTGAATGATTCTGTGAGCAACTCAATCTGCTTGCCTGATTTTGGGTAAAAGTTGCTCTTTTTTTAAATAAAAAAATCAATATTTACATGCATGGTGTTTTGTGAGTTAATTTTGTGAGTTTGCTTGCTAGCAAATTTTATGAGTTTGCTTGCAAGCAAATTTTATGAGTTTGCTTGCAAGCAAATTTTATGTGACAGACTGAGCTAGCCAATGGCAGATAGATAGATCTCTGAATGAATCTGTGAGCAACTCAATCTACCTGCTATGCCTGATTTTGGGTAAAAGTTGCTCTTTTTTATAAAAAAAATCAATATTTATGTAAATATTTATAATATTTACATACAAACCATGCCCAGCCAGTCACATGGCCACCAAGCCACACCCACAAATTAGGCCATGCCCAGGCAACTGGTTAGTGATCCCTGGGATCTAAAATTATGAGTTTGGTGGTCCCTGAGGTCCAAAAGGTTGGCGACCCCTGGTCTAGAAGACCCCAAAGCTTAATCCCATGATTTGTATGAGTCCACATTCTTACTGGCTTTTAATTTGAAGAAGAATACAGATAGTCCTCTATTTACAACTGCAATGGGATCCAGAATCTCAGTTCTGAGCAAAGTGATAATTAAGAAAGACATCCGTGTGACTGCTTCACTCAACAATAGCAATCCTATATCTTGCAATCATTAAGCAAAGTTCATTGGGGTAACTGCCGGAATCCTGACAGCAAGAGGGTCTGGACCTCCCAGACATGGTGAAGGACAGAAAGGACCCAGCCTTCCCACTCTACTGGGAAGACCAGGGCCCTCTCTCCACCCACTTTGCCTGATTCCAACAATTGTGGGAATGATGATATTTGTAAGCTGTTTTTTTTTTTTTTTTTGCTAGATTTGGAAATCCCTTAGTGCTCTGCAGAAGCAGGCCTCAAATCTGTTGAAAACGCTATCAGATGTCAATGTTCTGGAAGACTCTGAATGCTGGCCTTCACTAGCATTTCCCCAGGATTTGAGGTCTGTTCCTCCAGCATTCAGGAGGATTTCACTTGCCTGCATAGACAGGAGGGGAAATTCTTTCGCATGCAGGGTAATGGACCTCAAATCCAACATCCCTGTCTACTTTCAAAATCCTCTGCTGTTTTCTCCATTAATTTTCTGGGGAAGGAAGCAGAGAAAATTGCCAATTGTGATCACATGATTGCAGAGCACTTGGCAACTTGTCACAAATATAAATGGTTGCCAATGTTTCAAAATGTGGTCATGTGAAGGAGGGTGAACTGTGCTCCTGTCTCAGATATTGTTTTGGTCAGGAATAAAAACTCTTATGTAATAAATTAAATAATACATTTTATATAGTTTTAAGAATTGAATGAGGGATGTCCTATTTTATTTTTACGTAATGTTTGTTTTTAATAATTCAGATCTTTTTTATTATAGGTTTTTTTAAAAAAAGAAAAGTACTGAGGAAAGAAATTAAATTTTTATGAATTTCAGATTGAAAAAGATGTAACATCTGTTTCATCTCTGTGTGTCTCTAAGCAAGAAAAAAGTTAAATCTATTTTAAGAGCTTGAAGGAGAAACAACTAGAAACTCATTATATCAGTTCTTTTGTGACATAAAAAGCAAATGTGCAATAAATAATGTCTTGTTATAATTGTCATACTTTTTCTGTGTTTTGAGAAAATTTTAATATGTTTCTCAGTGAACATTTTAATAAATGTGGACAAATATTATATTTCCTGCTATCCAGAAGACAAATAATATTTAAATCCAAAACTAAGTAGTAAATGTATAACTATTAAGATAATCAAAATTCTATTTTGTTATTCTTGGAGTTAAAAGGCATCATAACTCAGATGTATTTTTTAATTTTTTTTTTCTCTAGATAATGTCAAAAACTTTGAATCCCAGGTGGAGGGAACAATTTGACTTACATCTTTATGAGGAACGAGGTGGAATTATTGATATTACAGTATGGGACAGAGATGCTGGCAAAAAAGATGATTTTATTGGCAGGTTTGTCTACAAATAACTTACAGTGTGAGGATGAGCTTTGAAGAAGTGAACATATAATTTTGAATTGCTTGAAGTAAATTTTTGAATTTAAAAGAAGAAATAACATTTAGAAATAGCCTAATTCTGTAGGGAAATAGTTTTTTAATGTATTGATGGCAGATCATATCAGCTAAAAACAATCCTTTTTCAATATTATATTTCAAAAGATTTATGGTACAAGATTAGGGTTCTATTGGTAGTATTTGATAATTAACTCAGTTATTGGCTCTACAATACTTTATATCTATCTAGCATCATATATATTACATATGTAAGGCAGAATGTCAGCGTCAGAAGCTGGAAAATGATCTTTGATATAATATGGGCAGCTACAGGTTTTAAATAGATAGACAGCAATAACAAGTTAGCATAACTTAGACTTGCATATCACCCCATAGTGCTTTACAGCACTCTGGACAGTTTACAATGTCAGCATGTTTCTCCCAACAACGTGGGTCCTCATTTTACTGACTTTGGAAGGCTGAGCCCATCAGAGTCAAACTCCAGATTGTGGGCAGTTTGCCTACAATACTGCATTCTAATCATTGTGCACCAGCGCTCCTCAGGTAGATGTAGTTCTTGAAGGAAGTCTATCTGTTTTTTGTTTTGATTCCAAATAACTTTTAAAATTAAATTGGAGGTAGTTTTTCTTCTTGAATTGGGTAGTTAAGTCCTGCTTTTTTGAAGTACTTACATAACTGATTTTGTGAGTTGATTTTGTGCGGTGTTTATTGCAGAAATTGAAACATATTCAGTTTTTCTGTTCTAGTGGTGACAAGGATGTCAAGGAATGGGAGTTTCTTTTCTTTCTCAGTCTTCTTAGTGAACTTCATTTCTGGGCCTCTGGAATTAAGTGTTTGAAGTGTACTTCTGATTTGATTTTCTTTTAGAATCACAAATATATCATTGACATGTATGGTACATGTTTGGGATTTGATTTTGTTCTAAATGTTACATGTCTGCTGTTCACATGATATGGAGATCTCATAGATGTTTTGATGATTTGTTGGTGTTCACTGTTTGTTAAGTTGAAAGTAGGTAATGAAACCACTGCTAGCTAGCTTCATGAGGGTGGAATTTGAGATTTGGGTGTATTTAATGGTGTTCTTGTAAATTAGCTTTAGCTTTATTTCCTTCCTTATTGCGTGCTTTTATTATTTATTATTTCTTTTTTGCTTTCTATATAACGGAGTAGCAATTGAGCGTGTAGATGAATAAAAGATAAATTCTATTGTGAGCTTAACTTGGATCTGCTGGATTGTCAGATTAAATCAAACAACATTCTATCCCACTTTAAATGATTTTTGAAGACTATGATATTCTGTGAATATCAAAGAACAGACTGTATAATTGAGGTTAGAAGCTTTTTGTGGGACTTGATGGGCTTTGATTTTTCTGTTTTCTTCAATGTGTGGTATAGTTAATGCTCTTGCAGGGATTTTTTTCCCCCTTCCTGACTTTTTTTTCCTGAAACTGAAGGGTCTACTTTTTTTTCAGATTAGCCAAATGTTGATCCATTGGTTACAATAACAATTGACCAATTGATCTATTATCTGAGCTGGGGGCATCAGTGGAGAGAGAGTGACTAATCCAAGGTCACTCAGCCAACTTTAATGCCTAAGGCAGGACTGGAATCATAATCTCCTAGTTTCTAACCTGGTGCCTTAACCACTAGACCAACTGGCTCTTGTTCAGAGGGAAAAAAATAAGCTAAAGAATAAATGCACAATGCATGCAGTTAGCAAACTTTGGTACATATTCTGATTTATAAATTCTAAGGTTTAACTTCAATCTCATACTGTTATATGCATAATTTAACCCACTTTAGAGCACAGTTGGAACAGAAGAGGAAGATGTTTCATTCTATCTGTGATGACCTCTTCCTGTTCAGCATCCTGTTTCATATGTGAACTCATGGCTTATATGTGCTTAAGGGAACTTATCCCAACAAAACTCCCTATTATGTCTGCATTCAGAAGAAACTATGAAAAACATACTCAAGGCATTTGATCAAATATCTATTAAAAGTGTCTTTCACCTCATCTTTTGAACTCTTTGGCTTGAATCAGCTTAATGTCTCAGGGGTTTTACTTGACTTTGTTATTTGTGTTGCATGCTTAGATTAGGGCTTTGCCTATTAACAGTTTGTTATCAGCCACAGGAATTGTAAATAATGTGCAAAGATAGATCTGCTTCTATATCCAGCTCCATATCCAGATTATGTTGCTCATATGATACTGATTTTTTGGAGCACAAAATCTACTTTTTCTTTTTGACTTACTAGGTGCTGGTTGGGAAATACTTCTAAAACTCTGTCTCTTTCCCCACCTCTTCTTATGGTTGGAATGATCCATCCCTATAGGTAGTGGGATGTAATGAAAAATTGTGATTGTAGAAAAAAATGTTGAGCGTGTAGCCAAACATGTATTGCACTCTGAGCCAAGTTTAGATAGATTTCTGTTACATCTCCGGTTAAATGCCAACATTATATATATTGAAATCTGATCAGTAGGACTTTTGATGTCCCTGTTTCCTTCCTAAATCAGGATTGCCCTCCTTCCCACTATCTAGAGTAGCCTTTAGAGATCATAGGCTGTAGTGAAAGAGGGGAACTTCCATCTCTTTGCTGGTCAGTCAACAAAATAAGTTTGGTCAATATTAGGAATATATTGGATCTCTTGCTATGAATTTTTGAAAGTTATGCAAGGAAGTTAAAGGATCATTCCATTTCTAGTACTCTGTTTTCCAGCATTTCAACTTCATAGGCAGGAATATGATTCTATAAAATATCTGTTTTGCTGAATGATAAAATAGATGAATTTGAAGACTTCGTCCTGAAAACATGAAGTGAATATAATATAGTTCATTTTGGGTAACTGTGTTCACAGTATTTCACAGCATTGTTGTAAACTTAACAACATGCTGAAGAAAATGTTTGTTTCTAGATGCCAGGTTGACCTGTCAACTCTAAGCAAAGAGCATACTCATAAGCTAGAGCTGCCTCTGGAAGAAGGCGAAGGCCATCTGATACTGCTGGTTACATTGACTGCTTCAGCTGCGGTCAGCATCTCTGACTTCTCAATGAATGCCTTGGAAGATCCAAAGGAACGGAAAGAAATCCTAAAAAGATATGTATGCAGCATCTTTTTCTTACTCTTTTTTGCATACACATTATAGTGATAAACAGTGAAATGTAAAAAAAAATGTGAACAGAAAACTTACTTAGTTGCTTGCTTACTTACTTGCTTGCTTACTTGGTTTATATGCTGCCATAATAGTCCCTCTCCCAGTAGCTATAAAACTATACAATACAGTTTTACTAAATGATAAAAATAGGGGATCAAATCCTTCTGAATGAGATCCTCTGGTCACAACTTACGCCACTTATAGTAGTCCAGCGTCCAGAAGAGCCCACAAATCAGAGATCTATTCCTTCTAGATAAACTCCTCACCCCAAAGGAAACAGTATGGATAAGAAACTAACCTATAAAGTATTAAAAATTGTTGAAGTCACTTTCCTTAGAATATCAGTTTAGTATGGCAGCTATAGTTTGTCTGTTCTTCCATCAGCCTGTTGCTCACTCTATTAGGACTATATACGGTGTCTCATCTGTACTAACTCTTGTAGGTAGCTAGTTTATGGTAATAAAGATTATTCTATTTATTTTTAATATGTATGGGTATAAATGTAGTTTTACTTGATTTTCACTGAAATGTTTACTTCTTGTTGTAATGAAGACATTTCCTTACTGACTTTGCCAACAAGTAATGTCCTTAAGTAGCTGAAGAATTAAACTTTATATATGGATCAACTTTGTGTTATTTAAAACAAAGCCTTTCTTTCAGGGATTTGTTCTATTGGAATCAGATGTTTTGAGTAGCTTAGAAATCTAACATAAAGAAATAATAAGGATACAAATGTTTAAAATCTGGATTGAATATTTTGAAAAATATCCTGTCCTTGTGTCATAGAAGCAGTTGTGTAGTTTTAGTAAAGGAACAGCAAGGGGAGCTCTTAGTCCAGCTTTTATTAATATTGGATTCACTAAAACTGACTTACTAAAGACAAAGAAGAAAGAAGAAAAGCTATCTCCCCTAAAATTACAAAGCTTTTATTGTATAGGTCTGCCAGGTGGTTGGAAGTTATCTCTAGACACTGTGCATTAAGCTAAACTCTGACTAACAGAGGTCTGCTTAATTTTTTTTGTTTTTAAATATTCCTATTCTATGGTTGACATCCTCTCAATAAGTGAATTTAATAAAGATGTACCTTATCAGGCTGTGCAGATAATATGAAGTGCTAGTACTATTGCTGTACAATATTCTTCAAACAGATTAGCAGGATGTGTGCTTCAGCAAATTTATTCTACCTATCTCCACTGAATCAGCTGCCTGCAAGTACTTGTACACATCATATACCAATAGTATTATCATAAACACAGTTTAATAGAACTAACTTAGAGCAAGGCTAACCATTATATATTTAAAATCAAATAAGAACTAAGAAATGTACTAAATCATCTGAAAACTAATGATTACCAATATTATTTCAGATTTTTGTGTCATCTAAGGCAAGCTAATCTGTCAGACTATATCTTGGGAGATAAATACATTTCTCAGGTATTAATTTTAATGAAATATGCATTTTGGTCTCCAGTATACCAGAAGAACGTGAAGCAAAGGATGTTCATTGTTCTGATTATCTTTTAATAATAAACAAATAATCAGTAAACCACAACTTTTGAACCTCCATCTCTTTTTTCCCAATTTTTTTTAGTTTAAGCAAATTTTAATAGAGAATAGCAACATCATTCTTTTTAAAAAAGTGTGACATTGAAACTCTGATTTTCAATATGTTTATTTCAGACATTAGATTGTTACTTAAGCTGAATAACTTGGTTCATCAATATGAACCAAGCTGCAATAATCCTGGATAAATAACAGCATCATAGTTTACTGTATATGGAAATAGCTAAATATTTTTGTAGCAAATCTTTAATCTTACATATTTTACAGGAAATCTTCAATATTAATGTTGTTACCCTTCACTAAATCTGTAGTAAATATTACTGGGTAACTGACAAATTCATAATCATTTTTACTCCAAAATTATTATTTATAAAGTTTTATTTTTAAAGTATTGAGAAGGAGATCTTTCTATTTAAAAATGTGTTTTACCCTACTTTTGAGGCTGCAAAGAGTAAATGCATTGACCCTGCCATCAGATCAAATAGTCTTGGAAAATGACTCTATTACTGTCATTTAACCATTTGTAGCAGAACATCAGAGCCCTACAAATTAAAGAGGCATTACCGTTTGAACCATTTTATCACAATTGTATGAAAAGATTAATTCCTTTTGGGATGGGAGGAGGGCCGTAATGGGTAGCAGACCAAAAGAGAGATTCTGTGACCTTTTCAGAACGGGTATGCTGAACCCCTGCTCCCCCTTGTCACAGTTTAAAAACCAGAGAAGCTAGTTTAGTGAAGAAGTTGTTAGCATTCCATTTTTATTATGACATTTCACAGTCATCCGATTTAATGTCCCTTGACCGGATTGTCCACCGTGAGACGATGGGGCTTGAAATGTTATTTAGAGCATTGATAAAAGGTGAGCAGTTATAAGATGACAGCGAGTCATAAGGCTGGTGGTGTGACATTAATTTTCTCCATAACAGAGATGGAATAAGACGTCATGGTGACAAGCTGTCAATCAGTGCTGGCCCCTCAGTGTATCTTGATGCCATAGGATGGGGTATTGGTTCTCCCATAATAGAGCTGAACTGAGATGCTCTTGCTGACAGCTGCTGCAGCTATACAGAAAATATATTATACAGCCTTTCATTAAAAAAATAAAGAGGACTCATCTCCAGAGCATTTCAATCTTTTCCCATCTATTGAGGGCTGAAAGGATTCACAGCAAATCATAGATTTCTGTGCTATGGAAATTTGAAGCCTCCAATACCATCTGGGTTGTGAGGCCTCCAACAGTCTTCATAAATAAGAAGACTGATAATCATCTCATAAATCATTACTTTAAGTTGCATGTTTAAAGTAATATATTAAAGTCATTTGCTTTTCACAAAATCCTACAATAATCTGCAGTATGTCATTGGCTCAGATTGTCAGAAACGCAGTAAATTGCGCTAAATCAGCTGACTAGCGAAATCTAAAAGTTCAAACTATAATTATCCCACTGGCAAATAATAGTGGACGAGATATTGCCAGGTCTTTTTAAATGAACGGAATGCGCATATAGGTGAAAAGGTCGATTTTTGCTTTTCTTCTGTATTAACAGGAAATGCAAAACAAATGTAATTTCAAAACTACAAAAAAGACTTCTAATTTCACCATGCCTCCCTTGTTCAATGTAGCATGGAAAATATATGTGTTAAAATGCTAGGATTGACAAAAAAAGACTTTTTTGAGAACTATAATAAATGATAAGTAATGGCAAATAGCATTTTTCTGTTGCTTTCTTTAAAACCAGTTTTAAACCACATCAAGAAAAAAAAGGGAGGTAGAGGGTGAAGTTGTATCTCTGATTAAGAAAATTTCTAATAGGCAAATATTATGAAATTAAAAGTTAATAGATATAATATTAGTGATCTTATAGAATGCTAGAGATATATGAAGATGTGCTATATAAACTACATTGTCTCAGCTGAACATTGTTTCTAATCTCTGAGATGCATATTATGGGCTTTGAGTCTCATTCTTATTTATAAATAGGTCTGTCTCATACATGGTTAAGATTTCAACTTTTTCAAGCAGAAAATATTTTTGTTAAACAGAATATGATTAAGAATTTAAAATTTGCATCATAATGGAAAAGAGCATTAATTCAGAAGTTTGTTAAAATTAGGTTTGCTACTTTAATGGGATTTAACCTGTGAAAATGTTTAGAAATTCATTCTTTACCTCCTGTTTCCTGATTTTTTAAACATAAATACTATTTTTAAAACACACTTTTAGAAAATATTTTAATTATACTGTATAAACTAATTATTCTATGTAATTCCATTACATAGAATAATTATAAAACTATAGTTTTATACCATAATAATATACAAAATTTGAACACATGCTGTGTTTATTCAATTAAAACTTATAAACAAATTAAAATAATTACTATTTTGTGAAGAATATGAGCAAACTGTAGGGAATAAAGCTAAATAATACAGAAATATGTTTGTGTGTGCATAGTTTTACTTTTTTTTACAGATAACTCATAGAAACCCTCCACTTTCTAAATTATTTCTCAAAAACCTGCAAAATCTCTGCTTTGTAGAATAGAATAGAAATATCTTAGGACCAAGGTGTCATCATTTAATAAAATTATGGGACACTATTCCAATTAAATAATGATTTAAAATAAACAATAAATATTAAATATCTTTTAAAATTAGACTTGCTAATTTATGTATTTGGGATAGAACTGAATATTTTCTCTACTGAATGTCAACTAATGTTAAGGAATAAAAGTGGTATATGCCAATGGAACTAGATGAGCATAGTTCAGATTCCTTTCAAGGCTTTCAAGACATCAGTCAAATACCTGCTGACTCAGAAAAGTTGACCCAAGGAAAAAAACCCTAGAAATTAAATCCAGGATCCATACATATATAAAAGCTTTGACATCTGTGTATTGCAGTGGAAACATCTACATATTTCTTTTTGAATTCTTTTTGTCTACAGCTAAGACTAATCCTGCCAAGCTGTGTCCATGAGCCTTTTTGCCAAGCAAGACAGTTCCAGAATAAAATGTTGAGTCAGACCTAAATGCAGATTCACAGTTAGGATATATTAGAAACATATGTAATGTAAGCCATCAGGGCAACTTAGAACCTTTAAGAGGGGGAAATGGTCTCCTCATATTTTGCTTTTTTTATGACTTCAGTGTAATTTCCTAAATTTTGTGTATGTTTCTAGAACCTAAGGCAGATGTTTCAAAACATAAAGGATGTGGGATTTCTCCAGGTAAAGGTCATCAGAGCAGAAGGTTTGATGGCAGCTGATGTTACAGGCAAGAACTATTTCCATTTTTATGCTAATCAGTAACCACTGACTAATTTTATAACATTATACTTTACAAAAAGAAAAGTATAGCAAATAAAAAACTGAATTCTTGCTTAGTGGTGAATTCTGTTATATACACATACACATATATAATTCTGTTTATAAATAAATTTGTATCTGGGCTTTTGAGAACCCAGATTCTTGAGAGAAAAGGTGAAATGAAGCAATCACATGGCTGCCAAAGTATTTTGTTCTGAGAGTCTTCAATGAATTATTGTATGTACAACATAATTACATAAGAGTTAAATCTTTATTAAGCCTCCACCTCCATGTCCCTTCTTACCTTTGGGGACCAAGCTGTTCAGAACTATATCCACTCTCTTTCTCAAAATGTCTCCTCCATTTCTCAAGCTGTCCAGGCCCTCTATCACCCGGGATTGGATCACCACTGCATTCCTTCCTTCCTGGTGACTCATTGCTCGTGAAATCCTGGACTGACTCCGGTCCCCTAGCTGAACAGTGGAAAGGACCCTTCCTTGTCCTTCTCATGACCTATACGGCTGTCAAAGTTGCTGCATTTGCACCTTGATTCAGCACTCCCATTTGAAGACCTCTGATCCTCCTGAGCACTCCAATTATCATTGGACTATAGCCCTGGTGCTGAGGATGACCTTCGGCTGAAGCTTTTGTTTAAACAACATCATCCTTTAGTCGCGTGCCAAAATACCAAAGGAGTCACTGGTTTCCTACAGGCACTTAGCAATTTGCCATAGGCACTCTATTTTTCCACCATGTGATTTAGTTACAAAAGGGGGGGGGGGGCAGGAGATTATAGTGAGGGAAACAAACATTGAGACTTATAGAGAGTCAGTCTATAACCGTGATGACAAACCTATAGCATGCATGCCACAGGTGGCACACAGAGCCATTTGTGCGGGCACTTGAGCCCCAGGCAAACTTACCTTACTGTGCATGTGCGCGCCTCCCAGATGATTTTTGGGCCTTTTTCGGCCTCCCAGAGGCTGGAGGGAAGCCTCTGCAGTCTTTGTAGGCCGAAAAACAGGCCCATTTCATCACTTCCTGTATTTCTGGAAATACCAGAAGTGACAAAATGGGCCATATTTCAGCCTACAAAGGCTGCAGAGGCTTCCCTCCAGACTGTGGGAGCCCGAAAAAGGCTGAAAAATCAGCTGGGAAATGTGTGCATGCGCAGTGCAGTTAAGGGAGCAGGGGGAGGATTATGCACGTATGCACAGGAGGTGGGGGGGCCCTGCACACATTGCGTTCTGGGTGCTGGCACATAAATGCACGAGCACAATTTTCGGCACAGGAGCCCAAAAAGGTTAGCCACCACTGGTCTATAAGAGGTCTCAAAACTGCATTTTGAGTCAATTAAAATGGATACTGTCCTGAGAAACATTAGAAAATTATGGGATCCAACTTGCCATAGAGTTATCGAAAAGGAACTAATCCTTTTCTTCTTTTTTTTCCCCCTCTTCGCACAATTGATATTCTCCATGGAAATCTATAACTTTTAAATGAAGGCCACCAGTAAGGAATAATTGAATTCATCATTGAAAATATCTACAAATTTGATCCAGACAAATCAACAGCTTATGATGTTTAAGAAGCAGCATTTTAAATTGTTTTAAAAATAGATTATTAAACATAAAATACAATAAAAATGTTTTTATAAAACATTTTAATAATGGCTGATTATCATGTGAAATAATTCTTTAGCTGTCTGTTCTTTGTATGTTTAATAATAGTGTGTTGATGATTTAGTGTTTTCAAGCAGTGTTCATATGTTTTAATTAATACTGTTGATGAAAGATTATTGCAAAACAACAGGAATATGATGTCGAATCCTTGTTTTTACTACTGCTAACTGAGTCTTACTTTTGTTAAGAAATTAAAACACTGGAACTCATTAGTGAAACCTGAATTTGACAGGCTGCCTAGGAAACAGTTTATTTTTGCTATCTCTGGGTTTTAATTAAGATGTGTTCAATTATAGTCTCCTCACACACACACTTCCCCTGCTTGCTATGTCACAGACGGGTGATCAGGGTGCTTTCAGATGGTCCAGCCCATGACTTTGACCTTCTGCGCAGTCCAGTGTTCCCTGGGGAACCGTTCAGCTCATGAGGTCTGATTTCACACTTCCAGGATGCCTCAGCTCTCTTAACAATGACAGAGAGACAAAGCCCTTTAGAACATGCCGCACAGGGACTTGTTTAAATTGGAAACTAGAGAGGAGTCAAGGAATGAGGTTATGGACTACAGAATAGTGCTTTTAATAAAGAGCTCACAGCTCTGGTTCAGCTCAAAGAGGGTTATTTCTGTACAATTAATTGAGCCATTTATCTAAACCATCTTAGGTGTCTGATTTCTCACAGAAAGATGCAGATGGGATATGCCCAGAATGAATTTTAACACTGATTGCTTTGGGAGTTTTAGTTTGCATTAAACCAGTATTTATTTTTTTCCCCATGATCTTAATTGTATATGATTTTTTAAAACATAAAACTGTTATTGGTATTAGGGAAAAAGAAATACAGCTTGAAAGATATATCCATTCTCATGCAAGCACAATTTCCAGAAAATAGTGTTCTTTTGCTAATGTTTAGCAATAATACTCTTATTCATCATGCTATACTCCTGAAGTTTGCGGCTGTATAATGTATCTCAGGCAATCTCCATTCATGTCCCAACTTTAGTTAATAGATAGCATCAAGTCTAGCCGAGTTAGAGGAGTAGAAGGTTTCATATAAAGTGCTGGAGGAAGCCCGTAAAAGCTTGTAGGCAGGTTGTCAGCAAAGTAAGTGAGTCAGCTTGATGGCCTTGAAGACATTCAAATAGCTCCATGGAAAATACACCTATTACTGCAACAAAATTCAAAACCTTTATTTGAATCCAGTGCAGATCTGATTATTGGTGTAATCCGGCTGTCTGGAATTTGGAATGAAGGTAATTAAAGATAAATTAAGTCATAACTAAGTAATTGATTTCAACTGCCTCTTCTATCAAGTTTTTAAGAGAGACCTACTCTTGGTCTTCTAGACGATTCTGAATCTTCAGTGAAATAACATAATTGTGAATTCTTTGTTTGAAACTTGGCCATACTCCCATCTTAGAGAGATCTTTGGGGTATTCTGTGTAGAGACAGGACAGTCCACTTTTAACAACAGCTTCTGTAACCATGAAATGGTCTATCCTGAGCTGGACCTATCCAGAAGTGATCCATTTCATCTTGTTGTGGTTCTAGAGCATGATTTGAAAAAATAAAACTGAATCAGAGAGGAAAACATTTTTATCACATTGTTTAAAAAGTTCCTTTAGGGATATATTTTTTTTAAAAGAGTTTTGTTGCTGTTTTTATCAGCCCCTACACCACCCTTTTATTTTCTTAATCGCTACCTCCAGGAATTCTCAGTATTGATCCAAATAAAACATTCTGGGTAATCTTAGAGCAAAATGATATGAATGTTCAATATCATGCAAGTCATGCATACTATGGTCATGCGCATTGGGAGTGAAGGAGGAAGGGTATAGTCTCCTCCCTTCCATTTTCTTCTAGCAAATTGCTCAGTCTGTTGTAGTATACAAAATAAATAGATCTCACACCCCGTATCTCACGGCTTTATTACAACTCATTGAATCTGGGAAGATTCTTCAGAGGTTTGTAATGGCTGCTTGTGTTTTTGTCTCCAGATCATCTCATTTGCCTTCTTAGGTCACTTCTGCAGCATTCCCAAACTTCTAATAATTAATTTGAATAAGAACAGCTTTACATCTTCCTCTGCCATCCAGTCAAAGCCCAAAAGGTTACCATCTATCCAATATTAATATAATAAGATATGATTGATAGAATGGCCTTAAGGATCACTTTGGAGTGATTGATGGGGATGATATTTTTATTGCAAGTTGCTTCTATAGATGTTTTATCTACGTTCTTAGTTTTATATATTCTAAGCTTCTGTATTTGGGAGCGTGGGGGCTCACTTGAGTAGAATGCTGGGTTGACGATTAGCAAGCCCACAATCGAGACCTAAGTACTGCTGTGTGGCAGGGCAAATTCCTGTCATTTGCTTCAGCTTCTTTTCACTTAGCAGCTTGAAAACATGCCAATGCAAGTAGATAAATAGGTACTACTTCGATGGGCACATTAATGGGGACATGAAAGGAGTCCCCAACCAGGCTTCATCTAGGTAACAGTGATGTCATTGGCTAATTCTTTTCACCTGGAAATACCTTGGTGTTTCTGACATGAAAGCAGCAGCAGCTCCTATATGTGTATGAGTAAGCAGCATACAAATGTGTACGAAGAAATAAAGATTGGGAATTTGAAATCTAACAGAATTTTTAATGCAATTCTTTACTCAGAACTGTGCATGACACATGAATAAATGAAGTAATTGAAAGCAAAAATGCATTTTTAGAAAATATGTACAATTATGAGTACATAGACACACATACACACACACACACTTATATATATGACTGGAAACTGGATAGAATTATGACCACAGGCAAATGGGCATGAGCACATGGAATTATGAACACATGCAAAACTCGACTGATTTAATCATCTCTTCTGATGACATTTGATTCTACCTCTCTGCTTCAAAACAGCTTACAGTATATTCTCATGTGGACTTTTTTTTTCTTTTGAAGCTCAACATGTTCAAAACCAACTGCTCTTTCTTTAAAGGCTTTTTCTCTTGTGCACTTCCCATCTGTTTTATATAGCAAGTACAGAGCTTTCTTCTTTGCTTTTTATATTCAACATGTAAATACTCTGTTGCTCCTTTCATTTTAATATTGAAAAAAATGAATCTTTCAGGTAAAAACTCACTGATTCTTGATAATCTCATAACATCTCTTCTCTTGCTCTGTTGTTTAAGCTTGGTCATTTTTCACTTTATAACTTAACAACTAACTTGTAGTGGAGAAAATCTTTTATTACTCTGGCAATGTAAACTCAATAAATTCCAACATTATCCAGTAACATGAGATGTTTGTCTTCACTACCAAAGTTTTTAAGAACATTATCCCCTTAACTCTTTGCTTTAATATTGCAATGATTCCTGATCTTGATCTACTCTCTTCAAATATCATCAAATGCTTTTTTTAGTAATCCATTTTTCTGTCCATTCTGTAGATTCTGCAAAATGTTGTGTATGGTGCTGCCTCATATTAACAAGAAACTTTTGGAAAAAAAATATTGCTGTTAGGGACCAAATCATATGATTGTATTAAAATAATGCTTTTCCAGCTGCTGTGCTCATTAAGTATTCTCAGTTTAAAATTATACTGTTTAAACACCTTTTCATGATTTGTTAGAATCTGCATCTACATGTGGATCTCCACATAATGCCTTCATCTGAATCTATTTCATATATGATTCTTTAATTTAGAGCTTAGGGCATTATTCTTCATTAGATAAAAAAAAAATTCTTTAGAAGGATAAAAGGACAGGAGACATTCCTGGGAATGTGTAAGTAAATCAGCTTAATCAGTTTTTCCCCTTTGAGCTTCCTTGATTTTATGCATTCTTTCTATAACTAATTACATTAGGGGTGTCAAACTCAAGGCCTGCGGATTGGATGTGACCTGGATGGTACTTAAATCTGCCCTAACCTGTGGTGCCTCTGCCAGCAAAAATGGAGCTCGGGAAGACCACATGAAGCTCTTCTGAGCTCTGTTTTTGCTAGCGGAGGGCAAGCAAAACAAAAACAAAGCAAAAGGAGAAATGTTTCCCCTTTTGCATTTGAGCAGGCAAGAAGGTACAGGAAAGGAGAATGGGAAAGAGGAAAGACAAAGAAAAAGAAGGAAAGATGGAAGAGAGCAAGGAAGGTAAAATAAGAGAAGGGAGGAAGGGAAGGAAGGAAGGAAGGAAGGAAGGAAATTATAATGAGAGTAAGAGAGGGTCTGAGGGAAGTCCTGCCTGAGCACTTGGCCATCACAAGTGCCCCGGACATGAGTGATGTCAAGCAGGCCATGCCCAACCTGGCCCCCTGAGGTCAAACACAATTCTGAGGCGGCCCTCAATAAAATCAAGTTTGACACCCCTGGCTTACATCAATACATTTTTTTTTATCATTGTGAAAGATTTCCACAGAAATGATGCTATATATCAAACTATAGTTTTAAAGCCTTTAACCCAAGCTTATAATTTTCATTTTTTAACATAACTAAAGTGATAGTGAAATCTAGGAATATTTATATAGTCTGATACTTCCTAGATGTTTAGAATAGGAATGTCTATGAATTATATCTCTTGATCAGCTAACTTCTAATCATCTGTGTTGGTATTGAAAATACTTGTGTTATGGGCAAAAATATTTTGAGGAGGTGGAAAATAGGCCATCAATGCTGACACCGAAGGGAGATAAGGAAAGGAAGAGATGGAAAATTAGGGTGGGTCAGTTGTATATCTATCCCCCATGTTCTTGTCTTCAAGCACAGCACATTCAACCAGTATTTTGGCTGTTGATCTTACTAGGACCTCACAGATACTTTCTATATTGTGTCTGGCTTCCAGCTGTGTCAGAAGGTGAAAAAGAAAGAGGAATTACTACATGCAGAAAGAGCCATTGTAATTCTCTCAATCAGAATGACTTTTATTCTTATGGTACAAATAAAGTGACTAATTTCTGCTTGTATTTCTAAAATACAGTGTTATGCATAAAGTAATATGACACATACAGAAGGCTTCTTGCAATTCTGCAGTAGTTCCATTCATCACTGCTTTGTTATGTTAATTCCATTAGGTAGCTGGGCAGTTCTTTTCTTTCTTACCCTTAGCTTTGAGAAGAGGAGAGAAAGAGGAAAATATTTCTTTCCTGAGCCTCTTAGGAAGCTAGGATGTTGATCAAACTTCTCTATGCAGTTGTTTGTGGTCAATCATTTCCATTGCAATCAATTCCATTCCTTTGATCAACCAGACTGATTATCAGATCAAACTTTCCAATTCTGCTTGATCATTCTGAGTTCTCAGTCATGCACTCTTCCTTTTTCAAGGGGATCCAGCCAGTAAACACTCGGCCCTATCCAGCCATCCTGACTTTATCCGATATTAAGGGATTACAGGATTGTAGCGAAGTGTATTACCTACATTGTTCAAGGCAATTTCCAGAAAGGTAAAATATCCAGTAAAAACAATGTTTATTAGCTAATGTTTGGAGAAATAACAGATACATTTGCCAGGAAACCATTCATAAAAATCCATACCAACTAAATAAAATTTCAAAATCTGTTCAAATATAGGAAGGGAAAGGATTTGGCTGAGATCCCTATGAAAAGAATATGAACAGTGGGCCAGATCTTACCATTGATGAAAACCCTAGTTGTACAGCATGCTTAATCAGAGAGGGAGTAGGGAGGGTGTTGTTTCAAACTATAGCCTAATTAAATAAACTGCAAAACTAACACAGGTTTGTCTGAAACAACTTAATTTCATCTTAATAATCAAGTTGTTTGGATATGTTTGCTGAAATTATGATTTCCCCTCTTGTTTCCAAAGCATAGATGAGGTGTGAAATTATTCTCATGAAAATGGCTAGGAAAGCAGGTATTCTTTGTGTTGTATTTATGTCTTTTTATATGTCATGTATCTCTCAATTATACTGTAGTAATAGTAGTAATATTTGGAAGCTGAATTGTTTTGCTTATATTTTGGATTTTGAGGGTTGCTAATGTAACAGCACTGACAAGGAAACTGGTGTTTTCCCTTCAGCACATCTACAGTCAAATAAAAAAACTTTACTGAATTTATTTGTCTATTTAAATTATATGCACTTGCTTGCTATCTTAAAATCTAATCATACAGTATTTAGTTGCTTATGCAAAACAACAGTTGTTTAGATTAAGAAATTAAAACTATGGGTATCAGTCTAAGGAATATCTGATTGAAATTTATTAGTGAAATATCTAGATGGTTTTTCTTTAAATGATATGGAAAACGATGATAGCTGACTATTGCCTCCGGAAATAACAGCACTTGCAGTAATTCTAGTTCATATTATCTGGTGTGTAGACTTTGAAAAAGGAGCAAATTGGCTGAATTGTATCTTGTTGCTTAAAAAGAATCCAGGTCTGGAAATTTAATAACCAATTTTGCAATAGGATGATGGGAAAAGGAATCGTATGTTGTAACTATATGGGAATAACTTGCAAAACAGAAACTTTAGATAGTTCAGTGGCCTTTGCATTTATTTAAGTTTATACTTTGCTTTTCTATTCATAGATAGTCCAAAAGGTTTTCAGTACAAATTAAATGTAATATTAAACATGCAAATCTAATGCTACCTCAAAAATTTAATGTTATTTTCTTTTAAAAATGAAGTAATGAAATAAGCTGTATTGATTTTGTTTTAACTGTATATTAATACTTGTTTGGAAATATATGTTTGTGTTGTATTGAACATTTGTTTGAAATATTCTTGCTTTTTAAAAAAGAAAGTAATTTTTATTCAAAAGGTGTCAGTATTAGAGGTGAATTCTCAATACAAGTCAAGATCCGGGGTGTTTTGAAAGATAAATCCTGGAGAACTATTTATATCTGAATTAATTCAAAGTACAGGGTACAGTTAAAAATAATAATAAAAAGGGAAATTTATGACAAAGCCAAGAAGAAAATTATGCCTTGTATGTTTAAACCAACACACAGATTTATCTCACAAGTATAAATGGGGAAAGATTATTGATTTAGGCTTAATACAAAATTATGTAAAGAAATTACGTTTTGAGAACCAGTTTGGTGTTAATACTAGGTGACAGGCTAGATGCCAGGAGACTATAGGTTCCAATCCTGCATTAAGCCAAAGTCAGTCACTGAGTGACTTTGGGCCAGTCACTGCCTTTCAGCCCTAGGAAACATGCAATGGCAAATCATTTATGAAATCTTGCCAAGAAAACTTCAGACACCTTTACAGAAGGAACACCCCCGGAAAAAATAGGAGTTAATTCAACATACTTAAAGCAACTATAACATGCTAATAAAGTTAATATTATGTACATTAACCTGTGGTGAATCTAAATCAGTGCTGTAGTATGGAAAATCATTAATTTATTAATAGTTTTATCTACATAATGATTGTCTAAAGTATGAAACAAATTACAAATTACCATTAAATGTGGTTTCTTCGATGCCCTAAATTTGTGATATTTCATTACAGAATATTTTTAAGAAAAATAGTTGCCCAGTGTGCTATACTTTGCCCTAGGAACTATCTTGGGCCACATCTGTCTAATAATGGAGTTTAGTGGGAAACATTTGCTACTCCATTTCTCTTCTGCTTTTGTTGCAGTTAATTTTCATTTAATAAAATAGCCTTATCAGGACATAGATTATTTGAAAGATTATACTAATTACTGTAAATAGTCCTGAGTCAAATCCATTGTCTTATTACATAATTGTAGTGTATCAAAGTGGTGAAATTTTGCCATCACTTACTTTGTTGCAATATAATAATAATAAGGGGTATGCATAAGCACACCAATAAGCCTACCATACCTGTCCTAATGTTTCCCTTTTACTTCTACCTATTTCATGTAATCATAATAATATTCTAATTATATTTGTTATCTAATACATGCTTGACAAATTATATAAATAAAATAAAATAAATGTCCTGAAAAGTTCAGTAAGATTCTCTCTGAAATATTAAATTTGGCAATATTTTTTAATCTAAATGGTGCTACAAATGTAGGCAAACATTAGATAATGTTTAGGACATAGAGTAATTTTCAAGAAAATTTAAAAATTAAATGATACTTTAGATCTGTTTTTCTCAGTATATCATCCTTAAATTAAAATTAAACCTAAATGTTTAAATCTGAACTATGTAATATGTGGAAGTGCCATTATGTCAAATCTTGCTTGTAAATCTATTAGTTTGTAGCCTTCTAAGTTTTTACACATCAGAATATATTTAACGTGTTCATATATAATAAAATGCGCTACATATCAGGGCTATGTGGTCTTTAAAATTGGAAGGCAAAATAGTACTAAGATATGAAAATTGTTGTCTGCAACACTTTTTGCAGTATCACCTAACTGTATCTCTCATGCAGTTCTGTGCAAAGGCATGTTTAATCACAAGCTAATATTAACATCCCACCATTTTTGCCTTTAATCCAGAGAATTGCACTGCAATACTTTTATAGTTTATCACACAACATTACTATGATTATTTTGTTTTTAGAGTATGAATTGTTAATTGTAAAGAATGCCAAGATAATTTTAAGTTGCAAATTCATGATTGTCTCTGAAATTATCTTTTTGCAGGTAAAAGTGATCCGTTTTGTGTAATTGAATTGAACAATGATAGATTGTTGACCCACACAATATATAAGAACCTTAATCCTGAGTGGAACAAAATCTTCACTTTGTAAGTCTTACCATACTTCTTAAAATTTCATTCCAAAGTTTAATTGTGGCTTTCAAAATTATCAGAACTAAATTGCTCTAATTTCTTAAGTACAGCAAATAAACGTCTTTGGAAAGACAGATAAGATAATGAAATATCTATAAGCAAATGTTTTTTTGTCTATTGGTAATACATTTTATTGGTGATCTTCAGTATGACTGTGAACTTCATATGATAGTTCTAAAACATTTTAAAACCTCAAGGGGGAAATGTAACCAAATGTGTTGCTTACTAAGATCCTGGAAGAAAGATCTTGTACATTGGAAACTTTTAAAAAAAGTTTAAAAAACCTTACATCATATAGGTAGTCTTACAACAGTTCATTTAGTGACAGTTCAAAATTACCATAATTCTTGGTGGTATCAAAAACTGAATCTGGGAGCTGATATTCAGTAAGTGTGATATATTTATTTATGTTTACTTATTTAGGATTTTAAAATCTAGAATCTAAAAATCATAGGAGCTTGCTCCTGGATATCCGAACCAACCACTGTTTTGGGGGCTTCCAGAGAGCTTCAAAAGGCATGGCTGTTGCAGAAAGCCTTTGGGAACAGTGAGGATTGCCATGCACTCACTGGGTAGTACTATTAGGAAATAGTGTTGCTTTGATTATGGTTATTCTGTTTTAGTGTTTTTGTTACTTGATGTAAGTAGCTCAGAGCTATTTGGAATTGAGCAGCAAACAAGCTATAATAAATAAACAAAAGAGGCACTATATTTCTTCGTATTGCTTTTTTGTTAGGAATAGACTTGGGATTAGTACAGCACATGGATTGATCTTGTTCAGCACTTTAGACTAACAATTTGTGCACCCCCAAAACCCCAATACCCTATAAAATTCAGTGCATGGCTTAGAGCAATATCAAAGTTGCTTGGCTAAACTTTCCTAAGCTTTTCCTAATCCAACTCTAAACCATCTCCCCCCAAATACTTTTCAAGTGATACTACCAAACACTCTCCTCTTCAACCCCTTTAAAGATCAGGAGCTAAGAAAGTTTAACATCTAAGACATGCCCATTCCTGTTATAAAGGACAGCCAAAGCTTAGAGATAAATCAGAGAGGTCAAAATACTAGGCTGAATAATTAGCTGAATTGGACATTCGTGGCACAGTACTTTCTAACCAGTTATTATGATTCTTCATTTAATAAAAGTGAGTTAGCTATAGGAAGGAATGTAAAAAAGCTTTGTAATATTTTAATATAAGAAATCTGATGTATTGAAAATGATTTGGTAGATAAAAAGTTCTGTTTGGCACACCTTTTTTAGGTTATAGAGAATTGGAGCATATCTTACAAGCTTATCAATGGAAATATTTGATTTTTTTTTTAATTTGAAGAATCATCTTATTATTGTAATTTCTCCTAATTATATTATAAAAAAGACAGGTCTGTTTCATGCTCTTTACAGTTTAATAATCCACTGAACATTTCTGGTTAGAAGCTTTATTTTTTGTTGTTCTTGTTGAAACCAAAAAACCCAAAGGGCTAGCATAAGAACATTATATGATCTAGTTTCTAATCGTACAAGTCCAACATACATACCAAGCTTTTTGGGGATAATGGGGGCAGAATGCTTGCAACTTCAGGGCCTCTGTAACAGTCATAGCTTTATTTCAATCTGTTAATGGATGGGTATCATCAATCATACCTTTAATCAGACTTCTGGTTTGAGCTTCTTCGGCGACGGCCCGAAATCCACACTCCTGCACAGTTTTGATCCATGCTCGCTGCTAGAGCGCCCCAGGCCGGCTGGATTCAGGACAAAAGCCACCCCGTAGAGGTGGTAAAGAGGGGGAAGACCGCCAGCAGGATCGAGGAGAGCCGCATCTCTCCTCCTCAGCTGGCCATTACTCCCTTTCCCAAAGGCAGTTGCAGCGGTGGTCAGAAATGGCCACCTCAAAGAAGAACTTGACTGGAGAGAAAGTTTTGATTGACCAGGTTGAACTGAAAAAGCAACAATATAAGGTACCCTGGAATTTGAACTATAAAGAATAACTGTTCCCAAAGAAGATTTTTTGAAGTGGCGAAGGAGAGAGGGAAGGGGAAAGATCTAGGTTTTTTTCTTTCCTTCCCCATATTGACAGCTAAGAGACTTAAGCAAGAAATTGATAAAAATTCACTTTGACATTAATAGGCATCTAAGCTGAAAATAAAATGTCAAAGTGATAATAAAGATTTTTGGATACTCAAAAACCTTTAGAAGAAGGAAAGGAGAGAAACGGAAAAAATAAAAGGGTGAGATCTGGAAAAATGGAGGAGACCACCTGGAAGTAAAAGGAATTAACAGTGAAACTTTAACAAGATTCCTAAAAGATACATTCTAACTGAAACTTTGTAACAAGATAAATAGAACTCCAGGAAGAGAAAGCGGAAAAAAGAAGCAAGAAGAAACAGCTTTGTATTATTTGGATTATTTGGTGATTTTTGGATTTTTGGTTATTGGACTTAAATGACTAAAATCAATCGGGTGATTGTTTAAAAGTGTTTAAAATGGCATCACTCTTAGAAGAACTGAAAATGGAAATTAAAAAAACAGAAAGAAGACACATAAGAAGGAAGAGATTTTTTTGGCTTCGTATTTCAATTCTTAGAAATGGAGATCTTGAACTATGAGAAACAACAAGAAATGCATCTAGAATAAGAAGGGCGCGACAAAGAAGAAGCCATCTTAAATGACCAAGTAACTCTATGTGGGGGGGAAAAAGGAAATGGGGGAAAGAGAGTGAAAAATTTAAGATTTGAAAAAAAAGAACAGTTTGAAAAGCAATTACAATATTAGAAAGAAACAGAAGAGAGGATTACAGAAGAGAGAATTAGAATTAGAGAGACAAGGGGTCAAAAAGGGGAGGGAGAAGAAGAGGGGGAAGAAGGAAAGGAAAAGAAGTTATAAAGGACAGAAACAGGATATAGAGAAACAGGGAAAACATACAAGGATTAAAGGTATAAGCCTATTTAGAAGACATAGAGACAATGGGTGAACATTTAATTGAAAGAGGATTCTGCAAGGGTACATAAGATAGCATTGTTATATTAGAAATAGAAATGAATATAGAAACAAGTTGATTAAAGTGATAGATAAAATGCTTACTGTAATGTAATGGAATGTTTGTTAATAAATGAAATAAAGAGAATGAGAGAATGAAATTAGGAAAGGATGAGAACATTTTAATTGTTATTAATGATTTATAAAAATTTAAGTGAAGAGAAGTATGTAAGAAATAGGAAAAAAAATATGGAAATATTAAAAGTGTTCCTAAGGAAGTATGATATTTAATTGAAAAGAAATGTTAAAGATGTTAATTAATATAAATGGAAGATTGTAACTAACATTAATGGTTGAGCTGAATTGGAATAGAGTAAGTATTTTATGTACTATTGTTATATATATAATTTTTCTTTAAGAACTTAAAGAAAGTATGTATTTTAAGAATATACCAAGCAAAATTCGATTGGCAAAATTTATGTGTTATAAAATAGAGGTTAGTTATTGAATGTTATACTTGTAAAGGTATAAATTGAACTTTAAATAAGATTTGAATGAACAAAAACTAAAAAATACAAAGGTGTCATGTCCAATCAGTAACTACAGGGGAAAATTTGTTTAAAGAGAAAAGAAAATATGAAATTGAAGCAAGACAGACAAAAATATAAATATAATGATTTGAAAGATTGAAACTTAGAAAAAGATATATAATTGAATTTAGAAAGGAATGAGATGATTAAAAACAAGGTTGAGAAAACTAAGAGAAGGTAAAAATCACCGAGAAAATGCTAAAATAGTAATAAGGTGTGGAATAGAATTCAAAGATGAATATGAAATTGAGTTGTGTCTGTATGGAGAAGTGATAACCCGGGATCATGCTATTCTCAAAAAGGTTTTTTATTTGTATTATGTTTTGTGAAAACCCAAATCAAAATTTTTACCAAAAAACATACCTTTAATCAGTCAGTTTGAGAGATAGTCTGAACATGATTAGAAGTGCTATAGTGCTACAGTGAATATCTGATTATGATCAGACATGTACTCTTAGGCTTGCAAAATTCTGTTCATATAACTTTTCAATAAAGTAAAATAGGTTTAGCTGGTTATGCTCTGTCTCACAAGGCTTAGCCAATGGTAACCTAGCTACAATTGTTCACATACAGTATGGTAACCCTTGTATTACATAAAGCAGTCAGTGTGGGGCTGCCCTTGCATTTATTGAAAATATCTCATTTGGTGGAAAATGCTGGGAACAAGTTGCTAAGCAAGACACCTGGCCATGTTCATATTATATGTTGTTAAAGCAATTGAATCAGCTATTAGCTAATAAACCAAGTTCAGATTCTACTCATGTAGAATGTGGAACCAGTTCAAACTTAAGATTGTTAAGATAGATCATTATATGGGAAGCAGGAATGACATTTTACATGTTTTTTGTAATATGCCTGCACTCTGAAATGTTCTACCTTAACAATTGTGAAGTGACTGCCATTACATCTTTTATTTTCCTTCTCATGCAAGCCTTCACCACTAATTTGTGGTTTGTTCTCTTTTCCTCCAGTTTTTGATTCAGCATTATTTTAGTACTACTCTAACATATTTTAAATTTTAATTATATTATAATCCACCTTGAGATTTTAAATGAAATATTAGTTATGGACAGATATATTTATTAACGCATGTGTATTATGTAACATATACAATATATTATATAAATACAGTAATATATTGAAATGATATATTAAAATATATTAAAATGATTATGTCCTCAATATATAGTTTAACAATTGTTTGCACACACACACACACACACGCACGCATACACACCCCAAAAAATAAGACCGGATCTATTTTTCTTTTGGGCCCAAAAATAAGTACTAAGGCTTATTTTTGGGGTGTCTTATTTTTCCCCATGTATGGGAGGCCCATTTCTGCTGATTCATAGTGGGGCAGGAGGCCGTGTAGTGAGGCAATGGCGCCACCATGAGGTCGGGGGGTTGGACCTGTCCCACGTGCCCCGCACTGGTCTACCTCAGAGCCCCTGAAGCCAGGCCGTCCATTCCCCTATACCTGCCTCGCATTCAGCCTCCTGCTCTGTTGCGGCTGTGAGCAAACAAAAGTGGGCCGATAATCAGGTGGGCTCCTGCTGCACATGACTGTGAGGCAGGTGTTGGGGTGTGGATGACCTGGTTGAGGGTGCACTAAGGTAAACTGGTGCAGGACGTTTGGGACAGCCTGCATAGTCTCGTGGCCGCGGCACTGCAAGCAACCAGATTGAATGAGTGGGTGGCCAGTAGAGCAGGTTCTTAAGTAGGACTTATTTTAGGGGTAGGGCTTATATTAGGTGCACATGGAAACATGCTAGGGCTTATTTTTGAATAGGTCTTATTTTCAGGGAAACGGTATATATTTCTAATTTTCTCAATATATTGAATCCAGATATCTCACCATAAACAGAGATTGATATTTATTTATTTAATTTTATTTATTTAATTAAACTTTTATACCGCTCCCTCTCCCAAAAAGGGACTCGGGGCGGTATACAGCCTACTAAAAGCATACAATAAATACCCAATAAATACAATTAAAATAAATTAAACCAAATTGATAGAAATTTTCTCCCCCCTCCCAATTCTCTAGACCTAAAACCAGGGGTGGGATTCTACCAGTTTGCACCTATTCGCTAGAACCGGTTGTTAACATTCTAAGCAGTTCGGAGAACCAGTTGTTAGAAGAAAATACTGATCCTGTAAGGAAGGCAAGAAGGAAACATTCTGGTGTTGCTTACAGAAACTGCCTCTCCATTAACCCTTATTACATTCTTGGCAGGACTAGACTTCCTGTCTCAGGAACATCTCTGGAGTTTTTTTCCCCTCCTTTGCTGGTACTTTGCTTGTGTGGAGTGACCATTCAAAGTGACAATGGCACTGAAAAGTGATTTATGACCATTTTTCACACTTACGACTGTTACAGCATCCCCATAGTCATGAGAGGCCAGGCGAGGAGATGCGTGCCTCGATGTGAGTAATATGAGTTGGCCACACCTAGCCAATAACATGACCACCAAGCCATGTCCACCCAGTCACATGACCACCAAGCCACACCCACCACCTAAGCCACACCCACAGAACCGGTTGTTAAAAATTTGAATCCCACCAGTGCCTAAAACAACTAAAAATGATTTCCTACTCTTATAATCCTGTTCAGAATAGAGGGAATGAAAGTTAATGAAAATTTTAATTGAATTTAAAAGTTGGATAATTTCATTCTGTTTCTCAGTGGTAAATTGGCTCTGCTTTACTTCACAAATACTCATAAATATTTCCATAAGTTTTATTTTTATTACTCCTAGCATTAGTTTTTATAAGTGATTCCCCCTAATATGATTCTTTTTCTTCTTATGCACTATGTTGCAAGCCTTTATTTTCAAGAGTCTCAAAACTCAGAAAATATATGTTTCCAGTTTTCCTTTATAAGATGAAAGACTTCTTTATCCTATTCAAGAGAAAAGAAATAGAGGATGAGAAAGGACTACATATATGGAGGCTTTGCAGAATGTTCTTTTCCCAAAGCCCCAGCTTTGACATTAAGATTCATTCTGCATAAATGGTATCTAATTTAAAACAGGTTAACTTCCAGTAACCTTGAGTCCACGATAGTCTTAAAAGAGTGGTTATTCAAGTGCCTTCAACTGTCAATTCTTGCAGGAAGTCTAGAAGGAGAGTGTGAACAACAGTTTCAAAATTGCTAAGAGATATAGGAAGACAAGATGGCTCTTCCTTCTCTTAAGTCCTGCATGGAGAGGGGGCGGTATATAAATCTAATATATAGATTAGATTTATAATAAACAAGTCCTGCCAAAAGTGATCCACAACCACTAGTCTGGTTTTCATTCCATGGTCCTTCAGTACTCTCTGAAATTTTAATTCCATTATTAACATCTTTTCCAAAAAGAAGAGGTTGGAGTTAGAAAAAAAGCTGTTCCCTATTGGTAGTTCCTCAGCCATTGTTCAAGGCGTGGGCAGGCTAGGACTTCTTTCAAAGCTGCTCAATTGTCCCTTCCTCAAAGAAGAATTGATGACTGCCAGAGTCCAACTCCCAGTTCCCTTTCTAGATGTTTTGGTCAGCCAAATGTGTCAAGTAGATATACTAATATTGTAGAGAACTTTCCCTATTAACTTGAGTTTACGCAGCTCAGGAACATACTAGGTAACACCACAAGTTGATACCTCTATCACTTCAAAAGATTCCATCCATCTGGCTTCCAACTCAGAGCAAATGCAAGTGATTTTATCCATGAAATGCTTAGCCAGACGATCACAACTTACACTAATTGGTTCTTCCGGCCCATCTTTGCCTAATAGGGTCTGAGACACTCTAAATAGTGCAGCTGGCAGACATTCCGTAGACACAATAAGAGCAGGGAAGTATGTAATTGCCAAATGTTCAGTATTATGCCTGAGTTGTATTCCTATTTAAATGGGTCTTCTTTTAGCCTTCTTTTTCAGGTTTAGACTTTACTTTCAAAAATACATGTACTATTTTTCTGGGACTTAGTGATGCATTTTTGTCGGCAAAAACTGACAATGTCAGTTCAGTGACTTTGCACCTCTTTCTGCCTTACCCTTTATAGCAATATTAAAGATATCCACTCAGTTCTTGAAGTCACAGTTTATGATGAAGATCGTGATCGGAGTGCGGACTTCCTAGGCAAAGTGGTCATTCCATTATTGTATGTAAGTTGATATTATTATTGTTATTATTATCATCATTGCCATTGTCATCTGCTCTGAATTTCTTTATGCTCATGGAAACAATCAGTACAGGCTGTCATTTCTCAACCCAGGTCTGTAATAGGAATACTGAAAAAAATTTAACATACTCAATTCACGGCCATGTTGAATCCCATGATAGTTAATTTTTCCTGACAGACTTGGTCCTGGTAATGAACAGGTACTTGTCAGAATTGCCACAGTTGTTTTGGGTTCTCTGTCAGTTTCAGCAGCTGGGGGTCAAAGGTCATGGAGGGAGTGTATTCAGTAGAGACTGTGAGACAGACGGCTGTCATGTCCTTTTCCTGCAGATTCAAAATGGTGAACAGAAAGCCTACGTTTTGAAAAACAAGCAGCTGACAGGGCCAACAAAGGGGGTCATCTATCTTGAAATGGATGTGATTTTTAATGCTGTAAGTCTTAACTTTGGCTTTTTTGTACTGCTAAAGAGTTCGGTTTCATGAAAGCTTTTGTTCCTGATTTGTAGAGAATTTCTGTCATTCCTCATTTTCTCTAAACTTTGATATATGCTGCAGAATACTCTTCTGCCACTGCCTGAGACAGTCACACTTTATCACTTCACTGCTACTGCTGTAATATATACACAAGCATGAGCTTCTGCGCTTCATAGTTCTAGCTTATAATCTTGGCCTTGCGATTTTGAAATGCTGTGATAATGGTTCTAAATGATACATGTTTCAGTGCCTAAATATCGTGACATTCTGATGTTTAGGTGAAAGCCAGCATCCAAACATTAATGCCCAAAGAACAGAAATATATTGAAGAAGAAAACAGACTATCTAAACAGGTAAAAATTTAGAATTGCAACGTTATTTTGCAGTTTTGTGATGGGGTTTTTTGGGGGAGGGGAGGGAATAAGCAGTTAAAACACATTGTGATTTGTAATAAAAATTTATTGGACATGTGAGCATGCACGCACGCACCCGCACAGACACACACAGACACATACAGACACACACACACATATGCCCCACTCCCAGCAAAAACTGAGCTTTAGAAAAGTGTCATGAGAACTACAATAAAGTCATCAGTTTTCCCCTGTGTATCGGGTTATGGCACAGGTGGCTGTAAACTTAGTCTACCATACATTTTGTGACTAATTTGACCTACAGGAACTCTCATATTATTGTGGATTAGAGAATCTATCAGTCTTTTGTTCTCCTAGTTCTAATGCTGTGGTGCTTATTAGAATCTTAATTAAAGCAACAAACTTTTATTTGACTCTTCAAAGACTGACAAATTTTTTTTCTGGATATATGTTTACTTTTACTAGCTAAAATATTTACTTACAAATAGTAATTGTTTTAAAATGTTCATTTTGTTGAAGAATTGGATAAAATAATATTAGAACCAAATTTATTCTATATTTGTTATTATTACAGTTTTGGTACCTAGATAGGGTCTAAATCAATCTGCTTTTCCAGAACTGATTCATAAACTGAATAGTGTTTGTATACTTCTTACTTAAAATATAGAATTACTTTTAGTAAGGACTTTTTATAAGCAGTCAGATAATATTTTCATAATCATAAAACAAGCAAATACAAAACAAAATACTTTCAGTACAGTCCTCCCAGATTTTTAGATATTAGTGGCCACATTTGCAGACAATGGTTAGATAATCTTTATCACATAGTTTGAACTTAAAAATATCTCCTTAGAGAAATACTGTTTTAAATAAAAACAGCTACAGTATTATGCTTCAAAATGCAACAAGTTAGTAAGTTCTTAGTGAATTTTATGAAAAAATTCAAGGTAATATCTTTCCAAATGCTGGTGAAAAGATCTTCACAGTTTTTAAAAAGAAATGCATGATTTTTCTTATTCTTGTAATGTTTTGTCATATCTTAAATGGAAAAACAAATAAAATTGCCTGAGAATTACTGCATATGTCATTTTATATAGCTAGTATAAAATTTGTTTCAAAAATCTGGATTAATATAGTAAATCTTTGAACCTCAGTGCCTGGAACACGGTTACATATTCAGAATGAAAGCTTAGTAAGTACAGCAGCATTGTAATTTCTTCTATTGTGCTGCACAGTGGAATGGTACAGCCTTTTATATTTTGCAATTACTGATAAACCTGTGGATACCTATTGACAGTTACTTTTTTATTCATCAGTAATAGCACTTTTACTTTATATAGTGTATCCTTTTGGGATAAAATGTGAACACAGTCAGAATATATTCAGCAGCACAAAAGAAGCTAACACATGCTCTGTTTCTCACCTCTAGCTTCTTCTAAGGAATTTTATGCGTGTGAAACATTGTGTCATGGTCATTATAAATGCTGCCTATTTTATAAATGGTTGTTTTGAATGGGAGTCACCACCAAGAAGTCTGGCTGCTTTTGTGGTACGATATTTTTAATTTATTCAATATATTATTCATCATTTATGGCATGTTTAATGGAAAACAATTATTAATTTTGCACACAAGCTTAACAATTCCCATTTGTCCCTAAGGTCAGTGGGAATGGCTAAACAAATCATAGAAGAATTTTCTGAGGTTTACTTAATCACTTCTGCTGGCAGGAGAAGCAAACCAGGAGCAGTCAAGTAGGATGCATCAGCAGGTTACACAATAAGCCAACATTGAATATGCAGACACAGATAATACTTAATAGTCTCAAACTTGGAACACATTGTTATCAACTATTCAGTAAGTAAGCAATAATAATGGACAAGTCAGTAGTTTTAGAATTGATGTGCACCTTGAATTACTGATCTCTTAAAAATGATTTACTTATCACCAGGATTAGGAAGATTAATGTAGTCACTGAAATCTTTATTATGTCATTCCTGATAAATTAGATTCCTGGTCATCAAAGACAAACTGTGGTAGGGTTTTCTTGCTTCATAAACTTAATGTCTAATCTGCATCATTTTTCTGGTAAAATAGTTTTTTGCTGTGCGGGTAGATGTCTACAACTGTTTATACAATGATACTAATATTGGAGGTGCTGTATATAGAGGTTGTTTTCTAGATTTCTTATAAAGCACTACTATACTAATAAGTACAAGAAACTGAAATTGGTGTCAGACAACTGTTTAATTCAAGGAATCATACAGGAGGGGTATTCTTCCTATTTGGAAAAGCTGAAATATTGCTATGGGACTTAAGCAACTTACCTTTTCCTGTAGATTGAAGTAAAAACCTTGCAATATAAAGAATAATACCATTTTATAGAGAACACTATTTGTGATAAATTTATATTATCACAGTTAGAGGTTGCATTCTTCTCAGTACAAGTTGCAGATAAATGACAATGTGACCGGGCTATTGCCATCATCTATGTTTTAAATAAACTGTTATTGTTGTGGAATATAACTAATTACCTTAAGCCATTTGGTTTTCATTGGTTCTGGTGTCTCACTTGGGAATTCTACATTGATCAAGGTAGTGCAAAGAGTAACAGATTTTAAGAACGAATCAAAATACAGAACCTTAACATTTTAAAATAATATGGCATGATCTTCATATAACATTATCTTTATGTTGATAGGTAGCATCTGAATGTTTTCAAGGCCTTTTGATAAAAGGCAGCTTATATGTGTGCTTATAGTCAAATTTTTTATGAATGACTTGTCATAAGATAGATTTCAACATCCTATTCTACTGTCAAAGAGCCACAGTAATAGATAGCTTTTTATTATGACTCATTTTCAGTAACAGTTATGTCTCTGAATCATAGCACATTTACTGATTATAGAATTGCAACTTATATCCACCGTTCTGCAAAATTTAAAATACTTTTGAAGTAATAAGATTTTAATGGTTCCAACAAATTGGAGAGTAAATGACCAACACAGATAAAAGCAAAGTTGTACAAAGTGGAATCCCATTTTTTTTATTCTTGCAGCTGCTTGAGAAGACAGAATTAACAAATAACATATTTCTTAAATCACAGCAGGTGCCAGCACCTAGCCATTCTCAAAAAACTAAATATCAGAGCTGATTAAAACTTGGAAAGGGAAACAACAAAAAATTACTGGATTATAGTCTAGACTGAAAAATCAAATGTCCTGAACAAAGGAAATAATAAATCACTTCCATACAGTTTTCTGGAACACAACATGGATATATTCATTTAGTAAACTCAAGGGAGATTTTATTACTTAACTTCCTCTAATTTTCTGCTGGGTTTTGGTTTGTTCCAACGACTGTGAAGTGTTTGGTTCAGATAACATGTTCCAAAGCTTAGGATTTAAATAATATAGAAACAAATGATAGTTTTTCCTCGAATAGGAATCGTTCTTCCAATTTCTATATTGATCGTAACTAAACATTCAGTTTACAAAACTAATTGTTTTTTAAATATTAGCTTTTTTGTTTAAGTTTAAATTAAAAATTTGGATTACTTCTATGTAATTTTAACATGCAATTATTCAGCTCTTTGCCACTCATTCCTGTACTTGTGAAAGTTGGAAAGTGTACTGATTTAGGGCAGATGAGGATGTATGCAACCTTTTTCCTCCACTGTCATATTACTATAATGGTCTGAAAAATAATTGGATATCTAAGATTTAAGTAAAAAGAACTTCAAAATGAATTAGTGAATTACTTTGGCAGACAAATTTTATTCTGTAAATAGGTTTGTGGATAATTTGTGGTACTGTGGACTATTTTAAATTGTTTTAGCCTTTTCAGTTGTTATACATTAAGTGTTGCTATGTTAACATTAACATTTGATATTTTACACATTTATTTCCTTCATTGCTGTGTGGTCTTTGGGGAAATGTGCTCTAGTGTTACATGAAAGAGACATAATATTGATCAGGTAACATTTCAGTTACACTTATGTATGTTGCAAAATTAATGAAAATGCCAGGCAAAAATGTCAGAGTGCACAAAAAGGTAGGATTTTAATTTGGGCAGTTAAATGAAAAGTTTAAGATTTATGTTACAATATGTCCTTTTAGCTTACAGTATAGAAGTCATAATACAATAATTGCTGTATTACTTTAAGGAAAATTAAGTCTTTATTTATAAAAAGTAAATGATATTCTCAAATTATTTAATTTGGTATAAATAGTCAAATCTTGTTCTAAATAACAATCCTTTCATATAAGGAGAAAGATACAAATACACTACATTTTTGCAAGAGCTTGGAAGATTATGTAGTCGTCATCTTTTGATTTTAGCTAACATTCATCTGCAATCTGTTTTAGATTTTAAAGTAAATCTAAAGCAGTTCCTGTACTATTTTTCCCATTTTAATGCTCAGATTTATTTAGCTTAGGTTTGTACATATTTATGTAAACAATTTCTGTATTTAGCCATCCCACATGAAAAGCTAGAGGTCCATCTTGAAATGATTAAGGTCTTAAATTGTCATTACAGGTTTATGATTAATGGGGATTAATAGAATAACAATATAATGGAGAAACATGAACATTATTTAATAGACTTATTTTTGGTAAATGTGCCAAAAAAAGACCAAAAAAAAAGAAAAGAAATAATTCAGATAGTATATTCCAGTGTATAAAGAGGTATTGTCATTTTTATTTAGTTGTATTATTATACATTGAAATGTTTCTCTAGGAGCTCAGGATGCTATACATTGAATTCCCTCCCCTAATTTTTTGCAATAACTCTTCTGTGGAAGGGTAGAGAGTGACTGACCTAAAGTCATCCAATTAATTTCATTGGATGAGTTTGTATTTGATCCTGGGCCTCCATAGTTAGAGTCTAGTAGCAACCATTACATAAAATGGCTTATTTTACTATATATATTATTGTATAATATAGTTTTCTCATAGAGATTTGTAAGAGGAACTTTCCTTGAAATAAGATGGTAGCAATTGAACATCTTCTGGACCATAAACCTGGGCAGATGGCATACATCTGTTATTACCATAAAAGTGTGCTGAGATTTACAGAACATATTCACATTGAATGGCTGTGACAATTTCAGTCTGTGTACTCTGAGAGAATAACATTTATTGTTAAGTTCAGAAGCCCGTATATAGTATTTAACCATAGTCTTGATTCCCATGTACTCTCTTCAGATCCTTGGTGCAGAACCCATCAAAAGAGCTGTTCCTCTGGACCTGAGGTTTGGCAGGGCTGCATTAATTCCACATAGGGGAGATAGTTTGGAATTAAAGGAGATAGTGAAACACATAAAATCATATGGAATTACATTCCATATCCATACTGAGTATTAGGATTTAAATTATTTCTTTAAAGGAAATAACATACTGGTTTATATCAATATTTAAGTATTCAATTGAATAATTTAGGCATATAACCACAGAATTCCATGTTTAAGAGAAACTGCTTCTAATAAATTAGGGAGAGGGATCTCTTTCATGTATACAATAAGAATTGAATTTGAAAACTTGTTATTGCAGAAAATAGTATATTTTCATGATCTAAATCTTCTGCACTACCACAAATTGCTGTTCTCTTTGAATGGGATAGGGGAATGTGTTGGGGGTTGAATACACATACCTGTAAAGAAATAAGCTGTTTATGTGTTTATGCTTATATTTTAGAAAACGTTCCTTTCTTCTTGATTTATTAAATGCATTAGATCAGTTCTCATAAAGTAAGGAAAATAGTTAATGGGAAAATATCAGGCTATCTAATTCATAAATAAATATCTTGATATCCTTTCCCTCCAGGTTATGGCTTTATTCCTGTTCTTTTTCTTTATTCCTATTGTTCTTTATATTCAGTTCCATTTGTTGAAATGGCTTCTTTTTATGTACATCTCAAATGTTCATAGTTATCTAATTTTTAGTCTGAGACTGTTTTTGAATTTCTAGTTATAAGGTGAAATTTCAAGTAAGAGCAAGCCTTCATTAACAACTTTACTTAAGTCCCTTATTTGAAAATAAATTTAACAATCTTGTAAGGAAGAAACCTCTTAGAGTTTTTTTTATTATAGAAATTCAACATGAGCAAAATTAGAAATTTGGATTCCAATTTATACTTAAATAACATTTTAGTATATTTTATCCATCTGGGCAGAAATTTATTTCTTGCAAAATTTTAAGGTAAATATTCTGGAAGAGGAATCTGATTGAAATCACTTTTCAGAAAATAATGGACCTCTTCATTTATGTGAAAGAAACAGGAAATTCTAACATATTTTATTTAAAATACAAAATTATGTTTGAGAAATACTTTCTTACACATGAAATTAAGGAAAAGCTATTTAAAACTTCATAAGAAAGAGAGATGAAAAAAAGCCATTCTGTAATAGTTTTCAGGACAGTTCACAACAATCCTATTATTCTTAGTTTTTTAAACAATCTTAGGAATGTTTTGTTTAAAAACTGACAATTATAATTCCTAGCCTATCAAAATAAAAAGAAAGTTAAAAATACATTAAAAAAAGTACTAACAATAATTTGTTCTGAAAAAAATAAACTTGCTTTTAAAGGCCAACACGGAATTAGAATATATTGAAAATGCAATTAATGTCAACCACTTAGTAGCCTTCATTACTCTCAGAACTATATAGGCAACAAGAATACCATGTCTCCATTCAATTTATAATGGTCACCTTCCTTAACTAGAAATGACTCATTAATGGGCCAATTCAGGTTCTTCTCTATCTCATTAAAATGATAAAGCCAAAAAGAAGAAAAAAGGCTAATCTAACATTAGTTGATCACTGTCTTAAAAACTAAAAATCTGCTGCAAGTGAAACTTGACTCCTGGTGACTTCATGGTCATGCATACTTACTACTTACTGTTGATGTTATAGTATAAATAATCTCTCATGTGGAAGTAATACATGCAATGTGCTATTACATGTGCTTTAATTTCAAAATAAAACTATAATATTTGATGAATCTTTTACGATCATCTTACGACTGTCTGCATAAACACACTAAATAAACATTTAAAAAATATATCCCTCTGAAAACTGCATATCCCTTAGGTCACCCTTGATCCTTATCATTTTTTGTTTTAGAATACTTTGCATGCAGCAATAAACAATATTCCTCCTCTTACTTTTCTGTAAGATTGTCACCTAGTGAGTGTTTTGTCCTATAATGAAATCAGTGTGTGTGGGCAGCGTCTCTCTCTTTCTTCCCTTCCTGTTTATAATGGGTGAGATGGGGGGAAAGACTCCTCTCTTTCATTTCATGTAGTGTTTAATCCTAGTGATTCTCTCCATATCATCCCTACCAGGGTGGTTTAGCTAGCAGCATTTCATTTGCCTCCCCCCTCCTGTCTTTGCTGCCATAAAGCTTTGCAACTCCCATCCTTCATTCCTAAGCTCTTTGTTTACAGCACTTTCCTTTGCTACGCTGTTCTACTTGCTGTGCAGATCAAGGCAGAACAAGCAGACTAGAGTGTTTTCTGGGCTGGGCTGAGATGAGATAGCAAGAACTAGTTGATGGGAGGTGTGCATACCTACTTATCTTACCTCTGAAAGGCAAATGCACATGGCTTCAGTTTGAATTAAAAGCTAAACAGGAATTACACTGCAACTAATTCTAAATTAAATTGAAGTTGTAACTAATGAATGCTTCAATCCTTCATGAACAAGTGTTCTATTGGAAGAAACTCTGTGTATGTTTAATAACACAAGATTTGAGCAGTCCGTAGTTGCAGTCTTTATGCTATACTATTAGCAGAAGGAACAGGAATAAATACAAGTACTGTAGTATTGATGCATGAAAACAAAATTAAAAGCCATATTCTATAAGGCCATATTATCCATATTTTTAACACTCTTAAGCAGATTTAATTGTCTTGTTTCTAGTCAGGAATTTACATACTAATATATCTAGTTTACATGTTAAAATTGCTTAGCCTCTATAAATAACTCTGTTTGAGCTTTTATTGGTTAATTATTTTGAGTGCAATTCACAATATTCCAAACTTAGTATTTTTTTAAAGCTGAAAGGCAGTCTGTGAAGATAGTAATATTTCAGGAATTATTACTTTTGTAAACTTTTGCAGCTAAAATTAGTAACTATCAGAATATTCTTACAGGACACTTTTTCAATGAAATGGTATTTGTTTCTCTACTTCTCTGTTGAGGATGGATTTGTGTATCTTCTTTCTTTAAGCAGATATAATATGTATCTATTTCAGTGATTGAGCATTTGAGTGCACCAATGCAAGTCACAGCTGATAACTTGGGCAGCCCATCTCGTACTACTGTAGAACCGTATCACTGAACTGTCTGGAGTTACCTACCCAAGAAACAATTACTCTATTAGGGTCAAATACCCTTTCACCTTTCTACCTGAACACCTGCAAATTGAGCTGTATCGCATTCAGAATTTTAAGAACAGAGCCATTGTAAGGGGGTGGTTTGTTTCTGGGAGAAAATTATGCCAGTTCTCTCTTAAATGAAAGACAAGTCTGTTGTTACTTAAGGGATATTAGGCTTCACTGCATTTTTGAGAAAAACAAATTTGCTGTAACTTTATCTGTCATGTAGTATTGAATGAGTGCAAATAGACCCGATAGCATGTATAGCAGAGCAAGAAAAATAAGAGTTTGTAAAAGCAATGAAAGGGATTTGTAACCCTTATATTCTAAGGGATACCATATCAGAATCAAGGGTTAGAAGGGGAAATGTCTTAGTTACAGCATGAACATTAAATACCTGCACAGTAATTTCCCCAAAAATATCATCAAAGAAGGATGTTTTATTCTAAACTCACAATGAACTTACACATTTCCTGAAAGTAACTAGGTTGATCGTCTTTGTTGGAGTTTTAGTTAGTATTATTATAGTGAGCATATGAATATAGCATTCATTTGCTAATTTTATTATTTTATCTTTTATTTCAAATATAGCTAAGATATCTATAATTTCATGTTTCTTCTTCATTTTCCTTCATTATTGATAATTTGCCATTTTTATTAGGCATTTGAGGTTTTGACCAGAAATTTGAAATACATTATGAGATAAATGAATGTGTTACCATTATTAAAATTTATCTAATTGTAAAATGAACTTTAAGTTATACTAACAAAAATATGCAGTTGAATTAGATTTTAAATTGAAATAAATAAATGTATTAAGCTGGTATACTACATAGCTCCTTTTAATACTATACTATACAACTCCATTTAAATTTGTTAGGTATTGTCCCATAGAAATTTGTATAGGATTCCTGTCTTACTGTGCCAGTTTATATGGCCTACATATAAGATGCATGATTGTCAACTTAATTGCCAAAGTGTAGCATCCTCATAAATGATTTTGTGATATAGATGGTTTCATTTAGATAATGTTTCACTAGATTGTTTCACTTATGCATTTCATTTTAAAGTTTACTGATTTTTATGCATTTTAACTTTTGTTTAATTCACCACAATAATGAGATCTTATGGAATAAAAGATTATTTATATAAATTATATCCCACCTTTTAATGTATGAATAACTTTGGCAGCAAAAAATGAAAGGAAATGAACGGGCTATCTGGTTTTTTTTTAAAAAATATTTTAATGAATTCTATATGAAACAAAATTTACTAGTAGTAATATACATGCTGAGAAAAATATTTCCAAATCAGGAAAGCAGAATTAATCTTCACATGTTGTGGCCCATCAAGATTACAAATTACACACATCATAGAGAGATTGAAGCAGTGAAATTATATGTGATATATCCATCAAGGGTGAGAAAACTGACCTGAATATTTGGGAGTTTTCTAATTCATACATTCTGGTAATAAATTGTTTGAATTAAATATTTCAAGAAATTTGATGTAACTGATTCAGAGATGCTAGAGATATATACATTTCAAAAAACAACCTAAATGTCTTCTATTTCTTGTCTTGTTTTTTTTTAAAAATCTAAAACTGGTATTATACATACATTTAACTGGAATAATAAAGCTGATCCTATGCAGTTTTACACTGACATAAATCTCACTAAATAATTGCTTTTGCATAATAAGTTTCAAACCATATTATAAAGCTGTAATCCTTTGTGTAATACACAAATTGTGTAATACACAAATTAATGGACATAAATTGGACATCTATTTTAAGTATGATTTCTGAATAAACATAGAACTGATCATTAAAATGCAAACCAGAGTCAATATAAGTTAGATTTCAGTAGAATGAGAGACAATAAAAATCTTCGTGGCCTTGAAAGGATCATGTGTGTCCCTCATATCTTCTGTTCCTGTTTTATCAATGGCAAAATGCAAACTCTGTTCCTGGATGACAGAACAGATCAATTTTTACATGAGATTTATAATTTGCTTTAATACATATAACTTATGCTGTAGAAGTTAAAAAGTTTGATTTCACTGATGTATGGCTGATCATTCTGTCCAAAATGGATTAAGATAAAATGTTAGTATTGTCTAAAGTTTAAAGCACTATAACCACAGCCAAGAATTTGATTAAAATGATTTATTATATCAAGATTTTTCTTTTATTTAATGCTTGTCTTTGGTATAGCCTTTTTAAACTTCTTTCTAACAGTAATTTGACTGCCACACAAATGATAGAAATGAAATATCAAGTCTACAAAGCTTTATAAATTAATGACAAGACACAAATCTTAGAGTTTAATGCACCATCTTATGTTTTATAATTGACAGTTGTATATTCTTTTATAGATTTTAAGTATCATATAATACAACAAAAATCAGAAACATTTCAGAAAAGTCCTGCCCTAAAATATTTTTCTTGATGTTCATTTCTCCTTTTCTTCCAAGAAATATATTATGAGTTTTATTTTTTGTTTGTTTGAAGATAATTATACTTATTGTTAAAAAAATTGTAAAGGGAAGGCAAATAAGAACAGAGTTTTCTCTTATTACCCGTTCAATAAAAATATACCTGTTTGAAGTATAGAAATATAACACTGGTAACAGCAGATTATATAATACTAAAGAATTATCTAAAATTTGAACAAGAATATGTATTTATTTGTGAAATGCAATTTTAATATATAAACATACATTTTATTCCTATAATTTAATTTTATGGTCACGATTAAATATGACATTTTGTGTTGGAGCCAAGTTTAATAATTTCAATTCTAAAACAGGACTATTTTGTACTTTTTTACAAATGAAACTATTGTCGTATTTATTCTTAAATTATTTTTAACAATATAAGTCTTTTTCCTAAATTTACTATTTGTTTTAAAAGCATAAACTTTGAACGTATACCAACATTTTAATAATTTTTAAAGTACACTGAATTATTTTAATGTCAGCTTTTAAAGTAATTTTCTGCATAGAAAATATAAAGCAGTTTAAAAATAAAGTATAGTTAATATTAAAAAATACTTTTTAAATTTCATTATCCTAATTTGATGCAATTAGATTCAGTTTAAATTTGTATGCCTGAGGGTTATTCTTACTTACCTGTAATTTAATAAAATATAGGGGTAAGTTGCAAAATGCTTAGATTTGTTTCTTTTTAGATTATGAAAGTTAATGAATTGAATTGACCTATTAAATATGAAATATATAGACTGAAATATTATATATACAGTGTACCAAGTTATGTGATTGCTTTTGAACAATTTCCAAACAGGTGGATAATAGTTATTTATTGACATATGCAAAGATCCATGTATTAATCTGCATGCTTGTAATATAATAAAAAGTATAGAATCAAATATCATGCTTGATTTACAATTACATATTAGTCCTGCTCAGTAAAAGTATTTTAATAATATAATGAATGCATATATTAACTAGCATAAATATTAATCATTTTTATTATTGACTTATATCAAATATTTATTTTATCATGCAGAAAAACATAATTATTTAAAGTTTATTATTGAACAGTCAGTGTGAAATATGCAAAGCTGCTACTGTAGAAGTATTTCAACCACTCTAGAAAATAATATTTAAAAGTAAGCTAGCGTGATTTAGAGATGCTTTCTCTGAAAGCAGAAGCACAAGGAATTCCTCCTGTGATCAGTATTAGTCCTTTCACTGTAATATTAGATACAGCTCTTTATCACATGTTGTGCTTCAATGGCAAAGTTATCTAGAAAAGGTATTTACAGAAACCTACTGATTTAGAACATTCAGTCATTTGCAGTGAGCAATATTTGTAAAGTCTCCACATTTTCCTCATTGTTGAACTTATTATTTCACATTTCTTCATTTTTTTAGTTTTAGCTCAGTTCTAAAAAAATTCAATAAATGTCATTCTTTAAAATGAGTTTCATTAGCATTGCAATAGCAGAAACATAGCCAAGCAGATACAATGATTGACAATTTTTAAATTTTAGATAAAAGCAGAAGACATTCTTCATATATCTGATATCACAGTAGTTTTATGTTTTTGCTAATTTATAAAATTTATAATTCAGCAAATTAATGATAAATAAATGTTGTTCTGCTTTTGAACCCCTAGGTAGCACTATTGTCTCACAAAATCAGTGACATTTCAAGACAAGCCTTTATTTATTTATTTATTTATTTATTTGCTTGCTTGCTTGCTTGCTTGCTTACTTATTTTTCAAGACTTATAAACCAACTCTAACTAGACTATGTTTGTATAATTTTCAAACTTTAATGATGATTTTATGGCAAGTGACCTATATATCATGCTTTGAGATTCTCTCTTTTTCCCTGGATGATCTGAGGGGGGAAAACACAGTGACAAAATTCAAATTATTAGTTCAAATCCAAAAATTTTGATGTGATGTGCAAAAAAACATTCTTTTAATGTATTGCTTTTCAGCTATCAATACATCTGTGAGGTTCTGACCGACTATATTCTATTTCCTTTATAGAAAACACTATTCAGCACTTGCTTTATTTTCAAATCACTAATGAGGTAAATGAAGTCTCAATCTCTTAATCTTGCTTTTCTTTTCATCTTTAAACAGGGCCACCTACATGATTTCCATTTAGCTATGTGGGAGAAATGCAGTGGTTCTTATGAGGTTGGCATGGAGCAGTAGTAAGCAACACTTGTATACTGCTTTTACGCCATTTATTAAGTAGTATTCTAAAGATGAGCAACATTTATGAATAGCTGTTGCTGTTTCAGGGTTCCTTGGAAAATGCAGTTAACAAACAGTGTAGAACAAAATATTAAAGGGTTTTTTTTTTCATTGTCCTAGAAAAGGATTTCTTGTTTTAATGGTTAGTGAACTGCATATAAGCTTCTAAAATAGACTTTTCTATGGTTTACATGACTTGGTACTTCGAGTCATCCTAGCAATGATGTTTTTTTTTTACCATATAGATTTTTCTCCCCCTTAGTACAATTTCTTCTTAGCTGTATAATTCTGATAATAAATATATATTATGGAAGGAGACTTGAGTTATTATTCTGATCTTCAATCATGGCCTGCTTGAATCAAAATTTTGAATTCATTCTATTTTATTGATTACAAAGCACATAAAAATAATATTTTGAAGTTATTCCTTGCTCTAAGAATTATGGACTTCAATGATTACAATAGTTTCCTTTTATTCATTTGTCTACCCCTCCAACCTTTGGTTAACATAAGACAGCTGTGAGTGCAAAATTCATTGAGATTCACTAAGTGGGATTAAAAAAAACCTACAAAGGCCTATTAATGTGCATCTTTATTATTCCTTTGTCAGCGTGCTGCACCATGGGAGACTTGAAAAGGGAACACTACAGCTTTCTATGAACAAGCTGTTTTCTAATCATATTATCTGCGCATTCGTGCGTATACTAGAACATGCAAAGTCAAATGCAGGTGGGAGGGAGCCACCCTTTGACTCACTGTAGTAGCAAAAATATTTCAGGCTATCAGCATGAGAGTTTTCAGCTTTTCATTGTCTCAATAAAAAGGGGTATCTTTATCTTGAAGGCAAAGAACACAAATAGATCCCCAGTGTGTTTGCATGAATTCTTTAAAAAAAATCTTGCAATTAAAAATAAAGTAGTGAGGGAATTCTAATACAAAAGAAACTGAAAAGTATTATGATGAAATCTATTTGGAGTGAATTCAATAAAGTTAAAAAATGGGAGCTTCTATAATGATAGCTCTCTTTTTTTCCATCCTAAGTTTCTGTGGTCAATAGCCAAGTTAGAACAAATGGTGCTTACAAAACAGTTCATAGTTTGATTTGACAAAGAGGAGAAGCTATTTCCATGGTATACCCCAAAAGAGAGCTTGTTGAATGCATGAGCACTGTTGAACACAAATTTAGACTGATGTAAAGGAATCTTCCGTCTGGCGATAAGAAAATCTTTTTACAGTGGCTGATGTAACAGTTTGCACAGTTTAGCTACCAAGTCATTGTATTTTAATTATGATAAATAATCATTTGAAAGTATATTTAGAACCATGACTAAAAGAAATTTTGGGAAAATGGGAACAATCTGCTCATAGTCATAAATATTGTTTGGGTCTTGAATTCATAAGCACTTTTGCTAATAAAGGTAGTCCTTGACTTACAACTACAGTTGAGCCCAAAATGTCTGTTGCTAAGCAAGACATCTGTTAATTAAATTTTGCCCTATTTTACAACCTTTCTTGCCACAGTTTTTAAATTAATAACATGTTAAGTTACGAATCAGGTTCCCTCATTGATTTTGCTTCTCAGAAAGTTGCAGAAGCTGATCATATGACCCCGGGACCCTGCAACAATCATAAATCTGAGTCAGTTCCCAAGTGTGAATTGTTTTTTTCCCCCTGTGTGAGAGAAAGTAATGTGATTGTAAATACCGGTCTTACTATTTTGTTTCTGCAATATCTGAGCTTTGATATTTAAAAAAATCTGTGTATGCTTTTAGATTCCCAAAATTGAATACAACGGCCTAATTGTAATCAGAACTTCTTCATAATGCATTTAAGTATTATCCTCAGTTGAAAAGTGTGTGTATTTGTGTGCAATATGCAAATCAGCCATGATTTGATTTGGCGATTCAATTCAAAATTCTGATTTAGTAAGTCAGCTTAATTCAGTATGAAAACTGGTTGAAATCAGTTCCAAGACTTGGCTCAATACAAGTGTATGAACATGTACAAAATCCATCAAATGTCTTAATTTGATTTGAATGCATCTGATTCAATATGATGATTCAGTTCAAAGGGATGATTTGGTTGGTACTCTGAAATTTTGTATATATTTTTTGTATATAAAGGAAAAATGGTAATCAGTGTGATTACATGACAGTCAAATTAAATAGAACTGATTATACTCTCCCTGTGATTTGTGTTTCATAAAATATAAAATATGAGAAACAGTTTGGTCTAATGGGTAAGATACTAGGCTAGAAACCAGAAGACTGTGAATTTTAGTTCTGCCTTAGATATGAAAGACAGCTGGCTGACCTTGAATCAGTCACTCACTCTCAGCTTAACCCATCTTCACAAGGTGCTGATTGTGTGAAATATAGGACAAGGAAGAAAGAAGTATTAAGGTATGTTCGCTGCTGAGTTTTACACACACACACACACACACACACACACACACACATTTACCTACCTACCTACCTACTTACCTACCTACCTACCTTTGGGAAAATCAGTGGTCAAACTGGAACCATTAGAAAGTTTTTCATTTCCTATATTTACAATACAGTGTAGATATCAAGCATATAATTTACTTGAACATCACAATAAACACAAAAATCAAACATTTTGATACTGGGGGTTCAGAATGTCAGTAATGGCTGCTCTTTTTCTGATCACCTTTACCAAGAACTTACAAGCAAAGTTAGTTCTCTAAAATAGGCATGCCCCATTGAATCAATTATAAAGTGTTATGTATGCTCCCATTTCCCGAATAATGAATGTAATATGGGTTACTTCTGAGCACTTTAGTCAACAGCAATAGAAAAGGATTGTTAAATGAGATCAGTAAAATGAGATCTGTCCATTCAAGATTTTTATTATTCTTGTTATATTCTTGTAGTGTAAAAAGTACTCTCCCATTTTTAATTTCCCAAACTATTGAAATTTACAGATATTCCATTAGCCTGAAATATCTGTTCAAATTCATATAGACATTAAAACATTATCCATATGCTAATACTAATGCAGGGTCCTGGCTCATGAAAGCCACCATGCAGTCACGTGTACATGCAAAGGATTTCATCTGCAGAGATAGAAACTAACATCATTGGATGTTTAAAGATTGTAGATTAAAGATTGTGGATGTCTTATTAGGAATATGCACACTTTGAGAATTTGGATACCATAACATGAAGGATAACATGAAAGAGATTAATGTCATACTGATTTCTGACAGGGACATAAGCTTAAAGTTTCTAATGTATTCATTTCACAAGGCAGAGGAAAAACCAAAAAATGGCAGCAATGAACTAAGAATAACTAGATTACTGGTCTAAAACAACTTCACAAATATTGATAGTAACATAATTTTTTTCTAGAAGATATGTTGGGTTGTACCTGTAATACTATGGAAGGCTCTAATGAGAAAGTTATGTTCAGATAATGTGAAGGAAATTTTTGTGCTAACTCCATGACTGAGTTATATGTGTACCATAGTAAATGCCAAAAAATTGCTCATCAAGCTTCTAAAGACAGCTGGATTACGTAGATTGTACTTATAGGAGGAACTTAAGTTTATTTTTTTATGCAGGCATCACTAATCTGAGAGCATTTTATCATTTCTCATGAGCTGCTCATCTAGTTGTATGTATATGTATATACTCTCTGCATACACGCACACACTTGTTTTCTACATTTTTAAAAATACTCTGAAATCTTAGTGGAAGTGTTTAACAATGTTAAACTCAAAGTTAATTAATTAAAATATTGATTGTGTTGTGGCATCTGCAAGGTTTTGGTTAACATTCCCCCTTGCTGTAGAGTTTGAGTTTATTTTCATGTTTTGAAGCAAATTCTCATGATACCTTTAAATTATCTCCTTGGGGGTATTTTTTTCCTGAGATAATCTGACAGAATTTTCCTGCAAGATATGCCCATCAATTCTTCACATAGAGCACCTCTGTGCTTCAGGCTGTATGCAAATTTAATGCCCATCTCATTTTTGTTTCTCTTACATGGATGACAGACATTGTAACAATAACCCACATATTCCCTATAGGGATTTTCATAGGATTTCCTTATATATAAGAACATACATACATTTCTGGTTTTGCTTGTGTTTTTCCATATTATATATACAGAAAAATATAGGAAATTTATGACATGCATAGATTAAATGCATGTACCAGCATATGTCTCTCTGTCCTAGAGAGACTAATCATTACTAGAAAAATAGATGTGGTAAGCTAAAATGAAATTAATAATATATGTTGAAAAATAATTTCTAACATTTGAGTTTCTTCCCTTAGCAAAACAAAAGCTACAACATAAGAAATGAGTTTTTGCTTTTTCAAAATGAGCACCGTGAGTGCAAATAATGTAGTTGAATTTGGAAGCAACCTTTTAAATGTAGGTCAGACTTTTCACCAGAAACTAAAAATTTGTGAAATTAATTTTCATTATAAATAGCATAAAGAAATAGTGGTGTGCATGTTTATACCGCCTCTGTATTTTCAAAGAAATTTGAAACATATAGTACATCATCCTAAATGTAAATAGAGTAACTTGTGTTGCTGAATGCTTGAAAGCAGAACTATTTCCTGTTTGAGAGTTTCTTTGTAATTCCTCACCTTGGAAGAATGTAGAATGACTTTGCTGCTAACAACTAGGCCATGCCCATACAAAACAAGTAAGAAACATACTACAATCTTGGCCATAGCTTTGTTTCCATATATAAACAGGGCATGATTATGAGCAGGTCATGGTATTTGAGAATAGTTAAAGATTGCAGAGCTATTTTTTCTACATTGGTATTTCATGCAATTAACTAGCTTGGGAATTATTTTTTCAGAAAAAAATGATGTCCTGGGTAAAATGGAGATGGCATTTGTGCCTCCTAGTGGTTTCCTGTTCCTACTCTTACTCCAACCCTTTAAACCTGCAAAAAAAAAAAAAAACTGCTTCTTTTAGTAACTTTGTAATGCCCCTGATACCTTCCTACAGCAGTCTAGAGCTTTGAGGATCTTGAGTTACAATCCTGACCTCCTCAAGCATTGCTTATCCCTGAACCAGTAGAGGCAAATATATGCTGTTCATAGATGTTATTCTAGGTTTTTTTTACACGTTGCAGAGTAACAAACTTTTTCTACTTGTATTTACTCAATATTTAAATCTCTGTCAATGCTGTTTATATCTTGAGAACATTTGAAAATCATATTACCCACCAGGGCCTACCATAGTGATTGGAATTCTATAATTTGATATATCACCTGTTATAATATTACAATTTGTGAGCTTCATTTCCCATCCCACCCCTTGGTAATTGGTGAAAATGGAAAGTCCATTTGGGTCCCTGCTGCCATTTATACAGCAATACCATTGCATTTTCTTTGGTAATGAGCAAAGAAATGAATTAGGAAATAAAGATGGCAGCTCTCAGCACCAATTGGAAGTGACACTGTTCAATGGAGTAATAAGAAATATAGATCTAATTGATAAGCAGCAAAGGATTGATGATAATACAGGAGAAAACAACAACTGCACTTTTATAAAAAAAACCCATTGTTAATTATTTTATTCTCAAAGTTTACAGTTAACAATTTTTAAAATCTGTTATAAGTACTCTGTGTGTTTGTGTGTGTGTGTGTGTGTGTATGTTAGATTTCTGGTTTATCTATATTACTATTCAATAAAGGACTGTGAACTTTAAAAGAAATATATATTATAGATAAAACTACATAATAAAAATAAAAAGATAAAAGAAAAAGATAAAACCCTACACTTAATTGCCTATGAAGGGAAAAACAGAAAAAAAAAATATTTAGAAACAAAAAGAGGGGGGAAAGGAAAAAAAGTAACTAAACCTGAAAACAAAGTAAACTAAACTACATAAATAAAAAAGAAAAATTCATCATGTTATTAAAATGCTCATTTATATTAAAATTGGATTCAATTTTCCAACAATCAATTATAGTAAGTCATATAGAATCATATTTACCATCTTGCCTCTCTTAGCATAAAGCTAAAATTTCATATTCTGATATTTCAATGTTCAATCTTGATATTTTAGATAGAAGGTTACTCATAAATCCACAGAGGGTGTGGTGTGTGTAAAATGTATAATTGTAAGCGAACTATGACAACTGAGCATTTTGCTTGCTAAAATTTATAAAGAGCATTTTCATTAGGGTTGGATGTTTTTAAAGGTGCTCAGTGTTGCTGGAATTACAGTAGTCTATTACAATATACCAGGAAAGATAAACTTATATGTTTTCAGAACTATCCTTTCTGAGATCAACCATTATGAAAATATGAGTACACATATTTTATAATAAAGGGAACAATACACTATTTAAGAGTTCAACCATGTGAAAAGTCAGTTGAATGGTCAGCTGAGCTAAATGGTGCTTGAGAAACAATATATTCAATATAACAATGCACAATAATTTGACTTTTTTAAAACCAAAAGTGTTCGACTTTTTGTCTTGATCCAAGATGTCCATATTACTGGAATCAATCCATATTTTCTTGCTGTATCACACTGCAATGTTTTGTAACAGCAAAAACAAGCAATAAACCTGCCACAGAATTATAGCAAAAGGGAACAGTAGTCCAGTTTCCCTGGCAAGTGACATGTATTCCCTCTCCTGTAACACATTAAGAATGAGATCAATGTGACTTTCCTTGCCCTTGGCAATATCAGTATTTTGCCAGATCTGATTGACTGTCATGTCATAGTTAAGTTTATTAGGTGTGCTAAATCAGCAACAAAAGGAGAACAATATGCCCATAAAGACCTGGCTCTTAAACACAGATAGAAGGGTTAATTTCAGAGATTGCAAGTCCTATGAAATCTATGTGATTGCCTACCAAATAAATCTCTCTCAGCCCTAGGAAGGAGGCAGTGGCAAGCCACTTTTGAAAAACCTTGTCAAGAAAAAGAATACTAAAAATTAACATTAATGCTGTATATTTTATAATGCAAGCTTTTATATTTCCAAAAACTTTGGTTTTTTTCCCCTCCATTTCTTAATTTTTAGCTTTGTTCTCTAATGTAAGTTCTAATGTGAAATTTCAGTTAAATTTAACACAATTATTGATTCATTATAGATTCTTTTTTTTCTTTTTTTTCATTAAATACTATACAACAAAGAATTGGAAAGATAGTCAAAGAAAGAGTTGGAATGTAGAGCTATTACCTTACCTTAAAGCTGTTGTATTGCTTCTAAACTTTATGTGATCAGGCAAAATTTATTTTTTATTCATTGATGCAAACATATTTATGCAGTCTGGAATGAATTCTGAATTAACTGTAGATTCACATAATACTTGGCTTATGCATGACGCATCTTGTTATTATTACATAAGGTGGAATTTAAAGTATTAATGTGATCACATAAACTGTCATCTAAAATACATATTTAGGGGTATTTTATTTCATGCTTTCAAGGATGCTGAGATTAGGAATGAGTTTGTATATATAAGAAACAAGAAAGTTTTATTTCCATTGGTGAAGATCCTTTATTTCAGATTGAAAACTTAAGCTGTCCTTCAAAAACTCAGTCCTATTGATCACTTTAAATTGAATCTATCTCCATTATAATCATACTGGCTTTTTGTTTGCACAAGTATGCTTAAAATAGCTAGATAATATATTTCTCACTTTTAAGAATTTAAATAGTGTTTTATATACCCTAGATTTCTACATTTTGCCTTCCACATTTCTATTGGTTTTTTTAGAAAATAGATATCACATATACTTAGTGGTAACTTCTCAGAAACTTTAAATGTAAGGTGAATATGTTCTATCAGATTTCTGTTTGTGTAATTGTTAAAATGTTCAAGAATTAAATGTAAAGTTTAAATAAAAACTTAAAAGGCGCTTTCATCAAAATGCCTAACCTTTTACTGATCATAGTATTGTTTTATCTTTTTGTGTTGCTGATCTGGCAAAATAATCTTTGAACAATATCAATAACTGATTACACTGTGTTTTTAAAGATTGATCAAATCTCCAGAAATCGGACGATGAGTAAAAGTAGATTTCTAGGAAAAAAACATTTGTTAGATGGTGCATGTGTCACAACAAAGCCATTCATTGGCAAACATTATCTTAAGAGCTGTCCTTCCCTATTGAGAGAGGAGGAAGAATTTTTGCCTGTTGTTTTGAAGGAGTGTTTGAAGAAGTGTTCAAAAATAATTATCTTAATTGGGAGTTATCAAAATAAATTCATATTGTAATTATTCTTTCATCTACAATAATGTAAAATGAACACATTTATAATATATGAAAACTGGAATGTGAAAGTGCAGTTCAATTCTTAAAATTCCAGCTATATTTTGCTTCCAATCCCAGCAGTTGACCCAAGTTCCTTTTGTTGATAGTATCGTAAAAATACACTGCCAAAGTGTATTTCTGAATAAGACTCTGCATTTGGAATATTTTTTGGGGACCTTTTAGAAAAAGTATTAACATATTAAGAGCATTCATATTGTCAGTACTAAAACACTTTCTTATATGGATGGTCAAAACTTTGAAACATTTCCCCCCAAGGAGTCTACACAGCTATAAAGAAGGGACACCTGAATTTTTATTTCTTCAAAATAAAACAAACTTCTGAATTTAATGTAAAGAATAAAAATCGTTATATTGTTTGTAGTAGTACACTAATATTTCACTTTTTGTGTAAGAAACAAAAATGAGAAATGGTATTAGTTTCTTTGCCTTGAATTAATTGCTTTCCATTCTGTGGAAAACAATTTTAATTACTTTTATTTATCATATTTGCATAACTGCCCATATCACCTGACTCTTAAGCCTTGATTTAATGGATCTTGATCTAGCAAACTTCAGGCACAATGGACAAATGTTTTATGTGGCCTTCTTCCCTATATCTGCTCTCTAAATTATTATTTCTCTGCAAATGATGCTATTTAAGTCAATTACATAATAATAAAAAAGAACTTTGACACAAATGACATAAATTTTAACAGATGTTCAGATTTAAGAGACACCCTTTCCCCTGAATATTCTGTTAAATTGAAATTTTACTGTGCCATATTTAGCTGAGTGGTTAAGAATAAGTGTGATCTGAGATTTGAAATACCTTTCGCCCCATGTTTTGTACATTAAAGTGGAATTAAGTCGTTTATTTCTGTGAACAAAACTGATTGTTAACACCATTGTAAATGGATATATAATCCTTCTTCCATGCCTGTACTTTCCCCATAGACTCAAAATTTCCCAATCTGTTGAAACAGGAAAATGTACAATTTGAATAGCAAAGGAAGCTTCCCTCACATGTATTCCATTCTTTTATTGCATGATAATTGAAGATAAATAATCTTTTTCTTGGTTCCAGCTTTTCCTTATTATAACATGGAATTTTGAGCTATACATGATTCCACTAGTCTTGTTGCTGCTGTTGGTGTGGAATTACCTCTTGGTCATATCAGGAAAGGATAATCGGCCACATGATACTGTAAGTCTTTTTACGCATATATGTATTTGTTAACAAAAAATCTTGGGAAACATTTTTTCAAGGTCTTATTTCAGTGTCTGAAGGTATAAAGGTTTAGATGGGCAGGAATAAGCTCAACACTAACAAGACTTATGGCTTAAAGATCAAGTAGCAGTCAGAAGGGCTTTTGCACAAATTCATCTGGTGCATCAATTATGAATGTTGCTGGACCAGGAGACCCTTTTTATGATCATTCATGCCTTGGTTATCTCATCTGTGAATTACTGCAAAGCATTACCCTATAAGGTCTTGAATACCATTTGGAAGTTTCACTATGCAGAATGTGGTAGTATGTTCAGTTATAGAAATGCTATTAACCTATAAAGCTCTATATGTTGTAACGCTTAGATATTTGAAAAAGTCTTCCCATTATTTCTAGCTCTCCTGTACCTTTGACAGAGTCAGCTGCTCTGGGTTTCATCCATTAAACAATGTCATCTAATGGGATGCAAGAAACATGCCTTCTCTATTGTGTGTCTACCCTCTGGAACAGTATCCCTTTGGAGTATTATTGCTGTTCTGTTTTTTTTGGGTTAAGAGCACCTTTTATGAGGAGTTTTATCTGGAAAACCATCTTTCTTTTTTGTTGCTTAGCATTGTTGTTTTTCTTTGGTTTGCATTCAGTATGTCATCAAGAAGTAGAATATTTAAATACATGATTTATAATATAAATTAACATTTGGAGGATGCCTTTTCAGATATATTTTAGGAGAAGACTTTTGGGGCTCATGCAATTCTCTGTTTAATGTAAACACTATGGCAGAAGATGTCCAACAGGGGGAGCCTAAGAATTTGAATGTGGAAATAACATTCAGAAATAACCAGAAAGATTTTTTAAGATCCCCAAGAAACTGCCAAAATATTTTATACTGATGTGATGAACAAGTTGTGTTACAGAAATATACACTTAACACTACTTAGAAAAAAACAAAAGTACTGTACTTGAGGAAGATGCAACTTCACTGTATGAATGACATTAAGGGTAGAAATTATATGGCATTTCTTCTTTCTTACAAACAAAGAAGGAAGTAAAGATGATGGCTTCACATTATGAAATCATAATTTGTGAGTTATATTTCATTTTATCATTTTCTGAAGGAGGAACAGTGTTTTTCTTAGTGCTTATCCCACATTAGTACATTGTCTCCTTATTTTTGCAGTATAGTCACTTGGTCCATATACAAAAACTATGAATATATGATGCAACAAAAGATTTTGTTATTAGCTTGCTTGTCACAGACAATGACGCTGATTAGGGTTGAGAGGGAATGACTGGCCCAAGGTTACCAAGCTGTCTTTCATGCATAAGGAAGACTGCAACCTGAGTCTTTTTTCTGTTACTCCAACATTTTAATCCTCACCGAGGAGGAACATATGATGAATTTACAGTAAAAAGTTCTTAAGATAGCCAACAATACATCTTGAATGTACGCAATGTATTCTCATTGCCTTCAACTAAATGCCTAGAGCTTAGAGTTTTGGCACTGTTTTCATTATAAATGACTATTACCCTTTCTTTGAGCAACTAAACAAAAGACTGCAGCATTCTTTTCCTCATTTTCCCTTGTTATTTTTCTTCAAGAAGCAATCCAGAAAAGGTCATTTTTTTCACACATAATTTTCTCTGGTGTATTGTAGAGAAGAACTTATTTTTTCACAAACTTAGAACAGAAGAAGTTTAGTTCCAAGCACATATTTATCATCAGATTTTCAGCACAAGTACTAATCTACTAGACTCCACAAAACAAACAAATAAACAAACAAACAAAACACTTCCTGCTTTTGTTCTCCAAGGTTACCTAATTTTGTTTCCACAATCAGCCTAGTGTAAGCAAAAAAACAAGCATGGCAAAAGAAACTTTCATTTTTTATTATCTTCATGTGATAGTTTCTTACTAAATCATGAGAATGTGCAAAATTTAACTCTGTTTAATCTGTTCAGATTTATGGAATTACTGTTTAGCAATGGTTGTTACATAGTACCTCCATGTTTAGAGATAATAGGCTATAGAATACCATGAGAATTAGCACAAAAGATTATCTTTCAATAAAGACTTTAATTATTGTGAGAATATAGGAAGCAAAAAGCAAGGCTAAGGAATATGTTGTTTTTCCAAGACTGTCATAATCTTAATTTCCATTAACAAACTAATAAACATTAAGGACAATTGAATGCAACATTTCAGAAAGATGATGCCAATAGAATACCTCTATTATTTAATAATCCCAGTTTCCTGATCACTTGTAGTATGATATATTTCCAGAGAAGTTTGGTAGCTTCTGGAAACCTTGTGATTTAGACAAGCAAACAGAGTAAGAGGTTTTGTGGAGAGTTTTGGCAGGAGGATTGTGAGTGAAAGATTCCAAACAACATAATAGCAGAGAAAGTGCTGTGATGATCTTATAAGATATGCACAATACTTATCCTTCTGCCTGAAAGAACATAAACTAAAGCTTCTAGAAGTGCAAGGTTTTAGGGCAGAGTTTCTATGCTACAGCCCACCAGAGAAAATGAGAAGTCCTGGATAGAATAGGCAAAATTCTTCAGACAGACAGAAAAGGGAAGTGAATCCCAGGGAATGCGAAGCAGAAGAGAATTGAAAGCATGTGATCTGGAAAAGAGAGAGGATTGTGAGACACACAGTGTTGATGGAGCTCAATAATTGCTATTGTATTCTCTTCCTTTAGTAGATAGCCCACAGCTATCTGGGCAACCTTTGCCAACCATAGTTTCACAGAAGACAGTGAAAGACTCACAGATCTCCATGATTCAAAGAAATACAAGAACTAATTGGTGGAAGAGCAAACATTTCATGATGGTTGGTAATTTACCTAATGATGGATAATCCCCTGCTGAAAGGAACTAAGGCTTCAGAATCCTAGAAGTGAATAGGATGGTCTGTCAAGGTGGTACTCCTGAAAAAGGTTTATACTTTGTGATCATAGGCTATGCGGCCACACAAAGACATTCTGAGAAGAGGCAAGCTACAAAGACTGTGATGGATATTTTTGGCACCTTACTATTTTCATCAGGAGCACATTAAACCAGAATGAAAGAACTTTTATAAAAGTCAAGAACTGAATATACTTCCAAGGACCGGGGTCAACAAGGCAAGAAATAAAAGGAGAAGTAGATAGGTAGAGAGGGATCATTGGCAGGAAACTATAGCAGTAAAGCCAGCAGGGATACCACCACTATTTCAGATGCTTCTACAGTAATAAACACAATGTATGGCAAATTCAGAGAGTTTGGAACCCTAACAAAGGAAGATATATATAATGTGATAAGCATCACAGAAACTTGGTGAAGTGACACAAATGACATTTATTCAAAAAGAACAGATTCAGCAGAAAGGGAAGAGGTATCGTGGTTAGATAAAAAAGCACATTTTGCACAGAATTAATGTTAGAACCTGGAAATCTTGTTAAGAATGTTTGATAAGGTAACTGAAATGTTGGGAGGAGGTGACTACATTATCCTTGAATTCATGATATCAAGGGGAAAAGAAATAGAGAAGAGTCAGACTGCATTGGATTTCAAAACAGCAGATTGTAATGAATCCAGAGCTATAAAATTATTTGAAAGAAGATTCTGAAGGTGCCTGAACAAAAAACATCAAATAAAAATGGTGGGTGTATGAAGAAAGCAATATGGAATCCCAGTTTGCTAAAATGCTGGGGGAAAATAGTAGTAGGAGAACATAACCAGATAAGAATATAAAGCAGTTATCAGTAACTATAAAGTCTGTGTCAGTAAAATGTAAAAGCTAGAATATGCAGAGACTTGGAGAAATATCCTAAATAATAAAAGGGGCTTTTTGGGGTATACAGCAGAAACAGAAGAAGAGGAAAGGAGTTTGTAAATCTTTTACAGAGAGGAAGGAGGAAATAGAGGATATCAAGAAAGCAAAATATTTTAACCAGTGTTTTACATTTGTCTTCTGTCAGAAAAGAAGCAAAGCTCTAGGAAACAACCATTGGGTGGTACAACCCAGGATACATAAGGGGAAAGTAAAAGAACACCTAGGAGAGCTTGCACTAAGTAAGGGCTAGTTAACCTCCACATTTGTGATTCTGTATAATCAATGGCCTTACTAGTTAAGTTCCTATCCTATTTGATTATGACAGATACACCCAGTTTGATTTCATTCACTCTTTACACATACATTGTGCAATAATATAGCATATTTTGAAGTCCCTATTCATGTCAAATAGATTGCTTGATTTACACACATTAGTACACACACCAGAAATGTTCCCTTAGAACAGTGGAAAAAACTCTCTGATTCTCCAGAAGTCAGACTGCAAATCATATCATCCCCACCCAGGATGTATTAGGGATGGTAGTAGGATTGATAGTTAAAGAGAGTCATAGATTCCACTTCTAGCCATAGAGCAAGAGCTTATCTGACTCCTGGTGTTTTGTTCATGCTTGAGAGATCAAATATGACCTTCACATTATGTCACTGGAAAAACACAAGATGCCCCACATAGCTGTACAGTTGCAAAACATTTGTGCTAATCATAAAGTTTTATTCACTAGCCTTTATGACAACCAGACAACCTCTTTATGTCATTATGAAATCAAATACCAAGGTATCAGATATTGTTATGTTAAATTTATAGTGGTAACAAAATAAATAACATTTTTTCAAAGTTTTGTATGAGAAATATATTCAACTGATTAAATCAAAGTTTCTACTGGAGTATTTAAATATCAGTTTAGGATTTCACTTAGTAAACTGCATGTCATCTAAAATGTGCTTATTTTAGCATTTATTTTTTATCTAAAGGTTAAATAAATCTGAAACTTGACGGTTATTTCTGCAAAGATTTTAGGACTTTTAGATAGAGTTTAAGTTTAAGTATTTAATGATGTATGTAAGGCTTCACTTAATTGCAATAGAATCTAGGCTGATTAAAAAGAGCAGATAGATAGATGACAGATAAATAGTCATTATTTTTTTTATTAAATGTAATAAGGTGTGTGTTTATGTTCTTGATTACCAGCTACTCATTCAGTGACCATTCAAGTTACAATGATGCTGAAAAATTACTTTATGGCCAATTTCTTTATTTACTTCCTCAGTCATGTAATTGCATTATAACAAATATGCATTGACTTATGCCTGATGGGTATGTTTTTATTCTCCCCCCCCCCCCCAAAAAAAAAAAAATCTTGCCTTCCCCCTTCCAGAACATGTAGATTGGAAAGGGATTTCAAGAGAGCAAAATGTTTGCTCTTCCTGACTTAGAAAGCAATACAACACACTGGCATCAGGGAAAAGGTCAGGCAAAGAGAGATTGCTTACAGAAATTGCTTGCTTCCCACCCACCCACCCACCCCGCTTTCCTATCCTCCCAGAACAGAGAGATTGGAGAGGAAGATATTTCAAGAAAGTGCTGTAAGTTGTTTGTGTAGCACACCTACAGATCCCATCAGTGCAATCATATTGCTTTTGATGTGCAAAAAGCTTACTCTTTTGCAATCCCGCTCCAATACCTCAGCTTTGTGCATGGAGGGGGAAGGAGTCTGGCAAAGGAGAGATTGCCTACAGAATTCACTTGCTTTTCCCTATCTCCCCTCCCCCTTCTGCACAATAGAGAAAGTGTGGAGGGGATTTCAAGAGAGTACTGTAAGCTGTTTGAGTAGTGCACCTACAGCTTCCAGTCTCTGGATGGTGGTGCGATTGCTTTCAATGTGCATAGGTCAGTAAGCATGGGCTTGAAAATTCCAAAGTTTGGAGCAGTTAAGAAGTAAAAAAAGCTGAAGGTGTGAAGTCTTACCGTTTTTCAGCAGGAGTGCATAGTCACAACCCCTTTATTTCCCACTTAGCGACCACTTGGCTTAAGGCAGAGTTGCTACACTCATTTAGGATAATTAAGCAAGGGTTATCTGTACATGATTTGTAATGAGTAAAATGCATTATTAGGCCCATGAAAGAACCATTTTCTTTTAGGTGTTTGCTTAAAATTGAAGAATTAGTGTTTCATGAATTATATGATCTAATTTAGGAAGAAATCTGTCCATATAATCAATTGAAACCTCTAAGAAGTAAGGAGCCAATCTCCCTTTCTCTTTTTTTGGTTATGTCTTTCTGTTCAAATGTGTGCTGTTCAGGTAATACAGTTATATACCGGTAGAAATTTTACATCACGGTGTTTGCATTTTAAAGGTCCATTTTATTCTGTTGTTACTTGAACTATTAAGAATTGTTTTCAAATTATTACTGACCATTCTTAGTTTTGTAAATTATCAAGTGCTATAACTTTTGAATAATAAATAGCTGGATCAGCTTTCAGAAATATTTAAACTTGGATTCATCTAATGACTGTATTGTGAAAATGACCATATAATTGGTGTATTGTCAATGAGCATATGAAATGTGGGAATATTCAGTTTGGCCTAAATTACTTTCTCATGACCTAAAATCATCTGAGAAGTTTTATATAGTCTGTTTAAACTGCACATTTAATCATTTTATTTTATAATTACATACAAGCACTGTAAATCCACTGATATGGCAAACATATATTGTGCTTTGATCGTACAGAGACAAACGGGAAGAATGTAAATGAACTCCAGCTTCTATCCAAATGCCTTTAATAGTTTAGAGTATAGATGTTAATTTGGGATGCAGTTCTGTTCTTATTGTTGATTCAAAGGATAAGAGAAAGAAGGAGAGAAAGGGAAGGAGGCATCAATTCTGCTTATAAGCTATGTTACCAGATGCCTAATCTGTATTCTTGTTACATGAAAATAGCTTGATTGGAAGTTTTGGGGGAGGATAGAAGTGTACAATCCGTACACTATAAAACAAATAGTTTTGTAAATACAATGCAATTCATGAACTACAATGTGTAATGTGCGACTAAACAGAAATCATAATAAAGAACTCATATATATATTGTATATACTATATGGAGTCAACCTTCACAGACACCTAATTGTCACCTATATTCATATATTAAACATGGATCTACCCCTGAAACAGGTCGTTAAGTAGCTTCCCCTCTTATGTGGCATATACAGCGGTGACAAGTGACATTACAGAAGGTCATGTCACTTTTAACTGCTTGCATTAGAGCTTTCTGATTTCCCTGGTGCTTTCCTTTGTTTGATTAATACTATTAGGTTGTGAAATGCAATTGTGACAGCAATTTTTTTAAATGGAAGAAATCTAGCCCTTTTATGAAAGTTTATCCTGTTATATATTTATATGACTTATTCAAATGTTATGTTACATGATAGATCCAAAAGACTAAGAATGACCAACAAAAATTGGAAAACAAATCTAAATAGACCAGGTAACTATGGAATAAAATAGATACTTAACATGCAAATATGGTGATGTAAAACTTCCACATAATTGTATTCTATAGCACACACATTATTTGAACAGGAAGTAGAACCAAGGATAACAGAAGGAGCTATTGGTTTCTCACATAATAGCATAGATTTTAAGTTACTGTGTGTAATAGACTGCTTCCTAACTTAAGCCCTGGGATTCATGAAGCATTTCCAGATTCTGCTTTAGTAAAATATAAATATTTCATTCCTGCTCCAACATCACTACGCTAGGAGTTACATTAAAATCCATACCTATAGTAAACCTATGGAACCTTTTGAATTTCCAAAGGAAGTATGGTGGAATATTGGAAAAATCATTGCTAGAATGAAAATGTAATTTTTAATTAATATATCAAGTCATGTTTTACCAGAATGTATTAGACTGAAAAATGCACATGAAAAGTTAATATACCAGGATTTCTTTTGTATCCACTTGTTTTGTGAGTATAATCATGTGAGTAGCTCATGCATTCTCAGTATAGCCTAAAATCAATCTACATTTCCCCCCTTTTTGTCCTTGCCATCTGTAACCAAAATATACTCAGTGGAGGTAGTTCTTTACTGCCTCATGCAGTGAACAATCACAATTACGATGGTGATAAAAAATAACTTTACACCCAATCCTTGCATGCGGTTATGCAAAGCAAAAGAAAGCTGAAATAAATAAATGCAATTGTGGTTTCAGTTAGTGACTGCTTCACTTAATGGCCAGGTTGCCAGTCCCAATTGCGGTTGTTAAATGAGGACTAACTAATTTTTTTCCATATCTGGGTGTAAAGAATATCAACCCATTAAGCAGTGTAGCTTCATATTGTCAGCTGCATTCCATTGCTTTTACTGAGCCATTTGAAAAGGGAAACGGAAATGCAAGCAAGGCAGGCTATCCCCAATGAAAAGGCAACATCTACAAGTGCAAGATGGACCTGTATTTGTTGCACGCACATTGAAAATGGCAATACTTCACCAGCAATCTTGCCATTTGAGATACACGCACAGACACAAACAGATGGCATTTAAAATCCTAAATTACATAATAGAAGACAGCATGCAACAACATTTAAGAATCCATAAACATCTAAATTATTAGGCATAACTTTAAAAAAGTGTAAAAGCAGGAAGGCTGGAAATAACAAGAACAACTCCAAACATTTCAATAATATTTCTTAAGTTCCCTTTTACTTATGGTGTTGTTGAAAAAATATATTCAAATATTAACAAACAAATATCAGGATTCTATTGCTGCAAATAAAATGTTGTAGTAGATTTTTCCTTCCAGTGTTGTACAGCAATCCTTTTTTCCAATCCCCATGGTCCACAAATCCACAGTTGCTGATTAGAATTAGAATTCTTTTATTGGCCAAGTGTGATTGAACACACAAGGAATTTGTCTTGGTGCAAATGCTCTCAGTATAAATAAAAGAAAAGATATTTTAATAATACGATATAGCAAAGAAGATATATATCTCCTTAACATAAATGGGATAATGGGATTCAGAGTTGTATGAACTTGATTGAAGTCAGCTCAGAACAAGACTTCAATAGGGCGAGATAAAATTATATTGGTGAATACTTTCTAATTCTCTCAGTTATATCTCTATCACCAGGGTGATTTTACTGCAAATTCTCTAGATGATCTATGTACCTAAAGTAAATGTATTCAATTAATCTCATTTCCAGAAAAATATGAAATTAATTAATATCAATTTCCATCAGCTTCCTCTAAAGCAGTGGTTCTCAATCTGTGGGTCGCGACCCCTTTGGGGGTCGAACGACCCTTTCACAGGGGTCGCCTAAGACCATCGGAAAACACATATTTTTGATGGTCTTAGGAACTGAGCCATAATTTTATCGTTGGGGGTCACCACAACATGAGGAACTGTATTAAAGGGTCGCAGCATTAGGAAGGTTGAGAACCACTGCTCTAAAGGTTTATTGGCTTTTAAGGACTGTAGAACTTCAAAAGTTGCAATTGCATCTGCTTGAAATAAATCCAGTAACAAATGTTCTGGTTTGCTCTAAATATAAACTGATAAAATATGCATAGGTGTTTATAGGGAGGAAAAGCAGCAGCCAACAACAAAACGTCATGACACAATCCTATGATTCATATATTTGTATCCTGCATTGATGCAAATAGAAAATGCTGAGGTTTTGAAACATGAGATCACAAATTGTTTCACCATTTTTGCAACATTAATTTTAATTCCTGCAAAATTAAGAAGAAAGAAGAATTAAGAAGTGAACTTCTAAACTTCTCATCCTGCTTACCTCTTTTTGTACAGCCAGATTGAGGAATTTAAAAGCTCTCAAATTCTTCTCTTCTTTGGATTAATCATAGATTGTATGGTATCTAGTAGGAATTGTGTTTAATTTGAACAAAGATTAAATTATTTTGTAATTTATTAATTACAGTTAAAATTTGACATTCTTTGACCTAACAAGTTGGTAGCAGCAGCCACAGGACATAGGAGGGTTAAATAGAGCTATCTACTTTTGTATATGCTCGGTAATATTATATATTATATTAAAGTATATTTGTTTCTAGATCAACCAAATGTTGTAAAAAAATTTGCACATTGAAAAAAATTTAAACTACAAAAAGGTTAAAGAAACAAATATTTCCTTTTTAAGCTCTTGATAATTGCTACTCTTTATGTCTGCAGCTAGTGGAGGACATGCTAGAGGACGAGGAAGAAGAGGATGACAGAGATGACAAGGTAATTATCTTTCGTGGCACCTGGTACCTAGGGATGGGAGAAAGTAGACACAATACTGCTCTTACAGACAGTTAAAAAGGAACGGGAGTGTTTTGTAGTGCAGAGCTGTTTATCATCTTAACAATGCCACAGTGTATGTGTTATAGAAGGTATAGATATCTATAAACCTTTCCTTCCCTTTCCCTGCCCTCCTCCCCACCATATCATGTTTTGTCCAGAGCTGGGCCATTTCCCCCGCCCCCCTTTCTTTCAAGAATAAATATATTTCAGCTTGTCTGGAACTTGATAGCTGTTGTGAAGAAAAGTGCAGTGACAATTGTTTTTGAAGGACAAAAATTTGTCCTTTCTGGAGTACTTCAAATAGGGCTGTACTTCCAGGTGGGAGGAGTATTGTAAAAATAGAAACACCATACTGTTTGAAGGTGGTCTATTGCCATCTGTAATTTTCTGAGAATTACTTGGTAGAAGAGTGTTTGATGTGTGTTTCACTCTGTAAGATATTTAAATAATCACAATTCTCATCTGCCTCGTATCGATAGATTCAGGATTGGCATTGTGGCCCAGCATCAGTCTAAGAGACTGGTTGCTCTTTCAGCTATTGAGAAAGTTGCTCAGTTCCTAGGTTGCTGTTTGGGCTGAGAATTTCCACCACAGTAAATAACAGCTAGTTAATACTGGTTATTGAAGCAAGCAATAGGACTGCAAGGCTGTCCCTGGAGAAGAAGGAAGAGGCACAGAGAGGAAATTAGAATGACCTTGTAAGAAAGAGACCGTGATGTTAGTTGGCAGGGCTGGCTTATGGGAAAGAAAAGTGCAACAAGATAAATGTCTTTTAAGAACTTTTAAAATGAAGATACTGATGGAGTGAATTCAGATTATTCTAATGTGTTTCTTTTAAATGCAGAAAATGCTGACCTTCATAAATGTTCACGTACTCTTTTAATAAACCATCAACGGTTTTTTGAATAACAGTGGGAAAAAAACCTATCTTAATATATGCCTTTGACCTTTGTTGCTAGTAGAGGCATACAGTTCTATATCACTACAGGAATTTTAGGCTGGCAGCCAGAAAACATTTGACATGTAGGAAAATTTACTGTGATTAGTTTACTCTGAGCAATTAAGGTACGTGTTTTGAAAGACGAACCTTTGAGAATCTTTATTAGTTCACATTTAGTAAATACATGGTGATAGTTTTTTATCTATGTATTTTAATGATTTTGATAACAGCTGCAATCATGAAATAATGTCACACCTAAATTTCTTCCATGCAAAGCACATATGTGCTGTTTTCATTACAAAATGCTTAGCAGTACAACACATGATTTATCATGAAGGTCAACCCTATAGCATAGTAAGCTTTAACACAAAGACATTTTCCCTTTGATAAATGTGGTTCTGCTATCAATTTGGGAGGGATTTTTTTAGCACTTGGACATATTTCATTATCAATTTTTTTGTATTTTTAGAAATTTATAATTAAAATCTCTTTAAACTAGTTAATCTACCTACTCTTTTCTCTGATTAGTATTGATATGTGTGCATGTGTGTGTTAATTTACTTTTGCTTATGATGATAGTATTTAAAGGACTTGCCTTATTCAGTAACTAAATAATAAATCAACATCTTTCACTGTCTATAAAAAAATGAGAACAATAATAATTTAAGTAAAAACTAATGTCTAGAACTATATCAATACTTAATATTGGCCATCTGAATCACTTTGTAAAATTCCAAACACTTTCAAATTGAACTATCGATGCCAAATAAATATGAGTGAGTTTGTATCTACAATAAATGGTATATTTTTAACATAGAAACTAAATGTTTATGAATAATTTCTATGTAAAATGATTATATGTCCATAGATATGTTGCACAATATGTAATGGAAAGATTTATAAAGAATGATTTGACAATGGGTTGTTTTTCAAAGCAGACTTAACAATATTTTTCTCAGTTGAATGTTTTCTGCATAGTGTAAATTAGATTAAATCATAAGTAATTTAACTACTTCCATTTTAAATGAATATATAATTTGAGTTTTGAGAGAAAACAAATGTAAATTCTGCTGTAGTGACCTCTAACTCTCAGTATTGTTCTGTTTTCTCATTTGGTAAAACAGCAAAGTGAGGTCAGTGGGTCCTCTTATAGAATAAACATAAAAAAATTAATAAACCTTCCAAAGCCTCACTTTAATTGAAATTGAAGCATATATTGCAAGGATATAAAATATGTCCCAGATGTCTAGCCGCAAAAAGTAACCTAGTTTTCCCCGATTACCACAAGGCAACTATTAGTTCAGTAACCTTTTGACTTGGGGGTAAATGGGGCATTATAACACTGAGAACTACAGCACCTGTTTTCTATTTAATAAAGACCTCTCCACACTTCCCCATAGCTGCTTCATGTGTTTTTGCTTAGCATATTGTTAGGTGATTATGATAAGGCTCTTTCCTCAGAACTGGTGTGGAGATTAGACACTTAAGCAAAATGAGTGGGTAACTTATTTGCTACTCAACCAAGTCTGTGTGGGCGTCCAGAGAAGTATTTTTTTTAAAGCTGGAATAGAATTGTGGGTTTTGATAGTTCTGACTAAGTTGCAGGATCATAACAATAATCAACCCCAATGTCTGTTACAAGTCTTTTCTTGCATAAAGAGTTTCACTGAATTTATACAGAGTGGTTCTGATTAAAAATCTTTCTTATCCAGATTATAATTTCAGTAATATATATAGTATGTTATTCAGATGCTGTTAAATTAATATAAAGTCATATTTTATGTATTATTTCTGTATATAAGAAATGTTCATTTTCAGATAAGATAATAGCTATGTTTTTATATAGAACCTATTGCCAACATATAGTAATGAAAGTATAAATTGCATTATGGGGAAAAATAGATTGTTGGTTCAGTTCAGAACAACATGCAAAATTCACCATTGCTTGCAAGAGTGCACAATTTAATTACAGAAAAAAGATGATGATAATCTGTATCTACCTTCTTCTATTAAAATTAAAATGAGTTATTTAGTAGATGAATGCCTCTTCAAATAGCTGCTTAAATGTTATAACACTGGCAATTATATGAAATTAAGCCATTCTCTAAGAAGCTTCTTCAATTGAACATTTAGGAGGCTATAAAATATATTTCTCACCCAAATGTACCATATTCCTTTCATAGGTACAATGTAAATATATAGCGTTTCTCTATTAAACAAAACTGCCTCCTCTGTCGCAATGTCTGCTGTATTGAAGTGTTCCCTGATGATTTGGATGACCCAACCCTGTTGGCATTTCATAGGGCATCAAAGATCTGGATATTCTCCATTTAGCTGCTCCGAGCATCCGTAGATTGGGAAGTGCTTAGTCTCCTGCACGATAGGCTGAGCTTAATTAATAGGACGCTGTGGCTCCTCCCCCGTCTGCTACCCAGTGTCCCCAGTTTTTTGCTCAGCCTCATGACGGTAGGCAGCTTCCTTGCTCAGAGCAGGACGATTGAGGTGATCCTTGTACATCCTTGGAGGGGTTTTTCTCTAATTTGGCCTTAAAATCACTTTCTTTGTGTTCTAGCCGATTACAATCTCTAAATTGCACTCAGAGTGATCGCAGAGCATCTCCCGCGCTCCATGAAGATTACATTGATAACGCTGCTCACACGACGCTCAGCAGCTCGTTCCCAACATTTCCTTCTCCCTTCCTTGCCATTCAACAGAACTGAGCGGTGGTGGTCTCAATTCCTCCCCAGAACGCAGGGGTAGGGGGCGCTGAAGCCGTTCCTCCCCCCATTTGGCATTGCAGCAGCGCGACTCTGCAGCTGTTATTTTTGGCACCAATTGGCTCTGCGCCATAAAAATGTTGGGGACAGTCCGCCATTGTTATGCGCGCGTTTCCCCAGCTACAGGCCTTACTGCGTGTCTCATGAGGCCTCTCCACCTTGTCTTGCAGACTGCTGAGGATTTTTTCCCTCTGAGCAAAGGAGGATATTGTCTGCAGCCTCTTCTCTTCTCTCAACCCCGGTTGAAGGAAGTGTTTTTCATTGAGTTCAAGCACTTATGATTGCTTCAGCATAATTTGATTACCAAGGCCTGAGGCCTGTGGGATATCTGTTGACAAAACTTATGTTAAATCCTTGACAAGTGGAGTTCTCTAATTTGACTTGTATATAATTCTTATAAATTTAACAAAAAAATAAATAATAATAATAATAATAAAAGGGGAGGAGAGGTTAATTGCGGGTTACCTGTCACCATGCGGCTGCAGGAACCTGGCTATGTCCTCTGACAATATGATCTACTGTATGCATGTATGTATGTACGTATGTATGCATGCATGCATGCATGCATGTATGTGTATGTGTATGTGTATATATATATATATATATATATATATATATATATATATATATATATGGATCTTTGGTTCTTCGGGTTTTCTCCCGCGTAGAATTGGAAATATCTAGGCGACGTTTCGATGAAGTCTCATTCATCATCTTCAGGCTTGTGTCTTCGGCCTTGTGCTTCTCAGAGTGATGTGAGCTTGCAGCTGCTTCTTCCTTTTAACTACTAGTGGGGGTGTGACTTGATTGGGTGGGGGCTTGGCGTGTGTTCTGATTGGGTGGGGGTGTGTTCTCATTGGTTGGAGGTTTGGCTGTGTTCTGATTGGTTGGGGGGTTGGCTGTGTTCTGATTGGCTGGGGGTGTGTTCTGTTCTGGTGGGGGTTTGGTTGTACTCCAGTTAGTCTCAGTTGCTGGGGGAGCTGGTGATTAGCAGGGGTATTGCAGCTGGACTTCATCAATCCGACAGGACCAGACAGGTAACACTGTCAGACTGTGACAACCAATCAGTTTGATCCTTAGATAGGTCGGAATTTCAGTACCCGCAGGTACTTTCTCCAATGGGGCCTTCCTTAGTATCTCATGTTCCACCTGTTACTGAGGGTTGTGACGACCTCAATTTGGACCCTTTAGACTCAGTTTCCATACGAGATAGTAACCTTCCACTGGAGGCCGAACCCCCAGGAGGGGGTATGTCAGATGATGAAGAGGTCCGCCCCGACCAGCCTTCCTTCACGGGACTTTTTCATCCCCAACTCTTTAAATCCCTTCTTTATAAGGCAAGAGCCACAGTTCGGCTTGACAAACCTTCTCCTACCCAGCTCCAGGATCCTCAAGAGCAGGTGGACAACCTCATTTTTTTCGCAATCTGCCACTGAAGTTGAGGTTATTCCTGTTCCCAAAATGTTTTCCGATTTACTCCAAAAACAATGGTCCTCTGCCTCAACACATCCTCTGCCCACAAATTTTGACAAAAAATTTTTCAATTTAGATCCAGAATTTTCAGACCATCTCACTACTCCAGCGGTGGATAATCCCATCATTTCTTTGGCTTCCCCCTTCTCTGTTCCCACGGAATCAGAGGATGCCCTCAGAGCTGAGGACAAAAAAATTGAAATCACACTTAGGAAGGCTCATCTCTCAGATGCTTGGGCGATAAGGGCGGCTACCGCTGCATCCTTTTTTATCAGGACATATTCCTAGCTCCAATCTCAGAGCCCATCAGGATATTGCCAAGTTAATGGTGGCTGCAGAGTTCTCCGTTGATGCCACCTTCAATTCAATAAAATTCTCGGCTCGAGCCATGGCCTCCCAGACAGCGGCCCGTCGGTTGCTATGGCTCAAGAATTGGCAGGCAGATTCCAAAAACAAGTGGAAACTAGCATCTTCCCCAATTTCAGGAAATAAACTGTTTGGCACTGCTTTGGATCCCTTGTTGATTGAAACAAGGAATAAAAAGAAGATTCTCCCCTCCCTTCTCCGTCGCTCTGACCAAGATCCTTTCAGCCTTTTCGGAGGAGTTCCTTTCGTCCCTTCTACAGGGGATCGTTCGCCAATAGGTTCCAGAGGGCTTCTGACTTTAAGTAGGGCCGACAGCCAGAGAGGCCCGACTTCAGGGATAGATCCCGCCGCAGAGGACAGGGGAGGAGATCTTTCAGGGGCCCTGGAGGAAAAGGGTTCAGGCGTCCAAGATAGCTGCAGTCAATCACTTCCCATTGGAGATCGATTGAAAGGGTTTGCAGATAGCTGGGATTCCATTATATTGGATTCCTGGGTCCGTGACACGGTTAGATTTGGCCTGGCACTGGAATTCTCCTCCACCCCCCCAAATGTTTTTATGAGATGCCCTATCTCCAGAGATCCTATTAAAAGGAACTTTATGGAGACGGCGATTACTCATCTTCTTGAAATCAAAGCCACTCAACCTGTTCCTACAGAACAGCAAGGCCAGTGATTTTTCTCCCTTCTTTTTGTCGTTCCCAAGAGTTCAGGGGGATGGAGGGCCATATTAGACCTAAAGCGATTGAACCATTCCTTGGTTTATCGTAAATTTAAGATGAACACGTTGCAGTCCATTCTTCTTGGAGTAAGGGAAGGAGACATTTTATCTTCCATAGACTTGACAGAAGCATACCTACACATTCCAATTCAGGCCTCTCACTTCAAATTTCTCAGGTTTTGTTATAATAACAGGCATTTTGAGTACGTAGCCTTACCTTTTGGTTTATCATCCGCCCAAAGGGCCTTCCCAAAGGTCTTGGTGTTGTGGCCGCTCAGTTACGGAGTCTCTCCATCCGGCTACATTGCTATCTGGATGATATTTTACTATTATCTTCTTCCGTTGAACAGGTTGAATTGGATTTACAACTAACACTTCAGGTTCTCCAACAACAAGGTTTTTCAATCAATTGGGCAAAGAGCCATTTGATTCCTTCTACTCGATTATCCCACTTAGGCGCCATAATTGACACAGTGCGGAGGTGAGTTTTCATTTCTTCTGAGAGACTGGAAAGCATCAGGTCCTTAGCTCACAATGTCAGAACGCAGAAACGAGTTCCCCTTGCAGATTTGTCCAAGCTATTAGGAAAAATGATTTCCTCCATCTCTATTATTCCTTGGGCTCAGTTCCATACCAGATTGCTACAATGGTTTTTACTTCCTTACCAAAGATCAGGGAGGAGCGATTCCAGAGTAGCACCCCGAACCTCAATGGCTACAACTAACCGCCTGGAGGTTGAGCGGAATCATCTGACTCGAGAAGTTTTCTGACCGAGTGATCGCTACCATTCAAGCGGCCAGATGCCCTTCCACAAATCGCATATACAATGCTACGTGGACCATTTTCCATAAATGGTGCACCAAACTCAAGATAGATCCGTGCTCGGCGTCACCAGCACAGGTTTTGGAATTTCTGCAGGACGGCCTAGATAGGGGGCTTTCCTCAAACACTTTGAGGAGACAAATGGCGGCTATTGCCTCAGTGGTGAGATGGGCTGGTTTTTCATCTATTTCTCATCACCCAAGGATAAAGAGTTTCCTGAAGGGCGCAATGAATCTACACCCTCCCACGATCCACCGCTATCCCACCTGGGATCTCAATAGGTACTCTCCACTCTCACTGGAAGCCCATTTGAGCCCCTGAGAATGACAAGCCTCTGCTATCTCACCTACAAGGTGGTATTTCTCGTAGCGGTCACATCAGCCAGATGGATTTCGGAAATAGCAGCCTTGTCGGTCCGTAGGGACCTCTGTATTTTCCATGCAGACAGAGTGATGCTTCGACCTGATCCGACGTTCACTCCTAAAGTAAACTCGGCCTTTCATAGAGCACAGGAGCTAATTCTCCCGAATTTTTGTCCCAACCCTTCTCGGGGCCTGGAGCAACAATGGCACCAATTGGACGTCCGCAGGGCCATCCGTATATACATTCACCGGACGGTTTCCTTCCAAAAGATGGAGGCTTTGTTTGTGTCTTTTCAACCCTCCACTCAAGGGCAAAAGGTATCACCGTCGACTATTGGCAGAGAGCCACAATCGCCAAGGCATATGAATCTAGTTCATTACAGGTGCTGAAAGGTATCACCGCACATTCCACTAGGAGTGCAGCAACTTCAGCAGCTTGGGCCACGCAGGTTCCTATTACTGAAATTTGTAGGGCAGCTACATGGGCTTCTCCATCGCCTTTTATTAGGCATTACAAAATGGATACATTTGCCTCCGCTGAGGCCTCCTTTGGTAGGAGGGTGTTGCAACAAGTCCATTCTGACCGAGAGGGAGTTCCAAATCAGATGGACTCCCTCCCGTGGGACAGCCAAGCTTTGGTATGTCCCAATCTAAAGATGCTCGGAGCAGCTCAATGGAGAAAGGGCGTTGGTACTTACCTGATACGCCCATTCTCGGTGAGCTGCGACGAGCATCCATCCCCTCCCAATGTCCATCTGTTTGTTTCTGCTCTGACCAACGATATGGTTGTGTTGACTTCTAATTTCAATTAGTCTGACCTTCCTATGGGCGGGGTTTCATCTCCTTGTCTTCGTCAAAAACTGGGGACGCTGGGTAGCAGATGGGGGAGGAGTCACAGCGTCCTATTAATTAAGCTCACCTATCGTGCAGGAGACTAAGCACTTCCCAATCTACAGATGCTCATCGCAGCTCACCGAGAATGGGCGTATCAGGTAAGTACCAACGCCCTTTCCCTCAGGAAGTTTAAACCAACGCTAACTACTTCATTGACTTCACTGACTAAAATAGAACAGCTTTTAGAACCCAGGCATATTATTTTGGATGTTTATTGATAATTGATAATTCTTGAGCACTGCCTAGTCATTACTGTGTCATAGTCAGGGGTGGGATCTGACAGGGTTAACTACCGGTTCGGTGATTCACAAGGTTCAGTGATTTGCGATGTGCTTCCCTGCACGCTGCGCGCCTGTAAATCATCATCAGCCTGGTGCCTGGACAGCTGAGCAGCGCTGCGTGCCATAAGCAGCCTTTGAAAAAGTACTTTTTTCCTGGTTTTTTTAAATTCCAGCTGTGCCTCGCTCAGCAGCTGAAGTTGAAAAAGCAGGAAATAAAAGTCAGATAAGATCCCAGGCGGGCGGGTGGGCAAAAACATCAGCAGACATAGAACTGTTTCTATGTTTGCTACTCTTCAGAACTACCGGTTCTACAGAAGTGGACAGAACCGGTAGAAACCCAGCCCTGGTGTTAGTGTTAGTATCACTTTATAAGGGCCTTGGCAAGATGATACTTGGAATATCGCATCCAGTTTTGATCACCACATGTAAAAAAGATGTTGAGATTCTAGAAAGAGTGCAGAGAAGACCAACAAAGATTATTAGGTGACTGGATGACCCCTGGTATATCTAGTTTAATGAAGAGAAGCCTGGGGTGACACGATAGTAGGCTTTCAATATCTAAGAGTCTGCCTCAAAGAGGGTGTCAATCTGTTCTCCAAAGCAACTGAAGGCAGAACAAGAAACAACGAATGGAAACCAATCAAGAAGAGATCCTAGAATTAAGGAGGAATTTCCTGACAATTAGAACATTTAATCAGTGGAACAGCTTGCCTTCAGAAGTTGTGGGTGTTCCATTACTGGAGACTCTGAAGAAGAGATTAGACAACTATTTGTCTGAAATGGTATAGAGTCTCATGCTTGAACAGGCGGTTGGATTAGAAGACCTTCAAGGACCTTCTTCCAACTCTGTTATTGATTTTCCATTCTTGGAACTTGTTTATGATAGCAATACCCAAGTCTTTATTTTATTGTAGTAAGTTGTGTACTTTCTTTATTACATTTATATAATATATATTTATATACCAGATTTTCTTCAGTGAACTTATGACACACCACATTTTGATCTTGACTTTCATTGTAATTTCACAATTAATTTATGAAATAATTTAGTTTGTGAAGTTTTTTGAGAGAGCAAGCAATTGAAGATGATTCTTTTCAGTTCTAGCAAAAGGCTAGATAGGCTACCTAACCAGATGTTGTCAATTAGTTTGATATTAAAGTCAGATGTGGGATTGCATCCTGTTCTGATGTTGGACTCTTACAATCAAGGAGGGTGAGCACCTGCTGTAGCAAAGATGATTTGTCATTAGGACATTTCTCTTTTTAACTAACTAGTTCCCTGCTCCATCTGAATTTATTTTTTAAATATTCCTTTAATTAAAACTAACTAGGAAACTGGCATGCACCAAAGTAAATGTATCATCTAATATAGCAACTATATTTACATGAAAATGTTAATGGTAACTATAAAGGCTTCTTTGTACATATGTGTAAGATCAAGAGTAAATTTGTTTAAACTGTAGACAAACTTTTATCTAAAGAAAACCATTGCTAAATTAGATTCACAATGTCACGGGCTCATTTGCTGCCTAGATTGTGAGAATCTGCTCCTTGGTTTTAGAAACCTTTTAGTATTTCTAAATTATTGTCATAGAAATTGTTTCTTCATTCTCTGTGCTGGCACACTTTTATACTCTGCGCCTGTTTCCTTATATATTGGCCCTGTATATTACCAAATAGGCCAAGGAACCAGTGTTATAAAATCAAAATACGTTCTTAAATCAGTAAGTATTGATGGTGAAACATTTGGGCTTTTATGCCATATGTTTTTATAACAAAAGAAAGTAATCAAATCTGAATCATTATTGATAATTTCTGTTGAGTTTAGGCTTGCCATTTATTCCCTCTACCCAATAGATTTCCCCCCCATTGTAGCCCGTTTTTAGTAACAATGCATTGTGACAGACACTAGGATTAAGTCTGGAAAGTTACTACATTTTTGTACTGTTGCAGTAAATTATTTAGTCTTTTCATACATCCAATTGTAACTACAGGCATTTTTACATGAAAAATAAGGCATTCCTATTTTAAGTTAAACTGCTGAGGTAATTTCCCCCAAACAACAAATAGGATTTATAAAGCCTGTCATTCAGTAATACTCTAAAAGTTTTGATTGGAAGGAAATAGTCAACCTTTCTTATTGTAAAATGTGTTCTCCATCTATAGAGCTCAGCCTATCTCACTAACTGCTGCAATTATTTCATTTGATCTAAAGGCAGCACATAAATAATTTGTTAACATAGCTTCCTTAAAAATGAGTTATATTTGCTGCAACAAAAATAACTTTAGTCACTATTGAACTGAAAAAAGAAATGATTCAGAAAATGTAAATTTGATTCTTTGTCTTAATTCTTTTTACTTAAACTATCCTCTCTGCTTAATTGACAGATGCACTGCCAGACAAATGAGTCCTTCATTTTTCCAACTAAAGAATGTAACATACCAACCTGAAGATTTGTTTTTCAGTATTCTATGTCTGGGTGTATCAAGTATCATTATTTCATTACAGTCTTTTTTTTCAACAGACAAACCCTACCAGTGTCACCACATTTAGTAATTTGTGGAAGAGGGGTAGAGAAAGCAAATACTTAAAGAACAGTTCCAAGTTTTAAGATAATTTTATCAAACTGGAATATTAGGCAAAAACCAATAGTATATACAGTATTTCAACAGTGACAAATGCAATTGAATAGGATAAATCAGAGATGTGAGGTGAGTCTATTCTGGGCAGCAGTATACATAAAAAGGATCTGGATGTCTTGGTAAAATCACAAGTTGAATTTGAGCCAAAAGTATGATGCGTCTGAAAAAAAAAGAAAGTGTAATCTTTGGTTGCATCAGTAGAAGAATGCCATCAAGATCAAAGCAAATCATTATTTTCTATTTTGTGTCAGACAATATCTATAACATAACACCCAATTCTGGGTATTACATTATAGAAAAAAACAAAAAAAGAGATCAACAATCAGGATGGTAAAGGACCTGGAAGAAGAAAACATAAAAACAATGGTGGGTAGCACTAATAGGTTTGGTCTGATGAAGAGAAAACGAATGAAACAATGTGGTTGTTTCATGTAGAAGATAGGAAAGAATTGTTCATATTGTTCCAGAAAAGAGGACAGGAAACAATGGTTTATAATTACAAGGAAGGAGATTCTGTTTGGAGATCAGGAAAAAAATTCTTAGTGGCAGGAGCTCTTTAACAATGGAGTGGACTGTCTTAGGGAGGTGTTAGACTCCCTGTCATTAGGAGCGTTTAAAGAAAAGCTGGAGGGCTGTCTTTCAGGGATACTGTAGTAGTGAGTTTCCTGCACTGAGCTAGGAACTGGATTGGATAATCTCCAAATCATTGAGAGAGAATTGTTTATTATTAATTTGCCCATCCTATAACTGCAAAACTCGCCAACTTGAGATAAGTTCTATTAAAATTAAGAAAGGTGAGTTAATATTTTATTTCCTTTTATTTCCCCATATCTGTAGAGGCAGCTATATTGCATTCAAGAAGGATGTCATTTGGTCTGTTCTTACTCTTGTCTTTTTGCATAAAACCTTTTTCTTTCATCTGCCAGAAATGTGGCATTGATATTTCTTATTTTTGAAACCATTTTAATAGCAAATTTCAATATATTTTGTTTCAAGACTATGTATGTATGTGTGGGTGTGTATGTGTATGTATATACTTTGTGTTACAACACCCTGTTAAGCCTCAATTAAGGGAGGAAGCATACTGCTTTCTTTTCTTCTTTCAGCTCATCACCAGAGACCATACCGACAGAAAGCTATTTGTTTCGTTGTCTTTTGTTTACATGTGTGTTCGGTTTTGTAATATTTCCCTGGTTCGAATACCAGTAAGGGTATGGCTAGCTGAAGAGAGCTAACTAGCTCGAAATAGATCTATCCTAGTCTCCCTTATTTAATTATTTATCAGCTCAAAACCTAACACACACACACACACACACACACACAGGCATATATATATATATATATAGATATATAGATAGATAGATAGATAGATAGATAGATAGATAGATAGATAGATAGATAGATAGATAGATAGATATGGATCTTTGGTTCTTCGGGTTTTCTCCCGCATAGAGTTGGAAATATCTAGGCGACGTTTCGATGAAGTCTCATTCATCATCTTCAGGCTTGTGTCTTCGGCCTTGTGCTTCTCAGAGTGAAGCTTCTCATGCTTCTCATTCACTCTGAGAAGCTTCTCATGCTTCTCATTCACTCTGAGAAGCACAAGGCCGAAGACACAAGCCTGAAGATGATGAATGAGACTTCATCGAAACGTCGCCTAGATATTTCCAACTCTACGCGGGAGAAAACCTGAAGAACCAAAGATCCACATACAAATACCCGCGAAAATCTCCGAAAACATATATATATATATATATATATATATATATATATATATATATATATGTGTGTGTGTGTAAGTATATACACAGTGAACCAAAGTCTATATATATATATATATATATATATATATATATATATATACTGTGTGTATATCATTAAATGTGTGTGTATGTGTGTTTGTGTGCTAGGCTTTTGAGCTGATAAATAATTAAACAATATATATATATAACACAACAAATGTGTAAGATTGAGACTATCTGGGCAATGTTTCGACGAGATCTCACTCGCCATCTTCAGGCTGGTGCTTTTGGCTTTGTGCTTGTGCGAGCAAAGCGTGATCTGAGCTTCTGTCTCCCTATATATACTGGTGGGGAGGCTGGCTGTGTTGTCATTTCTTGATTGGTTGATGGAGTTGATGTTTGCAGATTGGCTGGCTTTTTCTTAAGAACATGTGTGGCTGAGGTATTGGCTGTGTGTCTATCAGCCTTCTGTGTTGTAACGACTTGGGTAATGGGATGTGTGATGACCTTCTGAGTTCTGTTGTTTTGACCTCCTGGGTCTTGTGCTGCAATCTCCTGGTCATAATGACCTGGGTAATGGGCTGTGTGACGACCTTCTGAGTTCTAATGTTTTGACCTCCTGGGTCTTGTGCTATAATCTCCTGGGTCGTAATGACCTGGGTAATGGGCTGTGTGATGACCTTCTGAGTTTTAATCCTGTGACATCCTGGGTCTTGTATTGTAATCTCCTGGGTCGTTGGCTGTGTTGCAACATCCTGAGGATTTGTGGTGTAGCCTCCTGAGTTCTGTGATGTGATATCCTGAGCGGGTGGCTGTGATGTGACGTTCCAGGTTTTGGTTTGGCTCTGAGTTTGAGGCCTGGCTCTGTGTTTGTGGCATGTGTCAGTTTGCTTGGTTTGGGGGTCGGGGTGTGTGGCAGCTGGTGATGCAGCCATGGTCTGGTTTCTGGATGGTGGTTGCCTTTCATCTATGGGGTGGATTTCGGTTTGAGTCTGGTGAGGGAGATTGGTGGTGGCGTCATGTGTTGTTTTGGATCCAGTGTTGGTGTTCATGGGAACACTTAAACAACATAATGTAACTCCAAGTCAATCACACTTCTGTGAAATCAAACTGTCCACTTAGGTAGCAACACTGATTGACAATCAATTGCACATGCTGTTGTGCAAATGGAATAGACAACAGGTGGAAAGTATAGGCAGTTAGCAAGACATCCCAAATAAAGGAGTGGTTCTGCAGGTGGTGACCACATACTACTTCTCAGTTCCTATGCTTTCTGGCTGATGGTTTGGTCACTTTTGAATGCTGGCGGTGCTTTCACTCTAGTGGTAGCATGAGACGGAGTCTACAACCCACACAAGTGGCTCAGGTAGTGCAGCTCATCCAGGACGGCACATCAATGAGAGCTGTGGCAAGGTTTGCTGTGTCTGTCCAGAGCATGGAGGCGCTACCAGGAGACAGGCCAGTACATCAGGAGACGTGGAGGAGGCCATAGGAGGGCAACAACCCAGCATCAGGACCGCTACCTCCGCCTTTGTGCAAGGAGAGACAGGAGGAGCACTGCCAGAGCCCTGCAAAATGACCTCCAGCAGGCCACAAATGTGCATGTGGCTGCTCAAACGGTCAGAAACAGATTCCATGAGGGTGGTATGAGGGCCCGACATCCACAGATGGGGGTTGTGCTTACAGCCTAACACTGTGCAGGACATTTGGCATTTGCCAGAGAATACCAAGATTGGCAAATTCACCACTGATGCCCTGTGCTCTTCACAGATGAAAGCAGGTTCACACTGAGCACATGTGATAGACGTGACAGGGTCTGGAGACACCGTGGAGAACGTTCTGCTGCCTGCAACATCCTCCAGCATGACCGGTTTGGCAGTGAGTCAGTAATGGTGTGGGGTGGCATTTCTTTAGGGGGCCGCACAGCCCTCCATGTGCTCACCAGAGGTAGCCTGACTGCCATTAGGTACTGAGATGAGATCCTCAGACACCTTGTGAGACCATATGCTGGTGCGGTTGGCCCTGGGTTCCTCCTAATGCAAGACAATGCTAAACCTCGTGTGGCTGGAGTGTGTCAGCGGTTCCTGCAAGATGAAGGTATTGATGCTATGGACTGGCCCGCCCATTCCCCAGATCTGAATCTGAAATGGATGTCTTATTTTTGTGTTTCCTTTATTTTTTTGAGCTGATTGTGCTAATCAGGCTGTGCTGAAACTGAAACAGGCTGTTTACTGCAAGGAGGCAAATTGCTGGGAGGCTGGCGGATGGGCCGGGCCAGTCAAAATTTTCCCTATTGATTATCTGAACCAGTCAAATTTTTCCCTACCGGTCTGTAAGGACCTGTCAGAACCGACTGAATACCATCCCTGTTTGTGATATATTTTAAAATATTCAGTTGACCAAGTTTCATGTTTAATGAATAAAAGAGATAACAACAACAACAACAACAACAACCTTGGTGATGCACGAATTGAAGACAAGCAGCAAGAAAAAAATCACACATTACTGGGACTTACAAATTGAAGTGGAGTGACTTTGTAAAAAGAAATCATGTGTTATCCCATTTGTAATTGGAGCCCTTGGAGCAATACCTAAAGGGCTACCTAGCTATTTGGAAATTCTGAATTTATCCAATTTGAATACCCTGATTCTACAAAAAACCACCCTACTTGGAACAGCTATCCTCCGGTGCTACCTTAACAGTTCCTAGGTCCTGGGATTAGGACTCGAGCTGTTGAGCTACCAATCAGCCCCAAAGGCTGTGAATCTCACTAAAGATTAAATAACAACAACACAACAACAACAAAATGAATCCATTTCCAACAGAATTGACAGTTTAGAGCAAATCAGCCTGAATCAAACACAATGAAAAGTCGAACAAAGAAAAAGCCCTATAGTTTTGGACAAGCAACAGGAGTCACAATAGGAATGCAACATGGAGCTAATTGAAAATGAAGTGAAATTACCCAGCACAGAGAAATTACAGGTAGACCTTGACTTATGGCCATAACCTTTTGAAATTAGGACAGTACTGTCCTTTTGGTTTTTGTGAACAGTGGCCCTTGGTTGCAGAACCAGGTTCAACACTGAAGCATCTATAGCAGTCTCAGCCAGCTACTACCACTCCAGGCCCTATTTAAGCCCCAGTACAACCACTGCCTCTGAGAAATGCTGCCTTAAACCCCACACCATGGGCAACCACCCCAGTAACATTGTGCAAAGCTCCAGTTGTCTCCATCACCTTGTGCTTCACGGGCTCTACTATAAACATGTCTTATTGTATTATTTATGTAATTAATGGTTTTCAAGAGTAATCTGATGTTTGCAAATGCAGAGGGGGCTTTGGCTGAAGAACCTAGTTAAGAAATGTCTCTCTTTAATACAGAGGTACTATGTCCAATCTGCCCCAGTTATGATACCTCGAATATATAACATTAGATCATAACCTGAATTTTACAAGGCTTAGCTTAAATATACTTTACTTCTACTAGGTCTTTGTAAATCAATTAGTGGTAGGTCTGGGTACTTTCCATTATACCATTATAGTAAAAGGAAGCCAGGACATGGTGTAACAGAATGCACTTGGCAATCCCATCAGCAGGTAGTCCTTGACTTAATGACCATAATGGATCCTGCCCACTATGTTCATAAGCTGTGACTATTATAGAGCAGGTCACCTACATGACTGACCCGATTTTACTACCTTTCTTTTTGATACTTGTTAAGTGAATCCGTTGTTTGCTAGGGGGTGTTTTTGCCAAAAACTGATAAGAGTCGGTTTCCAGCAAAAACATCAATTGCAGTCATGAGATACTGCAAATGATTGAAAATGTGGGCTAGTTGTCAAATATCTGAAATGCAGTCATGTGATCTGGGGGGAGGTCTGATCTTTAGATCGTAAATACCTTCGGGAGGGTGTCTGTCTGAACTTTGGTTGTATTGATTGAAGTGGGAAAGGGGATCAATTCAGTTCCTGTGCAGATTTAAAGTGATATCTAGTAATATATTAGATACCGTAGTTCTCTTAGTAGAATGATAGAATAGGAATTAAATGGAAAATAGTATAATTATAAAATAGTGTCATTATAAATAGTAGAATGATAGAATAGGAATCTCTTCCTTACTGAGTAAAAATAATCTGTGGTTAAGTTTTCAAAAAGCATACTTTTTAATTTATTTTGTGTGGGGGTGTCTTTTTCCTTTTATATTTGTAAACTGCATCTTTATTCTAGATAGTGTGATCCCTGCATTTTCTGGTCTGTTGAAATCCCATTTAGGGAGAAAAAAGAGGAGTTTCTTGTAGTCTTTTTCCTTTCTTCTCTGAAAAATCTTCTAGTAAGGAATGCTATTCCTTTTCTTTGTAGAGTGAAGAGATTTCAGACAAAAGAGAAACTATGTCCAATCAGGATTAGCTATCTCTTGTTACCAAGGGAACTTCTTTATATTCCCATCATTTTAACATGAAACAATAAAGGCATTTTATGTTTTTTGCAGCAATTTAGTGGAATTGCATTTCAGAATGATTTTATTTACAACTTTAACATTTGTTTGTTTGTGTTTTGGTTAAGTTTTGGCAGTAATCTATTAATTTTCCAATAAAGTAAATTTACCAATTCATGGAGCTATGGTAAAATATTTACATAGCTGAAACTTGAAGAGGAATGAATATCCACTGTTTAGAATATACCCTGGGATCCAGTATTACTTGGACATATATGAGGATGGATTGGGATTGATAAATCTTACTTTACCCTGAATCATTTTCAGGTAGAAATGAAACTATTCTTAAAACTCCCTTTTGTTTAGTTAGAAGAACCAAAACGTGTAAGATTGATTATCAGTATAATATTCTGGAATCAAAAATGCTCTGAACAATAAACAGTGTTATGTTACCCTGTGGTAAGATGGGCGGCCAATCAGATTTATGACTGACTGACTGAATAAATTATCTAAATTTATCTAGGGTCTTTTTCTGAATCTCCTGATACAGCTCAAAAATGATTATCTGAACTATAAACTTAACTTTTGGTAATTTGTGTTTCTTGTCTGGAAACTACTTATCTTTCAGTAAGTAGTTATTTGATCCAGTATTGGTCTGTAATAATATTAGATTTAGATTTTGTTTTCTCCAGGCCCAAATTACTGTGGTTGATGTGGATGATCACTGTCAGTTTTCCACCTGTAAAAAAATAGATTAATATCTTCAGTTGCTGTTTTGCTAGAGGACTTGATCATTCAGAAAATACATTTGTTAGGAATATTTAATGCCTCTGCAGAGATCTTCTTTGTGGAGCTATCCTATGAAATTTCAGAAATAGAAGAGTGCGTGTGTTATGTTAGGTCTTTCTAAATATAAAAATAATATTTTCAGTAAAATCTCACTGGTAGGACTTATAAAATAGACTTTGAGTTATAATCTTATTAGTCTAATTTCATATGATTACAAACCTTGTTTTCTCTGGGCTGACCTGTATATTCATGTTAATTTTTCTGGTGTGTGCAACAATAATTTGAATGACTCTGAACCCCAAGAGATCTTGATAAAAATTGAAAATTACAAGTTATGTCTTTTTTGACAGCTGTTATTTTGACTGCCATCTATTCAGCATAGATTAATCATACTATGAATATTTGCTTAGCCCTAAATGTCTAGAATCTGAAGGAAACTTTGTAATTACTCATTAAAAAACACTGCAAGCAGTTCAAGTGCAAATTAATCAGATGAAAGTTGATTAGAAAAAAAAGCATAAATTTGTTTTTAAAAGTAATGGAATAGAATAAGAAGCATGTAGGAAGGCGAATGTGTTCTATTTTCCTGTTCCAAAGATCATAAAAATTTTACAATCCTCTTCCCTATTTACTTAGTGTTGCTCTGTCCTAGATCTGACAATGTATACCTCCAGTAACATAATGAAATCCATCGAAAGTAGGAACAAAGAATAGAGGAGGGAAAGACATCAAATAATGGCAGCTTTTATTCTTCACTGTTGAACTGAAAATAGATAGTTTGCAACCAAGGCTAAAAAAGCATTTAAAGCTTATTTACAAGACAATAAATAATACAAAACCTACCTGACAAACATTGGAGATAAATGTCACCATTGAATTCTTCTATTGTAACTGCCAATGTTTCTTTTGTTAAATTCACTAGAATAAACTAGAAGATGAGAAACATTTTTCATAGGCCTAAATCCCAGTCACTACACCCCTTGAAAAATACTACATTTTCTCATATTTATTATAGATTAATTGCTGAGTTTTAAAAAGACGCTGAAATCCAAAAATCTCCCTGAAATAATATTTGTGAGTCTTTATATTGTGTTTAGCCTGATACCTCTTTCAAATGCTGCTGCCTTAGAACTTTACATTGAAATCTGTAGGCATTAACCTATAAAGCCTAGAACACCTTAGGACCATATTACTGGATGAAAAAATTCCTCCCATATTTCTTAACTAGACACAAATACCCCCATCAGAGATCCATCTCTAGATTTCCTTGCCCAAAAAGCAGCTGAAGAAATGAGGAAGAATTCCGTTCAGTAGGTTTGCCTGTATTGCCTTTTAACAACAGGTAAAAGACCTTCTGGCCTTCTATGAAAATACATAAGCCTTCTAGGAATCACTGGTTTTTGTGAAATACTAGACAATCCGTGACCCATTGGTTCATTCTTCCTTCCACATGTAATATAGGCTTGCATTATTTCCTCTCTCTCCCCCCCATGATCTTCAGGAGAGCCATGGTGAAGCCTTCTCCTCCACCTATGTGCTAACCTGCAGAATTGCTTGCTGTTTTGCAGAAGAAGGAAGAAAAAGGAACGGCAAACCATGAGAAAAACTGTACCCTACATCCCCATTGCAGCATGTCCCTATGTGCCCCCTCCCTCAAGAAGGAAGTGGAGACACCCTTTGTGAAACTCCCCTCACCCCCAGTCAGACTTACCTTGCTAGCAGGCATCCTAGTCATTACTTGTCTTTTCTCTTCCCACATATTTTCTATTTTTATATTAAATTTATATGTCATTTATTTTGCTATCAATGGCTTGTAATATAGGCTTGCTCCAGCAGAACTACAGTGAAACCTCTGCTGCCACCTCTGCTTCCATCTCTGCTGCCGCCACCTCGCCTAACTTACAGAATTACCTGCCACTTTGCTAGGAAGAGGAGAATAACTGTGGACCATGATAAAAACTGCATCCTTACTCCCCATTCCAGCATGCATCCAAAGACCCTTTCCCTTCAGGAAGGAAGAGGGCTCATTCATCGACTGCTGATGCCCCCAGCCAGCCTTGATTTACCAATAGGCATCTGAGTTGCTCCCTTGTCCTTGCCTCACCTGTTATCACTGTTAAGAGATTTCAGATTTTGACCTTGGTTTCAATGCTTCCAATAGCTGCTTGCCCATTGGGCCTTGCTACCAACCAATTGGGTGTAGGGGTCAGAGGGAGGTAGAGAGTGTGTGTATGTTTTATTTATCAGGAAAAAAAATCTATTTTTTTATGGAACAGATCAGTGAGTTAACTCTTCTTGTGACCCTCTCCATCAGATGTAGAAATCCAAACTGCTTGTAAAGACATGGTAGTATTTCTCATCACCACCCTTTTAGTTTGCACAATAATCTTAAAACTTATATCACACTATTTTGCTACAAATATTCCTTTTTATAGAGGTCCATTTTGAATATTTTTTATATATGAAAAATATGATAAAGAATGAGTAGAATGTCAAAATTACATATTTGTACTCCAGAAATGGGAGTTAGTCATGGCAAGCTGTCCAAGGCAATTTGGATTGTGTTCTTAATATGAGAATTCAACTGTAAAGAAATTTCATAGATAGCATGGACAAATCTATGTAAAAGTTAAAATAACTAATTCTTAACATATATATTTTGTTATGGAAGCTTTATACTGGTAGGTCAAATTGATTTCATATGAAATATTTATTTATTTATTTATTTATTCGTACTTCTATACCGCTCCCTCTCCCAAAAAGGGACTCAAGGCGGTGTACACTCAACAAACAAGATAATACAGAAAACAGAAGCGAAAACAGGTAAATAATCAAGATGGCCAAGAATCACCCCTATAAATTTCCAAAATATAAACCCCAATGATCTTATATAATGATCTTATAAATATGCAATATAAGAAGAAAATGAAAGCTGAACTTCTTGGGATATATAAGCTGAAAGTGCCCATTCATGTTCTTTAACATATTACCATATAAATATTATGTTTGTCTTATTCAGGTCCTGTAGATAACACATATGTTCTTCTGTTCAGGTTTGTACACAATATATCAGTGAAAAACGTATCATCATTCTGTGAATCTTGGCGTGTTTCGTTCTCATTGGCATTCATTTATTGTAGACAAAATGCATAATCAGTCTAACTCATCTTCTGTAATCCTGCTAGCAAAGCACTAATGTATTCCAGTTATTGTTATAGCCCTTATTGCTGTGGTATCTCTTTTGATTTGCACAGTAACCTCATTTTATGTCACATTCAGTTTGTACAAACTGTGCTAACTCTTTTAGAAAATGAGTTCCACTCTATATTTACTTTTCATTCATTAAAATGTTAAATAAATGTTTTATTATTACAAAAATATCCCAAAGCAAATAGCAGAGTCACTGTTTTTTTCCTTTGATATTTGAAACAAGAAATCGTTACTTGCTCTAGATTGAAGATGACCTTACTCTAAAACATGTAATAAATTATTTGTTTCTCTGTGCTAATCCATAATATCAAATTAAACTGATGTCATATTTACTATGCAGCAGTCAGGGAGGTAAAAAAATACAAGCAAATTATGTGGCCTATTTGGTGGTCTCAGGGTCTACTTTTGTTATAAGTTATTTGTTGCCCACTTGTGCCTGAAGCAATTTTTGTTTTCCCACACTGGTACCGTCCGGATATATTGGGACTGTAATTTACAAAATCCCTAGCAAATTACTAAAGGCTTGCAATGCTGACAGCTGTAATCTTAATTCATCTGGAAGGCAACAAGTTGTGAAAGACTATTCAAATTGTTTGCAAGACAGCCACTATCATTGTTTTTATTTTTTAATGTAAATTGTATTGAAATTATCATAATATAGAGTACAAATAAAAATAAAGATAATAGAGAAGTGGAGGAAGGGAAAAGGAGAAAAAGAAGTGTGGGACAAAGGGAAAGAGGGAAAAAAGCATTGGTTTCCAACATTTTTCAGTGCAGCGAGATACAAAATAGAATTACAGCCTCAACTTTTTCCTTTTATATACTGAATACTAGCCATTTTTATCACTACTCTGATCAGCAAAACCCAAAGTCAAAATTTCATTTTTTTTTCCCGGAAGTAGAAGAAGCAATTCCTAGTAGAAACACAACTAAATACATTCTTTTCTCTGAGTAAAACAGTTAATTTTGCCATCTTTGCTAGCTCCATTTATTTTTTCATCCATTGTTTCATAGTGGTGATTAATATACCATTTTGCTCATAAAAACTTTTGCTGTATACAATTAAAAATCATTTTTTTCAAGCTCCTTATCCAGTAATCTTAAAAGCAAAGCATCTGGTTTCAATTTTATATTCATTGTCAGAATATTCTGGATTAAAACATAATCTGCCCCAATATTTCTTTTCTTTATTACGAGTCTATCACAGAGGTTAAAAGTTTCTTCTTTACAATTACATTTCCACATATATACATTTGAGACACCTTTATACATCTTTAACAATTTGTCAGACATTTCGTACCAATGCTGCATCATTTTGTAAAAGTTTTCTTTCAGATTATAGTTCAGTGTCAAACCATTTGTTCATTGCTCAAGCATTATATACAAAATAAATTATTTGCCTATTGAATCATACAGTATTTCACATACTCATTTTCCAGTTTAATTTCAAAAACATTTTGCAACAACATGTTCATCATTAGCACACAATAAATTTCAAATTCATTTTTTACAGATTCAAACCCATAATATTTCTTGTCTAAATTAAACCTTGCTTTCAGTTGTACATATGTTAGCCAGTGACAGATATGCCCTTTTGATTGCAATTCTGCTTTTGATTTGAGGTTATGCTCATTTTGATTAGAAGATATTATTTCACTATAAGTTTACCAGTCATCATTTCTTTTCTAAAAAAGCTTCCTGTTGTCTTCATAATTTTATCACTTGAACAAATTAAAAAAAGAACATAAACTAACAATCAAGAGAAAACATAAAGAGTGAAAAGAGAATAAGGATAGAATTAAAGGATGGTATTAAAAAAAGAAAGGAAAACACACACACACACACACACACACACACATATATATATATGCAGGTCTTGGCGTGTTCGGGTCTTTTCCTGTGTAAGATTGAGAGTATCTTGGCAACGTTTCAACGAGATCTCATTCGCCATCTTCAGGCTGGTGCTTTTGGCTTCGTGCTTGTGTGAAGCCGAAAGCAGCAGCCTGAAGATGGCGAGTGAGATCTCATTGAAACATTGCCAAGATACTCTCAATCTTACATGGGAAAAGACCCGAACACGCCAAGACCTGCATACCTGTACCCGTGAAAATCTATGAAAACACACACATACACACACATATAAAGAATAACCTCTGACTATTTCTTTAAAGGATATAAAGTATACTTACATCCAACTCTTACTTTAAGACTAATATAATGTTCATTGCCACCCCCCAAAAGAAAGGGGAAATATTTTTTCTTTTTAAATTTTAACAATCATCAAATCCATATGTCAAAATTTGACTTTTCTCCATCTCTTGCAAAATATCCACAAAGAACTGCCAATTATAGATTAATTTCTTGGGTGATTTCTTTTAAGAGCTGTTACCTTGATTACTTAACTTGAAAACTCTTCATTGATTTCTATGAAATTTGGCATGTTTTATTTCTTCATAATGGATTAAGTTTTTTTGTTATGTTTCATACAGGTCAGGTGAAAAGTGTACAACAATAACTGAGATTATTAAGGTGTAAATTCAAAAGGTCCTGAAGTGTTTCCATGAAATTTGGCATTTTATTTTTTCTTAATGATCTAAGTTGCCAGCAAGGATTATCCTATTCTGATAAAATACAAGAGAAAGAGAGTTATAGACACTCTATTAGCTTATTTATTATTAGAATGCACTTTTATACCTTGTAAATAGATTTTTGTGGCAATTGAAAATGTTAAAATTGTTCTTCTATTTTTTGCCTCAAAGATCACATATGGCTAAAAATAATTTGGGTTTATTAGGAATATAAAATTGTTATTAATTGTGATACTTTTACAAAGAAAAACCCTCTTATATTACATTTTATTTGTTTAACATGTAATTTAAATCTGAATCTGACAGGGTCAACATAACCTACTAGTTTTAACTCATACCTGACTATTTTCCAGGTTGTTGGACGAAAATTGTGAAATGCTTTTTAAAGTCTTTACAACACATTAAACACAAAACTTTTTTTTAGTACAGGATGTCTTCACTTAACAAACATTTGTGAGAAGTTCCAATGATACTGAATAATAATTACAACTGGCCATCCTTTGTAGCAGCACTCCAGTCATATGATCCAAATTCGGTTGCTTGGCAGCCCACCTCATTTATAATCATAGGATGTGCTTCATCTTACCCCATTGCCTATTTCCCCCATCTCTGCCCTTGTAGCCATTCAGATGACAAAATTGATTCCTGTAACAGTCCATCTTGTTTTGAGAGAAAATACCAAAAATATTTGACAATGGAATATTAGGGACTTTCAGTTTGATGGAACTGGCTCATATGTTCTGTGCTAACACAGCACTTTGCTGATAAAAAGTGCAGCTTTTCACTAGCCTGGAATATTTTCTATGTGAATCTTTAGAACAGGAAATAAAAAACAGCTAATGTTTCATGGGGCATGTGGAATTAGTTTAGGAAAAGCTGAAGCCTTATCCTTCTGTCTGCCTCCTTTTTCCAGTGCTGTTTTGTCTATGCCTGCTTTTGAATATGTCAACAAATTTTCTTTATGCTCCAAAGTGGAGAAAGGAATAGTTCTGAGGAGAATAGTGTCCCTTTCTATTTAGAGAGAAAATGTAGAACAGATGTGTATTCAAGAAGGTACAAGTTGATCTTGTTAAAATATTTGTAAAGAAAAATAGCTTCAGGATCTTCCAAAGAAAATCTCTTGCACTCTAGAGATAGAAGGGGAATGTATTTTGTTATTCTGATAGCATTCTTTCCGTACAAGAACTGATGATGAATCAAGATATGCTTCAATCTAGGAATCTAAATTGAAGAATTATAAGTAAGAACAGAAAGCAGTTATGACTTGAGGCTAGATTATTGTTTTTTTAGTAATTCTTAAGCAGAATGATAGTTTCATGGCCATCCTTATCTACTGAAAAGAATACTGTTGCAGCAACACAGCTAGTTCAAGTAAAATTATCTATCTATCTATCTATCTATCTATCTATCTATCTATCTATCTATCTATCTATCTATCTATCTATCTATCTATCTATCTATCTATCTATCTATCTATCTATCCATCCATCCATCCATCCATCCATCCATCCATCCATCCATCCATCCATCCATCCATCCATCCATCCATCCATCTATCTATCTCTACAACTGTGCATCTAGGTTGTGAACAATGTAGACAATTTGGAGTTGTCCAGAAGTTTGCAGCTCATATGATAGCTTGAACAATCCTGACTTTATTTAAAATCATAGGTAGCATCTATGATACTTTTCCCCTCTGAAGTAAACATTGATAAAATCTTAGCAGTTATTTAAATATTGTCATATGTATGTTAGCCATATTTTAGGATTTATCAAGAATACTTTTGTTAAACTGTTACTTTCTTAAAAACCAATAGAAATAATCCTCAACTTACAACCATTTATTCATTGACCATTCATAGTTACAATAGTCCTGAACAAATGGTTACAACGTACAACCTGTCCTCAGAGTTCGAGCTGTCCCACTAGCATGCACTTATGATTCGTTGTAGCACTCTGTGATCATATGATTGCTATTTGTAACCCTTCCTGCTGGCTTCCCCAGAAAGGTAATGGGGAAGCCGGCAGAGAAAGTCACAAATATGTCTCCCTTACCTATGTACCCATTCCCAGCTACACTGGTCACTTGTGCATCATCCCCATCTTTTGCCATGCCTCTCTTGCATTTTCTCTCACCTTCCATAAACCTTGCTGTGCAGCCTCATGCACCCTTCCTGATATAAGCTGATCTCCCTTGGGAACCCTCAGAGATATTTCCCAAGCCTCCCCATGCATTCTCACAACCCTCTTGTACTCTCATTCATCTGACAGTAGCTACTCATCCACCTGATAGCTTGCTTGGGACTATTCCGGTCCTAATTTCCATTGTAAGTCGAGGACCAACTATACTTTATATAGGAAGGCTGACAGCTGAATTTTAAAGCATGTCTTACAGCAGGAATGTCAAACTCACATCGTCATGGTGGCATCATGTGTCGTATCGAGACTTTTTTGCCCTTCGCTAAACCAGGTGTGGGTGTGGCCAGCGCACAATGCATCCGGCCCATAGGCCGGGAGTTTGACAGCCCTGTCTTACAGCATTTAAAACTGCTGTAAGATGGAGTTTTATCATAATTGACAAAAAGTATGGCTGTACTTTTTTTTTAGATTTTTTATCCCCCCTTTATTATTTTTATTTATAATTCAAGGCAGCCAACATACAGTATCTGATACTCCTTCTTCCTCCTATTTTCCCCACAACAATGAGCCTGTGAGATGAGTTGGGCTGAGAAACTGACTGGCCCAAAGTCACCCCAGCTGATTTGTCACATCTAAGGTGGAACTAAAACTCACAGTCTATTAATATTTACCCTGTAACCTTAACCACTATACCAAATTGGCTATATAATCCATATAAAAATAATTGTAATAAATATAACTAGTCCTTTTTTGTGACTTTGTCCTTAAGGCATTTATAACAGCTTGTTTCTCAACCAATATTATTAACACCTTAACTACCATCATGAACTACTTTACTTAAAACAAGCAAGCAAGACTATTTTTAATGAGATATTAAGTAGTAGTAGGGATTATAAAGACATTGGTATAGAACATAATTTCTTGTACACCTTGACATTTTATTTGAAATATACTATTACCAATAATATATTTTGTACAGCTGCAAACACAGCTGAACATTATTTGGAAGTACCTAAGATCTGATTTAAGGACAGCCTTAGCTAGTCTCTATTACTTGTTCAAGTACGCAAGCTTGAAAAATGATGCCACTGCTTTAATAGTCACATTAAAGATTTGCTGTTATAATTATTAGATTTGATAGAACAGCATCACCTGTTTTCAGGCTTATGTATTCATTTGTACTTGGAAAGTGCTGTAGTTCAAAGCAGAGAAAAATAAAAGATTTCTTAATATGTACATTTTAAAAATATGCTGTTTTGATGTTTTACTGGGGAAAACTATAATCAATTTACCAATAATTGTTGATTGATCTTTTTTCTTATAATCCTTAGGACAGTGAAAAGAAAGGATTTATGAATAAACTCTATGCCATTCAGGAAGTGTGCATCAGTGTTCAGAACATCCTTGATGAGGTGGCTTCTCTTGGAGAAAGGATTAAGAAGTAAGTATCAACAAATGGTTGCTTAGCTGTTCTCAAATTATGTTCACACCAACTACCAGATTAATTAACCAGCAATACTATGGGAAGGATTTGTGTACTTCCCTGTCAAGCCAAGCCAAGAGGCACAATATTGTGGAAGAAATTTGAAGAAAAATTTAGAAAAAATTGCATAAAGGTTAGTTTCAACAAAGTGTAAATATATGCTTTCATGGAGTTTAGAGCAAATTTTAGCTCCAAAATTGCTTTTTAGGGGTCCAAAGCATCAACACATGCCATATTCTACACTCATGTATATTCATAAACATGTTGATTCTTTCACTGAAATTAATCTTGTTCCATTTAAAGATCTATATTCTACCTGCTGTTGCTTTGGGTTTTTTTTCTGTGATGCTATTGTATTTCTGATCTATTAATTTTTCATTCAGTACATTCAACTGGACTATTCCATTCTTAAGCTGGCTGGCCATTGTTGCTCTCTGTGTGTTCACAGTCATCCTGTATTTCATTCCACTGAGATACATTGTCCTTGTCTGGGGTAAGTAGAGACTTTCCCCTCCAGAACTCTCTGTAGAACATAGAACAAATTGCTTTAAATTTGTGAGATATATTATCTTTAGTGAATATCTGATAATGGACGGAGAATGTTCTGTTTTTCTAAATTCACAGTAATGCTTTGAATGTGTCAGATGAAACTTTATACCAATAAAATTGAATAAGATTGCATTTCTCTTCTTCCTCATACACATTGTCTTAACATGCATTTAATACAAATGTTGAGCCATTATTAAAAAAATTAATGGATATACTGATACATTGGCATTCATGCTTTTAAATATATCAAGTCTGCATTAGCAGTTATCATTTTGGCATTCAAAATCCCAATTTGGCACTACTCATCTATGGCTTTCTGCCAAGTAGTTATTTTCTTACTGATTGAAATTACGTTAAAATCAGGAGTTCCTGTTTCTAAGGCAAAAGGTATGAAGCACTAATCAGGAATGGCTGTACAGCTAACCCAGCATGCCTATGCAATTACTTTTACGATGACATTAAAACATCAATACTGATCTATGTGAACTGTTGCTTTGTGCAGGCATCAACAAATTTACAAAGAAACTCCGAAGTCCATATGCGATTGATAACAACGAACTACTTGATTTTCTTTCCAGAGTCCCTTCAGATGTGCAAGTGGTCTGTATATATATATATATATATATATATATATGATGTTAAACTTGAAGATATATTATTTTTTGAAGGTTAATTTTCTAGTTAAATTGTGAGTTAATAGACAAACAGTGTAAGTTATATTACATCAATGCTTGTGTGGCTTGAAGCAACAGCTTCAGGGATATAAGTTGATGAAAGCAAAAAACGCCACTGTAAAAGAGCAAATCATTTCACTCAGTGCATTGAAATATGAAGCAGGTCAGGCAAGGATGCTGTGATGGCAATCCTTTGCACTTTGAAAGGTCTTCATTTGATGGAGGCATTTACGTTTGCTGAAAGCTGCAGCATATTCCTCAAAGAAAACTATGCTAAAATATTTCTACTGACAAGTGCCTATTTGTTCCTTGAATAAGTTATATATTAATAGTTAATAGTTATAATTGTAGCTATCTTTGTAATAGAGCTCTACATTGTCCTAACTTTAAATATATCATTTAAAAAAATGTCTGGCTTTTTAAAAAATTGTCATTTGGCTTTTTAAAAATTTTCCTTATGGAAAGTAGAATAGGAGAAAGCTTTACTGAAATGTTTACTGCCATGGTCTCCTTTCCAACATACTCACTGTGTTATTTGTTATTTTTGTTTTCTTCCTTCCCCTTGACCTGCTAATTTCCATGGTTTGTGTTTTAGGAAGTGTTAAAAGTTTGTCTGGACAATATTGCTTCCTTCCCTAAATATTTCTAGCCCCATGCTGTAGTTGTATTAAAAAAAAAATCTTTGGTTTGCTGAGTTGAAATGGATGTCCGAATTCTGTGTTTAAACAGGTGCAATATCAAGAACTGAAACCAGACCTTTCTCACAGCCCAAGTAAGAGGAAGAAAAATAACCTCAGCTAGTCAGTTCCATGTGCTGAACAGATCAGCATCTGAAGAAGGCGTCAGCATCTGAACAGATCAACATCCTGAGGAGGATTTTTTCTCTTTCTAATTTTTTGTTTATTTTCTTTTGGGTAGTGATTTTTTTTATAAAATGGTAATCTTAATGAGAAATGTGTAAATATTGTACAGAGAGATTAAGCAGGGAAAATATTATTTCCATTGTACAGAACTATAATGCAAGTTGGAAATTTAACTTATGCTCCAGCTTTGTAGATGAGAATATACATCAGTAGCATGAATGTGGAATGGTACGTGACAGGCACATACAAAGGGATAAAGACGTATTAAATGTAATTTAATTCATGCTAATTAATATTAAGAAACAAAATAACTGACCTTTCCCCCCCAAAAAGATGTTCACTTTAAAGTTCCATTTTATACATATTACTAGACATGCAGAGTAAAGCAAATTCATTTATTTTATCAATCGCTGCTGCAAATAACCAGATATTATAAGTTAACCAGAGCTTGCTTGGAAGTAAATGAGTTACATGCAACACGCCAATGTCTTAATGGATCTCCAAAGATTTAAAGAATTTCTTGATACTTTTTATCATTCCACCACCAGGTTTTGAAAAAAAATATTCCGATCTCTAAGATTACTGCCAGATTTATAACTGATTCCATATCTAATTTTTATAAAAACTTTAATCTTGGTTTGTAGTTGTTTGCCTCATGAACAACTTGCATATATTTTGTAAGCAAAATCAGTTTTAAACACATTGCTTCAGATGACAGGTTATGAACATCTTCTGTGCACCTTAGTAATACTTTAGGTTTACATTATCCTAATTTTTTATAGGAGTCATTGCAGGCAGATTTTATTTTTTCTTTAATTAATTAGTCTTTTCTCCAGAAGGTTAAATGGCCTATTATATGCAAACCAAAAAAGCTTACTACATAATTTTTATAGAAAACTTTCAAGGGGGTGTAAAGAAGATTAATTGTGACCTCAGGGAAAAAAAGTTTCTATGCTTTTCATTTAGAATATTTCTCTTGAGTTGGGATTACTCCTCAGATTTTATTTCACTACTGCAATGAAAAGATATTAACCAGTATATTTGCATTAAAATGTGGCGAAGATATATTCCTTTTTATCTATTCTTGAGCATGTCTCATGAAAACTGATTTTGGATTGTGTATTTGTTAGTTAAGAGATCTGTAAATGGATCTTGCCTAAATATACAGTCTGTTTGATAGAATACCAAACTACAGGGAAAGCTACCCCTGAACATGTTTCTTGAGTAGCCAGGTCATTTTGATATGCATATGTACAAAGGAATTTTCTGATTGCTTATTACTGATGGGCAATATTTAATGGAAATAAAGTTTTATTGATATGAATTTTGAGGAATAGAAAATAACTCTAGAACATTACGCTAATTTAAAAACTTGTTGCAAAGTATGTGAAAGGTTTTTCCCTGTGATGTCATCATTTATTATTATCTATTATCCTGTGGGGATATATTTCCTGCACAAAATATTTATGTGATTAAATTTGGCTGTTTCATGTGAATTTCATTAGAATAAGTGTGCGTATCTCTCTCTCTCTCTGTCCATCCATTTTCTGCACAGGAATGCCAGGGATCAGTGATATGAATGTTATTTTCAATTCTTGGCTGTTTAGCAACAGCTTAATCTTAGATCAGCAATCCCCAACCTTTGCAGCTTGATGCCTTGGTTGGGGGGGGGTAACCGGGCCATGTAAGCAGTGGGCTGGTGTGCACCCACACGTGGCTTGATTTGTGTAAGTTGAGTTGCATGTGTGTGCAGGCCCACCACTCACTAGAGTTGAGCTGTGCACACATGCTGTCAGCGTTCCAGCAACCCTTCATTCTGCCCAATAACTCTGAAACAGACATCTTCTCAAAAGTTCCTTTTTATTTGTGTAACTGGCACAATTCTGGGATCCCGAATCTGAAAGTTCCGGGCTTCCTTACAATAAATAAAAACTACAAAATCCATCTCCTGCATCCATCATCACATCACATGGCCCAATCATTATCCATCCCAAGTTAAGATTTCCTCTCATTTATATGCAACACACCTGATCTTGAATCAGAAAAAGAATGTTCTTATGTCTAACTAGATATACCCCAATAAATTCCCCCCTCCCACTGTCCCAGGCTCAGATGTGGTAGTGTGGGAGCATCTGATCTCAATATGGCTTCCAAAGTTGACACGTACATGTGCGCCAGCCCATCGCTCATGTGACCCAGTTGCAAATAAGCCACAGCCCAATTATGGACTGCAGCCAGGAGTTGGGGATTCTGATCTTAGATAATTTTAGCCTGAAAATAATGACAAGTGATATTGGACTGCCTCCTAAATCTTTCCTCCTGTTAAGGAAGAATAAAGCAGTCAGCTTCACAATCTCCCATACTGCATTTTAAATATCAGACTCCCTTTTATGTATATGAAGAAATGTGTGAACAGAGATAACCAACCCAAAGAAAGTCCAAATTTTCACTTCTGTGTACCCAAGCCTTTTACAAGTAATTCAAGCTTTCTATTTCAACCTAGTACCTTCTGTACTTGCAGCTTGACAACATTCTTACTCCTATTTTCCACTTCTCTTCCTAAGGATTGAAGGACATTCACCCAGTGAATGTCTGTGACAGTGAATGTCATAAAACTTGCTATTTGGAAAGTTCTTAATATTTAAAAAGTGGAATAGGTAATATCAAAAGTGATTATGAAATTAGGAGTGAGTGACCAAGCTTCATGTCCATATATCCATATAGGCTACATAACAACTCTGAACTTAATTGGAATCTCTCAACTCCAAGCTCACCATTCAGTCACAAAAACCTCAGCCTGTAGTTTTTTTTACGAGGAGCAATTGTCCAGAATATAACTGGGTGATCTCAATCTCTCCTTTCTTTGAAGAGATTTTTGTCAGCTAGGTCCACCCTCTGGCCAGCAATCTCCACCATAATGCTGTTTCCACAGCTGCAAGGCCATCTAGCACTTCACTAAAAGTTTTCCCACATAAACAGATTTTAAGTCTCCCAAGGGCATACTCATCACCATTGTAACTGAATCCATCAACCTTACTGTTGGTCACTTTCTTCTCTTTCTACCTTTCCCAGTATTACAGCTTTTTTGGAGAGCTGTGTCTTTGATAATACAAAGAGATAATGTTCTGATTTATGATGTAAGACTTCACTTTAAATCCTGATTTGGGAATCTGGAAAACATCAATTGTAGAAAAATTTGGGAAGAAGAGCTCTGGCCAGCTTGGAGCCAAATCCAAAGTGAATTCAAATCCAAACCTTTTATCGTCCATTGATTAGCATGGAAAAATTCACACACACCTGTGATTAAAAAAAAGAAAAAACTTTTGAGAGCACAATGACATTTTAATTAATAGATAAGAGGTGGTCCTTGTTTAACAGTCACTCATTCAGTTACAGCCTACTGTGCTGAATGATAGGTAGTTGCAATTCATCCTTGTACTTAGGACAGGTGTAGCATTCCCATAGGCATATTATTGTGGGTTGTAAGTTACTTTGCTGGCTTCCTAAAAGCAGTCAATGGAATAACCAGCAGAAAGTGAGATAGTGACTATGTGTCATCTTTGCTTAACTACCCACATGATTTAGTTAACAATGGCAACTGGAAGTGCCAGTATTTCTATAGTTCAGTGGTGTGGTCATTGACTTTGTGCTTTATGACCATATTGCTTAGCAATGGAAATCTTAATGTTGCTAAGTGAGCAGTTGTATTTGATAACTTATGCAGTCTAGTTTTTGAAAATAGAGATGGGTGGATGAGATTTGATTTGAAAAGCATTCTTCAACATTAAGTAATATTTGTTTATTGGTCTCTTCCTTGTATAAAGCCTGTACTATTATAGTTGCAAGAGTTTTTATGCCAAGGAGCATTTACAATTTAAGGTGATGAATATGTCTTCCTCAATTCTGGGGAGAGGGGATTTATTTAGGGACTAAAAATCCAGTCATTGTAGAGGTTGCCTATATAAGAGGCCAGCCATAATTATATGATTTATAATTAATTATATGAATTAATGTTATAGCTGGAAATAGAAGAAAGTCTTTACAATGGATTATACAAGAAATGATGAAAAAGTAAATTTGATAAATAAATTAGGAATCTATATCAGAAGGATGAAGGAACTATTTCAAACCTGATTGATCCTCTTAGATGTCCACATCTACTTTTAATTAGCCATTCAATTTTAACTGTAGACAAAAGAACAAGTCCTAACCTCCTTAATGCACATATCTAGTAAGAAAGTTTTTAGCCTATATTCTAAAATATTTTCAGCAAGTGAAAAGTAGAAAAATTATCATCTTTCAGCCCTGAGAGAAAGTTTAACTTGATTTTGAGAGAAGATGTAACGCATCAAGTTTTTTCATATAACAGCAGGGGATGATTCACATTTTGCAGAGGATGCAAAATGTTTGCATGCAATTTAAAATTAATAACATTAGATGAGACAGTTCTCATGGTTATCATTTACATCTATTTGGTATAATTTTAGAAAGCATGGCATAGACTGTTCTAGAAAGAATAAGAACTTTGTTAGTGAATGGAACTTGTTCAAAGAAAATTGGCTAGAAGATTTTCAAATACTTATTTTCTAGATTTACCTTTGTTTTAGATTGGGACCCATGCTATCAAAAGCCTTTTTACAAATTTATTAAGGCAGAAAACCCTACTCAGCTTAATGTAATGATAGCCTGAATTCTCTTTAAATATGTCCATTGCAAAACTTTCATAAGTGGACTCAAGACTTCTAGTACTTATTAATGACTGGAACTGGAACTAGGACTCTGTCACTAAAGCCAAAAAAAAAAAAATCACATGACCATGCCGACTTATGATGGCAGGTCTGATTGTAGTTGTTAAGCAAATCCTATGTAGCCTTTCTCTGTGATGTCACGTGGCCATGAGTTTCAACTTCTTGCTTCCCATTGACTTTGCTTTATTGAAAGCCTGGAATTAAGGTCACAAATGGTGATCAAGTGATTATGAGATGATATGACCATCATAATTGCATTCTGGTTACCAAGTGGCTGAATCATGGTGATGTGACTGTGATGACCAAGGGCAAAGAATGGAGGCAACACAGTCAGCTGATAGTGCAAACTCCCCTTTATTTCTCTAATATTGCTTTATTGTTTATGGCAAATCCCAGAACAAAGTGCTCACACACACACCTCCAACAGCCTCTGGCTGCGAGTAGTCTAACAAAACACTGTTAGCACAATGGCTTTGAGGCAAGAAGTTCAGTGGGGCAAGGAAACAAGGCCATTAGTCCAATGAAGCAAAGTAACAATGCAGTGAGTCCACAAAGTAGAGGAACAAGGCAATTGTAAGACAAGAAGTCCAACAAACTCCAGGTGTTGGCAACAGAACACAAAACTCCATGAATTCAGCGCTTGTTCCCATCAAGCGCCCCTCTCCACAGCCTCTCTTTCAGTCTTAATCCCCATGTGTACCTTGTGAAGAGGGGCAGGGAGTTTTCCCGAGTCGAGTCAGCCTGCACTGTTCCCATCTCTCCACTCTCTGTGCTCAGGGATCAGGAGGGGGCGGTCCTTGCTTATTGCCTGAATTCCATCGCTCTTCATCTCTACTGCCTGCTCTATCTTCCCCCCTCTCTCGGTCATCCTATCCATGTTCTTCCCTGCTGGCAAGCCATTCCAAGCCCAAAAGGCCCAGGGCTGCCTCGTCCTACTCCCTGTATTCCTCCAAAGCCAATGAGACTGCCCCCTCAACCTCCCATCATCTCCAGCTGTGGCTCATCTCTGCGGACTCGGGCTCTGATGGGGCCATGACAGTGAATGCCAGGATGCCATCACGGGCATAACTTTGAGGACCAACCACAGGTGTTTTCATTCAGCGCTGTCATAACTTCAAATTATTGCTGAATGGGTGGTCATTGGGTTTTTTTGTGCTGACCAAAAACAGACAAAAGAACAAGTAATTCTTCAGGTTCCATGAACACTCCAAAAATAATAGATTGATAGAGGAGATATATTGCATTGTCTATATGGCATTTATATTAGAAAAATAACAATTTAAGAGCCATCAGATCCCATACAAAGAAAAGGTCTCCTTTCAAAAATATACATCAAATTGATACACCACATTTTTTTATGATCATTTAATATATAACAGAAATTTGAGGACATTTCAGATAATTCAAAAGTATATCTTTATAAAAAAATTAATAAGGATTGGACTTCTTGGAAAGTAATTGTGAAATGCGCTTACAACTGTGGTGAAATGAGAAGCCAGCAAACAGATTAAAATGTCAATTTTCTTCTCTGGATAAAGGGGAGGAGCTGGGATTGCCCATAAACACTCCATACAAAGGCTCCCAGTGGGAAGACAAACAGTGGTCTACAACAGGATTTAGAGCTCTGGAAGCTCAGTTTTTGCCCAAGCTGCAGTTCAGAGCCTTCAAACAGTATTTGATTCCTCCACTTCTTTATTACTTCAGGAACTTGCTTGTTAACTGCTTTTTGAATAGCAAAAACCTTCAGAATAACAAGTTTCATTGTACTGGGCATTCTCCTTTAATATTCAGTGAAAAGTTTCATGTAACTTTAAGAACTTTAAAAAATATTCTAAAATAAACAACAAAAGGAAAGATATGTTGATTTTGAAAAGTTATACATGGACTAAGGGGCCAGATGGGTTGGAAATAAGATTTTTAAATTATAAAAATCATTCCTATGGATTGTTTAAAATCCTTTAAAAATGAAGTTTTCTCTTTATAAGAAATTATTCTGTTGAAAAATATTGGGAATAAGAAAAAACATGAGAACATTTTGAAGGCTGGACACTAGAAGCAACCAGAAATTAATTACAATTTAAAAAAGGCCCACCAATGTAGAATAAAGTATTTTTATTTTGGCAAAACTTAAGAATATTTGGGAACAAATTTCTATAGTCTGCTACCATTGTATTAAATAAAAAACAGTCTTATTTTTTCTATTGCATTTTTATTTATTTTTAAGAACTTGTGTATCTTCCTTTTGTTGTTTATTTCAGAACATTTTTAAAGTTCTTAGTCACATTACCATGATCTGGTTTGGTTTGGTTTCTTTTTTGATATTTCAAAAAAAGATTGCCTGCTAAATGCGTTTAAAAGAGGAGATAGAAGAAGATGTAACTGAGAATCAAACTTTTGGATTTGAATTTAAAAATGACAAATTACAAGAGGAAAAAGATTTTACACTGGATTTACTAAAAACTAATAGGACACAAATAATAATAGTTACTTGGACAACTTTCTTCTCTTGAACTTATAAGAGAGAGATGTTACACGCATAAATCAGTTTTGACAAAAGGCAAAATGAAAAATAAATTTTTGAGTCAGTTTAAAGGGGATAAACATCAAAAAATTTAAAGGCAAAAAGGAATATTAAATTGGCCTATTTGATTAAGGTTAAATACATATATGATGATTTTCTAGTAGCTCTTATAGTTTTTCTCAGTGTGGACTGAATGACAGAGTTTTAAATATTTGTTGTATAGATAAAATATGGGAAAAAGGGATTTTTAATTGTATTTTTAGAGAAAATGGAATGTACTATGTGAAAAGTAAAGTAATGTGAAACTAATTTATTTGTAAAAGGTTAAAATTCATATTTCAATAAACCTTAATGATTAAAATTGATTGACAGGGTTTTATAATTTGTTTGTGGGTAAGAGATGAGATACGGTAAGAGATCCTTAGTTGAGATGCTAGAAGTGACAAGTTACTGATATTGTTTGTTATCTTGATGAAAGGGAGTGTCATTTCTTTATATATTTTTTATTTACATGTTATATTTTTTCTTAGTTTTTATTTTCTTTGTATTTTTAAAGTAAAAATATATAAAAGAGTTTGTAAGAATCAAAGTTAATTTTATAGTAAGCAGAGCATGTAAATTGCTATTACGGGAGGAATGCTAATGTAAATAGGCAGAATAACAAACAGCCATTAAAGCTGGGGCTGGGGGGGCAGAAAAAGGAATCCTACTTTCAACCAAACTCAGTTTAAAATATGATTACTCTTAACTATTGAGAAACTAGCATGTTTGTAACTCTAATGGGAAGTTCAATTAAGCAGTATTAATAAATCTTCATAAGCCTTTTTTTTGAACTGGGATAATTGACTTTCTATTATTTATTTGCTATGTATGTGATTGTAAATTATACCATCTATGATTCTTCTGTAATATTCCTAATTACAATATTAATACACAATGTACATTTATATTTTAGCAACTAGTCTGTGAAGGCCATTTTGGAGTAGTGTTTAAGGCTCCAGACTACAAATCAGGAGACACTGAGTTCTGGTCCTGCCTTAGGTATGAAGTCAACTGGGTGATCTTGGACCAGTCCCTTTCTCAGTCCTAGGAAGAAGGCAATGGCAAACTACTCCTGAAAAATAGTACATGGACTTGGCAGACAGGCACCAAGTATCAACAATCACTCAAAGGTATTCATCTCTCCCATTAAAAAACCCACTATTTTTGTACTGTTTTTATTTTGACTTGTAGACTGTTAGTTTCTTATTGTGGGAGAAGCTTTAGCTAATGTAGAGTAAGAATACAATTAGCTGAATAATTATACTTCATTTTTATGTAATTAATAAATTTATACCCACCTTTCTGCCTATTCCTACACTCGAGGCTTACATTTTTCTACCATAAAATATATAAAATAATTAAAATCCATTAAAAGCTTGGCAAGGAGTTTGTGTCTGTTCCCCTCTTCTTGAATATTGGGACAGTGGGAGCTAGCAAGATCACTGAAATAATTGTTTCTGAGTATGACCAACTCAGGAAGTTGGTACATTGCATAATTCTGTTATTACGAAAATAGGCTTCGTTCCTCCTGCTACCATCTACGAATCCTGTGACAACTTAAGATTCAAGATTACTTCCAAAGGGCCAATCCAGTAACAACTTAAGGTTCAAGATTACTTCCAAAGGCCAACCCTGCTCTTTCTGCAGGAATTAACCACATTCAAATGCAGTTTCATCTCAATCCAATCCCATTCTTTACCAACAGCATTTTCACCTTTAATTTTAGCTTGTTCTCCCTCATCTGGCATTATTAAGATTAATGGCATTCAAGGCACTGAGATTTGGGTTGCTTTAGACATAATGGATGGATAGATGAATGAATGAAAAATAGTTGTTAGAGAGCTGACAGATAAGATTGTAGTAACACAACTCCATTATGCCCAGCATCATCCCAACAGGAAAGAGCAAAAGTAAAACAAAACCATTCCTCCAATGTGTAACTCTGCCAGAGAGCCCAGATAAAGTGGCTGATGTTACTAAAAGCTTCCAAGTATAATCTCCCAGCATGACCAAATAGATCTCAGACAAAACCCCGATTAATATGATTGCAGAAAATGTTTCATCCAGATGCAACTGCAGCTGAAAAACTCAGTTTAAAAAATCATCTTATCCAAGAACAGAATATTTAACTGACCTATAATTGGAATAATGTCCTGGATGAAGGAAAAGCTTTTTCAGTAAAGGTCTTCTGTAGGACATAACACTCGGCACAGGAAGATATTGATCATCACCCAACCTCACCTGACTGATTTAATCAGCCAGAAAGGGCAAGATCAAGCAAAGTTCTTGTATCTGTCTTCTGTCTTCATCTTTCTGAGCAGCAAGTTGAAGAATATTCATATGAACCTGCCAAACGGTTACCAAGGTTACTTTTCTATGACTTATCCTAATATTAGAATCCAAATTGAAGGGAATCATAGATTTTGTAAATAATAATGAAACAGCTCGTTTTTCTGGCTTCCCTTGCTCCACATCACAATGGAATTCTACCTAATGCAGAAAAGTATCACTGCCCCATTTCTGTGCAGGTGCAATGAAAATAAAGCTTATGGATCATCAGGGCTCTAACAATAACACAAATGTTGAGGTCCATGACTCCAAAATGACACCATGGTTTGGAAATCCAAAAAGACCAATATCAGAAAATAATGAGTTGCTAAGAGGAAACAATAAAAACCCTCTGTCCAATAATCCATCTAATCTAAAAGTGCCTGACAACCTCCAAAGGTTGGAGAAGAACCAAGTTTCTAAGGCTTACTGAAAGGCAGGGCGGATAGGGGGGCATTTCAAAATTATGGGGGGAAACTTCTAGACAGCAGGGGCTCCACCAGAGAAAGCGTGCTTCTGATTTCCAGTAGATGACATTGTTTCATTGGACTTGGAGCATGCCAGATGTGACCATACAGGGCGGATAAAAACCAAAGGAGACAAGTCATTCTTCAGATAATCAGGCTCTATGCCACATAGAGCTTTATAGGTAACAAACCAGCACCTTGGTTAATGCATTTAGAAACCTACTGATCATCAGTGAAATTAACAGAGAAGAGGCATTACACATGCATTAACAAAACTTGGCCATGACAACTCACACTGCTTCCATGTAGATTAAGATGAAGTTAAGACTTCTGAGGGCTTTCCTTGACATCTGATGTGCTCCCTCTTCCAATCTTAGTCCCCACAATTGGTACAGAAAAATATAACATCAATGATATAGAAGGTCCCTGAGAGAGCAAAGTGGACTACCCAATACCAGCATTATCAATCAACATAAATAATTCCATCTCAGCTTTATGCCCACCTTAAAATAAAATTAAAGAAAGTTTGATAAATTCATGCATAAAAACTTCATTGCCAAATCTGAATCCCATTAAGTTTTGAGGAAGGTTTTCATTGATATGTGTTAAGGCCCATCAAGGCTGTGTTTTTAAAGTGTGAAGCAGGATGGGTTTTTAGTTATTAGAAAAAAGTATGTGAGAACAGTCTTTCTGTGGGGCTCATAACTTTGAAAGTTCTCCTTTGTCCCTTTCAGAGGAAAGAGAGATAGACTTATTGGAAAAAAAATACTTACGTTCTTTGGTATTTCTTAGCAGCAGAGATGTGATTTTACTTTGCTGTTTTACCCTTTTCAAATGAAAGACACTTCATTCAATATACTTGGCTCATTTAAACACAAAATAATTACCGCTTAGTGCCGCTTGGCAGCAATTACAGTTGCAGAAACGCAAGTATTCAAGGCAATACATATTTAGAAGAGTTTGGAATATTTATTTTTCTAAAAAAGTATATGCAAATTGTTATATAAAAATGACTTTGTATATTTCAATATAGACAACAATATAATCATCACCAAAAATGTTCAAACTTACAGACCATTCTGAAAACCTATCTATGTACCAATCAAGTCATTATTGTAGAACAATAACTTGAAGATTAACTGAATTAATGCAGAACAATTGTTTGAACCCACTTGTGCACTGTCACAACATTCACACAAATGTAACAGAATGCCATTTGTTTGTTACGTGAATGAACCATGTTGGGCCTCAGGCTAACATTTAAAGTATCAATCCATTCAAAGAATTAAAAATTTGTAGGAAATTGGTTTATTCATAGCTGTGCTTATCAAAAAGCAAGAATCACACTGAGTTACCTAATCCCGGCATGTTCTAAAGTTAATGTAAACTGCAGTTCCTGAACTGAGGAATCATTGAGAACTATGTAGTTAGGGTAAAACTAGAAATCTCTTTAACTACTCCACAAAAGAAAGTGGACATTAAAGTGGATAATCATAATAATTTGCATATTAGGGTTCTCTAATATGGTTTACAAAAGCACAACTTTTCATGTGTTTCATTTATCCAAGCAAAAATTGCCACGGAATATTACATTTGATATATTTTAGGCAAGTCACACTAACTTTGAAGTTTATCAGTTAAACATGAACCAGACACCTGAATTGTAATTATAATTTGTTGTAACATTGTAAAAAAAGGTTGTTTTTGTTCTTCTGGGTCATTTTTCAGATCCTCAATAGTTTTCTGAAGATATCCTGGGAGTTTCTGAAAAGTTTCAAGCTCTCTAAAATAAATATCTATTAACCAATGATTAGAAGAGTTCATATTAAGTGTATAAGAGTCATCTGTCACCAGGAATGGATCTGAGCAACCAAGATTTTTAAAGGTAATAGGAAAAGGTCTAAATAAGTCATATACAGAACAAAGATTTAACAACATCTTGCAAAATAAGCTTATCCATAATTCTTTGCGTTGATTATAGAAATTATTTTGTACTTGAGCATGAAATTCCTCAACTGACTGTTCTGGCTTCACAATATTCAAAAGACGTTGCTTAGTTGCTGGACATTTTATGTAATCAAATGGCAACTTTCCTTTAGAATCTTTTTGTTGTAGCAATATTGATCCTGTAGGAGACAAAACATCAGTCAGAAATTATACACACACATGTAGACAGAAAGTGTCTAAGAAAAGTCTGGACTCTCCATGAATCTGAAACATAAGCAACACAAAAATTGAGTCTTTTTTTCAAAACTGAGGGCTCTTTTGTTTTAAGTGTCACACAATTTATTCCTTAAAACCCTCTAATAATGCAAATAAAATTTGTCAGAAGCCAGGCTTGATGCGGACACTGGCTAGGAATCCAAGCCCCACTCAAAAAAACCCTTTCTTGTTCTGAGCACAGTTTATTTGTTGTACATAGTTGTATGCATAAAAACAGGTTACAATTCTAAGCATATTTTCAGTTGTTTGCAAAAATGTAAGCATCCTGATAGAATTGTAGTCAATGAACTAAAATAAACATGCCTCCAATTCATGTAATAATTACAAGAAAGAAAAACAATAGTTTTGGAATGGGTTTCACAGTCCTCTAGAGTTCACGATTATTGAAAAATATGTAAGGAGACCCAAGAACATTTCTGCTGTCAAGTGTTCTGCTAATTTGTACTTCCATGAACCCTTTAACCAAGCAACTCATATTAGTTCAATTAAATGTCTTCTGAATAGATATTTGGGATGCAATAGAGCATATTCATCCAAACTTATTGTTGCTTGGTTTTCATCAGCTTACATTATATTACAACAGGGTGCCTTGTGGGCAATGATGATGTCACTGGCTGACATCACCACAAAGCACTTTGATGCTTCTGACATGTAAGTATAGTATGTTACAATATAATCCAGCATATCTCTGATAGCAGATCTGATTATAAAACTAGATCATTCTAGTTTTCTAGTTTTTAAGTATTCTTTTAGTCTATTTTTCACTGAACTTTTGGTATGTAGTTATGATCTATGAAAATATACTTCTGCAAAATCTTTTGCAACACAACAGATAATAACATTTTATTAATCAGATTTTTGTAGACAACTCATAATTTCAGTTGTCACATCAGGTAATAACAATCTCCAAGACAAAGTAATTCAGAGTTGGGCAGGAAAAGTGTGCTTTCTAGATTTTTATTTCCATTGTTTCAACTAGTTGCTTAAATATTTAGATATTTTGTGTCTACTATGTTGGATTAAAAAAAACAACTCATAAAATTTCTTCCTTTTATTCTGGAAAACAATCTGGTTCGTGCTGTAGCCTAACTATGTTGTGAAAGGGATGAGTTTCTGCACTTCTTTTTCATCTGGGATTCTCTCTATGCATCATGGTGCATAGTATAGGCCAGAAATTGATGTAAACTATGATGTAAACATCTGCAATGGCTTTCCATTGTACGTACTTTGTAGAAAGTCATGCAAATTACACTAATATAAAAACTTTTGATATGATAAAATCTCTACAGTCAAGGAATATATGATTTTTTTTTGCTTCTACATGTCTACACTGAGTAGCTTACCTAGAATCCATTTACCCTAATTCAGCAAGTATGTAGAATTTGTAGATGTAAAAGTCCATATTAATCAATGATTAAAAGTGTGAATCCAGGACTTATTAGAAAATAAAAGGGAGTGACTGAAGTAGGGATCTCCTTTTTTTCTTAACAGGGATCACTGTTCATTTTATTTTGTTAGACTAGGAAAAATTTATTACTATGTAACTCACTGCCATATAAACATTATTCTGGTTAGGGAAAACATCCCATCAATTTAGATTTTATAGGATTGTAAACCACAGGATATTTTTTTTGAATTGGCAAATAACATGGATAGTCATAAAGAATCTTATTTACATTTAACTGGAATGCCCTTTTCTATCTAAAAATGGTCCATTAGGTAAGAAAAATGTTGGATAATCCTGGCCAAATTAATCTTTCAAAGTAACCTGTTTCATAGGTTGTTGTGAGAATTAAAACGTACAGAATATGGGACACTAACAAGCAGATTAATATTAGTGTAACTGTGGTGAACGTTTATAGAGATGAAATTAGCTGCAGTAGTAAACAGAAATGTCATAACTCTAAAAGATAGATAGTGCATTATAGTTAGTTACCTAAAAAATAAAAGGCACACGGATGAAAAGAGTGAAAGTTTTGAACGGTTCTGAAGAATAAGAAATGTAATTCTACCCTGAATATGCAACACAGAGTTCTTGTCAAGCTCTTGTCAAAACCTCTGACAGGCCAAAGCCTGGCAACTGACAGCAAAGATAAGTCTGAGCACACAGCCTGTAAAGTTGCCAGAAGACCTTGATGAATGAAAGAGCAAGTAGATCTTCTCCCTTAGGACAAGGGGATCATCCAGTGGCCATTCTTCATTGACACACAGGAAAAATGCACATCTGTCAGTGGAATGCCACATTCAATTGAGGACTTGGACTTGCTGTAATATTGGGTCTTGCATCACTTAGACCAATTGAAGAGAAGCCAGGTATTGGCTGGGCCTGTCATCTGCCTGGTGCAGTAGATAAATAAAACACCTGGGAGATCATGTTACTGTTCTGGAAAATATACACTGAGAAGGAAGAACAGGGATATATTGATTGGAAAAGAATGTCAGACAGAGATCAAGCAAATAGCCTTTAGGGGGCAGGAGATAACTGCAAATACAAAGGAGCCTTCCAGAGAAAACAAAAAACAGCATTAATTTGTAATTTGGGGTAAGTTTAGCTTAAAAACCAAGTACAGCATGTTTTTTTACTCTGCGCAACCAAGTTATATAAATCTGGAAACAAGATAAAACATGAACTCAGAATGACACTAAAGTATAATAAAGAATATTACAAACTATGCTATGCGTCTGCAGATATAAAATGCTCATGCAAATGTAAACTGTTATATGACCTTTTGTGTCTTACTTACATTGTATAAGTGGCATCTACAATACTTTTTTAGTGTTTTGCTATTACGATAAGGCATCTTTTTCAGAAGAAACAACAGATATTTGTTCAACCCAAATAAAAGTACTTTGTTATTAAGTGGCACAAAGCAATCAGCTTAAGCATACTGCAGTTCATTGTAATATAATGTAAAATCAAGTTTTGGGGTAGTATGAAATGCAATCTATACTATTGTTTGTTAAAATAATCTTTAAAGCAAATCTGCAATTCAGCAAATATGAAAAAACAGCCAAAAATAATTTAACTGACAAGATGAATGAGTATAAATATAGCAAGATACACATCAATATTTATGAAAACCTCCAGCTTTCAAAATGACATTCTAAACAGCCTCCAATTTTAATACTCTGCAATTTTTAGAGATTCAAATTTCTCTAAGCTTATTTAGCATAAATGCACTCACCACCATGCTGAAGTAGAAGCTCAGCAATCTCTACATGTCCGTTTGACAGTGTATCATGCAAGGGAGTCACCCCATCCACTTGACTGAATAGGTTTACTTCTGGACAATGCTGCAAAATTTCACGGACGCACACTGTGCTACCATGGTTACAGGCTTCATGCAAAGGTGTCCAACCAGCATAGTCTGAATTATAAATTATGAGGAGTTTGAGGAAACAGCAAAATCCATATTGGGGTGTTCTTAAAAATGAAATTCAAATTTCTAAAAAAATCACATTTCTACACAAATAAACTTCAGCAAAAATCACATATAATTTGGTATTTTATTTAAAAGAGGAAACATGACTTGAAAAGAAAGATGTATTTCACTGCAATTTTGCAATAATTTAAAAAGTTTTCTACAAAGCAGATTAATAATATTAAAATTAAGATTTTTTTAAAAGTGAAAATGGGGCTGCTATACTAGAATTTAAACAAAATTCTCATCCAGGGGATAAGGTTACTGTTTTGAATTCATAATTATAAAATGGCTAGGTAGGAGTAATTTTTAAATAATTATTGTGCTTAACAGAAAACCCCAAGAATTATATGGAATAAATGAGTGGTTCAACAAGCTTTCATTCCAAGCTATCACTCAAGTCTTGTTTTTAATGTATTTTTATGGTTAAAAAAATCATTGTGAAGAACATTACAAAAACATACCATTCATAGTCATTTGGATGGCTTATGATATCTATTCAATACAAAAAAAATCAACCACTTACCTTTAACATTAATATCTATTCCTGGTACGGTCAAAAGACGAATCAATTTCTTCACATTGTTGCTTTTGCAAGCAATATGCAGAGCTGTTTCCCCTAGAATGCAAAATTCATACAGTGTAAGCAAAACAGAAAATCAAGGCAATAAGCAAAGTGAAAGGAATTAGGAGTGCTATTTGTCAGAACATTTATTCATAAGAAATATCTCCTCTTCCCAGTGCAAATATCTTTAAAGAACATTTTAGAAAACTACCAAGCTTCTCTTCAGTCACAGATCCAGCAAGGATTGCACTACAAAAGGGTTAACCTAGGAATTATCTCCCCAACCCCCCTTTTAGTTGTAAAATGCTTCAGTCACATCCTAAAAGCACCAAATGATCACAGAATATATGCACAAAAATTCTTGGATTTGAAGCCGTAAAAGTTTAGAATGCAGTTGCCCTCCCTTAATTATATTCATGAACCCACATTAAGTGCATGGCTTTTTTTGATAGAGCGTTTGTAGCTTAATTCAAATGAATGTTTCTGTCCAAGCACGAGTGCCTCTACACACTCAAGTATAATATGAAACTTCAAATCTGGTAACAGATGGTTTACTGTTTCTCAATAGGCTGTCTGGCTCATGTACAGTACCAGAGTGAAAAGAGGGGGATGGGGGAAATGAGATTAAAACGAATGAAACATTTTCTTCTTCTTTAAAAAAAACACACACCCGTGCAACCTCATTGAGAACTAGAAAAATATTAAACAACAAAATCTGCCACCCTGAAATATGAATTGCAAACTTCTAGGTAGTGTAGGTGCAATTCTAGGTGTAACTGCAGCAGGCCAGCTAATAAAAACTATTAATCTACAATATTTTGGTGAACTGATTATATCAGAAAAAGAGCATACGAAAAACATAAACAATGAAAACTTTTTAAACCTTTTGCACCACTGGATTGGGTCAGTATTTACCTATACGTAGGAAAGATAAAGTCAAGCACTTCACTGTACGACTGGATCCATCATAAGTCACTTTACAAGGCCTTGCTTTGTATTCAGAACATTATATTTATGCAAAGAATATTTGGTTGTTTGTTATAAGAAAATCCAATATCCTACTTTCAAATATTTCTACATTATAATTATGTGCCAATTTATACTATTGTACATTCTCATTAATCAAAGAAAAAGATACAATCTATAAGTAATTGTTTCTAACAATTGAAAACAATTGAGAAATTGGCACAGACTGAGAATAAAATATAAAAATCCACACAGATTAATTTAAAAAAAAAAATTATTTTAGGCATATAGTATAGGAGGAAGACCATTTAAATTGGATTGCTCTTACTTTCCTAACAAATGTCAAGCTTAAATTCATCACAATTTTATCACAGAAACCATATCACAATTGTACTAAAGTGCATTTCACTTAATTTGTGCTTTAATTAGAACTTGGATAATTTACTAAACTGATAATTTAAACCTTCAATATTTGTCTTCCGATATAATGAACAGTAAAGCCTGGGGCTGAATGCCGAGAAGAAAATACTCCACATGCTTAATAAAGATATATAATACAGCATGCACTTCAGTCTTTGTTCACAAAATGTCTAGGAGTCGAGGGGAACAAGAGAATTAGACTTTCAAATCAGAAGATAATGCTGATCCTTTCCAAGCACAGGTTGGGGTGGATTAGAGAAATAAGACAGTCAGGACCCAAGTGGATTTATTTAAGGTATACTCTCAATTTAAAACTTGGTGTGCTCGGCAGACCCAGGTAAAAGAGGGGGAAATCCTTGAAAAAAAGGGCCATTCATTCATATATATGACTTCCCATATTTAAACAACTGACATGTATGCAACATGTAAAGCAGGGAAGTAATGCCTGGCTTATGTAATTATGTGATACTGCTTTACTGCAAATTCTTTTATGATTTTTAGCATTAGAAATACACAATACCTTTAAGATTAATCTTATGAACATTTATCTGGTTAGCTGAAGAATGGCAATTTTCTTTGCCATGCAATACGGTAGGCTTGGTTTTTCTTTCAATATTTTTTGGTAGATGAGCCGAGTTATCCTTGGTTTGTACACTGCAAATAAGCAAACATTGAAAAGAGGCAATACATGATACAGTTACATTAAATACAACTAATTTGTATTATAATAATAAAATATTCACAATTCTGACAGCTCACTATTAAAACAGAAACAACAAATTTAACAGAGAAGCAAATAACTATCCCCAAAATTCAATAAAATAAGAATAATCAGTATGTAGAATATATGTGTAGACAGAAAGATACATACACCCTTGTATACACACAAAAAAATGTGCTCATCACTGAAACAGTAAGGCACAATAATTTACAGACATCATAGGTCACTTAGAGTTCAAGAAATGGGTCAGGTCAGAAGCTATCCCTCAAAGCAGAATCCTAGTGGTGTTGTAGATGTTACTTACGGTACATCAGTCAGGACTTTGGTTTGGTTCTGCTTATCGCCACTTATCATTAGTAATGCCCTCTGAGACTCAGAACATGGCCATTGCTCTATTTTCTTTTTCTTTTCTTTCTGCATCTTCCCTTTCTCACACATTCCAGCTTGTAAAGTAGGCAGATAGCAAGAAACCTGTTGCAAGAGTGAAATTTTAGTCTGAGCAATTTGAAAGATTGTAATAGCATTATTGGTCTCTTCTTTTTGCATCTAAAGCTAACATCTTTAAGTAATATATTTCAGATAAACATGCTCTTGAGTTTACACAACAGTTTTTAAATCATTCTTAATGCCAAAGTAACTTCCATGAAACATATTTCTTATGCTTTTATACCTATTATTGGAAATTCAAAACAGCTCAACTTGCTATAGAAGAAAAATACAAGGGAAAAAGTATCGCATGAGAAATTTACAGTCCTGTCCTTTAATGACTGTGACAACATTGTACTGTATCTATATACCGTAATGTAGCCTTTGGTCTATTGCATTGTTCTTCAAAAAGAGTTGAATCTAGGCTTTTTACTGATTCCCCCCCCCCTACACTTTCAAGGAGAAAACCTGATTTAGCAACACCTAGCTTTTGAAAAGTTAATATTTAAACTTTTTTTGATACCTTCGGCATGTTCTGTTCATAGGCTTTTTGATTCAGTGGAAATTGATCTGATCAGGATTAAGAAAAAGGATAATTTTTATTTCCATCTTTCCTTCTACTACTCTGTAATGCTTTCCTCTCTGCAATTTGCCCCACAATATACACGACATGGTGGGAAAATGGCAGAAAAGAAGTAATTGAAAACGTTGCCTACTGTAGGCCTCAACTGAACCAAAGACCCTCCAAGCCTTTATTGACAGAAAGGATACTGTAGATGCAACTGATATATATATATATATATATATAAACTAAAGAAAAGAAGGAATGAGCTCGTCTACTGATATCTTCTCTGCTGGCATTTCTACCATGATCTTTATCTTACTGAAAGATGCCTAAACTAGGGGAAAAATCCTTTCACTCAAATATAGAGTGATTATTTGCTCAGCTGGAGCAAGGAAATGCAATGTTACTTTTCTCTGCCTACCTAAAGTCCAAGATTATTAGCAGCCCAGGTGAGCTAAACATCACAATATGAATAATATCTGTTGGAAACTCTGTCTCATATATTCTAGTTTTAAGAACAATAGTAAGGAAGGCCACTATCTTTTGTCACATCAAAAATTGTGAACTATAGTTCCAAAGTTCAGAGCAAAATGTGAAATATTATATGTCAGAAGTATGGGCATTTACAGGAAAGGTATCAGGCAATGACAACACAGGTCTCATGACCTGCAGTATATATTTTACTTTCTTATACATATGTAGCATATAACAACTGCACATAAATAGAAAATATGTTCTCATATTTGGAGAAAGCTGTTGTGTTTATTTTGTACCATAAGAGTATGAATAAATAAAATGGCTTAGATAAGAAAAGATAATATGAAACACAAAGTCTCTGATCAAGAAATCTGAAGTTGCAACAGAACAGCTAAGTCGCTAACAGAGAAAGTTAGAGATCTTAAATTTTCGCTCGAAAGTCTTTTGAATTTTTACCCCAGCCCTGCTTCCTGTTTCACAAAGAAGGGGGGTCAACCATCATATCCTTCCACACATCACCTCATTCTCATCCACTGTGCTGCCTTTTCATGGTTAAAAAATGTAAAAATTATAATATTATTGTGTAAACTCATGGCTGAGCAGTTAGTGTAGAAGCAGATGACTTGGTCTTCCTTCCCATCAACAAACAAAATCAATTTTTATTTAAAGAGAAAGCATAATTTCCTTTTTAATTTCATGTATTAATATACAAATAATAGTGTTTGAACAGTACAGATAAATGATAGAGGTGTTCATATCAGAATACCTGTCCCCTCAAAAGGAAAATTCCAAAAGAAAATGTAATGTTCTACCCTAGGTAGATCACAAGATGGGAATGATCTGATACAGATACAAAGCTTTTGGGTGGAATTTAAAAAAAATGCTGCAGGATTTCAATTACAAATCATAAGCATGTGAAGATATGCAAAATACAAAGGTATGCAAAATGCAAAGAATCACATTCAGTTGGTTATCAGCCTTTCAATGCAGCCCAATCAAGATACAGACTGCAGAAGTAATAATGGAATTCTTGTTTTCTATGTACAGTATAGTAACAGGATTTTAAAAGCCTGACAGCATTTTTCCTTCCCTCCCTCGTATACTCAGGAATTAAGGCAAAGCAAGTTTTGAGTTTCTTTCTAGTATTCTTTTAAATCAGGAGTCTCCAAACTTGGCAATTTTATGAATTGTGGACTTCAACTCCCAGAATTCCCCAACCAGCATAGGAATTGAAGTTCACAAGTTTTAGAGTTGCCAAGTTTGAGACTCCTGTCTCAAATCATGTCTTTAATTATGGGCTTAAATCATGCTAATAATTAATTGCTATCATACTGTTTCTCCAAGATCATATTTATGGCTCTCCATACTTCAATAATTTTTTTATGTGCTGTATATGACAGAGAGCATGTTTTCCTTGAGAAGATGGGGATTGGGGACTTCTACAATCCACACACTAGAACTTCTGATAATCAGGCAGATTCACAACAAGAGAGAGAGAGAGAGATGAAGCCAACAGTAAAGGACAGGTCAGAATAACATTAAATGAGCAAATGGGACTTACCATTTTTTGAAGTGAAAGCAGTTCATTAGAAAGAAGAGTGCTGTTTTGGACATACAGATTTTTAAACACAGCTTCCGCAACAAACATTTCAAGCCAGAGAGATGGGATAGAAGAAATGAATACTTTTAATTCTTCATATGAAAAATCTAAAAATAAGGTGAGAAACATTAAACTTTAGACCAGTAATTTGGAAAAAAATCCCTTGTAACATTTGCTAAACGTCACATTTTTAGCATTAATAAATAAATAATAAATATTTTAATTATCATTAATTTAATTATCTGAAGTAAAAACTGATTAAATAGATAAAAAGAGCAATAATTTCCAAGACAATTTTATCAAGTTTTCAAGCTTAAATTAAAAGCTACATATCTCTAAACAGAATCTGCATCTGTACTGTTTTAAAGTAAAACATAGATTCAGAAAATCAGTAAGTCAATTTGGCATTTAAGAAAAAAATACAGAGGCAATATTATTAATGCAACTAAAATCATTACAATGTTAACTACAATCGCAAATCCTGTACCAGAGTAACCATTGCCAATGTTTCTACATACTTAAATTTACATTGTGTCTATCCAAATCTAATATATAACTTATTAGTGATCAATACAATTTTCTACCTCCAAATCTTAGATGTAGCATGTATCTGTTGTAGTTCTATATTGTCACTTTGAAACTGTTACAAGAATATAGCTCTTCATTACAAGCTCTATCATCTACTTATGGAGCATGTCATGCAAAGGCCAATTTTAAAAATATATGACTTAAATATTTTTAGCCTTATATTTCACCATGTACTTCACAAAAGTTCAAAATAATTCATTAGGGAAGTATTGATGAGAAGTTTACTCTAGAAATTGCCACAAGTACATAATTTTTTGGATGGTATATATAATCAATTTGTATTCTGCATACTATATAGCCAGTGTTGTGTAGTGGTTAGAGCAGGGGTCGGCAACCTTAAACACAAAAAAGAGCCACAAAGGTCCTAACCGGAAGGCACCCCCCCCCCCCGGTTCAATTCTAGAGCCAACCGGAAGTCTGGTTCCCCCACCATAGTCTCTTCCTACCACGATGTCCATTTTCCTTTTACCGACTAGCAAGAAGGAGCCGTAGCAGAGGGATGAAAGAGCTATATGCAGCTCCAGAGCCACAGGTTGCTGACCCCTGGGTTATGGCATCAGGCTAGAAAGGAGGTTGTGAGTTCTAGTACTGCCTTAGGCATAGAGCAAGTTAGGTGATCTTAGGCTAGTCACTCATTCTCAGTCCTAGGAAACCAGCAATGACAAAGCATTTCTGCAATTTTGCCAAGAAAACTACAGACTCATTCAGTCTCCAGGAGTAAACACTGACTTGAAAAAAACCACACCCAAATTAAAAGTGCATACTAAAATGAAAAAAAGAGGAAGGTGTACATTCCATCAGTGTGCATATACACAGTGCCAAACTACATCCTATATTTGCTGTCCTTTGGTTAATATTAATAATACATGTGGCTTTTGTCTCCTTGGTCAATTTGTGATATTAAAGCACTCAGAATGTCTTAGAATGCCAATGATTAATCTCATTTAAGTTAACAGATACAAGCTAGTTTTTTATATCATTAAGCTGCTTATTATCATAGTTGGTGACAGCATCTAACTGATTTGACAGGTACTGAGAAAGGAAAGCAGAATTAGTTCTAATTAGTACATGGGTGAAAAACCACCAGGAGTCTCAGGTCTGTAAACTAGGTGAAGAAAGAAAAACATTCCCCCAAACATCCAGCAGCATTCGAAGAAAACAATTTTCAACAAGGGAGATTTCAATTTATAATATATACTAACCAATTTGGCCTTTTTTATGCACACAGATAGTCATTGCTTAATGAATATTTAGTGACAGTGAAATTACAATGGTGCTGAAAAAGTAACTTTATGACTGCTCCTCACACTTATGACTGTCTCAGGATCTCCACGGTTGCATGATCAGCATTAAGATATTTCATTCCTGTGGGTATTATGACTGTGGCAGCATCCCCAGGCACAGTTTGTACATTTCACAGCCACTTTTTGACAAGCAGAGTCAATGGAGATGCCAAAAGTAAAACCATAAGTGCAGTCCCATGATGTCTTGTTTAACAAACACAGCAGAAGTGAGGTCCAAGTCTGTTTTGGTCACATGAGGTCTCAATTAATGTCTCAATTGCTTAGTATTATGGAGGAATAATCTTTGAGGGGTAAGAATGGAAGTGGGGAGCCCACAGCTACATAGCAGACAGAAAAAAGATCCTCACTATCCTATCAAGAAATAGAGGAAGGTTTGTACTTTCAGACTTGAACCATTGTGCTAAATGCTTACAATAAACTAGAATTTACTCATTTGGTCACGTTTCCTGTCTGATCTACCTTGGGAAGGCCGACAGACAGAGTTGCTGGTCTCAATTGAGGTTATTAAATGAGAACTACCTGTAATGAATATCTGAAGTATCGTTTATCTTTAGTATAAATGATAAAGAATTAGTGTAATATTCCACAAAATCAAGGGACATAATATGGGTAGCTTAATGATGTCAATCACTAGATTCTGAGATAATAAAAGCACCTTGAGGAGGAATGTCAAGGAGAAAAGTTGCAGAGAATTAATAGTAGATGAAGGCTCTACTGCACATATTGAAAATATTAAACAAGTTTTTCATTTATATATAATAAAGGCTATAAATAAGAAGGGCTATAATGCTTAATTCTTAATTACTAATTATTAACATTACCATCACACGAAATGGCAATATAAGAAGCAAGGTCATCAGCTACAGACGGCAACATATTTCTGTCCATTATGAAGCCTGAAATAATCCAGTATTCCACAACAGCTCCCAAAACTGCATTTAATAGCTCACTTGTTTTATGTTTGAAGACCTGAAAAAGAGTACAAGTTCTATATTGTTATTATTTACTAATATACACTCATATTAATCTCTATATTATTCACTTTAATAAATAAGTTGCTAGGAATAAAGAAATTACTGATTCAAGATAATGGGCCCAATCTGAAGCTACAGAAACTGTCTTATGTGGTCCAAATCATTCCAAGGGTAGTTCAATATGATACCAAAAAAAAAAAAAAGCCACAGAAAGAGCTCTTATCTATCTATAATCTAGCACAGGTAAAAGATACAAATACTTATTAACTTATTTTGCAGCAGAATAGAACTTTTTAAAGGGAAGTTGGAATTAATGAGTGGGTGAAGCATGCTGAAATTCATAGAAATTGGTGGAGGGTTTTGAATGTCTTTCAAATCAGGTTGGTTGTTTTAGCAGGCTGTGGGATGACACAGAACAAAATTATCATTTTTGTGAAAAATATATATGACAAAATTGAGGCTTTGTGGGTCTTTTGTGCAAAATAAAGAGATATTCATTAGGAATGACAATTCTTCTTCCTCATGTAATGCAGGTAATTGTCAGGTTTTCAGGTGGAATATAAGGGATTGCTTTGATGTTCTTTTCCATAAAAGCTAACTAATACAGTTAAGAAAAAAAATCTCTCTAGGATTAGATTCTGGTAACAATGAAGTAACATATACATAAAAGTAGAATGTCTCTCAGCTTTTAAATATCTTTTTATGTTTCCACATGCCGTCAAATGATGGCTGGTCACAAGGTGTTACCATAATCTCTATATATCTATCCCACAAATACACTGTTTTATATGAATAATTTTGAATATATTAGAATCAATCAATAATCTCAAGCTTCTATTTTTATAATTCTGAATAAATTTCACCCGTTTCACCTAGTTTGCATTAGAATTAGACTTGGTTAACAGCACTCCAGATAACCTTTGAGTTACAAGAGTTGAGACTGGGGAAGCCATCACTAAGTGATGCAGTCATAAAGCATGATTTATATAGGAATCCAAGCAATCCTTGCTGTAACCCCAAGATGCACAGGTTGTTAAATGGGAAGTGGTGGGATTCCTAAAGTAAAAAGCACAGGAATATGACAGGATGAGTTCATGTATACAAGTGGAGGGAGACTGGGGGAAGGAGGGCTTGGGTGTATGCATGTTAAGTGAGAGAGGTCAAGGGAAGGACTAGGTTCATGTGTCTGAATGCAAGAAGACTGAGGGAAGGAGGGCAGGGCATGGCGCATAGAAAGGCAGGAAAGACTTGTCAGATCAACTTGTGGCCTTTCCTGCTGGTTATCTCATTGACTTGAGAAAAAAAGCTGTGTGTCTGCTCTATTGCCAAGTAACAGTCGCTAGATGTATACTTCACATACAAGTACTTATATATTAAAATATCAAGTCTGTATTATATTGAAGGTATGCAACAACAAATATTTATTAACAGAGCCTTTCTGAGAGAAAGTAGGACATCTACAAATATTATTTCTCCTTCTTTATATTTATATTAGGTGAATCACTTACATCAATTGTCCTGTACTTTTCTCTGTATGAATATATGACCCAGTCTATTAGAATATTTATTTGTTTGTTGAAAAGCACTGAATCATTTCCTAGCCAAAAGGTGTTCAAAACAACTGTCTGTGGCATCACTAGCGGATTATGTGAGTCACTTCCTTCATAAAGCCTGTAAAAGAAAATTTCATTTCTGGATTTAACTACATAATTTGTTAGACTTCAGTATGCTGCATATTTTCTGTCAAAACCTGCAGAGTTTAACAGTATAACAAAGAATCTATACAATGTGTGATAAACAATGAAGTGATGTTTTAGGTCTCATTTAAATCATATAAAATGTAGAAGCTTGCTGTCTTGTCATTTAGAGGCAGCTTCTTGAAGAACAAAATATTATACCCCATCTGTTATTTCAAACAAAGGACAAAGGAATAGCTGAAGTTCAATAGCTTAACTACAGCATACAATAAATATGAGTGTCAAGATTGACTATTAGCAAAGCTGTAATATTGTTATCTTAATTTACGAGAAAATATTTATATGTATGTAAGAAATTCAAAACTAAGAAAGATACAGAAAATATTATGGAAAGCAAAGCAGAAAAAGTGAAATCAACATTAAATAACTCTTTATGTCTAGCTAATCAGGGCTAAACAAGTGGGTGCCCTTGGATACAAGACCTGTAATTCTCAAGCAACGAAGAAAATGATACAGTTCACAATTTCTGGAGGATGCCAGATTTTCCATACCTGAACTAGAGTGGACTCTCATCCCACAAATATGTCCTTAAAAGCTGTAAGAAACATTATGATTTCTATAATAACTAAGATAAAGATTATACATTTCAGATGAAGCAACTGCATTCTGGAAATTTAGAACTGCTAAACTGTAATATGTAATATCTGTCTCTTAGTTCTCCAACGTACTTTACCGTGTATACAGCAAATTGTGATCTTTATTTGCAGGTTGTATAAAATTTGCTGCAGTTAAATACCCCAAACTTCAAATAAAACACCTTCAATACTTAAAAAACATTTTTTAAAAATCATTTAAATACATGTCACAAAATAATTAATTATTGTAACAGGGCTGTACATGTCATGGGATTTTAAAGCAAAAAGGTGCTTTGCAGCACACATAGACACAAATTGTAGTCCCTTGCCTGAAACTCCTGCAATCAAACATGTCTTTCCTGGGTTAAATGATAGCGTCCTAGGCAGCTGCACAATCTCAGGAAAAGGCACAGCTGAATCTGAAGTGATGCATAGCCCTAATATTTAATGTATACATTTCTAAGTAACATAGCCTATCTCTGAAACAGAGAACACATTATAAAATAAGATCCACCTTAAAAATATAAAGTCTAAAAGGAAAATAAAATACCTTCTTGTTAATGCCAACACTTCAGCCTCAAACAAATTTATAACAAATGTCAGCAATTTTTTGTGAAAGATTCTGTCCACATCTGTAGTTTTTGGGGCCATGACTGAATGACAAATGTTATTGTGATAAAGACAAGACCTATAGAGGGGAAAAAAAACCCACAATGATTAAGATACTATCAATTTTACATATTTTCATGTGACTTTTCTATTTACCATCCAGGCTTTTACATTTAAGTCCAATTCTTTATGTTCTGAGAGTGTTCTCTTTGTGGTTACAAGTTACTAGAACAGAGGTCTAATTTTCCAAAACACTGTGCTTGAGCATGAAAAAGGGTTGCTGATAGGTATAGAAAGGAAATTTCAAATGGGTACTTTCAAAATAAGGAAGTAACTATATATAGTTTTATTGCACTTTTGTTCGATGTGTACAGAGAAATATATAAAATAATATCTACAACAAAGTGTCATAATTCAGGAAAGTACAAGGTGCTTCAGAGATCATACGTTTTTGATGATCTATTGCTCTACAATTACTGGTTCCACTTATTATTGTGAGGTTGTTAAAAATCCAATATTTGTCTGACAACACAGATAAGCACAGCAATATAGTTTTTTTAAAAAAATAATCCTTGTACCTTTGTATGCACTTGAACTATCATTTTGACAGTTTTAAATTACTTAAAAATGGTTTTGCTCATGAACCTCTTCATTTTAGAAAATGTGCATCTGATATAAAAGCAATTAACCTTTTTGCTAGCTTTGATTCCACTCAAAGCTTTTCAAAGCTTTTTTCATATCTATTAATAGTAGCTATTCAACAGAAAAAAAATTCTTAACAAATATTCTCTTCATATGAAAATAAAAAACCAAAACTATTTGTTGCTTCAGCAATGATGTAATAATTTCATTAAGGTTTTACCTGACAAGCGTTTCCATCAGAGACCATGTTCCATTCTTACAAACAGGACACTGAAGAATTTCAAGGTAATACCTTAACATAGAAGGTGATTTCCAAGGAGGATTATGTTCGAGGAGAGTATACATTATATGAAAAAAATGGACAGAAAGGGTAGGGTCTGAATTGCCCTGTAAGCAAGCATGAATGTGTATCAGTTTCATGTTCTGCTCCAAACTTAATCTGATTATTATTTTAGTTTAAAACTGAATGTCTTGAAGAATTTAAGAGTGATTTATTTCATACCCACACACAATATCTTTCTATATTTTATCAAATCGTATTCTTACTTTTGGGGATCTATCAATTAAGCAGAATCTCTACTTCACTGCAACCCACTTTCTTCATAACGAAGTTGAAGGTAGTATTACAGATGATTTTGACAAAGTTAGGTGGGATTCAAATTTCTTAACAACCGGTTCTGTGGGCATGGCCTAATTTGTGGTTATGGCTTGGTGGTCATGTGACTGGCTGGGCGTGGCTTGTATGTAAATATTGTAAATATATATGTAAGGATTGAATTATTTATTTTAAAAAAGAGCAACTTTTACCCAAAATTAGGCAAAGCAGGCAGGCAGATTGAGCTGCTTGCAGAATCACAGCGTCACTCCCAGATCTACCTTTCTGCAATCTGCTGCCTGAGTCTGCACTGAAAAATAGAAGCTTCAATCTTAAGGAAGGTTCAGCTCTGCTCTCAGACCACTTCTCCCTTCCCCAACCCTCTGAATACCACCCCTTACTGGGCCTAAGGGAAGCCTCCTGGGTGGCGAGGGGAGGGGACAGCCACTGGTGTGATTTGCCGGTTCTCCGAATTGTGCAGAATCATAACAGCCGGTTCTAAAGAACTGGTCCGAAAATGAAGCATTGGCTAAACTAAATGGTATTAAATTGTCCAACTATCCCATTACAAAAACTTTCTCAGGAAAACTATATACTGTCAGTCTAACATTTAGAAGCCAAAGGAATGCTGGTAAGCTGCAAAGTTACTGGAAGATGAGCAGAACTTTGGGAAAGCAAACGAAACTAACTCCCTTAGACCAGGGGTGTCAAACTCGCATCATCACGGTGTCATCACATGATGTATTGAGACTTTCCCCCCCTTCATTAAACCGGGAGTGGGCATGACCAGCACATGACACATATGGTCCACGGGCCGCAAGTTTGACAACCCTGCCCTAAACGATGTACATTACATACTGCCTCTTTGTTCTTTCAAAACACCACTGTCTTTGTAGTCCTGCCCCCATTATCTCATAGTTACATTCTAATAGTCTCACTGATCTCACTAAGCACATGCGATTTTATATCCAGTGAAATGTCTAGCTAATATAGCCAATAATATGTATAGTTTAAGTCTACAAAGAGGGTGTGCAACCCCAGCTTTCTTTAGGCCTCTCTTTGGGTCTTTCTGTCAATAAATCAATATGCTTAATGTAATGTGTCTTAGTCTTTGGCTTAAATGTACACCTCAAAAATTATATCACAATGTACAAAGGTACAATGATTACCACACAATCTTAATTTTCACAACCTCAACATTAATGAGTTTCACTAATTTCAAGATGTAATTTTTTTTTATAGTAACAATATTGTTCTCACCTGGAGAATATGCTGTAAAAGAGAATGAATTAGTTTAGCAGGAGGAATAGAATCTTTTCCAGAAAAAAATTCTGTGATTGCAATTGGTAAAAAATGATCATCCACTAGTTCTTCCAATATCTTGTTTCCCCTGGAACAGGGAGCATTTGCAAGCTAAGAAGTAAAACTTTTAAGAATTATTATTAACATACTTTTTATTAGATGCTAACAAAAATAAAAATCTTTCTGGATTCATAATATGAATTTGTTGATTAATCAGTTATAATTCCGTATGAACCTAACTTAACAGCATAAGTAATAACTTGAAATTTGGGTGATTGAGAAAACAGAAATTCTATTATGACTGGTTGATAACTGGTATCCACAATTTTACACGAATTTTCATTAACATTTGTTTTTATCTTATATTTGATTATAAACAAAACAAATTAATCTAAATTTCCAGACCTAAACTGTTTTTAAGACTTCACTTTCAAAAAAAGTGTTAGATACACTGCATTTAGATTAAAAAATTTAAACTGTGAATGTAAGTTTCCCAAAAAATATTCCCACAAGAATGTTAGTACTGAAACTACAAAACATCTGAGATGACAAAGACATTGTTGTTTGTTATCACTATGTTTTAACCAGGGATTTACATGTTTTGTCAATATTATTTCACTGCATTATCTAATGTTATCATTAACTGCAGGAGTCACACTCTAAACAAATGTTCAATTATTGTGAAATATGCATTTGTATTGAGATATTCCTGTCAATATTTCAATAGACATAAAAGATATGTTTACAATAGTATTCAAGCGTCCATAGTAGAGATTTTGAAGTGATCCAGAGAATTAAAATACAGAATTTTGTGCACACTTTTTGTACATGTAAGCTTTTAGTAGTTGGGACTGTAATTACTATTACTGTTGCTGAGCATAACCAGTTATAATCAATTCGTTTTTATAGTAACAATGCTTATTATTCAAGATTTAGTTTTAAAAGTAATATGGATATATTAAACTACATTTTTTTTTAAAGTTAGGAGCAAGCAGTTGCAGTTTCATACTCACTTAAGCAAAAACCTATGGCTTTCACTAATCTATATTATACTATCATACAATCATACATGCTTAGTATCTCTGGGTAAAAAGAACCTGCTGAAATTCAATCCTTCCAGAATAGCATTTATAGTGAAACAAGAGGAAAAGAAAAATATGTGAATGGATACACTTTGCATGTTACTTCTAAGCATCCTTCTAACTTCATTGTTTCAGAATCTTACCTCTTTGTTGAATTCCATCTTCTGGCCCATTTGAGTGTACTTGCTTAGCATTGCCTGTCAGTTAAAAACAAGTTGTTCTTGTTATATTCAATTTGTTAAATGTAATGCACAGAAATATTACATGACAAATAGGCATATGGTTATCAGTTCTGCTAATTTTTAATAATACTGATATATAGCAAAATTCATTTAAAGGACTTTGCAGCTGATTCTTCCTGTCTATTTTTTTCCGATACTTTATATTCCATTTCTTGTAAAATACGTATTACGTGCATATGTATTATCTTATTACAATTTCCTTACTTGACAAAGTTTCCAGTAGGCAGACCTATTTTTAAATGAAATGCTAAAATAAATAAAAACAGATCTATATATTTTTCTGCTACTTTGCCCTCTAAATGTGTAGCCTTTTTTAGATTAATTTCTATAAAAATACCTTTGTACAATTTTTAGCAATTTTACCCTTCAAAATAGTTCAAATTGTTCAAAAAGGCTCCAAACAACATTGGAGGGTTTAGAGGAGATAATGCCTAATAGGTTTCCATTGTTTAAAGTATCTATCAAATTACCTGAAGTAACAAGTGCAAGACTGAAACCACTTTCACTATATTCAGTTCTGTCTGAATACCTGAGTTGTTCTTGAATAGTATTCACATTTACTGAATAGGTTTTAATTTAAAAAATGCTAGTAACTAAGTCAGACATCTCTTCTTTAAATACAGGAAGTTTTCACCCCAGGCAATCCATTTTTAGGATTTCATATATGAGATTTAGTAAATTCTAAGTTTAATATCTCAAAGCTTCTTACGTTTAACTTGTCACCCAAGGTCATCACTGGATGTCTTTGCTCTGGCTATTTTTAAATCATAGTTGGAAACCCTCACTAAATTGAAATTAACAACAGCCAAACTAGGTATATTAGAATAATTTTGGCTTAACTCTGTTTATATAAGTTGCATTTTTCTATTTGCAGTTGCTTTTGTTCCTGTTCTTTCATACCATGAGTGCAAAAGGTTTATAAAGATTAGTGCTTACCTGTTGATAATATAAATGCTTGATAAGTGCGTTTTTCATTTCATCAAATTGCATATCAACCATTGCTTCTCTCGATTCTTGGTCATATTTAACCTTTTTCTTCTGGTATTCTTCAGTGTTGTTTTTCATTTCACTCTAAGCATTACATATAATACATTACTTTTTGTACAAGCAAGGTATTAGCCAAAGAATAGTATGAACTCAAAAAATTAGTTAAAATATAATTAGAGCAGAAATACACAGCTTAATATAAAATAGTACTGTTTATATTGAAGTAATTCAATAAATCAGAGGGAATAAGTTTGAAAAGAACCTGCTTAAACAGTCAACATATACAGTAGGCTTCAAATATCTATATACTATATAGTAGTTTTGAATATGGGGATTGAATGAGGAAATCCAGGTATAGAAATGTATATCATTCTTGTTCAAGATTAAGCGAAGATACATGAAAAAACACAACCCACCAGAAGATATTTTAATTATCTAATTATCTATATGAAAATTTCTAGAAATGAATTTATCATAGCTTTCCATTTGCTAATAAACAAGCTATTCTCTGAACTAATATGCTACAAGCCAAACTTTATGGATAAAAAATTTAATCCTTGATTTAAAGCTAGTTTCTAATTCTGCTGCTTCTAGAAGCAATTCTGGATTTTCTGGTCTTACAATCACAGGATTTTTGTTGTTGTTCATTGGCTAATATGTGTTAAAACTTTACATCAGCTTTTTGCCAGCCATTTTTTTTCCAAAACCATTTGAGATACTGCAGGAGTATCTCTTGTCTAAAACTGGGAAATGGCTACATTCAATTAACACATCTTTTGATTTTGCAATCTGGTCTAGTTGTATTCACAGCAATTATCATTCCTGAATTATTGTTAGCAGTGAATCATGTTTTGGATAGTTTTGAATGCATATTTTTAAATAGACAAAATATTAAGATGTTAATAGTTATGAATCAAATGGTAATAAATATGTTTCATGTGATTTTATTATGAGTTGTATTCTACATTAGAGTGTTCATATTTATTGGACACATCAGAAATTCTTCGGAAAAGGCTGGTGGTCAATTTCATTATGCTCCAAGTATAAAATCATGGAGGGAATACTTACATGTACATGGGCTTATTCTATCTAGACAAGTATCCACAAATTTGTTAATATGGTTTTGAGAACAATAACATGTTAATTTTGAAAGCCAGTTTGGTCTAGTGATTAGGAGAAACCAGGAGACCATAAGTTCTAGGAAAGTGTGCTGGATATGTTAGCTACCTTATTTGTAAAAATAATTAAGGTGGAATATAAGTAACATTATATAAATAAACAAATAAAGATGGTAATGTTCAATATATTGAACATGAAACTATGGGGCATACCAAAAAGCTATTTACTTATGATGGACAGAAGAAATCCATAATACTTGATTCAGTGATACGTGTTCATTCTGTTGTGAGTAAAGACTGATAAATTATTTCATTTGATTAAGGTTTAATGCTTTGTTCAAATATTGAATCACTTTCTCTGTGTATTCTGGCATGTTTATATCCGTTTTCTTTCATTCTTCTGTAAAGCAAAGCAAATAACAATAAAAAGTCATAGTCCCTAATTTGTTTGTAATTAAGAGTATCTTTTGAATTTATGTGCTGCTAACATGAAGGGAAATGTAAAGTCTATGTCTATGTGTGTGCCAACTGTATTCACATTTAACAAGTTATTGTTTAATTGAGTTGAGGCTGTAATAACTCTTCCCTCCAGTTAAGCAATTCTTGAGTCAGGACTGATTAATCTCAAACATACAAATCACAGGCATGCCCTGAATAAAGTGCCATATCTGTCTTTAGACGATCATATTACAGCCATCTCCAAGGGGGCTTTTTATCAGGTTTGCCTGATTCGCCAGTGGCGGCCCTTTCTGGATCGGGACGCTTTATGCATGGTCACTCATGCCCTTGTCACCTCTCGTCTGGACTATTGTAACGCTCTCTACATGGGGCTCCCTATGGGGAGCACCCGGAGGCTTCAACTGGTACAAAATGCGGCTGCGCGGGTGGTTATGGGGGGGTCACGAAACTCCCATGTGACGCCTCTCCTGCGCGAGCTGCATTGGTTGCCGGTGGCTTTCCGGGTTCGCTTTAAGGTTCTGGTTTTGACCTTTAAAGCGATCCATGGCATTGGACCAGGCTATCTGCAGGACCACGTTCTGCCGGTAATCTCCCACCGACCTGTGTGCTCCCACAGAGAGGGCCTTCTTCGGGTACCGACGACATCTATGTGTCGCCTGGTGACCCCGAGAAATAGGGCCTTCTCTGTGGGGGCTCCCACCCTCTGGAATGGTCTGCCTCCGGAGTTACGTAACAACACCGACCTGAGAGCATTCAGACGTGCATTGAAAACCTGGCTCTTTAAGCAGGCCGGCCTGGGCTGAAGTTGGATTTTTAGAGCAATTTTAGTATTTGGAGTTTTAAACTGGGATTTTAATATTCGGGGTTTTATTAATTTATTGGGGGAGAGTATAATCTTAAAGGCAGCCTTAGGATATTTAATTTTCTTTTAACTTTTATAATTGTAGAATGTTTTATGGTTGGCTGTACACCGCCCTGAGTCCTTCGGGAGAAGGGCGGTATATAAATATGTTAAATAAATAAATAAATAAAATATCTGATTCAACATAAAAAAAGAATGTAATGATATCTAATGATTCTCACTTTAGAACCGTTATCTATTATTTTTTAATGTAAAATTCAGAAACTAATATGATACAGTGGGAACAGTTTCACAATAATTTAATTTAGAACTAGTTGATCATAACGCATCAGCTACGATTAAGGCATGAAGTTTGTTTATATACTTGCCTCTAAAAGATAATTTCCTAAATAACGAATTGGGTAGCATGGAGTCCCAAAGAGATGTTTCAGTTTTCCTTGATTTAATATTGTATTATTAGTTAAAACGTGGGTAATATCCTTTGGTGTACTTAGTGCTGTATAAATATTGGCCTTCCCAGCTTTTAGAACTCTGAAAAAAAATGGAAAGATAAATATTTCAAATTTAAAAATGATTCTATTTCAAAAGCTAAGTTTATAAAAATAATATTCTTTCCCAGTCTTTCCCAGACTCTTCATTACCTATAAAACATTCTATCTATTCTTATTACTATAAGTGAATGTCAGGATTTCTCATTGTTCAAGCTCTATTAACTGTTCCAGGTAGATATGATGCTAATGGAAAAAATAACACTGAAGAGTAAAACACTGAAAACTAAATAATTAAAACAACAATAACACTCAGACATTTTCTAATGTTAAATTTAAGTGCTATCAACCTATTCCCAAAATAGAAAACTATTTTGGCTTGAAATTTGCTCTCCCCATAACCAATTTATATCCTTTCTTTCCTGTTTGGAATCGCAAAAATCATCTGACTTTCTTCATCAGTAATTAGTGACAAAATCTTGTTGTTGCACTTGGAAGAGTATCAAAATAAATGGGAAAATACTACTTTAATGTAAGTACATCTAAAGATAACTTATTTCTGTCTCTTGAATGGAAATGAGACAAATGGAACATAACAGAAAAATGTTGCCATGGTAAATTTGTGCCATAGTTTGATATAAATGGGGAAAGATTTTTAAAATAAAACATTGGTATACATGCATGTCTATATACATTTGTATACCATCCCACCTAAAATTATATTTACATCCTGCAGTACTTATCTTGCACCCTGTCCCTGACCTGCACATCTCTTATGCATTGCCTCACACATCTTGCCTGCACCCTATCTCTTGCTCACACTTCCTGATTTTCCCGTACACCTTTGTGCATTTCCTCCCTGTAATGGCATGTGGGGATAGGATAGGATGGGTGGTTGGAAAATATGGTCAGATAAGAGAGGGCATACCCACAGATGCAAAGGGGCAGAGGAAGACACCAGGAAAAAACTAATTTCTCAGGATGTAAAAGAGTGGGTGGGAGTTTTGTACCATCAAACTTACAATGTAGCCTTACAATAAATTAGGTAGAATTGGCTTATCTGGTTATGTGTCCAATCTGATCCACTTGAGAGGGTAACACTCCCCAACCAAGCTACAGCCACTTACAATTGCCTAGGGCTTGCAATTTCTTGCTGGATCTCCGACTGACTTTGGTTGACAAACTGGCAAGAAGTTGCTTCAGCTAATAACTGTAGGATTCACTTAACAATAGCAACTGGGACTATAGGGATTGCCATTGTTAAACAATGCTGTCCTGCTTTATGACATTAGAGATTGAGATGCCATTCCCAATTGCCACCTAAACCAAGGGCTATCTGTACAGAAAAATAATTTTGTTCCACTGGTTTGTGCACTTAAAATATACCCTCAATTAACAATGTGGATATCTTAAAGAGATGTTTAATTGCAGAGATTAACTCATATTAAAAACATATCAGATAAAGAATACTACTATACAAGAACTGATATCTAACTTAGTAACAAAAAAATACAATTATTTCCTAATGACTTAATCATTCATAAGATAAAATTTCAGCTCTTTTCCCTACCTTATCAAAGAATCCTTTCGTTTATTACCACTCATAATAAACAGAACAACATTCCATCTGTGGAAGGCTCCTGTAGCACCAGAATGACTGAGCTTTTCGCGCCATCTTTTAGGTGCAGATTGCATTTGAGGTGAATAAAGAGAATCGTTTTCAATTTTATAACCCCATTCATAAGTTGTTTCATCAAGCCATCTGCCACTTTCAGCACTATTAATTACATAGTCCTTAGTTAGTACCCATTTTCCTGAAAAACAAATGAAGTGTCAACCACCAAATTTTTATGTAAACAAACTGCTGTCAAAGGTCAAATATAAAAATAAGCAAAAATTCTTAAGACAAAACAATTAGAGATTAAATGACATTTTACATTACTATATCTAACCATTTTTTAATGTATATTTTTTCTGGGCATCATTAAATTCTTATCTTAGCTTAAGACCTATACATTTACCTATTTAATAGCTTATTATAATATTGTAATCCTATGGAAATATACTCAAAGGTAACACATTGCCTAATTTTTCATTATTTATTCATATCAGTGGTAGCAATAGCATGTCTTTTACATAAAAACAAACTTTAGCTTGTTTTACAGTTTGATGCCAATCATTTCACTGCAGAGCAAAACAGATTGTGCCACTGCATATTACTATTTTACCAGATGGTATTTCTATAGGTGCTAGCTTTGGATGCCAGTAATCATCGGATGGAAAGGTACTCTCAGCTTCTTTGGGACAAGCTATTACCTTGTGCTATAATACAGAATTCTCTGATTGAAATATATATGATAGCATATTTTAATGGAATAAAATTGATAAAAATAATTGTGATGGCTTAGATGAATGAAATCATAATTATCAGATATTTAAATGCTATAACTACATCATGCACACATAATAGTAATACAGATTTCATTGGTTATATATGTTATTAAAAATTCAGAACAAATGAGAGACATTTGTTCAATCCAGACAGGGATATTGTGGAATAAATATATATGGTCATCTTTACCGGAAAATTTTAGATCTTGAATTTGTTAAGTATCATGGGATTTCCCAAAAGTGCTTTTTCAAAAGGCAACTGGATTGTTTTTTCCTTGAAGATGTTTCACTTTTCATCCAAGAATCTTCTTTAGCTCATTTCTAATATAAAAAATTACTGCCAAAGTACATTCTGCTTCCTGTCTAAACTCTGATTAGACAGTTTTCTCACTAAGAGACTGTAATTTTAATATTTGAGCAGTTGATATTAATAATAGAGATGAGAAATAGAATGTGCTCAAGTTATTTTTGCACAACCATGATGGGAAACAAGTAGACAAAGTCTTTTTAAACATAAACAACACTAATATGTAAGATACTCTGTTCACATATGGATAGCCAAAGACAATGTATTGGGTTGCTAGAATTTCTTGCAATTTTATGAGAAACATAAAATAATGTAAATATAAACAGTAATAGCAAGGATCCTTATCTTAACTGAGTCACAATAGAGAAGAACAGAAATGGGCTAGCAGATTTCAAAAGATTACTAATTCACAAATCTTCTTACATAATTGGTACTTTTTAAAGTACAGGTAGTTGTCGACTTATAACAGTTCATTTAGTGTCTGTTCAAAATTACAATGGCACTGAAAAAAGTGATTTATGACTTATAGATACTACCCAATTTCCATTCAGAGTTGGAAAGACTTATTTGGCTTCTACCCAATAAGAAGATTGCATTGGTATTTAAATACTCAATTGCTCCATAGATTTCTTTCATCATGAAAATGAAGAATTTTCTGAATAGTTTTTAAATTGTTCCAAACTGAATATTTATGGATGTTTATACTGTACTTCTTATTCTTCAAACAAAATAAAAAAGGCTGTACAGATTCCAAATTTAGAGAAGCTAAGCAAAATAACATCAAATTATAGCAATAAATGTAAATGTAAAAACTATTGGAACCATCAAGTTGAGTTTTGAAAATGAGCAGATAACATTACAAGATTTTAAGATTCAAACAGACAATCAACTTATTCATAACATGCCTGATATTGAAAAGAAGAAAATTTGGTTTATTGTTGTCATATTTAATCATATTGATGTCAGACACCAGGTTATACTTTTATTAAGAAAAAGCTAGTGGAAACAATTATGAACTACAGGGACTTAAATATGGCATCAAAATTGAACACAATGAAAAAGAAATCCATTGTCATTTAAATCATGATTGAAGGCCTCAGAGTGATAATTAAGGGACTTCCTTGATATCTGGAAATACTGAATTTACCAGACCTGAACACCTTTTTTTTTTAATCCAATGCCTCTGACGTAGCCAATTTTTTCTGAAGAGCTACCCAAATATCCCTATCAGTTTGGAGGGATACATTCCTCTTATTAGGATAAACTGAATTGGAAGCAAGTCATTATGTACTTATTTTAATGGAGATTATTAGAATATTATTAGAAGATACATTTGGAGAAAACATAATCAAACAGCTTTAAAGGTCATAGAAAATAAAAAGGTAATAGAATATAAAAAGAAAATAAATTCAATAAAAGTTTTGTGTTTCCAGATATAAAGAATATCACTGAGCCGAATACAAGTAGCCCTTGACTTACAACCATTTGTTTTGTGATTATTTGAAGTTACAACAGCATTGAAAAAAGTGACGTTACCATTTTTCACATGACTTTTGCCACATTCCTATGGTCATGTGATCAAAATTTGGCTGCATGGTAACTGGCATGTATTTATGACAATTGCAGTGCCATGGAATCATGTGATCACTTTTTAAGATCTTCTGACAAGCAAAATCAATGGGAAAGCCAGATCCACTTAACACCATGTTAGTATCTTACCAACTGTAGTAATTCACTAACACTAAACTCCCTTTTGTAAGTCAAGTAATGTTATGTTTGGGGTGATGCAAAAATTAAGCTTTGGATATATTTCAATTTCTGTAGTATTAAATCATCTGGAGCAAAAGCCACTCCAAACCTAACAGCTGGTTCTAGGTCCAAGAGGAACTTTACTATATATTACTATATAGGGCACCTACATAATTCTGCCCTCAACAATCCATGTTTAGGAGTTTTGGTGGTGTTTCCATCAGTGATGGACCGGAGACAGCGATTGTGGGTGCCTTCAATCTGTGTTTACCCTGTTGGAGGAACCGAATCACCTTGGAGGGTTAGGGAAAGAGGGGAAGATTGCCAGCTGGGTCAAGGGGAGCCGCATCTCCCCTCCCTGGCTAGATATACTCCCCTCGAAGACAGGAGTAAGCGGCAGTCTTTAATGGCTGCCCTGAAGGCAAGAAGCTATCCGGGAATTAAGTTTGTGCTGGAGTGGTAAAGAAGTGGGCAGCATGGAGACCAGGTATAATTTATGGACATAAAGATACCCGGAATTAAGGTATAAAGAATTTTTCTAAAAGGATTACAAAGTGGTGACCAGAGAGAGAGAGAGAAAAGAAAGGTGAAATAAATGAATGAGGATTTGAATTTTTGAATTTTGACAGGAGCTAAACTGAAGGAGGAAGTTGGAAGAAAATTTGGACAAATATGATTCTGGCACTAAATAGGCATAATTAAATGTTGAACTTGAATGTGCCAAAAGGAAATAATTAATAATGTGGATTTATTGAATTTTTGAAACTTAAAAGCCTCAAATAAAGAGGGAGAAAAAGAAGTGGGAAGGGTGGAATTTGGATGTAACAGAGAGTGCCACCTAATAGTAAAAGAAAAATTATAGTGACTTTTTAAAAAAGTGCCTGGTTCTTTCAGAATTGAAACTTGATACATAACAAGAAGAACTTTGTTACAATAGAAACCCTGAAAAGTGAAAATACATAATATTGAGATAAAAGAAAGAAGCGTGAAGAAATTATCTTGGGACTGTTTGGTGATTTTGGTGCAAATTTAAACTTATGGATATTGGATTATTTGATGATTTTGGAAAAAACTTAAAGTGGAATTAATAGAAGTTGATCGTTGGAAATAAACATCAAAGACACTGGTTGAATTAAACTATTGGACAATTGGTTTGGACTTAAATACTAAAGAAAAGGATAAAAAAATATAAAGGAAGTGTATAAAAATGGCAGAACTTTTCTTGGAATTAAAAATGGAATTAAGAAACGTAAAGGAAATGTTACATGAAAGAAATGAATCATGCTGTATTGCCTTTCAATTAATAGAAGTGGCGATTCTGGAGAACAAAGAACAGCAAGGAGTGCCAGAAGGGGAGGAGCTGATTAAAGAAGGCAGCTTCAACAAATAAATAGAGCAACGAACATTAAAACAAAGGGGAAAAAATGAGAATTAAAACTTGGAGGTTTGAGGAGGCAATTAAAAAGGGAAATGTCTTGAAAGCCAAAGAAAAAGGAAACAGCAGAAAAGGGAATTACAGAAGAAAATTTTAAAGAGGGAGAGGGATAAAAATGGGAATAAGAAAAGGAAGGAAAAAATGAAGGGAAAAAGAGGTAATAAGAGAAAGAACTAGAAAATAAGGATATGTAAACTGAACAAAAACAGTAAGAAATTGTTTAGTCAGGAGATATAGAGACAATGAGTAGATAAAGATTAAAGAAAAGGGATTCTGCAAAGTAATGTGTTGCAATACATAAGAACGTAGTTTTTAAAAGTTAATGAAACTGATATATATATATATATTTCCTAATTGGCTTCTTTTCTAAGGAATATTGTTAATTTATATATAGATATAACAGAAATGAATGCAAATCACCCGGCCAGGTGGGTGATTCTGGGGGCTTCTCGGAGCTCCCATGTTACACCGCTCCTGCGCGAGCTGTATTGGCTTCCAGTGGCCTTCCGGGTGCGATTCAAGGTGTTGGTGGTCACTTTTAAAGCGCTCCATGGCTTGGGACCCAGGTACTTACGGGACCGCCTGCTGCCATCATCGGCGTCCTGCCGGCCAGTGCGCTCCCACAGGGTGGGCCTCCTCGGGGTGCCGTCAGCTGGGCAATGCCGGCTGGCGGCTCTGAGGGTGCGGGCCTTCTCTGCGGGAGCACCCTCCCTCTGGAATGAATTACCCCCGGAGATGCGAGCCATCACTGACCTGCGAACCTTCCGGCGCACACTGAAGACCCACCTTTTTCAACAGGCTGGTCTGGCCTAGTATCATTTTATTATTCTATCATAATTTTAACCTCAGCCACCAATTTAAATCTATTTTAAATTTTTCTATTTGATTGTATTGTTTTTATTTAGGCTGTACACCGCCCCGAGTCCCAGTTTGGGAGAGGGGGTGGTATAGAAGTTTAATAAATAAATAAATAAATAAAATGAATTATATTTAATAAAACAAATACAGTTACTATGAATTATAAGGATCCTAGTGAAAAGATTAATATCAGTTTCTATAATTAATTGAATAGATCAATATATTTGAAATAATAAATGATTTAGAAAGTAATTGAGTTAAAAGAATATCATGTGGAATCTTGCTTAAAATATATATATGCATATGTGACATATAGTAGTTAGGAGATTCATGTTATTAAATTAGAAAGTGATAAGTATGAAAAATTTTGAGTATGGATCAAAGGGGAATAAATTGAGGGAGGTATAAGATAAAAGATGGCACACTCTAATTGGTAATTAAGGGGGGAAAATTTTGGAATTATTAGATTTAAGATGAAATTTACTAAATAATGAAATAAAAGTATGTGATAAAATTGCAAATGTGACAGATAAAAGTATAAAGGTATAATGAATTTAGAATTAAAAAAACATTAGACTATAGAACAAGATATGAGAACATTTAAATAAAAAGGAATTAAGTTAAGATAAATTGAAAATGGATTTAATAAGTTTAAAGAAAATAAGAATGGAGAAAATTTATTGGAAAATGGAAGTAATGATAAGATATAGAATTGAATATGAAAGATAAATATATACTAAGGTCATGTTTGTATTGAAGTGTAAAAACCTGGAACCACGTTGTTCACTGAAAGAGATGTTTTTAAAATATAAAGTAAAAAATTTATCACACAAAAAAACCCCAATCCACGTTTAGGAGTAGAAGTGAGAATAGTTTGAAAGCTAAAGAGAGGAATAATGAATGAGTTGACACAAACTATGTCTTGAATTTTGGTCTTTAATTCATCCAGCTTAGCATTTTTACTTCCATTTTTGCATTTTACATAATGGTGCTTACTCTCAATGCATAATGTGGATGTATATAAAGAATAAAAGAAAAAAAAACGTACGTTAGGCTTTTGGTTTATAGACATGTCAAATTATAGTCTTCTTTGTATATAAGTAGCAGAGAAATCCATGTCAAGGTCTCTGCTATATTTTCAAGTGCCATTTCCCCCCCCCAAGAATCATTATATGCAATTGGTCACTGTATCATCTGAAATAACTACAGTATATATTATTTACCTGCTGCACATGCTGCTAGAAACTTTTCACTCTTGCAAGGCTTTTTTGCTATTAGATGAGTACAATTTTTATACTGCTAAAAAAAGATAGAATTGTTATTAAAATGTGTGTTAAGGATTAGTAGGCATCTTTACTGTGGATCAGCACATTGCATTAACTTAAAGTAACTCTTAGTGGGATGCACACAGTAGTATGTTGGCTGCACAGAATATTCAAGCTTGCATAAAATAGTATCGGCATGTTTGGAATAAAACTGAGCTTTGGTTGTACTTGTAGCAATATGATCAAAATGTGCCAAAGTGACTACTGTCCCCTTACTGTTAATAAGAAATACTGCCAGAGCTACAGGCATGACTAAAACTGGTAATGTAGTTTCAACTTTATCTTACTGAAAAGCAATATGTTAAAACTTATAATAATCAAAGCCACAATAAGAGTTATAGGTTAATATCTATGAGTCCATTTGGTACTGTGTTTCCTTTTATCATGACTTAATTTCTTACTCTTTTTCTTTATCCTGAAAGAACACACACACACACAAATGTGTGTGTGTATCCATTTATACCAAGACAAGAAACTGAATCGTTTCCAATCAGAAATCAGAAACTCTTTCCAATAAAACTGCTGCAAACCCATAATTACCATACCATATTTATCAAGTACTCTTACCTCACTGTTAAAGAAAATACAGTCTAATTTCAGAATCAACTGGGTTAGAATCTTCTTTTCTTCATTCTTAAATCCAGTTAACTGAATCTTTGGTTTCCCTTCCATCTGTTTAAAACAGAAACAAAAAAGTATGACTGAAATATTGAAATCAATGAGTTTCTGTGCAAATTTTAATAACATTATAAATAGATAAAAAGGTCAGCACATTTCTTCTAATCAGACAACATATGGTCAGTTTTGACTTATAGCTACCCTGAGACTGCAGGTATGGAAGTACAGCACATTTTCATCCTATGAGTGACCAGAAAATTAATGGCCATCAAATACTTCTCAAGAAAGCCAACAAAATATGTTCCTATTGGATATAATCATATCTGCAATTAGTTATAAGGCAGCAGGGGGAAAATTGCTTATTTTCATATATACCCACTGTGTGTGTGTGTGTAAACTGCCCAGGACAGTTCTGCTAAGTAGCACATCTTTTGAGGTCTGGTAATTTTGCTCTTGCTAGCTGAAGGCTCCTGATAAGCAACAATCAAGGAGTTCAATGCCTGCAGAGTGACATTGTTCCTAGTCTATTAGTCCTTAATAGCAGAAACTTGGGGGAAAGCAGACATCTGACTAGGAGCAAATAGTGACTGGAGGATGTAAAAATGAGACGGTAGCTACCTTAATTTCCCCCCAACACTTCATCCAGATGAAAAGATACCCACAATGATTGTGAATGCTTTCTTATGGTAGAATCAAACAACCATTCTTTGACAAATCCCTCCAGTTCTGGTGAATGTGGTTGCTTTCACAGGACTATTAAGCCAGCCCTCCCATTTAATTTCTCTGATGCCTACTCTCAATTCTTAGTAACCCATCATTACCAGATGACTGCTAATTATAGAGCTAACATAAATGCTAACTCAACTGCTAGCATTTGTACTCTACTTTGTCAGCCTGATGGGAAATCCTGTCTACTTTGCTATGCAACTCCATGAAAACTAAAATACACTAAATAAGCCAGCCAATTATGCAATAATTGCTTCATACGATGGCAGTGTTCTTTCTACAGTTACTAAAATTATGTTTCTGTCCACAGTTAAATTAAATATTGGGCTGCATCCAGGCATCCCACTCAAATTAAGAGGATGTAAAGGGTGATACAAAACTTTAACTGCAATAATTTTGGTGTAACTACCTGAAATAAAACCAGGGGTGGGATGCTACTGGTTCTGCCCGGTTCTATAGAGCCGGCAGCTCTAAAGAGCAGCAGACACAGAACCAGTTCTGTGTTTGCTGCTGTTTGGCCCACCTGCCTGCCCGGGCTCTTACCTGTCCTTTATTTCCTGCTTTTTCAACCTCAGCTGCTTTGCGTGGCACAGCTGAGGTTGAAAAAGCAGGGAAACAGAGGCTTTTCAAATGTTGGGTACCTGCATGCAGCACTTTTCAGCTGTCCGGGTGGCACAGCTTAAGGTTATTCTACATGCGCGCGCAGCAAAATATAATCACCAAACTGGTAATAACACTGATTGAATCCCACCCCTGAATAAAACTAAAGCAGGACCTCAACTGTTGCGACCAACAGAACAAATCTTTAATCCCATGTAAAAAATACTAAACAACAAACTCAACCTAAGCATGCATCCAACTAGATTCCAAAGCCAGTGATCAGGGAAGAGCTATTAGCTAATTGGTTCAAGATCTCACTCTCCTCAAGACATTTCAAGTCCAACAGCAATAACTATAGAAAGAAAGAAAAACGTATCTATGGAGATTCTCAGTCATCCATGTCATGGTTGTCCCAAAGGTGCTTTCTTTCAAGAGGCAACTGGACTGTTGGGTTTTACTTTGAAGACGTTTGGCTTCTCATCCAAGCAGCTTCTTCAGCTTTGAGTGGCGCTTTCAATTCCCCACTATCCAGTCAGAGCTGAAGAAGTTTCGTGGATGAGAAGCCAAACGTCTTCAAAGAAAAAAAACAACAGAAAGTCCAATGCCTCTTGAAAAAAAAGCACCTTTGGGACAGACTTCACAACCATTTCCACCTGGAGATGGCAGTGCCGCAAACTTCACCTTCTCAACCGCTGCGTAACCTGCTACGCCAGAAGCGTAAGGTTAAAAACAAAAACCATTTTGGGACGGTGGAAAAGAACGGGAAATCGGTATCAAGAGTCCCCGAAGTGAGGCGCATCTGCTCAAGAATACCGCGCTTCTTTAAAGCAGCGATTTCCCACCCGCGGGTGTCGCTCGGCCTCCCACCAAAGCTTCAAAAATGGGAAACATTCTGTCCAAAATGGCCCTGAGGAAAAGCCGCCGCCCGCCTGCCTCCCCCGCCCCCCGATCCGGTTATACTCAGCCCGCCGCTACCCAAACGGAGCCATTTACCGCGAAAAGTTCCTTTCGGGCCCCGCGAGCTCCTTTAGTCTCCTCCCTCGTTCCCGCGCGCGGTTCAGGCTTCATTGGCTCCTCCCCCGGATGTTTGAACCGTTCCGGGCCGTCGCTACTAACGCTTGGTTGGTCTCCGGGGTTACCAGACTCGGAAAGCAGAGGCGGCTGGCCTACCTGGTAAGTGACGTCGGGATGCATCTCCCTCGCAGTGAAGCGGGGGAAGTGGGGGGGTGGAGAGGCTTAGGTGATACGTCGGAATCTCTGGGCGGTTTGCCTCCCTCCCCTGGTCTCCATTGGGTTTAGTGCTCCGCGCCTCTTCCTTAGGTTCAGGTTCTCGACCTGCCGTAAAAGTGCGGCGGCATTTTGAAAACTGTCCCACGCATTGATCCATGCGTAGGAGTTCGTTTTTCTTCCCTGCAGCTGACGACGTAATCCTAATCCATGATATGTTTAAAGATGTCTCGAAAATTATCGTTGCATACGGAGTAAGAGATATTCCTCGTGAGGGCGTGTGTAGATTGTAGCTCAGGCCATGGACTCGCTGTTTCCCATTCATTGTCTTCCTTCTTCGGGCTTGTCTTGAGAGTCAATGCACTGAACGCAGCAGGATTTATTTTTCAGGAGTGCACAAACTCACTCCTTTGAATAAGTATATTTTAACTCTTTAGATAAAAATAGGTTCGGAGCTGCCCGTTCAATATAAGGGGGGCAGCTATATAAACATTTTAAATAAAACCAATGGATGTGTGCAATTAATAAAAATACAGTTGTGCAGTTAGTATTGGTTCACTTTATGCACTCTAGAAATAGAGGTAGTTTAATAAACTATAGATTACATACATATCTTTTACTGATGTATAACAAAGTAAATATGAGATGCTCTTGCTTACAGCTATTTTTGCTTCTTTCAACACTCATTCTTCACACTATACTGCCTGCTACTTCTATATATACTACACACACGCACACATACTATCAGTATATGCACACCTTTCTTTCACTATCCATTTTTCTACCTTTTTACTAAGATACTTACACTATTTTTTGTTAGTTAGGTATAATTATTTACACTATTCTTTGTTACGTACTTACACTATTTTGTTATATGTATAATTTGCAATCATTCAATTTTCCTTGACAGACAAAACTGTTTTACCTCCTTAATTCCTTAATTTTAAGATTCAGACTCTCCGTTGCATCATACAATCTAACATTCACTGAGTTTGAGTTTTCATTCATCAGTTATACTGAAAACTACATGTAGATTCATATACCCAACTAACATCTCTAATGTCAGCACAGCATTCCCTATATATGTAATTATGTACTGTAAAACCACCAAGGAAGCATCACAGATTCATGTCTTGCCCCATCTTTGATGTACAAATATCCATTAAACTTAGTTTATTCTCTTGCATGCTTTGTTTTCACCAGATACATTTATTTATTACTATCCTGCCTTTATTATTTTTACAAATAACTCAAAGCTGCTAACGTATTCAATACGTTTTCCTCCTATTTTCCTCACAACTCCATGTGGTAGGTTGACTGTCCCAAGCTAGACTAGAATTCACAATCTCCTGTTTCCAGTCTGGTGCCTTAACCACCATGAAGCTGATGTTATATGAAACTGGCTGTTTTACATTTCAGAAATCAATGATTAATTCCACATTTGCACAAAATTTAATAATTGGACCTACTTCTTATATTTTACCTGAATCAACAAAGATTCCTCACATTGATAAACGTCTCAATGATATGTTGAAGAACATTGTAGAATAAAAAAAAATACGTTACAAAAGAAAAACCTTGTTCAGTCACATTTCCCCACACTCACAAATAGGCTGCTCAGGACCACCTATACAATGAAAGGCAAGCCAGCAGACACCAGGAAGGACAATTATGTTTGACCTAGTGACAGTCACATGCTAGAACTAGCATGTAGGCAACCCATGTGTCCCCCAAGCCCATACCAATGACCAGTCCCCCTATAAAAAGTTTCAGAACCCCATTTTTCTCTGTAACCTCTAAGAACAAAGCCCTTGTTGGGAAATAAACTGATCAACCTTCAGCAGCGTACCTTGTGTCTTATTTGCCCGTGTTCTCCCATATTGGAGAAAGGGACCCAGGAAAATTCTTTTAACACTAACATCTAGCAAAAACCTACCTGATAAGGATTCAGCAAAAGGGGCAGCAATAGGCAACTACAAACCAATTACCTGCTTACCACCAGTCAAATTGCTAACGTGTAGTAGCCAATCCAGTCCAACAGCATCTAGTTGAAAACAAGCTCCTTCCAACTAAACAGAAATTTTGGCTGCACAAGAACAAACCTTAAGAACAAACACATACAGAAGGCAGTAGTTACGTGCATTCCTAGAATGGTGCATGTTACGCTTCTGCTCTACAAGCTTTTCAAGACTCCAAGGTGCTGATTTTGATCTCTTAAAGCCTTCAAAGATTATTTGAAGGAAATATCTCCCCAGTTACATCAGTGCATTCCATTATATCTGCCAGAGAATACATGCTAGGTTACCAGCAGCCAGGAGCCTATATTTGGTGGATCCCAGGAGACACAGTACTTTATTTGCTGTGATGCTTACCTTCTGGAACATTCTTCCTTGCCAGATTATATTGTCTATATCATTTTGATATTTCAGAAAACCCACAAAATCTTGTTATATTAGGCCTGGGGCTCCCAGAAAATTGGAGACATGGTTAGATGACTCCGTTACTGAGCTGGCTAGAGTTTGTATCTCTATGTTACTATTAATGTAGCTTTTATATTTTTTTATATCTATTTTTTTTATTATGTGGTTTTACCCATTGCTTGTTCATCATACTGAATCTCCTTAGGCGGGATGGCCAGTTATATAAACTTCATTACTAAAAAAATGATAAAATGCGAATTTTTTAATGTATATGTTCTTTATGATTAAATATTCGGTTCCAAAGAAAATATATATATATGGGAATTGCTAATAGCTAACATTCAGTGCCATTTGTTATTTAGGTCCCCATGTACTGTCTTTATGTGACAGCTTAACTTAGGTCTCATAAATGGCAACATCTATATAATTGATGCTAAAGTTGACAAGATCATTTTTCCTTCCTCATAAGTACCTGTCTCTTCTTAAGACAGTTAAACTTACAACTGAATAATATATGTGAATCATAGTACTCATGAAAATATTGTCCACTCATCTATAACAATAGTCTCCAAATGACCATAGATAAATGGATGTTGTTTTCTACCAAGTATTGTACTTTTGTTTGATATATTCAAAAACCGATTACATTTGGTGGAATTCCTGTGAATAACAGTTCTGTATAATTATAGTTTATTATCAGAAAAACATATTTCTGCTCCAAAGTCCACCTCTGAATGGGCTTAATATTCTGAATGGGAATCTTCAGAGATATAGAACTCTATTATGTGAATTCACATGTGACTGCTAAAAATATTCTGGAGTTATAGGTAAGCAATCTATTTTTCCTAGCTGTAAACAGAATAGATGCTGCCAATCCTCCCACCCTCCAAAGAAACAAACAACAACCATTGAAAGAAAGAAAAGAGAAAGTATTTTCTTGTTTTTTTATTTGTTAGCAATTTTACAATCAAATTTTTATACCTATGTCAGCAATCAAAAGGAGTTGGACATTTTATTTTCTATATTTATTTAGAAATGGAGTGGATAAGTGATTTTTCTCATGATTCTTTGAATTTGGATTGTTTGCTAAACACATTTCCTGGAAATCTGGAGGTTCAACAGGTACTTGGTGACATTGATGAGAAAATAAAGAAAAATACTTCATGGTAAGCTGTTTTATTCAATATTGTATATAATCCAGTTTTCAAGAGTTTTCTGAATGTTTTTTTAATTACTGTATGCTGCGTATCAATTTATGAAGTTTACAGAACAGTTTGTAACATGGAAGAACACAAATTATATATTTCTTTTCAAATTGTTAGAACAACCAACTTTTTGCAAGGCTTGCATGGCTGCTTCAGAAGCTTCTTCTGGCTATCTTTGCAGAACTCTGCAAACGTAGTCTTTTTGACTACGTCAGAATAGTTTTGGAATCTTGACAAATTAGCATAGATGTTATAGCCCGATAAAAGGCAGTCTTATACAAACAATATAATTAACTTTATTTACTTGAAATACGGATACTGCATTTTCTGACCTTCTGGAATGGATATGGTAGCAATATGGTGATGCTATTCTAATCCATACAACCTTTCTGTGCAAATACTTCCATATGATATTCCTAAACAAATATTACTTATATTGGTTTTCCCAAATTAATGCCCAAACTGAATTCCGGGAGTTGAAATCAGAGGTGGTATGCAGCAGGTTCTGACCAGTTCTGGAGAACCAGTAACAGAAATTTTGAGTAGTTCGGAGAATCAGCAGATACCACCTCTGATTGGAGATTTTGCATCCTTCCCCTGCAATGCCCACCAAGCCACGCCCACAGAACCAGTAGTAAAAAAAATTAATCCCACCACTGGTTGAAATCCAGACCAGTGATGGGATTCAATTTGTTTTACTACCGGTTCTGTGGCGTGGCTTGGTGGGCATGGCAGGGGAAGGATACTGTAAAATCTTCAGTCAGAGGTATTTGCTGGTTCTCTGAACTACTCAAAATTTTCGCTACCGGTTCTCCAGAACTGGTCAGAACCTGCTGAATACCACCTCTGATCCAGACATCTTGAAGGTGCCCATGTGGGAATATAGCTAGTTGTTTTGAAAATTATAAAGTGATGATAGTTTTCTTTTATGACAAATTAACAAAATTATAGGCTGACAGAAAATGGTAATATTGTACAGAACGTAGGTAATATACTGAAAAAAATGAAAATACTTGTTTTTCTTTTTGGTTTAGTGTGGATCAATGTCTCAAGGAACTACAACTGGAATTAAATGAAACTTGTTCTGATAAGTTGGTACAGGACACAATGAGTTTTCTTCATTGGCTAAATAACCATGATTTCAGTTCAACCAAATTCTCTTCAACCCGTCAAGGAGAATTAATCAAGTTTCTCCAAACACTGGTGAAAATGCTACTTTTTATGTTATGATAGAAAACAGTTTTATAGCACACTTGTCCTTTTGGAATTTGCTATTTGCTAGTCTAAAATGCAGTTAAATTTAAAAATTGCAGAATTTAGTATGTTTCACAAAACACTGTAAAATTTTGGACAATAATGTCTCGTTTACAAGGTTTCTAACCTTAATGGCAAATTTTAGAGTTGTGTAGATTTTTCAGTTCAGTACTTATGCCTTGAGAGTAGATCAGTACTGTTTGATACAATCAGTTGCATCCAGGCTACACATATTTTAACCTGTTCTTAGATAATATTAATTTTGTAATTAGTTAAAAACATAATATACTCTGTCCCTTTCTCACCGGAGCTGATCCACAATGGTAGTTTTCAGTAATCCAGTAAAACATATTGCTCATTATGTCTACAGTAAACATTATTAAAGTAAAAATGTATGCAATGTAGAATAATAATAATGAAAAATAACTAATCAAAATACAAGAAAAGTGCAGCATATCGCTTAAACTGAAGTTAAAAAACAGTGATAACCAGTCACCCAGTGCTCCATGGACAACTTTGATCTTAATCAGCTTTTAGAATTTAATTTGTTATATTTTTATGTACCCGTATTACTTAATAAGTAACTCACTAAATATTCCTAGTATTCCTTCCTCCTCCTATTTTTCCCACAACAACAATCCTGGGAGGTGAGTTGGGTTAAGAGAGAGTGACTAGCCCAAAGTTATCCAGCTGGCATTCATACCTAAAGTGGGACTAGAAATCACAGTCTCCTGGTTTCTAGGCCAGTATCTTAACTACTACCCCAAACTGCTTTATGAAGGATGGTACAAGTCTTTGTTCCTAGGACAGGACATTTCATAAAGCCAGAGCACTAGTTAAAAAACATTGCCACCTGGCCGCTATTCCCCTTATCTCATGAAGGTGCAATGCAACTGGCAAAATAAAAATGAAATGTATATATTTGAAAAAAATCTAGATTTTAAGAGATAATGATGAAACTTTATTTTGAAGATAAATATTATTTACTTTAAATAGTTATTCGTGTATTACATATATCATCTGTCATTTATCCTCTCGTAGCAAAGACTATTGAAGAATGAACAAAATCAAGAAGAAACAATTCTTCAATTTCTTCTTGAACTCTCTAGTCAGTGTGGTGTCTTATTTCCCTGTACTTCAAGTGGAGCATCTTTTGAATTCATATCCAGTAGTTCTGTTCATGGCATTGAAGACAATACAGCAGTGGATGTTCACTGCATTTGGGATGATATAAGATTACATCTTCGACGCTACTTAGTACATCAATTGCAAAGTAATCAAGAAACAAAAACTGGTACTTTACAACATCAACTGCAATTTAAAACTCAGTGTCTGCAGCATCTCTTATTTCTTTATCCTGAATCTGAAGTTCTAGTCAAGTATCAAAAAATGCAGAATAAATTGGTTAGTGATCTTTTGCAGAAATGTGCTCAGGATAAGGGTGATGAAATGAATTTTGAAAAGATTGTTCATAATTACAAAAGTTCCATTCCTGCCTTCTGTGCAGTGATAAAAGAAGATTTATATATACTAAGTGGAATTGTTGATTCTTCTTCTGTACTGAAATTTATTAATGAAACTTACTTGGATACATTCACTGAAGAAATCACTTTTGTACTTCACATGCTTTGTGAGCTTCAACTTAAAGAAAAGACACTACATGCTATAAAGACAAGAAAGAACTCAAAGAAAAACAGAAGCATGGTTCAAGTTGGGGGTTAGTAATATTTTCTTTATGTTCATTAATTGTTTTCTTTTTATTGTTTAATTTCTGATACAAATTTTAACTGTAATTCAGCTAAATGCAGGAATGTAATTAGTGTCAGCATATATACAAATAGTATACTGCCATATATACCTAAAGAAATACAATCCTAAATTTAGGATTACAGTTCTTCCCAATCCTGGAAAGACTAAGCAAGATAATCTTGCTTGCCTCCATTAACGAAGAAACAACCTTCCCATTTTAAAGGAAATTTAGTGGGGAGGGTGGAGAATTAGATTTTCTTTTAAATACAGTGCATTTATTATCAAGCAAAAATATAAAAGGAGTAGATTGACAGAAGTCTAATTTCTGTATTCTCTAACTGCCTTTATACATATAAGACTGGGCTTATTTTGTTTTTCACCCACTAATTACATCCAGATTGAAGGAGCATATTATAATTATAATATGTAATTATTTATATATATTATATTAATCTTAAGCTACAACATTCATTATATTGTTTGAGCCTACATAATTTGAAGAGTCATATGCATTTGAAATAAAAATAGAAATATATTTCTGAAAACATGGACACATTGTTCAATATCGTTAAAATAATTAACATGTCTTACTTAATTGCCAAAGTAATATAAACCTTTATCAAATTATCTTATTAATTGTATAATATGAGAATATGTTTGGACAGAACATGAACTGTATAAATGGTCTGTCTCAGATTCTTATTTTTACTGCTGTCCTGCTGTTTCAAATTCCAATCCCTGTCACCACAATTGTATAATGGGAATGGCATGTGTAGAGATGCTGCTTGAGTATCTTCTTATCCCAGCACAATTGGGATCTGGCAGCTTACCAGATAACTGGCTAGTTTGTTGACAGTCCAAGTGGGGTAGATAATACAACATATTGTTTTCTTCATTTCAATCATGCATTCTCCCACATCCTGCTGACTGGCAGGGGAGACAGATTGGAGCACGAAGAAGGGAGGTTCAAATTTTCTTCTTTCTGTATGTTGAGCTGCATGCACAGATAAAGAAAGGGAAAAGAACACATCAGCTATTTTTAGATGGAAGGATATTACTTTAAATGAATATTCAGTTAGTGCTGTTATCATATAAATGAAAAAGTTTTTTATGTGCATTCTTGGGGAACATCATCTGTAATAATTCTAATGTGTGAAATAAACAAATCAGCAGATGATACTTCTAAAACTTTATAAGAAAAAATAGGTTCTGTTTTCTAAAAAAAAAATGAAAGTTACAAATCAAATCAAAATAACCTTTTCAAATATATTTTATGTAAGTAAACATTATTATTGAGTTGCAATAATTTTTAATTTATTTGTGAATTTGTATAATTGAAAAAATAAGAAATATAATCCTCTTTGTATTATAATTGCATAGCAAAAATTTATGATCACTTTAATATGATTTCTTGGGGTAGGATGAGATTTTAAGTGACTAGACTTTTGCATGTATGTGTATCACTGAGTTGTTTCTTTGAATCAATGGGATGATACTTCTAGACTTAAGGTATATTCTTATAAATGGTACCTACCTATGAACACAGATTTATAACAATTAATGTTATAATAACAGATTATGTTATAATCTGAACATAATCTATATTTTATTTTTTTATTTTTTTTATTTGCATTTATATGCCGCCCTTCTCCGGAGACTCAGGGCGGCGTACAGTCTATGGAGCACCATGCTAAGTGCTCAGCAATAGCCTTCATACCATTGTATATGCCTGCCTTTTACTAGGGCTTTTGGCCCCCCCAAGCGGCATTTTTACAAAATGTCCTATTTAGGGACATAGTCAAAATGTACATCCTAATATAATAAACTATTGGCAGACTTATTCTGCAGAAACAATACTAGAACCATCAGAGGAATATCAATTATTTTCTCGTTTCTATTACAATAAAGAATCAATAAAATCATTCAGCATATATGTTAAAGATCATAGTTGAACTTGCTGGATAGGAGGAATACAGCAGAAAATGAAAATAGGATATAAAAAATCATAAGTTATTCAAACTTAACAATAATTTGAATTACCTTATTTTAGCGCATTCAGCATATTATGCTTAATAGCATTAGAATAATGAATGAATTGCATCTTGGGATTGGTTCAGAGTAAACTGATGAATAAATAGGAAAGAGGGAAAGCATAAAGTGTAAGAATTGAAACAGAGAAGCCCTGTGATGATAATCACCCAAAAGGTTGGAAATATTATGGTTGGTTGTACCGTCAGTCATATGTTTAGATTGGATTTGGCATTTTTATCCATTTATTGAATCCTTCCCAAAGACCTGAGATAAGCAGATGTAGTTTGATAGTAATAAAAGTGTCGTCACAGGATGTAAACTGTTCCAAGTAAAGCTGCCCAAGGAAACTTGACTAATGATGGTTTTGTTAAAGGTGATAATGTTCAAATGATGCTCAGTGTTTGGGAATTGCACCCAAGGGGGCTATTTCTATTGGTACCACCTTTGCTTTCTTTTGCCACAGTCATATTACTTTTACTTGCAAGTCTTCGTATTTTATGATTTTCTTCAGTTTTTTTTTCCCTATTTAGCTGTCTCCATATAATGCAATGTCCACCATACTGGCCTTTTTGTCTTTCTTACTGACAATTGTTAAATATAAAGTGTCATGTGTCAGGTGCTTGTCTGTTTGAAGTCTCAGAGCACTTTAGCTTTTTCATTTTCTATTACTTTGTCTATTTTGTAGTCCCACCAGTTCTTGCTTTGAGACAAATGGTATTTCTTGCAGTATTTTTATGCACCTTTGTCATATCACGGTTTGTAGTCATTCTGTATGATCTTGCAGCAGCTAAACAGATGCTCCACTTGTTGTCTGTTGCTGTTTTCTCAATTTGAGTTTTGTATATTTGTTCTTAAAGCTTAGTCTTGTGCAGCCAAAACTAGTCCTTCTGTCTCCTTCCTCTTTCTTTCTTTAAGTTTCTTGCTTTTAACCATTGTCAAACCTTGTTACTAGATCTCTTTTCCCTGCTTTTTTTAATGTGTTAGCCATGCAATTTTTTCTCTTCCCCTGTCTTTTTTGTTTTTCATTTAGTATTTCTCGTAGGCCAGTTTGGTATCTCAAATGCTAAGTAAGCATTCCTGGTGTATTAGCTTCAGTATATATTCTTTATTATCCTTCAGATATTCTTCCGTTGCCTTTTTTCTTCTTCAATTGTCTGATTTATTTGCAACATTCCATGCCCACTATTTTCTTTGCTAAATGTCAACATCACTGCAAGGATGAAGGGCATGATTTAATATCATTATTTTTCTGGTCTTCTATCCAGGGCCTTCAGTTCTGTTTGAGTCCAGTCCACTGTTCCAGCTGTGTATCTAATAACTGGAATTGTTCAGGTATTGATTGCCTGTGTGGTAATTCGTTCACTGAGTTTGGACTTTAAGATTTTCTTCACTCTCTTGATGTATTAATTTCTAAACATTTTCTTGACTACAGTGTGTTTGTTGTGGTCAGCTTGAAGGGTGTTCAGATATTTGTAGTGATCATCTTCATACAGAGTCTTGTTGAGTCTTGAGTCTAAGACATCTTGATTCTTTTAGTTGTCACTGTTTTTCCTATTTGATCATGAATGTGACACATTTCTATTGCAATATCTTGACTGGATATTCAGGCAGTGTTGAGCAGCGATTCTATTTCAGATAGCATATTTCCAATCAGCTTCAAATTATCCATGTAACGGAGGTGGGATAGCCTGGCAGATGTTTTCAGTTTTGATAGCTATGATATTCAGTATCCTTGACAGAGGAGTCAGTGCCATGACAAACAGAAGAGATGATAGTGAACCTCCCTGAAAGATTCCTCCTTAATATTAACCTCTCCCAAACTATGACCATTTACCAACATACATGCCTTCATATTGGTATCTTTTAATCCTTGTGCTAAGTGTATGTTTGGAACAAGCTTCAAGGCAGGCAATCTTTGTTACTGTGTTTTTATGCTGTTCTAGCTGTTTAATGAATCTTTGTTTTAATTCTTGTACTTCTTTAGTTAGAGAGTTTTGTTCTATATGAGGCAGAGGAGAGGGTGCCTGATTTTGCAATGAAAATGTCCTGGTATCTTTTATTGCTAACCCCCCACCCCTCCGGTTTGCCTCTACAGTCTGAATTACTTCTGGCTTTCTTTTCTTTTCCCTGAGTAAACCTTTGCAATTCTTCCAGTTCTGCTGCTTCTTGTTGGGCTTTATTATAACAACAGATTATTTCTTTTATATCTCTGTTTATTTGCAATGGGTAAACCAGCTTCTGGCCCTGATTGCTCAGCCAACAATCCTGAGATCTGTAGACCATTCTTGATTTGATGTCTAGGAATTCCAACACCTAAAACAGTCCTTGACCTTCTATGGACGACAACCAAGCTGGAATGTGTTTCTATAGTTTACGTCGCACCATATTTTTTATGGGAGAGATAGTTTTTGTCTGACTCCTCTGATGAGATCTGCCCAGTATGGTGGAACTTCTGGCATAGCTCTCATTTTTCTCAGAGCACATAAGCCTGACAACCATGTAAAGGTAGTGCTTCACTGAGGGCAATTATTATTATTCAGGATAAACTTTGTTCCTCATTTCAGCATAATTTAAACTGGGTCTACTACTTTTAACTGTTAACTTAAAAGTATTGAAAGAGAACTAATTTATTGCTAAAGAATTTTGTTTACCAAAATGCTGAGACTTGGAAACAGTACTCATGGAAAATGTATTGAACATTTTGGCTTTGGCTCTTGAATTTTATAAAATGTGATCTAAATATACAGGTAGTCATTGTCTTACAATGTGATGACACAAAAATAACAAAGTCACCAAAGTAGAATAAATTTCCTTTAATGCCTCCAACTTGGCCCCAGTGTCCAATTATCCTCAGCTGGATAACAAACTCTTCAAAAAACAGTCTACAAAGGGCAGAAATGCAGTCCGAACCCAAAGTAAAGATAATTAGAAATAAAAAAACCAACACAAATCACACTGAAGTCATTAACACAGCAGACCAGGATGATAAATTGTAGACTTTCAAAGGATAATGCAGCACCCACAGTTGGGAGGACGCCAAAACCCAGATAAGGCTCAAGCAAGATAATGTACGCTTTGCTTCCAGCAAGGAGCCATGTGCAAATGCCCCACTTATATCCTGTTTTCTCAGCTGCAACTAATGAAAGGGATCAGGACCTTCTTCTCTCTCATAAGCCACGTTGCTCCCTTCTCGGTTCCTCCCTGCATGCCCTGGGTCTTCCACTGAAAGACCAGCCGGACTCTGCCCTTCCCCCGTTTCTTCCACAGCCACTGGAGCCACACTCCCACTCCCTGTCAGCTGCTCAATCTCCCCCTCAGAATCAGACTCCAACAAGGGCATGACATACAACAGTTCATTTAGTGATCCTTCAAAGTTACAACAGCACTGAAAAAAGGTGACTTGTGTTCATTGCAGCATTCCCATGGTCATGTGATTTACATTCGAATGCTTGACAACTGACTCACATATATGATGCTTGCAGTGTTCCAGGGTCATGCGACCTTTTGACCAGCAAAGTCAATGGGGAAATCAATTTCACTTAATAACCAGGTTATTACAGCAATGATTCACTTAACAACTGGGACAAGAAAGGTCATAAAATGATGCAAAACTCACTTAACAATTCCTCACTTAGCAATATAAATTCTGGAGTCAATTGTGGTTGTACATCGAGGACTACCTGTAGTTGATAAATCCCTTCATGCATTTTAAGGGGAAGTTTGCCATGACCAATATTTGGTTGGAATTTTCCTTGTTGTTTAATTGTTGTTTTGTTTTTGCTTTTTGTCGTGTGTTTTACTACTAGTATCTGAAAACATGCAATTCAGGAAAATAATGAATGGCTTATAAAGATAAGATGGACCTTAAACATGATATGCTATTTGATATTTTTTTCAGTGGCCTTCAATACCATTGACTGTAGATTGCTGATAATTCTTCAAAAATACCTGAATCAAGAGAGGCTGTACATGTCCTGACCCAATGTCTAAATATAGTGATAGAGTGAATACAGATCTGTAAACTGAAAATGAATCCCGACAAGACAAAGAGCAAGGCAGGTGGTTATCTGGGTTATGCGAGATGGGAGTGAGTGGGTTGCATATTCCAAATGCTATTGCATTCTTCCAGAAAGAGTGATCAAAATGTTCAGGAGTGCATATTATCATATGCCCTTTCCTGGACACGGCAGCTACAGTTATCCATGCACTGTTAGGTTACAGTAGCTAGTATAATGTCTTCAGTGGGAACTACTTTTCCACTTGGTACAGAAGGTGCAAATGAGGCAGAATGTGGTATCTAGATTGCCAACAGGACACTTAACTATCCTGAAGCCGCACTTCCTTTGAAACAACTAGAGTGGCCAAATAGCTGTTGAGCCAGATTCAGTTCTGTTTATAACTAAACACTTGTAACTGACTTTTTTCTCCATTGCAGTCTGGTTAATTACTGAGATCATTACGGGAATGTGCCAAGAGTTACACAATGCCACCTGGTGGTTATTTATAAGTGGGTCTTTTTCATAGCAGTACCTTGATTCTAGAAGGTTTTTTCCTCTGACATTGCTGAGGTGCCTATTATATCTTTAGATGCTTGTTAAAATCTGTACAGGATGGTAGGGGAGTGGGTCTGTTGTTAATTTTTTTGACAACTTTTTAATCATGGTTTATATTGCTTTATTATTGTATGTTTTATTTTCTAAACTGCATACAGATGTATTTGCATAGGAAGCAGTATAAAATGGGTGCAAGGTCTTAAAAAACAAAAAAGATGACACATTTTTCTTGATGACATGATTAAACTTTGGAGAAAAAATTAAGGGTAGTGCCTCATTATGTCAATGGAAAGCTTCTGATACTTTATTAGAAAGGGAAGAAGGGGTATTCCTCCCTCACCTTAGAAACTGACATATACTTTGAAAATGAGAAGTGGAGATTTTAGAGATTCTTTTAAACAGAATTGTTCAAACTGAAGAAAATGTTTCATTATATTCATACGATGTTGAAATGCTTGCTTTTTTTCAGCTAAGAAGATAAAATGTTTTCAAACTATTTTTGCTAAAATAAAAAACAACCCTTGAATTACGCCGTCTTTGGTCTGATCTAAGTATAGTATATAAAATCATACATTGCAATGACTTACCTGTCAATGAATACTTCAGCTTCAACCATAACAACACAAGAACACACAATAGATACAAACTCAAGGTTAACCGCACCAAACTTGATTGCAGGAAATACGACTTCAGCAACAGAGTGATCAATGTCTGGAATACTCTACCTGATTCTGTGGTTTCTTCCCCAAACCCCAAAAACTTTAACCTTAGACTGTCTACTATTGACCTCACCCCTTTCCTAAGAGGTCTGTAGGGGGCGTGCATAAGCGCACCAACGTGCCTACCGTCCCTGTCCTATTGTTTCTTTTGTTTTTCTTATATGTACCCATTTCATGTATTCATAACTATGTATATAGTTATACCTATTATCTTGTAAGCGATTGACAAATCAAATTCTAAATTCTAAAAGAATTTTAAAACTGAATATCTTATTATTCAAATCACTTATTAATACTATTATATGAAAAGGGAATCTATTACTGTAGTTAGGACACCGGTATTCTTGGATAGGGTTACTTCATTAAAAAAAGCTATACATAGTTTATAATATATGTTTAAAAGAATTATATTATAATTTTATTTTTTCCATGTATATTGTGCAATAATATTTTGTTAAATGTCAAATTTAATTTGCTAGGAAGATTTTCCAAACAAAACAGAATTTGGTCATTTTATCTAAACATTTCCAGTTAGAAACAGTGTTTTCATCTCAAAGCCTCTTTTGTACACCTGGGTGTTCTTCCTATGGTTAGAAAAAAAGGGTAACTCACCATGCCCCCTAATTATTGCATTTTCCTCCCAAGCATAAAAGATAAAAATGATTTAATTTTTGGTCTGATTTCTCTTGAGCGGTCTGGACTCAATGTGAGATTTATGTATTAGAGTACCTTCTTTAATAAAAAAAGAGTGCAACAAAGAAGTTGAGAGAGAATTAAGTTACATTTTCTTTAAAACATACTGTAGTGTATAAAGGAAACCATACATGCCTATGAGCCTTAAAAGAAGAAGGACTTCTAAAAGGTCTCTTGAAGAGGTTCCTAAGGCACTTACACTATTGTTTGAGGAAAAAAATGTTACATGTCTCTTTATTAGACTCTTTTCAACACGTATCAACTGTCTCCTGAGCAGAACTTAATTAAGTGCTCCTTGCTGAGATGCTATTAAGCTGTGTGGCATTGTGCATGCTTTCAGTAATATAAAGTTTGGTTAGCTTTAGTTTTTTTTTTCTTTTTTGAGAAATAACCTCATTAAAAATGGTGCACATTAAATTGGCATCTGTGAGAGAGAGATTTTAAAATTTGAATATTACTTTCTGATAGTTATATTTTAAAATAATGAGTTTGAGGGATCAATTCTGTATACTGTATATTCTAAGTATGTTAATATGTACCTGAACCTTTATAAAAATGATGGGCTTTATGAGCTTTTCAAAAATCTGAACTGAGGGGAGGCAGATAGGCATGGATTTGTGAATTTATTTTGAATATGTCTTATTTTGAAATATTACTAAAATGCAAAGACTCTTTTTTATATTGCAGTATGTTTACCAGATGTCAGTCATTGGGATAAAAAAAATCTGTCTACAGATTTGGAAACACAGTGTAATCAGGGTTTAGAATGTTTTCATAATATTGTTCAGTCTCATAATTGAAAATAACTATGGTTGTTTTAAACATGTTCCTGACAAACATACCTGGTTTAAACAAATTATTGTATTTTGGTTTGTGTTTCTTATACTTTATATCTTAAGTGTCTTCCACCCAATTTTAGCAAAAGTTTGCAAATTTTTTTAAAATTGAATATTCAAATGTACTTTTATGTATACTTTCTAACAGATCCATTTCTGTAGTTACATTTTTCTCAGTTTTCTTAATGTTTTTGTGTGCCTACTCTCACAATAAACATGTATTTCTGAAAACGTACCCCAATGTATACATTTGAATAGACTTGAATAATATAAACATTTTATTACAAGCATATGGTTTACTGCAAACATGTTTAAGAACAAGATTTAGAAGCAAAATACAATGGCCAATATATATCTATTTATTTAATTTATAATGTCAATTTTTTTATGTGTGTAGAATTTATCCATAAATAATTTAAATTGTGATTCATATATCTTGACCTATAAATGCTAAATATTAAATATAATTTTTGGTATTGAAATTCTGTCACAAATGAAACTAGGATGTGGTATAGCTTTAGGATTTATAGTTAATTAATTTTTATAGTCAGATATATTGTTGGAAATAATGGAGGACATTATTGATGGAAAAAGGAAATACTTTCCTTTTATATTCACTAACATATTCCATTCAATGATTTAACTGAAGTATTTAAAAAGGTCCTAATTTTGTTAATTTACTATTAAAGAATGGCATGATTTTATAATACATTATGAGTTTAACACTTATCTCTATGTTATTTTCTAAAATGGCTCTGGAAGTAATTTTCACAATTTATTTCTCTTTGCCATAGAAGAATCAGACAAGACAAACATAAAATGTATGATTGTATTTCCTATAATTGGATTGTTTTGTACTAAAAACCTGATATTGTTGACAGTATATCTAATAGATGTTAATGATACCAGCATCAACTTTCAAATCAATCTTTGCATTAAGAAAATTGTGTTTTATGGATCCTAGTCATATAGACATTGCCCCATAATGTCACAGATGTTTTATCCCAAATGTTTTGTTTTAAATTATAATATTGTTCCTTTATTGTATTGAAGTATTCTAAATGACTGGATAGTTTACATTTCTCCCCATAATGAAAGGGATGTCCAGTGAGGTTGAATTTTCTTTGAATATAAAGCCCACATTACATAAGAACCTGCTTTTTGAAGTCCATGTGCTTCAAAACTGATTTACCATGTGGCATGGCAGCTGCTATTCAAGAAACACATGCTCAAAGCTCTCTAGTGTATGTGGAACTAATTGTACTGCTTTTTGGATCCCAGCCCATACTTTCATTCTGTTGAATTGACTTTCTGGAACATGGTTTGTAAATGCTTTCCTAAAAATCCTTTGCAATGTGATTATATTGTATAATCTCATTGTGGGGATTTTCCATATAATGATGTGGTACAGAATATTCTGAATTTTTTTGCAGAGATTGGAAATATTTTTCATGCAACATAGAACTATTATAGACATAAATACCTACTTACTTGGTAGGAAAATAATAAAAGAGTTTTCCATTTTGAGAAGAACTAAATCTAAGTAGCTTAGAATGGATTGTCTGCTCATTTTAGTCTCTATTTTTTGTCCTCTAAAATACATTTTTAATATTAATAGGTTTCAGTAGTTCAAAAAAGAACTGAAAAGCAGCAGTACTGTGAAGCTTAAATCTATGGTAATGATTTACATCAATGTAGTTTCTTTTAGCACCTTAACATTTTTTATGATTTTATGATCTTTCAATCAGCAGAGAACACTTATGATTAGTATATCTGATAAACTTGTCAATGCCTGTTTAAAGCAGAAATTCCTAATTCCTAATCTGCTTTATTCATCCCCCTCTCCCTTACATCATTTCAAGTATAATCTTGATAAGACAGAGATATGTCCTGGGCAGCTGTGTATAGCAAGCTCAGACGACAACTAATTTGTGAAGGAAAAAATTAAATCAGGAGGTAAATTATTTCATGATTGCTCATTCCCAACAGACCTGGGCATCATTCTGAAGAAAATATCAAATAATTGGTTTCAGACCGTGTCACACACATGCAATTCCCTTCGCTAATGGCTGTGTGAGGTAGCATTAGGCCTCAGGGGTCATGAAAGAACTGAAAATAGCTTACTGCCAGGCACAGCAATAGAGAGACAGTGCGAGTAGGAAATGAAGTGGCAATAAGTGCAATCCATAGGGGAAATGTGCTTCACTTGGAGTTTAATATATTGGTTTGGAATCTGGCAGTAAGCCATGCAACAATTGTTTACCTATTCGTCAGCATCTGCATCTGTTCTGTTTGGTAAATAGCACTTAAATCACTGCCCACAAATATCAAAATCAATACCTATTAGGAGGGGGTCTTCTTTCTTTTTCATATTTTATAAAGATGCAATCTGTGAATAATGTTTGCGTTAGATTAATAAAGTCAGAGAGATTCGCTTGAAAACACTTTGTAGATTTATGGATGGACTGTACAGTCCAATCATTCTGTGATTCAAAACCCAGTTGCCTTTTAAAACCTAGCATCTTATAAAAATGCTAGCTTTTAAATTCTAATGATTAAAATTGATGTGAATTTTTAAACCACTACATCAAGTTACATATGAAAAACTATTACCATTGTCCTTACTACTTTAGTTTGAAACAGTATTATAGCAACTATTCCAAAATATTAAATTGCATAAATTATTAGGCAGCAATATATAGGTTGTTAAATCTAGTTTAAGTTGTTTGTGTATATAGCAAAATAATTTTAATTTTTTACCTACTCTTTCATTAACAGTATTTCTAGTTAAAATGAATAATAGGCAAATATGATTAGTATATATAAAATTAATATAGTGTTTCAGAAAAATGGGGATTGATTATAAAGGTAGCTATTTGATATGAGTAGATTTTAAAAAGTGATAAATGCAAGACATAACAATAAACTTAATGGAGATTTTAGAAATTGAATTATATTTAAACGTTTAGAAGGCAAATAGTGGCCTTAATGCATACTGTCCACTTTGTGAGATGTATATACTGAAAAGAATCCATCTGAGCCACCCAAGACATCAAGGTTACTTCACTCTGTCCTTTTCTAGCAGTAGAATCCAAATCAAGGCAAATTAATTTTCAAAGAATTAGGCAAATTGATAATAGAAAGTTTCCATATTTTCTAGCTTTCCTTCTCTAGCATCTTATGGAGGAATTACTATACAGTACAGAAAATTGTTGCTGGCTTATTATTGGCAAGCACAATGGAGACAGGTATAAGAAAAGGATGAAAGACTCCCATTTTTATGTTCAAGCCAGTTTCTCACAAAGGGTTCCTCCATTTGCACTCAACCCATACTTATCTGTTTCGTTCACTTAACTGCCCTGTAAACTGAAATGTCCATGTGCTCTGCCAGAGGGAAGAGGGCATTTACAATCAATCATGTCAATGGCTCTGGTATACCCTCCTTTCATGACAATGGCCAAGTTACAGTTTTTCACTATATTTCCCCTGTTGTAATGTTTGTTCCCAGGCCAAATTCTATTTCCCAAACTCCCGTTTTTCAAACACATTCCACAGACTAGGCAACAATTGTTATTTCCGCTGTTAGGACTTCCATTTTTTCCCAATATTTATTCATGGGGATAAACAGTTTTATAACACAGTAAAAAATTCCTCAAATTATCTACCTTTACTGAATTCTTCCTCACCCTCTTCATTAATTAATGCTTATTAATTGGTAATATTAAGGTAATATCAAATTCACTGATAAATAAAAATAAATATAATCGAAGTCAGAATGTGTACTAATAAAATCAATTAAGTATAATAAAAATATACTTAAAATTATACATTTTCTGCCAGGTATCAAGGCTCTTGTACTAAATACAGTGCACTTACAGTCACTACAGTGACTTTTTAGGTTTGCAAGGGAGCGGAATATATGATCCATGGGTTCAATTTCAAGTAGATGGGTTGAACCACATAATTTTTAATTACTATGGTTGTGTGTATAAGCCCCAAATAAAGATGAAATGAGTAGCACTGCTTCCCGGTGTTTAATGAATGTGTAACAACTATAGGAATATGTATTGATATATTTCCCTTCTGGGAGGTGAGGATGGAATCATGAAATCTTCAGTTTGAGACATATCGTAATAAAAGCTTTATCTCTCTAGTCTCAGAATACATATAAAGAAAGTCATTTACTATACATAGATGTTCAATACTGAGATAATGTCATTGACAGCTTATAAGTAACTAAGTCATAACATTGTAGTTAGTCAGACCAGAGTAAAAATGGCTTAAACAAGGCTGAAAGAGTCAAGTCATATCAAGGGAGAATCAAGAATGAATTCATATAAATGTAGAAGAAGAAGAATCAACCTATGTATAGTATCAATTTCAAAGAGGTAGAAAATAGTAATTTGGATAAGGACAAGATCAAAACTAAATATACAGAGATTCCAGACAATAAATTGCTGTTAACACCACATGGAAATAAAGATAAGTGTATCTCCTTTCATAATTTCAATTTTTGTTTTGCAAGACATTAGAACACAGGTGTCAAACTCACTGTGTCATGGCATCATGTGATGTTTTGCAATGATTTTTCCCGTTTGTGGAGCTGGGGTGGGCATCCAGGCTATGGGCCTCCAGTTTGACACCCTTGCATTAGAAGAATAAAGATTTTGGTTTGAAGTCTTCATTTTTACTGCTTTATATTATGTTGTTAATATTTTTTGGCATTTAAAATTGTTTTTGACATTATTTTCTCTGTTCTTGCTGAATCCAGTATACACAGCAATTTAAAAATGCTAACCAATATACTGTATTCAACTGTGACTAAAACCTGGCATCCAATATGAGAGAAAATCATTGTTTGAATTTTCTCCAAATTTTCTATTTGATAAGGAGTCGAGCCACTGTATTTTGCAATTTTTCAAGGCTAAATTCTTATAGAATGTTTTTCTATAACAGCTATTCCAGAATGCTTAGTAATGGCTTATGATTGCCATTATTATTATCACCTGAAAGGATGTCAGATGATACAACAGGTGTTCTCGATACAAGATACTACTGGTTCAGTCCCTCAACACAAGTTATTACTGCTTCAGTCCCTTACCTGAGATTTAAATAGACCCTTCTGGTTGCAAATTATTTTTGCAGAAATGCAACAACATGCATTTTTATCAAACCAAAACACTATTCAAAAGCATTCTCTTCATCTTCTGTTGATTTTGCCTTTTTTACTAAATGAGAAAGCATCTTATATTTTTGAAATAATAAAATTAACCAGATTTTTAACATACCGTTTTCCCGAAAATACAATCTACCTTGAAAATAAGTCCTATCTTGATTTTTACATGTGTGCCCATTATAAGCCCTACCCCCATAATAAGCCCTAATTAAGATCCTGTCCACTTCAGAGTACATGGGTAAAAATTAAGCTGGGGTGGGGATGGGGGGAGTGGAGCTGCCCTACTACTTACTTTTGGACAGTTGTAGCCAGGCCTCGCACACCCTGACACCTGCCGTACCGGCTGATTTCTTCTGCAGCTGACAAGGCTTTCCTGAAGGCCTCTGTAGCTGATAACAAAGCTCTGGATCGATCCAGAGCTCTGTTATCGGCTGCAGAAGCCTTCAGGACAGCCTTGTCAGCCACGAAAGAAGAAGTTCCTGAAGGCCTCTGACAGTGAAAAGGAAGCTGGGGACAACACACGCAAGTGAGATTAGTCAGTGGATGATAGCCCCCGAAAATAATATCTGGTGCTTTTTTTGTGGCAAAAAAAAAAACATAAGACAGGGTCTTATTTTTGGGAAAACATGGTATTATTATATTTAGATAATCTCTTAAAATATTCTGAGCTATAGCCTTAGACTTGATTGTCATGAACCTGAGAAATAGCTCTAATTTCTCAACATTCCTAATAAGAAACTGAACATTTTTTCACAAATATCAGAACAGCATTCTGTTTTACTCATATGTACATATAACATGCACATACTCTATCTCTCATTTTTAGAAATAATCAGAAAAGTTAATCACAGCATACAATTTAATGACATAGGTTATCAAATAACCCAAAATGATTGCATTTCCACAGCCAAAATAGCCTTTTAATCCCATCAGAAGGAAAACAATGAAAAAGATCTCACCTAAAGTTAATTTAAGAAGCAAATGTGACACATGAATCTCATTTTCTTTCTCCTTATTTATAGTTGCTGAGGAACATTCCAGAAAAGGAATAAAACAAAGTTTAACATTACATCAACTTAAGTGCCTTTCTCAGCTTATAAAATCATTTTTGTTGATGGAAGAAAATATTGAAGAATTATCTTCAGGATTACTGTTAGCATGTATGTCTGAGAACAAAAGTATTCAAGGTAATGTATGGTTATATTTTCCATATACTGTTATCTTCAAATAATTGATTTATAGAATTTCAGTGGGTATAATAAGGGAAACAACAATAACATTCTCATCAACTTTATAATAGCAACTTATTTTTGATACAGTCCTTTGCAGTATTTTGATGGTTAATTTCCTTTACTAATTGCTAGAATTATGCTACCCAAAAACATATGAGATAGAGAATCATATAAAATGTATAAATAAGTAAAATGTCATGTGATCTATTTTAAAAAAATTACCTGATATGGACTTCAGGAAGAAAAAACTGGCAAATCGAAGAGAACTCTGCAAAAAGCAGGGCCAACAACTGCAGCGAAGAGCCAGTAAGTAGACTTGCTCTTCAGAATTTTGTTGAATAAGGAAAGCCATGTGACCACTCAAATGTGCTCCAAACAATTGCTCCTTGCAAGATTGCAAGACAGTTGTCCCTGGCGAGTTTTCAGCACTAGGATCAGCACCAACTATGGTTTATGCCTTTTAAAGGATATTAAGTTTGCAAACATCTCTTTCTAATCATGTTTACAAATTGTTTGTCAACCACTTTTAAGCTATTAGAGTCCATTGGATTGGCAACAGGGTTAGTTTGCCTTCAGTCCTTAAAAATTTAATCATAATCTTTAATTTTTAAAAAATGACATAAATAGCAAAAAAGCTACAGTAAATAAGACTTTAATCCTAGAAAAGTATAAATGAATTAAGGATACAATTAAATTTAGAACAAGATTTTGGAACTAATTATAGATGATCCTTTAAAGTTAATTATAAAATCTTATTCTGAATGTATCTGGATCCTTAATCCATTTATAATTTTCTCAGATCATACTCTTATCTAGGTTTTTGCTATTTATTGATAGTTAATTAACTGAGACCTATGAAATGACACAAAATATAACAATGAAAAATGAACACTTTTAAGAATTCAGAAATTAATATCAACAATGTGAATAGCAATATTTGCTTCTATGGACAATCCAAAAATGTTATAGGAGAAATGGCAGATTAGGAACAAGTTTTATTTGACAATATAAAGATGGCATTAAAAGCAGATCTACAAATGACAGGCCACAAGAATGACATGGATGTCTCATTGGACATACAAAAGAAACTATGATACTTCAAAAATCAAATACAAATAATAAATCAAGAAAGTGAATTGGATAATTTTTTATATTGGGTTTACAAAAGAGGCTTATTAAAGAATAATTTTGTAAGAAGGAACGAAGAAGAAATTAAAAGAAATTAAATTCAATGACATTACTTGAATGGATTACATACAGATTAAGATTGTAAGAAGTAAAATGAAGGAACATAAAGTTGGTTTTTTTGATCAAGATGAACGCAATATATGCTTTTATTTCTAGTAATCCTTAATGGACTTTTTCTTGATGTAAGAATTGAAAACACTATGCTTTATGGATTTATCTGTAGATTAGAAGTAGGATATGGGATGGAACAATCATTATGTAAATAAGAGAGTGAAGAGTTATAAAAATTGTTTACACTTGTGATGAAAGTTGGAAATCATATTTTTTTCTTTATTATATTTTTTTTCTTTTTATGTTCTATTTTTGTCTTTGGACCTTGTACTCTTTTTTTCTATTCTTTTCACTTTTTATTAGATTTTACTATTGTAATTAAAATCTTTAATAGATAGATAAATGAAAAATTATTTATTTTATTTTATTTATTTATATCAGATTTATATACCGCCCTTCTCCTGACGGACTCAGGGTGGTGCACAGCCAAATAAAATACAATACCAATTACACAAAGTTAAAAACAGATTAAATTCAAGGCTGCTACTAAAATTATATCTTAAAACGCCAATAGTTAAAATAGAAAGCCAATTCTAAAATCCCAACTTAAAACCCCAATTTGAAATCAGCCCAGGCCGGCCTGCTCGATCATTATATCATTACCTGATATACAACTCATGGATTACTCAGAGAAACAATAAGTTGAAAACAGGTATTAAAAATAATCAGTCCATAGGAAAAGGAAATAAACTAGTAATAATTTTTGCAGAGGACAAATGGAAATATAAACTAGTGATAGAATAGTAGCGATTTTGATTATAATTCTTATGCATGTTTATTAAAAGAAAGTAACAATGGGTTGTTTTAAATGAATTAATTAATTACTGATTAAAATAGAAATAGATGATAAGGAGATCTATATGGAAATTATGCTACTAGGCTGATTTTTTGCTGACTTGGAGTAAAAATAAAAACGTCCTCCTCTTAAATTAGTTGTGATAAAAAATTAATAAAAGAAACTTCAAACTGTTCTCTTTTCTTCCTCCTTTCTCTCTCTGCCCTCCTTTGCAAACTCTTTTCCCATTTCTTCTGCCCTCTCTTTTCCCTGACCTGTCCTAAGCTAATACATAACCCCAAATGACTTACTTCTGCAGCCAAAATAAGCTTTTAAGTCTATCAGAAGGAAAACAATGCAAAAGATCTCACCTAAAAAGCTCATCCTCATTCTAATCAAGTACGTGTTTGTTTATTTCAATATTCTTTCAACACTGGAATCCTTAGCTAGGCTGTCTTGTCATGGCTTTGCTTTACAATAATACTTTTTCTTTTTGTTTAAACACTTATCTCATTGCTCAAACCATGTTCATGAATCAGATCGTTTAGAATTCCCATCTCAGTCCCAAAGTATATAACAATCACTATCTTTCTACTGTTCAAAGTCCCTTTTTTTTGGAAAGCAGGTACCCAATGATCATTGAATAAATTTTGGCAATTTCTCCTCGGTGTTGTGCTCCTTTCTTTGGCCAAAATGTCCATGAAATCAGTATCAAAATAAATTGGATTGGCAGATGAATTTTATATCAGTATTGGTAATAGGGTAATGCCATTTGCCAGAACTGAAAGGTAGCTGGCTATTTTTATAGGTATCAGTCAACAGACAGATAGTATGATACACATAGCTCTGTCTTCCTATTGGTAATAAGGATCATTGGGTTAAGGAAAAATGTTTAGGGAACCTTTTTGTATCAGTCATCTTTATGGAATTGCCTCACCGTACTTCATTTTTCTTTGTACTTTCAGTTAATTTATCAAAAAATAAAAAGAAACTAGTATTATTTATTCTCTGTTTGGATTTTTGTGTTAATATTTTTGGTTTGGTGCACAAAATGTTTGTAAAATTTCATTTAAAAATCTAAAATGTTCTTTTAAAAGTTCCTTATCTTTTATTTTAGTTTTGCTAAAGTAATGTCTGGTTTTTAGCTAAACCAGAAGTTTCCTTGGACATCATTTTTCTCTAGATCAAATGATGACAAAGAGCAATGGCTGCATAAATTGGATGTAAGAAGAACACTTAGGGTTTATTTTAAAAAAATCAAAGATGTCAGATCTTCTGGCAGATTGTTTGTAGTCTTAGAGGTCTTAAGAGGGGTCAGATAACTTTCAAGATTTCCTTAGCTGGATGATTATGGAACTGTATTAGGGAGGTGTACATAGTTAAGGCTAAAGTGGCTCCCAGGGTTTGTAAAGCTCATTACATTAGAACTGTAGCTGCTGCTTGGGCGGAGAGGTCGAAGGCTTCCATGTTGGAAATCTACAAGGTGACCACCTGGGCTTCTCTTCATATGTTTCCATAGTGTTATAACTTGGATATAACCTCTTCTGCAGATTCTCTTTTGGTAAGAAGTTACTTATGAACCAGAAAGAAAGAGAGAGAACTCTGAAGAAAAGAGAGACACTTAGCGTACACTGTTTGGAGCTACCATTAGGACAAGTTCTTTGACAGCTTGCACAGTGGAAAGCTGTGAAAATCAATTTAGATAGATGAAAATAAAAGTTACAGCTCAGGCCACTAATGCTCTCTGACGGTAATCCCAACAATAAATGATAGCATTATAAATTATACTATATACAAATATATGAAAATATATGAAATCATATCTTAGCTTAATAAAAATTAAATTTATTTGGTAACTTTCTATAATTTAAGATGTCTATTTCAGTTTTGTTGCTATAAATATTTAGTTTAGGAGAATAACATTCAGAAAATTATTTCATTTCAAACTGTTTATTTGACTTCTATATATTTATGTTATACTTCTACAGTAGTTCTAAAACTATAGGCTACATTCATGTGAAATATGAAATATGAAACTAATAAAAATATGAACAACTTTCACAACAGAAAGGTTAAAGTGGTTATGCTGTTGGCCTAGAAACCAGGAGACTAAGTTCTAGTCTATCTGTGCCTAAAATAAGCCCTACCTTAAAATTCTGTTTCATGGGTTGTGAGGATGAAATGATGCGGTGGGTTAGAGGATGAAATGAGGTGGTGGTTGGGTACAAGATGGGTTGTGGAGGATGAAATGAGGCAGTGGGGTGGAGGATGAAATGAGATGATAGTGTCTGGAGCTCCTCCCCATGTCCTGCACATGTGAGAGCCCCACAGCCAGGCCATCAATGTCCTGACAACTGTCTTGCAACTCCAGAAACCCTATCCAGGATCCCGTGTGGCCACTGGCCTGCTTCTTTTTGCACACCACGGCTTGGCTCAGGAGGCTGAGCTATACCCATGGGGTCCTGGACGGGGCTTCGCACATGGGGTCCTAAGCTACGCACATGGGGTCCTGGACGGAGCCATTGCAAGATGAGGCAGTTGTCAGGATATTGATGGCATGGCTGCAGGGTGCTCAGGTAAACCTTGCTTCGTCCTCCACCTACCCACAGCCTTAGTTTCTGGCTGCTTCCCAGAGTTGCCTCACATATCCCACAGCAGCTTACCTGAGGGCCCTTCAGTCAGGCCACCCATACCAAACCCTCACCTTCCACCCCAGCACAGTCACATCCTTTAACCTTCTTTCCAGCTCTGCTTGCCACCACCGTGTGCAACAAAAGTAGTCTGTGGGACTATGGTAGAAAAAATAGCTCAGACCTTCCAACTTTGCGAGATCAAAATTAACCTTAAAAATAAGATAAGTTATGTAAACATGAATATGCTTGAATCAATGAACCTCAGAAAACAGTAAAGTTTCTCAAATGTTAAGCTTGTTGATTGAATTAACAATAAAGTGAAATGGATTCATCTTGAAAGCAGCATCACTCAAAATTTTATATTTATCGTTTGGGTTTCATAAATCATAAAAAAGGATTTCGGAGATATTTCTAAGAAGGGAAGGATGTGTCTTGATTTCCTAACTCTATTTTCCTAGAACTAGCAGAAAATGGAAGAAAATACAACGGGTAAATCAGTTTTGGTCACCACTGAGAAAAATGCTTCTTTTATTTGCTGATCCATTGTTCTCCTAAATTTACATTGCAATTAAATTATTGGAATATTTTACTGTACTGTATCTTTATAATTGGAGATAAGATCCTTTGAAGGTACTTGGAACATTTAGTAGAGATCAAGAATACTGTAAAGCAGAACATCTGTATTAAAAATAAGGTATATTTGACCAAATAATGTTTTTCATCCTTTCTAGTAGGCTTTCTTATTCCTCAGAATTTCAGAAGTCTCTTGTTAAGATTTTCAAAAACATCTAACATACTTTTCATCTCCCTCTCACCTTTTCTCCCCATTTGTTGAGAAAGGTGAACTTTAGACAGATCTGATAATGAGCTCCAAGAATAGCTTTTTCCACTGGAGCTCTTTGAAACCGCCCTGGGCAAATGTCTCAAGACGAGTTTTCAAGCTTTGCTTCAGGAAGCTAGAAAGATTTGCAACAGTCTTTCCTTTGTAGATTAAGAAGAAATCTGTTACTGTACATAAATCACTTGTTAAAAATAATGCACTTAGATGTATTAATTGCTTTAATTGCTTCAGCTGAAGCCAGCTTAATATTTAGATTCTGTCTGGATCCTAAAAAGAATACTGTAGCAAATCATAAATATATATATATATTTAAGGAAACATGGTAATAGAGGAATAAAACATTTACTCAGAACATAGCAATCAGACATTGTTTAATAGGCTTGCTAGAATTTTTCTACATAACCAAACCATAGGAAATAATATAGATTTACAATAAAGTAAATCTATATTACATTATAAGTCCTGATATTTCCTGGATGCTTATTGTCTTTCTTATTTCTAAAAGAGATTCATAACTTTTATTGTGGAAGAAATTTAGAGTTAAATGCCCAATAATAATAAAAAACAGTAATTGGAAGATTAAACACGTATATACAAACATTATCATTTTTAGGACTATGGAATCCTTTCAAGTTTCTATGGAAAAAGAATTTCAATCTAGAAAGGTTGTCCCTTGTTTTCTTTACCCTAGATAGTAATCATTTTTAAACTGGGGAGATCCATTTCTTCAGAAAAAAATATTTATAATGAATTAATAATTAATGATACTGGAAAGCTGACATTCTTATTCATTTTCTTCCGAGTCACTTTTCTACATTTGTTTTCTCATTCACTCTTTCTTCATTTCTTTCCTTACTGAAAATCTTGAATTAGATTGGGAGGTAGGCTGGGGAAGGATGAACACTTTCCATTTGTGAAAATTCTACAGAGGATTTTGTGTGGATGGAGGGAAGAGAACTTCAGCATCAATATTATCTTCCCAAACACCAATAGAATCTCCTATTGAAGAGGCTTGAGTACATTCAAGATCTACTGTTTAAGACCCTGTAGGCCAGACAAGGAATAATGGATGGAAACTGAACAAGGAAAGATTTAACTTGGAAATAAGGATAAACTTTCTGACAGTGAGAACTATCAAACAATGAAAAAGCCTGCCCTTGGAAGTTGTGGGAGCACCATCACTTGAGACTTTCAAGAAGAAATTGGACTGCCATTTGTTAGAAATGGTGTAGGGTCTCCCGCTTGGGCAGGGGTTGGACTAGATGACCTACAAGGTCCCTTCCAACTCTGATTATCTGTTAAGACCCTATTTAGTATGACTTCTGTTGCCTCTGAGTGTTTAGTAAGCATTCATATGTTGCATGTGTTTGTTGTGAATTGGTTGATAGATGATTGATTAATTGCAAAATCCTTAGATAAATAAGTTGTAGCAAGAATCCAGATAGATAAATAATAGCCAGAAACAGCAACAAAAAAGGAGAATCATGTTCTAAATGTTGTAGTTATTTTCTTTGGACATCAGGACATGCACTAAGAAAGGGAGTGCTAGCTTGAAATCCATGTTTTCTGAGGGAAGCACTTCCCTCAATATTCTGGAAATATTAAATCTACCAGCTAAATTGATAGAGTTAGTCTGAAACATCAAGGATTGCCAGAAAAACCACTTTGTATCACTAGCAATCCCTGGGGCCTTCTTCTATATGCAGAAGCCATTTTAGTATTTGTTTTGCTAACAGCTTTCAATTAAATTCAAAACATCTTTATAGATCATATTTATGTTTCAGAAAGTTTATAAGTTAGAAGTTTTTTCACAAAATTGATCTTAATTTTTACTGATATTTTGCAGGAGTTCTGAAAAATACATGTGGAGAACTTTTTACAGGGGACAGTAGAGCAAATGAATCCAGCAAATTTCCTGACCATATTCTTAAGGTTAAAAAGGTGGGTAAAATAAAAATTAAAAATACTTTAATTCTGAGAGATATTTTTCCTCTGTACACATTAGTATAGATTATTAACACATCCATTACAAATCACTTATATATATATGTTAATATCAGCACAATAACTAATTTAATTTAAACTTGAATGATAATATTAATTTTGAGAATACAGAACACTTTGATGAGCCCTACTAAAACATGCAGAAATATTTTTCCCATGTTTTTAACAAAAAAGACTTTAAGAAGTCTATTATTTTGTTAATTTGGGATAGTTATTTACTATTTACACAGTCTGTACAGCTTACTACATAAAAAAGACACATATATATTTCTTGTGGTTGGCACGAAAACGAAATTCTGATATTAGTGCTACCACAATCTAGAGCTGGTGAGAAAGAGCAATTGTTTGCTCACTTTGCATGAACAAGTAAAAGTTTTGATAAAATAATGGCCCTCCCCTCAATTCCATGCACCATATTTTGGGGCCTAAGAATGACAATCTTAAGAATTGGTCATATTATATTATATTCCAAATTAACTGTGGCTTTTCTTTTTCTTCTCCAAGCCAGGTCCAAAATTTATCTGAACGATATTGAGACGTGATATCTATCAAGTTCCCAAGAATAAATTTTGTAATGGATAGGGAAAATATAAAAGTAGTTGCCTATTTTTTGTTGCTGTCATTTCCTTTCAGATAATCCAGATAGATTAATTGTTTGAAACTGTCATAGATATTTGAAACTGCATATTTGTATGTTAAATATTTATTGTATAAATTTATATTTCAGTCTACCATGCTAGAGTTTGGATGGAGAAATGTTTTTAAAGACCTGTCCTCTTCAGTAGCACACAGTTTAATAATTGCAGTTGAAGATTTTTCCAGTAAAATTCTTGAACATGAACAAAATGAACAGTCTTCAGCTACCTATTATATGATATGTATTGTAAATGTACAAAACATGAATGAATCCTGGAGAGTTGTCCATGAGAAAGAGCAACCAAAACAGATTTCAAAGGCATGTATCAAAAAATATAAGATTTGAGGTTCTATAAGATATTATGTTTGTTGGAAGTACCTATAAAACCAATAATACTCATAAATTCTGTGGTCTACTACTAATACTCATTGGTCTTGTTTATTTAACAGTAAATTAATTGGAGTTGTAAGTTATTACTGTAAGCATCTTAGAGTATGCTGGATTGCTTGGTCATTGTAATAGATTCTACTTGGAATGGAATGAATTAAGATTTAAAAGATGTACCATATTTACCCAGTAGATTCCCCCTTCCCAAATAACTATATGTAAAATGAGGAGTGTCCTTCACAGTGATAGAAAACAAGCAAACAAAAAAAAAAGGGGGGGGGATCAGGAATGCTACTATAAAATTGCTGCTGAAAAAGAGGATGCCTTTGAAGATTATTCCTGTTTTGATAAAGGTTGCTAGGATGTTGAACAATTATTTTGTGGTGTTAAATAGATCTTCTTTGTATTTCTTTCTTTCAGTGCCCAGTTACCTATCTCTTGCCTCATTCATGTTTTTATCTTTTCTTCCCAGCCCGCTGTTGCTTCTTTTTCCTTCTATAGCCATGTTTTTTCTACTACTGCTGTTGGGATGTGGAAGAGCAATATGTCTGAAAATAGTTTGTGAATAAAAGAGAAAATGGTTGATATATGCAGATGCAATTAATTTTAGGTAGTAATTATTAATTCAATTACTGAACATTATTTTCACCTACCTCAGACTTTTTGGAGTATAGGTTCTGATGTATGTATTCATGCATACATACACATAACATACATGTATGTGTCATATATAGTTATTTGGGGAGAAAAAAATAGTTAAGATTAATTTCAAGTGGAACTTGAAATGGGTTTTTTTTACAAGTTTGAAGAAGATGGCTACCATATAGGGTTTTTGTATGAATTCCAATGTATATTTTTCGCTGTCAGCTCTTTCTTTGAGAGAGAAGGATTTACTTAAATTCAAGTTGTCTTCCTGTTTAATAAGCATACTGACTATTTGAATGTAAAATGCCATAGGTAACATGACTTTTAATCTTGAATTCTTCCCAGTTTTTTAACATGCTTAATATCTACAAGCTATATTTCTTTGCTCTTCATTCTTTTTGCCTTTTAGTACCAGAAAATAAAATGATTTCAAAATTGATTTGTTTTATATGTCAAGTATACATTTCAATGATACACAGTATGCCCTGTGTATCATTAAAATATTTGGAATTAAAAATAACTGAATTCTAACATTTATATTTCTTAGTTTTGTTCTGACGTCATGGAAGTACTTGACATGTTGCTCCCATTGGCTCTGGCATGCACAGTTGAATTTTTCCCGGAAATTAGAGCAAGTTTTATAGAGGCTTGCAGCAAAGTGGCAACAGCTCTCCTGACCAGACTGAAAGAGAGAAGTAAAGATGTTCCTACAAAAGCTCCACTTCAGAACTTATATACCATTCTTTCCACAGCAATACATATATATCAGTGTTTTAAAATGTATCAAAATGTAATGAAAGTGGACTCTGGAAAGTAAGTCTCTTTTCAGTGATAACTTGTTTTCATTATTTTTTTTCTTTCAACTTCCTTTATGATCTATTCTGACTAAATTTTGCCCTAATTTGCTGCTAAAATTGAAGGTTGATATTTTAATGTGAAGCATTCTTTGGGGGATAGAGGCATATTGTAGGTCCCTTTTATTAAGGTTTGTCATCTGACATAACTCCATGTAACTGATTTACTATGCAAAGGAAGGATCACTTTTGTCCTATCCAATCTATTTTTCTCTTGTAATTTCCTTTGTGTTAACTATAAAAGGGACTGAAAGTTGGGTCTTGAAGTTCCCTCTTTAATAAGAGGAATCTCTTATAATCAGAATGTTCTGAATAAATTGAAATAAAAAGATCTTCCTGTCTCAGTCTGTTTCATTGGGTGCTGAGGTATAAGGCTAGAAGCCATATTTAGGCCCCAACGCTTCAGGCAGTAAAAAAATGCCACCTGATAATTTCCCCCAAATTACTGATATTTTTAAAGCAGACATTTATTGTAACACAATAATGTCATTATGAATGAATTTCAATAGTAAATGGTTATTGCAGGAAATTTAGTACTATTATAAAAGTATTCAAAAGTCAGAAAAATCTTCTGCCACAAAACCTACTGACGTTTGCTTTGATAGGTTTATAACAATATATATTTTTTGACATTTCAGTATTTTTTCTAGACCAATAGATTAAGGAGCAAAAATCATTGTCATTCTTACAATAATAAATATATCTGTGCTCAATCCCATTCTTGCAACCAATTGGCTGATTTGCTGATCTAAGTACTTAGTAAATGATAGGATAAATTAAAATACTCCAAGACTTGAAAAAACAGTTATGTCAGGAAGAATACAGACAAAAGAATACTAATTTTTTAAAAAAGCTTTTCATTTATTATTTTAAAAAGTTGAAATTAAATTTTGTGACTAGTTAAAACTGATAATTAAAAAAAATTAAGTTAGCTATAAGTAAAAGGTAAAAGTTTCCCCTGTCCACTCGTTTCCGACTGTAAGGCACAATACAATAACTAGTCTTTATGATTTCCTATCCTTGCTTTACCTTTCACATTTTTGCACCTTATATTACGTATGCTATATATTTGAAGTTAAAAATTACCTCCATAATTGTATGTTTATATCATATGTATGGATAGTGTGTGTTTATATGCTGTATATACTTATATCACATGCATGGACATGCATTTTCCTAACAGAACAATTCTTTAGTGGAACAGAAGTTCCTCCAGAAGTTGTGAATGTTCCAACAGTGGAAGTTTTTAAGAAGAGATTGGACACAACAATTTGTCTGAAATGGTATAGGGTTTCCTGCCTGACCAGGGGGTTGAACTAGATGATCTCCAAGGTCCATTCCAACTCTGTCGTTCTGTTATTCTGATTGTGTGTGTGTGTATGTGTTACAAGGCTAATATTTATTTTAATTTTAAATTCATATTAGTGTAAAACTAACATTTTGTCATTCTGAATAAGAAAGAATTATACATTAATAACTCTGTTGTTTATAGGTACCAAGTAGAATAACAGAATGCCTTTTAATAACAGCAAAATAAGTGTGATTATTTAGCTTAGTATTTTTTTCTTTAAATCTTTGTCTAACCTTATAAATAGCATAGATTTGTAAAATTACATGTATTTTCAAAAGAGTATATATAATGAAAACTAGATTTTAAAGTTAATGTGGAATCATGATAATGGATAATTGCTTATTTAATAACCGAAGCCATCTTTCCCTATGACCTTTGCACTTGAACAGGCCCTTATTTCTGGCACTTCTCCAGCAATATAAGGAACTGATCAGCATTCTTCAGTTTCAAGTTACAAACTATTGTATACAAGTGTGTGTCACAAGCATTTTACAGGATGCTGAGGGTCATTACTGGGGTGACAACAAAGCTTTTTATGAGGTACGAAAGTAAGTTCACTATCCTTCATTTTTATACAAATATAGTTGTTTTTTTGGGACTGGTTTTAAAAACAGATGCAAAACAAAATGGATTTAAAATGAAGTTTTAAGATTGTATCCACTCATCTAATTGCCTGCTTGCTTGATGTATCTTTTAATGGTTCTAAGCTACAAGGCCAGTGAGCTTACATTGATTCTCAAAACATCCTGTTACATATTTGCTTTAGGTGTGTTTCCACTGTTCTTAATATAAATTTCACCAAAAAGGGAATAGTCCTAAGATTACAGCAAATTGTATCCTAATCTTATGGATTTAAGTTTATATTTTAAGATTGTGACTGATTAAAACAATCCCTGAAGCACTTTATCACCGAAAATGTTTATCTACAAAAAGTATAATTGCATACTGTTTATTAATCATTTCCCCAACTTGATGAATTATCTTAACCACCCAATTCATAATTCGATAATTGAAGTGGATAAGAATCCATAATTTGGAAGTAAGTGGTTTAGAGAAACTAGAGTACCTAAACATATATTAAGTTCAGTTAATAATTAGTGAGAATAACATTCTCAGTAACAGAAACACAAATAGGAGCAACTTTCCCATAGTTTCCTACATTTTACAGGGAAATTTGCTTTCCTCAATGAAGAATTGGTGTTTGGACACATTTAATGACTAAAAATTTAGTACTGGCAATCTTTATTTTAAATCTGAAAAAAATGTTTTATAGTAGTTCAAATTTCTGTTATTTGGATTAATGTAAAAATGATGACTTCTAACTAATAAAGCATAAGCTATTGGGTTTTTAAAAGTCAAAATTTGTTTTAAATATTGTGAGTTTAACTCAGCATCTTTTGTTCTTAAGTAGTTCTTTTCAGTCTGAATTGAGAGAATCCAAACTAATATTGAGGAAGATAGGTTTCTGTCACATTATTTAATCTTTTGTTATTTTGCCAGGGAGAAAGATGCTCATTTTCTATCCACATGTGGCATTATTTCTGCTGTGCTCTTCAACATGATCTATGGACTGTTCTACCTCCTGTATTAGCTCAGGAGATTCTAACAGAAGTGCTGGAAGAATCATTGGCACTTTTGGCTTGCAGATATTTTCAGGCTCAGCCCAGTTACAAACGGATGCCACAAATAAGGTAATAATTTAGCAAAATTATGTACTTTGAATGAGATGATAGCCACAGTAACTTATTGTAACAGTAACAGTAACTTATTTAACCAAAAACATCTTTTAGAAATGAAGGAGCAATATTACAGTTAAAATAATATTAAAATCATATTTTTAAAAAATATATAATTTAAAGGCAATTGATTTAAAGATAAAAACAAAAAGAACACATTAAAATCCTGTTGAAATCAAAATGTATAAAAGAAAATAGCCAAATGTTTGGTCATACATTTGATAAAAGGTTATTTGTTTCTATTTTATTAAATTCTGAGGGTGTCCAACTTGAGATGATTATGGGTAATTTATGTTTTATTTTTAACATTAGACACTGTAAAAACATAAAGACAATTAAAAAAAGAGAAAAATCTGAAGGAACAAGCACACACACACACACACAAACACAGATGCAAAAAGCCCTCAAAAAAACTGATAGGGAGTTGGCAGCTACCATTCAACTAGGCCTGGCAGTAAAGCTAAATTTTCAACAACCTTTGGAATACTATCAGGGTAGGGGTTGTATGGATCTCTGGTGGATGCTGTTCCAAAGAGCAAGCACCACAACAGGGAAGGTGCATTTCCATAACATGACATTGATTAATCGAAAGGACCTGGAGCATGCCCACTATGTTTGATTATAATGGATGGCAGAAACTAGAGATAAGTGGTCCTTGACATATGAAGGGCTTTATGGGAAATAACCAGAATCTGGAATTGCATCTAGAAGCCAACTGGCAATTAGTGCAACTAATGTTGTCACAGTACTATGGACCTCAATCCTGATTCACATGGGTCCAGATAATCTACTTTATCCAGGGCATGCCACAGCTGGAGGCCCTCTGCCCTTTCAGCAACCTTCCCAAAACAGCAAAAACTGGAGACTGGATGGAAGCTATCCAAATCTTGCTCATGGGTATTCAGGCCTCCAGTCACCTCCCAATTGGATTATTGCAATACACAATAAAATAGAACTGCCTTTGAAGACCATCCAGAAGCAGAATGCAGCAGCATGTGCAGTTGTGAGCATCCCACAGATTACTCAAATTACAACACTATTACGTGAGCAGCACCAGCTTCTGTCAAGTGGAAGAAATCAGGAATTCAGGCAGATCAAATGAATATATATTTACTATATGCTAAAGCTGGGCAGCATGTGGTCTAGAGGTGAAGACACTTGTCTGACACTCGCAAGGTTGAGAGTTCAATCCTAGGCAGCAGCAGATGTTTCTGTATCAGAGTGCATATTATAGTCACTCTTTTTGAAAAGATGATTGCAGATATGTATATTTGCTGTTTTGAAATAAGGTCTTTGCCAGTTATATCAGTTTAAAATCTATCGGTGAGATCTATAAATATTACACATCATATTTATACTTCGTATTGGGTTTGAAAATTTTAAGAAGCAGTGATAAGAAATGACATCTATTACTGAACAGATTTAAAATGTAAATAAGTGTTGATTGCATTCATTGCATCAACTTCAGCTGACAACATATATATGGAATAGGCAAGTCAAATTATATTGTTGAATGTGTTTTTAAAATAAATAAAATAATAAATATTTATTATTTACCTAATAAACATTAGCAAATAATAATTCTGATCCATAATTCAGCATGTATACAAGAAAATTGCATTCCTTTTCATCTTTATGAGGTGATCCATGTGTATAGAGCAAATATTAGAGATATATTAATTAAATTTTGCTAACATTATTTGATGTAAGTCTAGGTTTTTTTTCTGAGACATGCTGCTTTATAAGATGGGTCTCTTCTAAATAGTCTTCAACTTACAACCACAATTGAACCCAAAATTTCCATTGCTAAGCAAGATAGTTGTTAAGTGAGTTTTGCCAGTTACCAAACATCTGAATTTTATCATGTGATCACTGGGGTGCCTCAACTATCATAATAAGTGTGAAAACAGTCAGAAGCCACTTTTTTCAGTGCTGTTGTAACTTTGGTCACTAAACAAATATTTGCAAGTCAAGGGCTACTAATAATCACTTATTTTACTTTTGCCTAAGAATCCTATAATTTTAAGAATAAAAGTATATATTTTGTAATTTGGCAAATAAGTCATGATTATGGATTGTATTATATTGCTAGATTATTTCCAGAGTTTTTATTTTATCTCTTACAGAATAGATGTCACAGCAATCCTGATGATCTGTGAAAACATGCTGTGGTCACTTTGTGGTTCCATGCAAGAACTTTTAGATCCACATAAAGACAGAAATCCTCGTATTTATAATATCCACAGATACTGCAATAATTTATTTGCAGCTGCTCTTATTTTAACTTCACCATTAGAGAATTTATACAAGTAAGTGTGATACTTCAAGATTAACATATTGTACATTTAGCCTATAATAGGAATGACAATTGTCTCTCTTTGTTTAATGGCTGATTTATTAATATGATAATAAAGCCCCAAAGTCCAAGCATTGATTTCTTCCATTAAAGACAACACTTCTTTAGTAAGTGTAGGTAATTTGCATTCAGTTTTTACATCTTAATTCCTTAAAGTATGTGTTAAAATTTGCGAATTATCCCTCAGCTGTTTACATTGCATATAGGGGTTAGGAAAATAGGCCTTGTATCTGCAGTCATTAAGACAAGGGCAGAACAAATAGAACACTTCTGAAAAGGAAAAGTTTAAAAAGGCAAGAGAAGGTGAATTTGATCAAAGGAGATAGAGACTAGAAGAACAAAATAAACTAAAAGAATATAAGGAAAAAAAAAAGCAAGTGAAATGTACATATAACCAGTGGATCTCTCGATGGGAAACTTAAATATTTTAGCTGTAGAGCTGAAATAATAAAAATATATTGCTATGCTATATATAAGAGTCAAGGAGTGACAATTAAAATAATAATAAACAGGAAACAGAAAGGAAGAAGGAAGTAAAGGAAGACATAATAAAAGCTAGATTTCTACATGCCTGTGACTAGAATAAAAGAATAAAACTAAATCTACAGAAAGAAAGATAAATAAAAAACCAGAAAAATATAAATCCTAGAAACTTGAGATAAAGTATAAAAATATAACAAGTAAAAATTCATATTACTATCTGTGTAAAACAAACTTATATTAACAGTAGCCAAATGTAATTGATGAGATCTGTACCATCTTATAAAGAACATGTTACTTTCTCACTGTCTCTCTCAATTATATATTGTATATTATGTATATAGTTACTATGGTCCTCATTTGTTGCAGTGCAGGAAAATATATTTTTTCTTTTAAATTGCATGAAACCAGGTACATGGTCTCAGAGACCAAATTGCAGCATTTCCTTTGAGACTAGAATGAACAAGATAACATGCCGGTTTCTAAACTTAAATCCAATTGATATTACCTTTTTGTAACTTACTATTGATTAATAAATACTTGCACAAATAATACATCTAACATCTTGTTACATATGCTCTTGATCGCCAGTTTCCATTCCTCAGAGAATTGAGGCATGTTTTTTCATAATCAATAAATAATATTATGATAGTGATCAGTTTGGCTCTAATTCATTTTGAAGTCTTCAAGTGACAGATTTTTTTTGGTTATTCTTCCAGACAAAAAATTCCTTTTTTGAGTGCCACAATATAGAGTAAGAGAATAAAGGAAAAGAAAATATTGATAAAACTTTTTTAAAAAATTGACATATTGTACCTTGATATAAGGTATTTTGTCAGAAGGTACTTTGCTTAGCATTGCTATCGGGGAAGATCAAATATTACCTAATAGTTAAATAATGTGATTGTTCTTTTCTGACTGATAAAATACTAATGGAATAGTGTATTTACTTATTTCTGTTTTCTTGGTATTCATAAATAAATTAACAGGAAATAAAGCCTTTGTAGTTAAATACAATTCACTTGAGAGCAATATATGAACATTTTGGATGAAAGTGCCAGCCTTCTTGACCAAAATTCAACAGAAAAATATAGCCCCCCTGACATATGATTGTTCAGTTTGTTGCCTTGGTATGACTTCATAGAAAAATTAGAGACACAGCTCAGCTAATTCAGAATCTTTATTGTAGACAAATTGAAGTCATACAAAACAGTTGATTGTTGATGAGAAGATGGAAATGTTATATCCTCAGAGATTTACATGTCTAGCTTCTTCTGGCCACCTTTCAAATTAATAGATAATTAATATGGATATTTCAGAGTCTTATGTTTAGTACAAAAAATATTAGATTGCTTCATTTGTTCAAGTGTGAACCATTAGCTTTCAAACTTTAACTGAAAGGAAGGAAATGGCAGTGAACTAGCCTGTGCAATTTATTGCACCCACAAAGACTTCGTACATTGTGATCAAATTGAGTGTCTGCATAGCCAAAGACATTCAGCATTTTCCATACAGGAATGCTGCTTATTGAGTATGACATTGTTCATATTTTATTTCATCTTTTGAAGTCTGAGTACGCTTCAGGTGTTGTTACTAAAGATTTATTGTATTTTTGGCAAAATAGGGGGGGCTCTTCCTAAATTTTAGTGGGGTTTTTTGACACTCAATCATTAAGCATGTTGTTCAGTAGACACTTTTTCACTTTGTGATTCACAAGCTATGATGATTTGCATATGTAAATAAGTTATCTAAATTAAATGGCACCTGGGCTTTCTTGGCTTTTTCCCAAAAAAGTTTCTTTTTTCATCCAAGAGGCTTCTTTGGTTCTGATTGAGAATCTCCATAGTTATCTGAATCAAATGGGTGCTGTACTGCTCTTTTATTAAGCTGCCTTATTTGATCAGCTGAAAGAAGAAATGCAGTTGGACAGCTACCAGCAGCGAAGTAACTGCTTGAAGTGTTAGCTGATTTTGTTATTATCATTGACCAATAGATTCACAAGGATGTTGATGATGCTATCTGTTCAATTGTGCCTGATTCTCAGCAGTTTTATGAATCAGTTTTCTGCAAATTTTCTTTTAGTTATTTTAGTTCGGAAATGAATGCTTAATTATAATATTTTTCAAGGTTTTTTTCTCTTTCCACCAAGTACAGTAAATTGAACATCATTTTTCCAGTGTTTGCTACAACAATCTATTGATCTATATTAAATCAATTTCTTATGCCTCAATGTGTTTTAGGAAAAATGAAAAGCTAACCAATAGCAGGATTCATTGTCAATTAGGTAATTTTCCCAATTTCTTCAATTTTTGTTAAAGAAAAATTTCTTGAAAATTATACTACTCTATAGGAGGAATTGTAAAAAAGAATGCAAAAATCTGTGATCTCATATTTATGGCAAGATTACCTCATCTCCATTCCCTCTCAATCATAATCTAATCATTTTCTTTCTGGAAGAAAGAGCGTTTAGCTGTTCCCTGTGCCCCAAATTTGGTTTAAATATCAGTCTGCTAATATAGATAGTCCCTTTTTCCACCATTCTGCTCGCCTTGCAGTCTCTCACAAAATAAATTCCTTCAGAAGATTAATCCACTGTGGAATACAGGATAGATAACTGTGCCAGAAAATACCCACTTTGCAATATTTCTATATTATTTCAAATAAACCAAAGGAGGTGTCTGTGAAGTCATCAGGAATCAGGTTGAGTAAAAAGAAACTTTTTATTTAGCCCATTTGCTAAATACAGTATCTTTCCTTTTGAAAAAAAAAAGCAGTTTTAGTAGTTAAAAGTATTTTTGTGAGTTTAAAAAAATAGTCTACATTCATGAATCTTAATATCATATGTAATTTAAGGAGATTTTCAACAATTTAAATTTTATGAGGCATCTATTAGATCATTATTTAGGCAACTCATAATTTCACACCAGTGCTGAAATTTACAAGATCGCTTCTCACCTTGTCATATATTACAGAAGAATAACACCATCCTAATATGGAATTTTTCCTTGATATCAGATACATACTTCCACAGATGCTTCCCCCAGCTTTGAGATACAAGGCAGCTGCTATAGCATATATTATATATAAAGAACATCCGCTAACTAAAGTAATGCATTATCAATCAGCAGTGCAGGAAATGAAACCAAGTGAGCCAGTGAAGCACTAGAGCTGGGTATAGAAGGTGAATCCCCTAAAAGAGTCTCTCCCTTGATTTACTCATTGAGCACTGTCCCTGCTCCTGGTAACTATCTAAGTTCTGATCACACAGAAGTATCCTTTTTGGGGTGCCCACCATCATTTGATCTGGCTGCTGGACTCCCTGATCAGTCTACCTGGAATGTAACTGAGGGAGAAAAGAATGAAGCAAAAAAAAACAGAGCCAGGTCTGTCTTTTTTCTGTCAACTTTAATCTGGCTATAAGAATTCCATTCAGAGTTCTCCTTATGCAACAAGTATTACTTCTTGCTGCTATAGAGCCCTAGGATCCATAAAAGCCATTCTTTACCTTGGTTGATGTTCTGATGTTCTATAGCATGCTAAATGGGACAGTGGATTGAATTGAAATACAATACCTTGGCAGTAAGCCAAAATATTTACATTAAATAGCTGTTGGAATTGAAATCAGTTACCTATTTTCTCTTCATTACCTGTCAAAGGAATATGATAAATTCTGATTTTGAATTGCTTATTTTTTTCAGAACAGTTCAAAACATTTTTGATGACTTGTCTTCAGATATTTTGAAACAAGCTGTTTACCAACCATTGCACTGGTTATATGGCATATCAGAGTTTTCTTCTTCACTGTTAAAGTAAGTATCTTGGTAATAGAGACAAGACTCGAGTCCATGTCTGTATTCCATGTTGCTTTTACTGATAAATTGAAATGAACTTTGAAACATTTTCTTAAAATATATATTGTATTGTTTAGTTTCTTTAAAAACTTGTTCTTGTTTTACAAATTTTATACAGCAGTTATTTTTGTATATTTTTTGTACTTGAAATCTTGGGAATTGGTGAAGCTACTAAAGCTAACATTTATTGCTTTGTTCGTATTTGGTATTTTTAGAAAAATGGCATGTTTAAAAGCAAATGCATAATTTTCTTGCTGTTTCAGTAAGTGTAATAACAATTTACATATGAGACATATGCTACCAGCTGTACTGCCATTTCTTTTCTAACTTTGGATCAAAGTCCTCTCACATCGATTTCAAAACCTGTTTGGGCTTCTCACAATATTTTGTGTCTCTTCCTAGTAATCTTTTTCTAATTAAATACTAGATTTTTTTCATTCGTATTATGAAACAAAAAATGTTTAGCTTTATTATTCATGTTTTTTAGTTGTGATTTTTAGTTTTTTCTCTTCTGCTTTATACAATTGCAAAAGAAAATCTCAGTATATATTATGTAGTTTAATAAAGCCCCAATTTGGGATTAGGTAATTCTGCTTAACTAAATCAACATCATTATTTTGTAAAGAGTATATAGAAGATGTTAATGCTGCCAGAAGTCTGCATGTGCCACTATGAGCTACTCTTCAACTGCAACAATGTTTTATTTAGATGGATGTAAACCATAACTTTCTTCACTACATAATTATTTATTCATGTCATATTTTATATGTAAATCTTCTGCTGTATGTATGTGGCTAGTCTTACATTTGTGGCTGTATGAACTTGAAAGATGAAGTAACATATGTTTCTCCATATGACCAGTGAAAAAGTTTTCAGTAGTTTTATTAGTATTAACAAAATGATTGAGTGAACATTTCAATTTGCAATGTGCTTTAAGAGTATAGAGCAATTTAAGAGTATAGAGTAATTATAAAATAAGACCCCATCTGGTTAGATGTAATAAAAGTTTGTATGAACTTCATGTTACAAAGATCCTGCTCTTTTCTAATTAATTAATAATTTGCTGCTAAATTATATTTTATGATACAGTATATTGAATTACGAATAGGTGTTTAGGCATTGTTATAATGTTAAGTTTTATTCATTTTCTTAATATCCAAATAAATGTATATGAAGAAAGTTTATATATTATGATATGAAGTTTATGTATTATGATATGAAGAATAAGCTGTCTAATAGCCTTTGTATTGATTATGTTTCGCAAGTGTGCAGTATACAATGATGTGTTAGCATAATTATAAGTTTAATTGTAAGACATGTTAAAAGACTACAATTAGGTTTTGCATTATATATCATAATTTATTTCTAACCAAGAAATTAAAATCCTAAAATAAGGCCAAAAAAGCTTCATTTAAAATTGTAACCAACCATTGTATATTTTTCTTTCTTTCTATTATGCGTCGGAAGAATTTATATGGAAGCACAATCTATTAAGAATTTCTCTTACATAAATTTTGTTTAACTAAATTACAACTATTTATTTATTTTATTATAGACAATTTATATGTGCCTTCATCCAATATTGCAGGATATATTGTAATTGAAGATAAAATATTCCCAAAATATGCTTCATGAAGCATTTTTGTTTTAGAGGCAGATGTCTATTAAATACATGTCTCTAATAACGCTTTCTAATGCTGATCTTTAGTTAGAACAGATATTTTAAATCAGTACCTCTTTATATGGCATTGTCTCTTTCTCTCTCTCTTTCTCTCTCTCTCGCTGTGTATATATATATATATATGTGTGTGTGTGTGTGTGTGTGTGTGTATGTATGTATATATCTATGTATATATATATAGTGTGTGTGTGTTATAATTTTTTTAATTATGACTTTAGACTTCATTTCAAATATTTACGGAAATAATTTTAAACAAATATAACACTGAAATATACTAAAGGATTCATATTCATGAGCATTAAAACAATGTCTGGCTCGTAAACACGAGAATTAATAATCCCAATAAAGAAAGTAAGTGAGGTTGTCTTGTAACTGTTATAGATTTATTATTCATTTAACATATGTTAACCAGCTTTTAGGTAGTTAAGATAAATATAATTCCTTCCCCCAATAGCATCAAGTACATATATAGTAAGCAGACATTAAAGCATTCAGCAAACTGTTGAGAATTAGAGTTTAAAGGAATTGGCATTAACCTAAACTTTAAGGATGTTGATTTCACAGATAAATTATATTATTCTGTATGTATCTTTCATTTTGAAAGGACTCCATCAGCTGGAGAAATGGCAACTCAGGGTCATCTGAAACTATTATTATCCCAGCCATATTGTAACTGGAACTTGCTTCTGCGAACACTGCTACATCATGATTGCCTATTAGTGAAAATTTTGCTGAGAAGTTTTAGTAAGTATTAATTTTATCATGTTCCTAATAATGTAAATGTGCAAACATAGTTATATTTTTCATAGTTTTAACCCTAATATTTTAAATTATTTAAATATTAATAGGAGGACTTTATGATATTGTGGAATCAAAACAACAAATAATCAAAGCTCACTGCATTGTTTATTAAACAGTACATACTGAAGGGGTCTCTTCCAAAATTATTGTGAAAGACTCTCCTGCAGACAAAAGAGATGAATATATATACATTTCAGAATGGAGGCGAAAATGATGCTGGCATACATAAACTGTACATAAGTAATAGATGATATAAGATACATACAAGTAATAATGTAATAAATTTCAAGTTACTTTTTACTCCTATCTACATAAAATAATGATCTTAGTTAGAAGAAACATTTGCATTTTGAAATTCAAAGGCTGCTATGGGTCTAATAATAATAGGTCACTGTACAACGAAATTCCGTAGGTCTCAATTTATCTTAAACTACCCCATCAACTGAAAACTGATCCTACTCTCTCTTGAATATAAAGGCATTAAAAGATTTTTGAAGTAATATCAAGACCTTCAGATTTTCCAATTCATTTTAACAACTGCTTCCAATGGTTATATTAGCATGTGACCTGATAATGAAAAAAGACAGATATCTATTGTAGTACTTCATTTCTCTCTTCCTTTCTATATGCTTACTTCTGAATTACTCCTACAGATTCTGAAGAATAACCTTTAACTGCTAACTACTACAAATGGTTCAAAAAAGTAGATTCATCATCTGACGTTCTAAAACACCATTATTGTCCTCCCTAGTTTAAATGGTAGGGTATCAATCCTTTCCCTCTTGTAATCTTGTAAGTTTTTAGATCTTATGTAAAGAAGCCTTATGAAAAAAAGTGCATTGGACTAAGTCTTCAGTAGGAGGTTTGCTTGCTTGCTTGCTTCTCTATTTGTTTGTTTGACTTGTATGTGCCCATCTCGCTTATGATCCATGATTATTCTCACACACCAGTAGCAATATTTGTCTCACCTATGCTTCTTCAATCTGTGAAGATGCTTAGCTGTGCCCAGCCTCACAGACACTTACCTTCAAGAAGCTGGACATCCTGTACTGTTTGTAAAAAAAAACCTATGTTCTCTTTCTGCATCTTTCTGCAAATTCTTTTGTGGGAGACATTTCCTAGAGAATAACAGAATAACAGAGTTGGAAGGGACCTTGGAGGTCTTCTAGTTCAACCTCGGGTTCATGAAAGAAACCCTATACTATAAATAGCACTAATTGTTTTGGAGTTCTAGTCATTGGGAAGGAAGAAAACTGCCATGAATATATTTAATAGTTTTACCATTGCCTATCTATGCCATTAGAACCTTCTCTCCATATATTGGATGTCCATAGGACCTTCTTATTTAACATATAAAACTCAGCCCTTTTCCAGGATTCTGCTTCTATTTATTGATTGCTAGGATTGGAATAAAAACCCCGCAGTCTCAATCTGCAGTATGGTTAGCATCTCTTTCCTTGCAAAACAGCAATCTAGAGATAATCTTCCACTTTCATCCACGATATCAGTATTCTATTTTCAACCAAATCTACTGGCCCAAGAGGAATACTGTGTTTAGGAGGAATACCATTTTTCTTTTGTCTTTATGTAAAATCATACCTTTCCTTATACCTATATGTGAATACAAGACCTTTCAATTATGTACTCAGCTAGTCCCCTAAACAAGAGAAGGCCATATGGAATTGTAGCCATTTATATAGTGGTCATCTATTTCCAAGTCTCTTGAAATAATAGGATTTCCAATTGTGTAAAATTGTTCATGAATTTGGGGAACTTAGATCTTATAATGCAATATTCCCTGACAGCAGCATTACATATGTTTTTTTTTCCTTAGTCACTTCCTCTGTGGATGATAGTCATAGTAGGGAGCATAAAGATGTTATGGAAACAGGCAACTCAGTAAATGTATGAGTGAGCAGTTAGATGTCTAAGCATATTTTAGGTAAGTTGTCTGTCAGTTTCAGTTGCTAACAGAATCAATCCATTTGGTGCATTTGTGATGGTGCAACAAGCTCAACCGGATGTAGACATCAGCAGCTGAGGTACAATAATATTGTTCTCTGATAAATTTGAGCAAGACATACCAAGATCACCTTAAACTCACCAAGGAAGGGCTATTGTTATCCCCAAGGTGATCTGCATGAATTTGGGGGAATTCTACATGAATAGGGCAATTTAAGTTCAGTCTGCTTTGTAATTATAGTGTGGTATTTGCACATAATGAATGCACTGATTTTGATTTATAAATCATTCAAATGAGCATGCAGGTTAGGCATAGTGGTCTTCTACTTTTACAAATTGAAAACTAGTATTCTCATCAACATCTTTAATACCTCTTTGTGCTTTATAGGGAAAAAGTCCTAATTGTTCCGCTTATAACTGTGACTGCCATGAGGGATTTTTAATTGTCTAACTACGGATATATTTTCTGAATGATGGAGGGGGAATTGCCTCAGCTTTGATGTTATCAGCAGAGCCTTTCTGGCTAAAGCTTGGCCTTGAATAAGAATGGCCACTATGGATACTTGATTGTTGCCTAGCAGCCTTGCAGAGTCATTTGCTTTTATCTTGCATGCTCTTTCCATTCCACTTTATCTTTCTAGCTTCCAACAAGGAAAAAATACGAGTGTCCTTGAAAATACAAAAAGGTGTATTATGGAACCTTCCCAGATAAACCCATATTCTCAAGAACATTAAGGGAAATGTGGCATATTTGAAAGGAAGGCTTGTCCTTGTAATTTTAGCATGGCTAGGTGGTCATTTGTTGAAAGAAACTCATGCCTTCTTAGTAGCAGTATGATGCTCCTCTAGAATACTTTGTGGAGTTTCCTCAGTGTTGACACTGATGAATCAGGGGACTTTCTATTGTTGTAGACACAACTTGCTGTATGAGAGATTTTAAGTTATGGCTTTTAATGTTAGCCATTAACAGTTAATCATAGGTGGATATTATTTGTACAGTCTGGAGGCAATTAATGACTACAAGATCCATATATAAGATTTGAAATCTAATTTTATTTTCTAGTTCAAGTTATAACTTGTCCTCTTATCTTCAGCTGGAATGTAGCTTCCAAAATTGTTAACGCTCCCAATCAAGTAAAGTATGATTGCTGGTTGAACTGGCAATTGACTTGAATTGTGGGTTATTGCTGTTGCTATTGTTGTTACTAGAACACAGTAGATGTTACAAATGAGGGTGTATGCCAAGATAATGTTGCAGGTTCCAATCTGAGTCGGTCACTGTGATGAGAGGTTTTGTCTTCTGAGCACTGGACATGTGTTAGAGCCCATCTTCAGGGAACTTCTCTCTAGCAGAGAGAATGCTGTGTGCTGTTCTGTAGGTGGTATTTATAGTGCCTGTTGTAAGTGGCTTTTTAGATTTGATTGGGGTGTGTAGATAGCTGGCTTTTACATCATTAGCGGTCATTTGCTTGTGCTGCCCAGTCCTCAGCTTCTAAATTTGTTTTTTGTTTTCCCAAATTTTGTTCTATTGTACTTTACTAATTTATTTGATTCTTTTTGTTAATTTTTATTGTTTTTATTTTTATTTTTTGTTTTAAATATGATTTTACATTGTGTAAGCCGCCTCGAGTCACAATGGGTGAATAGGCAGCAATATAAAATAAAATAAAATAAAATAAATAAATAAATAAATATATAAATAAATACTTGAAAGGCTAGTGGTAAATCAGCACTCCTGTTGATTGACAAGAGGCCTATTTCCCAGGCTTCAATCACTTCCCTGACTGTTTTTGTGCCTGCTTGTCCAACAATCTTAACAGCTGCAAAATTGAATGTGTGTCCTTGTTCATTGCAATATGAGGCTACCAATGAATTCAGGTCTCTTCGTTTGACTGATTGCTTCTGTTCTTGCAATCTGGTGGTTAGCTTCACTGTCCTACATAATCATAGGGGCAATCCATGCAGGGGATTTGGTACATTACATTGGAAGTATCTACCACCTTCAAGTGATCTTTACAATGCATAATTTGCCTTGTATGATAGCCTCTTGGCGGTGTGAGATGTCCACTTGCAGATCTTGGAAGCTGCATTATACAGCTTCCAAAATATTTTTGATGTATGGTAGCATATGCCATGCGGTTGGTCTTGTACCTTGTTTCATCCTTTCTCTCTTGCAATCCTTTTCTCTCCAGTCTTTCTGCTTGGTGGGGAGGGGGAAATGAATTTGGTAGCTAATCTCTCCTTTACTTGACTTTTATCACCCAAATGGAGAGACTGGAAAGGAACTGATTTCGAGAGAATAAGTATTGTCCAATGTAATAATGCCAGTGGTTCTAGATAGTTAGCCAATGGATTGCCTATAGAAATTACTCATTTTTTCTCTCTCTGGCCTCCCTCACAGAGCAGAGCAATAGAGACAAAGGGATTTCAAGAGAGTAAAGTGTTTGCATAAGTTGCCTATGGCTTCCAACCTTGGACAGTGGTGCAGTTACATTGTTTACAATGTGTGCAATCAGTCACTCAAGCATTCCAAAGGTTGGAAGAGCGGTTAGGAAGCAAACAAAACCAGAGGTGTGAAACTGGCTAATCTTGTCTCTTTCCAGCCAAAAAGCACAGTTACAGTCATGTGGTTTGCCACAATGACTTGCTTTCCATAGTGGCAGAGTTGCTTCTCCCAATTGGGGCCATTAAGCAATGGCTATCTACATCAAATGATCCCTGTTTGTAGGTATTCCTTTTTGTATTGCAGGCTTATTTGTGACTAACTGGGAACCATACCTGAGCCCTAGACCAATGTTTCTTGCCAAATCTACTGCAGTTCTAAAAAAGCCTAATGCGAGCTTTGTGCATAGATTTTCTTTGGCTCCTCCTCTTATTGCTTCTACCTTTTATAATATTTCTAGACAAATTAATCAGAGAAAAAGAAATAGTAATTGTTCAATTTTACAGTACTTCTGTGCACCTTAGTTACCTAAACTACGATAAAAAACTGCAAAGTGCTAAAATTGGCCAAAGTAAGGGGGGAAATTGGCCCCTTTTACCAGTTCTGAAAATGGCCCTGGAAAGGTTAAAAAAAAACACACCCTGTCTCAAGTGAGCAGGTAATAGGGGGGAGAATAAGTTATAGGCAGATATTTCTAAGTGTTAAGAATTATGGGTTCAAAGAAGGCAATTCATCCATTATACTGAGAAATTATCAGAGAATGTGAAAGAAGAAAGGGTATGTTTTCTGTGCTCACCATACTACTACCCCCTAATGATATATTAAGGTGCCTTATATCAGTCTGCTTGTTCATTTATCTGTGCTGTCTCTTCTTACTGATAGCAATTCACAAGAGTGTCAGGCAGCTACATCATCTATTATCTGATCCCTTTAAAGCAGTGATAAGCAACATTTTTAGGAGATAAAAATATGTTCCAGCATTGGATTTTACATTTCATGTATCTGTACATTTCATGTACTTACACATGACTAAATGTCTTTTTTCTCTAAATTTACAGAATAATTAGCAGTTATTTATTTTAAAAATTGTATTATACTTCTTTTTTGTTGGAAGTTTAAATCCAATAGCACTGATTCTTTAGCACATTATCATCTATTGACCACAAGGGAAAACTGAGTGTAGCTAAAGAATTAAGGATTTCCTATGTGTATACACTTTGTCTATCACTGTGCATGCTCTTCTCCAAGGGATCCTTAATGTGAAGTCAATTCCTTCTGCCTTTATTTCCAGATACATATCAGATTAATATCATGCTTTTTTGACTCTCATGGTAAATATAGTTGATTAGATGCTAAGCTTTGTATATTCATACATCAGTAATATATTCTGTGTACATAAATCCCCCCTTTTGATATAGTTATTAAACCTGCCTGTTCATTTAACCAATTTCTAAGGGCATCTTTAATCCTTTCTCAGATCAGATTCCCACTCTCAAGAATGCTCAAATTTCACATGCAGAACAGTTTCTGACTGTTTCTCACAGTTACCTTAAATGTTGGGGTGATTTTTACCACAAAATGAAATAATGTATTCTCAATAACTATAGACAAAAGTTTCAGGAACCTCATAAAAGAAATCTGGATATATTGTTCTTGCTTGCAACTCTTGTTACAAAACTATTAGCAGGTTCTTATTTCAGGACAACTAAAAGCTTGACCAAAACTATTTCTGTTAAGATCTTTGAGTATACACACATACACTCACATAAAGACATACGAACAGTGGTGGGATTCTACATGTTCATCCCGGTTCAGGCAAACCATGAGTAAAAAAAACAGCTACTGGTTCAGTTGAACTGGTTTTTGTTTTTCTATTTTCCCCTCCTAACAATCAGCTGTTCCAATGATCAACTGTGCTGGGATCCCTTTCGCTGTCTTACTGCTTCACCCAGGAGGCTTCCCTGAGGCCCAGGAGGCCAAACAAAATGGAGCAGGGGGAATCTGCACAAAAAAAGAAGCCACGCCCACCCAGTCACATGGCCATGCCCACTTAGTCATACCCACAGAACCGGTAGTAAACATATTTGAATCCTACCCCTGCACAATTGTAAACTGATTGGGTTAAACAAAAGAATGTACACTGATTGGGTTTAATAAAAGCTATTCTAATTTATTCCCTTCCATTTTTTAAAAAAAATAGCTATTTGACATATTTGCTTTTGAAATGGCATATATATGACTATGAGTTTATATACAATATGCTATTCCATTTTTTTGTTTATATTAATTTTTTATCCTTCCTTATTTTTATTTAACTCAAGTGAGTTTGGTTTTAATTCCTAGAAACAGTCTGGTGTTAGTGGTATTTGAATAGATACTAAATTCATGACACCTGTTCAAGGAGTACGTGGCAATTGTGGCTAGGAAAGCCTTTTCAGAACTTTCAGAAAGTTGCACCCTTTTCTGGATCCCAAGGCCATGCACTCAGTCACTCATACTGTGGTTATCTCTCATCTGGATTATTGCAATAATAATTATATTTGAGGGTATCTTTGCAGATCATTAGGAAGCTACAGTTGGTTTGAATGCGGTGGTGCAGCCAACTGGCAAAGTCAGATTTTAAAGGTCTTATGAAGGCTAAGAGGATGAGGTGGATCTCATTTGAAGAGGTACAATATTCCAGAGGGCAGAACAAGCCACAGCAGAAAAGGGCTTTTCTCCTAGACTCCACAACTGGAATTCCTTGTCTGACAGGATCTGCAAGATGACTTTTCTGCCAGAATGAGTAGGGCAGTCGAAGCCCATCAGGGTGAGAAGGTTTCTCAGGTAGCTTGGATCCATGGATCACATTTTTTCTAAAAAGAAATTAAAGTATGAGTGCACACTGAAATGGACACAAAATTAAGTAATTAAGCATTAAGGAAGGTTTGATTGACAGATTTAATCCTGATTGATTGATTGATTGATTAGGATTGAGTTGAATGGGGAATGTTTCTGTAGAAAGGGGCTTTCATAGTTTTTGTATTTCTGCAAACTTGAAAATTCCTCCAAGAGATGATATCTTGCTCTTGTTTCTTAATTACTCAATTGACACAAGTAATGTAATTAACTTAATTATTTAATTTTGTCTCAATTGAGTAATTAAGAAACAAGAAAAATGGAAATAAAAATAGGGATGGAATAATGGACTCTTGGATGTTTAGTGATTATTTGAATTAAATCCTAATCAACCATAGTCCTGTTAGAATATATGGATGTACTAGAACTTCTATTATATGTCTTTTTCTTTTTCTTTCTTTTCTTTTTCCAGAATCTGAATTGTCTAAAAATAATGAACAAAGTACTTGCCTAGATATAAAAGAGAACAATGAAATCAATCTAGCTGAAGCAATATTCACAGTATTGTCTTATTGCACTTTATCTCCCAAATCTCTTGGTGATGCCCTTCAGAACTACATGGAAAAAGAACACATGTGGGATTTCTTATGTAATATATCAGGTATGTATAATGCAATAAAATATATCTTGAATATTATATACTCAGTTTTCTTGATTTAGAGGGTGCATTAAAACATAGATTTTAAATTATTCAATCATACAAGTGTTTCTCTTTCCCTCCAAGATACTATAGTGATTACGGCAAGGTAGTGTTTTAGACTTGAGTTGATACTGTTAAATATTACATTTGTTTTCATCAGTGAAAACAATTTCATGTATAAAATGTTAATTCTGCAAGAATTGATGTGGCATTTGCACAGTAACATTATTCCTCTGCGAACATTTAATTTCTGTCTTTGAGATATTTTGAAATACTACAGAAATTACTCCCTACTCATCTTGATATGTAGTTACCCTTGGCACTTTCAATTTGAACTTCATTTCAGGAATAAACTATATGAAACATTAATCATGTAGTTTGTCCTCAAGTGCAGGACAGTTTTTTCACAAACAACTGTCACAGAGGGATGGATTGGGATACTAGCATGGGAGAACTTCAACTATTTATTCTTCTACAGTCCTCTCAGATTCACCCCGTATCTGAGGCTTATCTTTTCATTTATGTCAGAGAAGCTTACATAATTTCTTTCTCAGTAAAATAGTATATGCTAGTCTCATAGCAGTTGGGATTGTGAAGATGAGAGAACAAAGTTGGTTTGGTGGTCTGAGCCAAGTATCATATTTTTTACAAATGTGCTTTTTATTTAATTTTTGAACTTTTTATTTTTTGTTTCTTACCAAATATCTCAAGAGAATGATAATAATATGATAATGATAATAATAGACATTATTTTTCTAAATGTATGTCTAACAAAAATATTTAACAGTTGAACAGTCATACAAGCATTCTTAGATTTTAAACAAAAACAAAATAAATATTGTGTTGGATGCTAGTGGTAATCATTTTTACTTTTTACTTTAAAATATTCTACTGAGAAAAATAAATATTTAAAGTTACAATAATTATGCCATAAAGAAATTGAGTTCTATTTAATGATAACAATCTAATATTAACAATCTAACAAAAACCAAAAGAAACTTTATAAAAATCCTAATATCCAAATTTACTCGACCCTGAGTTTACTTGTTTTGCTATCATTAATGTTTTGTTTCTGAAGTTTCTAGTTGCAGTGAGTCAGAGCCAGAAGTTGTCAAATGCTTGAAATTGACTTTGATTAATTCAGTTATTGGAACGGTAAAGGAGGCAATCTCCTTGATGCATTCATGGGAAACAACAGAGAAATATGGCATCTATTTGCCTAATAAAATGGTTCCTGAAAGTTTGTTGAGTACAGTTCCAAAGGAATGGAATTACATTTATAAAGATGTGAAAACAGAAGAATCTGGAAAATGTAAGTATCTTTACTTAAACCCGTCAAAATATTAGTTAACCGTTTAATGAGAAAATGTAAAAATGGAAGAGTTTTGATAATGAATATCTTGGTAACCACTTTATTATGTTTTTTGATTATTAATAAAATGGTTGACTTATTTTTTAGAAAGTTAATGGTAAAATATGTATAATTCTAATAAAGAGGATGCAGCAAAGTAAATTATGTTCAGAGGGGAGGAAGAAAGAGCTCTTTACAAGTGAACATTGTGACATTTTCCCTAAAATTCTCTGTTATAGTTGAGCTCCATCATTTCTGGACTAAAGAACTACATTTACTCTCAGTATATTGAGTTGCTCTATCTTTTCCACTGTAAGAGTTGATAACAGTGATTAAATGTCTATAGTTCACTTAAATGATGTGTTAAAATATTGGAAAACATGCCAAACCATAAAGCACAGTTAAATAAAAACTGTGTTCTAAACACAGTTTCAAAAAGTTAAATAATTAAAATATTTTGGGAATGTGGTGCAAAATAGAAGCAATATGTACTCTTAGAATTAGTAATGTATTTGAATGAATGTTTATAAATAGGTTAGGCAGAATAAAAAGCAATACAATCATTGCAGCAAACAATATATGCCTCCAAGTACACTTATAGAATATCTTGTATTTATATAGCTGCAAGTTGCATTAGCTTCCAGGCAACCAGAAAAGTCATGTCAATGAGCTGAGTGGCACAAAAATTTAATAAACAAATAAAGTAATGATATTGGCTGTTGTGAATTTGTAACACTTTCAGTAGCACAGGACTACTATAAAAATAAAATACAGGCTAAAGGAAAGAATTTGCTTCTCAAGATTTGCACACACATAATAACAAAATCATTTGTTTAACTGTTCTGTAAATATTGTACACTGGAGCTTTATTGAAACAAATGTGTAAATGTATAGATATAGTGACAGGACATCATTAAAATGTGTCCTGTCACAATAGCTAGCTAGATAATCCAGCATAAACATCTGATTTGATGAAGAACAGATTAATCTTTCTAGGAAAAAATAAAATAAAAATAAAAATGCATTCTAAATGTGACTCTGCCTGTTCCAGTGTTCAGATGCAGTGCCTAGTCTATATCAGATTTTATCCACATGATTGAAGCAATGGTGATCAGGTTGGCTCAGTCTCATAAGCCATAATGGACAGAAGAGTGAGAGAAATGTGTGACAGACACAAATTAAATTAAATTAATTTTATAGGTTGTGAATCATTGTAAAATAAAACAGTTCAATCTTAATTATATCTGATTTCATTTTTGTTTTAGGTTTCACAAGACTTGCTGCTCAAGTTCTATCTATTGTAATCAACAGGTTACCTTCTGTAATAGCTTGTTTGCCATCCCCAGTTAAATATTTCTTTTTAATATCTGATAAAGAAATACCAGCAAAGTTTATTGAATCAGAAAAATATGGTTTTCTTGTCAAGACTTTGATTATAATTATATGTCAGATATTTGAGGATGGAAACATCACAGAACTTTTAACGGGTGTAATTCTTGACAGATGGAGCAAAGAAAAGCTCAGTTTAGTTTGCATATGTTTGGAAACTATTATAGGAAAAAAGAAAAAGAATCCTAAACAAGTAATTCATAAGATAATTCAGAGCATTGAAGAGGAGAACCCAAAATGGATTGAAAAGCAATTACTAAAAGCAAAAATATTGAGTACAGAATGGTAAGAAACATTTTTCTTTGTTGTTATTGCTGCTGCTGTTGTTTAAGTATAGATCATGTTCAAATAGTTTATAATAAAATAATTAATTATAATTAATTATAATAAAATAAAATAGTTTATAGTAGAGTCATCTCCAGATAGATGGGTGGCACATAAATCCAATAAATAAATAAATAAAATTTGAAGTAGATAGTATTGAGTTCCAAGATAGCCTTCTTAGAATAAATAGAAAACTAGAAAAATATTTTCCTTATTTGTCCTTTCATTAGTCTTAGACAATGAATTTTGCTATGGAGATTAGACTTCAGTGACAGTGCTTTACATAGAAGCTTTATATTGGATTATATGATCGGTATGAAATAAGAACCTTTAATATTGTAATGTAAAAATAGATTTAAAGGAAAATTGAAGCATTTCAGAAAAGCATTAAAATGTATTATTTCACAATCAGTAGTTGGAAGATTTGTTGGGAGTTGTTTATGTCTTTCTGACTGATGTATCTTTATCACTTATTGATGATTATAATAATACATATGGCAAGTTCCAGATGAAACTAGATAATACTGGAGTTCAATGTACTTTATTTCTGTTTTTTAGGGCAATCTCATTAATTTCTGAAAAAATATTGCAAATTCTCTAGAAAAAAGCATGTGGTTGTTCTATTCGAGTACTTTTAATTATTTAGTGGGCTATACTCAGGCTACTTCCACTTCCAACTGTCTTTAGTTATGGAATATAGGAGAGGTCATCTTTGAAACTCTCTCATGTCTTTCTGTCTCTGAAGGGTTTCTGTCTTTGAATCAAAGCCTTACTGCATTGCCCAAATATTTGGTCCCTTGAAGTAAATGTGTATATATGCATTGTTACATTTCTGTATCTTTGGATTTTCTTTCTTTCTGCCAAACAGTGTATAAGGAAAGGTGTAAATGCCATTTAGTCTCAAAGTTCCAGTGGAAATTTATAACCCAGTAAATAGTTTCTTTTTTGCTGGTGTTCCAGACAGATTAAAATTAAAAAATAGTAAAATGTAAAAACCAATTCACATGTACCAATCAAGTTCCTCATTATGACCAGGTCTCACTTCTAAAATCCTTTTGCATTTTTTGTGCTTAATACAATTTTCATTGCCCTTTTTGTTTTGCAGTAGGCTACTAAGATTTCCTATTAAAATAATTGAGTTTTGTGATGCTATTGATATTTTGGCTATTTTCCAAATAAATAAATTGAATTCTTTCAGTGTGCTTTATATATGTGAAAGGTCTTAACTGAAGAAATTGTATTAGTGATATAGGGTTACATTCACAAAGATGTATTTCTGGTCATTGTTTCAATATCTATTGTGGTTATGTATCAGGAGGTGGTTTAATATGTGAGGCATATTCCTGTTTGGTAATATAATTTAAGCTCAAGTGATTCAACGTGATTTACTTTCATCCTGGAGCCATAAAGCACCATTTCAACAGTGTGTCTGATGAGGCAATGTTCTCTCACTCAGAAAAGAATCCTTGGTCTCCTGTGCTTCGGGGAAGGGCACACTGATGATGCTTATAGTTCTTGCCATATTTTTCACAGGATAATCTGCTTGCAGGTTTTATTATAAGAACAACCCATAGAATTCTCACCTTCCCATTTCATTCTATTCATTCTGTTTCTTCTACTGTGGCCTCTGTGGCTGTACCACTAATTTGAAGACACACTCTTCTGTGAAGGTGAGAAAACTTAATTATAAGTTGATGGACTCTTCCATAGTACTTTCACTCACATCAGGCTTGACATCAGTAGAATCTGCCACACTTTAAGGAAAAGTAATTTGTGTCCAAATAAAAGCACAAGTCCTTACTTCTGAACACTGAAAATCTCCAGAAGAAGGAAAAGGAAGTGAAGCATCCACCAAAGTTAAATTTCCTTTGATATAATAGAGCTATTGGCAGTGGAATTATTAGATTAACCAATGCTGTGCCTTCTCTACTCATAGGACAGTGAACTTTTCTCTAACGTTTTCCTGTATCACTGTTAGTATTCTACTACAGAAAGAAAGAAAGAAGGAGCAGTTTGGGGAGCAGTCAGTGGAATCAATTGATTTGGTGTGTGTTTCCTTTAATCTGCTATCAGTGGTGGTTATCTGGATGGTCACCAAAGGAGTTTCTTTTCTTTTCTGCTCCTGTTGATATTGATTGGAGATGCTGGTGATGATGGTGGTGATGATGATGATGATGATATCCATTCAGTTGTGTCTGACTTTTGGTGATTCTCTAGGGTTTTCCACATCTTCCAATTTTGCACTACTTCTTTGAGTTTTTCTGTTCTGTCTGGTTTCAGCTTTGATGGTGTCCACCATCGTCTTCTTTTGTCTCCTGGTTTTCTTTTACTGTTCCTACATTATGATCTACAATGATAAAAATTAGGTTGTAGATTTTAGTTAGTAATTAGATAGTTGTATTTATATCCTGCCTTCCATTGACCAATTTTTCCCACTAGAACTTTGCAGGGTAGGTTAGGCTGACATATTGTGACTGGCTGTCAGTAACTTAATGAGTATCCATGGATAAGAGTACTTGAACTGGGGTTTCTCAGGTCTTAATACAGCACTTTCTATATTGGCTGTTCATGGAACCCAGATGTAGGCATCAAGTATAATTTCTTTCATTAACATTGGTATATATATCCGTTTTCTTTTAGCATCTTTTAAAAACCATTCTTAAGCTCAACCAGACCTTGCTGGATCAGCTTCAAGATTTATACTTGGGCTAGGATCTCTTTTAACAAGATAATTGAAGATTCCTCTTCTACCATCTTTTCTGGCTTAGCAGATAATGACACACAGTTGGAATTTAGCTAGGTGTTATCTGTATGGGTCTCACTTAAAACAATTAATTTTTAATTTGAATTTAATTTAAAACAAGATAATATATAATACAAAAAATTAATTATCCAGTGATCAGAGTCTTTATGCAAAAGGTCTGATAATACAGGACTTTGAAAACTCTTAATCAGGAGAGAAGTGAGAGACGAGCTTATAGTGCCATCTCAAAAGTGGAAGTCCAGCATTGCAATTGTGTTAGTGCAGAATTCTGTGATAATCTTGGAACTCATTGTTACTAAAGATGACTTTCAAAGAATAGATTTCCTATATTGCCAATTTATCCAAAGAACGTAGGCAGTTGTTTTGATTTTCATTAGTGGGCATGGATAGAAAGATGATTTTTAAGCAACTTTCCAAAGGAAATTGGCTTGTTTAGGACTAATTTCCTCAGACAGAGAAAGAGTCTTTGGAAATATGACACTGTGTGCTCTGGTTGGCACAGCTCCCTTTTGAATAAGTGCTACTTTAAAAAACCCAGTTATAGTTTTATCTAAACCAGGAAAAAATAAGCAAAAAAAAAATTGTATTTAGGATATTAACCTTTTTACCGTCCTCCTGAAACATTTATTAAATTTGATTGCGTGTATTTTTATAAACTGTGTAGTATATTTTTGCATATGTTAAGAAAGTTAAAGTATCAAATGTAATTTTGATTATATTTTGAAGAATGTAATCTTAGTTTAATAAAATCCTGCAATTAACAGACAGAAATTTCATATTTGTAGAAATAATGGTCAGAATTATGGAAAAAGTGACAATTGTATTCATTGTCTCGTACATTAAACTATTACTAAAATAACCTTCACTTTATTGTTAAACCCCACCCCCCAAATTATAACTTGTCAACTAAGATTGTGGAGAATACACAGTCTCAAAAGAAATGTCTGCTTTTCAATGTAATTTGTTGAGTCGAACATTATTATTTTTCATTATGGTGACCCTGAGTTGCCTGACTGGGTGCATATAAAGATTAAGATGAATGCAGTTATTCCTTGGCTGAGGTCTGCCTCTTTCAGGGCACATTCTCCCTAATGACATGATTGATAGGCAGTCCTAAATCTGGAGAGGAACTCATTAATCACAACACTGACTGAATCCAATCATTTGCTTCACCTGCACAGTGATGGACAGGAAAGGATACAGTTTGTGTGCTGACACTGAAACAGTCATTTGTCAGAGGGCCTCAACTTTTTCAATGTCATCCTGTAAGCAGCTTGACATAACATTCAGCTGCACTACTATACAACTTCAAAACAGTACTTTTTAATTTTGCTATGCTTGTAAAGATGTAGTTCTTTGGAAACATTTAGATCAAATATAATGATAGCGCATATTTGCAGAATTAAATTGTCATGACTGTAATTTCAAATTATTCACTGCCAAATTATTCACTCTAAGGACTTAAGAGCCCAAATCAGGAAACGTAACTATATTGGTCTCCTGGTTTAAGACTCTATCTTTTGGCAGTATTCATTGCTTCATATTGTAATACTTGTGCTTTCTTTTTAGTACAATTACTACTGCAAAAGATAGTAGGAACTCAGAAGAGGAAACTATTGAGCTTGAATTGACTGAGCAGAAAATAAACATGATGGCCTTGGATATCTGCCACAAACCAGGTGGCAGTGAATACCTGAGGCAAATTTATCACATCATCCAGCTCAATGAGGTAGGGAAACGGCCTTTTTTACCGAGCAATTAGGTGTGTAGTGGCCTGAGGCAGCATCTGCTGGCAGCTAAGGGTTACTCAAGGAGGTGATAATGCTTCCTAAAGTCAATACCTGAGTCAAAATCTCACTGGGTTACACTGTTCGGTTTAAGATTTTCTGCATTTTTTTCATAAAAGGTTATTTTAGGGCATTATATGCCTTTTATTTAGGTATATAGACTTGTCATGCTTCATTAACTGATTTTGGATTTCTAAAACTAACACAAAAACATTTGTGTAAGTATATACAAAATCATTTTGTTTTCATTTTTTAATTTTGTTTTATTTCCATTTTATTTTAAGGGAAATTAGATTAATGTAATAATTAAAAGAATATGGATGTATACAGATTATATTTTTTAAAAAAATATAAACTTATCAACCATAATCATTTTTTTTTCTTCAGTGAAAGTGAATTTGTTTCAGCTTTGTGCAAATTGCCCAATGAGCAAATTAAACAACTTTTATTTTTGAATTATCTTCTGAAGCACTTTTTCTTTGTTACATACAATACTGTCATTGCTCAGTTATGGACCACTGCTGACTGATAGATTAGATTCATGTACTCCAAAACTATATAAATGAACACAATTGCTATTGTAATAAAAAATTGTTAGCTTTACATCATATGTGTTAGTTTCTGTAATCATTTCATTTAGGAGCAAAGGTTAAAAATGGAATTTGTAACTTGATTACTCACTGTAACTTTGGGTACAGTTTGTTAATTATTTGAGGAATTGCCATTTTGATTTGGGTATAAATAGGTGGAAGAAAAAATAAATAACCAGCAATCAAGAACTATCACTGAACTCCATAAAGCACTTTTTAAAACATCTCCCAGAATCATTCATTCAATGTCTTATTCAGAGGTGATATTCAGCAGATTCTGACCAGTTCTGGAGAACCGGTAGTGGAAATTTTGAATAGTTCAGAGAACCGGCAAATACCACCTCTGACTGGAGATTTTATAGTATCCTTCCCTGCCACGCCCACTAAGCCATGCCCACAGAACCAATAGTAAAACAAATTGAATCCCACCACTGGTCTTAATCCAATGCCTAAAGTCCAAGGGTCTTATCTCTAGGGACTTTCAAAAAGCCAAGGAGTTGGGCCTGACTGAATTTTAGAGAAAAGTGTTGCACAGAGCAGATGCTACTAGAGAGAAGGATACTTCCTGGGTTTCATCAGATGACATTGCTTCATAAAAAGATCTTAGAGCATGCCAACTTTGTTGAATCTGGTGATCAACAAGAATTAATATTAGTCAAGCAGGTAAATCAACTCAGCAGGCCCCAACCTTTCCTGCTTGGCGTATCTGTGGGAAGGGAGAGGGAATGACTTTGTGTGACTGGCAGGCATGTGTGTGAGCATGCCCAACTCCATTTTCACAAGCGGCAGGTGCATCTGCCCACCGCTCACACAAGTGGAGCTGCTCTCGGGGGCATGCTCACTTGGCAATTACGCAACCCTGTTCTGAATGGGCCATGACCCGGTAGAGGGCCACCATCTGAGGGTTGGAGATCCTTGCCATAAAGGACTTTATAGATAACACTCAGCACCTTGAATTCTATATGGAAATCTATTGGCAGCTGATAAAATGGTGGTGTAGCATAGGTGCAGCAATATGCGGCCATAGCTATCCACATTCTCAACTACTGCAGCTCCTGAATGACACTTAAGGGAAGATTCAAGGCTGCCATCTGGTTCTTAAATAGGAGCCATAATTCCAGGAGTATCCTCAAATTATATTCCATTTCTGCCTGGGGAGGTGGGTGCCACCCAGTACTAAAGATGGAAGGTTCCCCAAAATATTGCCCCCCAAACCATTCAATCTTATTAGGGTTCAAACTAAGCCTGTTTCTCCCCATCCAAATTCCCCAGAGTTTCCAGACACTAAAGAGGAACCTTGGAGTCAAAAGAGGCAGAAATGTAAAATTAATAACAAGGGGCAGAGATGTACAATTAATATTATCAGAGTTCAATGACAGTTCAACTCATAACTTGATGACTTCACTCAGTGGTTTTATATAAAGTTTCAATAGGATTAGGAGCTTACAGCCTGAAGTACCCCACAAAGCAAGTTCCTAGGATTTAACCTTCATCCCCACTCAACAACTAGAACAGCCCTTTGAGGGAGGAAGAAAACTACAACATCATCCCACACTTCTAAATCAGTCCAGAAACATACCATGATCAATGGTAGTTAAAACCCATTGTCAAATAAAGGAGGGCCAGGATAGGAATACTACTACCTTCCTGACTCCTCCAAAGTCATCCACAAATGTAGTCAATGCCGTCTCATTGCTATATTCAGGCTTGAATTCTGCTTGAAAAGAATAGGATAATCTGTTATTTTCAGAATCCGTTAAAGTTGAAGCTCAGCTACCATTTCCATAATTTTTTCCCAAAGAGGAGGCTGGAAATTGAATAAAAAAAAAAATCCCGCACGTCAGATCTAATGGTGGTTTTTTGAACAGGGAAAGATTGCCCTTAATGCCTTGAGGTAATTCTTAATAGAGGCTCTTACATATGTTTGATTGGTTTTGTTTTCTCCAGTGGTACTTAAACATCTCTTTTGCTGTTTCATCTACCACAGATCTATTGTTGCCCTCTCATTCCAAGTGGCAAGCAAGGCCTCTGTTGAGTTGTGCATCAGAGCCTCAGGAATAATCCCAAATTCTATTTGAAATCTTGCATGGTGGTACAGAAAAATCCAAAAGAATCAGAGAACTATGATTGGGGACTGATTTGAATGTCCCCTGTATCCAGATTGTGTTGCCATTGCGTTGAGGCAAAACCAAATTCAAGCATCCCCTCAGTGGATGAATGTCAGTGTGAATCTCATGAAGATATTAGCAGATATATCCTATCTGTTGCAACATGTGCCCTGTGGAACAGCCATGAAGATCCAGATGGCCCAGCCCTGGTTCATGAAGATCCAGATGGCTCAGCCCTGTTAGCTTTCTGAAAAGCTGTAAAAACCTGTTTTTTGCCACAAGTGATAGGGCCAGGCCATGACCTCACAAGCTACTTCTGACTCCATGCTCAAAAAAAGCAAGTTGGAATCCCCTCACACTATTGTGATGTAATCCACTACTAAGTTTGCCACAATTTCAAGCAGCTCAAACCCGGAAGTCACTATGCCGCATGATGCTGTAGATAGCCACAATCCCACCAGTGTGAATTATCTAAAATATTTATTTTAGATACAAAAGATACAATTATTTAATTATGTTTCTGAAAAATATATAGGAGAAAGTTAAATCCTTCATTCATTTACATAATTGACCTCTTTGTTCTTCTCCAATGTAATTAGTACTCATTTGAAATTATTTTTTAAAAGGATTATTTGAATGAACATCTATCTTATGAGGGAACTTCAGAAGAAAATCCAGCAAACATCAGACCTTTACGTTTAATATTAAGAAGCAAAGAACAGCCTGTTTTTGACCCTTTCCAGGTGCACCACTGGTATTGCACTAATGTGTTAAAAAAGGTTGGTTATTATATGAAGAATCTAATGTTTAACGTTTAAATATGGTAACAAAAAAATCTCAATGCGTTGCTCAGATTGCTTTTGAAAGCATTGAAATTATAATTCTTTGGATACACATATACACCATTTGACAAAATTGTAGGTGCTGTATATACTTGTCTTCTTTATTTAGAAGCTATCTTTCATATGGGTGCAGGGAATTTGATAACAATGATTGGGGGATCAAAAAAACCCTGATTCATTATTAGGAACTTTGAAACCCAAACTTTTTAATTAAAAATAGAATGAATGAAAATAGCCAGTTATAATTTTCCCAAAATGTACTATGTTGTTTCGCTGAGTTGTGTCTCTATATTGTTGATCTTACTGCCAGCTATCTTTATTGCCCAAAGGTGTAGTTTTTGTGGGATGGGATGGGATGGGATGGGATGGGATGGATGGATGGATGGATGAAGGAGGGAGGGAGGGAACTTGCTTTCAAGTTCCTAAAATACAAAAAGGATAGTAGTGGCCTTTATCTTATACAATTAAATAAAGCTTTCTAAAAAAATTTAAGAAGCCAATAGATATTTTGCCAGATTGTCTTCTTTTGACCCCTTATGCCTATAATTATACTTAACTTGGAACTTTTGGCAGTCTTATTAGCTGGAACTACTAGCTAAATCAATCTCATCTCATGAAGAATTATCTTCTTGACTCAGAACAGCTTCAGATCAGTAATATATAAAAGTATAACATTCTTGGTGATACTAAGTGAAATTGACATGTAGCAGAGATTTGAAGTTAATATACTGGTGTACTATATGAGGCAAACAGTAAATCTGTTCCCAAATTATAACAGGATTGTATCAGGGAAGATATAATAAATCCCAAATTATTTTGGTTACTAGGAGTAGTTAATTAACTACTTTGTTAAGAAGTAGTTAAGAAAATAGATTATAGAAATAACCTTACCCTATGGCATGCTTATCAAACTCGCAGGGTCACATTGCTGTCTAGTGATGTTTCACAACATTTTTCCAGTTTGTGGAGCTGGGGTGCATGGCCTGCATGTGATACATCCGGCCTGCAGCCTGCCAGTTTGACACCCCTACCCTATACTTTTATGATGCTCAGTGGTACACACAGATTTTGAAGCAGCAAGAAGTCTGTATGCAATTCTGCTCCTTCTTCCAACATAAAACCCTCATCATAGTCTTACCTAAGCAATCAAGTGTTACCTAATAATTTGACACCAATCTCAAGAATAGAATCTTTGCATATAAATTAATTGGCAGAATCTGTGTGAGATGGTTCTGTGCAGTGGTGGGATTCAAATTTTTTTATTACTGGTTCTGTGAGCGTAGCTTGGTGGGCATGGCAGTGGAAAGATACTGTAAAATCTCCAGTCAGAGGTGTATTTTCCGATTTTCCAAACTACTCAAAAATTCCACTACCAGTTCTCCAGAACTGGTCAGAACCTGCTGAATAACACTTCTGATTCTGTGGTTAAACTGATGGCCTTCCATTAATTAGGTAGGATTATTTCATCTTAATGTTACTCATTTTGATTCCCCTTTTACTTTTGTAGGAAAATCCTCTTTGATTTTCCCCTTTTAAATAAAAAATAAAATGGTTAAGATTGTTTAACCATGGAGCCACCTGGATAACATTTTATAGTTGCCAGAAGAACCAAACAACGCAGTATTTGTGTTTCTGATTTGCAAGCATTACCCTTCTGTTATAGAAGACAATATTAAAATATCTGAGAGGACTGTTGAAAAACCTCCATAAATTATAGCTGCCAAGTTTTAAAATTCTATTTTCAGAAATAGCAGATTAAATTTCATAAGAAACATAAATCAACATAAACATTAGAACAAGATGGATAAATCTATTATTTGCCTGGTATAATAACTCACATTGATTCCTTGAAATTTGAGTTTGAGGGGAGAAGCCACCTCAACATTCTAAAAAATTTTCTTTCAGTTCTTATTTTACAAACTCCTCAGTTATGTTCTCTTCCCTGCTTTCCCTTTAGATATCATGAAATCTATGAACTTTTGTTTTCTTTACCAGAAATATAAAGACCTGTCTTATTTTGAAAACTTAGTAATTCACATCTAGAGATCCCTCTTTTTAAAATAAGATACATATATTGTGTTATATATTGGACCAGCAAATGGTCAGTGTGTACAGCTCTGATACACCTAATTGTCCATTGTAAAATGAATTGATTGTTATGAGGCATGCCCCAAACATAATCAATATTCTCTGAGTTAGTAATACTTTTATGATGCTCAATGGTACACACAGATTCTGAAGCAACAGAATGTTCCAGTCATTGTCTCATATGCTGAATATTTTGTCTCTAGTGTGCACAATGCAAATCTTGAGGCAGTCTTGTTATTTTGAATATCCAGGTAAATTACATTACAAGGTAATTAACAACATTATCTATATTGCTCTGTAGTGCAACTTTATATAACCTTCTCTGACTTGACTTTGAGCAGCTTGTTAGGTGAACAATAAAGCTGTGCTTGAGTGTGCTGAACCATCAGTTTGTCAGAGCCAGTAGCTTGATATACTTGCTTACATATTCAGAGCTGAATTTGACCAGGAATTTATGCATAAAATTCTGTTACTTTTTTGTTAATTACTTTGCTGCAGTTGGAATTATTTATAATCCCGGTAACGGTATGAGAACTATTCCCTATACTGTTCTAGGAAATATTAATAGTGGTAACCTTGGCAATGCATGCATGAGACATTAAGGAAGGATAAATGATAACTTACTCCTGGAAAAGAGAAAGTGTGAGAAAGAACGTAAACTGACCTCTCCTTGATTCTGTTTGGTATAAGAAGGGGCTAAGATAAATTCTGGCAGGCTTTCAAAATTGTGTTTATTAAACTTTAAAACTAAAGTAGCATTCCACTAAAATTTGTGGCATCTGTTTGCTTACTCATCCTGCCTCAAAAGACTAAGAGTGCAGAGGAAATAAAATTGAAAATATTGGCAAAAATTAGTTTGAACATTTAATGAACAAATATTTTTATCATTTTGTATATTTCTGTAAAAAGTTGATAAAAGTACTCACGAATGCGAGATAAGCTGATTAAGGTTTCATTTCAGATAAATTCAACTTAAACTGAAGATTTGTCTGTTAGATTTTTTGATGTCTTAAATATTGCTTGACTTAAATGGTTAGGTTAAGCTAGGCTTTAATTTGGTAATATTTTAGGTATTATTTATATTTTGCAGGTAATATTTTTAGCTGCTACAACTGACTCCTCTACTCATTAATACGGTAGTACTGTAAGACCTTCAAAAGCTGACAACTCTGGGTAGAATTCAGTCACCGTGTGACAGGACTGCATTGCTCTATTAACCTGCAAGTGACAAGCAATTGTTACTGTACAATAGCTACAACTTCGGAAACCTTTGTTATACTACCTTGACTTTGCAGCCAAGAGATTTTGTAAAACATTTTTTATTCTATCATATAAAAATAATTCAGTAATTTGATACTGTTAACAAATGATCAGATTTTTCTTCAAAATATCCACATAGTCATGTCATGTTTTATTACCTTTATTGGTGACTATGGTTTTTTGTCATAAGAAGATTACAACTAATATTAGGGCAGTTTAGGATATACGGTAATAGGTAATGTGTGCCTCGTTCTACTAATGACAGTACAAGAGAAGAGATAGATTATTGTTGTTGTTTCTTTTTTCCCACTGTACATTTTTATATTCTCTAGAATTCTTAGAAGTGTTTTCTTCACTCATTTTTTAAAGGATGTGATCCAGGAAAAGCGTAGTGGTATGTTTAGATCCTGAGAGATTTCTGTATCCTAAACTTCTGAATATTTCTACTTTATTAGTTAAAATAGGAATTGTGAAAATGAGATTGAGAAAGTCTCTGCGTTCGGAGCCTGAAAGAGAAAATTGATTTAAATGGAAAGCATTCAGTTATTGAGAATTCTGTAACTTTATCCTGTCCCTTTTTAATAAATCTTGTTAAAGAAACTCTTCTATGGAAGTGGGGGACTAAGAACTTGATAATGGATGAGTAGGGATTCTAGAAGTAAACAGCTGGCTGTCCAGAAAGTCTTAATGGGAAATATTTCAAGATGAGGAATTCCTGTTAAGAGGGCCCCTCAAGGGAGCTAGGAAGAATGTGTTTGGAAGGCACCATGCAAACCTGATTCAAAATAGTTTCTAAATTGTGTGAAGGAGGAGCTGAGTCTAGAAAATAATGCAAAACCAAGCCCTGGAACAAGACTAAGAGAAATATACAGTGTGAAGAGACCCAATAATGAGCATATAAATACAGGAAAAGATGGGCCAAGTTACATGCCCTCTAGAATTCCAGTATCTCTATAAAACACAGAAAAAGAACCAGAAATTCTAACGTTGAAAACTGAACATAATTTAGTAGACATTATTGAAAACTGTTGAGATAAAATCTCATGAGTAGAATGTAAAGATTGAAAAATATAACATTAAAATGTGTCTAGGACCCAATACTGAGAGCAAGAATTTGAGTATAAGACTCCTAATACAAACACTTGATTAAGAATATAAGAAATGGGAAGCAATAAATATACTATTATAGAAGTCTTCAAGACTTTCAAGCCAGGTAGAAGATCTGGATAATGCCCTTGTGGATGAGATTACAGAATGTTCTAGGTGCCTGAAGCTAATAATGGAAGACCAACTATCTGGATGTCTGTTGGAAATCACCTTGGTAAAGACTATAAGGTCCCAAATATTTCTCAGTGGTCTTATTAACTGTTTCATTTTTTTAGAAGATAGAAAAATAAACCATACGAATGCATTCCTAAATTCCAATTTGAACTAAAGGGGAAGGCTGGTTACTTGGGAATCTTAGGAGGAAGTGACGTATCATCTTATACATTAGGATACTACAGAAAGACATTGGAAATAATTAGACATGAGGGCAACTAATTTCATCTGCTTTAGAAAATTATTAGGTGGGATTCTTTAAGCAGAAATCCTCAAAGAAACTTAGAAAGATCCTGAAAGTAAAATTGCACAACATTCCAGTGAGATGAAAATAGGGGCAGTTTTGAAAATTATAGTTAATACATAGGGAGTTTTTGACTGTGCTAGAAATGTATCAGCAGTGGAAAATAGGTATAATAATCAAAAAATAGCAAAGTGCCTAAAGTGCCTTTTGTAGAAAATTGAAAAGACTAAAACACATGAAGAGCTTAGGTGTGCAATGAAAGTAAAAAGAAACAACATGAGTAAAAGGAAGAAAAGGGAATATTAGATCCATTATTAATAGAAGAAAAGAGAACAGTAAACTGGTCACAGGGAGATGGCAGGAAGACATGATAGATTGTTATGTGCTAAGATGGGTCAATCAAAGTTATTTCTAAAAACAGGGCTTCTATAAAACAGACTGCCTGGTAAAGTAGTAGACTCTTCTTCGCCAGAAGGAATGCAGTATCCTGGATGACTGGGCTTGGTTTAGGTCAACTAACCCTAACCCTAACTTGGCAAGTTTAAGACTTGTGGACTTCAATTCCCAGAATTCCTGAGCTAACATGACTGGAGGAGGAATTCTGGGAGTTGAAGTCCACAAGTCTTAAATCTGTCAAGTCTGAAGATCCCTGGTTTAGATTATGTTCAAAAACTCTTTTTAAAATCCTCTTTTAAATCCTACTTTCAGGGACTGTTCCCATGGCCCCTATTTCTATGAAGCCTGTCCTTAAAATATATTCCAGATTGCCTATTTTATGAGATTGTTATAATGATTGATAGAGAGCCAAATTCAAAAAAGTTGGAGTATATGTTTGCAGAGAAGAACTATAGCATGAATTGTATTGTTCTTAAATTGCATAGGGCCTTCAAATATCAGGCAGGTATGGATGTATGGATGTACCAGTATGTATGTATGTAGTAAATTTTTATTCCACATTACACTCAAATACACACTGCATTGCCTTCCATTTCTCTTCAACAACCATGTTAGATAGGTGAGAGTGAGAGATAGTGAAATTACTCATTAAAGTGGTTGAGAATACACTTGAATCTGAGTCTTCCTGGCTCATGCCACAAAATCATACTGGGTCTTTCAATGAGGTCTTAATGAGGATTGATAGGTGTCAAATATTTGCTGGGATAGTGCAGTGTCCTTTACAATTCATTCTCCTTAGATTAGTAGGGATAATGGAATTCTTGTCTCCCTGCTTCATCTTGATCACATTTCTGCATTGCCTATGACACCTGCTTACAACCTTATGGTTGTCTCCTGCAGTTCTTAATTGCCCATTTTGCCCTTTGAATCCAATTTACAGATCTCTCTGTTTTGACTTGATAATTAGATTAATGGCCTTGCCTTATGTGAATTTTTGAGATGGTTTCATTAATTAATGAAAGCCAGTGGACCAGGATATTAATGAAGACAACCATCTTGTATCCAGGCTTGGAATACTGCATCCAGTTTTGGTCACCACAAAGTAAAAAAGAAGTTAAGACTCTAGAAAGTAGAGTACAGAGAAGAACCACAAAGATTATTAGGGGACTGGAGGTTAAAACATAAAGAACAGTTGCTGGGTATGTCTAGTTTAATGAAAAGAAGTACTAGGGGTGACATGTTAGCAGTGTTCCAATATCTCAGGAGTTGTCACAAAGAAGAGGGAATCAAGCTGTCTCCAAAGCCCCTGAAGGCAGGACAAGAAGCAATGGGTGGAAACTAATCAAGGAGAGAAGCAACCTACAACTAAGAAGAAATTTCCTGACAGAACAATTAACCAGTGGAACAACTTGCCTCCAGAAGTTGGGAATTCTCCAACACTGGAAGATTTTAAGAACAGATTGAACAACCATTTGTCTGACATGGTATAGGGCAGTGTTGGCGAACCTTTTCGGCACTGAGTGCCAAAACGGGAGCACATGCACGCACGCACACACACATGGGGGAGCACAGGAAACTGGAAGAGCAGTTCCCCGGCACGTGCGGGAGTGCTGGAAACCAGAAGAGTTGGTCTTCATATGCATGGGAGTGCCGGAAACCGGAAGAGCTTATATTTTCTGGTGTGCACATGTGTGCCGGCCACTTGGTCTTCCAGTTTCTGGCCAGCACGCATGCGCATTCTGAAAACCAGAAGCTCAGCTTCCTGGCACGCAGGGTGCTACTCTTCCCTGTTTCTGGCACTCCCGCATGTGCCGAAAACTAGCTGGCTGGCATATATGCATGCACCGGAACCTGGAAGAGCAATGAGCGATGGTTGGCATGCTACTTCTGACACGTGTGCCATAGGTTTGCCATCACTGGTATAGGGTTTCCTGCCTGAGCAGGAGCTTGGACTAGAAGACCTCCAAGATCCCTTCTGCTATTCTATTCTATATAACTGTAGGAAGTTTTTATATCTTCATCTATACATCAGCACTGGGCTGTGGACTGGGGATTGTGGACCACTGCTGTAACAGAATCATGAAAATCAGAGATTTCTCTGTGTCTTATTTTATAATAAACAAATCAAGGTGCAATTATCTTGAATTCCTTTCTCATGCTTGCTTCAATATCAAGATTATGTAATCTTGTCTGATCTTCTTATCAGGACTTGTATTGGAAAGGCATTTAATTATTCCTTTGCAAAAGCCATCTGGAAACTACTATGACTGAAATTGGTTAAATGTGAGGTTATCTGCTAGTTATTTAATAAAAGATGTCTAAATATTTGAATAGAAGGAGCTAGTTTTACTCATTAAATTCTGTGAGCTTACATCTGAAAGTCTTTATGTAATTAAGAAAAAAGCTGAAATATGTTCCATTAAAAATAGATAATCTAGAATTAGGGCAATGTGATTAATTTTCTGAGATGTAATTATCAACAAGCAACTTATAAATGGGTTGTGAATAAGAAAATAATCCCAATGTGGAATGAAACACATGATGTCAGAAAGGCATAAAAATGATGGGTTGATCCAGACAAAGAATGGTGAAACATCAAGCCAAGATATCTAAACTTTGATTGAAGGGCCCCAAATCAGCCATTTAAAGTGCTTAAATTTACTTTCAAAGGACAGGACATTTGATTTGTCCCAATTTATTATGAGGAATTGATTGATTGATTGACTGAATGAGTGATTGATTGATCGATTGATTTCCACTTATTTCTGTCTACCAAGCAACTCTGGGCGGCTTATAATACCAATTTTGTCTGCCCTAGTCAGCAATGGCTGTTAAAAGGCCAGTCTTGAATAGGAGAGCAAAACTCTGTTGTCAGCATATAATATATAACCACAAGCATAGTTTTATATGGTCAAGAGAAAAGAAATAGCCTTCAACATTACTCCAAAGGTATTAAGTTAGATGTTAAATAATGTTGGGGACAAAATACAGTCCTCAGATTCATTCACAGGAATAACATTTGTAAAAATGCCATCTTTGCTACATCTTATTTGCAGTTGATTATTTTTGTACAAGCTTTTACAAGGAGTATTTGCTAGTTGGATACCATTGCATTGAGTTTTTGCCAGAATTTGGGTCTAGGCATCAAATTTGGCCTTAGATCCATAAATGCAGCAAACTGTCTCCTTCCTTGAGGGACTGGAATGCTTTTCTGCAACATGAGAAAGGACCCAACAATAATCTAGAGTAACAATGGTTCACTAAAGCAGCTTAGGCTTCTGTGATTAAGAATCCTTTCGTAGAAATGATGCTAATTTATTATTTAGAAATCTGACATACAGTTTCCATATATTAGATAAAAATCGTAAATATCTGTAATTTGTAGGGCTTATTGGGGGGGGTCTCATTTTATGGATTGGGGCATTTAGAACTCTGTTCCAATCCAAAGGAACTACCTTAAGTTGCTAACAACTAGAGGTACTTACCAAATCAGATTTGCCTATATTAAATCAAGAAAAACAAATAATTGTACCAGGAAGTTTCCCTAATTTGAACTGTTGAACAAGGGAAGAGATAGCAGTTCCAGTTATAGGATCCCAAAAGCAGAATTGATAGTATTAAAATTTACACTGTCTGTTTAAAAATCAAGATTTCTTTTTTTAAAAAAACCCTTGAGTAGGGATATTATAAACCAATGAGGTGGAAGATCAGGAAGATTGTTTACATGATATGAAATATTGACTTATTTTAATTGTCTCATAAGAAATACACATTTAATTAAACCAATTATCTATATACTTCATTTTGCTGGTGGCTATTGGATTATAAATTTTAGATCTCTCAATCAATAAATCTTAATTAGAAATAATTGTTTATTAGAACTATTTATAACATCTTGAGAATTCCTATCTCAGTTATGATCTGTTTAAAATTTAGTAGTTTAGGAAGATTTAAATGAGCCAACATAAAATCATTTAGACCTGATAACCATTTCCATTTGACTACTTTGTGCCTGTGAAACTTAGATCACATTTGGGAATTAAAAAATTTCCCAGCTATATCTGAAAATTGCCAAGTTTGAAAAATACTGATAGTCTGCCAGAGTTCAAAGGACTAAAATAAATAATTGTAACTGAATATAAAGGTCTACCTAAATAAATCCTTTATAGTGAGACCAGTATCCCTCCAGCTTTTGGTGAAATATCCTTTGTTTTAAAAGTTAACTTTCCACCTTCTCATTATGACATTTGATTTTGCAATTACCTAATGACAGTTAATGTTGTATACTCACATATTGCTTTGGATGGCATTCTGTCTTCCATAAAATCATTTGACAACCTCAAGGAAAATGTTTGTATAATGTGGATATTACATCAGTTAGCATTGATTATATAAGTTTCCAGAAATATCCAATAATTTAGTGAAATATGGATTATTATAACAGTAGATATGTAAAGTCATACCTTAGTTCCACTACTGTTCCACTACATACTGTTGGTATGTTTTATGTCAGTAAAAAGTTAATTTGCTACAATGCATACAAAATGTATAATCTTTCAAAGAAAATAGTTTAGTAAAATGCCATTAACAACCGGAAAATTCAAAAATTGATTTATTTTTATATAAATAATGGCTACATCCCCAAATGGATTTATAAATTAATTGCTGACTTACTAGAATAAAACACTCTCCTCTGGTGATGAGATTGATGTTATCTGTGTAAGTCCTTGCTCTAGTCCTCACATCTCCTTATTTAGTTTATAGCAACTGGAGTTTTAATTTGCTGATCATATTAACTCTGATTAATAACTAAGCATATTTTCTTTTTTTACATCAACAGTGTGCTGTTAATGAGTGGAAGTGCGATTGGTCAGATATGCTGCCAAGTTATTTGGAACAAAATAGAATCATCTTTGGGACACTGCTAGCACACAGGTAATGCAATTAGGGAAGGGGAAAGTTTTCTTAAAATTTGATCAGTTTTGTGTTGTGTTGAAATGATAAAATGTGAAACAATGTAAAAAGTCATTTTAACTAATGGACTAAAAATTTAAATATAAAGATCTATTTCTACACTGATGCTCATTGCATCTTCAAGGTTGACTCAGCCTTCCATCCTCTCGGGGTAGGTAAATTGAGGACCCAAGATTGTTGGGGGCAATAAGTTGACTTTGTAAAAATGCCGCTTGGGGGGGCCAAAAAGCCCTACTAATAAGCAGGCATATACAATGGAATGAAGGCTATTGCTGAGCACTTAGCATGGTGTTCCATAGACTGTAAGCCGCCCTGAGTCTCCGGAGAAGGGCGGCATATAAATGTAATAATAAATAAATAAATAAAATCTTTTCCACTATCTTCCTTTTTGAAAATATACTTCTGGAAACAAGAGGTGCTACCTTATGTGGGATGTATTGTTTAAAATCCATAGAAACTGATATCATTTCCTTAGATGTGAAATTGTCTTTTAAATGCAATAACTAAACAAACAAACAAACAAATGGCAGCATAAAAGAAGGATGCATGTATGATACTACATGAGAAGCCACATAGAAAGAGTTTGTGTTAATTGAATTATAAATGGTGAGAAAATGGTGAAAAGTAGGATATATATGTATTATTTTCTTAAAGATATGACTTTTTTCATGATTTTATTGGCATTAATGTTCACTTACATGAAAAGATGCAGATTAAGAATGTCTCTGGAGAATTTCTATCAGAACAAATGACCATTATAACTGATTTGCTGTACGATATGTTAAATAATAGTAATGAATACTAAAAAGAGTGGCAAGTTATGTATTTAGTGAAGAGATTATTTTATTTCTTATGCAGTATAGTACTATAATAGAGAAGTATGGGCCTCACAAAATCTCTTGTATAAGAAGAGCTACAGCAGATTTCTGTAACAGCCAGCTATCAATAAATTATTCTATTTGTAAATAAAAGAAAGCTCTGATATGTTGCCCAAAGATAGCCTGAAAGTACATTAGAATATTGTTATCAACAAATGAAAAATTTTAAATTGCTATGCAATATTGAAGAGTTGAAAATGATTTTATTTGAGAATTATTGAAGTATCAATTTGATTTTGATATATAGGTACTCCTTGATGTACAACCACAATAGAATTCAAAATTTCTGTTGCTAATTGAGACAGCTGTTAAGTGAGTTTGGTCCCATTTTACAACCTTTCCACATTTATTAAGTGAATTGCTGCAGTTGTTAAGTTAGGAACTTGATTGTTAAGTGAATCTGGCTTCCCCATTGACTTTGCTTGTCAGAAGGTTACCCCGGGACACTGAAACCATCATAAATACATGCCATTTGATAAGCATTTGACAAGTGACATTTGACATTTTGAACACATTACCACGGGGATGCCACAATGGTCATAAGTATAAAAACCAGTTATAAGTCACTTTTTTCAGTGCTTTTGTAAGTTTGAATGGTCACTAAATGAACTTTTGTAAATCGAGGACTATCTAAACAATTTCAGTTGTAAAAATAACATAACTGATTAGATAGTTTTTACTATCCTGAAATAGCAATGCTACTAAATTCTTAGCTCTAGTGATGATTGTTAAAAAAAATCTATGGTCTGCATTTGGAAACCTATTTCCTTGCAGAATACATTTGTGGTGGGTATGTTAGGACAAAGTTGCAACATTTCTTCATAGATCACTAGATACATGGTTATATATTGTGCACCCAGCCACCGGTGAAATGTTAGTTGCACATATTTAATACGCAGTAGTATTACTATTCTTGTTTGAAATTATCAGAGGACAAGGCATGGTATGGCATGGCATGGCATGGCATGACATAGAACAGAACAGAATACAACAGAACAGAACAGAATTCTTTATTGACCTAGTGTGATGGAGACACAAGAAATTTGTCTGCGGTGTATAAACTCACAGTGTACATACTGTATAGACAGCAAGTCATAGTCATAATGTCTATACATATATGTCATATATGGCTATGTATAGAGAAAATGTTTATATATTTATTGTATTGCTGATTTTCTCTAGCAGCATACTTTAAAACCTTTATTATTATGGTATACATATTAATTCGAACAATTTTCCAAAATATATTAAACAATGTTTTTGGCATTAAGAGTATCTGCATTTAATCACTTAGTATAGAAAAGAAATAGCAATAGCAATAACTTAGACTTATACACCACTTTATAGTGCTTTATAATCCTTTCTAAGCAGTTTAGAGTCAGCATATTGCTCCCAACAATCTGGGTCCTCGTTTTACCCACCCTGGAAGAATGGAAGGCTGAGTCAACCTTGAGCCTAGTGGGGTTTGAAGTGCCAGGCAGCCAATAGTCAGCAGGTGGCCTGCAGTACAGCACTCTAACCACTGCTCCACCGAGGCTTTTATACAGTCTAGCTCTACTTCTTTTATCCTTTTTATAAATATTATCTTTAACAAAGATAAAGTTGTGCTATAAAAAAGACTCAACTGTCATAATATTCCCTGTTTGAATGTCTCATCTATTAATAGTTAAATTCTCTCTACTTTTTTTTCTAAATTAGAGCCTATTTGAAACTGAATGTTAGCCCTGACAACAGCTTATCCTTTCTGTTCTATTGATCCCTTCTCTCTCCCAAATCTACAACGAACTAGTGGTTGTGTGTATATGGGGCATACAGTTGTGACAGCAATATTTCATTGGAAACCTAAATTGAAACCAGTTTCTTTGTGTGCCATATGCTATAGTAAAAAAATATCAAATATTAAAAGTCTTGTCAATGTTCCTTGAAGTCTATAAGCCTATGTATATTCAAGGGCCCGCATAATCTTATTTATATTTTTTGAGACAAAAGTGAAAGATTAATACAGGTTTATCCCCATATAGATGCTTGGAAGCTGTTATTTAGGGAAGTATTGCCTCTAATGCTTGAAGTAACATGTAGTTATCATGATTACTAACTCTTCATAGCTGTATTCTCTTTTACAGGGGACAATTATATTGATAGATTATATGCTTTTAAGTTGTTCTGAATCTTAGGAATGAAATAGTTAATTCATCTCCAAAATGATCTGTCCCCAACCTGTCTCTTCAGAACTTTCAACAGTGCACTCATAGTCTTTATAATCAAGTTTGTACACCTGCTATTGGTTGTCTTGCTTTCTCTTTTCTTCTACATTTCCCAATATTATTGATTTCTCAAGGGAGCAAAGTCTTCAGATAATGACTTCAAAATATGGATATTTCAACCTGGTCATTTTTCCCTTATTTAATAATCTATTTGTTTTCTGGTTGTGCATGGTGTTCTCTGGCATTTTCTTTAACACCAATATTCAAAAGCATCAAATACCTTTTCTTTAGATTTAGATTTATATCTACTGTCAAAGATTGAGGGGTTGTTATATTGTTCATTCATGAAATTAAGTCAGTCTGAACTAATGCTGGTGTTACATTTGTGTCTTCCAGTGATAAAACTAAACAAGCAATATTCCATGATTTGACTAAGACTAATTACTTTACAGGGTGGTCTCATTGAAGAAAATAAAATAATTTTGTATTTCAGCATTATATAATCTCATTTCATAATTAAAGTTGAATAACAACATAGGCTTCTACTTTTTTTGTGTGTTTGGCCAAAATAATTTATCTTGGCTGCATCTTATTTTGTATAAAATGGAAAGAAAAAAATGCTTCCTTCTTAAGCATTTTTATAATTATAGTCTATTTTTCTTTCTTCCAAAGAAAATTTTTTATCTTAATCAATGAATGCAATTATTTGCAGGACATTGAGCCAATTATAATTGTCTTCACACTTCATGTCATATTTTATTAAGAAAAGAGAATTCGAAGACTATAGACAGTTCCATAAAAAGAGAAAGTTTATCTAGTTATCCCAAAGCATTGATATTTTGGGTAGTTATCTTTATTGCCTACTGATTCCTTTTGGTTTAAGCCAGTTGTTCTCTAAGGAGAGATTAAAAATCTTGTGACATTTATAGTGTTCTGATTTGTAAAGTTGGCACTTACTTCATTGTTTCAATGTATTATTAATTGACAGAGATATAAAAAAAATGGAAATTACAACTTCTTCAGTACAATGGCAGCATATGGAAAGATTTCTCTGGAATCATGTAGCAAATTCTTTTTTTCAAATGGAAATTCCTTTGTTGCAGACCTCCAGATTGTTGTGAAGAGAAAATAGTGTCACTCCTAAAGTTTACAGCATATATTTCTGAGGGGAGGTTTTTAAATGAATCTTTAGGTTGACAGTTATGATACAACTGTATTCCTTTTTCTTCAATTCATTTTGTTTAATTTTACATCCTTTTTGATTTGTCTAAAAAAACATAACATATTTTCATTTGCTTTAACCAGGTGTGGGGTTTTTTGTACAGACGCTAGCACGGTAGGATTGCAGTTGAAAGTGAATGAACCAGTGAAGCTTGGAAAGGCCATGGCCCTTCTTCAGATGGTAGCGATAAGTTGAAAGACTCATTAATCAACAGCAGAGTCACAGGTGTGGTGGCTTTCCTAAAAACTGCCAGCAGACTGTGAAAGTCATATCTACCACACAATGCTGTCAAAATGGGATTGCAAACACTTGTCCTTTTTCTCTTTCAACTTGAAAAATGCTATTGTTTAAGTAAGGGAAACAAGCATTTGCACTAATTTTTAAAAACTGGATCTATTTTTATCTCTAAAGACTGCAGTAAGAAAATGTGACTACATCGATTTATATGCACACTAGCTTTGCTATTTAACTAGTTATTGTTTTATAATCCTGAAAGGATCCAGTTGGCTTACAATAATAATTTGTAATTATTAATTACAAGCTTCATTTATGAAGATAATGAAAATTTAATGTTAGTTAAAATCTAAGTATCAGGAAATTAATTTCCATCCAAAGATTGGTTTTAATATAAGAACTGGTATTGAAAATGTTAGGAATGTGATATGCTAGCCATGTAAAAATGTTGCATATATAAGAACATTAAAAAAATCATAATTATAATTTTACCTCTTATTGAAGAGGAGAGGTTTTTGAAGGTCAAACTAGTATATTTTTCTCTCCTAAAAACAGCCTGCTTTGTTTACTATAGCAGAAAGATTTACTTTTTCATGCTCTTTGCTATATCAATGCTATTGTTATTAATAAGGTGAGGAATAAAATTTCCTTTTTCTGACCTCTATTTTTTATACTTCTTTTTGTTGTTCTTTAATTTAGTAATTGCAGCCTTTTAAGAAAATTCACAGTAAAATATAATGAGTATGTGTGTATTAATTGTTCTAATAAAGAACTTTTTAACCACCTGTAAAGAACTAAATCTTTGTCAGTGTGGTTTTAATGAAATTAGCAGTAAAATGATATAATTACTTCTGAAATAATTGCATAGCTTATTCAATGCTACATTTGCTTTAAAAAATGAAGTCACTTCTATGCATAAAGCCAAATTTCAGTAAATGCTATATTGAATTCAATAACTTCTTATTGTTAATGAAGTACAATGAATTCTTTTTGTATGCAGAGCAGCAGAATCTCCTTAATCAAATTTTCTTATCATCAGTCCCAGTTTAAATAGCTAATGTAATACTATTTCACCTGTGGTTTTATTTTCTTTTTTTATTTCCCACTATCTTCTTTTTTGATCAAAATAAGATATAATTGAAGACAGTTCTTTTCTTATGACTTATTCTGTATAAATACCCCAATTTTTACAGGATACTTTATATTAACATAAGAAACTAAAGCAAACAAAAGCATATGTAATTTTTTTCTTAATTTGTAAGTTTCGATTTCTTGTATACTGCTATAATAACTTTTTAAAGATCTCAGATCACTAGGGCACAATGAATGTAAAATGCCAGTATCAGTCAAAGCATATAAGATAGGCTTTTAGGCACCTATCAGATATTTCTGAATCTAAAATGCCAACAGTTAGGAATTCTAATTTAAACCTTCTGTTTTTGGATAGATGGATAGATAAATGGAGTGACAGAGTCTTATACTAATTCTTCAATCCCAAGAGCTCTGAGCTCCTAAACTAAATGGCCCAATTAGGGAAGAGAAGGAATACTAGAAAGAAACACATTTGGGGTTTTGCTCTGGAATGAATAAATTACAAAGTAGCTACATATTTCTTCTGATTAAATTCACTGGAGGTTATTTGAAAACATTCCAATAGTTCATTCCATATCTAAGAAGATGTCATCTTGTTGTATATATAATCAAAGGCAAGTTAGACTAATGGATAAAATAGTTATGAAGCCTTGTTACCTATTTAGGTTAGTTTATGATTGCAGCAGAATAATATCTTCATACTTTTTATTTTTAGCCCCAAATATGTATTAATGATTTCCAGTAAATAGTCAGCAAGGTATATCTGTTATTCTGTCTCTTATGACATATCCCTAAGATTTTGTTTGAAACCTGATAAATATCCTTGAACCCAGGTATTAATTATACTGCTCTTATTTGATTTGCTGCCCAAATAAATCCTTTTTCTAGAATTTGGCTATGGAACTGGATGCAACATTCATATAATTCTTTATTATTGTAGGAATGATCAGGCTGAGCCCGAGGGAGGGGTCAAATGTGTCACCAGTCATGAGTCCCTTCACACCCAAAACAGATCTAAGTCCCGCCCACCTTGAATGCCTTCTAATCTTATCTCCCACTAACTTCCCTTGGCTGTTAGTAGGTCAGATTCTTGTAGAGAACTCAATCTTACAATAAATCTTTATACACATTTGAATTATCTGGATCTCCTGATTTTTTTTAGCACTTGACATGCTTCCCAATGCTTAACATGTTAGAATAAAATATATTTTATTCTGACATTTACTCCTATTTCCATTATCACCATTATCACCATTATCATTATCACCATTAGTCAGCTGTAACAGGCAGCTTCATTTGGAATAGCTTATATCCTGTGATAATACCTTTAACACTATCACACAATATCTGCCTATCCCAAGATTTTGAGAAGGACTCAATAGATGGATAAAAATGCCAAATCCAGTCTAAACATCTAGCTGACTATGTGACCAACTTAAATGCCTAATTTGAACTGAAGAAAAAAACTTACAATACTATGTTACTTCACTTGAGACTTTCAAGAAGAGATTGGACTGCCATTTGTCAGAAATGGTGTAGCGTCTCCCACTTGGGCGGGGGGTTGGACTAGATGACCTACAAGGTCCCTTCCAACTCTGATTATCTGTTATCTGTTACCTTAAGTTAGGCCAGGTCAGGAGACAGATTCTATAAAAGAAATGTTGAACTTTACTTCACTGATTAGTTATCTCAGTATTGAGAGCACAATTTGCAATGCAATCTTCAGAAGCAAGAAGTTTGAAAAATACATCCAAGATATTTTTATCTGTCGATATGTAATTTATTGTTCAAGAAAGGATTACATCCTTTGTATAAAGATTTAAGGTTCCCCTTGCACATATGTGCTAGTTGTTTCCAGCTCTAGGGGACGGGGCTCATATCTATTACAAGCTGAAGAGCCAGACATCTCTGTGGTCATGTCTATACGCCGAAGGCGCACGGTACACCGTTACCTTCCCACCAAAGTGGTCCCTATTTTTCTACTTGCATTTTTACATGCTTTGGAATTTCTAGGTTGGCAGAAGCTGGGACAAGTAACAGGAATTCACTCCATTATGTGGTGCTAGGGATTCGAACAACCAAACTGCCGACTGACAACGGTCGACAAGTGTTTTAGCCACTGAGCCACCACATCCCCTACATCCTTTGTATAAAGCACACTAAATAGGTAAAAGAAATAATTGACCTGACCAAAAAAGCTCAAATAATTAAGATAAATACTAAATAGTATTGCATCAAAATAAATGTCAAAAATTCATTTTTTAATGGAGAGTGTGAGAGAATCTAAGTGGGATTAAGTGGCAAATTATGTTTTGCCTTTGCTACTCTCTATTACTCAGTCATTTAAGTTGAAAGAGTTGCAGTATCTAACAAGAACCAAACTAGCTGATTGAGATCAAATGCTAAACTATAGAGTAGTTTAAGATTAAATGAAGAAGACTCAAAGTTCATATATTCTCCCTTCCCAACTCATTTGAGCATGGCTTATATGAACTCTAAAAAAATGAAGTCTCTGAATTCAAACATGCAGGCACCCTAGTTCAAAGTAAAAGTCAGAACATGTAATTCCGCTTTCTGTTTGCATCAGATCAGAGAAGAGAAAAAGCTTGTACAGGATCTCAAGGCTTATATAACGTAATTACATAAATTTAGCATGATATCTGAAAAGAATCAATGTTACATTCTGCATGACATAGAGACTGTTAAAGCCTGACTCTGTTCCAGGGTTAGGTTAGGATGTATTGGGGGCCCCTATCAGTTTTTTTTCTCTGGATGTTGTTTATATAGTTTTGTTCAGTAAGTCATGTTTCTTTAAATTATGTGATCTTTCAAATAATGTAAATTGCCTAGAATCTTTTGGTAGGAATAGTTAAAATTATTAACAGGAATAATTTGTATGTAACACCATTTTCTAGCCTGGTACCTTAACCATTGTGACAAACTGGCAGTGGTTAAGGTACCACACACCAAAAGACGTATACATATCTTTAAACTATCCCACTATTTATTTATTGATTAGTTGATTGATTGATTGCTATTTGTCATTAGTATAGTTTTGTTTTTATACCGTTATATAATTAATGCTAGTGTCTTAATGTATTACCGGTGGTAAACTCTGTGTATCAATGTACATATCTGTTTATGTATTACTTGATATAGTTATTAAATTATATTGTTTACTATTCCATAGTAATGATAATTTAAATGAATGTTTTATTGAAAATCTAAATTATAATGTTTTTATTATTGCTTCCCTGAAATTTTTGTCTATATGTCTTTCTTTTGATTTTTTTTCCTTTTCCTTTATCTTTTTTATTTATTTCTAGAATAAATTTCCTTACTAATGTAGTAAGTTTTCTACTGTAATCAGATTCCTATTAAAATAAAAGCTAATCTTTTCAGCCATGTGTAACTTGTTAAATAATGAAGTTATTATAAAGTTGGTTTTAGTAACCCTAATCCTAACCCATCTGAGATATATGCCAGATATTTCTAAATAATACATTGAATCTTAATTCAGTATTTTCACTCTTATTTTGTGTATGACATAATCTAACAGACACCTGTTCTTTGTACTACTCTGTAAGGGCTGGAAAAAACTGGCATGAATATTTAACTCATTGAAAAAATTCTGTAGTTCTGCTGATTATCACTGAGTTTCCATGTGCAGGTAACAAAAATGTTCAATCCTAGTTCTGTCCTGTCTAATGACTTATTGCTTTCTTGATATGGAATACTGGAAACATAGCTCGATGAGTTTTTGTTTTGTATTAAAAAAAACATAGCCTATATACTGGGTGCCATTGTTCACAATAAAATTTAATGTATTTGAAAATAGAATTTTAATAATTTTACAATATGTTCTGTTATAACTTGGTATCCCTTTTGCTGAATGCAAGCATTCTTTTAAGGTTTATTTTTTTGTTACTATGTGTGATAGTGAAATAATATCCTCTTTTTAGATTTCTTTTGTATAAGTTACTGTAATCAGACAAATTAAATTCTCTATGCTTAATATTTAAGAAGATAATTTAAACTCAAAATTCTTAGATTAATCGTAATATTTAATATACTCATAGAGCTTCTTTTCATATATTTGTTAAAATAAATGTATTCTATCAGGCAAAATATATGAAAATTGGTAATAGTATGTGAATTTATACAAACATAATTATATTTAATATCACTGAAACTTTATCTCAAATATTTTACTTTTCAAGTTTGCCTTTTTGGCTGAGCAGACATATTCTTGAAACTCACGTCATAGTTTTAAAAATGTCCTTCTATCTTTCAGAAGATTCTTAGCTGCTAGTGCATTTACCATTATCATTATTTTTCACTGTAAACATCATGTATTCTTAAGTTCTATTGGGAAAATGTTTTTTCTATAGTTCTGTAAAATGACTATAAAAAAGATCAGTTGTTCAAGTTAGCCATATTTATTTATATTAGGTTGGCATTTGGTCCAAAGAAGCAGTTCAAATTAAGCAATTATACTACTACATTTAAAGAAAGTAGAATGTGATATAAAAGCCATATGAAAATCTTAAGATTTCATGTCTGTTTATGTGTTATTCAAAAATTGTTAATAACAAAATGGTGCTATTAGAAATTAAGACAATAATTTGAACACAAACATTCATACACACATTTTATTTTCATTCTTTAGCATTTGCACTGGTTATTTTTATTGATTTTTTTATACTTTTAAATGTGTGGGAACATTTCATGGAGATCTTTTTTATATTTAAATGTGCAGGCTTTCTGTCCGACAAGTGTCTCATTGTCGCAATGTCACTACATCTCAAGATCTGACCTTTGCACCATAAGGATTCATGATAGTCCATGTTTTTTACAAACTAGATTGCTTTTGTCCTCCCGCTAGGGGGTATCAAAGCCTTTTGGAGAGCAAATTTCAAGTACTGATTGATTTGTAAAAACAAAAGTAATTTTTTGCATATACTTTGCACCGCCAGATGTCGCAAAGGCTTCATTCATTAAATGTTTTTAATCCAAAATATGGCACTACTAATTTAGTGTTTAAAGGGCCATAACAGGTCAGTAGATTGTCCTTCAAAGATTTGATTTACATATTCACAAATATGTCAGCATGAGAAGATAACCACAAGTCTAACCTAGATGTTACTAGCATTAAATGACTGATACAACTATTTTAATTAATATAACCTTTTTAGTTGGAAAATATTTACTATTTACTATTGTGACCCAATTTCTCCTATCTCTATCCAAGAGAGAAAAAAATCCTTTATAGGTTGAGGTATGACTAAAATATGTAACTTTTTAAAAAGAAAATCTAGAATAATGAGAATGTATTTCAACCAAAATGTATTTATCTGAGTACTAGTTGGCACTTCAACTTCTAAAATGTTAAAACAAGACTTTGATCCTTTTTTTAAGTAACAAAATGAGAAAGGGAGAAGAAAGAAAACAGGGTGTTTTTCAACATGTCTTCAGAATAAATGAGAGGCCTATCAAAAAAAATTGAACTAAACTATTATCTTTTAAAAGATGAATTAACATAAGCACATCATTTAGTTTGTTGATCACATGTTATGTTTTTCTGTACAGAATATCATACACATTAAATTGCAAAATCTAATTTCATTAAGTTGTATTTGGGGATGAGTTTAGTAGAAACTAAAGGAATGTCAAATAAAAAAAGGACAAAAACCATATTCCACATAAACAGATTTTGCAGAATTGGGAAAATTTTGGATAATTGGATAATTTTATCCACAGATCAATGGATAATTTTGCTGTTCAATTTTGTTAATCAAAATTATTTGATTCTTGTTATTTATATCAATTTTATATGCACAAAGAATTTCTGTCCAGTTATATTTAAGATTACATAACCAATTATCTTCTGTTTTCCATCAATTCATCAAATTAGCCTAGGTATTAATTCAATAGAATAAAATTGTATTGTGTTGTAGTGTTCTTAGGGGATTTGCATGGATGAGTACAAATCGTGATTGTACTTTCCCACATTGCATCTATGTATCTGTGCAGTAGATAACTATATAGGTAGATGCTATATAATAGGCAGACACTGGCAAGTTTAGAAATGTTAACAATAACTTTTTAAAATTTATCTGCCATTGTCATTTCCCTTTTTTAAAAATGTTTTTTTAATTATTTCTACAGACATGCCTGATCTGAAATTTGCAATCTTTTGCACTCAAGGAAAGCAGTATTTTTTTCACAAAGGTCTTAATATTTTATTATTTCATTCTTGAATTTTGTTTACTATACTTAGGGAAATGGTATAAAGCCATTTTCAATTAAGTCATTATAATAATTGATTATGTTACATTTACATTCTTTATAATTACACAGCAGATAGACAATTATAATAATAACATAATAGGCAATGAAATACATATACACTTATTTTTAAATAATATTAAGATATTTAGATGTACATTGAAATATTGCTTACTATCATAGTAATTCTCAAGATTTTTAAAGGTAAAATCTAATGGTAAGTGTTTCAGTAAATCTTGAAATGTTTTTATTATAATTTTATGCCAATAAGAATTCATATCAAAACACTTTATTTTGATTATGATTATGTCATGCACCTAAATACACAAAATTGATTAGTATAAAATAATCCAAAATCTAAGAATAATAAAACAAAAAAAAAGAAAATTAGAGAAGTTTCTTTTTACCAATCAAGAGTCAGGCATGTTTTTCTGCTATAGGCCACTATGCAGAATTTAGATACCTTTAAATAAATACACACACACACACAAACACACACACATATGTATTTATGATTAGTTGACAAGCAAAAAAGTAAAGAATGCAATATATCTTTTCAGCTAGGAAGACATCTTCTATTCATTTGTTGATTCCCTGGGCTAAGTTCAAAGTGTAGTATCTGTTGTTACAATTTTGGCAAGAGCTGTTTATCATACCTTGTGTAATAGGAATGTTTAAAAAACAGGCTGTGGCATTTCCTACTGGGCTTCTAAGGAGTATTTACTAAGCATCTTGCATTTACACATCACATTCAAATCTAATATATATAAAAGGATATATTATATTGGTTTATATATATAATTTATGATAGAAATTCAAAAAGTACAGAGAACATACAAGTAAGGCTAAATATAATAAAGAGATACACAGAATTTCTGGACTATAAGTTGATGTTTTTGTTATTTTTTATTTGTTTACAGTAGTAGGTTATTGCTAAATAAATAATATACAAAATATATTTTGAAAATTTCTGGATTAGGCCCAGAGTTACATGAACCTAAATTCTCAGATGAATGTGGGAAAGTTGCAGTAATTTCAGCCAATTATCTGTGTAACTACTTTGTCCTCCAAAATCTGCCCTCTGAGGTCAGTTGGGCCTCTACATCAGATAGAAGTGTCTGCAATTAGGGAGGGGTTGGAGGAAGAAGAAAGAACTGACCAAAATTATTCCCATTTCTTCCACTTAATATTTTTGTTGCATCCAACTTCTGTTTGCAATTGGATCATGGTGAAGAAGATTTGGACCTCCAAATTATTTTTATATTTATGAGTACATTTATTTAAAAAGTATTGTTTATTTATAGCTCTTCCATATAGATTTGATTAGTTATCACTACATCTGGCTTAATACATATGAGAGGAAAACGGAGATGCATAAGATTGGGTAATACAATGTTAGAACATTAGAAAAACAAATATTTTGTGAAAACCATGTATGGTTCTACTTTTTAAATTCTTCCATGTATTTCTTTTAAAAGAGCATCCATTTATGTTACAAAAACACTGGACCATATTTGGATTTGGGTTCTGTATTTGTTCTATATTTAGACTGATTCTCTCTCTCTCTCTCTCTCTTTGTGTGTGTGTGTGTGTGTGTGTATAGTTACACATTCTGAAATTCATGATCTCTTTATGATATGCTAGGAGAAAAAAATGAATCCATTTCAATAAATTAATAGGGATGAAAATCCCAGTCCATCCTTCTTTTCAGAGGTTCACATGCATTATAATGAAATGCATTAGGAGTTTTGTTCACTTGAAATCCAAATGAGACCCATTTTGGCTCACACCCTTGACAATCTCTTTTATAAGCACTGCTGTCTCTTGTTCATGTGTGGGCCTAGTAAAAGGGTTTCTTTGTAAGATGCACAGAGACAATATAATGCCACGAAAGACGAAGATGTCAAAACACAAAGTTGGAGGCAATCTAACCAATGCCTCCCAATTTTTGTCTTTGAAAGCTCTCTTCATTAAAACTATTTAATTGTGAAGCTTATCTGGAGGTAGAGCTGCTGCTTAATATTTTCCAGTGTCATTCCTTGGACAGTCATTTGTAACTTTTTTATATACTTTCAATCTTCATTGTTTAGTAAATTGAATGCCTTATTAGCAGGATAGTACTAGAATGACTTCTGTTTGAATTATTTGGGTGCAATGAAGTACAAATGTTTCATACTTTTCTCTTCTCTTTTCCCTCTTCAAAGCTGCAGGGCTTTATACAACATGAAAAAATTACGTATTATAAAATATACTTTAAATATATTCAGTATTTTTCAATTATCTACTCCTCTTTCTGTTTTCAGTGAATTTATGTTGCCATCAATAATAATATGATTAAATATACAAACATGGATAATTTCCAATATGCCCAAATATAAATGCTATTCAGTTATATAGTTTTCCTAGAAATATTGCATTAAAATAAAAGTTAATTGCTATTTAATATATTAATATATATTGAAATGAGCCATAGCTAATGTGCATTTTTGTTTAAAAATGATCATATATTTATGGACATATATGCTTTTGCAATTTTTCAGAAAAAAATAATAGAACCCCTATGGTTTTATTAAATTACTATTATGAATATTAATTTGGTAAAATACGTTAGAAATAATATATGAAACATGTCTAAGAATGAACAGAAGCAACTATGGCCTGTGTAGCAAGTAAACTTAGTAATTATTTGTGATAGGTAGTTTTTTTGAGTCCCATATGTATGAAAGCTCCAGGCCCAGTTATCTCATCTGTTGGCAAACAGATTTTCCAGGTGCTGAATATTAAATTTTAATATATTATTTAAATATTAAGAGAATCATAGCTTCAGTAATTTTATTCTACAATTGTACACAAAATATACCAGAAGTAACAGCTACCTAAGAAGGGTATATTTGTTTGTTATGGTTCACAACAATAAATATTTGATTTATTTTGTTTATGTAACATTTCATGCATAATATATTAAAACATTATACAATTGTTTATTCGTGTAATTCAAACTACTTTGTGAACAATTTTATGTGAACATAATGAATGAAGGCAGTAGAGCTCCAAAATACGGTCAGGAATATAACTAATTCCATAACTGCAGTTGCATCCTGTTGCCAACTTAATGTTAGCCATTGTTGATAGGTCTTTTTTGGAATCAGGAAATATTTGTAGGAGGACAAGGTTTAGTTATTCGTTCTTATTAAGGAGTATTATTTATTGACTTACTTATTAATTCGATGTAAATGGCTGCAGGGATATAACTTTATGTGCAAAGTTGCATATAATAAATTTCTATTCATTATTATTAAATAAGTATATATAATTACTCATTGTATCTATATCCTACTAAAACTCTTGTGTCTCAAATGGAGTAACTTACAGAATATTGGGACATATTACTCCCATGCGAATAAAGTTTGTAAGTTCTTGACATTTCCATGCTGCAGTAATGCTGCTGCTGAGCACTGTGGCCAAACTGCTGCAATCACATGATCCTCATTTACAACATTCCCTAACACAAATCAATAGGGAAGCTTGCAGGGACAAAGTCAGTGGAGATTAAATGACCACAGCTGATAGTGGGAGCACAAAGACAAGTTTGGATCTGCACCTTCCTTCCTGGGAAGCTTACAGGAAGAAAATCAGTGACGAATCTTATAGGAAAGGTTATAAGTTCCTTGGGTAAATGTTCCACACTCAAGCAATCTGTGCTTGCAAATATATCTGAAAGATAATCCAACAGACCATGGGTTGTCTAGAACTATTATGGTTCATAATATTTACTGTTATTCATATGGATAAAGAAGTTTGTTCATTGTATTCATAAAAATTGTATAACAACTTCATAGATAGATCTTACTGACTGAAATCCCATTCTGTGTATAGTTTTTTTGATATGGTTTCTAATCTGTAGAAGATTGGGAGATTCCTGGAACACTTTGGGTTAGTGCAATCATCTGTATAAAAAAAGAGAATGGAAACTCTATTAATGTAGGTAGAAGTCGAATTATATAATACTTAATTTAATCTTTCATATTCAATACTAATATGAAAAAAGCAATTGAAAAAAAACTGGATGACATTTTATGTGCAGTATTATTTCAATTTTTTATGACTGAACAGCTTTCTTCAAACTATAATTTTATTTTGCAAAAACATTTTATTTTAAAATAATATATACGTACTAAAAGCAATACTCATTTAAAAAAAACACTTTGAAGTGGTTGCTGCAATCTTTCAATAATCTGCTACATATATTATTTACATAGCCTCTGAAATGTAACATTAGTTCTAATCTGTGCCACCACTTTAAAATAGTGGAATAAACTATTTTTTTGGATGAAAAACAAAATATTTAGCGAGATTATTATATTAATTTATTGGTTTCAGAAAAATTACTAGCTCTGGACTCTGTTTTTAAACGTTGTGAATATTGGTCAACAAGCTACCACTCTAATACACATCAATTAGAAAGCAAATGTTAAAATTGAAATAATATTTACACATTTACACAATTAGCAACGTTTTCTTCTATTTCTAGCAAAACAAGGATCTATTTCCATTGTTAACCTACATCTACTTACAAATGAGCCAAACATTATTTTAAAAATAGCAACTTGATTGAAACAGTTGCCCGCCACTATTCAAAGTGCTTAGCATTTTGTGGAAAAGCTGATTAATAACATCTTCACTGATATTAGGAATATTGGGGATATTATTGTCCTTTGAAAACTGAAAAACTGTCAGCCCCCATGAGGAATTGTTGGTAGAGACTACATCAGCAATTATGTGAAACCCTAAAAGCCAGAAAAAAGAGCTTCTGTTAGATTCCATGTTGTAGGAATCTGTATAAAAGATCATTATTGGAGACATGGATGTGGCAAGGGCTGAGGTGTTTTTTTTTTCTTTAAAGAGTCAACAGTTACTTGAAGAGTATTAATACTTTAACTTAAAGGGAATAGTTTTATTTTAAATAGCAACATGTTTTTTCTTATAAATGATAAACAGATAGACACAATTCTCTATACTCTTTTATTCTATATTGTCCTGGATAAAACCACAATAGTGTTAAAGCATTAAAATATGATTTCTTACAGTAATAGTAGATATCCAAAATTTATTTATTTATTTAAACGTGTTATGACTGCTCAATTCTGCAACTTTGGATGGCTTACAAAATGTAAATTATGTGCATCTTAATTTCACATTTTTAATTAGGAAAAAAATATTTTACTCAGTACATATTATAGATCCTAAATAAAACTTTGCAAATTTGTTACATCTGTGATTCAGTTGGTTGTACTGTCAACTGTTAAGCCCAAGTCCAGTATTTGTCTTTTTCCACCAAAAATAGTCCATCCCACTTAGGCATTCTTTTGGCAGTGTGGAAATACTTCTGTATGTGGGAATATTGGTTTTACATCACTTTCCCCAGGGGATGGGATTCTACCTTGTCAGTCCGGTTCTGTTATGATTCTGCGCAGTTTGGAGAACTGGCAAATCGCTCCACTGGCTGGCCCCACCCTGCCCACTCGCTCCTTACCTTGCATGTGCACCATTCAACTAGCCTGCCTTTGGTAAGTTGCTATTTTTCCTTTTGTTCCCCCGACCATCAGATTTAAACTAGCTAGAAAGCAGGAAAATATTGGATTCCTTGCTTTCTAGCTAGTCTAAAAGCAGAGCTGAACTTTTCTTAGAACTGAAACTTCTATTTTTCAGTACAGACTCAGGCAATAAATTGCAGAATGGTAGATCTCTGAGTGAATCTGTGATTCTGTGAGCAACTCAATCTGCCTGCCTGGTTTGCCTGATTTTGGGTAAAAGTTGCTCTGTTGTTTTTTTTTTTAAATCATTATTTACATACACAATGTGTTATGAGTTAATTTTGTGAGTTTGCTTGTTAGGAAACTTTATGAGTTTGTTTACAAGAAAATTTTATATGACAAGACTCAGGCAATAGATTGCAAAAAGATAGATCTCTGAGTGAATCTAATTCTGTGAGCAACTCAATCTGCCTGCCTGCTTTGCCTGATTTTGGATAAAAGTTGCTCTGTTTTTAATAAAAAAATTCATTATTTACATACATGATGTGTTGTGAGTTAATTTTGTGAGTTTGCTTGTTAGGAAACTTTATGAGTTTGTTTGCAAGCAAATTTTATATGACAAGACTCAGGCAATAGATTGCAAAAAGATAGATCTCTGAGTGAATCTGTAATTCTGTGAGCAACTCAATCTGCCTGCTTTGCCTGATTTTGGATAAAAGTTGCTCTGTTTTTAATAAAAAAAATTCATTATTTACATACATGATGTGTTGTGAGTTAATTTTGTGAGTTTGCTTGCTAGCAAATTTTATATGACAGACTCAGGTAGTAGGTTGCACAAAGATAGTTTCCTGAGTGAATCTGTGATTCTGTGAGCAACTCAATCTGCCTGCCTACTTTGCCTAATTTTGGGTAAAAATTGCCCCTTTTTAATAAACAATTCAATATTTACATAAATATTTACAATATTTACATACAAGCCATGCCCAGCCAGTCACGTGACCACACCTGTAGCAAGCCACATCCAGTCAGTCACGTGACCACCAAGCCACACCCACAAATTAGGCCACGCCCACAGAACCAGTTGTTAAGAACTTTGAATCCCACCTCTGACTTTCCCTGACTGTTACTAGAAGTGAAATATGAGCCCAATGATTGTGGTTTATTCAACAGCCATGGTTATACTAGCTATGGTTTGGTATGATGGTTCAATCTGGACAGTGATATTTTGCTAAGTCATAAGTTTTTTTGTACAAATGAAGATGTTCCAGTTCATTTTAAATTCATGAGCATAATAAATGTAACATATGCTTATAATCATGGTTATGTTAATGTTAGCACATAATATTTTAAAGATATATGGCCTTTAGAGGAGGCCTTTACAGTTTAGTATCATCTATTATATATAAATTGGTTCTTGTCCTTTAGGTCTTAGAATTGTCCTCCCATAAAATGGCATTTTCTAGAATTTACATTACTTCCAAGTAGATGTCCAATACCAAAACTACTTCAGAAACATGGGAGGATTTGTCATTATATTTATTTTGGAGTAATGCTTCAAATACTGGGAAGAACTCAAATTATATTTATTTCTTAAATTAATATTACCTCATTGAAATTGATTTGCAAAACCACATAGTCCCAGCAATATGGGAAGGAGCTATGCTGTAACACTTTGCTCATCTTGTGGTACTTTCACATTATATTATAAAAAAGGCTGATTTCTTATATTACTTGACATATGTCTGTAATACCATACTTTTCAAAAACTGATAAATATGGAAGACATTATGTAATACTATTTGTACTATGATATCTGCTTTTTTGCGACTGACATTAAATTATGCAAGTTTTGAATTTTAACAATGTTTGCAACATTGAATTCAACAGAAATGACCACAGAAGACTGAACAAATCTAATTGAAGGTAGCATAAAAGACACTAACTATTTGTAATAGGTCTCATTGTAGCATAATTATATGATACAGAAGCAACTCTACTTTCTTTCCTGCAATGTATTAGTATATAATATTTTAAAAATCAAGAATCTCATTTCCAGGGACAATAATGATAGTGTGGAATAGTAAGATACAAATCATAGCTATCACTCCTATCAGCTAAGCTATTTTGTTTTTCAGGTTCTTTTTGCATTCAAAATGAATTTAGGAATTAAAATCCTGTACTTCAAAGATTGTAGAGGCCTACAAAACATATGTTCAACACCTATCGTTTTCCATGCTCAGCAATTAAAAATGGCTTTGGGCTTTTTTACCCTCAGAGGTTTGCCAACTGCTATGTCTTTCAACATTTGTAAAATGATTTCTTCATTTGCCGAAATATGAAATTAACTGAATATAAGAATGGTTTGAAAAACCTTGGAAAAAGTTTATTTCCAAGGGTTTTGGTTTTCTGATCTGTTATTTTTCAGATCCTAAAGACAAAAGTAATAAGTCCTTTGTCATGGATAACAAAGAGACGATTTCTTTTTAGTATTTGTATGTTGTCATGCCAGGCTTAGGAAATTAGCTTAATTTATTATTTAAAACACTGGTGGGATTTCTAATTGCATTCATCATTAGATATGACATGTTTAGAATCAAGAACCGTATCCAGTGAGAATTTTTCAGATTGAATTTTGAAACAAAAATATTTTTCAAGAGATCCCTAGCTCTTCCTTGTTACTATGACAACAGTTCTATTTGTGTGAGAGCTCAGTCCATGGCCAATGAGAGAGCAAGCAGCATCAACTAAACATACGAATACATCAAAGACAAATTCATATACTCAATCTGATCAGCTCAATTAATGTAAGAACAGAAGCTGAAGGGGGTTAAAAGAGGGCACCCATTCATGATAGATAGAGCTTCTTTTAGCAGAATATCTACATTGGCCTTTGGGGGGAGGAATTTAGCGCACTGTCAAAAACATTATCAGAAAGGAAAGTACTAGGCCTCCTACACCTTACAGATATGAAGCTGTCAGACAAAGAATAGCACTATTCATTAAATGACACTTATTTTCTCCCACTTTACAAGAATACAGCGAACAAAACAAGCAGGGGAGCAGCTGAGAAAGACACTTTTTTCTTTTCCTAGTGATGACAGACATGCAGCAATTATGGTGATAACTAAGGAATACTAAGCAAGAAGCCAGCTTCCATTCGGTTTATCACCTCAAATTTTATGTTACTAAATTTGCATGCAACTCTTGTTTTCTTTTATTATTTACGTCTGGGGGAAAATTAGATCCTTTTGTTTTTAACATGGCATTTTCAGTTTTGGTGAAGAGTTCCTCTGAACTATAGATTTACTTTTACTTTTAAATGGCGATATCAGGCCTGAAATACTTTTTGAAGTGAGGTATTTTCAACACAATAAAAATGTTCCTCTCAATGGCAGAAGGAGGAAAGAAATAGCATTAGAGTAATGGCAGGTATTGTGTTAAATTTCAGCTACTCATAGTGTAAAGGAAATATAGTGAAGGTCTGATTAATTGCTGTGTTATGGGTGTACAAAAATAAAGATATATGTGTGTGGTTGACTTTAATATATTCATTTCACCTATCTAGAAAAAAGTAAGTAATAGAAGGTGCCAACATTCTATAGTTTATAATAGGTGGAAGGAAAAAGGAGTTCCCTCTGAGTTGATAGGTTTTATGAACCTTATGTTTAAACCAAAATAGTTTGATTCCAGATGTATTATCAGTAGGCTGCTACTTATATCTGCATGATCTTGGACTGATTGAATCAAACTCTGTAGCCATGTGCTCTATAATGTGCTGTCAGGAAAACCTGACAATTGTAATGAAAGAACAATAAATGTGGGATAGAAGTAATGTTAGGATCCAGCTAGACTCTATGAAAACTGATAGCTGGGATATTGGCTCTTATGTACTCACGTATACTAATCCCTTTGAGAATTTTTTTTTTTTTGAATGAATTAAAATCGTCCCCTGATTCAACAAAGAAGTAGGGAGAAAATCATTTAGTGAACCTGTGGATTTTGCCACAAATCCTGTACTTACAAGCTTGCAATTCTGGGCATATGGGACTCAAAAAAACATCCCATAAAATTTTCCAAGTTGACACTTGGAAACATAGTGTGTGTGTGTGTATGTGCATGTGTGTATGTATATATAGTATGTTTTGAAAAATGGTGAAGTTACTACCTTTGACAGAATTACTTAGAGAACTATTGTGCTTCTGAATAAAGATATTTGGGCTTCTCATATGCTGCTTTTGATCATTGAAAGGCAGAACAAACCTATGAGCAGTTTTTATCTCTAAGCTGGAACTTGCCAAAGTGATTAATCGGGATCTTAGTATGTTAAAACTAGTAGAAAAGATAATTATAGTGATAATTACTTACACTGCGTGGTTGTAAATTCTGTTGGTATTCCCAGTCATATTGCCAAGCTGAAATAAATAGCATAGAAAACAACAGTCAATATGTGGCAGTGATTTAAAAAAAAGGACAGTAATATTCTAAAAACATGCTATATCTTGTCACAGATGCTGTGCTTAACTCTTAATAGACAACTGATAGAAGCTACTGAATATCCAAAGTTAAATTTGAATTCTCTGGCACCCCAGACAGAGCTAGACGTAAGGGGTAAATAAATCCTTTTGACAGAGATACAGTCAGGATAGAAGGGAAAGGATGTCATTCCTATCACAACAGTCAGTCAGTGTCATGGTATAAGTGGCCTGTGCATAACATCCATAAGCAATAGGTCTCTAAGAAATGAATCTGAATCTGACTGAAGTACAAAAACACATATAAAGCCAAAACAAGAGTCTCATTCTACTATGTTGTCTATGGTGAAATCAATTTTTACTGCCTAGATTTAACATATAAAGAAATAATACTCATTCTGCTTATGGTATTTTATTTTATTGGTTTTAAGATATTTTATGAGTTTTACATTGTATACAGTCTGGATCCTTAGGACACAAGTGGAAAATACATAAATATAAATAAATAAATGGATCGATACGTTAATATGGAATCAAACCTCACTGAAAAACACATGAGGCTGCTGCTTTGATTCTTAATTAGAGCTTCCAAGTCAAACTTGCACTCCTAAGACTAATTGGAGTGACAGGTAGATAGACCAGTGGTGTTATCCATTTAATAATACTATGTATTAAGTGGTAGGTATTATTTGTGGGAGGAATGATTTGGAAAACCCAAGTTTAAATGTCATCATGAATTTCACTGGGTGACCATGTGCACATTACTATATCTTGGAAGAACCAACGTATAGACTTGTGAAGAAAAATGACAGAAGAGTTACATCACACTGAACTGGTCACAAGAAAATCAGGGCAATACTTATAAATAACTGATTGCTTTATAGTTTGAAGTTCTTTCCCATTACGTGCCCCATCATAAGAATAAGAATTAGGAGGTAGGTCTTTTATGCTAATGTAAAAAAAGACAAGTAAAAATGTTTCTTTTGTTAAGCAGCATCAGTAATCAAAAGTCTGTGTCTTGAAGGTTAGATGACTGACAAGTCTTCCCTATCAATTACTATCCATCAAGCATTTTAAAAGTCATAGTAGCTTTAGAAACGAAATTATTATATTCTTTAAGAGTATCTACTGCTGTAAATCAGAAGTTATAAACCCAAATAACCTTGTTCTAAAAGTAGAAGACAGTAAAATTCATCTTATTTCAAATATTCCTATATTGTTTTTCATTTATATAAATATAAAATTGTTATCTATAGTTTTAGGGGATAAAATTAATTTGCTATTGTATATTGTATATGCAGTGACATAAACCTATTGCACACTGGAGGTTACCCTTGTTACTTAGTCTACATTTTTGCAAAATACAGAGTTTGTATTTTATATGTGCATTGGTGAAATATCAGGCAAATGCCAGTTATAGGGAGTTACAATCACCTAATCAGTAGAGAATGTTGAGAGAAATGTCTATAATTTACATTCAGTGATGATGAAAATAGTAAGTTCTTATATTATTAAAATATTAATATTGACTGCTGATTGAAAGATACTGAATTATTTGTGAATATTACATGATCTGCAATTTATCCTGTTACTGAGCAGAAATTATTTAATGCAGAAATATTTTGTGCTATGCATGGTAATATCACATGCAAGAAGCTTTCAGCTGAGGCTTTTAATGAGCAGTTGCTAGGCCTTCTCATGTAATTCTAGATGACATCAGAAACAAATTGTAATCCTCTTGCATTTTCTGCCTGTTTTCTCATTCAGTGAAGGAATAAAATAATATACCAATAGCTTTACTGGAAATGAAGATAGCAAAATATATATTTCAGAACCTGCAAAAGAATTAATGCTATTTATCAATGATGTATTTGGGATTCCCTTTTTTGTTACTTAATATGACATTGCAAATACTTCCTCTTAATCTATTGGCATTCATTGTTAATTAATTGCATTAGACCCCCATCAATCTACACACCCCAGTAATGAGTAGAATAATGGAAAACAAAATACTTTTTTAAAGAGTTTACATGCATAGATTCTGGATTTAACCTTTTAAATGTGTTATTCCTTCCTAAAAAGTGTCCCTAAGTGAGCTGCTTCCAGGAAACATCCACGTTCTATCTATTTCTCACAAATAAGATTTAAAGGTAGTATATTGAAAAGTACAATCTTACATTAGTCAAGAGCCAAGTCATTGCATTTTATCTCATTTGTAGTTTAATTGTATTTGACAAAATTATAATTTCAATATTTAAATAATAATTAAATGTTGAAATTATAATTATATTTAATTAAATAACTTGGAATTTAAATATATAGATATTTAAATATTATTTAAAACCTAATTAGAACTGTATATTATTTGGGTTATATTGTTCAGAACTTATTTTACCATCTATTTTGTTTATTTCAATTTACTTGTAGTTTCCAATATGTTGTTTAGTGAGATGATTTATTCAAATAATCATATCATATTTAATAAAGAACAATCCAAGGCAAACAGAGCAAATGTCTTTATCCATAAGCAACCAAATGAGAAATGGATTTTTATTCAGTCAAATCTTTTTAGTCAATGAAACTGCACTTTCATGCATACTGCACACAAGTGATAATTAATATAGTCTAATTCAGGACATGATACTTGAATTGATGTACTGTCATTGATTCCCCATGTTAAAATCAAACCTTGACAGGAGTTTAATACCCTGGAACAGGTCATCATATGATAATACTTCTTTTGCTTTTCAGTATTTGTCTTCAGTCAAGCAAAGTATTACAAGATAGGTTAAAAAAAAGAAATAATTACAAATGAAGAATGACGCAGGCTGTGAATAGAACATATGTTAGGCTAGGCAGAGGCATCAGTGAATTATATCATTTTGTGATGAAGCAGCACTGAGGCTGAACGGACCTATTTCAGACCTTGATGTATTTTATCTCTACTGTATTTGGACTGTCATCCTTCGAGAAAGACTTTGTGTAATTGAGAGTCAACTCTAATCTTCATGACTCAAGCATGAAACATAGACTAGATGAAAGTATTATGGAAGAAAGAGAAGCATCTAATATTGTATAAATGAGTTATAACCTGCTAAACCACAGACTTTCAGTGAAGTAATGTACAAAATATAATTTCCAAAGACATTAATTTCAACTGTGATACATGTAACTCTTTAAAATTATATCAATTACAAATATTTTGATGTGTTAAAATAATTTTTATGTACATCTTTAGAAATACTTTTGACTGAATTTCAAAGCATCAACTACATCACTTTGATGATCAGTAATTCTAGAAGTTTTTAGATTGTCATATTGACTTAAAAATATTTGATGAAAATAACAAGATTACAGTTTTAAAGCTTGCTGCTATTATTATTATATACACAGCAATGTAAAATTATATCTGCTAGTTCTTTAGCGGATATTGACCTTCATATGCCTTAAGTTCTTCCCAAGAACTAGAATTTAGAAATGTATGGTTGTAATATATCTGCAGATCCAATTAGTGTGGTTTTATGTGATTGACAGATAGAAATTTTGTCAATGCACAGATTTTTCAATGCTGCTGCTGAATATTTTTTGGTATGACACCCAGGTTCATTGGGATCACCATGACTGGTTTATGCCATAATCTTTCAAATTTGATTTTCAAAAATCCATTCTTTCTGGTCTTTTCCAATTTTTTGTATTCTATTTTACTGTCCCCTGATAGTTGCATATCAATTATTCAGACTATCTTCTTTTCAACCACAGTTAAATTTGGTGGCTTACGAACTTTATCAATTTGTATTTGGAAATGCCACATTATTTTAATTTTGTAACAATTTTTTTATGGTTCATCATACAGTAGATATTTTGACAGGATTTGGCATTTTTATTCACTTAACAAGTACTTTCCAAGAACTTGGGATAGGCAGGCATTGTTTATAATTGTATTCAAATTATTATTATAGGATGTAAGCTGTTCCAAATAAAGCTGCTTTTTGCAATTGACTGATGGTGAATTGTCAATGCTGACTGTGTTCAAATGGTGCTCCAGATGTTTTGGGTTTGCATATAAGCACCTATTACTATTGGTACTATCTTTGCTGCTGCTTCTTTTTTTTTTTTTTTGCCCCAGTTCTACTTCTGTTTGCAGTTCTTTGTATTCTGTGGTTGTCTACAGTTCTTTCTGTTTTTCTGTGTCCAGGTTTTGCAATGTCCATTATCCAGACCCTTTTTTAAATCTTTCTTATGAACAGTTGTTAAGTTTGAGGTGTTATGTAGCAGGCACTTGTTTGTCTGAACTCCAAAGTCCAAAAACACTTTAGCTTTTTCATTTTTATTACTTTGTCTATTTTGTGGTCCTGTCAGTTCTAGCTTGCAGGTAAATGGTATTCCTTGCAAATATTCTAGTGCACTGTTGTTGCTATTTTGTCATGCCATTGCTTGTAGTCAGTGATCTTTTTGCAGCAACTTATTAGATGGTCAGCTGCCATTTCTTTGCAAAGACACATTCAGTGTCTATTGTTATTTTCTCAATTCTGACTTTAGGGAATAACCAATATAGGGATACTATGACTGGCTTATTCTCATTCAGCTGGCACACTAACTGTTGTTGGAAGAAGCACTTCTTGGAAGTAAATAGTGGTACTTCTAAAATCACTCCCCAATGTTCATTTGTTCTTTCAGAGGATGTGCAGTCTCATTCAAAGCATTTAACATCCATCCAGTGGTCTAGAAGAAGAATACTAAAAAATTATTGAGAAATAATGGACAATGAGGTTGCATTGAGAAAACAATAACAAAATACTTCATTAATCCCTTATGCAGTCCTAAACCCAGATTGGAAATTATTTTTTTTACAATAGCATCTATAGCTATTCTACTCCTGAACAATTATCTAAAATGGTATATTAATTAATTGGTTAAGGTCAAGTGTATGTTTATTGAGGAGCAATTGCAGAATATGTATGTCTCTTTCCTTAGGTTAGATCAGATTAGCAATAAAGGCAGGAATCAAGGATACATAAGATCAGAAATTTAACTTTAAACATCTGAGGTCCACAATTTGGGCCTCAAAATCTAAACACAAGTAATATGGGAACTTGAACCCTCAACTGTACTTGCATCAACTGTAGCATTCTACTCAGCACTTGGAAGAGGAATTTTATCCATAAAGTTATTTGCAAATGAGTCACAGCAGGTATTTTTAAGCTCCAAAATATTATACAGTATGGCTTAACAATGGATTCTCATTTGTGTTTGATTTTTGCAGTGAGGCCTCCCTCATTTGTGAGTTGTAGACTGCCAGGAATCCTTGTAGAGGGGGAATGAGGTGTGTGTGGAAGTGATATAATGATAGAAAAAAAATGTAATTTGTATTCTTATAATCTCCTAGCCTGTTTTGTTATCTCTAGCAAAATCAAGACTGTTTGCTGGGTCCATCACCAATGCAGAGAGCAGATAATGGTCTTGATAGGCATTGGAATCATAGCTTGTTTATTAATGGGAACATTTATCTTTTTCTGTTAGTGTAGTAAGACTGACATTAGATAGATACCTGAGGGGCACTTCAACCTAATTGTGCTAGCAAAGCATTATTGGGAATAATGTGGAAGTACACTTAACGAGCATTGCTATGGTTAAAAAAAAAAGTAATTTAAAAGTCCCTGCTCAAATGTGTATGAAATTTCACCTTATCACTTCATAATGAATTTCATGTATGCAGTATCTTGAAATATGAAAACTGAACTGTTATAAGCATTTTCATAGCATAATTTATAAACGTATGTAATTGAAACTCTATACTAATTTTTATTAAATTTGGCAGGGTTTATTCCCTCATTAATGGATTAATTTCATTCAAATAATCCATTATCATAAGAAACTAAGGTACAAGTATTTATTTGTTTTCACCAAGGCCTCTAGTTTTTCTGAGTAGGAATAAATTACGCGTAGTCAAGTGCTTTCTGAGCTGATAATCAGTTTCTTTCTCTAAAGGATGTATTTTAATTTTTATAAAATCCTGTCTTGGGGTCTTTTGCTCAGATATGCTTCTTGGCTTTTATTTCTGTATTTACTTAAAGATTTAAAATCCTAGAAAATTATTTTAGTATTTTTTGCACTATAACACGCTGTAGACCATAAGATGCACCTAGCTTTTGGGGAAGAAAACAAGAAAAAAAATTATTGCTTCTGCCTCCCAGTAATTTTCCTCCTTGCAGCAAACAGCAAACAGCCTGGTCAGCTTTAGCATAACCTGATTTAGCATGCAGCTGATTCGTGTTTGGATTGGCCTCCTGGAATAGCGCCAATCAGCTGTTCCAGGCTGCGGGGATCACCACCACCTACCGCCACCACCTATCGCCTCTGTGTGCCCCATTTTTGACTTCTGCACGTCCTGTTTTCAGCCTCCGTGTGCCCCGTTTTTGGCCTCCACGTGTCCTGTTTTTGGCCTGTTCCAGGTGGCGGGGATTGCCACTGATTGCTACCACCGTGAATTGCCACTGCTGTTCATTGTCACCACTGCCATTCAGCAATGGCAGCAGCGGTGATTGGTGGTGATAGGTGGAGGCGTCGACAATCCCCGCCACCTGGAATGGACTAAAATTGGGACACGTGGAGGCCAAAAATGGGGCATGCAGAAGCCAAAAACAGTGCACGCAGAGGCTGAAAATGGGGTATGTGGAGGCCAAAAATGGCTGAAGGGTGGGGCCGGTGGATAGGCAGGGCTTCAGCAACATTCAATCTATAAGACGCACATATTTCCACCCACTTTTGGGCGGGGGGAAGTGTGTCTTATAGTGCAAAAAACAGTATATAGTTTCAGAGCAAATGATTATATGTATAGGTTAATTTAAAAAAGCATCAGGATGTGAAGATTTTAATTAGATAACACTAAATGAAAATTGGCCCATTAAAGCCTGTTAGTTGCTTCATCAAATAGGGTTGTAGATGGATTCTTATTCATTTTATTATGCCATTTAGCAGAGTAATGCAGCTGGACATCTTTCTAAGATCCTTAAAGAACCGCCTGCATATGTCTTTTTTAAACTTCGTAAAATAATTGAATTTATTAACCAACATATACATTTGTGTGCTGAGTGACATCTGAATTTAGTATCAATGCATGGGGAAAAAATCTGTATGGAAACTCAAAGGAAACATCAGCTCAATGTGCTATAAGATTGGAAAATGCAAATTCAGCATATACTGTGAACCAGGTTGAATTTAGAATGGAGTTATTATAATAGCATTATAAAAAACTATGGCATGGAAATATTGCAAGTAATGTGGATGGCTCTGGCTACTATGCATATAGTTACAAATAACTCCTTTTTGATCAAATGATTAAACTGGGAAACCTAACTATTGCCCCAAACTATTTCCCCTTCCAAGATCTTCTTACCTTGCCACATGTAAAGTTTACTCAAAGAAAGAATAATTTTTCAAATAATTGGGGTGAGGGTAACCAGATTAAATAAAATATAATATATATTTAACAACTTCCTCCATTTTGGCTTATATTAATTTTTTGCACATTTAGTAAGTAAAATATGCAACAAAATTAATATAGTTAATAAGATTTGATTTGATTAAGTGTCATAAAGTCATTGTCAATTCTTAGTTATTACATAAATTTTCTTGCTGACAATGTCCTTAAGTTGGCCTTTCAGGTCTTCCGATACATTCATTACCATTCCATTCACCTTGCTGCTGTCTTTCTCTTTTCTTTCCTTCCACCTTTCCTAGACTTAGAGCCCTTTGCAGAAAGCTAGGCCTTCACATAATGTATCTGAAGTAGAATAATAAGAGCCTAGTCATTTGTCCTTCGAGTGAGAACTCTGTGTTAACTTTTTTCAATGATCCATGTTTTGTTTTCTTGGCTATCTACAATATTCTCAGGAATCTTCTCCAATATCAAAATTGGAAAGTGTCAACGCTCTTCCTGTCTTGCTTCTTCATAGACCAACTTCTGCTTAACCTCTTCTTCTGCATCAGTGATTGCAGCATAAATTTGAATGGTTGTCATTTTAAAGGGTTGTCCACAAAGTCCTTGCTTATTAATTGTATTGTGATCAAGTATTGATCTTGCTATATCCTTCCTAACTATAAATACAGTGCCATTTCTTCTTTGTTTTTCATGTCCTGAGTAATAAACATTGTGATCTTTTGACTAAAAGTTGCAATCTCAATCATTTCATTGGTCTATTATGTCAGTTGTACTTGTTCCATTTCTTCTTCACTATGTTGAACTTTCCTGTTTTGAGCTTCTTAGTTTCCATGTTCCTTCTGTAATACCGACTTTGCAGTTTTTGTTTTGTTTTCCTATATGACTTGCAGTTGTCCCAAAAGACTTTAGCCATGTTAAAGACCATCTGTACTTCAAAAAACTTAAATAATCTCTCTGTAGCATATTGAGTGCCATCCAACCAGAAGGCCCATTATCTAGCATGATTTGTCAATGGTTTTATAATTTCTATGCATTTCTATAGTTTTCATGATAAAATTATAAAAGTGAATAGCTGAGATGACCTTCACATCTGTTAGGATGTGAGGATTATTATCCAGGACTGAATATGCCACAGCTTAGAAGATAGCTGTATACAGTGCTTCATTGCAGCCACACCTTCTAGGTCTATGACAGTTTGCTGCCGTCAACTCACCATAGCCAACTAACCACAGCCGACTTGCCATCAGCTTGCCATGGTGAACTTGCTGTGGGACAAAAATTACATTAATATCAGAGAAATGGTGGAATAGAGTTGGTTTTGTTTCTGATGTGTTTAGTTTACTTCAAATCTTTGGGATGAATATGAATCTAGATGTTTTTGTCTAGCATGAAATAAAAACAGAATTTAGGAACTGTTAGAATTTAGGACATGTACAAGTATGTCTTTTATCTATTATGCTTCTATTACTTACCTTTTAAAACTAGAATTGTGTCATAATATGGTATTTTAAAATATAGCATATAACTATGCAGAAAACAGCAATGGATCTTATTATTTTTTACGTAGTTAATTTATTGTTGTATAATATAGAAAATATTTTATAAATATTTTTTAATTCTTGCATATTTTTTCTTTATAACACAGAGTGTTGATGAAGTGCAACAGACTAGTTCACTGTTAATTACAGGATTTCCTTTCCAGATTCCAGTTTTATACAGCAGCTGGTCAAATTTAGTTATTGTCTGCAACACCAATCTCATCTTTTAGCATTAAAATTAATTTTCTTCATTTTGGCATAAGAAAAATGTAGAGTGCCCCCTTACCTCATTACCTGAAATTTTACAGTGGTAGCAACAGCAGGGGAAATTATGGGACAATTTTTAGCAATCAAAAATAGAAGCATTGGGAGTACTAACATTCATAGACTCTGTTAATACAGCCCTTTCATCTTCTAACTGTGATAATATGTGATTGTTCTGTGCTAGTTTATTTTTTCTGAGTAAAGCATCATGTAGTTTATGACTATTTCACTTTGTAGCTTTTCTTATAACGAGAAAAAATAACAGTCATATATTTAAAATCCATCTCAGGTATACCTCAGTGACCATTTCCAGTTGGGATTCAAAGTCAAAATTGGACAAGTAATTTAAATTGTTCTTTGATGGGATGGAAAATCCCATGAAATTAAGAAGAGAAAAATTAGACAATAGACAATAATGTGGGTGAAGTAACACTAAGACAGAAAAATATGGCTTATGAAACATGAATTTCACAAACATGAAAAATGAATGTTTACTAAATGCATCTAATACCACTATTGATTTTGCCCAAAACTAAACTTAATTTAAAATACTACATTTAAGAATTCTGCTGTTTAGTTTTATTGAAAATATTTTGGAGCAATCATATATAAGCTAGTCTCAATGGTATCAATAATTCCATTTCATATCCTGTCAAATTGTATTTGGCTCAACAAATTATTGTAAATATATAATTTTCTAGCAAATGTTTATGTTTATTAAATTTCTATACCGCCCCCTCTCCCAAAAAAGGGACTTGGGGCGGTGTACAGCCAGCTAAAACAGAAACAGTATATACAATTAAAAGCAATTTAAAATGATTAAATTGGAGGCCGAATATAAAATTAACAAATATAAAACTGATAAAAAATTTAAAAATACCAAATTTAAAACCCCAGAAATCGTTACTGGGCCAGGCCGGCCTGTTGAAAAAACAGGGTCTTTAATAATTAGAATTAAGCACAGAGGATGAATTCAAAATATCTGATTCCAGACAAGTCTTACAAATGACAGAACTGAAAATTACTCTCTTGATTTCTAATAGCAGAATAAGAGATTCTGTTCATATGTCATTTTTTTCAGAGGCTCTACTAAGCATTTCCTTTGCTGTATCATCAGTTTCTCTATTTTAAATAACTATGTTAAACCATTCTACATGGTTCAGACATATGTCTTACCTCTTAACATAATATGTACAATACAGTAAAAATAAAACTAGATTTATCTAAAACACATCTGATGATTTTTCCTCATAAGTAGCTGCAAACTGCTCTCCCTGGTTTATTTTAAGACAAAGGTGTTATGTGAATTCAGAATTATGTTTTCTTTATACAAATAAGGAATTCAAACAAACTTTAATAAACGAGTGTTTCTTTTTCAGTTAAATGATTAAATAAACTATAGTGCTAGATTCAGAGAACACAATGTTTATAGAAATCTCATTTGAGTGATTTGTAGCAGGTACCTCTTAAATTCAGGAGCCTTTAGAAGTGCTTGCAGATAAAACAAACTTTGACATGGCTATATCATGCCTATAGGACTTTAATTATGAAAATTGTATGCCACAGGGTGTCACAAAAAAGAAGTATTTTTGGTGATATGTAAGGAAAACTTTAGGTTTTTGAACTCTATAGATACACATAGACATCTTTCTAATTCTTCTTTAATAAAATGGGTTGTAACTTTTAATCTTTTGTCAGTATTGTTAAATGAAACTGTACATGGAAATGTTCTATGGCTTTCTTACCATTAATTATTTATTTTATTTTATTTATTTGTCAATTGCTTACAAGATAATAGGTACAAGTAAAAACATAGTTATGAATACGGGGATACATATCAGAAATATATATATATATATATATATGAAACAATAGGACAGGGACGGTAGGCACATTGGTGTGCTTATGCACGCCTCTTAGGAAAGGGGTGAGGTCAATAGTAGATAGTCTAAGGTTAAAGTTTTTGGGGTTTGGGGAAGAAACCACAGAATCAGGTAGAGTATTCCAGACATTGACCACTCTATTGCTGAAGTTATATTTCCTGAAATCAAGTTTGGTGCCATTAACCTTGAGTTGGTATCTATTGTTTGCTCTTGTGTTGTTATGGTTGAAGCTGAAGTATTCATTGACAGGTAGGACATTGAAATGTATGATTTTATATACTATACTTAGATCGGACCGAAGGCGGCATAGTTCTAGGTCTTCTAGGTCTAGAATTTCAAGTCTGGTGGCATAAGGGGGCACAGAAGGGGCCCGCAATCTTGGTGTCCTCCTGGATGTACGGCTGTCTTTGGAAGATCATATTACGGCCATCTCCAGGGGGGCTTTTTATCAGGTTCGCCTGATACGCAAGATGCGACCCTTTCTCAATCGGGACGCCTTACGCACAGTCACTCATGCCCTGGTCACCTCCCGTCTGGACTACTGTAATGCCCTCTACATGGGGCTCCCTGCGGGGAGCACCCGGAGGCTTCAACTGGTACAAAATGCGGCCGCGCAGGTAGTTATGGGGGCATCGAGATACTCTCACGTAATGCCCCTCCTGCGCGAGCTGCATTGGTTGCCGGTGGCCTTCCGGGTTCGCTTTAAAGTATTGGTTTTGGTCTTTAAAGCGCTCCATGGCATCGGACCAGGATACTTACAAGACCGCATTCTGCCAGTAGTCTCCCACCGACCGGTACGCTCCCACAGAGAGGGTCTCCTCCGGGTCCCGACGCCTTCTATGTGCCGCCTGGTGACCCCGAGGAATAGGGCCTTCTCTGTGGGGGCACCCGCCCTTTGGAACGGGATGCCCCCGGGACTACGAACGACCAATGACCTGAGGGCGTTCAGACGTGACCTGAAGACCTGGCTCTTCGAGCAGGCCGGCCTGAGCTGACTCAAATGGGATTTTAAATGGGGTTTTAGATTAATTGGGATGGGGTACAAAGTTTTAATTTATTTTAATTGGGGGTTTTAGATTTTTATTGGGGCAGCCTAGGATTTAATTCTTTTTTAACAATATTTATATTTGTCTATATGTATTTTAGTTGGCTGTTCACCGCCCTGAGTCCTTCGGGAGAAGGGCGGTATATAAAACCTATTAATAAATAAATAAATAAATAAGGTATTCTGCAACGAGTAGAAGAATGGAGAACTTTTCTTGTGAAATATTTCTGGACTTTCTCAACTGTATTAATATCAGATATGTAATGTGGGTTCCAGACTGATGAGCTGTATTCGAGTATTTATCTAGCAAATGTTTTGTATGCTCTAGTTAGTAGTGTAATATTACCAGAGAAAAAGCTACGTAAGATTAGGTTAACAACTCTTAACGACTTTTTGGCTATGTAGTTACAGTGGGCTCTAGCACTTAGGTCATTTGAGATGAGCACTCCAAGATCCTTGACAGAGTTTGGATCATCAACAAGGTCTTGACTATTCAGTCTGTATTTTATTTTCTGATTTTTTTTGCCAATATGTAAAGACAGAGCATTTATTTGTTGAGATTTGAAGTTGCCATTTGTTTGATCATTCTGATACATAGTCAAAGTCATTTTGAAGGGTAGCAGTATTTTCTGTGGTGTTGAATAGCTTTACATCATCAGTGAAGAGAACTCAGTTGCTCTTGATATGATCACAGAGGTCATTTATGTAGAGTATGAAAAGAGTTGATCCTAGAACTCTGCTTTGGGGGACACCACTGTTAACAGGTACATAATTTGATAGGACGCTCCCAATTTTGACCATTTGTTGTCTGTTTGACAGAAATGCTTCTATCCAGTTATGCAGGTGTCCAGAGATACCGTAAGATTTTAATTTTAGGAGTAGTTTGTCGTGTACCACTGAATCAAAGGCTTTACAGAAGTCTATGTAGATTGTGTCTATTGCTTTGCCCTGATCGAGTTGTGTAGTCCATATGTTTTTTCAGTGTAAGAGTTGCAGATTACAGGATAGTTTTTTCCTGAAACCAAATAGTTTATTAAAGAGTAGGTTGTTTGTTTCTAAGTGGAGGATGATAGATTGTTTAATAATTGATTCCATGACTTTACAGGTGATGCAGCATAAAGAGATTGGTCTGTAATTTTCAACTGGGGTCTCCCTTTTTGAAAATGGGGATGACTGTGGCTTGTGACCATAGTTTTGGCAAGGAACTGGTCCTGAAAGATTTTTCAAAGATTATGCTTAGAGGTTTGGCTATGGCAGTGGATAGCATTTTTAAGAAGTAGGCACATATTCCATCCGGTCCAATAGATAGAAATGGTTTTAGATTACATAGTGTCGAATTTAGCCGTGTTTAGTAAGAGGAGTATTTAAGGAGTAATTAAGTATAGGCAGATGAAGAATATTAGGTTTAGTATTCTCTGGGATTGGAGCAGCTTGAAAAATTACTCATTTATTTCAAGCACATGCAGATACACAGAGGCATAGACATGCACACATGCGCGCGCACGCACACACACACACACAGAGCTGAAAATAGCTTATTTTTCAAGACAGTCCAACTTAGTATGCATACAAAAATTGGTTAGAATAAAACTAATTGGATATCATACACAAATAAACAGCTACTTCAACAATTTTTACATTGGCCCTCAACTTATTTTGAGATAGTCTTTTTAATCAACAAAGAGTAGTGATTATATTACAGATTATTCCTATTGAGTAGAAAATGTTTGGTATAATCTAGTACTTACCTTTTGTAAACTAAGAAATATCATAGTTGGAAGGAATCATTTAACAAGCCTCCTAGTTAGTGTTAAAATCCAAATTAAAGCATCCCAAATGGCTATCTAGTTTCCACTGGAGTATATCCAATGAAAAGAAGTCTATCACTTACTTGGGAATTGATTCCACTATAGATTTACCCCTTTCTATTAGGATGCTTTTTCCAACATTCATTTGCAATCTACTTCGTGTAACTTAAATCAATGATTTGATAATTTCATTCTGAAATGAAAAAGAACGGATCTTGACTTTCTTTTATATAATATTCTTTCAGTGGTTGAAGATATTTTTACTCAATTATCTTTTCTTAAGACTAATGTATAGAATTTTCTTCATAAAATTTGGAATACTTAGAAAGGTAGCTGCCTGATCCATTTTTATTTATTTGATTTATACTGCCATTATTATTGTTTTTTTAACTCAAGGCAGCATACATACTTAACATGGGTTTGCCTGAGAGAAAGTAACTGGCCCATTTAGCTGGTTTTCATGTCTAAGGGAGGACAGCCCAGCACCTTAACCACTACACCAAACTGCTTCTAATTCCCAGCTATTCCATCTATTCCAATTCATCTGATTTTTTTTAAAGTGTGGTGGCTAGAACTGGACACAATACCTCAAGTGAAGTCTGACTACAGCAAAATAAAATGGAACTATTGCTTCTATGATTTCAATACGACACTTCTATTATGCAATTTAAAATCACATTTGTTTTTTGCAGCTACATCACACTACTGACACATATTTGGTTTGTAGTTAATTATTATATATTATATATATATTATATGAGCCTCTATGGCGCAGTGGTCAGAATGCAGTACTGCAAACTACTTCTGCAGCCAGCTGCCTACAATTTGACAGTTCAAATCCCACCAGGCTCAAGGTTGACTCAGCCTTCCATCCTTCCGAGATGAGTAAAATGAGGACCCAGATTGTTGGGAGCAATATGCTGACTCTGTAAACCGCTTAGAAAGGGCTGTAAAGCACTGTAAAGCAGTATATAGGTCTAAGTGCTATTGCTATTATTGCAAGGTTCAATTACTAAGCTAAGAATTCTCCATCTTATTCTTGTGCATTTGCTTTTTATTTCCAACTACATAATTCTATGTGTTTCTTTGAAATTCTGTTCTGTTTCTTCTAGCTCATTTCTCCAACCCATGAAAGTCATTTGGATTTTATTTCTGTCTTCTAGTGTGTTAGCTATTCAGCTTAGTTTAGTGTTACTTGAAAACGTGGTAAGTCTTTCTCCCACCTCATCATCCAAATTAATAATTCTGAAAAATAGGAAGCTCTGGATTATTATATGTGGTATATCATTTGATACTTCCCCAACTTGATGACGAACTACTTATGAGTACTCTTTGAATATTATTTTGAAGCTACCAGGGCAGGGGTGGGATCTGACAGGGTTAACTACCGGTTCGGTGATTTATGATGTGCTTCCCTGCACGCTGCATGCGTATGTAAATCTTCGTCAGCTTGCTGCCTGGACAGCTGAGCAGCGCTGCATGCAGGGAAGCAGCATTTGAAAAAACACTTTTTCCCTGCTTTTTCAACCGCAGCTGTGGCTCGCACAGGAAATAAAGGTCAGGTAAGACCGCAAGTGGGCAGGTGGGCCAAAACAGCAGCAGACATAGAACCGGTTCTATGTCTGCTGCTCTTTAGAGCTACCGGTTCTACAGAGCTGGACAGAACCAGTAGAATCCCACCCCTGTACCAGGTTATCTACTAAAATATTATATCTTTCAGCTCACATTTAAATACAGTAGCTTGCTAATCCACAATTTCAAATATGTTGCTGAAGTCGGGCTTTGCTATGTTGATAGCATTATCCCAATGAAGAAAATTACAATATCAAAAAATGAGATAAAGTTAGTCTGGCAAAATTTGCTGTTGACAAATCAAGGCTGTCTTCCGGTAATTACTATATTTTCAAATGATTTTTTTATGATTTACTGTTGAATCTTTCCAGGCAATAGGTCATCACTATTGTGCTGAAATTGTTTTGTTTTTAAATTATTGCAATTAAAATGCCTTGTAACTTACTCTAGGGAAAGGCTTTTATACAGTGTCATACAAAGAAAATATTGATAATTTTCCTGAAATTCAGCAGAAGTGGAATGCAGGACAGGTAAAATATTTAGTGTAAAGAAAATACTACTCATTCTTAAAAATTGTGAACCAGATTGAGAAAGTACTCTGGGAAATATTGTATGTAATTATGATCAAGTCACAAGTGAAGCCTTATGCCTTCAGTTTGCTCCATATAGTTCTAAAATCTACTTGACTACATGTCTTGTTCCCATGTGAGGTAAAGTAGTGGCAAAGATAATATTGTAGCCTGATAATTTTGCTGATCTTGCAATTCACATTACCACATTTATTTGTTTGTTTATTAGATCTATATTTAACCTTTCTTCCAAGAGCTCAAAGCAATGTCCATAGCGTTTACTGAAGTATATGTAGCCAGGAAAGAGAACAATAGTAAAGATGCACCCCACTAATAAAGTTGGTGATCCCAAAATATGACAAATAAGCAGAAAGAATTATTAGCAACGAGAATGGGCATCCAAATTGTAGAAAAGGTTAAAATATTTGGGAATTACTATTTCGGCAAGATACACAACACTTAAAAGTGTACGACCCATTAATTAAATGAATAACTAATGATTTGGAAAAATGAGACAAAATAGGTCTATCCCTCATTTATTTATTTATTTATTTATTTATTTTATTCAATTTATATTCATGGGAAGGATAAGAGTAATAAAGATGAATGTGTTGCCTAAATTACTATTTCTTCAAAATGCCCCCATAAAACTAGAGAAAAAGTTTTTTGATCATTTGGATAGAATAACCACAAATTTTATTTGGCAAAAGAAAAAAACCAAGAATTAAGTTAAAATTGCTGCAAGATGCTACTGAAAGAGGAGGATTTGGCCTGCCTGACTGGGAGTTGTACTACAGAGCAGCAATATTAACTTGGGTGAAAGATTGGATTAGTCATAGAAACAAAAAAATACTGATATTAGAAGGTTGTAACTTACAGTCGGGTTGGCATGCCTTCCTCTGGCAGGAGAAGTCAAAAGGTTATAGTTATGTCTATAGGCATAAAGTGAGACAGACCCTTTTAAACACTTGGAATAAGACAAAAAGACAAATGTATATAGAAACTACTGTTTGGCTGTCAACACTAGAAGCATTGATGCACCCACACCTTCTACGCCAAGGGAAAATCATTACTTATTAAGAGATACTAAATGAAAAAGGAGAACTACAAACCAGAGAAGAGTTAAAGAACCAGGGAATCAAGGTGGAATGGTGGGGCTACTTGCATCTCCAATCAAAATATTTAAAAGATAAGAGAGAATGGGGAATTAGTAAAACTAGGACAAAACTAGATGAAATATTATTAGGACCCGACCAGAAGATGATTAAAAAAAATATATCAAGTTTTATTAGAATTTAAATTAGAAGAAGAAAAAGTAAAAGAAACGATGGTGAAATGGATGAAAAACTTCAGTCATAGCATAAAATTAGATGATTGGCAGAAACTATGGAATAGAAATAAAAAAATGACATTAGTGATATCCTTTAAAGAAAATCTGTATAAATTATTTTATAGATGGCATATACCACCATCAAGATCGGCAAAAATGAACTCTAAATTTTCCCCTATGTGTTGGAAATGTAATAAAGAAATAGGAACTTACTATCACTTATGGTGGAGTTGCAAGGAAGCCCAAAAATATTGGCAAAATTTACATAAGTGGATAGAAGAAATGTATGGAATTAAAATATAATACAGGCCTGAGTTTTTTCTGTTGGGAATTAACACTTGGAAATATGATAAAGAAACTCTGTACTTAATGATTCATGTAATTACTACAGCAAGGTTGGCATATGCACAGAATTGGAAGAATAAAGACATCCCAAATGAATTGGAAATATTGAAGAAAATCACAATGTGCGCAGAAATGGATAAACTAACAAAAGAACTAAAAAATAAGGAAGGTTTGGATTATTATAAAACATGGGAGAAATTTTATGGTTGGCTAGAGACGAGGAAGATCAATGAGAATAAGGAATGATTATATGTATATATTCTATTTAAAGTGTATAGAGGAGAATTATGTAATATTACTATTCGATTTAGCGAAGTAATGACAATGATTGATGTTAGGGAGACTGTACCACGTTCAACTTTTTTATTGTAAGACTTGTCCGTCTTTGTGTTTGTTTAATTGTTTGTTTAATAAACTTTTTTAAAATATAAAAAAAAACATTGCAATATATTGCAATGTTTTTTTTTTTTAAATAAAATAAATAATATTGTAAGTCCTATTCTGTATGAACTTTCAGGTTAAGTGTGATTTGAGAGTCAAGCCAAGTAAGAAAGGCAGTCACATTTGTAGTTTATGTGTTTGTCTCAAGCACTAAAAATAAATCTGAGAAATGAAACAGGATGCAATGCTTAACAAGAACACAGTCCTTTTTCCCCTTTCCCTTCTGCATTCTACTACTGAAATATTTTTCTAATAGGCAAGTTTTCTTGTACTAGAAACATTATGATAAATTCTTTTAAAAATGGCTTAGTTCATTTTCTTTCATATCCCAATGTCAAATATGAACAGGATGAAACCTCAAACAGCAGATCTGACTATGCTTGTCATTCTGACTTGGTGCTTAGAATGTAGCTGAAGCTGTTAGCATAAGAAGTGTAAGTATTCTCAGTAAATTTTGTAAAGCCATAACAAAAAACCATTTCACAAACTTACTAAATAATGGAACGAATTGTATCTATATATAATCCTAAACAATATAGGATTATGGATGGCATTTTTAATATATGGTACATTTTATATATGGCATTTTTTCCATATTGAGTAGTCAGCTGATGCCAGAACAAACTTTCTTTCAGATTTGCTGAGCTTCAGTTCCTACACCCTACTAGAGAACACTGTTATATAACTGCTATATAACTTTAAAAGTTGAAGACTATAGGTCTATAGAATACGTTGAGAAAAGCTGCTTTAGAATTACCATATTGGTTTTATAGATTATTACATATTCTTCAAATCTGTATCAACTCAAGAGCCTCAATGAAAAAAAACTATTAATTTGAAATTTGACAACTGTTGCTATAAATATCATTTACTATTATTTATGTATATTAGCATAACACTAATATAATTCCCAGATATGACTTTTGCATTTGAGAAGACACTAATTTGGATTTAAAAATTATAAAACATTACCTTTATGTTTATTTAAAAAGTTAATTATTAAAAACGTTTTAAGTTTATTATTTCACCACTAGTAAGAGAGTTTCTTTTTACTCTGAAATATTTCCAAAGAATGGCATGGTGTTTGACAGTAACAATGTCATGTTACAGAAGCTGAACATGAATAATTAATAATTTTAATACTTATTTTTATCTAGTTCTGAATTATTCTTTTTATGTTGCCTTGTTATAAGTATATTAATAATAGAAGAAATTCTTACTTTTTAAAAAGTCCTTTGTTGTTATGTTAAAATTCCTTTGAGTTTTCATATTACATATCTATATGTTAGTGAAAATATTTCCTTTTCCTGGTATACTTCCAGAGCTGTAGCATGTAGTAAAGGTTTTATAGTCAATATATAGTGCAGCAGATGTCATTCCATTTGCTTAAGTCCTGTTGACATTTGGAGATGTGGATTAATTGAGCTACAGAATGGAATTTAATTAAAACTAAATACAGACTTGGCCATTGTATCTGTTCATTTCCAGCACTCTAGTGTGTACATTTGTAATCAGTGCCATAGTTAATTTGTTTAATCAGGATGCTATGTAGGAGAAACTGTACTTGGTTTTAAGCTGAAAGTCAGAAAGCATGGAAAATGCCAAGCAGAAGTGTTATCATGCTAGTCTCTGTGAAAGGTGAGACTAATTCATCTCTTGAAACCATTTGGAAGGTGTAAAATACTCATTTTCTGAGATTCTAGAAAAAAAATGACTGTGATTATTATGGATGTTCTGTGAGAAGTGTACTTACGAATGTTTCTTGTAAGTCATTGATATGTGGAAGAGTATGTAAGGATGACATAATGTCCAAAATGGTAGGTATTTTTGATAATTTTACACTAGTTCTTGGTCATTTCCTATTCTTTTGGCTTCAGCATTGCATACATGTACAGTACAAGACATGATGCCAATCTGACAAGTATAGTAGAACAAGTTGGCCTGCTTTCTATTTAGTGGTCTTTAGACCAGAGTTCCCCAACATTTCCGGCTTTATGGATTGGCAGGGGAGTGGTTCCAAGCAAGCGGCTGGCAAGTGCTTGTGCAGTTTCATTTGCGCGAGCTGTAAACACAGGCACCTGCCACTCATACAAATGGAGCACACGTGCACATGCATACCCACTGCTTGTGCAAATGGGAATGTGTGTGCATGCGCATGCGCCCGCAGTTTCTGCAGCCCAAACATCTCACAGCCTACTAGTGGGCCACGGCCCAGAGGTTGGGGATTCTTGCTTCACACAGAGAAATAAGGAGTAAATCTAGTTTCTCCGAAGGATAAATACTGTGTTTCATATAATGATTTATATCAGATTAGACCAGTGATGGCTAACTTTTTTGTCCTTGTGTGCCAGCACCCATAAGGCAATGCATACGGGCCCACCATGCCCCCTGTGCATGCATGCACGACCCCCCACAAGCGAGCCACATGTCTCTGTGCATGCGCATGTGACCCCCCTACATGCACCTTGCATTTCTGCACTTGCGCACATGGCTTCTGCGCGCAGCTCACCTCCAGCACATGCATGGCAGCCACCTGATGATCAGCGGGTGGGCAGTGCGTGCCTGCGCAGTGAACCTGCTCTAGGGTGATGGCTTGCATGATGGCGGAGATGGCTCTGAATGCCACTTCTGGCATGCGTGCCTTAGGTTCTCCATCACGGTATTAGACTGTTAGCAGTCCTCTTCTCTTTAGTAATCTGATTCCTTAGCATATTGTCACTTGATTTACTTTTACTATTTGCTGGTAGTTGAGATTCTTATTTGCCAACTGTTTGCACCTCATTAAATTCTGTACTGTTATTGATAATTAGATGGTAATCATTAGATGATCCATATCAGAACCAAAATTGATAAATAACAAACTTAGCATATGCATCCAGGAAGTAAAACAGAATACTTCATTTTACAAGTGAACAAGTAGTCCTCAACTTATAACCACAATTGAGTCCAGAATTTATGCTTCTAAGTGAAAAAATTGTTAAGTGAGTTTTGCCCGATTTTATGACTTTTCTTGCTACATTTGTTAAGTGAATAACTGCAGTTGTTAAATTAGTAACATAGTTGTTAAGTGAAATTGGCTTCCCCATTGACTTTGCTTGTCAGAAAGTCGCAAAAGATGATTATATGATCCCAGGACATGGCATTGGTCATAAATATAAACCAATTGTCAAGCATCCGAATGCAAATCAAATAACCATTGGGATGCTGCAATGAACATGTGTGAAAAATAATCATAAATCATTTTTTTCAGTGCCATTGTAAGTTTGAATGGTCACTAAATGAACTGTTATAAGTTGAGGACTACCTGTATAAATGATGTAAATATTGAGAATATTATTATTATTATTATTATTATTATTATTATTATTATTATTATTATTATTATTATTATTATTATTCTACACAAAAATGACAGTATACACAGCAAACGAGATAACCATGCTGGGTTTTGTATCACAAATCACTAGTCGAACACTTCCCAAGTGTTTAGGACTGCATGATGTATCGGCGAATTATGCGAGCAGATCCCAGTAAGGTGGCCTTCTGCTGCTGACCAATGATGATCTTGTCAGCGCCAATTGTTTTTAAGTGCTTGCCGAGGTCTTTAGGCACAGCACCCAGTGTGCCGAGTACCACTGGAACCACCTGCACTGATTTATGCCAGAGTCTCTGCAGTTTGATTCTCAAGTCCTGATATCTGGTAACTTTTTCAAATTGTTTCTCGTCGATTCTGCTGTCACCAGGTATGGCAATGTCGACGATCCACACTTTTTTCTTCTCCACAATCGTGATATCCGGGGTATTGTGTTCCAAAACTTTGTCAGTCTGTATTCGGAAGTCCCACAGTAGTTTTACAGGCTCATTTTCGACCACTTTTTCAAGCTTATGATCCCACCAGTTCTTTGATACAGACAGATGGTAGTTCCAGTGGACCATCTGAGCGACTGTATTGTGACGTTGTTTGTAATCAGTCTGAGCTATTGTTTTGCAACAATAGCTATTTGCAAATATGCAAATGTGCATATTTACCACTGGTTATTATTATTGTTGTTGTTATTGTTGTTATTATTGTTATTATTATTAAATTTTTTTAAGAAATCACATAGCTTTCTACTGAATTTTAGGAAAGAAATATTAAGCAATCTGAGTTAAAGTTTTTTGGAAAGTTTTGTAACTTGAAGACATTATTTACACATATGTGAATGTTATTAGAAGTCAATACAGAAGCTGATGCTCAAGTTGTTTGTTTTTGGACTTTCCTATTTGTTAAATATAATGTTTATTATGCAAGAATAAAGCAAAATTTTTATTTTCATATTTCTCGTATGATGTTGCTGGAGTTTTCTTTTCTCACTGTTTTCTTATCAAATCTGTAACTAAATCTATATTATTATGCAATATAACTGTGTAGCATTATGTAACTCTAAACCCTAAGAGAAGTATAGTAAGCTGAAAATATTTTATACTGTTGATAAGAATACATTAACTGCTCCCCTTCAACATCTGTTCATAACACATTTATAAATTGATATACAAGGAGATCTAATATAGTCTACATAGCTATGACTTGATATGATTATTTTATGGATGGCCACTTTAAGTGATTATCTTTTCTGATTGTCTTTTTATTCTGTTTTATGAAACTTCTGACTTCAGTCTTAAACTCATTTTCTTTTCTCAATGTGTTTATAGAGTCATCAAAAATTAATGAGGTAGCATCAAGGAATTTCTCAGAAAGTCACTGACTGTTTCATTTTTTCCCTAATTAAATGTTTTTAAGTATGATAAACAATGATAACTGAAAAAGCTCACTAAAAACTGTGGGTTTATAATATAGGACTAGGTTTTTCTCTCGCATAACAACTGTAAAACAAAAATGTTTTTTCGTTATCTGATAACTACTTTATTGTATGATTAACACTAATTTTAAAAATACAACTAACAGCAATATAACTGTATGTTAGTATTGATTTGTTAAAGCCCATTCTTGACAAAAAGGCTGTTTCTTCACCTGATTCAAGTGGATATTCAGAGGTAGGTAACATTTGGGCTTTGGAGGAATTTTGAGAATTCTCTTATAAAATATTGTCCTACTAGAAGAGTGGTTCCCAAAGTGCCGCTGCCGCCACGTTGGAGGCACCAGCTCCGCAGGCTCACCCCATTGACTGTTGCACCGGAGTAGTGCAAGGGGCTCAATGGGGTGAGCAGCCCTTCCAAGCCAGCCAGCTTGCACAGGTAGCCGGCCACCTCGTCGCGCAGGTCTTGTGCTGCATGATACCTGAAGAGCTGCCAGTGGCAGGCCAGGTGCTTGGCTTTCAGCTGGTCCTCATCCAGGAAGCAGCAGAGGTCATGCAGCTCGCGGTTCTCCGCCTGCAGCCGCCTGTTGACGGCTTTCAGCTCGTGGATCTCACACAGGTGCTCCTGCAGCTGCCGGTTCACACCCTGGATCAGCCGGCCGCGTTGTCAACTCATAAAACATTTTGTATACATGTTTTATAGTTGACAACAGAAAGAAGGGGGGGAGTTTCAAAGAGCAGGCCACAGGGTAAATCGAAAGTACATTCCATTCATATTTTATTTTGATTAGATGGCTGAAGAACTGCCGCGAAAAAATCTAATTGAAGAGCATGATTGATGATTCTTGGCTATGGACTGTTTTTTTGTTGGATGATACACCCAGAGAGGTGGGGGAAAGCAGGACCAAGGGTGACAGTGAATTATGTATCTCAGAGTTGGCTATGCCCAGATTAGTGCTGGACGTAGAATGTTACCTTCAAATAAATCCTCTTTAGTTTTGGACTGTGGCTCAAGGATCATGATTTAATTGGAGTAAGTGCCGGAACTCTGACAGATAGCCAACTCTCTTAATTAATCATCGGGGTGCTGCGTTCTGGCCTCTTCCATCGCTCCCCGACATCTGGGGTGTGTGGAGAGAAATGCGGGCAGCCATGGCAGAGACTATCAGGAGAAAGCTTGGCTTCCAGCCAGAAGCAAACAGAAATTGATAGCATAATTAAAGAGGGAGGACAGCTCCTCTTCAGCTCCAGAGAGTTAAAACCTGCTCCGTTGGAAGGGAGAAAACCAGATAAGTACCTGATGGAATCCCTGGGGAGATCCATAGAGCAGCTGAGGGAGGGATCTGAACAGGCCACCATTTGAGATGACGGCCTGTCCTGCCACCTAAAAACAGGGGAAGTTTTACAGGGCCTTTTGAACTGGGGAGAAGCAAGCAAGACCACAGCCCTCCCTCTCCACATACCAGAAGAAAAAAGAGCCCACAGTGGCAGCCAGTGCCTCTCCCATGCAGCAGGCAGTCCCTTCCTCTTGTGCGAACTAGAGCTGGGAAGGAAGGTCAGCCACCTCAAGTGCAGGCTTACAGAGGCCGACAGGGAGAGGAAGGAGTAGAGCCCAACAAACCGCCCCGGTTCAGGGGGAAATTTGATGGAGATCCAGACCAGCTAGCTTTATTCCTTGACTCAGCTGAGATCTACCTGGAACTCTATGGACACCTCTACCCCTCCCCTAGAGCCATGGTGAATGCCATGGTAGAGCAGTATCTGAGGTGCTACGTGAATTATCAGCAGTACGTGAATTATCAGCAGTCCAGTTGGGTGGACCTCCTACCTTACGAGGAGGTTGCGTACAATAATGCTGTTCACGGTAGCACAGGACTAACTCCCTTCAAGGTAGTGAGCAGCATGGACTTCGTCCCAATGCCTGAGTATCCAAGGGACCCCCCCCTCCTCAGTCAGTCTCACCGATTGGATGTCAACGCTGAAAGCAACTTGGGAGAATGTCAAAAAAGCACTGGCAAAAGCAATACAGACCTATAAGGGACAGGCAGACAAATACCGAACCCGCAATGACCATTCCAGTTGAGGGAGAAGGTCTATCTCTCCACCAAATATCTGAGGCTAAGACTCCCTAGCAAGAAATTGGGGCCAAAGTTCATGGGACTTTCATATGTTTGTTTTGCAATTTGATTTTCAGTCAAGATAACCAAATCACTGTACAAAGTCAGTCCCTTTTGCATTCAATCACTTTCATCATCCATTAATTGCTGATCTTTTGTTATTTCTTTTTACTTTCTACATAGGTTCTTAAGTAACACCCCCCCACTGCATTCAGTATATTTGCCTATGACATAATTTATGATATGTTGCACATTCATTTAAACAAAAAAAGCAGAAACATGCTCTTAGATATGTTAACTTCTTTCTACAAAAATCATTTTTGCATAAGACCACATTCTATGTACCGTTTTCTAAAACTATCTTAAAATTTCTGCATTTTCCTATCCTAACATGTTACCAAGATGCTAAAATTATTGTTTTACTTTTCCCATTGTTTTGTAACAATGCATCATAAAAATAGTATATTATGTGATGCAATTTTCCTTGAATTTGATTTTGTTACATGATTAGGTTATTGCAAGTCGCTTTTTATTATTTTTTACAAAAATATCTTTTTTAAAAAAGAAAAGTTAAGAAAATAAGATGGTTTGCAATGGTAGAAGGGAAAGAAATATACTTGAAAATTAGGATCAATCAATATGGGTTCAGTCAAAATATTGTGCTAGAAGATACTTTTCTTTTTGCCAGAGTTTTGCTCTGGAAGACACTGAAGGGATTTAATATTTTTAAATGGAGACATCAAACCACTACAATAATATAGATTCTTGTTTAGAGGAGCTTACTCTACTAATATGAATTGTAAATATTTCTCTGTTCCAATTTTTTTATAATAAGGTACTCTAAGAAATTAAAAAATACATAATTATATCTCCAGTGGGATATTTTGTACATTGTTGAAAGTTCAGAAATGTGGATGAGAAACAAAAATTTAAAAATAATGTATGAACTCATGCAGCTGCTTCTTAAAGCTGCTAAGTATATTTCTGAACAGTAACAAGGAGATTTTTGTATAGTGTTCTTCAGAGTAGATCCTGTTTTATGTAAGAAATATATTTAAAAAGCTAATTTCTTTTCTCCTTCCTCCACTGCAATCGACAAAGCATGACTAATAATAGATTTAAATTTGCTAAGTGCATATATTCCTTTGTGCCATCATAAAGAGAATCTATTACTGCAAATTGAAGCTTAGTTCCAAATTGTGCCATTATGAAGTTTTCTTCCAGCAATGTTTTGTCTCTAATACACTTCCCTCATTGTAATTCTATTGCAAACCTGATGTCTAGCATCAAGTCTCACAATAATTATTTTAAATTGCTACTAGGAACAGTAGTCCTGGTGGGATATATTACTACCATTCTAACAAGATGAATTTCAATGCACTTGTAACCGTGTTATAGAGTATTGAAAGAAGTAGGAACTTTGAGTACTCAACAGACAAGCACATAAACAACATTGAAAAATTATATCAACCACATTTTACACCACCATGTTATGTTTTATAAATTCATTTAAATATCTAAAATGGTGTAGTCATATGTAATAATGCATCATAACATTCTACTGTAACATTTTCCTATAATACTTATACAAATTAAGTGTTTTTTATAAATTGCATTTACATGTGTATTATTATTATTGTTGTTGACATTATTAATATTGAGTTATTAAAAGGCTAATGGATTAGAGAATAAAGGAGACAATTTGATACAGTGATTAAGGCACCAAGTGACAAACTAGGAAACCATGTCCCCCCCCTCGACATAAAGTTGGTTGAGTGACTTTGGGCCAATCATTCTCTCTTAGTCCTAGGAAATTAGCAATAGTAAACCATTTTTTAAATCTTGCCATGAGAACTACAGGGACTAGTCCAAATGGTTGTGAGGAATCAACCAAAGCCATCACCCCCAAAAGATTATAGAATATAGGCAAATAGAGAGAAAATCACAAAGAATTTCTAAATAATAATGGTAACTAATTTTCAGATATTTTGCACAGATATCATTTCAAACTTGAACTAGTGTCATATTAACATTATAATGAAATAATAAAAAATATATAAATGTGTTTTCATATTTAACATCTGTTTAAAGAATAGCTGTTTTTTACAAAATATAGAAGTATTCCAGTTTCAATCATACTCATTTATAAACCAAGATATGAATCAGCATTACAAATGGAAGATTGAGTATAGAGGTTCTGTATGTATAGAAGGATTATAAGGTTGGCTATGCCACTCATGAGGAGCATGGATATGGAATATTATCTTTATTATACCATGTTTTTGCTATTAGCTGTTTATACATGTGTTGGCCTGCTTGAACAAAAACTTGAAAAGTAACATAAAAGAGTTAATCAGTGAATGAATAATATAATAGATATGTGGCATAATGCTTTGAAATGGCAACATAGAATATCTGAATCATCAACTGGGGTTCTAGTTAGTTCAATGTTATTTATTATTTATGTGCCGAGTATTCTTTGCTGCACTGTATGACCAAACATACAAATTATGGCAGCGGTGGGGCTGAGACATATTTATGCGGCCTATGATGAGTCCTTACAAAGAAAGGAACTGTAATCTTAGTAAAATATTGTTTAATGCAAGAGTGGGAAGAAGTTACTGAACTACAGTTCCAGACTTCTACAAGCATGCCTATGCTAAGCACTTATAATCCAACATCTGTATGGCCACAAACTCTTATATATCTAATATTTGCAACAAATATGGATGGATGGATGGATGGATGGATAGAAAGATAGATAGATAGATAGATAGATAGATAGATAGATAGATAGATAGATAGATAGATAGATAAACTCCTCATATTTATGGGTGGTATGTATCTTCATTAATTTCGGCTCTTCTACCAGATGCCTAGGGGTTTGAGGATTTTATGCCATACTTTAGCTATTCTAACACTGCACCCTTCTGGACAGAGAGCTCTGATGTTCTTTCTGGGATCTGTTGAAGCCATTTTTCCAGCTTAAGAGTCATAACCCCCAGTGCTCCTACCACCATTGGAACCACTTTGGCCTGTATTTTCCACATGATGTCTATCTCCTCTTCAGGCCGTGGCACTTCTCCAGCTTTTCATACTTCTTTCTGATATTGCTGTCAATTGGCACCTCTACATCTAAACAACTAGTACCTGCCTATCTGTCTGGGTCTGCAAATTCCACAGAATCTTAGCCCTCTTATCTTCCACAATCTTCTGTGGGATCTTCCATTTGGGTGTTGGATGATCTACCACCATACATAGTGTGAAGATGTTCCTCTGCACAATGCCAGTTACGTAGTTGTGCCATTCAGTGTATGCTGTACCCACCTGCATCTTATATCCTGCCACTACATGTTGGACTACCTCTGAAGCTTGTATGCATAGTTTACATTTTGGATCCTGTCTAGTGTTATAGATCCCTGCTTCTATGGATCTGGTGCTTAGTGTCTGTTCTTACTCTATTATAATCACTGCCTCAATGCTGTCTTTTGAATTCAGCTTTTTTCAGCCACTGGTAGGATTTTCCAATGTCTGTTGCCTCAGCTATCGGTCAATGGTGCATCCTATGAAGGGTCTTGCTTTGCCATGGTACTTTGCTTGATCTTTTCTCAGTAGTTAATCTTGGGTACCATACCTGCTGATGTATTCCTAGGTATTTGTCCAGTAAAGGGACTTTGACACTCACCAGACCCAGCCTGGCCTCTTTCCATCTGATGTATAGTAACTGGGTGTTACGTTGTACTTTGGCCAACTCAGTATACAGGCAGGGTGTCTGATGACTGGAAGATAGATATTGATGGCTTGGGTCTTGTTTTTCCCATTGGGATAGCTCTTCGGGACCTATTTTATCCTTTGTTGATACTTGCATGCTGCTGTCTTCCTTGCTTCCTCATCATGGTTCCCGTGTGACTGTTGGATACCAAAGTACTTGTCTATATGTCTGCTGTGTGGCCTGTTGGTAGTTTCACCCCATCAGTCTTAACAACTTAAGACTTAAGAAACAAATCATGCCAGACTAATATTATTGCATTCTTTGACAAAATGACAAAATTAGTGGACCAAAGGAATGTTGTCGATATAATTTACTTGGACTTCAGTAAGGCATTTGACAAAGTAGACCATAACCTACTACTTGATAAAATAGAAAAATGTGAGTTAGACAGCCTCATCACCAGATGGATTCATAACTGGCTGACAACCACACTCAACGTGTAGTCCTCAATGGAACTGAATCTACATGGAGGGAGATATGCAGTGGGGTACCCCAGGGCTCAGTTTTAGGCCCAGTACTCTTCAATATCCATCAATCATTTGGACAAGGGGATAGATGGGGAACTCATCAAATTTGCAGATGACACCAAGCTAGCAGGAATAGCCAACACTCCAGAAGATAGGCTTAAGATACAGAAGGATCTTGACAGACTTGAGCATTGGGCGCTATCTAACAAAATGAAATTCAATAGTGAAAAAAGTAAGGTTCTATATTTAGGCAAGAAAAAAATGCACAGGTATAGTATATGTGGCACTTTGCTCAATAGTGGTGACTGTGAGAGGGATATTGGAGTCCTAGTGGACAATCGCTTAAATATGAGCCAGCAATGTGCTGCAGCTTCCAAAAAAGCAACACAGTTTTACTGTAGGCTGCATACACAGCGGGATAGAATCAAGATCACATGAAATGTTAATACCACTTTATAATGCCTTGATAAGGCCACACTTGAAATACTGCTCCAATTTTGGTTGCCAGGATGTAATAAAGATGTTGAGACTCTTGAAAGAGTACAGAGGAGAACAACAAAGATGATTAGGGGACTGGAGGCTAAAACATAAAGAACGGTTGCTGGAACTAGATATGTTTAGTCTTATGAAAAGAAGGGCTAGGAGTGACATGATAGCAATGTTCCGATATCTCAAAGGCTGCCACAAAGAAGAGGGAGTCAAACTATTCTCCAAAGCACCTGAGAGTAGGACAAGAAGCAATGGGTGGAACTAATCAAGGAGAAAAGCAACTTAGAACTAAGAAAAAATTTCCTGAGAGTTAGAACAATTAATCAGTGGAAAAACTTGCCTCCAGAAGTTGTAAATGCTTCAACACTGGAAATTTTTAAGAAGAGATTAGATAACCATTTGTCTGAACTGGTGTAGGGTTTCATGCCTAAGCAGGGGGTTGGACTAGAAGACCTCCAAGGTTCCTTCCAACTCTGTTATTCTAAATTTTACTTTCCATCTCTTGACTATCACCCAGCTACACTTCTCCAATCCAAATGATATGCCCATGTCCTCACTACAGATCTGTGTCTGGTGGATCAGCAAGTCAATGTCTTATTTATTATTAGTGTACAACTTGAACTTGTATGGGTGTGGGTGGCTTACTTTGAGACTCGATTACGGTGGGTTACTGTAGATAACATCAGTGTAGTTATGTACACTGTATACATGTAGCAGTTACTAGACCCAAATGTTTTTATGGTTGATCTGGAAAACATTGTTAAGTCAATCAAGGCTATATGATTCCTTTAGATAACATCTCTGGCACATAATTAGTTCAGTTTGGGACTCAAAGATTGAAGCAGTAATCTTAAACATTGCTGTGCTAAGAATCTGCTGATCTGATTCCTGATCATAACTCAGCTTACAAGCAATAATATAATTTATAGCTATTCTCTGTGTGGTTCCACTAAGCAGAGATTTCACTTATCTACAGTATTAGTTACCTGCTTGTGCAGACTGCAGAATTGTGGTCCTGATGCTAGATTCACCTTTGTTAGTCTGCTCAAACTTCTAATCTTCTTCTACCTATATACCTTTGACCAAACTGAGTGAAAATATGTCTGCCTTCAGTTTCATGTGTAATGATTGCCAGGACTTCAGGCCATTGACCATAGCTATCAAACTTTTTAATGTTTGCTTCCTGAAAAAATACTGCAGTTTTTATACTGCATGATTTGAATTAGTTGTTTAGGAAGATAAATTATAAATGCCATAATAATTACTCTTATCAACATTGTCATCATCATAATTAACTTGTTATTCTCTATTTTAGCCTTCAGCATAAACGTGCTTGCAGGAACAATTGCAGTTTAAGCAACTAGAATTCTAGAATTGCTTAGTATTAATAAAATAAAAACAGTAAGTAAAGTAAATTAATACTAATTTTAAAGATTTAAAAAGCCTGATAAAATATTTGACAAAGTAACATTAAACTACATTTAATCCAGAATGTTCTTTAAGAAGGATAACTTTTATGGTATACATAAAACTGATCAATGTTATGTGGGAGGAAAAGGAAGTTATTAAAATGTTAAACTATTTTCAAAGTTCTACTTAAATTTCAAATCCTCCTAATATTTAAGCACTATATATTAATAAAGCAACTATTTTCCTTCTTATTTCTAAAAGTTCCTCAATGTTTTTATTGTAAGATCTCTTAACTATAATTTACAATTTTGACTTCTGGCTAAAACGGAAAACAAGCACAAAAATATAAACCTGATTTGTTTTCCTGTTCCATCTCCCATTATATTGTCCTAGTGGAAGTATTTAGAAACAAGTATGTGAGCTTTGCAAATACTTTTAATGAGCAAGTGAGAGTGTTTTATCTGTACTATACTTCTGTGGAATGTTTTGCACAACACTATAACACAGTGAGCCAATGAAACTTAGAAACCTTAGGGAAACTACAATTAATGAACAATATAAAAAGTTGCTTCGTAAATAGGTAGAATATTTAGAGTATTAGCTAAAAGTGAATTGCTTTGTATATACTGTCCATTACATGAGGCTCTTTTTTGCTTTAATTTTAGTGGTGCTAAGCAAGAGCTACCGAAAATGAGTGATTTTGCCTTTTTTAATTGCTTCATTCCCCTCCTATGAATCAGTTTGGATCCACCATGCTAGACCAGCATATGGTTCTTCTAGTAAACCATATTATTGATGATATTTTTAAACCACCATTTCTGTGGGCATAACTTGGTGGGCGTGCTTTGCACATGCACGCACGCCAAACATGCACTTTGCATGCGCACAGAGAGTTTGATACTTCTCCTGCAATCCTGCACTCTCCCTGTGTATTCAACAACTGACACGTGGCAATTCGCTGTGCCATGCGAAGCAGCTGAGCTTCAAAACCAGGAAATAAAGGTCAGTAGAGAGCCCAGGCAGGCGGGTGGGTCCCGCAGCTGATTGTCAGAGAGAACCAGATGGTCGTTGGACCTGCATTTGGTCCATATTAAATAACAATTAATAACCATCTCTTTGAGATAGATGGGAGGGTTAGAAATATAAGGAAACAAATAAATCATATCTTACTGAGTTCAGGGTTAACACAGAAGCAATGGAATTAGGATTGTAGCTCTATGAATGTAGAATCAGAATTTGATACTGATACATTTCCAATAGTGTGAAAGTAAATGCTTTTGCATCTTGACAGTCTGCGGGGGGGTGGGGGGGTGGGGTGGGGGGAATTACCCTCTAGATGGAAAAAATCATGCAGGTCATGGTTTTCCCAAAAATGCTTTTTTGAGGGATGAGAACCAGAATGTTTCCAAAAAAAATCCAAGAAAGTCCAGAAAATAATCAATTCTCAGTTTGGACATTACATTGTATCAGATCTGGATGTACCTTTACCTTCCTTCTCAAAGTTTTGCTTGTATTTTATGTAAACTATGGTGGTTCTTAAACATACAGATTTTTTCCATTTTTATTAACTTTCATAACATTAAATACAAATGAAAATAAAGCTTCTTCCCTCCACAATAGTACAATTACCAGTTAGGTGATGTATCGCAATGGTTTTTCCCTTTACGGAGCTGGGTGGGCATGATCTGTGCAGGATGCTTCCGGGCCACCAGTTTGACATCCCTGGGTTAGGGCATTAATTCTCTTCTAAGAAAAATAAAATATGAGCCAAGACATTACATTTTTCTCATTATGCTTTCTCAGCTAGAACATTCTGTTACTAATTATACAACTCTGAGAGGCTGTGAGGAGACTAGAAAAAGAATGTAGGGGGAAGCAAACAATCAAGGGATAGGCAATTGATAGCTTACCTTTTGAATGGTAACTTACTCCAGATTGGATGGTACATTTTAAATAATTTGAAATGATTAACTATTAATGAAAATGTGAAATTCACCTTATAATTTTCAGGATTTTTTGTATTTACCCCAGACTAGCATGAATGATAATTTTCTGAAATCTGTATATTATTTGTTTCTTTGTGTGATGTAGGATTGATAAGCCTCTTTGACGTTCTTTTTATTTTTGGCACACCTGTAAAATCTTTCTTTTTTCATTTCAACGTTTCTTGCAAGCCTTAACTTTCACAGCATTTTCTGTCCTTCCCAGACATTTTATGCTTTATGGATTTTAAGCCATTGGATCTAATGTACCAACCCTGTGAATTCAGCAAAAGGTTCTCTTCTGAGATCTAGATTAAATCGTCCGTATTCCTGTTCCTCTTGGTATCATAATATAAATATGAGCATTTTCTCACACATATCAGTAACATTTTTTAAAAAAACCTTTCCCCCTCCCTGTGGAATCCTTGATGCATTTTGAGTTTGGTTGTTTGCATGCAGATGTTTCATTACCCAACTAGGTAAAATCATTGGTGCTAGTGAGAGTGGGGTTTGCTCCCTGTTTATATAAAGGATCGTGCCCTGCCATGGTGAGTGGGGGAGTAGTTTTCTTCTTGGTAATTCCTTAAGGTATTGTTTTCTGCTTGATTATCTGGTGTGGACTACTGAAGAGGATGTGCTCTGGTCTCTCGTTTCCTTCTTAGCTTTTTTATTATCCCTTTCAATAGTATGTAAATATGGTTTACATTTTTGTCTGATACATCTGAGTACCAAGCTTCCAGGAATTCCCTAGTTTTTTATCTTGGTCTAAGATGCTCACAGTTTCCCAGTTGAAACTATAGTTGAGTCTGTCCATGTGTTATGAGATTAAGGAAGTTTCATCATATCTTCTGCCTGTCTGTCCTACATAGCGGCTCTTACACTCCTTATATTGTATGTTATACCTCTTCCCTGTTAATAATGATTACATCGAAGGAGACCTTCTGTTCTTCTTTCATTTTCTGATAAATTAAAATGTAAGTGATAGAGGACAAGAATTTACTGTATCTCTTGCATCTTGGCAGCAATGTCAGGGTATTGGACATCTATCATTTTCACAGTTGTGTATCTTTTCAAATTGTGGTTATTTGGCAGAGAAAGAGTATTTTCTTCCTGATTCAGATAATTTATAATGAATTCTTTTGAAATCTATGAATACAGCTTAACTTAAGAATATTTAAAAGTATCATAATACAAAGTGCTATACTTTTACTATTGAAAAATATGTGCCCAGTACTGATTGTTTCTTTAACCATTCGAACTAATACTATAATGGTACATATATCTACAACAGTTCTTTTCAGGACACCAAATATGCTCTGGAAGATGTGGAAAGCTTACAGGTTAAAAGAAAAAAACAACCCAAAAGTAAAGTCACATTCTACAGGTGGAAATCTACCCACTTTTTAGAAATAGCATAGTAGCCAAAAAAAATAAATGTTATATTCCTTAATTAGATGGAATTTCCCAAAGTACCTAAATATTCATTAGTCAGTGACAGTTATACATGAGTATTAATTATCTTCTAAAACAATAAAAGATTGGTTTAATTGCTAACAAACATGCATTTTCAAAAAAATTAGCTTTGTTTAATTGAAAGAAACTACAGACAGTGCTCTACTTACAAATGGGTTGTGTTCCCAGAGATTGTTCATAAGTCCATTTTGTTCACAAGTCCAGCAAACATAAAAACCATATGCAGTACAATTCTTGCCTTAAGTTACAGTTCTTCTTGTTCAGCCAATTGATTGCAGACTAACCCTAACCTCATACTTCGGAGTAGCAGCAAGCTCCTTGGCTTCCTCTCACTCCTATAGACTGTTGGGACCATTGCTGGAGAAGGGCCACTGGCAAGGCATCCGGGTGCCACTGATTGCACAATCTGTGGACAGAGGGATAAGGTGCACACTGGTTAGTCTGAACCTTACAACAGTAATGAGTGTACCCATGCCCCTACATTCCCCTAGATATAAGTAGGTATGCATTTAGTTGGGTCCCAATGGCCATTCTTGTGCCATTCAATTTCCTTACTGCAAGCCTCTCTGGAGACATTCAGAGAAGATGTGGGTGTGTACTGTCCCTCTGGATGTGTGTAGTTCAATTATTTTTTTGCCCACCTACAATCACAGACTGTGTCGTCACCTTGAGGAGGAGCCCCTTGGTTCAGCTTTTAGGCAGATTAGATTCTTCCCTGCCTCAGTGACTGTCTTCTTTCCTGGGACACTTAGATTTTTTTCTGGGTGGGTCCACTCCTGCCTCCATTTTGCCAAGGCATCTCATCAGTCCCAAGGCAATTCATCCCAGGCATATCCTTCTCAACAAGAGGCTTATGCTATGGCACTAACAAGCATGTGTCTGCAGCATGATGTAAACTAATCCTTTCCCTCTTTGTCCCATAGCACATCTCTAGTGATCTATTCAGGTGAAGATGGGGGCCAATTGGTCAACACAGACTTTTAAGCAAGAAGGAGTTATCTTGTCCGGGCTTGGTACTTTTCCTAGCGTTTTGTCTGTGAAATAGATCTTGCACTTCTTTTTCTGTGATTACCAGAGGTTGTGAACCCAATGGGTTGGGGCCAGTTGTAGGAGGCTTGGCTGTTGGTGTGTTTGAGATGGGGGTTGTGGAGATAGATGGCTGTAGTTTATTTTCAAACCTGCAGTAAAACACATTCAGGTCATCTGCTAGTTTTTGATTTCCTTATGCTTGGGAAGGAGGTTTGCTCTAGCCCGTGATGTTTTTAAGAGTTTTCTACATGTTTGCTGGTTCATTTGTTGAGAACTGATTCCTTAACTTTTCAGAGTAGCTTCTTTTTTCTGCTCTGATCTCTCTTGTTAATATGTTTCTGGCCTGATTGTATAGCATTCTATACAATCATGTAATGGCACATGTAATACCACTGTTACACAAGCTGCACTAGCTACAAAATCTGCTTCTGGTAGATTATTATCTTTAAAACCCTTTATGGTATGGGTCCAGGATACAGATCTGTGGAACTGTGTTTTCCCTATGGATTGGCCCATTTCACTCATGCTCGCAAAAGAGGCCTACTGCAGATCCTATCAGAAGAAGAGTCCTTTTTGCCATGGCTCCTGCCCTTTGGGAGTAGCCACAGGACATAAGATTCCCACCCCCTTTTCAGGAAAAGCCTTAAAACCTGGTTATGCTGATTGCCATGAGGTCCTAAAGAAGAAACTGCTGGCTGGACTAACACACAAGGCAGCTTTACCCTCTCCCCTCTAAACACTTGGGTTTTTTGTAGTTTGTTTTAAATTTTGTAATTTTGATTTGGTTTTATATTAATAATTGTCAGGTGTTTATCTTTCTGTAAGCCTCTCAGAGTCAGCTTGAACTGTGAGATGGATGTCAAAGAAATTTGATAAATAAATAATAATTGGCTTTTGTCCATTCATTCATATTTTAAAAATCTAGTTTACTATTTCTCACTTCTTCTTTTCAGTCTGCATAACACTGCTTATCTCAAAAGGGAATATTATGATGAATATATATCCATCTACATATGGAGGCATGCTAAGGAAGTTAAAAATGAAAATACATGCTACTACAGAATGCACTTTTATGTGTTAAACGTAAACAGTTTTAAGAGTGAACTCATGCCATCACCTATCACTTTCTGGGAATCATCATGTCCTTTGATTTAAAATATGAAATAAGCCTTAATAAGTAAAGTAACCATTAAAATGGTTTATTTCTTTGCATTTACAAATGGATTTATTTGCTAGTTCGTGAAAACAAACAAAAAGTGGTATTGTAATATGTCAAAATGTACTTTACACCCACAAGATATTTATACTTTTATATTAAAAATGTGCTACTACAGAAAATGTATTCTGTAAATGTAAAAATGTATTCTAACAGAATACCTACCTGTTTCAAATTCTGCAGCTTCTCAATAGATTTCCTGTCGATAAACAAGCAAACTGAAATTTAATGGAATACTGGAACTGGAATACTAGAAACTAACTCCATGATGTATTAACCCAAATAATAATGTTCATGACATAGGGGGAAATGATGAAAATTAAACATCTAGTTATGCACACTGTGACTGCACAATGTGCTGCATGCACCGCATGTGTTAGAATTTCTTCTGAGATCTTTTTTTTAATCTTTTATTCATAGCATTGCAGGTGATAAAAAATTTATGCTTTGAGTCTGGCACTGAAATTAAATGCAAAATGAAAACAGAAGCGGTTTATTGTAACATCTTAAATATCTTCATCTAGCATACTATTGTGCTATAAAAATCACAGGGTGACTTTTAAAATTTCCAAGTGCAAATATGTAAGAGTTGTGCAATAAAAAAATAATGGATACTGTACATATTACCAGTAAATGTGTATATCATTATTATAAATGGGCTTAAGGGATTGTTACAATTTCCCATCTATATTAAGTCCTGTATAGGCTGATCAGTGGCAAATCATATGAAAATCATAGTGACATACACATACAAATAGTGTGTATTAAACTTGATAAGCTAGATTTTTCTGCAAGTCATATGAACAGCAAATCTTGAAATGTGAATATAGATATCAGACAAGGTCTAATTATTCAGAAAGTGAACTAAGTTAATTTTTTGTCACATTTAATTAAAATTTTAGTACCCTTATGCTTAAGAATGTCATCTGTTGATACTTCTGCTTACTTTAAAGGAGATATGCATTATAAAGTGTTTTAAACATACTTAACTCTTTACCATACTTGTGTTTGTTAGCTAACTTATAAATTACATGGTGTTATGAAGTTTTTATTGAGACTAGTATTTTAAAAAGTGACTTTTTACTCGGTTGCCTTGTTTGGGACTACATCAGTTTGTTGAGAATTCTGAACTGATTTATCTATTAATAACATTTCCAATTTACAGAACTTTGTAAAGTTAAAATTACACAAATTAATAAAAGTATTTATACAAGTAAAAATGATACTTTTAAGTTTTTGGACATTAATCAGATAAGAAATAAATAATTCAAAAATTAATATTAATGTATTGCCTATAATTTTACTACTAGTTTATGAATGTGTATGCTTTTATATTTTCTTTATAAAATGAATATGCATTATTTTGTAGATAATATTATACATTCATAATTGTCCTAGGAGTACCTGAAAACTTATTTAATTCAGTTAGTGATTCATATATTAGTGATGTTCATAGTATTAAATTATGAGGTTAATTTGAAATGTCTGGGATTCTTTAAATTTTAAGGCATCGAGTATTATGATACTTCTATTGTTACTCATAACAAGCATTAGACAGTTAAAACTAGAAAAGATTTGATAATTAGTAGCAACTTTAATTCAAATTTTATTTTGCCTTTAATAATCTTTCACAATTAATACTCAGAACTTGTATAATATTTTTAAATGTGCATATTTGAAATATAAGGCATTTTATTAGAAAAATTGGGCATTGTTGTGGTAACTGGATATATTGCTATTTGAACAGTTAAAAAATCCACTTTGAAAGCACATATGAGAAACAGAAACTTTCAAGTTAAATATATTATATTGAATTGTTTTTAGGGACAGAAATAAAATTGCTAATTTGTTCATATACATGGATTAATATAGTCCGCTGGTCTGAGCAGCTATGTTAGGTTTTCTGTGTAAATTCCTCTCATATACAAATTTAATATCTGCATGAATGAATCTAAATTGTTTGCTTCTTTCTTCCTAATTCCTGAAGCTGTGTAAAAGCCTATAGAGGTTTGAAATGACAGGATTACAAGCAAGGTTTTGCATACAAGGCTTTAGGGAAGAGCAGATATCTTGCATCTAATAAATAAGAAAGTGAATTCATTGAATAAAAATTAAGCAGCATAAGTTTTGATAACAAAAACCAAATGAAACTTCTGATAAATTATATTTGCTTTGTGTTGAGGTATCTTGAGAAAGCTGAAATACTGCCAAGAGAGCCTGAAAAAAAGATCATTAAGTTTTGGGGTTTTTTTTTTTGCAGAAAACAGTTAAAAACTCTTATAAAAGATATTTTGTTTTTGTTTTTAGTGGGTGCATTGCTGTTGCTTCTTGAATTATGGCATTTGTTCTATCAAATTAACCAACTCCACTAGGAAAATCACTCTTTCTTTTATTCTTTTACATCTTTGCAAATAAACTCTAGTGAGTTTTAGTTTTACATAGATCATTGTTATCCTACAATTAAATAAAGGTGTATAATTGGTTGAACTATACCATGGTCAGCATCTGGTTATAAAATATAGCTAATCATAAAGCATCGGTAGTAATGTCCAGCCTGTATATGGCTTTTATATTATTGTTCTTAAATTGTTGAATTGCTTTGGTATTTTTATATTGTTTTTAATTGTTTGTAAGTTGCCCAGAGTCACAAATTGAAATTGATGACTATATAAATATACAAATAGTCCTGAACTGAATTAAATTAGTAATCTATTCCTTACTCCAGTATAGGTTCACAGGAATTCCTAACCGGCTATGCCAAATAAAACATTTCATTACGACAAATTGTATTTTAATTTCAATCAGAGTAGAGTTGAAAGGGACCTTGGAGGTCTTCTAGTCCAACCGCCTGCTCATGCAGGAGATCCTATACCATTTCAGATAGGTGGCTGTCCAGTCTTTTCTTGAAAGCCTCCAATGATGGTTCCATTGGTTAATTGCTCTCACTGTTAGGAAGTTTCTCCTTAATTCCTGGTTGCTTCTTTCCTTGATTAGTTTCCATCCATTGTTCCTTGTCTTGCCTTTTGGTGCTTTGGAAAATAACTTGACCCCCTCTTCTTTGTGGCAGCCCCTCAAATACTGGAATACTATTATCATGTCCCCCCTAGTCCTTCTTTTCTCTAGACTGGCCATACCCAATTCCTGCAATTGTTTCTCATATGTTTTTGTCTCTAGGCCTTTAATCATCTTAGTTGCTCTTCTTTTTACTTTTTAAATTGCAACTGCTGTTTAGTTTATAGTGTCTACAGTTCAGTCATAGGTAGTATTATTTGACTGTATAATGATCAAATAGAAGTTATGAAAATAAACTCAGGTTGTGCATAGAAAACCATCTTGTCATGAAAATGCATTATTGTAATAATTTACAGCAACTTAATGGAAAATGGGATGGCAATGCTCCACTTCTTAAGTTCGATGGCTTAAAATACATTTCACTGAAGCAACATGGAATAATAAAGTTTATTATTCAAATATTAGGTCTGTACAAAAAAAATATGTTTAGATTTGTTATTTTCTTCCTTAGCACCCAGTGGAAAAAAACACTACTTTTTAAACAGTAGTGAAGATAACTGTTTACAATAGTAACAAATTTAATTGTGATGACACTAGTGTGATTTATATAATGAAGATAACTAACTGAAAATTACAGTTACATATTATAATCTAATTTTTCAAGTGAATTAAATAACAGAGATTATTTGAAATAAAAATTTTGAGAATTAAAGATGGAGAACAGCTCAAATTTTTAGTTGTAATTTGCACTTAAATATTTGTTTAATTTAATCAGATAATAGATTTATTCTCAGCACAACAGCACAGAGAAAAAAAATGATACTTAAATATGAAAAGTATGGAGTGGAGGCTTTGCATCAATAGTATATTCTCTGACTAATTTTCCCTACTTTAACTTTTCTTCTTTTTTCTCCGCATGGCCTTTCCCACAACACAGTGCAATATTCCCAATCATTATGATCCTTTTCACTATTCTCTAGATGAATGGGATTTGATTGTATCACCACACAATATATTTGTCCATTTTGGGGCTGCTGTTTAAATTAACAATAAAAGGCTCATTCAATATTCTAAATACTGTCATTTTACCTGCAGTGTTCAAAAATGAATAACAAATAAATTGCTTTAAAGATTAAATATTCTTAGGATTATATTCTAAGAATATATACTTAGAATATAAACAGTTTAGATTTACTGGATACTATAGTCTATATTTGTATTCCCACTACCTTGCATCATAGTTTAAGTATCACCAACATTTTATTCACTTTTTTATTTGTATGCATTTCAAAATACATTTAGTTTTTTAGATTTAATATCAATTGGATGTTATATAATATTTAAGAAAGCTACCATAGCATGAATATTTTTATTGTACCATGCCTTGTTTTATGTTGATCATTGTGCAAAATATAACGAATTCAACTAATGTCATTTTATGACAGAAACATTATAAAGCAACCCCAAAAATATATCGTGTATTTTCTGCAACACTACCTTTTTAATTAATTTAATTACTCAGTATTTATTTATTTGATTTTTTAAAACTGCCTCAGTCATATAACTTTCAATAGTTAAGGTTACACGATTTGTCAGGAAAAGATTTTATATCCCAATTTAGGACATAGGAAACTGCCTATAGCACAGACCACTGACCTCAATTGCTCAGCATTATCTATACATGGACAGTCACTATCCCAGATTTCAAATGAATTGTTCCTAGATTTAGGTAGAAAAGCCAACATTAAGAATGAGATTTTCTGTTTGCAAATGAGAAACTCACAATGGAATTATAGCCTTGAAACATTTATGAGCATTCTGTGTAGAGTCTGTTGCAAGGGAACATCAGGGAGAAATGGATACATATGGCCAAAACTTTACTGTGGATGATAAGATATATATACCCAATGATAAATTTGATCAATTAAAAGCTTCATCCACAATAGATAAACTCAGTTTAGCTTATGAAAACCTAGGTGGTCTAGAATATTTTCTGATATACATTTCCTCAATAACATATCTATCTGAAGAAAAATATTTATCTGGGATTAATATTAAAATATACACTGCTCAAAAAAATAAAGGGAACACTTAAACAACACAATGTAACTCCAAGTCAGTCACACTTCTGTGAAATCAAACTGTCCACTTAGGTAGCAACACTGATTGACAAGCAATTGCACATAGTGTTGTGAAAATGGAATAGGCAACAGGTAGAAAGTATAGGCAGTTAGCAAGACATCCCCAATAAAGGAGTGGTTCTGCAGGTGGTGACCACAGACCACTTCTCAGTTCCTATGCTTTCTGGCTGATGGTTTGGTCACTTTTGAATGCTGGCGGTGCTTTCACTCCAGTGGTAGCATGAGACGGAGTCTACAACCTACACAAGTGGCTCAGGTAGTGCAGCTCATCCAGGATGGCACATCAATGCGAGCTGTGGCAAGAAGGTTTGCTGTGTCTGTCAGCGTAGTGTCCAGAGCATGGAGGCGCTACCAGGAGACAGGCCAGTACATCAGGAGATGTGGAGGAGGCCGTAGGAGGGCAACAACCCAGCATCAGGACCGCTACCTCTGCCTTTGTGCAAGGAGGGACAGGAGGAACACTGCCAGAGCCCTGCAAAATGACCTCCAGCAGGCCATAAATGTGCATGTGGCTGCTCAAATGGTCAGAAACAGACTCCATGAGGGTGGTATGAGGGTCCGACGTCCACAGGTGGGGGTTGTGCTTACAGCCCAAGACCGTGCAGGACGTTTGGCATTTGCCAGAGAACACCAAGATTGGCAAATTCACCACTGGCACTCTGTGCTCTTCACAGATGAAAGCAGGTTCACACTGAGCACATGTGACAGATGTGATAGGGTCTGGAGACGCTGTGGAGAACGTTCTGCTGCCTGCAATATCCTCCAGCATGACCGGTTTGGCAGTGGGTCAATAATGGTGTAGGGTGGCATTTCTTTAAGGGGCTGCACAGCCCTCCATGTGCTCGCCAGAAGTAGCCTGATTGCCATTAGGTACCGAGATGATATCCTCAGACCCCTTGTGAGACCATATGCTGGTGCGGTTGGCCCTGGGTTCCTCCTAATGCAAGACAATGCTAAACCTCATGTGGCTGGAGTGTGTCAGCAGTTCCTGCAAGACGAAGGGATTGATGCTAAGGACTGGCCCGCCCGTGCCCCAGACCTGAATCCAATTGAGCACATCTGGGATATCATGTCTCGTTTCATCCACCAACGCCACATTGCACCACAGACTGTCCAGGAGTTGGGGGATGCTTTAGTCCAGGTGTGGGAGGAGATCCCTCAGGAGACCATCCGCCACATCATCAGGAGCATGCCCAGGCGTTGTAGGGAGTTCATACAGGCACGTGAGGCCACACCCACTACTGAGCCTCATTTTGACTTGTTTTAACGACATTACATCAAAGTTGGATCAGCCTGTAGTGTTTTTTTCCACTTTAATGTTGAGTGTAACTCCAAATCCAGACCTCCATGGATTGCTAAATTTGATTTCCATTGATAATTTTTGTGTGATTTTGTTGTCAGCACATTCAACTATGTAATGAACAAAGTATTTAATAAGAATATTTTATTCATTCAGACCTAGGATGTCTTCTTTTTGTGTTCCCTTTATTTTTTTGAGCAGTGTATAAATTAATAGCAATTCTCAGGCTGGAGAGAATGATGATGTTAATATAATATTTAGGTGCCTTACAAGGCTATAAAAAGAACAATCAGATGTTCAGAAATATAGAAGGAAAAAAATTGGAGCATAGACCAATGTAATGTTTTTGAGCTTTGCTTTCCTTATTTTATTTGCTTTACTATGTATAAATCTTCATTATTTTATGCAATAAAAACTTTAGAGTAGTCAAATTATAACTCAGAGACTTTTGCCAAGTTAAACCAATTGCTGAAGAAAGGTTAAGTTTCCAAAGAGCTATAATTTATTCCTTGAAGTAACGTAAAAAAAACCTTCCAAGATTCGAGTACAGGTGTACAGGTGATGTTTCAATAATGTTTCAAAGTTATGTCAGAAAAAATAGTTTATAATCTAAAATTATGACCATCTACCATGGTCAAAATAATGACCATCTACCATCGCCCAGGTTTGTGACCCAATTCAGACATTTGGTAATTAGGTTGCATTTATACAATTGCAGCAACTTGGAGTCATGTGATCATAATTTGAAACTTTAGCAATCAGCTTCTGACAAATATCATTTGTTGAATAATTTAATAACTATGTGATTTGCTTAATGACCATGGTTAAAAATGGTTATAAAATTGAGTCTGGTCACATATGCCTTACTTAATGACTGTATTACCTAGTGAATGAAATTCTGGTCCCAATTGTGGAGTCTATGACTAGTTGTAGAGAGTCCCACTTCTGAAAATAAAGGGACTACTCTGTGGACAAGTGTATCAATATGTCCATGAAGCAAAAGCTGTTTCATGTAGGTTATTCTTTCTTCTAAGTGCTTATTGATGTTTCTAAAATGTAGGAAAGAACTGTAACCAGAGGTGGTATTCAGCAGGTTCTGACCAGTTCTGGAAAACCGATAGCGGAAATTTTGAGTAGTTCAGAGAACTGGCTAATACCACCTCTGACTGGAGATTTTACAGTATCCTTCCCCACCAAGTATCCATGCCCACCAAGCCATGCCCACAGAACTGGAGTAAAAAAAAAATTGAATCCCTCCACTGACTGTAACCCAGTCTGCTGAAGAGCATCTGCTTTGCAGGCAGAAAAACCTAGTTTAATCCCAAGTTTTATATCTACCCTTCATAGTTGTTTTTCTTTAACATATCAGGAAGGCCGGAACTGTTATGAAAGTATAGAACATGATTGCCCAATGGTGGAGAGGAAAAATAAGGGATCTATACAAAAATTCAGGGGAGAATGTAAGGCCAGTAAGATTTGAGATTAAAAACACTTTATGGCAATTGCCTCTAAATTCTGTAAACTATTGGAATAATAAGTCTATCTTTTAGACTTGGTTCAGAATTGGGCATAGATTTATTGTATATTTCAATAAAACATACATGCGGATTCACTTTATGATAAAGACAGTTGTCTAAAATGTAGGGCTCACATAGGCAGAATAAAGTAGCACGGCCTGTTCATAACTGCACAGAAGTAACCATTAAATAGTATTATCAATTAGATGTATAATGGATTATTAATTCATTTGTGATGTAATTAAATTCATTGATTGAGCCATCCAGAAATTTCTTTGCCTTTGAGAAATTCCTAAGTAGCAAATCTATTTAGCTCACTTAAAATATCTAAATCTGGGCAAAGAATGAGAAAACTGTTTTTGTTTGCTTCAATCATAGAGATGCATGCAATTTCCCCTGTAATTTTCACACCCACTGATTGCCAGGATTTTGATACTGACTGTCTTAAAGTTGATTCAGCCTTCCATTCTTCCAAGGACAGTAAAATGAGGACCCAGATTGTTGGGGGTATTATGCTGACTCTTTAAATCATTTAGAGACTGCTGTAAAGCATTAGGAGTGGTATATACGTCTAAGTGCTATTTCTATACATGACAGTGTGCTGGGGCTCTTCCTGTGAGGCCATCCTTTTCCCTGCCTGTCTGTCTGGGTGAGTGGGTGGGTAGGTGAGTGGATGGGTGGGATGAGTACCTGCATTTATGGGTTATAGGAAAGATAATGGTCCGGCCATCTTGCACATTAGCACCTAAGGCTGCAACTGAAGAGCAACATCCATTTGGTGCTTATTCAGAGCTGGAGCTGAGGCAACAACATAATAGAATGTAGTCAGAAGGAGGATTCCTAGGAGAAAGAAATTTAGAGGAGTAAGAGGAAACTCAATGTGACAGGAAGAGAATGAAGGTATCCCCACCCTAACAGTTCACAAAGTATATTTTAAATGCAGATAGTAGAGTCTTCAATGTAGCAAATTTTTGTCTATAGATGTGAATTGTAATGGTCACCTCTGTCACTGTTGGATCATTTCCTGATGAAATCTATCCCTAATTTAGAATTCAACAATTTATATATTTCTTGACAGGAACAGATTGCATATTCCTTCTAACTAAATATTCTAATTGTTATAGGGTCAAAGATATAGCCCATGTTTTTTTTGGTGTGTGTGTGTGTGTGTGTGTGTGTGTGTGTGCATCTATATAATTTTTGTTTTGCATAGAACTAATAAAACAGAACATATTTAAATAAAAAACAACATTGGCTCTTTACACAAGCTGGACATAATCCCATTCCAGCAGATACAGCAGTTTTATAAACAGTTTTTAACATTTATCACATCTAGCAAACCTGATTGTACATTCATTTCTTTATAATCTTCCTCCTCTTACTTAGTATCTCCATGTTTAAATTAGCTGATTCTGACTGTTAATTCCATGAAATGAAATGATTTGGCATTTGTCAAAAAATCATGTTAATGGTATTATACTATAGAGCACTGTAATAATTAATTAACTTCTTTAAAAAGATAAAAGGTGCAATTATATACACATTTATCTAAGAATAACTATTTTAACATGTGAAATGTTAAGATATACATTTTAAAAAGTTCATTAAATTAAAAGTGTTAATTTTTCCAAAGAAGCTGTAGGAGATACCAAAAGGTGCTGGTGCATTGACTTTACATAATAATAATAATAATAATAATAATAATAATAATAATAATAATAATGATGATGATGATGATGATGATGATGATGATGATGATGATGATGAATGAAAATATTGTTAACCTGAAGCAATTGTACTGTAGTGGTTCAAGAATTTAGTGATTATAATTATTTTTAAAAAATAAACTTTATTAATTTTACAATTAAAACCGACAAATGCATAAGGATCAGTTGTATAGAGGGTATAAAATAAGGTTGAAAATAAGGTCCCACAAACTGTTGAGGTCAAAAGTGTTTTTAATTGTTTTCTGATTTTTCTTTTTCTTCTCTTTTTCACATTTATGTACGTATTGTTTGTCTGTGATTATAATTATTTTAAACTGGTCTGAGAAACATTTATTAGTAAAAGAAAATCTTTACAGCAATCCAACACTAAACTTAAATTAGTAGTTATTACTAACTTTCCTCCTTGAAGAAATCAAATTAGATGGTTTTATCCTATGATATTTAGAAATAATGGCATCAAACTAAATGTTTTCTTCTCTGAAGATCAGAATGGAGGTAAGACTGGGTTTGCTGGATGTTATTTTTCTATCTTGGCAAGCACTTTTTTAAATTCTATCCCTAGAGATCCATAACCTGTTCCCAATAATTGAAATTGTATTTATATTGCTCTGTTTTTTTTTAATTTAAAAGATATTCTGTATAAGATTTTGAAGATATTTGTACAAGAGAATACCTACTTTTAGTATTATTACTATGATACTATTGTTGTATCAGTATTGTCAATGTATTAGTACAGTAATCAGATTTAGCTACAATAAGATAACTGCATTCTTGGCTCATGAAAGGATATGGTTTGCTCTCTCAAGCCAGCTATCCCCCTTTTGACGGTAAATGTCATTGCCTGGATTTCCCTTTGACAGTTTGTCAACTCTGAACCCCTGTTATAGTATCTATTTATTTGTCTTGTTTTCAGCTACACTAATCCATTCTGTTTTGACAAGTAGACTGATGGGTAATTGATAACTGTGATAGACACAAACAGAAGAGTTAGATGCTGAATAATTCAGCACTTTTCAATATCAATAAGAGAACAGGTTGAAATTTTTTTGTCTCTATTTACACTTAAACTGAACTAAGTCAGCCTAGACATTTGTGCTGCCAGTCTATCAGAAAATCAACAGTGTACATTGGTTTCTACCCAACAAAATGTTTTATAAGCTTGTAACAATATGTGTGAAGCTGCCAGAATAATAAATAGGTACAGCAGCCCATGCATGCTAATGTTATGTTGTAAGCAGTTTTGTTGACAAGTGCTAATACTTCTTTCATACTATCATCAAAAGCAGCTAATACAACAGCCATTATTTGCTGGCTTTCCAAGCAAGACATGATGGATTGTGACCTTAATATGGGTTAGCCAAGTTTTGAAAGTTAAACAACTTGCAATAAATCATAGAATTATTACAATGCAGTTTAATTGGTTAAGGACTGTTTATTTCCTAAACAGGGTGAAAAATTTCTGTTTCGGCACTTCTAATTTGCAAAGTGCATTTTCATTATGAATGGCAGTTTAATATTCACCTCTTTTGTCATGCAAAATATGCAACACACAGGCAATCTATTAATTGGATAAAAATGCATTGCAAGCGTAAATTATCCTTTATATCATCACTTGTGAGCTTTTACATCTATTAAATGTGCTAAATGGAACTTACTTAGAATATACAGCATACAGTTAATCCTTAAACTTAATTCTGTCTCAAAATTATTTTAATGACCTTTTTTGGCAAAGTAAAGTAATTAACCAATTGTAAACACATAGAGCAATTACCTTTACTTAAAGCCCTTGGTGGGTATGTTTCATTGACTTGGCAGTTTAGGGATATGTATAATTTTCCAATATGTAATAACCTGTTTTGTTTTCATTCAGACAACTGTTAATATAATATTGTATCCATATGCGAACAGAAAATGCTCAAAATTGATTTAAGTTTGTACTACATATTATTCATAGTATCTTTTCAATCATATATAAAACATTTTGTACATAGAATGTTGCAATAAATTTATTATTTCTAGTGTATCCATCTAGGCATTTCCATGGCTGTACGGTACTTCCAGTTTTATCTTAAAACTGTGATTTTTTTTTTCTTCATTAACTTGCCTCCCTCCATACCTGTTTATTCCAACTGCTACTGCTGATAATCTTCCTGGTTCCACTCCTTACGTACAGAGCTGGGAGTGACACAAATAATATGAGTATGGCTGCTCAGATTCCAGAGCAATGGATGAAGACGGCTAGGACACTGAAAGGAAGTTGTTGAAGCTGTGACTGACAGCCATTATTCCCTGAGGTTCTCAGAGCTCTGAAGAGGGAATTAAGCTAAACTCACAAAGAAGGTTTTCAAATCCAATTGCTTAAAGAGCAGAACAGTTAAGAGCTGCTAGCTGTTGATCCAAAGGTGGTAAACTCAAATCCCATACAGATTGGGATATTTTAACAAAAAGAAAAAATATGCAGAGATGGGGGCGCGGGGAATTTCCTCCAGAGGCTTTTCTTGTAAAAGCATGTAAGAATTGCCTTGGGAAGGCTAATTCAGCAGAAATACCATTTGGAGACAGAGGAAAGCGACAATACTATAGTACTGTCCTTGTCAGTGGTGACCAAACTTTGGTGGTTATTTGTTTCCCTTCCCGTTCTTCCTTTAAGTAATTTTGAAGGCAGAGATCACAAACTGAAGGATAATGGTTCCATAGGTCAGCAGTCCCCTTCTGGGATCAGGAACTGGTTTCATAGAATACAATTTTTCCATGGACTGGGGAGCATGGTTTCATGTGCAATCTAGAGCCCACACATGTGCAGATGAAGCTTTGCTCGCTCCCCCCTGTTGCTTCCACAGCCCAGTTCCTAACAGGCCATGGATCGGTATTGGTCCATGGCCCAGGGGTTGGTTGATGTACTTTAGTCTGCTGGCTGCCAGTTTAAAATGGTATGATCATGAGCATAGTTAGATAAACACCCAGAATCACCTTAACGGGGAGGATACAAAGACCTGCAAATAGAAATAGAATGACTGCGGCAAAAGAAAGCAAAGTTAATAGCAATAGTAATAGGCATCTTGGGAGTAATCCTAAACAACTGGAACAGTTGTTTACTTGAAACTGCCTATATACCCTACGATGATACCCTTAACACCATAAAACATCCACATCTTCCTCTCCCAAATCCTTAGAAAGGACTCAATGGTGGATAAAAATACCAAATCCAGTCTGATCACATGACTGCAACAAACCATAAAAATATTAACTTGCTTAGTTATGAATTCAGATTCTTCCTTATTAAAATTAATTTTTATGAGGCACTGTAGATCTCCTTATGGTTCCCGCAGATTGCTTTGGTTCTAGTTAGAACAAGCTCATTACACAAGGAAGAGCACACAGATCTATAGGATAAATTGGTGGACGAAGGCATACAGTGAATTTGGTATTGTATATCAACTCTTTTAAAGTTTGCTGCTAATTTCTGTTGTTTCCGATGCCTCACTCGAGCTATCTAGTAAGATTTCTGAGCCGAGCTCTTTCATCATTCCTGATTAAAAAAAATATATTTTATTGTTCTCCATAACAGTATATATTCCAAAACACTAGTAAAATGGTTAAACATTTCCTTGTATGTTAGAAATTATTCTGGATTCTCAGCTCTTGGTGTATATTGAGTTCTATAACTTCAATGTGCAACCCCCAAGATCAATAGGACATGGTCAACAACTATTACTAAATGATTCCACATTATAATACATCTGCTTCTTTTTGAACTCCTCAGTGAGTTCTGCCACAAACTGTTCAGAGACATCCACACTCAGTAACACTGCTTCCTCAATAGGTTTCACAGAGAAATTAGTGCCCTCATTAGGGAAAGTTGCTAGAAATGTCTCAGTGTCTTCCTGTTGTAAAGAGACTGCATGGTCAGGTTAGTACAGATTATTGTAGTATGGAAAGTAAGCACAAGCAATTTGCTCAGAATTGCTTAATGGTGTTCAGCAATTTTCATCTGTTCATATTCTCCTGCAACATGGTATTCTAGTACCTGTGATGCTTGGGTGAGTGTAATTGTCACACAGCCACTTCTTTATGGGATCATTACACCACAAAACAAGGGGAGTCACCATTGTAATCTTAACAGAATTACAACAAATCCTTGGATAAGAAGCAAATCTTGTCTGCCATCAGTTTATTATGATCAATCTGTGCTGGAATTGCCGTCCCTTGGTACCAATTTTCACTCGTGTGTCACATGGAACACCTAGCACAGCAAGATACATTTCCTTAAAATAGCTCCTTTACATTTACTTACACATATAGGTTATGTATGTAGTTAGATAATCATTCTTACAACATTAAGGCCTTTGCCTAGTTGTCTTTCAGAATAATTAAGATAGCAAAGACTATTATATATTAATATTATTCTTTCTCTGCTGGCTAATTTTCAGCAACTTTTCTTTCCCCAAAAGTCTCGACTGCTTTTCAGGGATCCTTCCTTCCCAAACTCTACTGTGCTCCAATCCTTTGCTGCTCTGAATTTTCTTTCAGAATTGGGTTTGTGTAGTTTTTAATGCTCTCTGTTAATTTTTCATTACCCAACTAGATAAACTGATCGGTGTGGAGTTTGCTGCCTATTTATGTACAGTAGCTTCCCCAAACAATTTTGGTAGGATGTGGTTTTCTCCTTGGTAGTTACAAATATTTTTTCCTTAATTGTTTGTTGGATGTTAATCCCTGGTTATCTAGGTATTGGGTGCTAGAAATGATGTATTTCTAGTCTTTTTGTTTCCTTCTTCAAATTGTCTAATTTGAATGGTAAATATGATTTATTTCAGGAACATAAGAAAGTATTTGTGCAATAATTGTTCGGGTCAAACAAGGAGACCTGAACTCATTGGTAACCTCACATTTCAATGAACAAGGGCATACATTTAATTTCACAGTTACTAAGATTGTTGGCAGTGAAGGTACAAAGATAGTCAGGGAAATGATTGAAGCCTAGGAAATGAGCCCCTTGTCAGTCAACAGGAGTGCTTATCAGGTATTTAGGAGCCAAGGGCTTGGCAGCACAAGGAACCAAAGCCAATCATCAACACACCAGTCAGCCAATAGGGAGGCACCACACAAAGGCAGATCCTGAAGTTGAAACTCAAATACTTTGGCCACCTAATGAGAAGGAAGGACTCACTGGAGAAGAATACTGGGTATTTTGGAAGCATGATCTTCTAGTAGCTTTTGTTGTCACTGCTGGTCAGATCAGAACATGTATAACTTGAATTCAAGTGTTACTAATTCAGATACTATAATGGTTGTCAGTTATGGTAGATTAATAAAATGGAATTCTTATGTTGTGAGCACTTCCTTGGATTACCTTACTACCTACTGAGGCTTTCCATTCTGAGAACCATTATGATCTGCAGTAAATCCTTTAAGTGTATTTCTGAAGATATAATCTGCCAAGCAACACTGAAGCAACCAGATAACCTGGAGGGAACACTATAAGCTATGTGGATTTAATAGGGACAATAAAGTTTTTGCAATGTCTTGAAACCGAAACAGATCCAAGCCACTGAAGCTACAATCACTATCCCTTAAAGCTGTAAAAGTGCTATCAAATAAGCAAAGAAGGAATTTCCTTTATGAAACCCTCCAGGAATTTGGTCATTTTTGGGGGGAGGACACACATACATACAAAAAAACCTTGTGTGGTACAATATTTACAAACACTCAGAAATAAAGAATGTGTTGGGAAATTTTCAAGAAGCTTTTGGATTAATTGACTAAAAAACATAGTTCTGTAAATGTAATAATATCTATTGCATGTTCAGGACTGAATTGGAGAGGAATGGAGCTATGATCAGCAGGCCTTAGTCCTTAAAAATTCTCCCAAGGCCACAATAACCATAGAATACAAATAGAAGCCAGATATTGACTAGACATGCCCATTGATAGATATAGATACTGTGTTGTGCTATATGCAATCCTCATGAAACCGAAAGAGGTGCATGGGCTGATAAGAATATAGAGATTTTCCTCTATCAGAAATCCCCAGAAAAAAACCTTTAATTGTAGAGCTTCCATTAGGAATTGGTGTGAAATTTATGAAACAATTTAACTTCAGATCCAGCCATGCTTTTTTCAGAAAAAGTAAGGAAAATGGAGAAAACTGTATTTTCTGTAATCAAAGGGTATAATCAGAACCATTGATTTTGGTTTGGTGTTTTTTTAATAGTTGTTTTGTTTTTAAAATAAACAGCACAGAGAAATAATATTCTGAAATATTTTAGCTTATAATAGTTTTAATGCTGTTCTTCAGATGTTTTTACTAGCAAATTAAAACTAAATTTGATATTTTGGAACTTATTTTATAATCTATACTGTTTGATCCTGTAAGTTAAAAATTAAACCATGGGCATCTTTTATAAACCGAAGATCATCACTCTTTCCTACTGCTGTCAAGTTATTTATGCTTAACCAAGCATTTATTTATCAGTTCTTAATGACAAAGTCTAACAAGGTTATTACACCTGAGAGAAAAATATGTAAAACAGGTTTTCTAATTAATCACAAGAAGGGTTCAAGAAAGTCTAGCTATTTCTGTCTATAGAACATCTTATGAAGTTTCTCTCAAGTGTCTATTAATAAAACTCCTTCTAATACATTGTTTTAAATTATTTCAGCTTTGGGGATGGGTGTTAATGCAATCTTTCTATACCTAATAAAATATGCTTATTAATTGTGGATGTAATCACTCTTATATTCTGAAAAAACAGAATATAATAAATTAAAATTGAACTTAGACAATGTGGAAAAATGTTTTACATCAACTTTTATTATTTGTCTATTTAGCCCATTGTAAGATACTTCAGCTTTTAAGGTGAAGACAAAAATCGCAGCTTGCATCCACAGCATGGGCAAGAAAGCTTGGACTTTAGTTGGGCTTCAGCTTCACTTGTAGTTTACTGGAAAAAAGTGCCCAATCTTATTAGTAGTGTTCTTACTTTTAGCAGTGAATTCTGTAGGACACATAAGTATAGCAAAGGCAAATAATCTAAATCTCATTTTTCCTATTTTACTGAAAAGTGTTATGTGAAATCCTTGATTGACCAAAACTATCATGTTTAGGAGACATAAATATGTATGTATGGGCACATCTGGTCATGATCATGTTTTGTAAGATTGAAGTCTGGAGATTTATGTGGAATAGTAGTGATATATTAAAGAATAGAATTGAAACAAATGCTATCAATATTAATGCCCTACAAAAATGGTGAAATTAAATGTTTCAAGAATATTAAGAAATAGTAGGGTTTCACAGAAGTAATTAATCCAAATGGAAGCAGTTAAAATATATATTGGTGCGATTTGCTTATGGCAAGGGTGTCAAACTTGTGTCATCACGGCATCATCACGTGATGTATTGGGACTTTTTTCCTCTTTGATAAACCAGGCAGAGGTGGGACTAGCAATATGACGCATCTGCCCCATGGGCTGTGAGTTTGACACCCATGGCTTATTGGATGGCTTTCAGCTTATTTAATGTGTTTGTAAAAATTGCATTTGTGGGATTGGAAATATATCATTCAGATATATTCAGAATTGGGAATATAATGTTATAAAAAACATAGCAAAGGTGACTACAAAATTTATATGGGAATTAATTTATTAATTTATTAACACTAGTTAAAATTGATCGTTTTGAATTATATCAATTCAAAAATTATATCCTTAAAAACTGAGAATCTGAGAAAGTGAAAAATCAAGAAAATCAAGCTAGGGTGGGGATGGTGGGTGAAGCTGCCCCACGCACCCCATACCTGCTTACCTTAGGACCACTGCAGGCAGTCCTCCCATGTCCCAACACCTGTTGTGCCACTGCCCGACTTCTTCTGTGGCCAGAAGTACCACTGGCGCATTGCACCAGTGGCGTTTCTTGTGGCAGGACTGCGAGTGGCAGGCAGCACTGGCACAATACACCATGTGGTATCTGGCCGTGGGCCGCAGAAGAATTTGTGCAGCAGCATGACAGGTGTTAGGGTGTGGGAAGCCTGGCTGTGGCGATCCTAAGGTAAGTGGGTAAGACATCTCCCCAAAATAAGACCTGGTGATTATTTTGGGGCTCAAAAGAAAATAAGACCAGGTCTTATTTTTGGGGAAACATGGGTAGTAACCCTACATCATTTTAGGGAAAGGTAAAGCAATTGTCTAAGGCAGCAGTTTTGTTCCTCTGACTTCTTTAAAGTTGGCTCTTTTCACTTCAAGTACATTTTCAAAAAGAAAATTGATTTAAATTATTAGGCTTTTGGTTTTTATTTCATACCATCCATACATAGTTCCATGTTGTTTGTGTAGCTTTCAGGTTGCATTGCTTGGTGTGGTGAGTTTTGGGGAATGTGCATGGGCCTACATGCATGTACTCTATTAATGCCCTTCTTTATGCAAATATATATGAACACATACACCCAGCTACAATGCAGATCACTGTACAACTGTTTTAGAATTGGTAATTAAACATTCCTCAATCTAAGAAAATACAGAATTCTGAAGCACCTTTTACATGGACTTTTATCATAGACATTAAATGTATAAGGGTTATTAAATTTTCAGAACTACATCCTATGTATATCCAGTTAAATCTTTAACTGCACAGTCCATACAGATAAGAATATTGACTTGAACATCTTATAATTTATGTTCTATTTTTCTGTTTTTCACATAGTATTGATATTTATAGTATTCACATATGTACGGCATATAGAACATGATTTTGTTCTTTAACCATAAAAAAAAATAATTACACAATGTAATTTCACCCAAGCTCATATTTTATCTGATTCGTATGAGTACAAGATTTAGACATATGAACATGCCTATAAATTATGAAAAAAATAATTCTACAATTTGTATGAAAATAAAATTGTCTGGGATATAAATTTTCAGAGTTGTTATGATTGTTCTTTTAATCATAAACCAAGTATTCCATATTGTCACTAAAATTTGGACCAAATTATTATTTATTTGGACAGCAAATTTAATTTAATCTTTGAACATGCTAATATACTCCTAAATAAGGTATGTGCCAGTTCTAGATTTAATAGACTTATCTGAAAGTCACATAGTTGTTAATTTGGAATAATATAAATTGAAAGCTGGCAATTCAGCTCACAGAGCCAGGATTTTAAAATGAACAGATTCATTTAACTTGAGTTGGTATATGATCAGATCTTGCCAGCTGATGCTGCCAAAATAATGTAATATATTTTGGATATGCTAATAAAGACATTTCTGCTGTGGACATCTCTGGAGCTTTCAATACTAAGTTTTATGCAAATGAAAATAACTTCTTGGCATCCGAGTTTCTTACATTTCTGGATTACTTTAAACATAATAATACAATTACATCTAAGAAGCATACAAATTATATTTGATAAACACTTAGGTTTTCATTTTGGAATCAATTTTTTTATCATTCAAATAGTGATAGACATTTTCAACAAGTATAGAAAACTGTTACTGAAAATGGAACTCCCTAACTGAATTGAACTCTCTTATTATTGTTTTTAAGTAGATAAACAGCTTGTCATATAAGGAACATCTAAGTGCCATATTTGTGTTAATCAATTTTACAAATATTTAAATGTTTTATTTTATTTTTTCAATGTTTTGTTTATAGTTTATGTTATGTGTAAAACAGGAAGCCTATTAAGATAAATACTTCAAATTAAATTTGTGATCTCAAAACACCTGAGTCATAAATTCATATTATGGTTATTAGATGTGTGGGATTTTCTTTGTGATACACCATGGAGTAGAAAAAGAACTCTGCCTATTAAATTAATGTATTTCATGTGAAATTATTGAAGATATGTGATATATCTCTCTGTATTTTCTGACTTTATTATTTGCTGCTTTTCTGTGGCATCCTTTCCCCAATTTTCATGGACTCATTGAGCAAGTACTTCTTTTTCTAATTAACATACAAGATATTTGTGTGAAATCTAGTTTTCATATAATCAAATGCCCAGAGTCACCTTATAAGGAAGATGGGCAGCATAAAAGTTTAATTTGATAAATAAATCAAATATATTTATTACATTGATTAAAATAAATAAATAAATCCAGAGTCTGATTCCAAGTCTGTCCATTACCAAAACAACAGACAGGTGGAAATTGCTCCTTCCACCCAAGAGAGTTACTTCCAGCCCCGTACACAGAGCAGGCTGGCAAAAAAGGAGCACAAAATTGAATATTGCAGCATAAACAGAACTTGAAACAAAGCAATCACTGAAATTCTTTTGTAATGGGCTATTTAGCTGCTGCTTCTTCAGAAAATTTCTGGAATCAGAAATTATTCCATCTTGTATCTTTGTATTCTTCTATCTGTTCAATCCAGCTTGCCCCGAAGAAGTCTGGCAGGTTATATACAAGTATTTCTTTGTTGTTCTGCCTTGACAGCAACGAATTAAGTAAGTGAGGAAAATATATGCATTATTAATAAATTGGTAAAATGAGTACCCAGAAGATTATATCTCTCACAACTACGTTGGTGTAGCTAACATTGCAAAGGTCAGAAGCAAGTGAAGTCAAGCAGTGTGCAGAATAATAATGCTAAACATGGACACCTAACTGACTCCTATGCAGAGTTTTTTAAGCTGGCTGATTCTGAATGAGTAACCTTTGCTTAATAATGGCAACTCAGCAAAGAAATGCATGGATGGAAGTTTTTACTATTTATATATCCTCCTCTATATTGAGACATAAGTGTCTAAGATATCTCTCCTGTCTGCAATTACTTGTAGGGATAAGAGGCTTCTAGTGCACAGAGATGTAGAGAGCTCAGAATCTATTATTTGTTTGCTGACAGGCACCAAAACACAGAGGAACAAATTCTGGTCTATTTTGTTTACATTCCTTTTATAATTTTCAGTAGTTGCTCTATACACTAGTAAATAGATTCAGAAGAGAACCTGAACATAATAACATTGAGAAATTTACAGAGTGAAATATTCTGAGACTGTTTTTTTTTTAGTACATATCGGTGTGCTAGATTTGTAAAAAAAATGGTAGTACAAAAATATAAGAAAATTGTATGCTCAATTTTAACCCAGCAATTGTAATATGTTCCCATATAATGCATTACAATAATTTAATTTTTTTTTATTCTGGTGAGACTAACATAAATACCTCATATATTTAATTTCAGATGGGAGATGAAAGAGAAAGAAACTCTGAAAGAGGAAGAAAGAACGATGCTAGAGAAATTACAAAAAAAATATGTCACACTACCTTCTCATGCTTCAGAAGATAAGGAATAATAGAACCTGATAAGGATATCTTTTAGTCATGCATTCTTAATGTCAATTAAATAGATTTTTCTGAAAGATGACATTCAAAAAAAACCCCAACTACATAATTTGTACATATTCTATTTTATTGGTATTTTCTAGGAAACAGCTGCATCTTATGTTTTATAAATGTATTTTCTTAATTATTTTATAGTAATATTTTGTCATATGCAAGATGAAAAAAATAGTTTTAACAATTTTTAATATAAATGTAAATTGTATATACTGCACAGCATAATATACTAAAATCTGTAGTAGAATCTATACATACTTTAAATCTGTTATATTTACTGTTTTTGGAATAGTTAGAAAGCATATCTTAAACATGAACCTTTTCTTGTCTCTTCTATGCTTTTAGCTAAATATAAATATAAGGTTCTTTTCTGAATATTTTCTAGATAGCTTCATATGTGTTGGAAGCAAAAGTAGGAATGACAGATGAATTGCTTTGCTTGATTTGCTAGCATTACCATTACAGTAGTCCTTGTTTAACAACATTCAGAGTTATCACAGTGATAAAAAGTAACTTTGTGATTAATCCTCACATTTACAACCTTCACATATCTGTAAAGCAAAGGAAAGATGAAGTACAAACATAAGCACATTCAGTTTCACTTAGCAACTGCTTCATTTAGCAACCATTGCTAGTCTCGGTTGTAGTTTCCTAAACAAGGATTATCAGTATAGTTAGATTCACAATTTCTTTTTCATATAGTCTTCAACATGCAGCCATTCATTTAAACCATTCAAAGTTGCAACAATACTGAAAAAAGCTATTTCCGGTATATCTATGGTCAGCTGATCAAAATTTGGTTGCTTGACAACCAGTTTGTATTTACAATAGTTGCAGCATCTCAGGGTCATGTGCTTACCATTTGTGACCTTCCCAGCCGGTTTCTACGGTAAAATGGAAAGACAATGGAGGTGGACAAATTCATTTAATACTTAACTGTGATAAAAAAGGTGGTAAAGTTGACTATGACTCAATTATGCTCCTAATTGTGGTCATAAGTCGAGGGCTATATCTTATGTCTGTCCATGCGTTATTTTTTCTGTATTTTTAAAGAACACAAAAGATAAAACAGAAAATATCACAATCCACCTTTTTAATCATATTGAAGTAATATGCATTTCAGATACTACAAAGATATACATCTCATAATTGGAAAAAAATCCTGCTTACGGACTGTCCAAGATAGCAGCTAGATACACCTTGGCCTTATTGGGAAGAAGATTTGAATTTGATTTTTCTACTCATGACAAAGTGACACTTCGTAGTAATTCTTATTTGATAATGGCTGCTATTGGCATTTAAGAAAATCATCAAAATCAGCTACTAAATAACAATAATTTTAAAACTAGCAAAACTCTACGAAATGAATATAATTTACATAGATATGGTAGTTAAAACTCCACACTGCTCACTCAGCCTTGATATCCTTCTGAGCTTAGAAACTGCAGAGATTTTAAAGTTATTGGAGATAGCCTTTATGGAAGTCTAAGCCAATAATTGTTTATTAACATAAATTAAATATTTCAGTTATATATTTGAATAATCTCCTGGAAATCTGGAATATCAAATTGGAGTATTTTATACAAACAAATGAAAAGCTCCCGTTTTAAAGAACACAGATAGTCTTTGATTAACAATGGCAATTGTGACAGGGATTTCCATGACTAAAAATACTTTAATAAACAGCAATGTCCCATGAGTATGCCACTTAGCGATGGAAATTACAGTTTTATATAGGAACTATAGCAGTTTTTTTAGGTTCAAAAAGTTTCAAAGCAGTTGGCATATACTAGAGGCTTCTAGATAAAGACCAAAATCCTCTGAAATCTCTTGAGCATTGGGATAATATCCAATATAAAAGTATCAATTCTCTGAATCTGAAGCACAAAACCCAAGTAAATAAGGTTGTTGTTCTATTTTGTGTTGAGAGTTGAATATAATTTTTTGAAGTCCCTCAGCAATTGCACACACATCATTTTCTCAAGGTTTATTTATAATGAATGTTCCCTACAGAAGTGAACCTGTGCTCCCACAGCGCTCTGAAGACTTTCCAGGCTAAGATACTATGAAACAGGATGTTCACAAAACAATATATAGATCCATTAGCCAGGAGGATGAAACTTCCCAAATAAAAACCACTTAAAGCCATAAAAACATAATCTGTAGAAGAGCAGACTCAGAGAAGAGCAGGAGAGAAGTGCCTTTTTGAGTAACTCTTTTCAGTAGCAAGGAGTGCCTTTGATTAATGTTTCTAGTTTTTTGAAGTAACAGGCAAAAATATAAAATTCTGATAAAAACTGGTCCAAACTGGCGAGAGACAAGAATTTCCGAGTTGAACTTTAAGTATCTGAAAACTCACACCTACTGAATGTAATTGGTCATTAGCAAAATCATGCTAATAATATTATGAGATGATATGAACTACATATAAAGTTACTAAGCAAGCACACTATATCACAGATCCGTGGCAGCGAACCTATGGCACGCGTGCCGGAAGTGGCACGCAGAGCCATTACTGCTGACACACAAGCCCTGGCCCAGAAAAGGTCTACTGCACATGAGCACGTGCCACCCACCCGCCAGCTGATTGTCAGGTATCTGGCATGCATGCGCGGCAGCATGGTGGCGCACGGGAGATATGTATGCGCAGCACAGCGCACAGGGGTCATGTGCACATGCGCAGAAGCATGCAGCATGGTCACATGGGTTATGCTTGCATGCGCAAAAGCATGCGAGGTCGTATGGGTCACATACGCATACGCATGCACAGGGGGCATGGGGGGCACACGCATTGTCTTCTGGGTGATGGCACATGAGTGTGAGCACACAAATGCGCATGCAATTATCAGCACGGGAGCCCAAAAAGATTAGCCACCACTGTCACAGACTAATCAAATTATGCTGACCAATGGTAGAACACATTCCAAACCCAATATGTATAAACAATATATAGTGATTTTTCCCCTTGAAGAAGCCTCTCATCTTTCATCCAGCGGCGATTTCTCTTTTACTTATACATAAATAAATACATAGATATTAATATACCTTTCCAGCTCAAATCCTATTTTGGCAAAGCCACACCAGCCTAAGGACCTTTAACAAATTTTCTTAGAAATACAACCTCTTTGCAGCCTCCATAGTTACACCAGATCTCCAGTCAAATGGCAGTCATGTCTTCAGAATCCTAGGAAGGCCAGCATGTTTGGGACCAATCTGACCTCAGGGTGAATGATATTCCAAAGAGCAGGTGCAATGGCCGAAGACTTCTCCTGGGTCGTGTCATATGATATTCCTTTGTGGATAGGACCCACATGCCCTTCCAGAAGAGACATGGTTGGAGAGGGGCAGTCCCTCACATAACCCAGCTCAGGGCTTTACAGATTATTGGTTTTAGTAGGCTGTGCACCGCCCTGAGTCCTTCGGGAGAAGGGCGGTATATAAATTTTGATAAATAAATTACCAGCATCTTGAATTGAACCTGGAAGCAAACTGATAACCAAAGTAGCTTGCAAAATAGAGGTGTCATGTGTGCTGATTTACAGACACATATAAATGCCCATGCCACTATACCTTGTACCAGCTGAAACTTCTAGATGTTCTTCAAGGGCAGAAGTGTAATCCATGTGAGAGGTGATCAGGGAATGAGTTACTGAGCATAGGGCTTCCTTGTCTAGAAATGGATGCAACTGGTGCACAATTTGAAGTCATGCAAAAGGCAAAGACTATCTAGTCACAACTGCCATCTGCTCATATAGTCCAGAAGACTCTGGATTGTGCAGCTCACACCATGCCTTTGAAGGACTTCACCAGGCAGTCAAGTAGATGTTAAACAGGAATGAAGAAAGAACTTGTGGCTCCACACAATCTGAAGTTATCCCCGAACTCAGCATTTTTCATTCCTAGTTTTGGACTACCAACAATCACTGAATCCACTTGCCAGCTTCACTTTACACTGTGTTCTGATTTGCAAGTGTGATTAGTCAATAAGCCACGGCTAGGCAAACTAGGATTTGTTTCAGCTAAGTCTATCAGCTCTCGGCTGCAAAAATGCGGCTGACCGCCCAACGGCAGTAAAAAAAAAACAGGCCTTTCTTTGCCATTTCACTGCCGCCTAGCGGTTGACCGTGTTTCTGCAGTCCAGATTCCCCAAGATTTTGCACGCCGCGTAAACTCAGCCAAAAGGCAAGTACTTCCGATCCCTGATGAATCAGTTCTAGCCAGCTGTCAGTCATTTTTTTCCTGGGGTAACGAATGTAAAGATGGGGGGGGTAACCTTCAAACACTACTCAGCCCCCCCCCCCGTCCCCCAGGATTCTGAGCAGGATTATGCGCGGGAAGACCCACGGGGGACGCTGAGCATTTACACCGCATCCCCGCACTTTCCAATTGAGGGGGAGGGAGGTAGGGAGGGAAGCGCGAGCAAGAGCGCGGAAAGCGCGAACTCTCCGGCTTTGCTCCGTTCGCGTCACCGGAACCGGAACCGGGGTTCGACATTTGGGGGGAGGAACGGAAAAGGCGGGATAAGCCAAAGCCAAACAGTAAAGAGGAGAAGCGGCGGTGCGTCTCTCGGTAACAGTTTTTGCCCCGCCCCCTTTCCCGGAACTGCAGGTACGTGTAGCTGCTGCGCTTTGCTTTTTGCGTACGCCGACGGCAGGCATGGCACTTTCCCCTAGGATCGGGCGATGTCAAGCCCTCCCGACCCACCCCCCACGCCCTCCTCAGGTGTGCGTGCTGAGAGTGAGGAGGGACGGGCGGCGCGGGAGAAGGAACCTTCCCTCCACTTCTGGTCTGCGTCCTTGGCCTTAAAACGTGCCTGAGAAGCGGAGGGGTCCGCGGACAATTTCGCTTTCCCTCCCTTGCGCCTCCTCTACCGGCACTATCGACGGGCACGGCGATGGTTACCTGCCGAGGAGAGGAGGAGAAAGCCCCTGGGGCAGTGGCGGCCCCGTGTCCCTTTTTGAGGGGGGGGGTGTCGCCTGTCAAGAACAGGAAGTATAAGCGGGCGTATCCTCGAGAATCGCAGGCACTTGCTTGTCCTTCCCACTCTAGTGGCGCGCGTTTTCGAGATGCTTTTTCCGGGTCTCTTGAGAGATCAAACCTGGCCTTCCAGGAGTGGTCCAAAAATCAGGCACTTTTAAGAGATGACTCGGCTTGAAAGAAAGAAAGAAAGAAAACTGCGTACCTGGATTGGGGTGTCTGATCAATTTTGCTGTACGGGCAGGCAGTTTGTGTTTGAGCCCGAACTGGAGGTTTTAAAAGTGCCAGAATGACAACGATCCGCATTTCCCGCAGAATAATAACACCTTGAGTTAAGTCACTAACAAGGTTCACTCACATGGGTTTTTTTTTAGTATTTGATTCCCCAAAGTTCCTCACTGAGAGGTCATATTGACCAACGTATATTAATGGTGGTGTAATAAAGTGTTCTGTTCCTAATGCAATTTGCAAAATAGTAATAAAAAGTAGAGTAATGATCTTCTGCACTAATATCAATGCAGTTGCTATGGAAGCCAGTTGTGATTCTGCAGAATTCTATCTGAGATCTGTTTACCATTATTTGTTTAATATAATGGTTGGGATTCACAAAAAATGCAGTCTGGTTGACTGACTGTATTCTAAAAGAAGATTGTGCAAACTAAACTAGAATGTCCATGTTGTAAAAAAAACAAACACTGTAGCTCTTCTTGAACAGTAGAACATAGGGTTGGGTGCATCATTGATAATTATTGAATTATGCTTTTTTCTTCAGTATGCCAATAGAGAACAAAGAGCAGTCCATTCTATGTCACATAATCATCTAGCGCATTCTTCTCCAGCCTGGCATCCTTCAAAGTGATTGGACTGTATTCTTGTGAACCCAGACATTACTTTCAGCATCTGTGGTGATTCATTTAATAGCTGTGTCAAGAAAGGATATAAAATGGGGCAAAATTTACTTAACTGTGTCACTTAACAACAAAAATGTTGAGCTTTTGCAGTCTTTCTATTTTCTTATAATGCCGCAAAGTACAAGGTGTAATAGAAAGTAATCCTACATAGATCTACATATAAATAGCAGGGTGCATCTTTATTGATATTTCAGTTCCTTTGGAATTGAAAAACGAAAGGATCACACTGCATTGGCCAATTGTTAAAATAGTGAATCAATATGTGTTCGTGTAAGGCAATGTGCCATTTGCTTATTGCTATATTTTAATTTCCAAAAGTAACACACTCTGCTATCTTATTCTTCTATTATTGTCGTGTTTATTATACTGTAAAATAATTAATAATTTAATCTGTAAAATTAAATTCTATAAAATTTTCAAAATTGGTACTTTTTATTTTTTTATTATAATAAATTTTAATAGGATTAATGCATTTCAAATGATATACACTAGTACAGTGTTATGCTGAAGTTTACTTATTCACATACCTACAATTTTATTAAAATTGCTCTGAATAGTCAATTAAAAGTTATCTCATTAACGTTCTCTAATATACTTTTCTATCTTTAATATATTGTAAAATGCATAAACACTTCCCCATTATCTATTTATCAATTGGTATTGATGTTTAAATGATGTATCAAAGCATAAGCAATTGTGAGTTTCCTTTTCTAGAATATATTAATTTAAAAGCAATTCATTGTTTAACCGTCTCAAGTCAAAATGTGTTATTGTTTTATAAAGACCTTGTTGGAAGCCTTTGATTATAGATAGGATCATTGATTGGCTGTGATCTGACATATTATTTATATTGTTTAAATCGTGAAACCCTTAAACAGCTTCAAGTCATTTTAATTCAAATCTTTTATACATTAAAACAACACTAATAAAATGATAAAATAAGATCAACGTATCTTATAATTTCACAAAAACCAAGATATAAGCATTCCTGGCTGTTGTTAAAGTATCATAAGTACAAATAACAATCTATGCATTTATAATTCAGGTGAAACTTGTTGAAATTCAGTGTAACACAGTGCTAAAAGAAAAATATATAAGTTAGTGTTCCAGATTTTTATTCTTATTAAAACATTTTGTTGAAATGCATATGTTTGCTACAAGAATCTTAATGTTTGGTAGTATATAACAATGTGAACATTTATTTTCACTCCTGAAGAGAATTAAAACTTCACACAGGGCAAAAATGAACATCCTTATTAAAAAATGAATTATCATAAAAGCTTGAACCTAATATTGAAAAAAATAGTTTCTGGCCAAAAAAATGCCAAGTTTCTTGCAAAGATTTTGACTCTTCTTATGGTGACATGTCTGTTCAATATTAAATCATGAAATTATGTGCACCTTTTTAAAGGTAGTCTTTCGGTTATCACAACAATTGGGACCTAGATTGTTACTAAGTAAAGTGTTTGTGAAGTGCAATGTCATATGTCCACATTGCTTAGCGATAGCCATCCCACCAGTCCCAGTTACCATCATAATGTTAGGACTATGGGGTTGTTAAGAAGGAAGAGGTGTAATGGTCTTTGGGAATGACCTTGGGAGATGGAGCAAAAAATGCTGTCTAGGAACAGTCAGATAAGAGGCAGCATAGCCCACAACTGCATAATGGGCAGAGCAAGATTTTCTCAGGCTATAAAGGTGATGGTGGGAGGATTGTACTTTCAGACTTGCAAGATTCTATTAATGTAGCTTTAGAATAAAGTAGAATTAGCTTCTGTTTGTGTTTCCTGCCTGGTTGATCTTGTGAGGTTGCTAGTAGGAGTCCTAGGTTAGGAATGCAGTGTCGGGGGCTCCTACAGGTGATGCTACATGCAGGTGGGCTAGTGAGGACTGCAGATAGGTACAACAGAGTGAAGCTGGGCCTACGAGGACTGTAGGTGGGTGCTGAGGAGCTGGCAAGTTCTGTGGGTGGGTAGGTGCTGTTTTCAAGGAATATTGTTATCTAATTTGTTCTTTTAACCTTTATCCTTCCTGTTGATTGTTTTCTATTAGTATGAATGCATGTTGAATTTGGGGGAGGAAGAAGATAATCTTGATGTACCAGGAAAAGATATTTGACAATAAGCACTGCAGATCCGTGGACTTAAAAGTGATTGAGAATCAAGCAGATTTAGTCTGATATATCAGCAAAAAAGACTACAGAGGTAGACAAATTACAATGATGATTTTTTTTTAAGTAGTAGGTTGTAGACTGTAAAAATAATAAATTATATTTATGTGAGAAATATGGGAAGTTTTTTATCAGGGCAACCTGGTCTACCCAATTATGGGATGGAGCATACTGCTCTGCTTTAAATTCACAAAAATATGAAAAGTGAGGTTGCAAAACTTGAAGCTGTTGTCATCCCAATCATAATAGACCCTCAAGGTCTAAATACTAGATTACAGATTAATAATTATTTCTTTGTTACTTCTAGTATATTATATGACCATCTTATTTGATTAAGAGGTTCCTTAAAAATTAATTATATGCTTAAGAAACTAAGAGAGATGACCAAGGATAGAGAATTTTGGGGAATGGGATAAAAATTCATGCTGACTGTTATGATTTAGTTGAAAAACTGCCAAAAGTTTTGGCAAAGATGGAGAGCAAAGACAACTGAGTATATCTGCAAATCAAATTTGGAATGGAAAAGAAAGTGCAAAATCCCTTAAATTAAGAATTATTGTTAGGGAGGATATCTAGAATTATATCCTATGAGATACGTTTTATGACAAATGTTGAAAAGAAGAAAAGAGAATGAAGAGGGAAGGGAAAAGAAGGAAGGGAAAGGCAGGTAGGCAGGCAGGCAGAAGATTATAATGAGAGGGAGGGTGTGAGAGAAGTCCTGTCTTACCACTTGGCCACCATAAGACTTTCTGGAATCATATTATTTATTTATTTAGCAACACCTCAATTCTAACAGATTATAATGATTTTTAAAAACTCTTTGATTTCTGTAATGATTGTTTCTAGTCAGGATATTTTGGGGAAATCAATTTAGCATTCTAATGTATTATTTTTTTTCAGCTTATCACCTCAAGATTGATGCATGTTTTCATCATTGCCTTAAGCTTGCTGAGAGTTTGGATAAATATGGCGCAACTCCAACAAGGAGGTCCTGATGAAAAAGAGAAGACTACAGCATTAAAGGGTACAAATTAATTTGGAACTTCTCCTCCATAGGCACTCCATAGACTGTGTTCTGATGAACTATAATTTTGTGGTTAGTAAAACAGGTGAGCAAGTACAAATGATACAACCCACATTTCTTGGCTGCAATAAATCTCTTACATATATCCATAATCCAGAATTTTTTGTTCTTTGCTTCCAAAAAAGATATATCAGCATGCAACAGGATTGCTGTTAGCTGTGATAGTGATGCCAATTGCATCTCCTTGATGGCAAAAATCTTGTTATGGAAAGAAAAATGCTACAACTTATGCATATTAGTTAACACACAGAAGGAGCAAAGTAGTGTGCGGGAAGAGCTTTAAAGAGTAAACAAACAGACCTTAATTGTTTGCAAAAGTTGATGAATTAATGTATTATAATAATTTCAAAATTATTTCAGTGGAAGGACGTATAAAATTCCACCATGGCAGGTTGAATTAGATTTCTGTCTGTGTGTCTGTGTGTGTGTGTGTGTACTGGGAGGAATTGTTACTTATTTGGTTCACTTTTAGATTTCTATAGTTTTTAATAGGATACTGTTTTGAATCCCTGCTAAACTCTCTTCAACATGCCTGTTTTTCTTCCTCTGAACATAAAATGGGATATATCCCATTTTATATATACTGTTTTTAGACTTCAGAAATAGAATACCATATAAACGGTCAATCTGTGTATACTATCCTGAATTATGTAGAAAACTGATAGGACACAAATATAATCAATATGCTTCTTGGAGGCAATATTCACCTCATAGCTTTAGACATTTTCACTCTGTAGGAGGCAGGACAATTGAATTTCCTCACTCTTTCAATGCTGTCTTCTGCACTTTCCCTCAGTCAATATAGGTGCAAATTCTGGCTCATGTTTTATTGTTATTATTGCAATGGATTTGCCTGATTACTGCTTATCTTTGTTTTGTTCAGAAAGAGAATATGTATGTTTGTATGCATGCTAAAAATTGAAGTTAGGTGGTAAATATTTACATAGATTTGTTTGAATACCATTCTAAGGTTAATTCAAATGTACTTAGTGGTTTACCCATTTAGGAAAACACATTTCTCATCTTCAAAATTACTGTGGGTGACTTGCAAATTAAAAAGTCACAATATAGGGGGGAATTTTTTGAAGGAGAGTATTCCATAACATTGGAATGGCCATAGAAGAAAATCTGTGATTCTTTTCCTGGCCAGTAGGTGTTAATTTGGGATAAAATCAATCTGTAAACACATACTTAAAAATGCATGTATGTAAAGAAAAGTAATGTATCTTAAAGCATTTCAAATTTAAATTTTCAGCATAAAAGAAAGCTCTTCTGAAATCATTTGGAAAATAATAAAAATACAAAAGTTAAAGATTTTTGTCCTGGCTCCTGCAAACCTACCAGTTCAACAGCATGCAAATGCAAGTAGATAAATAAGTAGCACTTCGTTGGGAAGATGTTTTGTGTGCCATGGCATCTAGTCATGCTGGCCACATGACCATAGAAGGGTCTTTGGACAATGCTGGCTTCCTCAGCTAAAAAATGGATATGAGCACTGCCCCCCTAGAGTTGGATATTTATTTATTTATTTATTGATTGATTGATTGATTGAATTTCTATACCGCTCCCTCTCCCAAAAAGGGACTCGGGGCGGTGCACAGCCAACTAAAAGTAGACAATATATACAATTAAAAACAGATTAGACAATTAAATCAAGGCTGAAATATAATTTAAAATATAAAACTAATAGATTTAAAATTTAGAATTTTTTTAAAAAATTTAAAAACCTAGTTAATTAAAACCCCAGAAAACCGTTACTGGGCCGGCCTGTTGAAAGAACAGGGTCTTTACTGCGCGCCAGAAGGTCTGAATGTCGGTAATATGACTGGACAAGGGAAACCTTTTCCTTTACCTTTAATGTTGAAGTATCTTTTGTTGCTGTTATTAGTCATAGATTCGTCAGGTCAGTTCTAGTCAAAACATAGTCAAATTGTTGTTTAACCTTTGTTTGACAATCTCCAGTTAGGGAGCACCAACAGCTTCAGGTGTCTGGTTATTATGTTGCTTTACAGCACTCACAATCAACAAATCCCTTAGCTCTCTGTAAAGCTACCACAAGTTGTTTTTTGTATACGGAGAATAAATCCAAAGTCCCTTCCCTGTGATAGCATTTAAAGAATTGGAAAACTGATATCACGTTTTCCCTTACCCTTCTTTGCTATTAGTTATTTTAATCCTTCATAGAATTTATCTTCCAAGAACTTCACATTCAAGAGCACACTTCATTGCTCTTCACTGTTGATTCAGCCCAAGACTGCACTTGCTCCTTGGACAGATACAGCACAGTGCTAACTCCTCCTTAATCTGTTGAAACCCTCCTAACAAGTACTATTGAGAAGCCAGGTGATGTCTGTTCTATATTTGTACTTTTTTAAAAATCTAGTTGAATGCAATATTTAACATTGATCACAATTGGATAGGCTTTTGTTGAATAGGATATATTATTCAAGTCTATCAAGACCCTTTTGAACCCTGAGTGTGAGGTGTTCTCTGCAGATTTGCTGAGTATCCCTCCTATTTTTATTCTAAGTCATAAAAATGTTGAAGAGCAGTGGGCCTAAGATGAAACCTTTCCATGTACATATAAATCCATTATGGAACATGTATTATGCATGATTGTTTAACCAACTGTGAATCCACCTGGTAATAGGACCATTATTCCATTTTATTAAGAGGCTGTGGCCTAATCCTATCTCAACCCCTACTGAAGTTGTGAAGCTTAGGTGTATTATATCCATAGTAGTCTCTTGGTTTACTAATCTCATTACACTAATCCAAAGAGATTATTTATTTTTAACATTTCTGAACAGCCCAGAGTTCTTTGACAGGTCCTGCAACATATCTTCCCAGCCTCACTATTTGAGACTAGTGTAATGGGACAAAACAGCTTTATAGATAGCTGGCTCCATGTCATGTAGAGCTTTATAAGTCACAATCTTTGAATTGGATCCAGAAGCAAACTGGTCTCCAATACAGCTCATAGAGTAGAAGTGTTACGAGAGAGGAAAAGAGAGAGAGGGAACAAGAAAAAGAGAGAGAGAGAGATAAAAGAAAGAGAGAGAGGGAAAGAGAGAAGGAACAGATAAGAAAGTAAAGAAAGAAAAAGGGAGAGAAAAAGGAAGAAAAGGGATAGACAAAGAAAGGGGGTGGGAAGGAAGGGACAGAAAGAAAGATAGAGAGGGAAAGAGATAAAGAGAGAGAAAAAGAAAGAAAGGAAGGAAGGAGAAAGTGAATGGGATATGGAGGGAGGGAGGGAGAGAAAGATAAAAAAGAGAAAGAGCGGGAATGAGAGAAAGAAAGAAAGGGAGGGAGAGAGGAGAAAGTGAATGGGATATAGAGGGAAGGAGGGTGAGAGAAAGAGAAAGAGGTAAAGAGAGAAAAAGAGAAGGAAGAGGAAAAGAAAAGAAAAGGGAAAGAAAAAGGGAGAGAGAAAGGAAGAAAAAGGATAGACAAAGAAAGGGGGGATGGAAGGAAGGGACAGAAAGAAAGAAAAAGAAAGAAAAAAAAAGAAAGGGAGGGAGGGAGGGAGGAGAAAATGAATGAGATATCTAGTCCAACCACCTGCTCCAGCAGAGTTAGAAGGGTGTGTGTGTGCGCGCGTGCATGTGCATGGCTGTCAAAACTCCAAAAACAGGTCAAGTAGCTCTGGGAAGGTCAGTCATAAATTAGAACACTTGCTCAGCAACCGGCCATTAAGTGAGGACCATTTATATTTGGACCATTTATATTCGGCCACGCCCACCCAGTCACATGACCACCAAACCACACCCATCCGGTCACGTGACCACCAAGCCATGGCCACAAATTGGGCCATGCCCATAGAATCAGTTGTTAAGACATTTGAATCCCACCCCTGGGTGGGGGGCACTGAGGATGAGTTTGTAGCACCAAGGGGGCGGTGATCTGAAAAAAGTTTGGGAGCCACTGTGTTACATGATCCTTCTTAGGGTGCCTAAAATTGCCTGTGTGGCCACATTTTGTACTAGCTGAAGCTTCCGGGTACTTTTCAAGGCTAGCTCCATGTAAACTGCATTGCACTTGCCCAAATGGGAAATGACCAGGGTATGATTGACCAATGAGAGCCTCCATATCCAGGAAAGGGAATTCTGCTGAAGTCTGTTGTTTCCCATCTAGATCCCCATAACCTCCAGGCACTGTGAAAGAATGTCCACTGCATCACTTACTTCCCCTGGGACAGAGCTATATGACTGGCTATCATCAGCATACTAGTGATACTTCATCCCGTAGTGATGAATGATCTCACTCAGAAGTTTCACATAGATGTTAAAAAGGAGTAGAACCCTGTGGGGCCAAGAACTGGATAACCCTATTAACACTGATTGGGGCCAACCTCAGAGGAAGGAGGTGAACCAGCATATAACTTTGCCACCCACTCCCAACTCCCTAAGTCAGCCCCCCAAAAATATCATGGTTGATGGTAATGAAAGAAGATCATGGATGGATGCACTACCTCCGTCCTGCTCCTGCCAGAGATTATCCATGAGTGAGACCATTGCTGTTTCAGTCCCATATCTGGCCTGAAACCTGACTGATAAAGGGCACAGATAATCTATTTCTTACAGGATTTTCTGGAGTTGCAATGTCAGCACCTTCTTCACCACCTTCCCAAAAAATGGGAGGTAGGAGAGTGGACAAAAATTATCCAGAATGATAGGATTCAGCAGTGGCTTCTTGAGCAGGGGCACAGCAACATCTTTTTAAAAGGAACAGGAAAACTCCGTCCAACAAGGATTAATTCATCAACACTTGGACACATCCATAGGATACCTCCTGGGTGGCCTTAACCAGATAGCAGTAGTATGGATCTAATGGACAGGTAGTGTTGTTTACATTCTGGAGGACCTATCGACTTCCTCAGGTCAACAGAAGCAAACCGTTCCCAGATAACTGTGTAAATCTGCTCCCTGGGCAGTACTTGTACCATGCTTCATATCCAACTGGGAATGAATCAGAGAGATTTTATCCTCCAGATGTATGGAAAATTCCTCCACATAGCCCTGCAGATGGGCCTCTGGGCTCCTTTTCTTGAGAACTGTCTGGGTAAAGCCTAAATAGGGCCACTGGGTGGCATTCTGTGGATTACCATGGAGAAGTATTGTGATACGTTGAACCTATTATTAATGACCTATTATTAACCAAACCAAGCTGGCTTCTAATAAATATGTTGTTGTTTTCAAGTACTTGCAATATTTTCTTGATTTTTTTTTCTCAAGTACGGATGTCAAGCTGATTGGTCTGTAATTTCCTGGGTCCACTTTTTTCTCTCTTTAAAAGATTGCAATAATGTTAGTTTTTATCCAGTTCTATGCTGTTTCTACTATACTTCAGAGTTCTCAACGATTAGTGTCAGTGGTTTTAAGATTATTTCAGGAACATTCTTTAGCACCCTGCGATCCAGTACATCCAGCTCCAGCAAGTTGAATGTGTTCCTTGCCTGTTTTGCCCATGTCTTCCCACCCCAATGCTGCATCTTCTGGCAGGTTGGGCCAGTTTTTCCTTTTGAAATAATACAGATGCAAAAGATGATTTTAGCGAGTTGTCATTTATTTGAAGAATAAACTCTGACTGGTCATGAGATTTGATAGAAATGAAGCTAAATCAGTTCTTTGTAAAACTAATCATACCGGCACTACTGTAGTATATTTCTGGAAATCCCAGCGTTTGTTAATATACCAAATTAAGTTTTTAAAGTTGGAAGGACAATTCTAAAATAACTCAGTAGCCTCAAAAAATTGAATGTGGGTTGAAAAATTAAATTGGGAGATTTGAATTGGTAGCTTCAAAATCTTTTTCAGTGTTGGTAGCCTGAAGAAAAACATAACTTGATGGAACTCTGTAGGAACAATATATTGTCAATATTTTTATAGTTTTATTAAACTTAAATGTTTTCTGTATTTGGGAAGTTGCTGAATATGTTTGTGATAAATTATTTTAAAGTCACTGTTTTTGTTAAAAGTAATAACTTTGAGGTCTACAGAAAGACTCTCTTCTTCCCCGCCTTTTCCCCCCAGACTTGTTGTCTAGAATAGACTTGGATGAACTGATGAAAAAAGATGAACCACCTCTTGAGTTTCCTGATACTCTTGAAGGATTTGAATACACATTTAATGAAAGTAAGTTTCAGAAAAAAAAATCACTTAGAAATAAATATTTTTCCATACCTTACTTTTATAGCTTGGTACTGATTATTCTTTTACAGATGTATCAAATAATTAGTACAAGCAATAATCTGAAATACATTTTCCCTGGTTAAAAAAGTACAGATATTCACATTCTTGGTATACATGAATTAATAAAGAATTGTAAATAGACAATGGGGAAAAATCTGAATCTTTTTCCTTGAAATAACATTGCGAACTATACTGTAACAACCAATACTAAAGATATTGCAGATTTTAGTTTAACAAAATACCAAAAATAAAAACATTAGCTTCCTTTCACATGTCATCTTTTCCAATTTTATGGAGGATTTTTAAAAAAATATAATCATACATGTATTGCACTTTAAATTGTCAATTACAATTACATTGTCTAACCATATGACCTAGAAACCCTATTAATGAAAGTCAAGAAGCAAAGTGAAGAAATAGAAATAGATTACATATAAAAAAGACCAAACCAATGACAGCAGGTATAAAAGCTACCCTTAGAATTGACAACAATAATAATGTATTAGTACATAGTGTCTGGCTTTTAGATTTGGCTATTAATCATAAACCAAAAGAAAAGTGAAAGTTGCAGAGCATTACTTGGTAGAGTAGCAATAAAGGCTTTGGAAAAGATATGCATATATTTTGATTTGTTTAACCTACTAAGATCATAATTATGCAGGCAATGGTTTTCCCTGTGATACTATGAAGAAGCAAAAGATGTACTTTCAAGAATCAGGATAGAAAGAATATTGACAATTTTGAAATCTAATAGATACCTGAAAATTCCATAGATGATCAAGAAAATAAATAGCTCATAAGAAAGATTAATCTAGACTTCTTGTATTACCATATTTGGCGATATGAATTTCTATTTCTAAGTATTTCAGAATTTCATCCTGAAGAATTTCATTAACAGTGACTTCATGACACATAAGTAATTAAAAATATAATGCTTAGCTTTTCAGTAACTCAAAGAGTTTCATTGGAGAGTATTAAAAAATCTTGCTTGTTAAGTTTTTAATTCTTTGAAACAAATAATTCAACCATTTCGAGCAGTACCCTGCCTCGTTCTAGGACTTCCCATTTAATAATGCATATTAGCTTGTTCAAACCTAGTACACATAAATGTTAATGCAAGATGTTGAAAGGTTAAAAGTTCAATCCTTACGTTTGAAAGGCACTGCTATATTCTCAATAATTCTTTATTCTACGTCATCGTATTTGGGATGTTACTAGAATTTTTAATATCCTCACTCATGGTTTTGTGATTTGGAAGGAAAAATTCTAGTAGATGATGACTCAATGAAAATTAAGAGCACTTCAAAATATACTGCTCTTCAAAACAGCACTCTGATTTCCTTAGAGAGAAATAACTTCACTATCCTGTTTTAAAAATAAAGACAAAAATTGAGCAGGGATTAAAAAAAAATAGATGTGCTAGAACAAGAGTGTCAAACTCGCGGTGTCATGGTGATGTCACATTACGTATCGGGACTTTTTTTCTCCTTCACTAAACTGGACATGAGTGAGGCCAGTGCGTGGCACATACGGCTCATGGGCCGAGAGTTTGACAGCCCTGTGCTAGAAGAAACAATGATTGGCATTAAGGAAGAAATATTGGAATTGGATGTGAAGTTGGAGTGGAACATTTTAATTGGAAGATAGTAAATACGTTGAAATTTATAATGAATAAAAAGACTGCTGTAAGAAAGAATACTTTGGCTTGATTAATATATTAAGAGGCAAAAATCCGGAGATAGCATAAAGTACATACTTCATACTAGAAATGATTTTATCTATTTATTGGTTTAGACAAAAATATTGAACTGTATACAACTCAGACAAATTTCTATGAATGTAAATTCTGCTCTTATATCTGTTTTCATCAATAATTATTATGCAAAATAAATCCATATTGTATGAAAAATAATCACTACTTTTGTGTTTGAGAGAGACTCCTGGTGATTGCTTGAAATAGTCATTACAATTTTCTTGGCAAGATTTTTGGAAATGGTTTTCCATTGCCTTCCTAAAGCTGGGACAGAATGACTAACTAAGGACACCCAACTAATTTTGTGTCTAAGGCAGGAATAGAACTTTAGTCTTCCAGATTCTAGGTGGAACTGGTACCTTAAGTTCTGTACCAAACTGGCTCTTAGTTACTAATCACATACAAATGTTTGTCAGTATTTTAATGAACCCATATTTTAAGATTTCTCAAATGTGGTTCCACATTTGATTGAAGGATGTAAGTTAACTGTGATGTTTTTGTTTAAGTTTTTTGCATATATTTTGTTACCTTAAGTGGATATGAGAGAAAATAATAACAAATCTATGTTTACTAATTATTGAAAATAGCATTAAGAGCATTTGCATATAATTAGTGATCCATATGTGGTGTTTTAAATGACAGTTAATTCATTAATGAATTTGAAAAAATAGAATGAATTCCTTAATTATTAAGATTCATACATAGGTAAAAATTTATGAGTACTGTAGAATTGTTCAATATTACATTATTTTATTTATTGCTTTCATGTGCACGCATACACGCACACATATACTATCTATCCTCTGATGGGAGATATATATATATATATCAATCACTCCCATCAGAGAATAGTTTAAAACCATACCAAAAACCCTGTAAAATCCAATAAAACCTCCTTAAAACTCCAGTGATTCTGAGTAAAATGTCACCTAAAATGGCAGTCCGATATCACAATTATATTTCAAAAACTCATTGTTTTGACACCTTTATACAATGCCAAATGTAAAGGGAATGACCGAAGACAGAATCTGTTTTTAGTTATTTTATCTGTTATGCACTCATAACTAAGTGCATAAGTGTAGTATAAACAAGAGAGAGTAACTTAGTTGCCTTTTGTGGCTAAGGTGCAACTTGAGCTTCAGTCTCACACTTTCTACCCTGGTGCCTTAATCAAACTGGATCTCTTATAGAACATAAACTAACTACTTAATATGGATATGTTTGTGTCATGAAATATTATGTCTCTATAGTGAATTATCATTTTGAAAGTTGTGTTTTAAATTTAATACTACTATTTTTCTTTATAGAAGGGCAGTTAAGGCATATAAAAACTGGAGAGCCATTTGTTTTTAACTACCGAGAAGATTTACATAGATGGAACCAAAAACGCTATGAAGCTCTTGGAGAGGTATATATTATTTACAAATAACGTAATAATGTATACAGTGTGCCTGTTTTATATTTGGCTAAAGAAAGGGAAAAAAACTTAGTATTATAAGGATCGCATGGTACTGATTAGCCTTAAAAGCAAAGAATAAATTTATCAAGAAATTATTGTATTGCTTTAAGAGTGAACTAACCATTCACTGAGATGTATATGTATATGCCTAACTATAAGAAAAATATGTCATGTTCTCTGTATTCTACAAAAACTTGCAGTTATTGTGTAAGACTTTTTTATTGCAAATTTGGGTATAAATAGGAGCTGGCTATTCCATCTATATTTATTTGTTACATAGTTTTTTTAACATGTTTAATCCTTTCGTGTTGATTTTGAACGTTAATATTTTATCAGTATCAAACAAATGTTTAATTCTTGTTAAATAATGTTTCAGATTCTATTTTCATTTTGTTTTCTCATGTAAGTATTGATATATTTTGGGTAACTTGTAATTTACTTTGTCATTTATATATTTCATTTATAAAAATCTGATTTTAGTAAGATATTAACCTTATTTAAACCAGCATAATGTATTGACTTTGGTGATATTAACTTATGGTTCTAAAAAGTCTTAAAATTTCTCTATTGAACTTTAAGCTTTTTCATTACTGTGATCATCAGGTTTTGTCTTGTGTACAGGTAGTCCTCACTTAACAATGTTAAGTGGGACTGGAATTTCTGTCATTAAATGACATGGTCGTAAAATGCAACATCACATGACTGCCACATAGCAACAAAAATTCTGGAATTGCTGTTGTTAAGCAATTCATTGCTGGATGTTTAGTGAGGTTATCACATAATCACCATTTTGCAATCTCCTGCCAACTTCCCAACTTTGCTTGTAGGAATCTGACCAAGAAGATTGCAAATTGTGATTACATAACTGCAGAATTCTGCAATGTTGTAATTGGAAAGCAGTTACCAAGTGCTTGAGTTATGCTCATGTGCCTGTGGTACTACTGTGACAGCTTCTATTAGAGACCTAATTGAGTCTCCCTCATTCAATGCCATTGTACGTTCATCTGTTTGTTGAATGAGCGGCCATTTAATGAGGACCATCTGTAATGGATGACGCAAGGTAGACTATCTACTCTAGCATAGCTAGACATTCATTGGTCTCTTATTGTTTAGAGGAGTGGCAGACTGAGCAATGATAGTATGCATTGATGTTAAAAATAACAAATCTGATATTGAGTGTAAGTAATAAAGATCAAAGGTTATGTTACCTCTTCTTTTGCTCTTGTGTTGAAAGTATGTGAGAAATAAAGAACCTCTGATATCATCAGTTTAGTATAGCAGAAAGATCATCTGTAAATGTGTCCATGTGGTCATCAAGTAGGAAGGCTCTTCAAGGAGCTCTGCCGGGTGTGCATGAGGGAATGCCATTGGACCTTTCAGTCAGCAGGCTGAAATAAGAAATAAGAAGCCTTCTTCAGGCAGCAAGATCCAGTATACAAACTCCTCCTCAAATCAAATCACACAGCCCTATTTTTAATTAGAGTAAAGTTTCAAATAAAACTGAAAATGTATCTTGTTTGAACATTAGTATAGAGACTATAAGTATCAACGAAAAACGTTGGCTCTTTTCCTGCTGTTGATACAACTAACACATAACAGGATGCATAACAGTTATCTCGTAGCTTCCATAAAAGCCTGATAATCGAAATGCTGAGAAATATTAAACTGAATCTTAACTATATTTGGGGAGGGAGGAAATAAAGGATGGATGAACATAATCCATCAATTAAAGCATAACAGTGATTTAAAAATGTAATAGAAGCATTAATTTTTGAAAATGCAGTGTTTTTCTCCTCCTATTAGGAAAAGTGCCAAGAATGAACAGATGGAGTTATCTTTTTCAGGAGAATGGACAGGATCACTTTTATTCAAAGCACTTAATACTTTACTTTTAAAAAGATTCTTGTTTTGACCAATTTATTGTTTATAGCAGATCCCTTACCTTAGGTAATGAACTTCCCATGGCATTGGCTGTGACCTGTTTATATCTTAGCAATATGGTAGGCTGCAAATGATCTAAAAGGTTTTCAAACTACAGGTTTCAAACTACGTTATAGATTATTCAGCATAATTTAGTAGCATGCTAAAAAAATTAACAATTTAAATAAGGCACTCTTGCTGTAGCAGCAGCAGCTGAAGCCTCCATAGCTTTAGGAGTGCCTGGGAGCAGAGGCATCTGGCTGCAGATGGTACAGAACTAGTTGTGGAATTGGGGGAATGAAAAATAAGAAGGGAGAGTAAAGTATTTGAATTAGGCTATTCTGAGCTCTTGCACAGTTCTTCCTTTATTTGACATTATGTCCTGTTTTAAAGCTGAAAACAATATAAATCTAAAAGTACAGAAAATAAAATCCACATTCCCAGCTGACAGTTGTAATAACAGCGAATATTTTTTAAAAAGTTCCTATCAAAGGAAGTATTGAATATCTTACTGATCAGTCTCAGAATTAAATGCTTGTTGATCATATTTATTTTACCCACAGTTTTGATGCCAATCAAAGAGGAAACATGACATGTATTAGTTAAGTAAGATTTCTGGAAATTCTTGTATTGGGATAACTGCTATTTTGGTGTAGAGAGGCAGAGAAAATCTAGAAATGAATAAATAAAGGAGCTGGAACACAGCCTAACTTCCCAAAATCCCTAAGTATGCTGAAATTATTACTGATAACTAATTATATTTAATCTGATTTCTTTTAGCTTTACAAACTAATCAAATAGGAGTCCAAACTCATGTTAGCAAAATAAAATTTATCATTTCTCATTGCCCTAGAAAACATATCATTTGCATATAACATAATCTTATATTCTGCTCTCCTACTATGATCCTTTTAATATTTTCATGAGTCCTAATATAAGCAAAAAAAATGACTGAAAAGGTCAATTTGAAACTGAAAAGATGATACTGAATATTTATCACAAAAACTCAGAAATGACTCTGTGGGTCATTAATTAATTAAAATATTGCATATATAAAACAATTATTAAAATATAAAACAATTAAAAAAATAAACTATTGGAATGGTCATAGCATAACTTTAAAATGACAACACATAATAATAATGCTTGATTTAGGTTTTAGATTTTTATACTTTATATAAAACAATTCAATCTAAGCTTTAAAATTTTGAGAAAATTGATATTAACTTTTGCTTACTTTGAAAATCTCCAAGAAACTATATTGAAAGCTTAATATTCAGAGAAATAAGATTCTCTGGATATTAAGATTCTAGATTCTTCCTATTTTAAGCAATTATGTCAAACATCCAATATTACTAGAACTTCAATGATTATATAGAAATGTAGCATTTCAGGATGCAAAGCAGTTATTTAAATATTTTATTCTATCAGCAAAAATGCTATTAGTAGCTAAGCACTCATATTTATAAAATAAATGTATGGATACAAATACTAACATCTTACCATATTTGGGATGAAAAATGTTTGCTTCATTAAGTGATGAGAGTTGATTTAAAAATTTTCAACTGAAATCTCCAATAGAAGATTAAAATCTAGGTTGTTTTGTTCCAGAGAACAAGAAAACTACAAGGGCCGAGATAATTTTAAACTTTCTTACAACTGATTGTAGAAACAATTTATTAAAGAGAAAGTAATAGAACACGGGTGTCAAACTTGATTTCATTGAGAGCCGCATCAGGCTTGTGTTTGACCTTGGGGGGCCAGGTTGGCTGTGGTCAGGCTGGGTGTCTCCAGCTCGATGTCACTCATGTCAGGTGCACCTGTGGTGGCCAAGTGCTAAGGCACGACTTCCCTCAGATCCTTTCTCATTCTCATTATAATCTCCCTCCTTCCCTCCCTTCCTTCATTCCTTTTCATTTTCTTTCCCTCTTCATTCTTCTCATTCCTTCCCCTCTTTCCTTATTTTTCCTTCCTTGCTCTCTTTCCATCTTCCTTTCATTTACTTTGTCTTTCCTCTTTCCCTTTCTCCTTTCCTGTCCCTTCTTGAATATTCAAATGCAAAAGGTAAAATATTTCTCCTTTTGTTTTGTTTTTAGTTTGTTTTGCTAGTCCTCGGCCTGCAAAAATTGAGCTTGGGAGGGCTGCGCATGGCCTCCCGGCCCCCATTTTTAGCCAGGATGACCTCCTGCAACCCTCTGCCAGCAAAAACGGGGCCCAGGAAGACTGCACAGTCCTCCCGAGCTCCATTTTCACTGGCAGAGGCACCGCGAGCCAGTCCTTTGCTGTTTCCAGGGTAGCCCCATGGACCAGATCTAAGCACTACGTGGGCTGGATGCGATCTGTGGACCTTGAGTTTGACTGTAATAGAGATTGCATGCAGCTCTAGGATAGCTGTAGAGCAGGGGTGTCAAACTGGATTTCTTTGAGAGCCAGATCAGCATTGTAGTTCTCTGTGGGTTGGGCAGGAGGTAGGAGACCGGACAGATGCCTTCTGCTGTACCCTGCTGGCCAAAACGAGGTGTAGGAGTGACCCGTGCTATTCCTGCACCCTGTTTTGGCCAGCAGGGTACTGCAGGAGGCTGTCTAGGCTGAAAACAGAGCGCAGGGCCATCCACATGTCGTTCCTGTGCCCTATTTTGGCTGCCAGAGGCACTACAGGCCGGTCCTTTGCTATTTCCAGGACAGTACCATGTGCCAGATTTAAGCATCCTACGGGCTGGATCTGGCCCGTGCCCCTTGAATTTGACATCCCTGCTGTAGAGAATGAATTTCATCTTTTAAAATTGTACAATTTGGAACAATGTTTTTTTTAGAAAACTATTGCTTGATTAATCTAAAGTTGGTATGTATTTTCCTATATACTGTATATTAGAAATTGAACATTACTTCTTGCTTAATTTGTTTAAATCTCAGAAAATACATGATAAGATTAAAGTGTTAATTTTTAAACTTTCTTCATTTCAAACTTAATTTTACAGCACAAGCCTTTGTTTTTTTATATCAATATAGTAATGAAATAACTTTTCATATGAAAAAAATTCTACAATTTCTTGACCATTTTAATAAAATTATTATCTTACAACAATATATTTAGCCTATTATAGTTACTAATATCACAAGAGCATAGTCTGAAATATTACATATCCTAATGTTAAATATGTTAATATGAAATTTAAATATAAAGTTTTATGCATGGAAAAGGTGATGTGTATACTGGGAGCAATTATAATGCCAAATACCTGTTAGAATATATTTGCATATATAATGTTGCAGAATTTATTTTATAAATCATCTTCAGACATTTCTTTAGTCAATTTATATGGCTGCCTACCTCACAGACTATGACCCTTCAATAATTTATATTCCAAATGTTACAGATGTGTTTTGACTCTGTGCCTATAATAGTTAAAAATAGTTAAGTTTTAATTTTTTAACTAAAAAATAGTTAAAAATAAAAATAATTCAAAAATTATGCATCAAGAATAGTTTGTACAATTTTGCCATATGAAGTATGCTATGTCTGGCAGAGGTCCAACACATTGTTAATATGTTAAATATTAAAACACTTCGGTTTAACAGCTGAAAACATGAATCAGTTCTGTGTTTGAGACAGAATAATTGCTTGGGAACTAATTTGGATAAAATGTCTTTTATATTTGAATGTGAAAGGGGTTCAATTTTTTTTTAATAGTTAGATTTTAAAACAAAAAGACATAATATTTTTCCATTGTTATTTTTTTAGTTGTTTAAATGGTTTAGTATCTTACAACATGGAGGCTTTTGGTTTGTGTCTGCTTAAAGTCCCAGATGAGAACGTTGTAGATATTCTTATTTATATGTATTGTTAAATTGTTTTGGGTTATGGTTTTCTTTTTGTGCTTTTGAGTCAGCCATGAGTCCTGATGATGAAATGGACAAGTCCTTGCAATTTTCTCAGCAACACTTTCAGAAGAGATTTGCTCTTTTCTTCTTCCTTGGACTAAGAGACAGTGACTGGCCCAAAGTCACTCAGCTGCTTCTGTGCCTGAGGCAGGACTAGTATATCTTACAAATGAAGTGTAACAAGGGCAGCTTGGGTTAAAAATATTTCAAGTAGTAGTCAGCCCATTATAAAGTTCAGTTCTCCACAAGGTTTTCATTCTCCATTGAAAGAGTGTAACATCTGGAATGACTTTGCAAGAGAAATAATTAAAGTATTTCTTTATGGGATTCTTTTTTTTTTATCTAGGCTTTCCTTGATTTGTCCGTTCCGCTACTCATTGTTTACGTGGGCCAAGATTTGGATATGCCACAATAAAAAGAAATTGTTCTAAGGAATTGTTCTATGCTTACTGCAAATTGTTTGAAATAGTTTTAACAAATTAATCCAAGAGTTCTCTTTGTGGTATTGACTATGCATTAAATAGATAGTTTTTTTTATCCTTAATTTTTAACAAAATTATTCACATAGCAGGAGGAAGCAAAATCCTAGATTGTATATATTTCTGGACACATTGAGGCTATAAGGCAGAACTTTTTGCTTAACTAGAAGATTTTAAAAACTATTTACTTTGCAGAATGCATTGTATTTTTCTAAACAATAGTTTGATAAACCATTTGCAATTTTTTTACAAAACTTTACAAAAAAAGATCTATTTGTAAATATTACATAATTTTTTTCTCTTGTAGATCATCACTAAATATGTATATGAATTATTAGAAGAAGAATGCCATTTGAAAAAAGTATATGTCCCAGTAAGTTAAATATATACATTTTTTCTTAAAGTACATTAAATTATAAAAATGAATGTAAGGAAATGATTTTTTATTATTATCACATTTATTTGTGAGGCTTGTAAAAAACCCATTCCTGAACAATGACAGTTCAGAAGTTTTATCATTGCTATATGTTAAAGAACTCATTTGGTTTGAATTTTTTCTCAATTTTATGAATCTCACTGGGAAATAGAAGTCCTTTATTTTGTTAATATCTAAAAAAAGAGTTGTTCTGGATATTGGTGGGAATATAATACAACAATGCTTGCCTCCAATTGCTGCTTCATTTTAACTTAGTTTGGAAAAAGGTGGAACATAATACAAGTTAAACAGGCTGTGAATTTATACACATGCATGTAATACAAGCTGTATTTAATTTTGAAGCATGACTTCAAGGTTAAATGCTTTGTTCCAGATGTAAAGTGTACAGTGTGTAATGTGCATCTATTGTACAGATAAGTCTCCAGATTAAGTCTCAATTGTTAATGCAGATTTCATGATGGCAAGAACTATTACTATGAATCTCCTATTCGCTTTGCAGTGCTCCAAATGTGTTGTATGTGCTTTAAATTAAAAAATTCTGAGGATAGAACATAGTGTTGAGTTTTTGAATGAAGTAAAATTTGACATTGAATGGAATAAAATTAATAATGTTATGCCATAAAAATTCATAATAGATATTCTTCATTAACTGTTGTGAATAGAAAATCTGCAGTTCGTCCAAACTTGTATCTGCTTCTCTGTGATCAACATGACAGTTTGGCTTTTGAGATCACTGGATTATCTCATTTTCTAAGATATGTGAAGCTTCATGATGGATACTGTTGCAAATTTTATGGCAGAAAAGAAAAGATATTTTTGACAATACGACAATAGGTCTTATGACTGGGCACCTGTCTGATATTTGTATAATTATTCTTTGATTTTTAAAGTTTTTAAACAGTTTTAAATGAAATCATGACCGTAACAATTTGTGCCTAGTATCATGATCATTTAAAAGAAAAATGAGGAGATTTATATCATGAAAATAAAAATTTCTAGAGACACTGTCACAAAGCTAGTTTAGTTTGTCAATAGGGTGTGATTGGGCTACTACTGCGACCTTTTTATAGCTATAATTTAGTGAAAGTTTCATTTGATATTTGAAGACAACTTGAAGACAATTTGGCTTGAAGGAATGTTTTCAAATGAAATTAAGATTAAAATTGTAAAGGCTTGGTTGTCTAAGCCTTGGTACATACTTACTAATTTGTTTGCAGATAGATTAAGTAAACAGTTTGTAATGCATGGATCTTTATAATAAACATTTCTCATACTTTTATATTTATGAGCCATGGTGCTGCAGTGGTTATTTATTTATTTATTTATTTTATCATATTTTTATACCGCTCCCTCTCCCAAAAAGGGACTCGGGGCGGTGTACAGCCTACTAAAAACACATAATAAATACACTATAAATACAATTAAAAATATATTAAACGCGATTGGTCCGGCTGTGTCACATCAAAATTAAATTTAACAATATAAAATCAGGGATCTGAATAAAAATTAAAAATTAATTATTAAAACCGAATTAAGTTTAAAACCAGAACCGGTTAGAGTACAGTACTGCAGGCTACTTCTGCTGACTGCCTGCAGTTTGGCAGTTGAAATCTCACCAAGCTCAAGGCTGACTCAGCCTTTCCATCCTTCTGAGGTGGGTAAAATGAGCACCCAAATTGTTGGGGGCAATATGCTGGCTCTGTAAACTGCTTAGAGAGGGCTGAAAGGGAGTGTGAAGCGGTATATAAGTCTAAGTGCTTTGCTGTTGCTATTTGGCTCTCTAATATGTAAAGCTATAAACATCATTCTTAACTATCTGCAGAGGATAAGAGAAAGAGAAAGAAAGATCATCTTTCTTGGTTCAATTCAGCTCATTTGTAGTAGAAACATTTCACATGTATTTATTATTATTCACAAAAGGCTTATTGGAAGGTAATGAGCTGGGTTGGTTTTACTGCCTTTTTATAGATTGGAACTACTAAAAACTTATTCCATTTCTTGGGAATCTACAGCAAATTATCAATGTATGTAAATACAGGCATAAAGATAGAGGTGCATTGGTGATCTCTAGAGAAATGATACCCCTAACCCATAACTTTATATTGCTATTTCTAATTATTCTTCTCGGAGCTCCCATGTTACACTGCTCCTGCGCGAGCTGCATTGGCTTCTGGTGGCCTTCCGGGTGCAATTCAAGGTGTTGGTGGTTATTTTTAAAGTGCTCCATGGCTTGGGATCCGGGTACCTACGGGACCGCCTGCTGCCACCATCGGCCTCCCGCCAGCCAGTGCACTCTCACAGGGCGGGCCTCCTTGGGGTGCCGTCAGCTGGACGATGCCGGCTGGCGGCCCCGAGGGTGCGGGCCTTCTCTGTGGGTGCACCCTCCCTCTGGAATGAATTAGCCCTGGAGATGCAAACTATCTCTGACCTGCGAACCTTGCGGCGCACATTGAAGACCCATCTTTTCCAACAGGCCGATCTGGCCTAGTATCATTGGAATGGTTTTAATTTTGTAACTTTTCTATTCTGTTTTTATAATTTTATTATCGTTATCTCAGCCACTAATTTAATCTTTTTAATCGATTTTAACTTTTATATTTGTAATATAAATATAAATATATTTGGGCTGTACACCGCCCCAAGTCCCAATTTGGGAGAGGGGGCGATATATAAGTTAAATAAATAAATAATAATAATAATAATAATAATAATAATAATAATAATAATAATAATAATAATAATAATAATAATAATAATAAATTGTTTATCACACCATTTATTGTAGTAGTGACCTCCATTATTACATTTTATTAAACACGATCTGTAAACCTAGCCATTCTCTCAATTTAACTTACCTCCAATATTTCATTCTGGGCTCTTTGAAGAGAAGATAATGTAGAAATCAAACAGCCAAATAAAAAGATGCCTACTGATAATGATGTATGGAAAATGATATTGGTCTGCAGTTTGCTATTGAGGACGGTGTGCTTTTTTAAAATTTAGGATAAGGCAGTATTGTTTAGACATTTATTTTTTATATCAATCAAAAATACAATATGAATTGCTGGTTGCAGCCACTGTTTTCTTCTGGTGACTATTTATTATATTACCCTGTTAATTGTTTATGTTCACTAAATGTTGTTTTCATTTTAGGTAGATGCAGAAGAGACCGAACCTAGGAGTTTCATCTTTATGAGTGAGGATGCACTGATAAATCCTGATAAGCTGATGATTTTAATTCAAGGCAGTGGTGTTGTCAAAGCAGGACAGTGGGCAAGAAGGCTTATTATAAATGAAGATCTGGATAGCGGCACTCAGATTCCTTATATTAAAAGAGCTATAGAGGTAAGATATTCATGGGTTTTCCTAAAACAGAGGTACACAACTCATCCCAAACTGTTTGTCATGCTTTGATTTCTGAATGGTATACATGTAATCCTCAACTTACCACCATCATTTCACCATCATTTAAATTTTTTTGTTAATGAGACATTAGTTAAGTCAGTTTTGTCCCATTTTACGACCTTTCTTGCCACAGTTGTTAAGTAAATCACTGCAGTTGATAAGTTAGTAACCTGGTTTGTTAAGTGAATCTGGATTCTCCATTGACATTGCTTGTCAGAAGGTTGCAAAGGGGATCACATGACCTTGGGACAGAGCAATGGTCATAAGTTGCCAAGCATCCAAATTTTGATCACATGATCATGGGGATGCTACAAAGGTTGTAACTATGAAACATGGTTGTAATTCACTTTTTTCAATCCTGCTGTAACTTTGAATGGTCATTAAATAAACTGTTGTAAGGTGAGGATTAGCTATGCTGTATTGGAAGACAATCTTCCCAAAAAGCTAGTCAGGACAGAAATTAAATGTTGTTTTGAATTTAAATTGAATTTCAATTTAATATAGTTATTGTACTGGTACAAATTTAATAACTGACCACTCATACAGATTTATATTTAACAATAACTGTTAAGAGTTTTCTGAGAACTGCATATAAAGCTTTTTAATTGACCATATAATCAAAGGGTTCAGGGAAATGTCTTCTTTAATGGAATAATTTGGGGGTAGTGTACACAGTTCTGTATGTATGGTGTTTTAATGCATATCAAATGTTACTGTTTTATTTTCAAGTCATGTATGCAATTTCTGTTGTGTTTCGGAATCTTTAAATGTTGTATTGAAATTCATTGTTACATGTACGGTTAAAAAATGATTTATTAAATTGGATCTTTTTTTAAAAAAATTATTAGCTTAAAAGGTTTAACTTGGTTCTGTCTCAAATAAAAATGTTGTCAACCTATTATAAGAAGTTGATCTTAGAAGATACTTAAGCTCCTATGATTTTATAAAGAAATGCATTTAAATACAGTATGCATTTAAATACAAGTGAACCAAGTGGACTGTCAGATGCTTAATTCTAAATTTGCATTGCAATACAACATTTGCATAAATTTGCATTTGCAGTGTTTTATAGTAATGTGTTGCTATTGATTTTTGTAGTGCAAAATCTGTGATTGAAGTTACAAGGATTTTCTGATTAGTTGCAATTAAGTTTCTGATAAATTGATAATAAAACTTAATTTTCTTGAATTTTCTAAAAACAAGTGTGTCCTTTGCCACACTTCTATTAACAAAATCTAAAATTAACAGAAAAATAACAAGACTTCCCATCAAATAATAACAATAGCTAATTATTAGTATCTACAAAAAAATCAATCCAAGCTGACTCAATTCAACTCAAATCACTCAGAAAGAGTAGGAGATAGTAGGATATAGTAATAACAGGAGGCATTAAGGTAAGATTAGATTCCCTACATACCAAGATGGAAGATTAGGGATAGGAAAATAAAATTATATTCATCCCACCTATAGTGACTACCTCATCTAGCAACCATTTGCAAATACATAGGTAATACAAAAAATTCAACCAATGCATGTTTTTACACCAAAATTCATGCGCCTGACAATGAATGCCAGAATGAGAGCTTTATCTGAATAAGACTACAGCAAGCAGTGATCATTGCTCTGTCTGTCTCTGTCTCTGTCTCTATCTCTCTTTCTGTCTCTCTATCTCTGTCTCTCTCTCTCTGTCTCTCTCTCTCTCTCACACACACACACACGATTTCTTAGTAACCCTTTTTTCTTTACGATCTGTTCACTGCATCAGAACTTGATTACTAAATAAGGATGGGTTTATAAAATATGCCATTATGAGCAATAACTTCTCTATAAGGAAAATTTGATAGGAAGTGAACATTCTAGAATTTAAATCTAATACATTACATCTGTACACATACAATAGGATGGATTCTGTGGAATCCCAGGATTTTATAAGGACTTGGATGAATTCCATGGGACTGGAGGCAGAACATTGTGCAAGGGACTAAGAGAATAAAACCCACTTTGCTCTGCAAGAAATTAAGCTGCCTTTCCCCTTTAGCTCCTTGTTGAGAATTTTATCTTTCTTATGGGGATCTTAGTCATTAAGGTATAACATAAGGGCAGGAATTGTTAGCTGACATTTTATTATGATAAATATTTAATTGTACGTTTAGTAGTTCATATCAAACTCATTTACATAAAAACATAGAAATGAATATACAAGAGCAAAAGTATAATTGAAAATCGGAAAAATTAAATACCCCATTTTAATTTGGGAGTTGCAGTTTAGATAAGAGTGAAATGCCATAAACATTTACTTTTTTGCTTATTATTTTCTCCAAAGTATCTCAGTAGAATTAAAATAGGTATCCTTCTAAAGATATAATAATTTTGATCTTGAATTCACCTTAATATTTATTCTGTGTCTTATAGTGATATGATACACTTTAACTTGTAGTTAATAATAGGAAATCTATTTTCTTTCTCACTATAACGCTCCAGAAATTTAGTCTGTATATGTTAACGCTTTTTGCATATCTAACCTAGCCATGACTGTCATTTCAAGATCTCAAGGTGAATTGCTGAAATATACACTAATAATTTAATATTAGATTATAGGCTTGGTGTTTCTCATAAAATCAGATTGTGCAGAATATATTATTTATTTGATTTATTTGTATAATGCAAAGTCAATGATTCTTGATACTTTACACTTTAAAAAATATAAAGTAAACTGCAACATCAATATAATATAAAACAGACTATATAATACACTGCAGTAATACAGTATAATAGTATTAACCTCCCTTGGGTCATATCAGCTGTCAAAGGACCTATGGAATAGTTTTGCCTTAGCAACTTTCATGAAACACACCAGAATTTACACCAATCTGACTTCTGGGGTAGGAAAACTATTATAAAAGAATATCTGCTCTAATCCTGTTTCTTCCTGTGTTTTTACGTCCATGAAATCATTTATAGCACAGTGGTGGCAAATCTTTTTCAGCTTCCATGCCAATAATTAGCACACGCTTGTGCACTCACACCCATGTGTCAGCACCCAAAAGGCAATACGTGCTGTCCCTCATACCCCCTGCCTCTGTGCACGTGCGTGCGATTCCCCTTGCTGCAAGCCACACGCCTGTGCATGCACGCGTGATCACTCCCAAATGCTGTATGTCTCTGCACATGCGTCCACGATCACTTCCGCGCATCATCCATTTGCGCATGCATGCATGATCTCGCCGTGCATCTGCATATACGCTGGCGATCCCCAGTGTGTACGCTGTGCATCTCTGCGCATGTGCGCGTGTCTTCCCCACCCCACTGCGCATCCACATCAGATACCCAAAATCAGCTGTCGGGTGGTGGCTCTTCCAGGCAAGTTCTTGCGTGCCTGGGAAAATGGTTCTGCCTACCACTTCCGGCACGCATGGCATAGGTTTGCCATTACGGCTATCGCATATTTACACAGAATGTCCATATAATATAATTTGTCTTGAAATATCCTTCTGTAAACTTTTGGAGTTTTGGAGGCTTACATTAATTAATTTATAATAATTATTAATTGGGGGTAAGTATATCTTTTCTCTTTTCATCCCACACACATTCTCCATTTTTATTACCAACGGATTTTGAGGATAAATGAATGTTGGGGGACTGGGGAAGAGGGGTAATGAGACTAAGAAGGACTTCCATTGCCAGAAAAACCTCTTTCATTTCAACTAGCAAGATACAAATATTAAGGAAATACATCTTATGAAATATGCAGTCAATTTAAGAATCAATTTAAAAAATACAGTTATATTAGGAATATATAACAGTGTCTGTGAAATTTAGATTGAATTAATGAATTTCCAAAAAATGGTTACATGGATATTTCCCACAATTGGTTTTATGTTGAGAATTTGTCATAGTTTTGGGTATGCTTAGAAAAAGTGGCTCATGGAAAAGTAAGGAGAATAGTTAAATTCTCATTGACAGACTATATGAAGCCCCCCAAGCCAGTAGAACAAAACAATGAGATGACAGCTCTAGTCTTTGAAGAGAGGTTGTTAATGACAGCTTATTCCTTTATGATTTCAACTCTTGACAGAAGACAGGTCTGCTTGTTGCATCACGGCAGATGTATCATTACCTCCTGGCCCTGTCATGACTGAATTGGAATAAAACCACTTGCAGTTCTGAAAATCCAATTACTTTGTGGAAGTTTGGGAACACTGTCTATGATTCATGTGCAAAGTAGCATAAGTCTCATTGCAATAGCTATACTTGAATTTTAATAATGGGGTAAAGTTTCAGATTTTGAAGATAATGGGAGTAATACATGATGGTCTATATATATTAGTGAATCTGTTACAATGGGATGTTATTTGCAGTATTGTTTTGTTAATATTCCTGCACAGTCTTGATGTTTTTAAAAGTATTTATTCAGTTTTAATAACCTTTATGTTTAAATATGGAAAAATATTCCTAGCAACTATTGATATTTTTATTGTTTTAAGAATTAGGTGGTATTTTCATTAATTCATTTGGATATTAGAATTCTATGCTATTAATACTTTGTATGGGATACCTCATAGTGATTATGGATACTAAAGAGAGACGGTGGAGATAATAGATTTATGTAGATATATAAAAAACCTTGCTGATTTAGGTATGATTAGAATTTCAATTAAGTAAGATGTGTTTAAATGCAGAGAAAGCAAGTATAAAAATTATGCTTAATTTGTATCATATTCATATTAAATCACTCCGAAAAAATTTTCAAATCTTTTCTCTCTAATTTTGTTCTATCATATCCATGATTTGTGATCCTCGTCCAATTTGTATTTTATTTTAACAGCTGGCCTCTTTTCTGTGCTGCTTCTGCCTTTCATATCATCTGATGTGGCTTAAATTGATGAATCAAAGCCAGTTTGGGAAGGAGATAGAGTTTAAGATTGTAAAGGAAGTGAATCTCTAGGCAGAAGATAACCCTTCTTGCAGTTACAATCAATGCACTTGACACTTTCAAAGGCAAGAGAAATTATAATTCGATCAGGGGTTAAACTTTTTAAATAACTTTCCCAGGGAAATCTGCTGTCAATAAAACATAATAATTGAACATTTTATTAGCCTTGCCTAAAATGAAAAAAAGATAGTTCTTTTATTTATTCATCTTTAACCTTTTGTTTACGTTCTTAACTTTTAAAAAAAATTAAAGGTATAATAAAATAATCTTTGTTCTTTCTATAATCAATACTCATGTTTTTCATACATATGAAAAAATGCATTGTCACAAAATACAATGTAGAACTAGTTCAAATTATTTTCTGCAACATTTAACAAGATATAAATGGATATTTGTACTGATAAATATTACATACAATATGGAACATATAGAAAATACAAAAATAGGAAGGTAATCCATTTTGAAATAACTGCTTCTTTGTTTGAACTTAGAGCCTTCTGTTTCCTTCTACATTTGACATGAAGCGTATGGTTTTTCAAATCTCAGAAAGACATACATTTCTCAAAATAATACCTGAAACACACTAAATATGGATTACATCATGCAAGAACTGGTTCAGTATGAAAGAGTCCTGCCAATCTTTATTTCTTTAATATTGCACTTTTTAGAAACTGTAAAAAATTACTAATGTGGTTTGAAAGAGTAACCCTGCATGCTTCAGTAGATATGTAAGATGAATATTTCATAGGTTCAGAATTGATTGCTTTATCTCTATGATGTTTTAAAACAGTTAATAAGTATACATACATTCATTGCCTTCATGTCAAAAAGAACCCAGTGAAATGCATAGTTTCATAATTGCACAGCGACATCAGAAATAAGAACAAAATTAATAACTCAGGACAGATAGCTAGCACAGTTTCACAGTGGCACAGGTGTCATGTTTTCCATTGGTTAGGTAATTTTACATAGAACTGGTGGGTATATTTATAGTATAGAAGGTATAACAATTTGCAGAGGATTTTGTTGTTGAGGTTGAGATTTGTGCATGCTATTAGACTCTTCTTTTGAAAGGTATGTTGGTACCTTCAAGCAATGACAACTAGTGCTTCATTTTCTTTCACAGTGCTTCAAGAAGGATTTGCATTTTGGCTTTTAATGGCCAAGGCCAGTCCACAGGATGTGGTCAGAAAACTGAAGATGGCAGCTGGAACAGTGTGATTGAGGTTTTTCTGCTTTTAATATGCATTGCATGTGCAAACAGTTGGAGCTTTGATCACACTATCACAGTTTAATTTTTTTTATCATATCTGTGGATTCCCCTATATATAAAACTCCTAAATAATCCCTTTCTTCTATTAATTTTGGATCTGGGGAAGTCATAGGAATTTTAATGCAAATGTTTTGGTAATTCTGCTTCCATATGAAAAGTAGAAATAAGGATTGTTTGCTGTCTTGTTCTCTATGGAGCTGCATCATCTTCACCATTGCAGACCTTTTGCAAGTGTTTATTGAAATTTCTCAATTAATAAGCCATAAATCAGATTTCTGGTAACGAATTTTATAAAGTTTATTTGGCAGATCTGTAATCTGGAAGATTGTCAGTTTATAATGCAATTTATTTTATTCTATATTTAAAATATTTGATAATTGGCTAAGATTTCTCATAACTGTTTAAATGCCAATCCAAATGAATCATGTTCATATATTCAGGATTTTCTGTAGTTACCAAAATGAAAATATGACCATGAAATTCAACGAAGAAATAAAAATATGTTGATTGAAACCATTGGAAGTATAGGTGAAAAACATTCTTTGATCTATTAGAATATTGGTTGTGGAATAAAAATCAAGTATTTCTATTTCCTGTTGAAGTTCCTTTCTGTAACTAAATAATCACAAAATAAATCTGCTACAGGGATTCTCATACAAAAATTATATAATATAATCATCTGAAAACAATGTCCTTTTAAATATAATTTGTCATCTTTGATTTTAAAATCCTTTATAAAATCAAATAACAACAGAAGAACAAACTGTAGGTGTTGATAATTGTCTTTTTTTTTTTTTTTGAAATTACCAAATTACAACATGAAAACATTTCCAGTGAGACATGTAATAGGTCATTTGCAGCTGCAGGCATTTTTTCTCCTTCAGGATGGGCTAGTTTCTCTCACTTTCTGCCTGTGGCACTGTATAGTGAAATTCAGACATGTTCTTCCCCTCCAGGGAATCTCTAGGGTTGAGGATAATTTATACAAAATTAATAAAAAGTGCTGCTTTTCCATTATAAATGGTATTGCTATAAAACTTCTTGCAATAAAAGAACATTATCTACAAAACATATGTTACATGAAAGCAATATCCCTGCTTTCAAATTTAGAAAGTAAAAGAGCAGTTTATGGAGAGGAAACATATGATTAAGAGACATTAAAGATGATTCCAAAAGCCCAGGTAGTGAAGTTCACTGAATAATAATGTTGAAAATGTAAGAAATGTGTGGACCAGAGGTGGTATTCAGCAGATTCTGACCAGTTCTGGAGAACCGGTAGCGGAAACATTGAGTAGTTCAGAGAACTGCAAATAACACTTCTGACTGTAGATTTTACAGTATCCTTCCCCTGCCATGCTCACCAAGCCACACTCACAGAACCGGTAATAAAAATTGTGAATCGCACTACTGGTGTGGACGGTCCTCACACTAAGGAAAATATTCTCAAAATGTAGTGACTTAGCAAGGTGATTACCAAATCTCAAATCTATCTATCAACTTTGGATAAAATAAAATTTTCATTTGTGACTAAAAGCTGAATTATACTTGTCCCAATGTAATTCCATAACATTCCATAACAAAATTCCATAACTCTTACTATAATCACCTAAGATTTGAACCACATTACTATGAATTGTCATAATTACTGTTAGAAAATCTTGGCATTCAAATATTCTGGAAATAATTCTGGGACCTCTTTTTCCACCATTATATTTTCAGGAGGGGTACTTGTCTTAATGTAAAAAAAAGGGTGAACGGAAATAAATATCTGGATCATTTGCAATTTATAAAATTATATTGTAAGTGATATTGCTGATTTCTTTGTCTAGAAAAAAACTATGCTATTAGGTTGAATTTGAAATTCTTTTACATTGGCAGTTAACATTTTAAAGTTGATTAAGTGCCAGGTTGGTAAATAGTAAGACTGCTCTTAGCTTTCCTGGATAGGCTTGGTCATAATCAAAAATCCAGAAAATTGAGCCAAAATGTAGTTTGAATTACAGTCAGAGTCAGAGTGTTGTAGTGAAATCTTCAACAGGTATGGTTTTAAAACGAGCAAAGGGCTTCTGGTGAACAGAACAGTTGTTCCAAATAGGAGATTCTGAGATTCTGGGCAGCAACAACTCTTAAATGGAATTTGCATCAGGTGCAGATAATCACCTTTGCCATATAAGAAACCTCACAGATATATTCTATTCTAGTGTTTTAGTCCTGGGTCCACCTCCACCCCCATGTACTGTAGCTTCCAGGTGATGTTTCACCCATGAACTCATGTCAATCTTTGGCAGCCTGAGAGCCAATGATCTCAAGAAAAAGTCTAGCTACAGCTTTAGAAAATTCTAGAAAAAATGAACTGTCTGTACTCTTCAATCAGAGTTCATGGTGGGCCGTAGCCCTAAAACAGCATAGCAGGAATAGGGGTGATGCAATCATCCTTAATCTCCTCAATCTCCCAGTGGTTCTCAATATTACTGACATCGTATCCTTTTGGAATGACTATAGGAATTGACCCTGGGGGAATATGGTGTTGCATTAAATCTCCCCTTTTCTCCAAATTTCAATTGATATTGATGGAGAACAAATTGAACCCCAAATCCTTGTTCTCTTGGTTACCACAAAAACTGATTTTCTTGCCTGTCCTATTTAACACTTATATGAAGTCACTAGGTGAACATATCTGTCAACCAAGAATCAGGGGCCATCAGTACACTTGTGACACTTAGCTATATATCTCCACCCAGACTGTATGAGTAATTCTATCAAGTTATTGTTCCATGCATAAAGGCTGTGGGGAGAAGGAACAGACTTAAAATCAATCTTATCAATTGGCTATGATCCATGGAGTTTCCAGTTCTGGTTTGAAATGAAGTAGCAGTTCCCCAGATGATACTGATATGCAGTTTGAGGGTCTTCCCAGATTTGTAGTTCCAGCTCAAAGAGGAGTTAGTAAGTTGGGAGGCTTTGCAGAGGTATTTTGTGCGCCTGTTATGCTTACTTCTCTCTGATATTGGTCAAATTCTTTGGTTTTCAGTGTACTTTATACATCTCCCAAGAAGTTGATTGGCTTTACAAATGTTAGTAGGTAATCAAGGTCAGAGAATATGAATATTGTAATGCTATTAGGCAACACCACACACAGAGTGGATGATTAAAATACTTCCTTACATTTCTGCAATTTTCAGAAACTTTTAATGTAACTTCACAAGAATTGGCAAAATCACTTAATTTCCCCAACAGGACAAATCATCACATATAATGATTTTCTAATATTCACAAAAACTTTACCCATAATTGAAATATGTTCAGTTCCTTCAGTCTCTTTATAGGATTTGGTTTCGAATACCTGATTATTACTATTTTTTTATCAGAACTTGTTTCAGAGCGTTTAAATCAAACTTGAAGCATGATATCCAGAATTGGATACAGTTAGTTGGACCAATGTAGAATAAACTGTAAAAAAAAACCCACTAATTTCAAGATTATGCATTCTCTTTAGTCTTGCTCTTTCCACTCCCTTGACTAAGGTTTCTTTATGGATTAGTACCAATTCAAGAATAGGTGATTGTTGCATATCTTCTCTCTGAAAGACAAAGTTGTCAGCAAGACAAATAAGACATTTTCTGCGAGGACCAGGTTTGAAAGAGTTTGGCTCCCAGCAGATGAAAGGATAATTAAAGTTCCCTGTCACTGTTACTTTATACAGTAAAGCATTGCTACTAAGATTTTCGGTGTTTCTTACTTCTTGATACTTACTCATTTATTTTGAAGTCTTCCTTATGGAGAGTTGTTTTCACTGTCAATTTCTGTTGTAGAACAAGGGTGTCTTTTTTTTTTGAACTGATAAATCTTCCTCTGTCTCATCAGATAAGTGTGATGATATGTTTGTTACCCAAACCTTTTGTTTTTTGTTCAAATACTACTACAAATTTACACTAGTAACACGGTACAAATAGATAGTAGGGTCTTCTTAGACAGATGTGCCATGAACACTGTAAGTCATCGCTCCTGTTTCATTATCTCTCTTAAATCACCACCAGTATTTATTTATATATATATATATAAAATATATATATTTTAATTTTAAAAAATACTTTATTGAAATTCAAATTATTAAAAAGTTTACAAAAATTCAAAATATTAAAAATTTTTACAAAGATTTCTCTAATAGAAGATGTGTTCTTTCAACATCATTTTTTTGATCTTTCAGCATCATTTTTTGACAGTACAGTAAATACAATACATACAATTAATACTTGACAATTAATACTTAACATACAATTAATATTCATAGTATTGGTAATATTAATTCACAGTGCCTTAATAATATTGATAAAAAGTGATTCATGTATATAGGTCATTGGTTCAAAAGAGAAAAATATCATATTAACACTTAAGTATATATCTGTATCTAAAGAGAAAAATAAAAGATAAATCTACATGATTATAGTCTATGTACTGTGCTCTCTATTCCGTAGCCATAAGAGAAGATATGTTATATATTTTTCAGTATACAATATAACTACATATATATTATAAATTAAATATAAATATTTACATAGATCTCACTTTTCTGGCAGTTTCTTGATTTCAACAGTTTCTCATTGGTCTTACCTATATACCAATATGCCAATTTTATTTCCTCTTTTAATCTATATTTTTCATGTTTTACTGTCTACCCATTGATACCAAATGTTCCAAATTGAGTAATATTCTGAGTCTTCTTTATCATTTAATTTCATTGTGAGTCTATCCATCTCTGCACATTCCAGGATTTTACCAATTATAACTTCATCATACGGAATGGTAGACATCTTCCAAGCCTGCGCTAGGGCAATTCTTGCTCCCATTATTATGTGTATCTGATCTTTTGGGGGTATTTATCTTTAATGATTCCCAGGAGAAAATATAGTTGAATCTGGGATTTTTAAAAAGAATATTAATGAAAAAACATTTAGAGACATGGAAATCAAGTAAACTGTTTTTTGTAAAATAATTAAATTTACTTTTAAAAATCTTTCTGGTGATATAGTTTTATGACAATAATCACAGGGCTTGCTTTTTTATATAAAAATACAATTCTTGTTTTACTCTTTTGTCTTCTGTATATGTAGTTTATAGTCATGTGGAACTTTTAAATTGAACTGTGGCAAATTTACTCTATTTTGCTGAAGGCACTAAGTAGAGGAGCTCATCTACTGATTTTATACATGAAAGCTTTTCTCATTCCTATAATTTCTTTTAGTAGTTGATAAAAGGGATGCTAATTTTGGGCTTTGTGGTCTTTTTCATTGTTTTCCATACTAACGAATTGTATCTTCAGCTATAAAGAACCATCTCCATGCTTTGACCTTTGTAACATTTTCTTTGTGTTATTCGACATTCAAGCAGTGGTAACGGAGGATTCTGCCATTCAGCTATTGGCCTATTCGTTCAGAGATGAGTTTCCTGATGTCAATCTTGTCAGTCAAGTCACTTTGTATTGGGGGAATGGTAGTTGAATGGCTTTTGGTATGTTTTTCAGCTGTTACCAGCAAAACATTTACTGCTTAAACACTGAAGTAGCCTCCTTACTGTTTTATTTTGAAAGATTATAAAATTATCATAGTTAACAAAATTGGCTTAGCTTTAAAATCAACATAAAAAAATTGTATCATGGGGAAGTGCAGTTTTTAAACTAGGGAAGATGGGATTTTTTGCAAAATTGCTACATAGGGAAAGAAAATGTGAAAATTAAGACTGTAAAGCATGAAAATGAACCACAGTATACATATTTTACTGTTGGATTCAAGTAATATTATCTACATAGTTAAGTTTGGGAGAAATTGATAAAGCCTCAAAACCTTGTTTTTCAGTGTTCCTTGAATGAGTAATATATACCAAAAATGGGGATGGAGGGGAGTGAGGGAGTAGGACTCTTTAGCATATGCACGGTCAATTTCAGTTTCCCTGGCACTCCTATCATTCTGTCTCATTCTGATTTTGCTTTACTTCAGTGAAACTATTCCGATCTAAATAAACAAAACTATTTTATTATGCAAAAGATTTCTAGAATACAAATCAGTTTTTTCTGTTAAGAAAGTTTTAAGAATGGTGTGAAAAATTGTTGAGGCTGATGGAGTCTCAAATTACAATCTACTTCCAGTTTCCAGTTATGAATAGCAATAGCCCTTAGACTTATATACTGCTTCATAGTGTTTTATGGCCCTCTCTAAGCAGTTTACTGAGTCAGCAGATTGCTGTTATCGTGCCGGCGGAAACGTGGAAAGCGTTTCTGCCGCCGCTCGGGTGTGTGCACACACCCGAGCGGCGGCAGAAACGCTTCCACATTTCCGCCGGCGCTGCTGCTGTTCTCGTGCCGGCAGGAACTGTGGAAGCCATGGAGGCAGCTCCCCTGCCTGAGAAGCAGCACTTCTACACTTCCTGCTGGCGCAAGAACAGTGGCAGCTCTGCACAGGGCACTGTTAAAGGCAAGTTTCCCCCCCCCCCCCGCCCTCCCCCCCAGCATGTTTTAACCCCTGGCCTCCCCCCCCCAGCATGTTTTAACCCCCGGCCTCCTCCCCCAGCATGTTTTAACCTAGGCCTAAATTTGGGGGGAGGGGCTTAATTTCATTTCATGCCTAGAAAACATGCTGGGTCTTCCTATTGGTGGAGGCCGTATTGTTGGAGAAACACGGTAGTTAGGAATCTGTATGTAATTACCGTATCAGTTTGAGTGGGCCTCTGAACAAAAGCTACTGTGTACTAACGATGAGGTCTATAGTATTTTGTATGAGCATTTTCAAAAAGCTTCTGAAGCTTTACATTTGTGTAAAACTTTGTTATCTTTAACTAGTATATATATCTCCCTTCTGAGCCTTGAAGGCTGTTCTTCCAGTGTCATGACCAATGATTTTTTTCTTTACAACTAAATACTGTCATCGTAGTTGCAATGTGTGTAGCTTTTAATATGATTGTTCTGCAGGCTATCCCCCCAAAAAATCCCAAGTCATGCTGACAGCAAACCTTATTTATTCTCTTATGCTTGTTAGTAAAGAACTTCAGCATAGTAAACATTAATGCTTGTATAGAAGAAATAAATGAGACAATTCTATGTATCTATATCTATTTGTATGTGTATCTATATCAATATCCATGGAATATAAGGTATTATGTTTTAATAGACCTTTGACCATGCAAAAAAGATGAAATTTAGTAAGTAGCTGCGTGTAAAAAAATAAATGAAAAATAAATGAAATAGTTTAATTGGTACACATTCATAATGCAAAAATACTTTGTTGGAGAAAAATCAGAAAATAAATTATTACAGAGAATCATTTAACTCATACTGAACAAAGATAATTGAATGATTAAACTTTATAAATCATTACTAGCAAATGAAGATCTTGAATTAACATAATTACACAATTATTATAGGAGTCCTTCTGCAGTTATTAGCAATTTGATAAGGCTCTTAGGAAGATAGACTTTGGACAAATTGAGGTTTAGGATACTTAAGAAAAGTGAAAAGAATTCCAATAAAGTAATATTAATGAAAAAGAAAGGATTATGAAAAATGTTAAATTTTGTTTCCTGTTAGTGGATCCCATCTTACCCCTAAAAAAAAAAAGTTAATGTGTGAAATTTGAGGTAGCTGTCAGAATCTTTAATCATACCCATGGAAATGTTTGCCAAAACTTACCAACCTGTTTTGAACATCTTTAAATAACCTAAACAGGTATTACAAAGTATCCTTCAAGGGATTGGACAGAAAATCGGTATACATTTATTGAGTATTAAACAATATTACATAATTAGAAAGATGTATGGAGAGGTAATAATGCAAACATTTGGGAAAGAAAAAATGTAGAAAAAGAAATTTGAACAAGATATAACAAAACATTTTAAAAGGTTTATTCAACCATTTGTCTTGCATTAGCTAGGGGAAAGGTTATTAGATGTTTTCATTCTGCCTTTATTATTTTTGTAAATTACTTAAGGCAGTAAACCTATCTATCTTCCTCTTCCTATTTTCCCCACATCAATCCTGTGAGATGAGTTGGACTGAGAGAATGACTGGACCAACACTTATCCAGCTAGCAGTCATTCTATGGTAGGATTACAACTCAGCTTCCTATTTTCTAACCTGGTGCTTTAACCATTAGACCACTAGACCATTACTGATGATTGCTTGAAATAGAAAAAATCCTGGTTCCTTGGGATTAATTACTTTGAATTTGAATTGAATGAGAACTATATAGCAGATTTTTTCCCTATAATATTTCTTTTGGAATGTTGAAAGTTTAATAATCTCTGTACAGGATTTTTACCTCATATACCCAGCTGAGCCAGTCAAAAATGAGTATACCAAACAATCAAAAAGGGTTAAGAAGTAGATCACTAGATTTTTAAGTATCATTTTTTCTGTCTAGTATGGTAAAGATTATTATTTTTAATTCTTGTTATCTTTGGAAAAGTCTGAAAAAAGAACCAAAAAGAAACTTTATTTTGACTAGGCAGCAGCAATATTTGTATTCTGCAGTGATTTTTGGCCATGTTTGAGAGAATCTTCTATATTAAATGTACATTGGTCCAATCACCCAGGTTTGTGCTTGAATTAATGCATTTGAAAGGGGCATAAAGCATTCTGCTTATTTAATCAGCTTTTAGAGGAAAATGAAGGAAAGAAGACTTAAAGGAAAGAATATTTTGGAAATAAATGACCTTAATGGGCTTGGGAAATTAACATTCAAATGAATTGCTGTTTTTAGCATCATTGATAATCAGTCATCTGAGCTGTTGCTCTTGAGAGATTTATGCAACCTGTAAAGTTATTAGAATTGATTAAATGTTGGAATGTCAATTTTTCTAAAAATTCAGAATTATGTCTATTTAATATGTTGCTAATATGAATGTATAATTTGTTATCCATTATTTGTTATAACTCTTAATGGTAGCATTCTTTTTTTTACCTTCTACAATTTGTCTATGTTGTTTTATTTTTTATTAAAGTATGTTTTCTTTTGTGAATATAGATGTGCCTATTAGACATGCAGACATTGTCCTATTGTTTTCTTATGTAGACTAATTATTTCTCACTTATAAAACAAAAAAGAAAGAAAGAAAAGAAAAATAGATCAGTCAGAGTGTTTTCTACTCTGCTTCTAAGTAGCTATTTGTAATAATTGCTGGGCTGTCCATGTATTACTGAAACATAATCTATTTTGTTTGATTGCTATATTAGAAAGCTGTATTCTGTTCTAGAAGCTATGAACTCCATATCTGGAGGAGTCTTCCAGAATCAGTGATAAGTATTTTTTTCAGTTTAAATTTTTTTACAAACAGATCTACTACTCTCTTGAAAGATAACTGAATAAATGTTTAATAGCAGTTTTGTGGTTGCCCACAAGACTACCATTCCAGAATCTACCATTCCAGTTAATGCCTAAGTAGCACTTTGTAAATCAAATGGCATATGTTTCTGTGGAAACCTGATGTCTAGTCTCTCCTGCAGTCCAAGTTGAAATGAGTTGCACCTCATAGCTGCTTGAAAAGTTTAGTCCCTGACTGCATAATCACCAAGATCATGAATGAGATGTCTTAGAGTGTCTGCCAAATTGTGTTAGGAGAAGATGGAAATTGCTGCTTAACCATTAAAAAGCAGTTTCTTAAAAAGGACATATTTAGTCTGCTTTCACAGTGCCTTGTGTATGAAATAAAGAAAACTTCATGAGGCTATGTCTTCTAAAGCATCTATGTGTGCTTACTCCAAGATTAGCAAAATATGAAGATAAACAGTTTGAAAGTTAAAGGAACTAGCGTCAACCTGAAAATGTGATGATTTTCCAAGTGTAAAATTGTCTGTCTGTTTATATCCATTTTTCTAGGAATTTTGCAGACAAGACTAAACATGGATTTGTAAGACCTGCATAAAGAAATTTCACCCATGATACAAAATAAAGTCAAATACTGAATCCCTAGTACCATCATTATCAGTAGCATGTGTTTTTTTCCAGGAAAACAGCTTGAAAATTTGTATCAGTAATTGGAAACATATGACCTTACAAGACATTTTTGGCCAGCATAATCTTGAAATTTCATATATTTGTATTTCATTTTATTTATTTTTTATTTCTGAGATTAGAGGCTGCCTAACTGCAAAGAAAATAGTGATTTTGGCCAGAATCATTAGATCAAATAAAGCCAGTTAAGAACAATAACAACAAAAAAGAAGTCTCCTGCATCTCCATCGCTACCTTACCCCAAGGCCTGGGAAAAGAGCCAAGTTTTTAATGTCTTCCAAAATATAATCAGGGTGAGAGCAACACAGATGGGCAGAAACTATGGGAGATAGTTAGATAACTTGATCCTGTGCCATGAAGTGCTTTACTAATAACCAGTGCCTTGAATTGCAACCAGAAGCCCACCAGCAACTAGTTTGTATTTTGGACCAGCTATAGTACAGAGAGATTCCCAATCATTATACTATATTCTTGATCATTTTATATTTTCTTGATTTTTTTCATACATTGGACAAGTTTATGTGTCATTTCCTGAACATCCTTTTTAAAAATAGATGTTTCATTACCTACCTCAAAATTCTTTTTTACTTTTGTTTAAAAAACACAAGTTATATATTATATACTTATTTATTTATTCTTTAGTGAGTAGTGATTTCTTAATTATTAATTTGTTAAGACAAGCATTTAATCTTTTGTCATCTCAGTTTAAGTTCTTCAGATGCCTTCCATAAAAAAGTTAGTTTGGAAAGATTTCTCTTTCCTGCATTATCTACTATGAAGATAAATAATATTCCATTTTCTTTCTCTCTTCCACAAGCACATCTTTAATCACTTTGTTCAAACATTTGTCTGTCTGTCTGTCTAGTCAGATTCAACCTCACATTCTCCAGGTAAGGTCAGAATGTGGCAGTTTATGACTTTAAATAACAGTAGCTTTGATTAAATTCTTTAAGAGGCAAAGGAATTATGGGAATTGAGACTGCCTGATTTGAAATTCTGTTTTGCAGCCAGCTGTTTCTTTTGGATGAAAAAAGTTGGATGTTACTGAGAAATACGCCAATTATATATTTTAAAAAACATGACCTCAGATTTGGATGGTATGGGGATTTTATGGTACAATAAAGTTAAGGTTAATGTATATTTTGAAATCATGTCAGAAGTGTCATACTAAGAATATGGAATACATACTATCCCAGGCTGTCCCAAAAAATGCCTTGTGGATTTTATCAGAAGCATTTTATTGAAGAGAAACAGCAGACAAAAAGAAGTGGTTGACATATCAAGAATTGTTCAAACAAAAACATGGAGAATCTCAATTTATCCACTAATCACAAAAGGATTTAGTTTCCAATGAAAAAGAAAAAGATTTAAAGTACACAACATTTGGAGCTGAACAATACAAGACAGAATTTAAAAGAGAACATGTAATTGCTAAAATGTATAGATGTTTGCTGAAATTTGAAATGGAAGAACAAGTTTAAAAATGTATTATAAAATAATCTATGAACCTTGGTTATAACATACAGATGGAGCAGTCGAAAATATGTGGATGAAAAGACTGCAATTCATATTATAATTTAGAAGAGAATTGTTACATAATGATGTATTATTGGCATATGACACTAGAAAAATCTGAAACATACAGTATATAAAGACACTTTAAATCTATGTTAGAATGCGGAAAACAAGAAGTCATTATACTTGGTAGAATTGTAAATAAGCTAGAAAATTTTGGGTTCAAATATGTGCAATTATGTAAAACAAAGTTAAAGTTTAATATTTAACTAAAACAACTTTTCATGATGGGACTAACAAACAACTAGAAAAGAAGGGTGATTCTTTGTGTACAAGATAAGTTTTAGTTAAATTATTACATGCAGAAAGATGGAAAGATTCAGAAATATCCACACTAGATTACCAGAAAGGTGGTGAAGATGACAGAATTTGCAGAGATGACAAGATTGACTTGCTTGATTAGAGAAAAGAATAACATTTGTTAGTGACCCTAGCCCTTTAAAGCTGAGAAAGTTCTTTTAAAAAGAACCTACAATTTATGGGTTTGATGATTAGAAAGGGTAGAATATGGAAAGAAGAGAACTATGATGTAACCTTAGAAAGAAATAAAATATGAATGCATTTATAAGATTCGAAGTAATTTCTTTATATTTATTTTACTTATTTACTTTTACTTTACTTTCTTTTTTCTTTAAATTTATATTTTTATTTTGAAAAAAAATCTTAATTTAAAAAATAGGTAATAGTAACATTGGATATTAATGGAAAAGAAAAATAGACCTAAGTACCATCTTCATCAAGATAGCATTTATTTCTTGGTGGCTTCATATAGATATTAAAGGTTCTGGAGATTGAATAGAGCATTTAATGGCTTGATGACTATGTTCTTTCAAAACTACCATTTCAGACTGATGAACAAAATAGGAATGAAGCCACAAAACCATGTTTTCAACATTCAGTTCTCTTATGTGGCCCAGGAAGATATGATAAATGGCATAAAAGCCAATAAAAGAACTAGGGACATAAATCAAGATACACTGTCCATCACGCTCCTCAACATATTGTCCATTGTGGTGAGCAAATTTATGCATATTCCATGTCTCAGCCTTAAGCCCCAAACTAGATTGAAAATGTTCTAAATAATAGGTATCATTCCAGAACACATATAGATGCATATCCACAACCCAGCTGAAAACTTACTTAGGAATGGTAAATAGAGGGTAATCTATATGAATCAAGATCTTTTATTGTTACCAAGTTTAAAGTTCCTAGCATTAACCCCCCTGAGTAAAATCAAGGAAGATATTAATGATAATAATTTCTTCTAGTATAAGCCAAAATAGAACAAGAAATAATAGCACAAATTCATACAAAAACCCTATGTATATTCTCAAGGAGAAGTAAAAAATTGACTGGACTAAAGACTGCAGTAGCATCTTTGCTATGTTCTTTGCCTTCAGTATGTTTATGGATATGAGAGACTTCCTTTGCAAAAAAAAAGTTTGAAAAGCCATCATGGTTTACCATTAAAATGCATTGATGAATTATTCATTTGATGAACTAGATAGAGTGAGCTCATGACAAAGTAAGAATTCTAATTTAGTGTCTTTCTGACCGGATTGTTTTAAAAAGATGTTTATATTCAGTCATAACTTACTACATTGTCTCAAAATAAATAACTTTCTAAAACTAAATATCTTCAAGAGGACATGAACACCCTCCCCAACAGCTTGGGTCAGGTCCATGCTATCCTATTATCCTTTGGACAATTTTTAATAGATACTCGGTGGAAGAAAAATTATTCTCTGCCACCAAGGTCATAGCATAGATGTTCTAATGACTCCTAAACAGTGCTCCACCATGCAGTCTAGTGCAGTGTTCAACCCACACTCTAGTCATCAGCCCATTTCATTATCTCCATGACCTTGGTAAACCAAGGGTCTCTTAATGGGTAAGGACATTCCAGAGTCGAAGCTTAATATCCAGGGACAGCTAGATATTCTAGTCTGCTACTAACTTTCCAGCTATAAGGTGGTTGTGTGCTTTTAAAGTTCTGAATTGTATCTCTTAAAATTAATTTTACGTCACTATCAAGTTAGGTATTTTGCCAGAGTTTGATAACTGATTATCAATTATGACTGACTGAATTTTTTAAGAGTCCTTCTTTGACTATCTGTCTTTTCAAAAATGGTCACAACAAACAGTAAGGTTGCAATCGCACATTATTCCCCCACCCTTAGCATGATCTTCCAAGTAATGAAAGTAAAGTTAAGGCAATTAAAAGATAAACACTGTTTGCTTAAATTCCTTACTGACTGTAATAGTGAAAGATCAAATTAGAAAGTGAATTTGAAATTAACATGTCATTAATACATTTTAGATTATGGATTTCAAAAAGTTGTCATTTATGCAAATTATTTTATACAAAATTCAACAGTAAACCATAAAAAATATGTTCTTTATTTTGAGATAATGTATTAAATTATGATTAAATGTAATACTGTTTTTTAATCTGGTCAAAAAGCACACTAAATTAGAATTCTCACTGTGTGCCTTGAAGCTTACTCTATCCAGCTCATCAAATGAAAAATTCATCAATTAATCCTCTGACAATAATGATATATAGACAAAAATCAATCTGAAATTGATTTTTTGAATCAAAACATGAAAACCATGCCCTGACCTGCTCATAATTTGAAATTTCTCTTCATTTCAGTGATATCGTTGTATAGAAAAATTGAAGTAGTTGTATAATTGTTTGTTTTTAGACTACTGCAGAAGGTATATGCTTGAATAATAGTATAAAAGCTGGCAAGAGATGCTGAAGTACTTTAAGTTAATAAAGTTGTTAAATACAAGGAAGAATCAAAGATCAGAATTTCTCTGTAATAATACAGTACCGATAAAAAGAGAAAACATTAAAACCCAGTTGGGGACCACCCAGTATGCCTGAGAGAGATAAAGCGTGAGAGTGTGTACAATTCAAATAGGTTTAAAAGACTGTGGCTAAGAAATTGTTTTCACATATCCATATTGTGTAGTTTTTTCTGTTTCCTCTTTTTGCTGAGTTTTTCAAAGGTCTTTGGGAAGATATTGCATATTTCAATCTGAATGTTCCTTATATTGTATAATAGAATTAAAAACATCTGTTTTAAAGAGATCACTACCCTTCTACTTTTATAGTCGTAAAAATGGTTTTGCAGTGAATCAAAAAGATTTTTATCTGAAAATGCATCTGTTTTTATTCTCAAAGCAACATTTTATATAAAATGGATGTGTGTGTATATATGTGTATGTGTATATACACACACGCATACACACACTTCTACTGTAGGACTTTATTGTAGTTTACTGTGGTTTGTTGCTTGAAGCTATGCAATCTGGAATTTATGAAAACTAGATGGTAAAATCCAGTTTTTATATCATAAGAAGGACCATCAGGTAAATATATTCACGGTCCTTAGATATAGGAAATACCCTGTTACATTTTTAAATTTTTCTATCAATATTTTTGTGCAGATTTCTTAAGCAGTTTTTTGTGTTTTTTATATTTCTGAATGTATAATTATTGTATTTGTGGCATTAAATCTTTGAAAAATATTCATTTTACTGTTTTTAGTAAAGTTTTTCATAGTTCATTACATTTTTAAACCTAAAATCTGAGGGAAAGGGTTGAATTAGAGGCCCTGACTACAGTTTAGTGGTTTTTTTGAAATTCATTTTTAATGGAGAATACACATTTTAATTAATTTGTAAGCAAAAAATGTGCAATATTCATTGTCATTTGAATAATTTATTTTACAGTATTGTGCTTATGGCAACGTTTTGGCGTTTTCTGTAAATGATTTCATTATCTTAGTTCAAGCAGGTGGTAGTAACTTTTAAAAAACTAGGGGAAGTGATAATGATCAGGACCCTAAAAATAATTTTAAATCTGTATTGGACTTTTCTGACTTTTAAGCTATATTTGCCCCTGGTTTTTAAAAACTCTTAAAATTTATTAGAATTCTAATGTCCTTGTATAATATGTTTATTGTGTTGTTAAACACAAGTAATGCAAATGCTGGTATATTAATATGCAGGTAGATTTGAGCTGTTCCCTTCAAATCTTTTCCCGAGAGTATAATACAAAAATAGCTGTGAAAGCAATAAAGAGTTTTCACGTTTAACAGTTATTTGTTAGTCCATTCCAGTGAATAAATTGGAACATATACAATTATCTCAGTGGTACAATGTTGAGTATTAAACCCTACAAATATGGTATTTTTGAGTGAGGTTAATATGTCTTAAAAAATCTTTTTTTTTCTTTTTTAAGCTGCATAAGCATTATGTTCAAAGTATGTCATAAGACTCCTTTTGCTTAGAGATGGTGAAGAGGCTGTTGTCAAAACAGCAGAATCCTGTTATGAAGATGTGTCTGAAACATGTGGAACTTTTATATACCTGGAGTTTTTTTTTTCACCTAAGACTTCAGCAGGAGTAGAATAAAATAAATTTTAATTACAGCATAAAGTTAAGCATGTTATATTACTTAATAGATACAACTAACAGATACCATGCCTAGTAAAGGTAAAATTGCACAAGAACAACATGAATCTATTGATGAGAAGAGGCATGTTCTCTCTCTCTCTCTCTCTCTGTCTCTCTGTGTCTGTGTGTGTCTCTCTCCAGGATTTGGGTGTTAAATGTGTATAGAGATTTTCCTTCTATTTAGAATCTCTGAAATAATAGTCTTTTTTTCTTCAGTAATTGTAGTAATTGATTATAAATATCTGATTAAAAATTAGCCAATCAATTTCCATCTGTGAATGTTAGTGTATGCTGTTTATGTATATATTTGTTAAATTCATATCCCATCTTTATTTTTTTAGATATTTTTTATCCTGCTTTTATTATTTTTATAAGTAACTCAAGGCAGTGAACATATCCAACTCATCTTCCTCCTGTTTTCCCTAGAACAACAACCCTGTGAGCTGGATTGGGCTGAGAGAGACTGGCCCAAGGTCATCCAGTTGACTTTTAGGCAGGACTAGAACTTCTTCTTCTGTTTTCTAGTCTGGTGGCTTAACCACTAGACCAAACTGGTTTTCTATTATGTCTGTCCTGAATGTTTAAAAATAACAATAGAAATCCTTGAGCGGGTATGTGTGATAGGCTAATGCCATCTTTTAACCACTTACCTAAATAACCATTTTAAACCTGAAATTTCACTCATCATCATCAAAAAATAAAATAAAATGCTAAGAGATGTTTAAATAAGGTGACGTGCAATGTGAAACATCCATACAGTGAAATGTTCAATTGAAGAAGCTGTACCTTCAGCTGAGGAGATCAGCATGATTCTCCTTGGGAAAAATTCCAGATGGTATTCCTTTTGCTGAAGGAAACAGTCTAGTCTATATACTTCACCGTTTTCAATAGACCTAAAGAATCTTAATGAAGATAAAGTGAATAAGCAGACAAAGAGCAGAGGCAGATATAGCTAAAATCTTTGTTTCTGCCTAGTAGGTGCTCAGATTGTACTTCCTGTTGTGTCAGTTTTTTCCATTCATTCAACCCGGAAATTACTGAGGTGGTAATCCAGCGTATCTTGGAAGCATTTATTTAGAGAAGCCGACATTAAAGGAAAATCAAATGTGTTATTGTTTTCTTTAAGTCAAATTGGAACCTTGCTTTGAAGAAGGTTATGCAGCATTTTACATCTGAAGGCAAAAAAGTGGTCCAAAGTGCCTTTGCAGCTTCTCTTGTCGTCATGTCTCTTCTGGCATTGCACTGCAATTACACAATCTCAGAAGAAGATATAGGGGCTGTAAGTTACTGCCAGCAAATTCTACATGAGCTTCCTTGTGTATACCATTTCATCTTTGAAGTGGCACACTATTCTAAAAAAAATACGTTAGCAACCAAGGTGTAAGTACTGTTTTATTTTCCAGAAATTATCTACCAACAGCTACTCAGTTCTCATACAATTTATGTAACATTTCTAAAATTGAAAGGGATTTTTGTCATGTGAATATTAAGTAAAAAGCACCATATATTTTATATAACTGAAATCTGAATAGATTCCTTAATATTCCTGAATATGTTCATATAATATATATTTGAAAGTGAGACAGAACATGGCTCTATACCTGTTTCTTTTTTAAATAAAGCATAATTCTTATGCATAGATATGCTTCTATGTCTTTATGAACTGTATAGAAAGTTAAATTAGATATGGTTTTAATAGTTTGACACGCTATTTGTTTAACATGATTCTTTTAAGTCTAAATTCTATTAACTGCATATCAGTGACAGCAGACACAAGAAAAGTGGGTTATTTTTGTGCTAAAGAAAAAGAGAACTTTAGGATTTATTTCTCAATCTAGTTACATTTTACACCCTTTTTTCTTATCATTTTGAGCAGATACTATAATACTATAATTTTGAACCATTTGCTTTTTTGGTCTTTTATTCTCTTTCCATGATCTCTGTTAATGATATCTTTTAACATTAGTGTCCAGAGAAACATTGTAATATTTTAATCTTTATTAGTATAGTTTTAATAGAAATTGATATATTCAACTAAGTATATGTACTTTTGTCTTCCAATCCTAAATTATAATTGATGACTGAAATTCCCAATAATTCTGCCTAAGCTGTATAGTTTTATTGTACTACTAATGTCATAACACATTCCTGTTAATTTTTATGCAACGTTACTGGGATTAACAACATTAACAATTGGAGTAAATAATTCAATGTCTGGAGTATTTATATGGGCTATAATGTGCCACGAACAATTTTTTATCTTTTAATTAAGTAATCCTTAATTGTATTTTATATTCCAAAGTATGTTTAAAATTACAAAGAAGATTTCAAAACATAATACACCTAATGTTAACAAATTGCTAAAAAAAATCTTCAAGTGGGACATACAGAAATGTACAAATTTTAGGAAAAGACTAGTACATAAACAACATACTAAGATGCAAATTTAAAAGCTAAATGCGTAAACTTTAACAAAATGCAGCATACAGTATCTTGATTAAGAATTTTCTCTCTAGAGGATAAATCTGCCATTCTGTAAATAAGAACAGTTACTAAGTTAGAGCTCAGCATATTAAAATTAAATGTACAGTAGAAAAATGCATCATATTTGCAATTATTTTATAGAGCTGGCAAAGCATAAGTGAAGAAGCCTCCTCCCACCCCTCTTCTTGAAGTGTTAAACAGCTACATCCTATGGAAGGTTTGTGCAGCTGTTTCAAATACTGATCCTTGTCTGTATTTGCACACCCAGAAAACCCTTCTGCTGAAATTGCCTGCATAGTGAAGTGACTGTGCATAAACACACAAACAAGTAGACAGTTAAAACCATTGAAGCAGTTTCATGAGTCCTCCAAGTGTTAAAGCTTTAACACTTCAGGGAGTAGCTTCAGTTGCACTAGCAGGTTTTGTGAAATACATTTTGAATTATTGTAGAACAATTTATAACTGCAAAGTCAGACAAATTGATCTGCTTTTCTAGCAGGATGTTTAACCAGTCTTTAGTTGGACCTGATAGGAATATGAATCATCAAAATATTATATCTCTATCAGTTCTAACTAACTGATCCTATATGAATGGGCAAATCCCTGTAAAACAAATTTATCTTACAATGAGAAATAATGAACATAGCTGGTAAATCTGAATCTTGTTATTGTTTTGACAGGTCCTTTGTGGCTACCTCATAACTTCTGAAGTGAAACTGATGAAAAAGGCCCAATTTAAATGTATATGGAATAGCCATGAACCATTTTTTGCTTTGTAAATCTACAATATTAAATGGTGTTTAAAAATTAACTTTTAAGTACCTCAGGAACTAACAAGTTAGATGTAAGAGTGTCTTAAATTATCAGTAATACAGAAGGAGTAGAATGTGACATAATCTGTGCTTTATTTAAAACTTTATTATGGAATACTGAATCAGCAAAAGTGGAGCTCTATATGAAAAAGAAAATAAAAACATTCCTTTCTATAACTCCAAAAAAGAAATCACTCTGTCATCTCCTGTGGCTGAAAATAAATGAAATTTTGTTTACATATTTGTGGAAGATTGTACCACAGTATGCTCACACTAATTATTAAATGAAGATTGTCTGTCTTGAGAGTGCTCAAGAATTTAAGCAGAATATCAGGATTCTCAACACTTTGCTTTTCTATGCTTCAAAATTAATGTTCTCCATAATAATACTAAATGTCTAAAACAATTGCATTTTCCTTATTTTCTCTTCTGAATAATATGATTGGCTTGATTTGGTAAGGAGCTGACATATCATTTATTATTTATATGGCGCCATCAGTATACATGTCACACACTGAATATAAGTGGGAAGGTCTCTGCCTCAGGGAGTTTATAATCTAAAATTTAACATGGAAATCAACAAAAGTGGAGGTAGATGTAAATAGTGAAATGATGAGCTTAGCTACAGGTTGACTAATAATATGCAGGAACAGCAGAAAGTTGTACTAAGGTTTTCATGAAAATAGATGCGTTTTAAGAAAGGATTTGGAGATTTAAGTGAAATGACATTATATAGGTATGGGAAGCAATTTCAAGCATATCTATTTAATAAGCTTTCTGTCACTGAAATGCTTGTTGTCAAGAGCCATTACCTAAATTAGCTAAAATCTAGCCCATTCTCACATCTTAAAACTTATGTAGTGTAGGTGTTGGAATTTGATGTTCATGATTCTACCAAATCTATTTATTATAGAGGTGGTTCATGTTCTTTTATGCTATGTCTGTTTTGCTTTAGACAGAAAAATTGAAAACAAGAACATCATGCAACTATCTTTGCCTTTTTGTTAATATTCATGTAGCATTTCTGCCAGACATATTATAGAAGCATGTATAATGAAAATTAATGGTTACAAATTTTATATCACTGCATAATGCTATATCTGCTGTATAAATAAATGCATATAACTAAAGTCATAAATGCAGATAGCCCATTGATTTTAAATTTGCCTTTTAGGTGCCATTTTTCTATGTTTATTTATAACTTGAAGAATACCAGTTTGTCTATAACAAAAGTCAGTTCACATAGTTTTAAATCAAGACTGTAGGGTGTTACTTTTATTTTTCTCTGAACTAAAGCCCCCAAGATTGCCATTTGATTGTGAACAGAAAGAAAAGAGACCAATAAGAATGATGTATTTTCAGTAACTATAATAGCCCAGTGAAGCACATTTAGTATTGGGAAATCTCTAAGAGAGCAAAATGTAAAAATTGTTTCTTCAATTAAGATTTATCAGTTCTTTAGAGTTCATACTTTCTTTTTTCTTGTGCTTTATGAAACAGGAAACCATAGCCCATTGCTCATACTAGGATAAAAAAATTGAATATTTTCATTTCAAATTAACCCACAGTAGGTTGACTTGCCACTTACTAGAGTACTGTCAGGTTTGATAAAAGAAAGCTATGAGCTTTCTTGAGTTGTATGCAAAGTAGCCACCTCAGAACGTTGGAATTCTCTCAATATGTCCCAGTTCAGTGGTATTATTTTTCTATTAAGTAGAAATCTAAGATTATGTATGATGAAATATTGTACTTACATTTAGTTTAGTTTTTATAGTAAATGAGGTATCTGATATTTCAATTCAGAAATTTATAGTTACATATAATATTTTATATTGTTTTGGATCCTTGATAGATTTCCTTCCTTCCTTATGGTTCTGTACTGTGTTCCTGTTAGAGGAACCAAAGTGATTTACAAAACAAGAGGGAAAAGTCAGAGGCAATCTTTCACAATCAAAATAATGAATAAATTAAATCATAGAAATCATGGAAATTATGAATCTCCTAATATGAATGATTGCAGAGATGAAATGGATTTAGTGACCTATATGCATACCTTAGAACTAGAGATAGGAATGTTGTTTGGTATGGGAATTACTCATGAAAATGGAACATTGGTGGTCTAAACACTTATAACATTTCTAAATCAATCACAGCTTTCTAATGTGAATTCAGACAACTTAAATTCCTCAATTACAGCAGTCCACAAAGATTCTGTTTAGGAATTGCCCTATTACAATAATGTTGGTGGAACTGTTCTGAATTCTGTATAAGTAAATACGGTATTTGTGAAGTGAACCAAGAAT